>JAJQJQ010000031.1:0-1475158 GCA_028622995.1 Panagrolaimus kolymaensis
AAATCTCATTCATTATGAGCTAATAGAAAAAACATTAGTTGAATTTTGCAATTAAATAACCGGAGAGAGTTTTCAGAACAAAAATTTATTTAATATGAAAATTAGGTAAAATAAAAATTCTGAATGTGTGGCTTTCAAATCTCATTCTTTATGAGCTAATAGAAAAAACATTAGTTGAATTTTGCAATTAAATAACCGGAGAGAGTTTTCAGAACAAAAATTTATTTAATATGAAAATTAGGTAAAATAAAAATTCTGAATGTGTGGCTTTCAAATCTCATTCTTTATGAGCTAATAGAAAAAACATTAGTTGAATTTTGCAATTAAATAACCGGAGAGAGTTTTCAGAACAAAAATTTATTTAATATGAAAATTAGGTAAAATAAAAATTCTGAATGTGTGGCTTTCAAATCTCATTCTTTATGAGCTAATAGAAAAAACATTAGTTGAATTTTGCAATTAAATAACCGGAGAGAGTTTTCAGAACAAAATTTATTTAATATGAAAATTAGGTAAAATAAAAATTCTGAATGTGTGGCTTTCAAATCTCATTCTTTATGAGCTAATAGAAAAAACATTAGTTGAATTTTGCAATTAAATAACCGGAGAGAGTTTTCAGAACAAAAATTTATTTAATATGAAAATTAGGTAAAATAAAAATTCTGAATGTGTGGCTTTCAAATCTCATTCTTTATGAGCTAATAGAAAAAACATTAGTTGAATTTTGCAATTAAATAACCGGAGAGAGTTTTCAGAACAAAAATTTATTTAATATGAAAATTAGGTAAAATAAAAATTCTGAATGTGTGGCTTTCAAATCTCATTCTTTATGAGCTAATAGAAAAAACATTAGTTGAATTTTGCAATTAAATAACCGGAGAGAGTTTTCAGAACAAAAATTTATTTAATATGAAAATTAGGTAAAATAAAAATTCTGAATGTGTGGCTTTCAAATCTCATTCTTTATGAGCTAATAGAAAAAACATTAGTTGAATTTTGCAATTAAATAACCGGAGAGAGTTTTCAGAACAAAAATTTATTTAATATGAAAATTAGGTAAAATAAAAATTCTGAATGTGTGGCTTTCAAATCTCATTCTTTATGAGCTAATAGAAAAAACATTAGTTGAATTTTGCAATTAAATAACCGAGAGAGTTTTCAGAACAAAAATTTATTTAATATGAAAATTAGGTAAAATAAAAATTCTGAATGTGTGGCTTTCAAATCTCATTCTTTATGAGCTAATAGAAAAAACATTAGTTGAATTTTGCAATTAAATAACCGGAGAGAGTTTTCAGAACAAAAATTTATTTAATATGAAAATTAGGTAAAATAAAAATTCTGAATGTGTGGCTTTCAAATCTCATTCTTTATGAGCTAATAGAAAAAACATTAGTTGAATTTTGCAATTAAATAACCGGAGAGAGTTTTCAGAACAAAAATTTATTTAATATGAAAATTAGGTAAAATAAAAATTCTGAATGTGTGGCTTTCAAATCTCATTCATTATGAGCTAATAGAAAAAACATTAGTTGAATTTTGCAATTAAATAACCGGAGAGAGTTTTCAGAACAAAAATTTATTTAATATGAAAATTAGTTAAAATAAAAATTCTGAATGTGTGGCTTTCAAATCTCATTCATTATGAGCTAATAGAAAAAACATTAGTTGAATTTTGCAATTAAATAACCGGAGAGAGTTTTCAGAACAAAAATTTATTTAATATGAAAATTAGGTAAAATAAAAATTCTGAATGTGTGGCTTTCAAATCTCATTCTTTATGAGCTAATAGAAAAAACATTAGTTGAATTTTGCAATTAAATAACCGGAGAGAGTTTTCAGAACAAAAATTTATTTAATATGAAAATTAGGTAAAATAAAAATTCTGAATGTGTGGCTTTCAAATCTCATTCATTATGAGCTAATAGAAAAAACATTAGTTGAATTTTGCAATTAAATAACCGGAGAGAGTTTTCAGAACAAAAATTTATTTAATATGAAAATTAGGTAAAATAAAAATTCTGAATGTGTGGCTTTCAAATCTCATTCATTATGAGCTAATAGAAAAAACATTAGTTGAATTTTGCAATTAAATAACCGGAGAGAGTTTTCAGAACAAAAATTTATTTAATATGAAAATTAGGTAAAATAAAAATTCTGAATGTGTGGCTTTCAAATCTCATTCATTATGAGCTAATAGAAAAAACATTAGTTGAATTTTGCAATTAAATAACCGGAGAGAGTTTTCAGAACAAAAATTTATTTAATATGAAAATTAGGTAAAATAAAAATTCTGAATGTGTGGCTTTCAAATCTCATTCTTTATGAGCTAATAGAAAAAACATTAGTTGAATTTTGCAATTAAATAACCGGAGAGAGTTTTCAGAACAAAAATTTATTTAATATGAAAATTAGGTAAAATAAAAATTCTGAATGTGTGGCTTTCAAATCTCATTCTTTATGAGCTAATAGAAAAAACATTAGTTGAATTTTGCAATTAAATAACCGGAGAGAGTTTTCAGAACAAAAATTTATTTAATATGAAAATTAGGTAAAATAAAAATTCTGAATGTGTGGCTTTCAAATCTCATTCTTTATGAGCTAATAGAAAAAACATTAGTTGAATTTTGCAATTAAATAACCGGAGAGAGTTTTCAGAACAAAAATTTATTTAATATGAAAATTAGGTAAAATAAAAATTCTGAATGTGTGGCTTTCAAATCTCATTCTTTATGAGCTAATAGAAAAAACATTAGTTGAATTTTGCAATTAAATAACCGGAGAGAGTTTTCAGAACAAAAATTTATTTAATATGAAAATTAGGTAAAATAAAAATTCTGAATGTGTGGCTTTCAAATCTCATTCTTTATGAGCTAATAGAAAAAACATTAGTTGAATTTTGCAATTAAATAACCGGAGAGAGTTTTCAGAACAAAAATTTATTTAATATGAAAATTAGGTAAAATAAAAATTCTGAATGTGTGGCTTTCAAATCTCATTCTTTATGAGCTAATAGAAAAAACATTAGTTGAATTTTGCAATTAAATAACCGGAGAGAGTTTTCAGAACAAAAATTTATTTAATATGAAAATTAGGTAAAATAAAAATTCTGAATGTGTGGCTTTCAAATCTCATTCTTTATGAGCTAATAGAAAAAACATTAGTTGAATTTTGCAATTAAATAACCGGAGAGAGTTTTCAGAACAAAAATTTATTTAATATGAAAATTAGGTAAAATAAAAATTCTGAATGTGTGGCTTTCAAATCTCATTCTTTATGAGCTAATAGAAAAAACATTAGTTGAATTTTGCAATTAAATAACCGGAGAGAGTTTTCAGAACAAAAATTTATTTAATATGAAAATTAGGTAAAATAAAAATTCTGAATGTGTGGCTTTCAAATCTCATTCTTTATGAGCTAATAGAAAAAACATTAGTTGAATTTTGCAATTAAATAACCGGAGAGAGTTTTCAGAACAAAAATTTATTTAATATGAAAATTAGGTAAAATAAAAATTCTGAATGTGTGGCTTTCAAATCTCATTCTTTATGAGCTAATAGAAAAAACATTAGTTGAATTTTGCAATTAAATAACCGGAGAGAGTTTTCAGAACAAAAATTTATTTAATATGAAAATTAGGTAAAATAAAAATTCTGAATGTGTGGCTTTCAAATCTCATTCTTTATGAGCTAATAGAAAAAACATTAGTTGAATTTTGCAATTAAATAACCGGAGAGAGTTTTCAGAACAAAAATTTATTTAATATGAAAATTAGGTAAAATAAAAATTCTGAATGTGTGGCTTTCAAATCTCATTCTTTATGAGCTAATAGAAAAAACATTAGTTGAATTTTGCAATTAAATAACCGGAGAGAGTTTTCAGAACAAAAATTTATTTAATATGAAAATTAGGTAAAATAAAAATTCTGAATGTGTGGCTTTCAAATCTCATTCTTTATGAGCTAATAGAAAAAACATTAGTTGAATTTTGCAATTAAATAACCGGAGAGAGTTTTCAGAACAAAAATTTATTTAATATGAAAATTAGGTAAAATAAAAATTCTGAATGTGTGGCTTTCAAATCTCATTCTTTATGAGCTAATAGAAAAAACATTAGTTGAATTTTGCAATTAAATAACCGGAGAGAGTTTTCAGAACAAAAATTTATTTAATATGAAAATTAGGTAAAATAAAAATTCTGAATGTGTGGCTTTCAAATCTCATTCTTTATGAGCTAATAGAAAAAACATTAGTTGAATTTTGCAATTAAATAACCGGAGAGAGTTTTCAGAACAAAAATTTATTTAATATGAAAATTAGGTAAAATAAAAATTCTGAATGTGTGGCTTTCAAATCTCATTCTTTATGAGCTAATAGAAAAAACATTAGTTGAATTTTGCAATTAAATAACCGGAGAGAGTTTTCAGAACAAAAATTTATTTAATATGAAAATTAGGTAAAATAAAAATTCTGAATGTGTGGCTTTCAAATCTCATTCATTATGAGCTAATAGAAAAAACATTAGTTGAATTTTGCAATTAAATAACCGGAGAGAGTTTTCAGAACAAAAATTTATTTAATATGAAAATTAGGTAAAATAAAAATTCTGAATGTGTGGCTTTCAAATCTCATTCATTATGAGCTAATAGAAAAAACATTAGTTGAATTTTGCAATTAAATAACCGGAGAGAGTTTTCAGAACAAAAATTTATTTAATATGAAAATTAGGTAAAATAAAAATTCTGAATGTGTGGCTTTCAAATCTCATTCTTTATGAGCTAATAGAAAAAACATTAGTTGAATTTTGCAATTAAATAACCGGAGAGAGTTTTCAGAACAAAAATTTATTTAATATGAAAATTAGGTAAAATAAAAATTCTGAATGTGTGGCTTTCAAATCTCATTCTTTATGAGCTAATAGAAAAAACATTAGTTGAATTTTGCAATTAAATAACCGGAGAGAGTTTTCAGAACAAAAATTTATTTAATATGAAAATTAGGTAAAATAAAAATTCTGAATGTGTGGCTTTCAAATCTCATTCTTTATGAGCTAATAGAAAAAACATTAGTTGAATTTTGCAATTAAATAACCGGAGAGAGTTTTCAGAACAAAAATTTATTTAATATGAAAATTAGGTAAAATAAAAATTCTGAATGTGTGGCTTTCAAATCTCATTCTTTATGAGCTAATAGAAAAAACATTAGTTGAATTTTGCAATTAAATAACCGGAGAGAGTTTTCAGAACAAAAATTTATTTAATATGAAAATTAGGTAAAATAAAAATTCTGAATGTGTGGCTTTCAAATCTCATTCTTTATGAGCTAATAGAAAAAACATTAGTTGAATTTTGCAATTAAATAACCGGAGAGAGTTTTCAGAACAAAAATTTATTTAATATGAAAATTAGGTAAAATAAAAATTCTGAATGTGTGGCTTTCAAATCTCATTCTTTATGAGCTAATAGAAAAAACATTAGTTGAATTTTGCAATTAAATAACCGGAGAGAGTTTTCAGAACAAAAATTTATTTAATATGAAAATTAGGTAAAATAAAAATTCTGAATGTGTGGCTTTCAAATCTCATTCTTTATGAGCTAATAGAAAAAACATTAGTTGAATTTTGCAATTAAATAACCGGAGAGAGTTTTCAGAACAAAAATTTATTTAATTTGAAAATTAGGTAAAATAAAAATTCTGAATGTGTGGCTTTCAAATCTCATTCTTTATGAGCTAATAGAAAAAACATTAGTTGAATTTTGCAATTAAATAACCGGAGAGAGTTTTCAGAACAAAAATTTATTTAATTTGAAAATTAGGTAAAATAAAAATTCTGAATGTGTGGCTTTCAAATCTCATTCATTATGAGCTAATAGAAAAAACATTAGTTGAATTTTGCAATTAAATAACCGGAGAGAGTTTTCAGAACAAAAATTTATTTAATTTGAAAATTAGGTAAAATAAAAATTCTGAATGTGTGGCTTTCAAATCTCATTCATTATGAGCTAATAGAAAAAACATTAGTTGAATTTTGCAATTAAATAACCGGAGAGAGTTTTCAGAACAAAAATTTATTTAATATGAAAATTTCACAAAGAAGTTAAGGAGAAAGAAAGCTTAAACAAATACAGCATACGGAACTAAAACTTTAATTAAATTAAATAAGCATTTAAAATCTGAAGAAGCTGTATTAGTTATTACCGTGGATGATGACAATCAAAGTTTTGAAGTTATTCTACTTTATCGAAAGCCAAACAAATATATTATTAAAGATCAACGAAATGTTAAATATACTAGAAATCCACAAGATTATGGAAAAATCAAAGCTGAAATCTATGGTTCATGTTGCCCAAATGGATTATAGCTATCAACGCTCCACAAAAAAATTCATACGATGTCAAATTTTGTTTTCTTTGTTATATATTTTGAATATTTAATATATAATTTTTTATTTTTTGTAAAAAGCTATTTATTCATAAAGCATATATTTGTTCAAGAAGTTTAAAAACAAAAAAAATTTTCTTTAAATTTTTAAAAAATCAGAGTAAAATTTGATATGATCCAATTGTATGCGAATGGCAAGGATGTGGATTGACTTATTTAGGTGCAAAAAAAAAATTGATAGCGCATATGAATAAAGATCACATCCATTATCAATCAATGTATGGTTGCTTGCGGTTGGAAAGATTGAAACATTGAAAAACCATTCAATGCGTGAAATTTGTTACTAAAGATATAATTGTTTTTTAGGGTAAAAAATGTTAATCGTAAATCCTAAAGAACTGCGATTAAAATAAAAAGACCTTAAATTATTTCTTTTTTCTTTTTTTGTTGATTTAAAGTGGTTCAAAAGTCAAAAATTCTAATTTGATTGATACGGGCAAATTTTGGTAAACATTTGGGGCATGTTCACTCAGGTGAAGGTTTATCGGTGATCATTTTTTTCAACGAGCGCGAGCCTATTTTAACGGGCATGTAGAGTTTTTTTTTCTGCTGTTTTTATGGGTCAAATGAAATGGGCAGCTTTCGATGTTTTCTCTTGTAAATCTGCAATCTTCAGTGATATTTTTTTTGAAATGTTAGATAGTGATAATGTGATTTTCTTTGTCGAAAAGTAAGACATGTTGTCACTGCTGCCAGTAATAAATGTACCTGTCAGCCTGCCGCCGTTGGCTGAAACGTAGTCTAAAACGTGTAGTGTATTCGGCAAAGCCTAACATAAAAAAAGAAATATTTAATAAAATATTCAAACAAAAAATATTAAAAATGGGCTTTTAGAGTTATGTTGTTCAAAAAATTTAGAAAAAAAAAGAGTGAATTAAAACTCTTTTGGTTCACACGTGTCTATTTTGGCGCCATTTTTTTACCAACAAAAAAGTAATCGATGCTCAAAAAATAAATTTTTTTTTCGTTCTCTTTTTAAATGACTAAACAAGAACATTGGGGCCTTACCTTCGGTAAGTCCCTCAAACTAAACATACAAACAAACAATCTTCGAAACCGTTACATTTTTACAATCAAAACGTGGACATTTTACACATTAAGGTATTTTTTGAGAAACTTAGAGAGTGCACATGTTTTAGGAATTCTAAAAAATTATCAAAGGGGAAATTATGTGCTTTTTTAAAGGGTGCAAAATTGGAAAAAAATAGAGTGCCCAAACACCATGCGTGTCTACAACAATACAATTAAAATAAACAACATTGTCCATGGCCTTACAGGCTTACATTCCATTTTTCATGGTAAATTTTGGAGCCATGCCAACGGCAGACATCCTAAATTTTACAAAAAAATCTTCTCCAATAATCAACGGTTTCCCGGGCCATGCATTTCCATATCTCTCATATTCGGCTACATCTTAACCACTTCGAGGTCCATTCCATAGGTCTAATTACAATGGGCCCTTCAGGCCCCAAAACACATTTCAACCCAAAAACAACCAAATATCTAACCAAACATAATCAAACAATCACCCGAAAATCAATAAATATCAACCCGAAAACCATCTTACATCTCACCAAAAACAACTAAATGTCCACCCGAAAACCATCTTACATCTCACCAAAAACAACTAAATATCCACCAGAAAGCCATCTAACATCTCACCAAAAACAACTAAATGTCCACCCGAAAGCCATCTTACATCTCACCAAAAACAACTAAATATCCACCCGAAAGCCATCTTACATCTCACCAAAACAACTCCACCCAAAAAAAATAAATATTAACCCAAACACCATTAAACATCTCACTAAAAACAACTATACTGAAAATCAGAGAAAAACAAATTTTTCACTTCCAAAATTCAACAGAAAAAACACAAAGGGAAACTTTCGTGTCGAGAAAATTTCAAAAAATGCAAATTTAAACTGGTCAAAACATATCAATATTTGACTCTCCGAAGCGTGAGACCAACATATTCGGAATCAGCGTAAAAAACTGATCTAGGCTATCGGGACAAAATAAAAACAAAGCAGAACCGACATACAAACAAACAGACACGACACTCCAATTTAAAAAGGAAGACAAGAACATTGGGGCCTTACCTGCGGTAAGTCCCTCAAACTAAACAAATAATCACACAAAGAAAATTTACGAAACCGTTACATTTTTACAATCATAACGTGGACATTGGGTTCTTTTAGGTAGTTTTTTAGTACCCTAAAGAGTGCACAATGTACCTGTTTTTAGGAATTAAAATTAAAAAATAAAGAGAGGAGTACATTGTTTTTCAAATAAAAAATGCAGTGCTTAAATACCCATGTGTGTCTACAACAATACAATACAATTAAATTAAACAACAGGTTCCTCGCGTTCACATTATATTTTCATGTTAAATTTTGGAGCCCTGCCTAACGGCAGACCTCCTAAATTTACAAAACAAATCATCTCCAATAATTAATGGGTTTTTCGGTCCATGCATTTCCATATCACTCATATTCAGCTACATCTTAACCCCTTCGAGGTCCATTACATACGCCAAATTACATATGGGCCCTTCGAGCCGCAAAACCTAATTTGACCCAAAAACCGCCAAATAACAACCCAAACACCATCAAATATTAACACAAAGACAACAAAAAACCATTAAATATCCACCAAACTATTCACCCAAACATCATCAAGCATCCACATAGTATATATTTTATTGCAATAACAATAAACAACAGGGCCCTTTGGTTAAACATTCCATTTTCATGGTTAATTTTGGGGCCCTGCCTTCGGCAGACCCTCAAAATTTACGATATAAATCGTCTAAAATTATCAACGGTTTCTTCGGGCCACGCATTCCATACATCATTAAATATCAACCCGAAAACAACATCAAACATCCCACCAAAAACCATCTTACATCCCACCAAAAACAACTAAACATTCGCCCAAATACAACTAAATGTCCACCCAAAAGCCACCCAAAAGTCATCCAAAAGCCACCAAATATTAACCCAAAAACCTCTAAATATCCACCTAAAAATTTCAATGCAGACAATCAGAGAAAAAACAAATTTTTCACTTCCAAAAATGCTTTCAAAAAAACAAAGGGAAACTTTCGTGTCGAGAAAATTTTCAAAAAATGCAAATTTAAACTGGTCAAAACATATCAATATTTGACTCTCCGAAGCGTGAGACCAACATATTCGGAATCAGCGTAAAAAACTGATCTAGGCTATCGGGGCAAAACAAAACAAAAGCAGAACCGACATACAGACAGACAGAAACGACACTCCAATTTAAAAAGGAAGATAACCACGAATAAAGTTATCGATTTTTAGGATTTTTTTGACTTCAAAAAGATTTGTTTATGTTGTTACACACTGGCACAACATTTTTTTTTTTTTTTTTTTTGCTTCACCCTTTAAATTTTTATTTCTCCGCCAATTTTTTGTCCATCTCTGATGATATCTTTTTTTTAACTTTTCTAAAAATAAAGCTTTTTATAAAGGCTAAATAATTTTTTTTTCTTATATACTTTTCTTTTTGAATATTTTATTTATATCGTTAATTTTTGGCTGGGGATAAAATAAAGTTTTTTACTCCAAGTTTGATTTTTTAAAAATGGAAAAAAGAGTGCGAAATTATGGTCTATTCGATCAAAGGTATAACCAAATACATACACAATCATCTAATCTCATTCGAATTAGTGAAATATCATATTCAGACATTATGCCAATTAATTATACAATGATCTAATTCCAAAATACTCAAAAAAAGCTTGACATTTGTATTTATTTATGTTCACAAACTTTCTAAATAAAAATATATAGAAGGATGAAAAAAAAATGAAGAAAAAAAGCATTTTCTTTTTTTCCGAATTTGTTCTTTTTTTATTGGGCCATTTTTTAAAATAAAAAAATATAAACAAAGGTGCTTTGTCTATCGAGGCAAAAGCATTCTTCTTCTTTCCATTTTTTAACTCTTTGCTTTAAAAAAACATTTTATGGAAAACAACCAAAATTAATTTTTTTCTACTTTTTGAATATTTTAAACTTCTCTTTTTAAATTTTTTCATCTTAAAGGAAAACATAGAAAAAGTAATTAAAATCCCAATTGTTATTGATAGCTTTAATTAATTTGCATCTGTTCCTTTGTTTTGCATAAACAATGTTTGTTTTGATTATTAAATCTCCATGAACATTGAAAATGCCATGTTATCTCTTTGTTTTTTTCAGCTACCATAAAAACTTAATTTTTCTTTTAAATTTTTATAATCGCATCTTGGCAGAAAATCATTTCATAAAAACAAAAAAAAGGATAGTACATAACCACATACCGTAAGATTGAAGTAGTTGGCTACAAATCAGTTGAACAAACTTCGAAAAATAAATTTTCATTATTGTTTTCATATTTTAATGCTCTCTAAGAAGAAAGTCTTCTTTTTCTCGCAAATAATTTAAAAAAAAAAAGAATTAATAAATTTAAAAAAAAAATTAAATATTCAAAAAAGATAGGAAAATAAGAGAATTAAAATCATTTTTTTCTTTTCAAATTGGTACCAGCATCACATTATCGAAGATTATCCTATTATCTGATTTTTACATTCTATCATTTAACTATTTTTCAATGCTTAATTAAATTTTATTAGAAAAATAATTGATCTTTTGACGAATCGGGCATGGAAACTACTTTTTATGGTTCACATTTTAAAAACTAAAAACAATGAACAAGAGAAATGAGCATAGCTGTAAAAGAGATACATGATGCTAAGAATAAATGAAGAAAGAGAATGGAAGGTATCCAAATGAATTTTAGGATAAAAATGGAGAAAGCATGGATACGATATTTTTGAATTTAAATTCTTTGTTGTTTAGCGGCTTCTTCATCGGTCCTTTCCTGAAACAATTATAAATTAAATAAACCCAAATAAATATTAGCACTTTAACATTTTATTTAGAATAAAAAGTGTAAATACAAACTTTGTATTATTTGAATTTGGTAACTTTGTCATAATGTAAGTGGCAAGTATTATATGACTGTAACTGACTTCCCCTAAACACACTTTTAGATCTCTTAAATGCTGGTATAAAGTTAAATTATTATTTGAGTGATCTAGTCTACCCGCAACACAGATACCATATAATCACACCTTAAAATGTTTTTTCTTCGTTTAGGTCGTTAAAGGTAAATCCAAAAGTCTAAAATTCTAATTTGATCGAGAAAGGTAGATTCTGAAAATATTCTGTGCCGTTATTTTCAATTGAAATAAAATCTTCAATAGCAAGATATATTTTTTTTCTTTTGCTGTTTTCCACAGATTTTTTTTCAGCTTTAACGACAACGTGTCACATATCTTACTAGAATTATCACTTAAATAAAAAAAGTAAGGCATGCAAAAAAAAATAAATATAAACAAAATATTCAAACAACAAAAATATTAGAAAATAGGCTTTTAGGGTTATGTTGCCCAAAAAAAATTTAGAAAAAAAAAAGTGAATTAAAACTTTTTTGGTTCGCAAATGTCGTCTATTTTAGCGCCATTTTTACAAACAAAATCATCGATGCTCAAAAATAAAATTTTTTTTCGTTCTCTTTTTGAATAAACTTAATAACAGCGGAATAAAATTATCGATGTTACGATTTTCTTTTTGCTTCAAAAAAATTGTTATGATGTTACACACCGGCACAACATTTTTCTTTCCTTTTTTTCTTCGTTTCTCCATTAAATACATTTAATAAAAACCAAATAAGCTTTTTTCTATTTTCTTTTTTTTTTAATATTTTATTTTATTTTTTTTTATTTTTGGATAATATAAAGCATTTAGTTTTAAGATCCGAGTCAATGCAAAGTTACGGTAACCCATATTTTATATGGGTAAGTCTTTTTTTGATTGAGATTGATACATATCTTTATTTTTAAAATTCATTGGGATACGACTCGGAATATTCTTATGCTTTTGAGGAAATTTCTTTTATGTTCTCTTTCGCAATACAAGTGTTTATGATAATCAATCATATATCATTGGTTCGCCTGGAACAAAATATGTCCATTTTTTCTTTCGTACATATTTCAATAGTAATATTTTAGAATGTAGCGGTGTGGGTGTTTTTGATCTTTTTTTTGCAAAATTTTATGGTGTTTGCAACTCAGGCCGCTTAGACCGAATAGTTTAATCTAAAAATGGTTCAAAGAAGTCCATGACATTCTCAGCGGGGGTTAAATAATTGTGAATGCACAGACATTTTGATTCAGAATTTAATCATTTTAGTTTTGCATCAGCATTTTGCTATAGAATTTTAAATTTATAATTTCTGAATTTTATTATTTGATAATATACATTTTAAATATAACAGAAAAAGATTTAAGAAAAATCAAAAAAACATAGGAAAAATACATATTTGGCTCATACTGTGTTTTCATTATTTTTTTACAAAATGAAAACCACGTTTTCCAAGAATTTCTTGCAGAAGCAAAAGATCTTTTTCACCTTGTGGACTCACGGGGTTGCTGTATACCTAAAAAAATTAAAAAAATATTTACTCAATCACTTTTTTTTCAAAGTCATAAAAAATTTAAATCAATAAAATCGACCCTTTTTGCACAATTTTTTAATAGTTTTCTTTTCCGGACAAAGGTGTCAAAAGAATTTTTTTAGATAAGGAAAATTATTTTTGAAGAAAAAAAGCATACCAAATGAATTGTGTTTTCTGCTTCTTCTTCAAGGGAATCAAATGGTTCTTCGGGCACAAGACTGCAGCGAAGACTGGGTTTACCAAGGATTAAACTAGCATAAAATTTAGCGTGTGATTTTTGGCCAACTAATAAATACTGGGCGATGCCTTCATCAAAAATCTAAAAAAAGGAAAAAAAAAATAATTTTTAACGGAAGAAATTTGAGAACATACTTCAATTTCTCCATTATATTCCCAATCGACTTCCCAATTATCCACTAAATAAAGGAGTTCATCCACAAATAATTCAGGTTGTGTGGGTTTTATCAAACGCGTGGAAGCATCTTTTTTTCGAATCATATTTTCTAAAGAAAAAAAATGAGTGAGCCAAATATGGAATCAGGAAAGAAAAATGACAAAAATTTATATGCAAAATAAAAAAAAATAACGACCATCGATAACGTTCACGCACGAAAAATATTATTTTAACGTTTAAAAAAGTAAAGCAAAAACAGACATAAACGCGCAAAGAAAAAGCTATGAAAAAAAAATTCAAAAAATGTCACATTTTTTTTCTTTTCGACTTACGTTCAAGGAGGAGCAACAATATTTGTATTTTTCTTTGATGGAAGAAATTTTTTTTAACAGAAATAAAAGAAAAGAAAAAACAACTCAAAACTGTCAATTTTTTGTCAAAAAGAAGCAAGCAAAGGATTGATTTTCTTTTGTGCTATTTTTTTAAATTTTAAAATCACGCTTAAAAATTACAAAAACAAAAATACGCGTGTAAGAAAGTAAAAAAATGAACGCAAAAAAGAAAATATTAAAAGAAAGTTAGAAAGGTGTTAGGTTAAATAATGCTAGCGCAACAAAAAAAAGTTATTTACCGGCAGAAAAAATAAATAAATATAATAAAAATAGTTCGGGACATTCTTTCCATGTATTTTTTTTGCAACGAGCAACAAAAAGAAGGAATGCAAAAAAAGAAAAAGAAAAAAATGTGTATGAACAAGTTTTTTTGTATTTATTTATTTGTCTCCAGGACTCTCGGGTAAAGTTGAGTTATTTCTGTTATTTCTCCCTCTAGGTACAGAGAGGTGCAAGCATACGACCGTTTTTGACTCCAAGAACTGACTGAACTTTAAAGAGAAAGAACTTAACTTTAAAAAATTTGGCTTGCTTGGCAAAAAAAAAGAAGAGAGTAATACTTTTTGTAAACAAAGAAAAAACCTTTTTTAAAAGAGAGTTGGAAGTTGGAAAAAGGAAAAAAAATTTCTCCAAGTTTCCTTTCAAATCTAAGTTCAACGAAGAAGAAAAGAAAAAAATTATGGTTTGATTGATTCAAAAAAAAGGAAAATGAAAGAAAGTTTGAGAGAAATAAAAAAAAACCGAAAAAAAAGAAGATCGCTTGATTCGTGTGGTTTTCAGTTTTCCTTAAGGATATTATTATTAATACAAAATTCATCTGACACTTCTATGGGAGAGAAAAGGAGAAAAAGTATTAATGCAACAGCGCAATAAAAAAAATATCACAGAAAAAAAGTATTTTAGTCTGATACAAAATAAATATTTTTTTCTGTGCGCAGATGTTTCAAATTCAACGTAAAAAATCGAAAAACCAAACCAAAAAAAGGCTAAAAAGATAAAAAGAAAAAAGCCGTCAAATGGTTTCTATTTTTTCCAATATTTTGCATTTTTTTGTTGTTGGTTTTTGCTTTTTTGATTTTATGGCGGCTATGCTTTTTTGTTGCAAAAAGAAAAAGCAAAAACGCAATTCTTTATTATGAAACAACTAAAAACAAGAAAGAACCGAAAAAGCAAGCACAAAATGAAATGAAGTGTGTAAGTATTAGTCATCAGCATCATAAATAAATAAGGGTCTTTCGAATTATTATTATCAAACATAAAAAAAAGGATAAGGCGACGACACATATTAAAATTAAACTACATTTCTTTCTTTTTCTTTTTGTGCTAAAAAAATGCAACCAAACAAACGAACATTCGAGATTGGAAAATAAAAAAGCTTAGATATTTTTGTGTCGATTTTGTCGTCGTCGTTGTTGTTGCCTTCTTTTTTTGCTTTATTTTTATTTTTGTAATGAAGAAGGAAAAAAAATAGGTTGGTTGAAGTTGAAAAAAAAACTTTTTTGTTAGCTTTTTTTATTTCAACATCGTTCATGGAAAGTTGCTTAAATTTATGTAAATGAAAATGAAAACTTTGAAATGTTACTTATTTCATTTAAGTATGCTACTTTGCTCCATCTGCCTTTGAGAAAAAATTATATTTGCTGGCCAGCGAAAAATATTTTAACATTTCACCCGCTTTTTAATTTTCAAATTTAATTCTC
The DNA here is from genome assembly GCA_028622995.1 of Panagrolaimus kolymaensis. Lineage (NCBI taxonomy): Eukaryota > Metazoa > Nematoda > Chromadorea > Rhabditida > Panagrolaimidae > Panagrolaimus > Panagrolaimus kolymaensis. The sequence continues at coordinate 15,452 of JAJQJQ010000031.1, forward strand.
ATGTTCACAGTTATAATACCAAATTTTGTATTTTATAAATCAAAGTAAGTAAAGTAATGGCTTTGTCGTCCCAAACTTCCGTCCTTCCACACACTTTTCTTCTCCTCTATCCACTCTCACCCATTTTTTTGTTTTACTAGGAAGGAAAAAATTTGGAAAGAATAGGATCAAGGGCAAAGAACGACAAAAACATTGAAAACCAAGACGACATCCAACTGTGGAGGCAAAAAAGCGAAGAAAAAAAAGAGAAGATGGAATAACTAACATCAGCACTTTTTCCCTCCATTTTTTTCTTTCTTTCTCTATCACCTCTATTTTCCTTTTTTTCGTAAAAAAAATAAAAATTTAAAAAGCTGGTTTGCACAACATCAAAAAAACATTAAATAAATGACAGTTTGTCCGGCGGTCACTTTTTTTCTGTGTATTGTCGCCAGTCGACGGACGTTAGCGTTGTTGCCCGACGTCTGCTTGCTTGCTTGATTTTTTTTCCTTGCGCAGCACATTCTTTTTTTTCATTTTCCATACAACAACAATGGCAGAGTTTGTTCTTACACAGAGAGAGGAGTATTTCTTAGGAGTTGTAAATCGTATTTTCCGGAGAGAATTTTTTTTTATAAAAACTCAAATCTGCTTCTTTTGCACACTTTTTTTCCACGTCTTCTTAGTTCAAGTTTTTACCTAAAAATTTCTCCTTTAAAAAGAAATTTAAATTTCAAAAAATTCCTATCAAAGACGCGAAATTTTTGTTAGGAAGTTTAAACTCTTCGAAGTGATCCTCAAATATTAAAGATATTTTCTACTCCGCCTGACAAGATTTGTCTAATATTCCAAAAAATATTGCTGTTACTGGAATCCATGCGTCAAAAATCACTCTTACATATAGTATTTAACTTTCTGTATTGACTTTTTAATTTTAAATTCTTGAGAACTTTGTTTTTAAATCATTTTTTTTCTTTTTCTCTTGTCCTTTCCTCTCTGCCGTCCTTGACTTTTTTCATTTAAAAAATCAAAAAGTCCAAGACCAAAGGCTGTCTTGCCGTCAAAGCAACAAAATAACCTATCATCTTGCTTTTTTGCTTCTTTCAAAGAAAAAATACACTGATGCAATAATGCAAGCGAACACACACGGTAAAAAAAAGTTTCAAAACAACAAAAAAATTCAATTTTAATTTCTAAACCCTTCACTCTATTTTTTTTTTCACGGATGTTAGTTTAGCTTTTTTGTTTGCTTCTTTCATCTCTATTTCCGTTGTTGTTATATCCCAGGCAGCTTTTTAAAAAATTTTCTCGTCAAAATCATGGGTGGTGGAAAAAAAGTTGCCTCTACCCCTTCAATATTTTTTTTGGTTGACCGCCGCTTGTTTGTTTTGTTTTTTTCTCTTAGCTTACGAAGGGTTATGGCTAAATGTCCCTCAACCAATATTCTTTCAGCGTCCAGAAGGAAATAAACAAAACAAAATAAAAAACTTTTTGTCATCCTTTTTTTTAAATCCATTAAAATCCTTTTATTGAAGCTAAAAAAATTATTAATTTTTATGTTTATTGATTGCGCAAAAATTTCGGACTATTTCTCCTTATTTTTTTTATAAAATCTTGATTTGCATATAATTTTGTGGCAATATTTACTAATTTCTATAACTTTTTCATCATGGGTTAAAAAAGCACCTGGTGATCACATTTTCCTTTCTCATAAATGATAGGTAATTTTGGAGGTTGAAAAATATTTCAAAACACCAAACAATTAATGATTGAGAAAGATCAGAAACTATCAAAAGTCCTCCTTCCTTTCGTTTAAAAATCGCTCTTTCCCTGCCCTCTGGGTGCAACCTCCTCGAGTCTCGTGCTCGTAAAAAAAATCACCTCCTTAACTTTTGTTAATAGCAGCAGCTGCTTTTAACTTTTGATGTAAGCTTTTCTAATCGCCAACCTGCTGAAATTAAACCACGCGAATTATTTGTCCATTTGAAAAAAAAAACAATAAAAACAAAACTAATTTTTTTTTTCTTTTTTTCAGAGAGCTTCCGTTTTATTTTTCTCCGAAATCGATAACGGGAAATTAATTATCCAAACTAAGAAATTTGATTGATTTATTTTGCCATTGGCTGGTCATTCCATATTCCACCGACATTAAAAACACCACCAAAATGGATCCAGCATGTTCTATTTGCCAAGGAATAATTTCATATCACGAGTCATTAAGAACTGACGAGCAACTAAATTTATTGAAAGCTTTAAAAGTTAGTTATTTTTTCCATAATTTTTAATTTAAAAACTAATAAATTTTCCACCGTTTTAGAGTGCTTCAAATAATTCAGATTCTCGAAATCATACTTGCAATTTATTGGATGAAATATGTAAATCTGAATCGCCTTTACAAGTTCCACTTTGCAAGGTAAATAAATATTTTGAAAATCAGAAAAATGGAATATATGAAATTTAAATATTTTTTCCAGGATTGTGCAAATAAAGTTTGTGCCGATTTGAGGCATCGATTAAAAGATTTGGAAGAAGAATGTATTAAATATGAGCAGGGTTTGACAGAGCAAATGAGAAGAATGAAAAGTTTGCCTTACGAAGCAGAATCCATGAAAGAGCAACTTCACAAATTAACGGTAAAAACTACCAATTTTTAAAAGACTTTTAAAGTTAAAACAAAATAATTTAGATGCAAGAAAAAGATCTCCTTGATGAATTGGGCCATTTAGAAAATGAAGAGAAAAGGGTGAATGCTGAAATAAAAGAATTAAGTCAAAAAGCTTCAGATGTCAATGAAGAAGGCGATGCGCTGTATCGGGAACTTCGAAGCAATCATAGGTAAGCAATTTTGATATTTCCCGAGCAGTATTCACGATTTAAATTCAAAAAAAGAAGAAAAGCACACGATTTTTTGATTAATGTTTCAAAAATTTTTGCGATCACAGCTCTTTAAAATTACAAAAAATTCATAGCGTGCTTGCTTTTCTAAAGAAAACTTTATACTGTGCTTTTTTGGTTTTAAACCACTGATGCTAGTTTGATAGTTAATAACGGCTATATTTTCTCTAACTCGGCTTTCAAGACTCAAAATGCGCCCTTTATTTAGTTAAATATCCCCTATTTTTATATATTCCGTTTTCCAGAAAGCATATCGAATGCACCGAAGATACCACAAGCCTCCATACAGAAATAGCATACATGGAAGATCAAATAAAAACCCTTCGAACTACAAACGTTCTTGATATGACATTTTTTATTTGGATAAATGATAATTATGGAACTATAAATGGTTTACGTCTGGGAAGATTGCCGCATGAAATAGTGGAATGGAATGAAATTAATGCAGCTTTAGGGCAAGTGGCTCTTCTCGTCCAAGTATGTCTTTGATCGCCAAAATTAAAAATAAAATAACAAAAACTTACTTTTTTCTTTCTTTTGCAGGTGCTCGGAGAAAAAGTTGGAGTTGTATTTTCTGATTATGAAATTGATCCCCGTGGAAATAATTCTTATGTGAAACGAATTGGCGGTGGTAAAGCTGCTGAATATCCTTTATTTGGGAATGGAGGATGGAAACCTTTTGGTCAACTAAACCTTGATCATGCAATTGTTGGATTAATTCATTGTTTTTCTCAAATTGAAAATAAGCTAAAAGAATTACACAATGTAAGTCATTAATCATTTTGTTTCTTTTTTTTAATAGCTGCAACGAAAAAAGAAAGAAAGGGTGCCAAATTCTTTTGACTATAAAAGTGTGTTTGCTAAAAAATTTTGCTGTTGTTGCTTTTCTTTGAGATTAAAAAATTACAGTATGAAGTAGCTCTCGAGTGCTTAATATTTTATTTTTTGATTTTTAAACATCCAAAATTTAATTCTGCTTTGCATTTTCATTTATTTCGCTAATTTTCAAAAGCTATCAAAAAAATCCAACGCTAAAACGTGGGTTCACACAATGCAATTTATTAAAATTTTTAATTTTGCTGGCTTTTTTCTATAAACATATTCATAGTTTCATTTAAATTATATCCCAGAAAATATTCCTTCTCTTTTTTGTTTTTATTTTACTATAGGTTTTTTTCTTGAAGAACTAACTGTCAATGATCACACCATTTTTTACACCTAATAATAATCTTCCTTGCAATGGAATCTTCCATTTGTTTGTTTCACTTTTTTTTTTGGGATAAGCTCTTTATTGAAGGCAATATCAACTTTATGGAAGTTTCCCATCTTTTTAAGCGCATCTTTCTTATCTAAAATACTTTAAGCTTTTCCCTTCAAAAAAACAACAAAGCAAATGAATGAGAAAATCAAATTTTGAAGTTTAATCATGATACTAACTACCCTGGGAAAGAGAGAGAAAAGGTTATGAGACTTTGTAGGCATTAAAAACGAAGCTTAAAATAACTACGCTTTTCCTTATTTTTCTTTTTGATTTTTCCATAAAAAATAGAAGGGTTTTTTGGAGAGAATTTTTTATACGCCTTTTAAGTCTTTCTTTTTTTCTTCTTTTTTTTATTATCAAAAAAGGATGCAACTTAATTGCCCAAAAACTTATTGTGATGTCATTTTGTGCGATCGCTACGTGAAAAAGAGCAAAATTTGGCTTTTTTCTTTTAAATCGGTTGTTATCATTGCAAAAAATTGCATAACGACGCAAGACAGGTGTGGTTCCTCTCTGTCCTTTTTTCCTTTTTGTTTTAGTAGAATAGTTGGGTCGAATTGACAGAGGAAGAAAAAGGTTAACCAAACATCAGTGAAAAAAAAAAATAAAAATAGTGAAAGAAAAAACATTGACAGTCTAAGATCAAAGATTTCAATTAAAAAACTTAAAAAAACAATTAAACTTTGAAAATTATTTTAAAATATGTACTTTTCAGAAAGACAATATCCTTTTATATCGAATGGAAGGAGATCGAATAATTGAAAATGAAGTAATATATCGAGTTAAAATGCAATTTAATTCTGAAGAACGTTGGACAAAAGCTATGAAATTATTATTATTGAATCTTAAACGAGCCATTGCATTGGTGCCACATCAAACTAATGTTGGAAAATAATTAACAAAAAATTAGTGTCAAAAAATATGTAAAAATGCAAAAAAAAATGTACAGTGTAAATATGTCTAGACGACTACAATACGGGTTTATGTAAATATGCAAATTTTTTTGTTTCTGTACACTTATTATTTTTTGTTTTCGGGTTTTTTGTTTACAGTTAATAATTATTTTATGAAATTTAAATTTTGAAATATATTGATTTTTTGAATTTTTTTATCCGTTGTTTCTTAAAAATATGCCTGGTCATGTTTGTCCAGTTCGAATACTTACTTTCTTCTTTTTTATTATGCCTTTTGATTTTTTTATTTTTGATTGATTTTTAATCATCTGATTTCATTTTCCTAATCTTTCATTCATTTTTTAGGTTAAACTTATTTCATGAGGCCTCCATCGTCGTCGTCGATCTCTAAAAGTGATGAAGAAGTTGTTGGAGGTTATGATAGCTCAAAACAACCTATAAAAGCTGCCGAAGAAGAAAGAAATCCATCGTCGAACGAGATCGAAGCTTCTATTTCATTTTCTTCATCTTCCCAAGCACTTTCTTCAAAATCTTTTGAAATTGCATTTTGGCCCCTCCCATTTTTTTCACGTACGTCCGGAAGACCCACAACAACAGCAAGCGAATGTGACAACATAACAACATCAGCCGCAGCCGCAGCAGCAGCCTTTGCTCAAAAAAATATTTCTATTTCAAAAAAGAAAAAAGACTCACGCTGGAATAGTGCTGTTTTTTATTTTACTCTTATTTTAACTCAACAATTTTTTGTTGAACCTTATAAAAATCAATTAACTTTTTCAAATAATTTTAAACTCCACCAACAATCAAAAGCGAATACTTTTGGCGAAGAAAAAGATTTATTCATTTTACCTTTGGAAGATTTTGAAGAATTTGATAAATTCAAAATGTTTAATTCATATGGTAATTCTGAGCAGTACTTTCAAAATGAAGGCCCATCTCGAGAACTCTTTGATCCAGTAATTGGAAAATTTCAAGCAACCAATTTTGATCAAAATGATTTCTTTGCTCCAAGATTCAGGTATGTAAAATCAAAGTTTTCGAAAGCCTCGAATTTGTTTTTTAAAATTCTCAAAAGTCTTAAAATTGTTTTATTTTTTGTTTTCTAAAAATAGTTGCACTTTCGGCACTTTTTTGGTGTTTTGCTTTTACAGTACGTCAAATAAGTAATTATTCCAACTACGTAAAAGTTTTCGAACTTTAAATTTTTTGATTTCTCACGTACGCCTAAAAAAATTTTATTTACTTATTTTTTCACATTTTTTTAAACTTAATTTTTTTATTTTGTTGCTACACAATCCTATTTTTTTCGTTTTGGTACTCTTTTGTGCTCGAGTCTACATAAACTATAAAAAAACATTTAATGCAAAGCCCTCTATTTTTCTTGTTTGCTCCCTTTTTTCTTTCTTTCTCTACAAACTAGAAAATAAACGAAAGAGGCTAGAAACTATTTTATGTTTTATGTGTGTCGTCGCCTTTGCTTGCGTCGTCAACAACAAGGCAGAAAAAAAAATTATAGAGAAAAAAGTTCTCTTTTTTTGATCGAGTTGAACTTTTTACAGAGACCAAAAAAATAACAATTTTTCTTTTACATTTTTTTAAACAAGTACAAATTATTTTCTGTTGTTTACTTGTTTTCCTTTGCACAAAACAAGCACAAAACTAAATTTAGAAAATAGCAATAAAAAAATATTTAAACTCAATGGTTTTTTTCTTTTAAAATAAATTACGAAATCTTTTTTTTTTCAAAAATTATTCATATTTTAAAAATTTCAGATGGAGAAACGATGCCGAACTTGCTTCGTATGCTTGGAGAAATCAGCAACAACAACAACCAAACATGGGAGGCAAGTATCAACAAATCAATATGATGTTGGCTGAAAATCGTGTACCTTCATATGGGCCAACCACTTCTGCAAAAGGTGCTCCACGTGATCCATCACTTTTGGTTCGTTAATTAAATATTATTTTTTAACTAATCAAAAAAAATTTTTGTCAAAACAAAACAACAAAAAAATAAAACCAAAAAACAAGTTTATTTATTTATATTATAAATTTTTATAGGATTATGAAGCGATTGATGTATCATGGAGAAATGATATTGAAAGTGAAAAAAATCGTCTTAATGTTAATGAATATCCTCAAACTACACCCACTCAATCACAACAACAGCAACGAGAATATGATGCACAATATGAAAGAGATTTACAAGTCCTTCATGAAAAAGGCTATATTGCAGTAAGCTTTTAAAATTAACATAGAAAATTTTTTAAATTTGCATTTTACAAACAAAATATTGGGGCAATTTTTCTTTGCAACCATAATCATACCATGTACCATCTTTGTCTTGATTATAAGCCATATATACGCAATCCACTTCGGGTTCATTAGGTTGAGTGGAATCCCAATTATGATAATCCGCTTTATTTCCATCACTCCATTCATAGACATTAGTTTTGGAATTGACTTTATTTAATCCAATCCAAATGTTATTTTCTATAAAAAAAAATTAGTTCAAACAATTAAAAACTAAAATTTTTTTTCGGATAAAACTAACTTTTTCGCAATCGGTGAACAAAATGATTTTCTGCGGCATCTTTAATACTAACTAAATGACCACCTAATTCTCGACAAAAATTTTCGGCTGAAATCCACATTAATTCCACTTCAAATAATCTATACCAATGATCTGCATAAAGTTCCCAACCCTGCAACAAAAAAATTTGCATATATCTTTTTTGAAAAAAACTTTTATTTTTTTGGTTAACAAACCTGATTCATTAAATTCATTACAGTAAGCAAGCGAACACTTTTTTCGAGCCTTTCAGCTCTGGTTCCCAGCATAGGATCCCATTTTTCTTGATTTAATGGAGCAGGAACTACTCCTCCAACATAGGCTTCAGCTTCAGGCAATATTTCAATCATATAACTGCATATTAAAAAACTTAGACAAAATAAAAAGAATTTCATTTTTACAAATCAAGCAAGAATGAAAAAGGCAGCCGCTTTAGAGTAACAAAAAAATAATCGAATGCTAGCTTTTTTTCAATTTTCTGATTTTTGACTACCGTTTTAAGTTGCGCTTTTCGGGAAATTATAAACAATGCCAATCAAGCTTGAAATAATAGCCTCCTTTTTTGCGTCTAATATTTCCGTTCGAATGTTTGCTTTTTTCATTTATCGGAGATTTATTTTATTTTTCTGAAACAATTTTTGGAGCACAAAAATAAAGAATATAAAAAAGGGTCAAAAATCGGGGAAAATTATGATTGATCACGGACGCCAAAAAAATTTAATTTTTAGATTTAAATAAAAATTTGGAATAAAATATGTTAATTATTTTCTCTTTTTAGCCCTTCACCGCTGAAGAATCCACTCGATATGAGGAGCTATCAAAAGCCCAGTTCGCTGATTTCTACAATACCGTAGCTCGACCAAGTAAAGGTTCATTCCCTTCTTCTTCACGATTTACAAATTATTCCACCAATATTCCTTCAACATCCGTATTTCGTTCATCATATTATTCATCAGAAAATTCTCAACAACAACAACAATCTGATTGTCAACGAAGCGATGATGGATATCACAGTAATAATGATTCTGGCTTCAATTCCAACTCCGATGATGAAAGAAATGGCGATGACCATAGCAATCATGGGATGCCTTTTTATGAACAACAACCATTAGAGCAACAACATCAACATTTTGAAAATATTACTCTTGCTTATCAACCATTTAATGAAAACAATGAAACTTTGTTGGCAGTTTCAATTGCACCAACATCGTCTGCTATTAATGAAACAACAACAACGACCACAACAACTTCTTCGCCAGTTCTTGGAGATTATACTGTGAGTGGCCCAGAAGAATCGCTTGAAACTTCATTAGAATTGGATGAAGATGAATATTTAAAATATGTTACAAATCAACAAGTTTTGGAGGATATTTCTGCTTCAGCCACTGAACAATCTTTTGAAGCTGCAAATGAAGTGCTTGCAAGAGTTCAAAGAGATCATGAAAATTCACATATTTCTGTTGGATTTACTCCCTTTGATGAACCTATTCCATTTTTGGATGATGATTTCTTTTTAAATCCACCAACATCAGCAACCGCTGAAACTACGGTCGCTGCTGCTCAATCGAGTGCTTCTAGTTCCTCATCTTCAATCGAAAGCTCCTCTGTTTCTCCATCACTTGAATATCGAATGTATGGAAAACTTATTCCTGAACCAAAATCTGAAGCAGACGATGAATTTGATGAAGACATTGAATTAGACGATCATGAATCCTCCTCATCTGATCCCAAATCAGGTCAACGTCGTCGTGGACGCCAATCCAAAGATAACGACCTCGTTAAAAAGCATGACCTTCCAGCCACCGCTGAAGAATTAGCTGCAATGTCGCATAAAGCTCTTCAAAATCTTCTTAAAGAACCCCAACTAACTGAAATTCAAAAAAGTTTGATTAAACGCATTCGTCGACGTGGAAGAAATAAGGAAGCAGCAAGAAAATGTCGAGAACGTCGAATTTTGCCGGGTGAAGTTGCTGCTGATACTCCATCAACTTCAACAACAGCTTTCGCTTCATTGTCATTTGAACTTCCTACCTCCAATGTTAAACTCATTCAGCGGCCCTTTATTGTTTATCCACCAACTCGAACAACTAAAGTTGGAGCATAAAAATTTTTTAACCTCAAAGAAAATATATTTTTCATTTATGGAAAATTTATTTTTTAACCAAATTTGTATATACATTTTTTAATATTTAGTCAAAAATTGCATTTTAACCTCTCTTTTTTAATTTTATTTTTAACAAAAAAACAATAATGAATCTTCAACAATGTTATTTTTATTTTTTTTGTTTGTTTTATTTTATTATTTATTTTTTTACCGATCTCACCAATCTTTTATTTTTTTTATATGTTTGTTAGCTTATTAAATACACGAGGTGAGGATGAATGTCTTCTTTATTATTATTTTTATTGTTCGCCGGACATGTATCAATCAGGGTTTATTTGCTTATAACTTTTTAACTTTGTAATCTCTCTTTTTTTTAAATTAGGATTCTTCTGTCTGGCTGGTTGATTTTATTATTATTACTTTTTACATTTATATATTCGTGAGTGCACAAAAAAAATTTAAAAAAATACATTGCATCAACTTTTCTTGGTTTTTTTAATTTTTTTAATGGATGCAATTTGTATATTTTTTTATTGTTTATGATAATTAATTTTTCTTTTTTGCTGGTCGATTTTTTTTTTCTCTTTCTTTGTAACGGTTTTATTCTTGTACTTTTTAATACCGAGTAATAAAAATTTTTTTTATAAAAAAGAAAAATCGTAGTTTACTTATACCCCAGCAATATCGTATTATGCAAAAGCTTAGATAACAATAAGCATAAATTTTTTTTATTAAACATTTAATCAAGTTTTGATATGGCAAATATTAATTATTTAAATTTATTTGCAACGAAAATTGAATAATGAAAGCAATCTCCAAGGCCAAAGCCGCTAACTGAAAAAGCACTACGATCAAATTTGGATGAAACATATCCAATGATTGAATGAGGAACCATACGAATTATTGCAAGATTACTGATTTCAGGGCATTTGAGTTTTATCATCGGAATAATATTACTAATATTCTTTCCAGTTGCTTTTTCGCACACTTCAGTTTCTGACAGAAAATTCCAAAATGGGCATTCAACATATTTTTGATTTATTGTTTGAGGCTTTAGATTAGGAATAACAAAAGCATTTTTTCCTTTGTAATAAAAAACTGGGAACACATTTCCTTCCATTTTATTTTGGGGCACATCAACATTGTTATTTATGTCATAAACAGCTACAGCAAAATCGTATTTATCAAAGGTTTCAGTTAAATTTGTATAAATATTTTCCGCTGTTTTAGAATTATCAATTCCTTCGTCCAAATTGTTTTTTATAATTGCTTTCACGGTTTCATTAAATTCCATCTGAAACAATTAAGACTGATTCTACGACAATATTTTGTTTCTAATTGTGATTTTGGTAGAGAAATTTTTTTTACTAATCCGATTTAAAATTGTATGGAGATTTCGAAAAAATGGTCTCGACCCATGAGCCATGGCAGGAAATTTGAATATTTTACAAATAAATTTAAAAAAATCAAGGAGATGGATTTTTTAATGTTCAATATTTCTATAGGTTTACAGCCAAGGAGAATCGAATGGCAAAATCGAAAAATTTTCGGTAACCCCGTTTTAAATTTTATTTCAAATAAGTACATTTAAAAAAAATTAAAATGCAATTTTTTTCAAAACTTTAAAAGCGAAAATGCTTCGGTTGTCTCTCATTCATTTTATCAAAGTTTTTTATATATCATAGAAAAAATATGTAAATTTTTTTTACCTTTCGTTCGATATATTTAAAGCGAAGTATGTTCAACATTCTATCGATTCTTCCTTTATATTTTTCAAAAACTCCATCCGTTTGAAGTTGAGGCCTTTCAAAACCACTAGCAGCTTTAACCATAATCTGAAATGTACAAACTTTATGAAAATGCCTACAAAATTTATCGCTTCTTACAAGTTGTTTTATGGCAGCAACATACATGTTTACAACATCAATAAAAAGTTGATCATTTAATGGGTCCAAGTTTATTGTAATATTTAATGTTTCAGACATTTTATATTCGAGTAACTATTAAAAAAAAATTTATCATTAAAATATATATTTTTTTTAAAGCTTTAAACTCTTACATCAAAGGCTTTAAAAACGTTAGTATTAATATCATAAAAATCATCATTAGTTAAATTGTTGTCTTGATAAAAGTTTTGAATATAAAGTTTAATTAAATTAGTAATGTTTTTTATTTTACCTTCCATTAAGCCCTAAAAATAAAAATATTAATAAACGCTTATTTTTGCGGGTAATGTTTTTTTGTTGTGTTGTTGCGCTATGTCCAAAAGATTAATAGAGATATATACATTTAAGGGTAAATATGCTAATAAAAATTAGGAGTATTAAAACATACTTGAAAAGTCCCAACAACAGGATATTTATGATCTGGGATTTGGAGAACGCCAATATGAATTATTTAATCCATTTTTTCAATTTCATGAATAACTTTATCTGTTACACATTTAATTCTTTCGAATATGGCACTCTAAAAATTAAAAAGGGGTTTGAAAAGAAAATGTTTTTTCTAAATATCCTATTTGTGAGCTTTAAATATTCAAAAACCTACGGTGTTTTCTTTGTTTTTTTCTGAATATAGCCATTTTTGAAGTTCTTTACCTAATTTAAAAACATTATATGTCGAAGTAAATGTTTCTCGTATAATTGGATCCAATTCCCATGACGATGGCAGTAAACCATTTCCAAAATGAAATTTCGACCAAACTTCAAGCATTTTGGTTAAATTACCCAAAAGTAGTTTAGCCTTTTCACCATCCTGGTTTTCGTAAGCTGAAGTGGTAATAGGAGGTTGTTGCCCAGTTATATCATCGGTAAAATCAGCGAATTGAATCAAAGCAAAAAAATAAATAAATAAAGATAAAAAACAAATATTAAATAGAAAATTTCGGAACATAATCAAAAATAAAATTTAGTAAAAAAAGTTAGTTAGCATTAACAAGAAACAAATCTCTCAAGTGGCTCCAAAAAAAAATAAATTCGAGAGAGAAAAAATAATTTTATACAGTCTTAAAAATTATTATGATAGAGTGAATTTTTTTTAACATAATTAAAGAAAAAATAAATTGGAAAAATAGGTAAAAAAAATCGTGAAAAAAATGCTTTTTATTTTTAGACAATGAATAAACAAAAAATTGTTATTCGTAAAGAATAACAAAAGCTTTAATTCAATAAAAAAAAAATGCAAAAATAGAATCATAAAGAATCAGAAATGAAATGATTCACGAAAATAAATATAATGGCTAAGCAGAAATTTCAAAGATAAATGCAAATTTTTTAAACAAAAATGTGAAGAAAGAAAATAGAGACCTGAAGGAAGCAAGTAAGCTTAGTTTTGTTATTTAAAAGCCGTTTATTTGTAAGAATCGAGCTTCAATTGGGATTTCAATTTTTTTTTAGAAATCCAAAATCCGGTTGCCTCGTTATTGGTTTTAAAAATTTTTTGTTCCTCGAAGAAATTCTTTTTTTAAATAAAATTTTTTTTATTATGCATGTCGAAAAAATATCAAATTTTTATTCATAAAATATTTTTGTTAACCCGATAAAATATAAATACAATAAAAGCAACAAGAAATAATAATAAAAAAAGCAAAAAGGCAAATATCACAATAATCAAATTATTCTTCGAATATTATTATTTGTGTCTGTTGTTGTTAATCGTTGTAATTCTTCATAAGGCGGAGGAGGAAGTGAAGTAGGTGATACTGTAGTTGAACATGTCGTCGTTGCTGTTCGATATGATGGTAGCACACTTAAACTGTAAAAAATTTAAAAACTTCAGTAAAAATAGGAAATTAGTCAACCTCGAATTTGACACAACACTCAAAGATGTTTGCCTTGATGATCGATCATTTACACTACTTCGACAGGTGATTCCTCGCAAAAAAAATAAAACTGAAGATCGCCTTTGTGAATGGGGCAAAAACATCATCATATCATAATTTAATGAATTATCAAAATTAGTGCCAATCGTTGATGGAACAGCTGTAAATCTAAAAAATGTCGCTTCAGGACTCGCAAATTTAAATAAAAAAATTTAACATACTTAGGTTTTGTTAATTTTAAAATAAATACCGTACAACAAATTGCCATTGAAATTAATAAAATAATTCCAAATAAAAATGTTATATGATCTTCAGGAACTTCAGATGGAAAATTTAAATATACGGGAGTGGTATAAATATTATTATTTGGTCGCACAAAATAAGTAACAGCCAAAGTTTCATTAGTGTCGCTGCTGTTGTTATTATTATTATAGTTTCTTTCAGGTTTACCAAAAATTAAATCGCTTAATGTTGCAAGATTTTCTGCTGCAGCCATAAACTCAGAATCACAAAGTGGAAGGCTAAAAATACTTTTTTTTATCGGGATTCTTTCCAAAAAAGTTAGCTTTAAGCCAAAAGCCAAAAAGGAAATTAGGGAATCGAAGAAAAAAAATGATTTTAGAGTTTCTTTTTTTTAAGAAAAAATTTAGTTTTTTTGGAAGAATCAGAAAATCTTTTTTTTATTAATTTATTTTCCGTTTTAGTTGTTTAATTTTGTTTAGCAAAAAAAAAAGATAAAGGAAAAAAGCTTACCGAGTTGTATCGTTTAGAAGAAGGACAAACTGACAACAAGCTAACTGACTGATGTTCTTTTGACGAGCGCATAAATGAGGCTCAACTATTCCTCCTGATGCAGAAACAGCAGCAGCCATTGTTGCTGATGCAGATGTATTTGGTGGCATTTTTTTTCTTAAATTCTTTCTATCTGTCTTCTTTTGGTTCCTAAATCTTATTTAGTAAAATAGTAGTTTTTTAAATGTCAAAAAGTCAAAGGAAGATAAAATAAATATCAAAGAAATCCTTTTTTTAATGCGTTCCAAAAAAAATAGATGGAAGGATATTTATTAATATTTTTTAGTGATGATTTTGTGCCGATAAGAAATTGTATCAAAAATCCTTCAATATTTTGTTTTGGAGGGTTTTTGTGGCATTGATATCAAAGAAAGGAAATCAGGCTTCAAATAAGTTTAAAAAAGGAACAAACAAAAATTATTTAAAAATATTAGTTTTTATTATGGTTTTTAAAGCACTGGGAAAATTCTTTGTTTTAATCAAAAGGTAGAATATTTTCTATAGTAAAAATAGTACAAATTCAAATTTAAAAAATGGGAAAATAAAAAATTAAGTAACATCCACCAAAAAATGCCTCCTTTTTTGGAGGCGGATATCAATCCAATCCAAGTAAAAACAAAAAAGGAAAAAAGTAGGAGGATGAAAAACCAAAAATGTTCCGTAGATTTAGGAAAATAGATGGATAGCTTCCGGAACATAGCTTTTGCCTTTGCTTTCTTTTTTTTTTGCTTTCTTTTTAGTTTCGTCTTTTATCACGTCAAAAAACACCAACCTCCTTCTTTTTTTCTCCCAAAAAATATATCTATCTATTTAAAAAAGAAAATGAAGCGCCTCTGTGTGTTTTTTTTTGCGATGCTTCTTTCTTTCCTTTTGGCCTCCCACTTTTTTTTATATTTGGAACAAACAAAAAAATCCTGAAGGAAGCAAAAAGGCGTCAGAGTTCAAGCTTATTGCCAAGCTGAGATTTTTTTTCACTTTTTCTTCAGAGACACCACCACCAATAAAAGCTCTAAAAACCCATGAGAAAACAAGAAAAAGGGAGACAAAAAAGGCAAGCTAAAAAAATGTTTGTATGTAAAACCTCAAATTTTTGTTGGTGTCTTGTTTTGGATAAACGAAGAAAAATGGATGGATGTTTAAAGAAAAATAAAAGACATGACATTAGGGAATTTATCTTTGAAGCTTATATCTTCTACATATCTCTCTTTGGCTTGAAAACGACAATTTGAACAACAAAAAAGACTAACAAACGTTTAATCTTCTTTTTTTTACTTTGACCAACTTATATCAAATAAAATTAGGATCAAATTCGAATAAAAGATAAAATAAAATATTTAAGAAGCATTTTATTGTTTTGCAAAAGCACAAATATCTAATTCAACTGTAGCAATAGGCATTGCATAAAAGAAAGTTTATCAATGTCATTTATTTACAGGTTTATATGTGCATTTTTCCGCAGACATTGTAATGCAGCTGATTTATTCTGCCTCTATAAAAATAACATTTTCAATTATAAATGCTTCAGAAATAAGACATTTTGATCATCAAAATTTTGTATTAGAAAACAAAGGAAATTCATCCTATTTACAAAAAAAGTCTTTGTACAAGTGGTTGTTCAAACGTGTTGTTTCAAACCCGTGTTTGGCGATGAAAAATAAGACAAAATAATGAACCAAGAAATTTAAAATCTTTTTTAAATATGCAATTATCGAATTAGCAAACTTGTCATCAACAGTTTTTTGAAATATACCCAATTATTGTATTTTAAATAAAACTATTTATTTTTGTTAAATCTTAGTATTTTCTTATTTTAATTTTTTAGCTTTTTAAAGTTTTTTTGCTTCAACGAATTTTTTTAAAATTTAAATTGCAAAGAAATAACTTAATCTTAAATTCCTACTTTAATTTTAAGAAGTCCGAAAGTAAAGAAAAAAAAAGGTTTCTTCATAATTATTTGTACACTTTATTTTTGCCTTTTTAAAAACCATAGTGTTATGGTGGATTCATGGTAGGGAATTCATTCATTCCATAACTTTATTTTAAAATAAGCGTTAAAATGCTTTTTAAAACAATTATTTTCCTGGTTAGAAACACGATAAACTGAAAACGTTCTAATTCTTTGAATTGAAATATGCTTTGCTTATTAAAAAAATGGAGTCATTTTCAAAATTATTCGCATTAATTTTCTTTAGATTTAAAAGATTTAATTTGAAGTATTTACAGATATAAGTAAAATTATTGCATCAAAAATGTATTTTTCTGTCACAAAATTGAACTTTTCAAGTTTTTGTAATTTGTTTTAAATAAAGTTTATTTTTATTCCTATTAACAATATAAAACAAATTAATGCAAGTTCAAAAGTTGCAACAAAAAGAAATAAAATAAATCAAATCAATACCATTTTTTGTTATCTATTTAAAAAAAAACAATGCTTTGATAAAAATGAAATATTGACAGGAACAGACATTTTTTTGTTGCCTTATCTTTTTTATCACAGCTTAAACTCTTTTTTTGAAAAAGACGTTTTCTTTGAACATTTTAAGAGTTCACTTTTTAAAAAGTTTAAAATCAAAAATAAAACAATTATTTAAATTTGTTTTAAAAAAATGTTTTACTCTACTAATTTTTCAAAGATAATGCTCTCTATTTTTTTTATCTCGTTATTAGTTGCTGCTTATGCCGACTTTAGCTGTAAGGATTTCGAAGGTCGCGCTGTAGACTGGTTTTATAATCAAGTTCCTCCTGAAGGAGAAGGAGATTTGAATCATTTTCATTTTGACAGTTGGATGGCAAAACATCATCAACTATTTTTAATCCTTCCCAATATTAATGGTAATGACACTGTAAGGAAACTTAAAAAAAAACTCATCATATTTAACATTTTTTAGGCTCTTTTTCAAACTTTAAAACAATTTTATGATCTTAAAGAAAATGAATATGATCAAATTATTAATATCATCTACAATGACCACCACCCAAATAAAAGAAATCCAGAGCAAGTTGCTTATGGCCATATGAAGGGTTTTTTGCACTTTCATAATGGACAGGGCTACCTAATTATTCATTCGGCTCCTAAATTTGGAAGAGCTGATTTTTATGAATTACCCAATTCAGCAACTGAAAATGGACAATTTTATTTTTGTAT
The DNA here is from genome assembly GCA_028622995.1 of Panagrolaimus kolymaensis. Lineage (NCBI taxonomy): Eukaryota > Metazoa > Nematoda > Chromadorea > Rhabditida > Panagrolaimidae > Panagrolaimus > Panagrolaimus kolymaensis. The sequence goes on from JAJQJQ010000031.1 coordinate 32,934, forward strand.
AACCATTGATGAAGACGCTTTGAAGGTTATTATTGAACATCTCCATATCACTCGCCCATCCATATATTCCATGAACATACCTATTGATTTTTTGAACAAAGATATTCCATTTTTAAAGGATATTAAAGATGGCAAATTTGCTAGAAATGTTGAGAAAACAAGAGATATTTTTTATTCTGCCAGTCGACAAATGAAAGTTGACCTTTTTTCAAAATCTAAAACACCGCATATTCAATTATGGAACAGAGTTACACAACGATACCCAAATGAAAAATTTATTATTGCAAGCTGGTTTAGAGGTAACAATAGTTACCATTCTACCGAAGTCCTATCGAATGTTTTGCAAACTAATGCACAAATTGACAACTTTGATATGGAATGGTCATATTCCATGGATCATTCCAAGTATGCCATATCAAAAAGTTGGGATGGTCGAATATGCTTAGGAGACCTTAATTATGCAGTAAGCGAAAAATAGTTATTCATTAATTATGCTTTATTTTAGCCAACGCAGGAATATAGGCCAGGAGGAATTTACTGCATAAAAGAAAGAAGACTGGCTCGAGCATTTAAAAAAGCTTTTACATACAGGGCACCTGCAGATTGGTTTTATGAAGAGAATAAAGCTGGAGTAATAAATGCATTCTCAAATATGTCAAATTTTTACAGAACTCAAATGCCTTCCACGACGGTTTCATTTAGTTGAAAATCGAAGATTTTTTTTATAAGGACAATGCCACTATGCTTCTTATCTTTTTTGTTTTGATTGTTCTTTAGTTTTATCAATTTTTAAAATAAATAACTTTGAATGATATGGCTTTGTTCTTCAAATGTAATTTAGATGTAACATTTGTTTTTCTTGTTGAATAATAAATAATATTAAACTACTCAACTGCTTAATAGCATTTAGTTTGCAAGATAGAAAAATATGACTTTTTTATTATTCATTTGGCTCGTTTTGATCATTCATAAAAATTTATAAATTTCTGACATTTTATAAATATAACACCTTTCTCTTTCTTTTTTACAAAATTCTGCTGGAATATATCTTATTATACTTTCATTCATGATGACACTATCTTCTTCCATGAATTTCTAAAATTTCAAATTATATTAAAAAAATGTATTTTTTATTTACTTTTAAGAATTCTTTAAACTTTGGTAAAGGTGGTTCTTCCATCCATAAACCTTCAAAAACATGACATTCATAAAATTTTAGAGAGTTTGGTCTTTTGAATAATCTTGCACATCCACCACATGCAAAAAAATCAAACACATCGCCAGTCATAACTCTATAAAATTAAAATAAATACTTTTCAAAAATTTGTATGCGAAAAAACATACTCTATATATTTGGATAAATCTTTTTTAATTAAATTTTCATACACAAATTCGAATTCCAGTTTCATGCGAGAAAAAATGAAAGTAACGGAGCGAAATGGGCATGATTTTATATCAAAATAACTTATATGTTCTTTATATTCTTGGAAATGAATTTCTGCCATAGCATTTTTAGGTGGAATACAAAAATCTAGAGATGAACAAAGAATGATACATTTTGCTGGAACATCCTTTTGTTGTTTGCCTAAAAATTATTTTTAGTTGAATTATTTTTCTCAATTTGGATTAACTAAAATTAAATATAAATCAGTAAATAATTATGTTTACTTACTTGCAGGGGCGCTGTATTGTAATGAAAATTCATCAGCGATAATTTTTCTTTCTTTAATAACTTCAAAATATTCTTCATTTTCTGATGTTAAAGCAAAATCCTTATAATCCGCTTGTAAAAGGCAAACTTCAGACCCTCGAAAACTTGATAATTTTATTGGGAATCGATCATTTTCATTTTTCATAGCTGTGTTGATTAAAGATAAATTAAATGCAACTTCATCTTTTGAGCGTTTAACGATTTTGGCTAATAACACATTCATTGGTGAATAAAATCTTGTTTTAAGTGAAACAAAACTTTTATCAGGGAAAGGAAATTCCAGCTTCAATGAATCATGGTTGCTGATGGATAACAAATATTCTAATTCAAATTCATTTATTCTGGCTCTCTCATTCTCAGTGAAATCATTTTCAAGTCCAAGATATGCTTGCATATCTTTCCAATCCATTTCTTTAATATTGTTTAAAATAAAATCTGCTACTGAATCCATAAAAAATTCACTGTCCAAAATGCATATATTCTGAACGAGCTCAATAAGTTCGTCGTCTGTGAAATTTTTGAACAAAGTTTCTTCAAACTCTAAATCATGTTGATCGTTAATTGTTTCATAATGATCGATTAACTTAATATAAATATCCAAGGAACTTGCTGAGCAATCCAGAATAATTGGCATTGTAACTTCAGTTAGATCTATAAAAAACAAGTTAGTGAATCTTAGAAAAAATGCAAAAAAAATTTACCACAAATATTTTTCAGTAAAACTGAAGCATCAATAATTTTTTGGTTTACTTTAAATTCTTGATTATCCTTTTTAGAAAAAATAACATAATTGGTACAGCTTTCTGACATCATGGTTAATATTTTTGTAGCAAAAAATTATTAAGTATTTTAAATGATAAAAACTTTTATATTTCAAATAGAAATGAATCAAAAAAAATTCATTAAAAAAGTTGAGTCTCGAATTCGAAAAGATCAGTCAAAAAACAATTTATGCGCCTCACTTAGATTTCGTGGAAAGAAAATTTTAAATAATAAATACTCAGTTTAAAGGAAGGCAACAAGTTAGGTAAATAGTGAGAGGAAACTTTTTAAAACTCTAGAGCTTCATAAAGTTCTTGGAGTTCCTGATGAAAAAAGATATGATGTAAAATATAGTAAGTCTAGTAAATTTTTGTTAAAACAAATTATTGGGTTTTTAGTCTTTGATGTTAGCTGTAATCTTCGCGAAAATATGTCAAAAAAAGAATTCGATTTGAAGAGAGCTTTAGAGACTATGGTGTAGCGTTGGTTCGAATGTGTTTAGGGGCGAATAACATCTTTATTGGTCTTTACAGAGATACATACAAGAGAAAAGAGAGAGACATAAGATAGGAGAATCAGGAGGTCGACAGCCGGAACGTCATGGTGGTGAATGAGATGTTGAGAGGGAACAAGTGTGTCGGAAGTTCTGGAGGCAGCTCCTTTTATATGGTGTTGGGGCAGCCAGAGGGCGGAGCATCAGATGGTAGTTGTGCGTCGTGGATGGTTGTGAGTCTGGCTTGTGGTGCATGTGAATTGCATCCATTACAGAGCCACTTTTCTCAAGGCTTTCAAAATTCTTATTAACTATGAAATGTTAGCATTCTATTATTTTTATGGCAAGTCTTCGTGAATATATATATATTTTTACAATAAAAATTTTCTTTAAGCTCAAACAAACCCTGAAAATACAACGGATGAAAAGCTTAAGTTTTTAAGATACTCCGAAGGGGCTTTGAATTTAGCTGTGAATGAACGTAAAATTCAAAAACTCAATGCAAAAATTAAAGAGCTGGAACTGGAAAAAGAAAAGTTAGAAGATGAATTCAATATCATGACTGGCGAAAAGGAAAAAGAAGAAAATCAAAAGCCTGAAACTGTTAGTTTTGATATTTTTTTAAATATGCTTTGCCTAAATTTTTGATAAATTATTCATATGTATTTCATGCGTCGACTGAAGAATCTAAAAAATACAAAAATGATTTAGAAACCCGCCCTTCTCCAAATTGCAATTTTATTGTGAACAACAAAAAACCACCAGAAAATATCGAAATTCAGAAAAGTCCATCAAATAAAAATGTAAATTTAAATTTTCGAACAAATCATAAAAAACATTAATTTTTATTTTAGCAACGAAAGAGAAAGCTTCTTCAACCAAAAATTAATGTTTATGAAAAGAAACAAAAAGAAAGCGGGGAAAAAATTTATATCAACGCTTTGAAAAATACTCGATCAAAGAAATAAATAATGGTATGGCTTCATATTATAGCAAAATTTTTCAAAAAAATATCTATTGCTTTGCCTTTTGCAAACACACAAATCTCTATAAACTATTTTTTTTCTCAAAAATGTTCAAAAAAAATTTCCTAACTTGTATTGAATTTTTGGAATAAAAGCTTTTATTATTTTTTAAATCATACAAATTAAGAGTAACAAAAATGGGTCATTTAGAATAATGTTGTTTCAGATATTTTTAAGGACTTAAGCTTAAACCTTGATATTACTTTTTGATATGCTTTTGAAGAATCAAAAAGCAATTATTTTTTAAAATGATGAGGGATTTTATTTTTGGACTTCCAGTTGTCGACGATCCCTATATCCTTGGTTATTCACGTGTTCATTAATATTGTAACGTTGACGAATTAAAAGAGGAGAAAATTGAAATTGCAAAATTATTGCGTAAAACCAACAAAGTTATGTGTCTTCTTGTAATTTTTTAAATAAATTTATTGCATCAATTTTTTTTTCACTCCAAACAATTTGATTACTAAGTTTAAAATAAAATTAATAAAATGGGAACAACAATTTTTTGGCATTAACATGGCAAAACACATTTAATATAAAAATTAAAAATTTAAAGAGCTAAACAGTAAAGGAGGATTTAAAAAATGAATTTCATTCTTCTGCTTTTGTTTCAACGAAGATTAAAACCTTTCATAGTTTTAGCCATTTCCGGAAAAAGTAATTCGAAATGTTCCATATCAGTGCAAAAGCTAAGTACAAATGCTTTTCGAATGGATTCTTGACCCTTGAAAAAATCTCCATTTGAAAAACAGCTATGTGCAAGATTTACTGTGGTTTCAGGTTTACCCATAGCATATTGGAGTTCATCACCCATTAAAGCTATAGCTTCTTCTAAATATTTTATGCTCTTTGTTGCATTACCCATGCTGTAATACATTGGAGCTAACAATTGTAGCATTTTAATTAGTTTTATTTTAAAATCTTTTCTTTTATCATAACTTTTGCGCATCTGAAAAACCGTTAATTAATAAAGTGGTATACTGTATATTAATGATTGCTAATTGATTACCTTTTCAAGAAGTTCTTCACCTTTAGCAATCACATTTTTAGGAAAGCTTGTGTTTGTTGAAGCATATTGATTAAATTCTTCCATAATTTTACATCGAATTGTGTAATGTGGATCATTTGCATCTGCTATACAAAGTTTGCATTGGCAGGAAAATTTCCAAGATTTGAAACTCTTTGTGCGTTCGGAGAATTCTATTAAAGGTGATTTGTATGAAAGAAAAATTTCGTCGCCTTTTTTAATATTTGTGGCTGCATGAATAACCATAACATTTCCATAAAAAGTTCGATGAGCATTAGCTGAAAATTTAAAGGTAATATTTTAAAAAATTTGTGAATTTGCGAGAATTAATTTTGAATGATGCAACGAAATAGTAATTTTATCGAAGTGAAAAAACGATGTTTTTTTGGACTATTCAAATGAGAAAAAAAAACAAAATTGTGATTCAGCGTTTTTTGGTTGATTTGATGAAAGTTTAGAAATACCATCCGCCATTCCTCCTCCTTTTAGTGTGTTAAAACATACCAAGGCATGAATGATTAAAATATGATGGAAGAATAAATAAATGACAATAATCTGATCCAAGTAATTTATTCATTTCAGCTTGCATACTCGATTTTTGATCATCATCATCGGAACCAAAGCGATTAAGCGAGCTAATTTGTTGAATCCGAGCAGCATCAATAACCCCTTAAATTTGATGATGTATTAAGGTTTTAGCTTTATAAACAAGCCTTCAGGAATTTCTTCTTTTCTTAAATTCCCAGCATACAAATCGTAAATTTCTTTTGCTCTTTGTGGATTTTTTTGTAAATTTTCCATTGCTCGTATTACTTGCAACATTTGTGCAGCACCCTCTGCCTCATTTCGAATCATATTTATTGCCGTCAGATATCCGGGATAATCCTTGCTATAACCTGATGCAAAGGCTTTAGAAACAGCAAGCAAAGTTCCTCGTTGGATATCTTTGGATGCTATGATACCACGACCTAAATCAAATTTGAGATAACTAAAATGTGTTCGAAAACTTTAGCCTACACTCAAAAAAACCGATCCAATAATAATCGTGAAACGATCTTTCAAAATAGAGGTCCATAGAACGTCCATATTTTAAGTTAACGTTTTAAAAACGATCTAAAGAAAGTCGTAAAATACCAAAAAATGGTCATTTTATATCCAAAAAAAGAAGTCGTTGAACGATTATAGCGTTTTTTTGAGTGTAACTCTATTTTTATTCACAGATAACAACCCTTTATCAAAAATTTAAGAATGTAAATTGAGGTGGTCTAAGTTTTGGGACACAAGTTAAATTTGGGAGCCGAAACCAACCTTTTCCGGGAATATTTGCAATTTCGATCGGTCCGGTATAATCCGAAACATCAATATCAGCTTTTTCTCTTTTTGATTCTAAATACATTGATTTAAAATCAAAATTTCCAGTTTTTTGTTCGTTGAAGCGTGTAATTGCTCGTTTGAGCTGATCACTCGCAGAAGTGTTTCTGGGAAATTTTCTACAAACATCAACAAAATGTTTAGCCGCTTTTTCCCATTCAAGCATTCCATAAGCAGCCATTCCCATTCTATAATGTAAGAATGGAGATAAGATAAATTTTAAAATTAATTTTAAAAAACTTGTATACCTGTATAAGGCCTTTTCAGGATCACCACCTTTTTCCAATGCAAGTTGGGCAGCATTATATGCCAAATAAAAAGAATCAGTTCGTAAACAAGTTAATGATTTATTCAAATATAAAACCGCAAGTTCAGGATTGTAACGAAGAGCTCTATCATACAACATTAATGCACCTTTAAAATCTCCTTTTGAAAAGCAGTCATTAGCCATTTTTTGAATTACTACAGCATCCTTGATCGTTGCAAAATACCTCAAAAATTATTTATGTATTAATTGCATTATATTAATTCCATTAATTTTAGACATACCATTGCTGAGCGCCAACCTTGTTTAAAAGGTTGTAATCAGTGGGATCAACAAAAATGACATCAGAGGGGGTATCAATGCGGATAGCTGGAATTTTACTATTTGAACCATATCGAAGCCAAGGTTCTTTAATAATTAAAATAGTTCCTTGCTTCAACCATTCAAGATCATCAAGTTTGTAAGAAAAATTATAAAATGATGCTTCTTCTACATCTCCTAAAAATTTATTGGATTACAAACACTGTTACCAAACTCCACTCCCGAACACATTCTGTAATTGGAGTGAGTGAGAGTGAAAGCTAAAAGAGTAAGAGTGGAGTGGGAGTGAATTGATGAGAGTGACTCGAAAAAATAATTTAAAATTCCCGAAAAAATCGTATTTTAATTAATGACATAAAATTCCAAAAGAAAAGCAAAATTTTAATTTAAAAAATCTATGAATTTGGTTTATTTTACCTCAAGCGGGCCAAAAATAATGATTATTATTTTCAACGCTTTTTTTAACATATTTTTTGGATTATTTTTCCTTAAAAAATTATGAATGCGAGTAAAATTTGAGAGTTGGGTGTGAGTGAAAGTGAATGAAAAAATTTAATATTTACCGTTTAGATCTTGAATTAACGTACTAACACCAACCATTGGAACCGGCATAACAAAAGCTTGACAAACCAAATATCGTCCATGATGAACCATTGGCATTTTCATATCACGCAAATGTATGGGTTTCATATTTTCAAGCTGAAGTTTGCAACTATGGGCCTCACCTAAATTCAATCAAGCTTTTATATATTTGACAAACATGCAAACCTGATAAAATTGTTGATTTAATATGAAATTTGTTATCCGTTTTAGGTTGTAAAGTCCGAAGTTGCCATGAAAAACGCTCATTAAGCTGATCTCGGTGTGGTCGTGGTTGCGGATTGCTTTGGTTTAAGATAATTGATGCTTTGGCATTCTCCATATGTCTTATGAAAGAGTGAGGGTCCATCATTTTCTAAAACGGATAACACAAAATTTTTGTCCGAATCAAAATATATAAGTATTAGTAAAAACAAAATCGAGCAGACAAGAAAATTGCAAATTAACAAAAACATTTCTGAATATTTTTTTTTATTATGTAACTAAATTTTAATTGAATAAATACGATAACACTATTTTTTAATTTAACATTTTATAAACTGTCATGTACTAAATGATAAGTAAACATAATAAAACAAGTCCTCAAAAAAATATAAGAAAATTTTTTAAAGAAATATTATTTAAGAGACTCATAAAAATTTATCTTAAGCTAAATAATAGCTGCGAATCTACAATACAAAAATGAGTGAGGCCAAAAATAGGGAAAAAATGAAAAGTTAAAATAAAAGCTTCAAAAGATTTACAAAAGTTTTAAATAAAATAAAAAACAAAGAAAAGTTACTAAGATAGATTTATTAAATTTTTCGAGGAAAAGATTCGCAAAATATATTTAATAAATCAAAAGAAAAGAAAGAGAGTTTTTGTGGAAAATATCTAAAAATAAATACCAACGATAGAAAGGAACAACGCCAGGCTATGATGGCAGAAGTGACTAAAATGACTAAACAGGTAAGCTTTTCGATATGCCTGCGCGAGCAACGATAGTTGGCAGCAGCCAGCGGTCAAATAGTGTTGTGCATCGAATCGAAAAGTTTGGGGAGGAGCCACTGCTGTTGTTTATTGTAATTTTTTAGTTAACATCAAAAAAACATCAAAAAAAACATGCCAGGTGCAAAGAATTGTTGATTACGAAAGAAAGTTGTTGATCCTTTTGGAGACCGAAACAAAGAAGTTTGTTAATGACTTGCGCCAAAATGTAGATATTTTTAGTCAACGTTTTTGAACAAAAAAAAGTACAAAGAAATAAAGCTTGGGAACGTGTAGTTTTTGAACCGCAAAAAAGAAAGAGAATAAAACGAAACATCCTGAAGCGGCTTAGACAGAGTTGTGGGAGGAGCCACAGTCTTTAGTTTTTTAGCTGAATCATCCAAAAATGAATTTGGGGAAAAAATGTACTGCCAGGTGCGAATAACGCCGATTTCGAAAACTTTCATTTTCTTTACTTTCTCAAAATCAACACCCTTTAAAAAAAAGAAAACTGGTTAAAGGCGAGCGCCAAAAACGGATATCTTTAGTCATCATTTTTAAGAGAAAAAAATAAAAATGGAAAATTTAAAAAAGTGCCCTTTAACAAACCAAAATAAGAACCAAAATAAGAAAGGGCAAAAGATCAGAGAGAGTGAAAGCCTTGTCCGCTCAGACAAAGGTTTAGGAAAAAAACAAACGAAAATGAAAAACATCTTTTGAATAAAATAAAGTAAAAATAATATAAAATACGATATTCCGAAGAAACATGTAGACGCATGTCTTCTATATATACCATATATTTAAATATCATATAAAACACAGAAAATATACGCATATTCAAACTTCAAAATACTTTGTAAAAAATTATTTATATTTCAGACCACTCAAGAATCTAAAAAAAGACACCAAGGATTCAGAAATCCGTATTTCTCGAAATAGAAATTCTGTTGTGAACAACTTATCTGAAAGTATCGAAAATTCAAAAAAGTCCGTCAAATAAAAACGTAAATTTATATTTTTGAGCGAATGTTTTTATTTTAGCAACGAATGAGAAAGCTTCCTCATCCAACAATTAATGCTTCAGAAAAACAAGGGGAGCAAAATAATACAGGAGAAAAAAATTATATCTACAAAAATACTCGATCAAAGAAATAACTGATGGCTTCAAATCATTAATAGAATTTTTCAAAAAAACTTTATTGTTTTGCATTTTGCAAAGACAAGAATTTCTTAAAATTATTTTTCTTTATTTTCTAAAAAGTTTTTCTAAACTTTCCATTTTTAAAAATAGGTTCATTCAAGATAATTAATATTTTTTCTTTGTGAGTTCAACGATTTTTTAATTTTTCATAATATTTTTATTTCATAAAAGCTTTTTAAAAACATTAAAACAAATTTTAAAAATTATAAGTATGTAAATTTTATATTCTTTGAAGAACTTTTAAATATGGAGGCGGATATGGTTCCTGATAACCGTATGTCATTGAGTATGGCCTAAAAAAGCAAAATAATTTTAATAATAATTTTTATTTTATAAAAAATTGAGCTAAAAAACTTACGATTGTTTATTATTTATTCTTGCCGTACCATATGTATCTGTAGCTAAACTGCATAAATTATCCATGGGTTCATGAATGGTACTAAAAAAAATTAATTTTACAAAATTAATAACCGTTGTGGTCTTTGAGCGAAAAAAAATTATTTACTATTTAGGAAATTCGTGCTTTTGATTATAAAGTTTTATTAATGAGGTACTCATCATAATTACAGGAATCATTAATAAAAGGCTAATTAACATTGACATCCATACTCCATTTAAAGGAGATCGATAACCTTTTTTACTTTATTTGCCCATTTTGATATTCTGAGTAAATATCCTGTTTTTGAATGATTAATACTATTTTATTTACCTATGTTTTTGCCGTCTAATAAAAGTTAAAATATTTTTTATTACATTTCGGTGTTTTCTGTCACAATTTCACAAATATATAATACATGCCACCTTCGAGGGAACTTGGCGTTGACTTCAAAGTTGCAGTTAAGAAACCAATTCTTAAAGGCGAAAAGTCAATCAAAAATTTCCAAATATGTTTTGAGTTTTCTTCAAAAAAATTCTGTTTAGAAAAAAATGAGCAAATTGCAAAACTGAAGAACAAACAAATTGCACACAAAGACATCGATGGCGAATTTTTTGTTTTGTCTTTTTTTCAATAAAAACACTAGAAAAAAGCCATATGTTTTAATGTTAGACTTTTGAAAGAAAGTTACACATTGCGAGCTTTTTTCGAGGTAGTAATTAATCATGGCGTTCAAATAAAATAAATATTCATTCTTTAAGGCTGAGGCGGTAATTTATATCGCAATAAAGAAAGAAGGATTTTTTCATTTGAGCAGTAACTTGAGAGCTTTGTGCCATATTGATTATTTATAAACTATATTCTCTTTTTTAAAGCTTTTTACATATTTGTTTTATCTTCGTTAATGACGCATTTTAATTTTTCTTCCTGCAGAGAAGCTAAATTAGATTACCGCTTCGTCGCTCTCTTTTTTTGCTATTCGAATAATTTCTATTTGTGTCCAATATTAACAAGTTTATAAAATTTAAAGCTTAAAAAATATTAACAATCTTTATTATTAATTGTTGCAGCTGGCTTATGTTGTATCTTTGTATTAATTTATAAACCATTTTGAGTGTCGCAAAGACTACAACATTCTATCTTCACTCCTTCTCAATCTGCTTCTTACTGTTTGTGCTTTTTTTTTGTTTATTGACTTCATTTGTGTTGTTACGATACGCGTTTTGCTGTTCGAGAATAAATAATAATTGTTATATACTTGTAACTGCAGGTTGTAACAACTAATACACCATGAATTTAAAATTTTTCCTATTCATTCCATTTTATCTTGTCCTTCTTTCAAGCATAAAATTAAACATGGGATATGATAATTCGTCAGAAACTGAAGCAACAATACCTGAAGCACACAAAAAAGTAAGTTAAAGTTTGTATTATTTATAATATTCATAAATTAAAGCTATAAAAGTACAGGTATATGATGAAGTAAGGAAATCATACTTTCATTATTTAAATGATTCAGAAATAATCGATTTTCGTAGAAAAATATTAATTTGGAAGAGTATTCTTCGAGCAACACTCTTAGATCCTGATTATAATCGATCCAATCCAGATTTACTTAAAGTTGATCTCAAACCTCTACCAAAATATGGGGATTTTTTCTTTTCGGTAAACAATGTTAATATAATTTTTTTGTTGATGAAAATTATATAAACATGTAAGTATTTTTAGGATGATATAGTTGTAAGGAAATGGGAGCTAGAAGATATGATTAAAGAAAATTTACAAAAACCTAAAAATATTTCCATTCTTTATAACGCGATGCCGAGCAGAAAATTATTCAGAATGAATAAAAAAACTAATTTAAATTGTACTCAAATGATTCAAAAATGTTATCAATGGCCATCAACAATTCATTATTCATTTAATTCCACGATTGGTAAGTAAACGAAAATATTCAATTTTTTGACTCATAAATGGAAAAAAAATTTTTTGACTTTTTAGTTGTCCAAAAACAAAACAAAATCTGTAATCCTTTTAGAAAGTTCTGTATTTGTTTTAGGGATCGAGAATCAAAAAATTATTACAAAAGCAATTAAAAATATTCAAAATCAAACTTGTTTAAAATTTATTAAAACACCAACTGAAAATTCAACAACAAGTGTTTTCCCAAAAATAATTTTTAATAATTATACCGATGGCGAATGTTGGTCATATTTTGGTTTTAGAAGTAATCAAACTATCAATGGTTCACAACCAATTAATCTTGGAGGAATTCATTGTGATGGCAAAGTAAAAGCTTTAATTAATTTATTTTTTTAACCATAATAATTATCAAATTTAGTTTGGAAGAATTTCAAAAGAAATTTTGCACACTTTAGGAATTTATCATTATCAAAATACTTTGGATGCAAATGTATCAAACAATAATTGCTGCGAACTTATTAATAGAAAAAGCAATTATTTTGAAACTATGGCAAATTCGAGCGGTTTGTTTTCTGCATTTTTAGAAATTTTATTTCTAAACTAAAAATTCTGAAGCTAGAAACGTAGTTTTTAGAAAGTACCGATTATGGTTTGGCCTCATTTATTCAAAACACTCAAAATATTGAAAATAGCATCACTCATCCATCTTTCATGGATATTTATATTTTAAATGACTTTTACAATTGTATGTGTGATGATGTCTCAATCGAATGCGCCAATGGAGGATATCCAAATCCAAATGGTTGTGATAAATGCATTTGTCCACATGGATGGAGTGGAAGGGCATGTAGAGCGGTAGATTATGGAACAGAAATACCAAGTTTGAATATTAAAAAGCGCCATACAAATTTAGTTAGTTACTTTAAATTTTTTTGGATGTAGCAAAAAATTATTTTGCGCATGACCATAACTTTACAAGCAGGGTTTCGCGGAATTCCGCTTCCGCATTCCGCTTTTGCGGAATTCCGCATGTTTTTGGACTTCCGCAAATTCCGCGGAATTCCGCAAAATTTTGCGGAATTCGAAAGCGGAATTAAACAAATTTTTAAAAATATTTAACAAAAGCTTTTACATTTTTTTGCGGGGGTTTGATAAAAAAAAACGCTGCGATCAAATGCCCAAAGAGGGCTTTAAAAATAATAAATGCGTATAACATTTTTACAATGACAAATCAAATTTTTTTTCAGTACATTGTAACGGATGAAATCAGTAGGGTAAGACAAACTTAAATTAAAAATCGGATCTTCTTTATTTTAGCGTACCTGGAGAATCTTTTCTTTCTTTTTTTTATTTATTTTTATTGCGCATTAGAAATAAGTTAGTTTCTTACAAAATGTTCTTTAGCCCTTTTTAAAACCAATTTTGCAATCAAAAATAGCTAAAATAAATCGTTTGGCATTCTTTTAAATTTCAAAATTGGGATATTGATGTTAAAATTGGTTTAAATAATAATGACATCTATAGATGGTTAAAATGATTTAGGAATTCTTAATATTGTAAAAATAGAAATAGTTTTGATTGTGAAAGCGCGACATGCTTTTAGATGTAAAAAACAAACCTTTTTGGTGCTATAAGAAAAAATAATGTGGCTAAGCTTATCTCTGTTCATTAATACATTATCTTTGCATGTTACCCATATTAAAGAATTTTTTAATCAAAATTTATCTTTTTCCCGGCAACATTAAAGTAAAGAAGCTCTTTATCGCACTTGTTTACTCTAAAGTCCCCATTTTTCAAGGTCAAAATTTGTATTAATAAAGCATGTCTCAAAGAATCTTTTAGCTTTTGATTATCGTCATATAGAAAAAATAAAATTTATCCACTTTGGATACAAAGGCTTTGATACAGACACATACAATATTAAAATCGTTACCGTGGACTATAATGGAAAAAAATGTACATATGTATAATAACAAAAAATTTTTTTTTGGTAATTCCGCTTCCGCATTCCGCTTTTGCGGAATTCCGCCTTTTTTTCACTTCCGCTTCCGCTTCCGCTTTTGCGGAAGTGAATTTTACAATTCCGCCTTCCGCGGAAGCGGAATTTTTTTCAATTCCGCGTAACCCTGTTTACAAGGATTGTAGAATAAAAATTTAAATTATAGAATGGAGGAACCCTCAATGTTGTTCTTGGAACACCAAACGAAAATAGTACCGATAATGATTCATATCAAAGCACTTGGTATCATTTGGATACTCAGCAAGTTAATAATATTTATTTTATTTCTTTTGAAATCCATAATCAGTTAAATTTCTCAAATGAAGCTTGCGAAGTTCAAGGAATTCAAATAAAACTTGGAGATTTTTCTCAAACTGGATATATGTAAATTTTATTTTTATAAATAATCTAATAATTTTCTTACTTTTTAATTTTTCAGATTTTGTGAAAATTTATCAAAAAATTTGACACAAAAAAATTATAAAAATTACAAAAAATTTGCATCTAAAGGTAATGAAGCGATGATTCAATTTTATACCAAATCCAATGTTTTATTTGATGTTTCAATTGAATATATGTCTGCAAGAAGTTGCAAATTTTGTTAATAAATTTTTGTTAAGCTCAAGTTTTTAAATCCAAGATATTTATTATAAAAGAAACCAAAAAAAACACAAACAAATTCATTAATCACAGAAAAATAATATCATCTAAAAATGGCTATTTAATAAATCATCAAAAAAAATTGAACTCAATTTTTTGTTTTGTTAAAAAAATTCTTATAATTTTAAAAGAAAAAAGAAAAATACAATAGAAATAATTATTTTACCCTGAGAGTAATAAATTTCACAAAAGGTAGCATCAGCGGCAAATAAAAAAAAAAGGTAAATTAATAAACAAATTTTAAAAAAATAGAAAAAAACACGTTTTTTATAAATGTTTGAATTTAAAATTAATTTCGAAAAATGAGATCTAATTTCTAAAAAAACTTCTTCTTTTTTTTATTAAAGGGATACTTCTTTTTTTGATAACCTTGCAAATTAATTTTTTATTTTTTTAAATTAAAGCCATTTTCATTGTCTGAGGGATTTTGTTGTTGAAGTTGACTAGATGATTTATTGGATGACCACATCGCCAATTTATCATCCACCGATCTAATAGCAAATTTACCCATAATTGGAATATGATCTGATGGAACGCATTCATTTGGAAATCCAGTAAAATTATTTCGTCGAATCCATTCATCTTCAATGGGCCCAAGAATTTTGAGGGTTTGAAGGGAGGCTTTGGAAATAAAAATATGGTCGATGCAACCTTTGAAAGTTGTGCTAAAAAAAGTTTTTTTAAATTTAGTTTTAGATTTTTTAATTTAAAAAAAGCTTACGTGAAATTAGTGAAAGGAATTTTGTGTGGATAAAATGCAGAAGTAAGATCCAAAGAATTTTTATAATAAAATTGATCTGAGCCTCCGGCAATAAAACTGATATCATAATTTGAAAACCCTTTAAATTCTGGATGTTGCCTTGGAACTTTGTTTGTTGCAAGATATTCATGAACCGCTAAAAAAATTATTTTACATATATAAAATCCAAAAATATTAAAAGTTCGACTAACCTGAATCAGGCAAAGAATTAAAATCACCCAAAATAATCAATGGTAGTTCTTCTCTTTTGACTCCAAGTTTTTTGGCTTTTTCACTCAAAATTTCTTTGAGTTTTCTAACCAAAAGCATACTTTGAACTATTTTAACATCTGAATATTCTGGATCCCAATGAAGATGGGTATTTGCAATGGTAATCGATTGATGGACTCGAGTTTGGGGATTTAATGAAGCTAAAAAGTTTTCTTTTTACATAACTAAAAAATTTATTTTTGAAGCTTACTTGTAAGTGCTTCAACTTTAGGTTTTAAAGTAACGATGAGGGCTATATTATCTTTTGGCATAACCCGATTTAAAAATTCTTTTGTCGCTGGATTACCTTTCATAGAATCACCGAAACTTGATGCAATGTGATTGTAGTTTACTGTTTCCTCACATTCAAATTCAAATCTAAAAAATCACAAATTTTGTATAATTTTTTAAGTTGCAGGTCTCACTTTTCAATTCTCCAAAATAATGCACATCCATCAACATTTCTTCGCTCTTTTTCTGCCATCCCAGTCGATCGAGTTTTGGGGTAAAAAGTGCTACCATAACCCAGTTTTTCAAAATGGATTTTAAATACCGTGCAATATTGCTCATCTTGAAGTTCCTACAATAATAAAAATTATAATTTTCCAGTCGAGATAAAAAGAAATTCTTTGGATTACAGAAAAATATAAATTTGAGACTTACTTGTAGAGCAAAAAGATCAGGAGAATAATGCTGGATTTCACGAAGAAGAAAGGTGCACCGATATTTCCAATGCAACGCCCAAGCTGGACATTGAACGTGAGCTTGAGGAGTGGCATAAATATCCGCCAAAATGTTATAACACATTAATGTGAAACTTGCTAAAAAAAATTTTTTTAATGCAAATATATCTAAAAATAATTTTTTAAAAAAACATACGAAGTTCATATTTTGGGGAAGGCATTTCAATAAATGGTCTTTCCGGCATTGAAACGCTTTTCACCATTCGATTAAGAAAATGTGACATAATTGCTTCTTTTCCTGATTCACCTCCATCGCCGTAAATTGAAGCTAATTCGGGTTTCAATGGGTTTTCAGTGAGATCTGAAAAACCTAAATTTTTAGTTTGAAAAAAGTAAAAATTTAAATTTACCAATAACTTCCAAATTATGTAATCGTCCAATTTCGCATGGAACATCTTCAAGTTTATTATTTTCGAGGTACAATTTTTTTAGTTTAGGCAAATCTCCAATAGTTAAAGGCAACGAAGTAATTTGATTATTAGAGAGATCAAGAATTTCTAAATTTTCCATTTTCTTTATTCCTGGAGGTAAAGTTGTTAGACGATTATTTGAAACAAATAAATTAACTATGTGTTTCATATCAAAAATTGCTGGACTTAAATTACAAATTCCACCTAAAATTATTACAGAATTTTTAATTAGAAACTTTTATGGATTTATCATATCTGAAGTTTACCTTTAAGCACCAGGCTTTGCCATGAAGCTTGTGGTTGACGTTTAGCTTCTAATTTACTTAATAAACGATGGGGAACTTTTCGACCATTTTCAAATGTATATTCTCCTGATGGATTTTCTTCCACTGTTTTTGGTGCATATTTTTCCACTTCTTCAGCAAAATCAGCGTCAGAGGCATGGTCTAAAAAAAATTAATTGTGTTTTTATTTAATAATTTTTGAAAAAAGCTGGCGATAATATTTTGGGAGTCAAAATCATTGATTCGTTAAGTCTTCCGAAATTTTAGTTTATAGATTTTAGTGCAAAGAAACTTACAACTTTTTGAATAATTTTCAGGTGTTTCTGTAGCTGAGATTCTTTCATAAAATGGATTTTCAGAATCAGGAATTTCTCTTTTTGGTGTTGAATTTTTATTGAAAGCTTGTCGAGAAGCAGCCGAATCAGCTGAAGAAGATGGGGCTGCTTTATTGTCATTGCTTTGTTTATTAGTATTTGAGGCAGAGTTAACATCATTTGCTGATAATCTATGATATTCACTTTCAGTTTTGGAACTTAACATATCACTTGGCAATAAATCTCTAATTGAAAATGGACTTGGACCATTTTGTTGTTGATTTTGATTTTGTTGATTTTGGTTTTGAATTTGGTTCATAAATAATGGAGACGATGAACTTGGCATGGTTGGTCGAGAAGAAGCCATAGAATTCATAGAATTATTAATATTATTTGTATTTGGTCCACCAAACATTCCTCCCATGGCTCCAGAATTTTTATAAGGATATGAAGAGGGATTACTGCCATGTTGTGGTGGAAAGCCGCCCATTGGATGAGAATATGATCCCGGATTAAAGCCATAAACACTCGATCGATTACTTGACGAAGCTGAATTATTACTTGGATAATTTTGTGTTTGATGTTGTTGTTGTTGTTGCATCGGAGTAGGAATAGGACTTGAATTAACGAATGAGTTTCCTCCACCACCAAAATTATTATTGCTGTTATATGGAAGGGGTGGCCCTGAAGATGGTCCACCAGGTGGACCAATAGGCGGAGGCCCATAACTCATAGGACTATTCGAGCCATGTCCTCTCATCATAAGTAAGAAATCATTTTGAGCTTGTGGATATCCTCCTCCTCCACCTCCATGATCCGATGAGGACATCATTGGAGGTAAAAATAATTCAGGTGAAAAATTATTTGGATTCATACTGTTATTATTTTTTTCGTTTTCGTTGGTTTTAATCCATATATTCCCTGAAAAAAACATAAAATAAACTTTTAATGGGAAAAATTTGATCAAATTCGATTAACGCGAAAGCAATAGTTTAAAAAAAACTTGGAACGATAATTGTATGCTTGGATGAAAATTTTTTTATATCCGAAGACGAAGACCTCGTGAGAGAGATGATATTCATCGATTATAATTGGAAACATGGCTCCAAAGCAAAAACCCAATCAATGAAAACGAACGCTTTTCTGATTAGCTTCGCAACGAAGAGTTTTTTTAAAGCAACTCAAAAAAATGATAACCACAACGAAGGTTTTCAGATATGAAAAAAATAATATCTAAGCCATAGTGAAAATTGAATGGAATTGAGAAGAAAAAAAATGCAAAAAAAATATGAGCTAAACTTGTTCTCATTTTGCCACAAAAAAAACTTTACCCAATCTTTATTGCTTTTTTTTTACTTCACTCCTTTCTTTTGCCTTTTTTTTTGTTGATGGCAAAATAATTGAGTGGTCGTAATTGCGCAAAGAATAATTCTTGAAAAACAAAAAAAAAATAGTGCAAAGAAATCAATTTAATAAACAATCTTGATTTATGGGTTGTAAATTAGAGAGCAAAGAGGTATCAAGCCAAGGAATGAATATTTAAATTATGAAAGGAGCCATTTCTTGGTTGCAACAACAAAATTCAAAAATCATTTATTTTTTGTTTTTAAATTTTGCAAATTATTTAGTAGCTTAAAAAATAAGAAACAATTTATTGATTTATTTGAGAATGTGGGAAATAAAATTATCTCTCTCTATTACATACAGGAAAATAAAAAAAAACTTATTGATTAAGTTTTGTAGAAAAAACCCTTTGAATTCAATTCGTAACTTTCATAGTCATTTTTTTTTTCATGTTATTGATTCGGATGAAACTATGTGTATTTTTATGATGCGAAACAACCACCAGTCTGAAAATGTTAAGATTTTTTAAAAGAAAAACGTTTTTAGCATTTCTTCAAAGATCGTTGTGCATTTTGTCCTTCTTGTGTTTTTTTTTTGTTGCAAATAGTATATTTACAAAGGATAGTAAAATGGGAAAAAAGGCAAAAAAAGAATTTATTCTGAGAAACGAATAGGAAAATTTAATATGGAAATTTGTAATTATCCATATAAATATATTGAATTGCTACATCAAATAAAACGTTGGATTTGGTGTAAAATTGAATCATCGCATAATCACCTTCGGATGCAAATTTTTAATAATTTTTGTCATTGAAATCTTTTGTAAAATTTTCACAAATTATGAAAAATAAAAAAGTTTGAGAATTATTAGATTTTTTATTAAAAATAAAATTTACATATCTCCCGTTTGAGAGAAGTCTCCGAGTTTTACTTGAATTCCTTGAATTTCGCAAGCTTCATTGGTAAAATTAATTTGGTTTTTAATTGTAAAGGAAATAAAATGAATATTATCATCCTCCGATGTATCCAAATGATACCAAGTGCTTTGATAAGAATCATTCTCGGTACTATTATCGCCTGGCGTTCCAAGAACAACATCGAGGGTTCTAATATATCCAGCTGCACCCTATAATTTAAATTTTTATTCTAGAATTCTTGCAAAGTCATAGTCATGGAGCAAAATAATTTTTTGCTTCATCCAAAAAAATTAAAAAAACTAACTAACATATGATGACGCTTTTTAAAATCCAAACTTGGTATTTCTGTTCCATAATCGACCGCTCTACATATTCTTCCATTCCATCCATGTGGACAAATGCATTTATCACAACCATTAGGATTTGGATATCCTCCATTGACGCATTCGATTGATGCATCATCACACATACAATTGTAAAGGTCATTTAAAATATAAATATCCATGAAAGATGGGTGAGTGACGCTATTTACAATATTTTGGGTTCTTTTAAAAAATAGGTCCGAACCATCATTGGTACTATCTGCAAATTATGTTTTTAGATTCAGAATTTTTTTATTTAAAAAAATGTAAAAAAAAAACAAATAAAAACAAACCGCTCGAATTTGCCATAGTTTCAAAATAATTGCTTTTTTTATTAATAAGTTCGCAGCAATTATTCTTTGATACATTTGCATCTAAAGTATTTTGATAATGATAAATTCCTAAAGTATGCAGAATTTCTTTTGAAATTCTTCCAAACTAAAATTTTTTTGCTTGTTAATTATGATTGTTAAAATATAAAAATAAATTAAATCTTTTACTTTGCCATCGCAATGGTTTCCTCCAAAATTAATTGGCTGTGAACCATTGATAGTTAGATTACTTCTAAAACCAAAATATGACCAACATTCGCCATCGGTATAATTATTAAAAATAACTCTTTGAATATTTGTATCCATAGCAATATTTTCTCTCGCTTTATTAAATTTTAAACATGTTTGGTTTTGAATATTTTCAATTGCTTTTGAAATAATCTTTTGATTATCGCTCCCTAAAACAAATATAGAACTTTTTAAATGCTTATTTTGTTTTGTTTTTGTCACGCGAAAAAGTCAAAAAAAATATATTTCCATTTTGGAATCAAGGGACTGAATTTTTTTCTTGACGAACCAATCGTAGAATTAAATGAATAATGAATTGTTGATGGCCATTGATAACATTTTTGAATCATTTGTGTACAATTTAAATTAGTTTTTTTATTCATTCTGAATAATTTTCTGCTTGGCATTGCATTATAGAGAATCGAAATATTTTTAGGTCTTTCTAACCTTGCTTTAATTATATTTTCTAGCTCCGATTTAGTAATCATCATATCGCCCTAAAAATTGTAAAAATATTTACATATTTTATGTCAAGAAATAATATTGATTACCACATTAAGGGAAAAATCCCCTTTTTTTGGAATAGGTGTGAGATCAACTTTAAGTAAATCTGGATTGGATCGATCAAAATCAGGATCTAAGAGTGTTGCTCGAAGAATATTCTTCCAAATTAATATTTTTCTACGGAAATCGATTAATTCTGATAAATTATAACGAGGAAAACTTGACTTGCTTAGTTGTTTATCATATATCTAGGATTAAATAGCATTATTTAATTTGATTTATGATTTTAAAATAAATTTTTACTTACTTTTTTATGAGCTTCTGGTATAGTGATTTCTATGTCTGACGAATTATCAGCTCCAATATTTTGTTTTATCTTTAAAGCAAGAATTAGGAAAAATGAAATCACTTTAATAAATGCCAAATTCATGATATATATTTTTGGTCCCCTAAAAAAAGCCTATATAATTTTATTGTTAATAATAGGATAGCGAGAATGTATTTTTGTGAGCCTTTTCCAATACATTTGTTATGGAATGCAGTTAAAAAAAATAATTCCTATATTAACAAATAAACAGAAGCAAGCAACTTTGGTTACGATGACAAAAAAATGATAGCCGATTCAGAAAAAATGATAGCCGATTCAAAAAAAATGATAGCCGATTCAAAAAAAAATGATAGCCGATTCAGAAAAAATGATAGCCGATTAGAAAAAATATTAATAAAAATAAAAACAATAATAAATAATAGTGCCAATGCCCTCAAATTAAAGTTGAATAAAAAATTATAATTTTATTGCCTTCGTAAACAAAGTTGCTTTTGTTTATTTTTTAAAAAAGGAATATTTTTTCTTATCTGCATTCCAGGACAAAATGCATTGAAAAAAGCTCACGAAAATAAATTTTTGGCTAAAATATTCCTAACACTAAAACAAATTTGGCTTTTTCTATAGGGTTTTCCTGAAAGAATGCCAAAAAAAAATCGATTCTAACAGCTGATGTTTTGTCAGTTGTTGTTGCATTTCCTTTTTTGCAAGTCTTTCCAAAGGAATTTTTTTGAAGAAAATTTATTTATGCTTTTAAAAGCTTTTTTTGGGACAGCGACTCTATAATCTACGTTTTTTTAATATAAAGATTTGCCATTAGCCTATATTATATATTAGCAAAAAATGGAACAAAACAAACCGATGAGTAATATAAAATTTATTTATTTGACTCGATAAACTTATGTAAAAAAATTACTAATTAATTTGTCTACAGATTCGTGATCAACGACCTCGAAAACCTAAGGGGGAATGAAGAAAAGTCAATTTAAGAAAATAAAATTTTTTTGAAATCCCAACTGAAACTAAATTCTTACAAAAAATGGCTTTTAAGTAGCAAAAAAAAATGAAAGTTTAAAATTTGTTATAGAATAGAGGAATAAATTTATAAACTTTATTTTTTAATCTCATCATCGTTTATAAATATATTTGTAAATATTCAGAATTGATTAATAAGCAGCTGCAGCAAAAATAAGAATATAGATAATAAAAAAGAATCAAAAAAGTTAATAAAAACTATATCACAAAAAAAAGCTATGAAAGATTTTATTTTTTTTTTATTAGAATCCGAGGAGAATAATTCAACACGAACGAACAACGGCAAGGATAAAAGGGTGACAATCAAAAAAAAAGTGAAAATTGCAAGTTTTTTTCAAAAATAATAGTTCAATGAAAAAAAAAATTTTTATTTTGACATTTCTCGACGCAAATGATGGAGAAATTCAACATAACTATGAGAACTTTCCGTTCGATCTTCAATTAATCTGGATGTAAATAATGGACTTTGAGGGCTATCATCTCTGAAAAAATAGGGGAAATTAATTTTAAAACTTTTAAATTAAAAAAGATTTGATTAATAAGCACACGATTTAGAGAATAAATACTGTAGCCAATTTTTTTAGATCAATGTATGGACCAACTTTTTTTTTGTAAACTAGAGAAAATGGAACATACCTTAGAGTAATAACTGGAGCAAAATAACCTGCTCTTGATTTTTGTAAATATCGTAAAATTGAAAATAGCAATTCACTTTGAGGATTTGGTAATTGTTGAACTGTTAACTAAAAAACAAAAACAGAAATTTAAAAATCTCATAACAAATCACAAAGCTTCTTACATCTTCATTAATTTGTGTAAAAGAATTTACACCAAAAATATTTTGAATTAATTCTGGGGAAGCATACGAACGAACATAAAGATATACCACATTTCCAGTATCCAATAAATATATTCCATTTTCATTTACTCTACCATAAGTTAATGGAAGGCGTTGAGGAATTTCATCAGAAGAAGTACAATCATGAATTCCATAAAGAGCTGGGCATATTTCAAGCATAATTACTTCGACTGGGGCATTTTTAAATAAAAGCATTAAAGCCACTTGTTCATCCGTGGAAACTATTCGAGTGGTTCCAGAATAAAAAGCTTTCTATAAAAAAAAATAATTATATGAAAAATCAAATAAAAAAATTTGTGAAAAAAAATTTACATGTTTAAGCATTCCAAGAATATATAATGGGAAAAATTTAAGATGTCCAAAAATTGGAGCATTCATTACATTTCCATGGAGTCCAACCGATCGATTATAACTTCCCAATCCATCGATGGCGGCATTCATTAAACCTTCCCGGCAATCAGCCAATTCTCCTCCTTGTTGAGCTCTTTCAGCCGCTAAAAACTTAATTTTGTTAAAACTTATTCTTAAAATACTTTTCTAAAACTATTTTCTAATAAAATTGTACATCGCTTGCTTTTTTTAAATTTTTTAAATTAAAAACTCAAAATGTTTCGTAAAAGTGCAATTTTTAAAGATAAATATTTTTAAAACATTCTTACCCATTTTAGCTAATAACGATATGGAACAATTTAAATCAAATCTTTCATAAAGGCTACCAAAATCCGAAATAATTGGGAGGCACATTGTATGAACTCGAATCCGCCGATCTCCTCTGCTTGAAGTATATAATAAAGCAGCTTGAAAGCAAACACTTTGTTGACCAGCTAAACTTTCATCCACTTGAATTTGAACTCCGATAGCAGAATCGGGGGAAACTGAAGGCAAAGCCAAAAGATCGGTGGATCGAACAAAGAAATTTCCATAAAATGAATGCAATGATAAACCTCGAGAACAACGAATTCGTAATACTGCTTCAAAACCTATTTTTCGAGTTAAATATCGATTGAAATGTTTTTCAAATCTTTTAGCTTGTGGAGTGTTGTGAAGATAATGGAAATTAGGAAAATGATACACAGTTCCTCCAGTAATTTTAGACATTTCTGCTAAAAATAGAAGCGATTATTTTAGAATTTTTTACTGTATCTCAAGTAATCAATCGCTTGCTTTGGTTAAAAAAATTACAAAGCAAAATGTTTTTGTTTGATAATTTTTTGTGTGGTTCAAAACTTACATAAAGTTGCTAAATCTATTGGTGATTTAGACATAGCAAATAAATCATATGAAACTTGTTTGCCCGTGGATTCTAAAGCCAAACGCTTATAAAAATCTGTGGCAGGTCCAAAGTTTTGAGTTTTCTTTTCGCCTCCTTCTCGATTTTTTAATGCTCCTCCTCCACCACAATCAGGCATTTTGGTTTGCATAACTGTGACTCGGCCACCAATTTCAGAAATAAGGTTGAAAACTATTTGCAAAGCTGCGCCCACACAATTTGCATGTGGAGCAGAATCATCAAACATTAAAGGTAAATTTTGTAAAAATGAATTAATTGCCTAAAATGAAAAAAGTGAAATTAACTCAAAAAAATTTAAATAAAAATAACTTACTTCTTTGTTCTCTTTTAAATTAACCAATAATCCAGAATCAGCAGGCACGAAAGGATCTTCACTATCCGGAATAGTTAATAATCTTGGCCGAGATTCACCCGGAATAAATTGAAAATAATGAATTCCTGAATCAACACACATAAATCCAATATTTGCTGAATCCCCTCCAGGAATTTGTTCAAGACAAATTTGAAGTTGTTCAGCAAATAAATTTAAATATCCACTATCCACAGCCGTTTTGGAAGTGTCAAGGACGAAAAAGTAAGTTGCAGGTTGAGGTGGACGGAGCTATAAAAAAATTTTAAGGGTAAAATGCAAAGAAAAAGTTAGAGAATAGTTACAACCATATAATCGGAAGTTGCAATAAATTCAACGGTAGTATTTTGAATTTCAGGTCTGCTTGTTGGGTCTGAATAACATCGCCTTTCGGGGTCATAACAAAAGTCATCGGGTACTGAAAAAAAAATTATGAGTATCTCGAAAAATTATTTGGGAAAAAACTTACAATCATTTGATCGATAACAAATATTACATCTCCAATGTCGACTATCAGATAAATACACGTATGGATTAATATAAGTTCGGCAGTAACGACATCGAACGATGGTAGTTTGAAGGATATGAAGATTTCGTTGATCTCGAAATGGATGTAAAGTTAAACCCAAAGGGAGGCGGCATTTTTTAACTAATTCTGGAGTTTCTGGAATTGCAGAAACAGAACAACGAAATATTCTAAAAATTATGAGTTTAAGAATATATAAAGAATTTTGGTAAAAAAATTGCTTACAAATTATTATTTTGCAGTTGTGGATTACAAACAGTTGCGGGAAGCACGACATGATTATCATCCAAACCAAAACCAAATAAATTTCTTTCAGTAAATAAATCCACGTATCTTTGATAAACGGGTTGTTGATTTCCTCCCATTGGTGGCATTTGTTGTTGTGGCACTTGTTGTTGTTGGGATGAAGAAGTCATGGGCATGGGTGCCATTGGTTGTGGCTGTTGTTGAGGTTGTTGTTGTTGAGGAGTTCCACCACCTCTTTGATTATTCATTGGCTGCTGATATTGGGGCACATTATTTCCCATTATTGGTGTCATGGATTGTTGCTGGGATGAAGGTGGAATATATTGTTGAGATTGTGGAGTATATCCATTTGACATCATTGGCTGCTGTGCTTGTAGGGGTTGCTGCTGTGGTATAGTTCCTAAATGAGCCATTTGTGGCATTGGCTGCGGAGGTGATGATACCGGCGTTAGTGGCAGCATATGTGGTGGAATACCCCCATTTGGTTGTTGTTGTTTCATATTTTGTGGTTGGGATGATGGAGTTCCTATTGGTGTCATAATTTGATAAGGCGATGTCATAGTAGGAAAAGGTTGTTGTTGTTGATATGATGATGTTATCGGTGCCGTCGCTCCATATTGCTGACTATATTCCGATGTCTTTTGCGGATGTGGCACAGAACCTCCTATTTGTGGTGGATAAGAATTCATTTGTTGTTCGGGAATTTGAGATCCAGCAGCAGCTGAACCCATTGTAGCTGTAGTTGTTGTTAGCCCGTTTGGTGGTGACGATGGATAAGAAGAATACATCCTAAAAATTTTTATTGAAACCTCAAAAAACGAAATTCGAAATGAAAAAATTTGAAAAGTATGATATTTTTGTTACTAATAAAAAGGGCAAAAAAGAAAGTAAAGAAAAAATTGGAAGTAAATTAAATGAAACAAAAAGCAAGGATATAAAAATAAAGCTTTTTTCTTTTACTTCTTTGTACGAAGACAACGTTTGTTTGTGAGAAAATGTTATTGGCAAACTGTCAAGATTGAAAACGCTGACGTTTCCAGCAAACTTTTTTTTCTTCAGACTTCAAAAAAAAAATAAGTGTAGACAAAAAGGTTGAAAGGTTGCAAAAATCATCAAAGTGTCGATCTCTTTTTTATTGAAAAAAATAAACAAAATTAAGAGTTAATTTTTTGTTATTCATTTTCTTTAAAAAAATTTTTTAAGAAAAACTTTTTAACAATAAAATTATTAAAGTTTTTTTCCTTTTTCTGATTCAAAGTTTTAACAGCGAATTTCCCATTATTTAGTAACTTATTTGATGACTGATGAAAGATCAGACCAGACAGCCAATTTAGAAGAAAAAATATTATTGATTTTTCTGCAATAATCATAAACGGATGCTTTAGCTTTTTTTTCTTCTTTTTATTAGCAGCGATGATGGTCATTTTTTCTATACCACAATCACTAATATTAAATTTACACCACAACCATCGCCACGTTTTGACGGCGGTCGGCTGGCGTGGGAGAGAGCATGGATGATTAAACTAGTTTTTTATAAGGTAACAATAAAAAACGTTTATTGAATTATGTGAAAGTGAGAAGAAGATACTTATTTATCGAATTATCCATTGCATGAAAAAGAGAGAAAAACAATAAAATTAATTACAAAAAGCTTAGTCAGTTATCGTCTGCTTTTTTTATTTGGAGGAATGAAATTCATAAGAAACCAAATAGTTTTACTAAAATTTTATTTTTCTATTACAATTTTATTAACAAAGAAAAGTTAAAAAAGTTAACAATATGTTTAAATTTAGTTCAAAAGTAAAGTACTCATTTTAACGATCACAAATTTAAATATCAATAAAAAATGGAATTATAAAAACTTGAAAATTTATTTTAATATTAAAAAAAACATATTTTTTGTTTTGTGGATTATACTATAATATTATTTTACTGCCCTAAAATATGTCCATTATGATCCAAATATGGAGCTACTTTGCTTTGTTTAGAATTTTGATAATCATGAATTTCATTAAAAATTACAACACGCCATTGTTCGATTGTGTAATCACCTTCAGAATCCACGTCAATTGGATCGGAAGTTGGTTCATCATTTGGGTCGTGGAATTGACTAAAATATGGATGTTCCATAGCTTGAGCCGCAGTTGGTCGATAATCCGGGTCAAGATTCAAGGTTTTTTCCAACAAATCTATTGCATCTGGAGAAGCATGAGAGAAATAGGTTTTAAAATTTTTTCGTTCCATTTTATGCATATTTCGAATATAATTTCTTGCTTCTTCTGATGAAATTTTGGATAAAAATTCTTCATTAGGTGTTCCACAAACGCTCATAATTCGAGTTAATTGATCGATATCTAAAAGAAAAAAAATATTTTGAGGCTTTGTAAAAATTTGAAAGATTACGATCTGCTCCAGGGAAAAGAGTTTTTCCAGTAATCAATTCAGCCATAATACATCCGACTGACCAAATATCGACTAAAAAAATTGTCTTACATTTATCTCAAAATTTTTTCCATTTTTGTTTGTTAATTACCTGTCTGAGTGTAATGCATCCAATTAAGCATAATTTCTGGAGCCCGATACCATCGTGTCGCTACATATCCAGTCATTTCTTGTTCCGTATGACGAGCTAAACCAAAATCAAGAATTTTTAATTCACAATCTTCATTCACAGCTATATTCGATGGTTTTAAATCTCGATGAATGATACCCGCAGAATGAATATATTTTAATGCTCGCAAAATTTGATATACCAAAAATTGAATGTGTTCATCACTCAAACGCTGTATCTTTAAAATATTTGATAAATCTGCTCCCATTAAAATTGATACAAAATAACTAAAAAAAATGATATATATATTTTTTATTAATTTATTAATTTGAAAAAAAATTTGCATAAAAATGTAATTTTTTAAGTGTGGAATTTATTTTTGAACTTACACATCACTAGTTTTTTCTGCCGATTGATCGGGTGTAAATACATCATATAAATCTATGACATTTTCATGCTGCATTAAACGCAATAATCGAAGTTCCCGATGAGTTCGTTTAGCATGGATTGGACTTTGAAAAGGACGAGTAAACTTTTTTATTGCAACTTTATCTCCGGTTAAAGTGCATTCAGCAGCGCTATAAAATAAATAAATTTTACGAATTATTAATGAATTCAAAGAAAAAAAAAGTTTTGGTGGTAAATAATAACTTACCAAACAGTCCCATATGCACCTGTTCCAACTGGAGTTAAATTTTGATAATAATTTGGAACAACCCACGCGGTTTTGTTCAATTCCACAGTGTAATATCCTCTTTTGACATTGGGGTCTTGAACCTCGTTTATATTCATTCTCATCATCATAATTTTTAAAATTAATAAAATAAATTAATCTAAAAATTTAAAACAAAAAATCAAAAATTAAAATACTATTAAAAAGTAAATTCATGGTTAAAAACCAGAAAAGTTTAAAAACTACAGAAACAATAGGTTTAATTTTCATTTTTTTCATTTTGCAAAATAAAAGCTTTGCTCATAAAATAATTATATACATAATTATATATCTTTTACAAAAAAAAAAATATTAAAATAATTTAAATTTAAACTTTAAAAAATGCGGCACGACTAGAAAAAAAAAGTTTGAAAAACACGAGAAACGCAATAATACAATAAAGACAACAAATATTATGAGATTTCTTTTTTGGAAGACATTGTTTTGTTTGTTAAAAAAATAAATATTATAAATACTTCAGCGGCGAATGGAAAGTAAAGCAAGAAAATAAGCAATTTTGTTTGTAGTTTTGTTGGGATACAAAAAATAAATAAAATAATTAGTTAATCGACATCCATAGCATTTTCACCATTTATATTATCATTTTGATTTTGGATTTCATTCCATATAATTTCTGAAAGAAAAAAAAACTGGAATAATTTAAATTCTTTTTTAAGTCATAAGAAAAAATGCAAAAAAAATGCAAAAAAATTAAAAAGAAAACGGAAAAATGCAATTACATTTTTTTTTATTCGCTCCTTCTTTTTTATTTTTTATTTTGAACCCAAATAAGAAAAAAAGAAAAAATATATACGGAAAGCGAAACCATAGCCGTTAGGGGCTTTCGCAGCAGCTACTCTTTTTTTTTATACTGCCGGCTGCAATTTTTTTCTTTTTTTTGCGTGGAGTAATGGTGGCTTTTGGCAGCGGGTACTCCTCACTCATGGCATGAGACATTCTTTAAGCTAGCTTTCTTTAGATGAAAAAAAAACGGTTCATTTTTCAACACTTAAATTTATCATTTTTTTCTCAAAAAAGCAAAAAGGGCAAAGTTCCTTTTTAACACGAGAATATTTTTTTTGTTTTGTTTTCAACAAATAAGCTCCAATCAATTTGTGTTGCTTGTTTATTTTTATTTTTTATGTGCTAATCAATTTTTTTTTTGTTTTCTTTTTAAAACACCAACCTTTCCATTCTTCAATAGTTCGAAATGCGTCATTTTGATCATCGATATTAAATGGATGTTTCGCCACTGGTTCATCGGAAGGTAAATGATGTTCTTGAACGTATGGATGTCTCAAAGCTTCTTCAACAGAAATTCTGCAAAATAAAAATAAAAAATTAATAAAACTAATTAAAATTTTAAAAAAAGTTTATAAAATGTGAAAAGAAAAAAACGTGCTTTTTTGTTTACTCTCAAAACTTTTTTGACCTTTTAACTTTACTTTTTTTACTCAAAACATAAAAAACCACTCGCAGCGAACGAAAAAAGGGATTAATTATAAAAAAATATTATAAAAAAACTAATCCCATGGGTTGGGTTTTTGACAATTTTCCAAAATACATAAAAAAAACATTTTTAAGTAATATTTTAATAAAAAAAATTTATATTTATTCAGCTGGAATAATTTTTTAGTTTTTAAACCAAGAGGATTCTCAAATAAAAAGATCTAGGGTTGGTGATGGTCTCTCGACCGGTCACGACCGACCAGTCGCGACCGGTCGATGAGGTTGCTGCGACTGGTCGCGACCGAAGTTGCGATCGCTACAAGACCTTACAAACTCTTACAAAAGTTTAACAAAGTATTACAAAGTCTTACAAAGTTTTGTAAGACTTTGTAAGGTTTTGTAGCTGTCGGTCGACCGGTTGCGACCATGAAATTTTCCAAAATCGGTCGCGACCCCAACCCTAAAAAGATCTGAGTACCCATCTTCATTCACGCACGTATTCGTTTTTTGATCATTTTTCTCTCTCAAAAAGTTTCAAAAAAAAACTAAAAGGCTACTTTATTTAATTTTTGTTTTGAAACGAAAAAGAACAAAATGTTTTTTTCGTTCATGGAATAAAATAATTTTTAACGGTCAAAGATTACATAAATAAAACGACCGACCAAACGACATTTTTTCAGCCACTTTGTCGTCGTCGTCTAAAATAATAATAACACGCGTATCAAAACAACAAAACTTTTTGAATCAATCAAAAATGTTATTATTTTTTTCCTTATCAAAAAATTTTTTTTCTTCTAACAAACGCTGAGGAAAAAGTTTGTTTTGTTTTGTGAGACATACCTTCGATCAGGATCTAAAACCAGAAATTTATCTAATAAATCTATAGCATCATTAGGTTGACCAACAAAAAATTTATTAAAATCTTGTCTAATTCGTCCTTCACCCATTCGTTCAACCACTGAACGCATAGCTGCGGAATTGGATGATTCAATTTTATCCAATAATTCATTATCTGGAGCACCACATAATTCGATAATCAATTTATATTGTTCCATTGCTACAAAAAATATTTATGCAAATTTTTGAGAATTTTTTTCTATAAAAATATTTACCTTCCGCACCTCGAAATAGCACTTCGCTTGTAAGTAATTCAGCCATAATGCAACCCACGGACCATAAATCTGCTTTAGCATTATAACTAACATTATTCCAATAAATAACTTCTGGACTTCGATACCATCGAGAAATAACATATGCTGTGAGATTATCACCACCTTGGGACACAGTTCGAGCCAATCCGAAATCTAATATTGTTATATCGCATTCACATGAAATGGCTAAATTACTGGGTTTTAAATCTCGATGAATGATACCCGCAGAATGAATGTATTTTAATGCTCGCAAAATTTGATATATAATATATTTAATGTGACTAGCTTGCAATAAATTACTATGGCTTGATTTTTGTTTATCCAATACATTTTTAAGGCTTAATCCAGCATATCGGGTTACAATATATCTATAATTATCCTTTTAATCTTCAATTCAAAATCTTTGGATGGAAGGAATTCTTACACATTTCTAAGATTTGCAAGAGATATATCAGGAGTATACATTTCAACAAATCGAATAACATTTTCATGATTCATAAGTTGTAAAAGTTTAAATTCTCGATAAAGTCTTCGAGCTTTTATAATTGTTTCAAAAGGTATATGCATTTTTTTAACGGCAAGTTCCACACATCCTTGAGGCATATCAGGGCATTCTTCACGGACAAGTCTTAAAATAAATGAAAAAATAAAATTCAAATCAATGAGCCCTTAAAATATTTAAAAAGCTTACATAACATTTCCATAATTTCCACCTGCAATATATTCAACGTATTCAAATTCACATGGAATTTTATATTCAACAGTTTGGTGAGTTACAGCATAATATTGCCTAACTGGTAAAGGTGGTTCAGAAGAAGACATGAAAAATATATATAATATTTAGCAGCAGCTGCTAAAAAAATGCATATTGTTTTCTTTGAAAATTACATTAAAAATATTTAAAAAATAATAAATAAAAAGTAAATAAGTAAGTAAAAAAGTCGATTATCAACGACTATTTAGAAAAAAACTAAGAAAATAAGAAACTTTAAAGCTTTGTTTAATTTTAAGGCACAAACATATTTGGCAATTATTATGGCATCAAAAAATACATACAACTAAAAAAATTTACATGGCAAGAAAAATTTAAAAAGGCACTCTGGGTTTTTGTTTAATTTGACTAGGAAAAATTATTTGTTAAGATCTTGAAATTTGATTAGAAAAAAAGTAATGCATTTAAAGAATTAAAGCACTTGAAAAAGTTTTTGTATTGCAACAAAAAAATTATCATCGATCATAATCATAAACAGCGCCACTGTCTTGTCGATGCCGACGATTTCTCTGATGTCCAAGAGATTTAGCTCTTCGTTGTGAAGCGGTCATGGAAATAATCGATGATTGTCTACGATTTTCTTCCATTGCAGCTGCAGCGGAATCTGCTCGATAATTTGTGAATGTCGTACCCAAATCTTGGGTGGATGCTGATGGTTGGGGCAATCTAAAACAGAAAAACAATTTTTTTTTGAAAAGCAGGCGAAAGAATTTTTTTTTGGGTATTTAAGTAACTTACTTTGACATTGATACAGCTCTTAAAGTATTATAAGGGCTTCCAAGAAATACACCACTAGGAGATCGACCATGAAGGGAAAGAGTCGAACAACCGGGCACTCTAAAACCCTTTTTTTACTAAATTCTAAATAAAAAATTAATGTTATCTTACACTGGTGGAAAAAGTTTCATTTCAGCATGTGGATCCACGACATTACTAACAGCATATTTATTTTTTAGCACAGGATATGCTGGAGGTGGTAAAGGTTGATATGGATCTGGAACATATATGGCTCGAGGTTGTTGGGTATGGGTGGTGTATATGGTTACACTAGCTGGCTGGCCTCGATGATGATAATGTCGAAGCCTTTCATTCAGAAACTAAAACTCAAAATTTACCTCCAAAAAAATTTCTATCGTGTGCTTCTATTTACCTGTGATGTATAACATGAACAAATCATTCCAATAAAAACTAATAAAGCTCCAATACCAAAAATTATTGGACCTGCAACTTGAATAGGCGGTGGAAAAATAAAATCATTCGTGGTAGTTGTTGCTTCATATGGAAATGGAAACGTCCAACCAGGCCATTTCCAAAATGGAGAATCATATTGCACAAAATATCCCAAATATATCATTAAGGCTCCTCCAATAAATAGGAATACACCAAATGCCCAAACACATACAACACTCGATGAACCACGAAATTTACTAAAAAAAGCAACAAAAAAGTTATTTCAAAGCTTCCAAGAAAAATTAATAACTAACTTGGTTCGATAAGGAAAAAATCCAAATTGAGCTGGATATAAAACATCCCAACCTTTGGGATAATAATAAAAGAATGGATCTCTTTGAGCCATGGGTCCGTAATGTAAAACTCTTTGATTCCCCGTCCATTGATTAGGATCAAGGTCATCTGGGCCTGCTTGAATCATTTCATCTTTTTTATGCAACATTTGATGGAATTTATCTAAATTAATAAATACTTTCTATAATCCAAAAGTTTGTATTCAAAAACTAACTATGAGTTCTCTTCTTTCGTTTAGCTGTATGATTGACTGTTTGTGAAGAAAATAATAAATGTGTTCGAACCCGCTCTGGAGCACCTGCAACTGCAGCGCCATGAAAGCCTTGGCGCGATCTTGGCATCTAAAGAAATATTTTTAATAAAAAGCAGTGATAAAAATATGACAAACCATTTTGATGGAAGCTTGAGTTGTATGATACCAGATGCCAAGGTATGCAAATAACAAATAGGCAAATATACCCTAAAGCGCTATAAAATCAAACATCAAATTAGTAATAAAAAAAAGTTTATATTTGGAACAATCGATACTAATAAATTTTTGGGAAATAATACATATAACTTTTCATTGGTCAAAAAAAGAAAAAAGAAAAAAGTTGTAAAAGAAAAATAATTATAAATCATAAACAGTGCTGTATCGACGCCGACGAAATCGTCACGTCGTCGACGAAATCGTCGACGCCGACGACGGCGTCGGCGTCGGCGTCGTCGTCGATACTTTTTCTTATTTGTCGTCGACGCCAAAAAATACTCGATTTTTTCAAAAAAATAAAAAAAATCATAGAAAATACAAAAATTAGACTATTTTAAACGCTTTAATTTAAAGTTATTGTTGTTTCCGTTAATAGAAACTTGTTTTATAATTATTTTATTTAATAATTTTTAGCTAAAAAAGCTCAAAATTTAATAAAGGAAAAAATATTTTAATTTTGGCGTCGAGGCGTCGATTTGTCGTCGGCGTCGACGACGGCGTCGACGCCAAATTTTTGTGACGACGCCGTCGTCGTCGTCGGCGTCGGCGTCGACAAAATGGAAAAATGACAGCACTGATCATAAATAACGCTGAACTTTTTTTACAGCATATTTCTCTCATTTCTCTTTTATTATTTTGCCAAAAAAATTTAATGACGCTTATTTTTTAAAACAAAACATAAAAAGATCACATCTGTTAGTTTTAGTTCAACAGAAAAAAAAGAAAAAAGGAAAAGAAAATGAACGATGAATGTTATTATTCACCCAAGCAGCAGAATGAAGAAAAGCAACAAAAGCATGGAAACAAAAAAAAACAAGTGCGACGACGACACACGAATGAATGAATGCAAAAAATTTGCGTCTTCACTGGTTTTAACACGAAATCTTTAACACTCAAACAAAAAACTTCAGAGTTTTGAACATTTTTCATTCATTTTTTTGTTTGCGTGAAACAGCAACATCGTCGCCTGAAATCTTTATATTTTTTTTTTTGCGTGTGCATATTTTCGTTTATTTCCAAATCACTTCTTTTAATCCCTCGAAATTTTTTTTAATACTTTTATATCCGACTTCTATGTATTTACTTTTGCGGTTCCATTTTTGTACTTCTTTGTTAATCTTACTCGTGCTACGTGCTATTGTTATTTTACTTATGTTGAAACCAAAATTAATACTGTTTTTCTTTTTAGATGGCAACGAGTATTGTTCTTCCATTCATCAAGAACGCTGCCTCCAAAGCAAGTAACTTGGCAATCACTGTGAGTTTCCTTTATTATCTTTTATTTAACTAATTTCATTGTTTTTCTTTTCTTTTCAGGCCGCCTCACAATTAACTTCTCAACGTGCTGCTCATACAGATGTCGAATTTCCAAACTTTGATTCTTATCGACATGATTCAACTAAAGATCCTACTCAACCTGCACGTGCTTCTGAAGATGAGCGTCGTGCAATGCCAATCGGAGCTGTCTATGGAGGTAATCATTATAAAACAAAGCTTCATTATACATGTACTTATATCTTCATATGTTTTAGTTGGTGGTATGATTACTTTAATGGCTGGGAAAGAAATTGTTCAAACACTCGTATCATATAAAGCTATGGCAGCTGATCAACGTGCTTTAGCTGCTATTGAAATCAAATTAACTGATGTTCCAGAAGGTCAAGTAAGTAGTGCTTTGTTTATTGAATATGGTTAACCAATATGCTCATCGTTTACTCTTTTAGACTAAAACTTTCGAATGGCGTGGTAAGCCTGTATTCGTTAAACATCGTACTCCACAAGAAATCAAACGTGAAAAATCTGTTAATGTTTCTGAACTTCGTCATCCTGAAACTGATGATCAACGTGTCCAAAAAGATGAATGGTCTATCGTAATTGGTGTATGTACTCATTTGGGTTGTGTCCCTATTGGTATGTTCCTTATTTTACGTTTATATATAACTTTCATTGTGAATTATATTTTAGCTAATGCTGGTGATTTCGGTGGTTACTATTGCCCATGTCATGGTTCTCATTATGATGGTTCTGGTCGCATTCGTAAAGGTCCTGCTCCTCTCAACTTACATGTTCCTGCTTACTCTTTCAAGGATGATATCGTTGTCATCGGCTCAAGCTAAAAAGTTCAACTTTGAATTATGTTCTGATCGTGTGTTTAACATTTAGGATAAAGTGGGATAACATAATTAGTGAATAAAGAATAAATAAACTATTTTGTACAAACTTTACTTGTGTAACGATATTCTAATAACGAGATGGGGAAATATCTGGATAATGTGATGTCTACTATTGCGAAGCTTTTTGGAAACGAAGTATGGATACTAACAGTAATTTTTCAATGATTAAAAGAACGATGATAAACCTTTGCAAATACAAATAATGATGACGGTTATAATTGCATAATTTTTTGTATATCTTGAATATGAGATGCTTGGCTTTATTTAGTTATACTTTTTTTGTTAGTCAAGCCTGATTATTAAGTTGTGTTAGTCTTCCTCTTAGATTATGAATGTCGTCATGCACTGTTTTGATTGTGCAGTGCTAATTTGTAAGGCTTGATGGAATTAGTTGAGATTGGTAACTATAGTTTTTCTTATGGCATCACTGTATAAGCTTATGAGCTACATGTTTTGAGTTAAAATTGGCTTCTTTGCTTATTCCTTTCAACCATTACTACTATAGATTTTCATTTTGATTTTAAAAAGCACCTTTATAATCCATGATCTTTGTTTTTTTTTTTTGATTCTTGTAACAATGCATGTAAATATTTAACGTCAAAGTACTTACTGTACATAACCTTAGATTTTTTTTATCGAGCTGAGAAATTTATTTATTCCTACTAATGACTTGTCGCCACACCTTTAGGTTTATTGAATTGCCTTTCAAAAATATAATAATGAGAAGTATTTTTTGAGTCAAATTAAATCAAATACGGTATCCTTGGCTTTCAGTCATCGACTATGTAATTACTCTCAATGAAGTTTTCTATTAAAAAGAAGGGTTTAGAAACACAATAAAATTACTGTGGATAATTTTTTAAAGTGATAAATCAATAGGACGAAAACATAATCCATCTTTCTTGCTCAAATTAAAAAACAGATCACTTGTTAAGGATGATGGCATGTTTTGTTTTTAACCTTTTTGCCATTTGTTTGGGTTAAATTAGACGACGAAGACGACGGACAACAGGGATAACATGTAACGAAATGGGATGAGAAAGTCATGCATGCTGTTGTTGTTGCTTGTTCTCACAGGTGTATGTGAGACGACTGAAGAAAGAAAATATAAAATAAAAAGAATTTGTGGGAGAAATGGAAAGAAAAAAACAACGCACAACAACCACCAACAACAAGTGAGAGTGAGCCAAATGGTTTTTTTTATTAGTTTGCATTGCATTGCATACGGCTCAAAGGAGTTTTTTTTTCTGCAGAAAAAAAAAGAAAGGTTATCGAAAACAACAAATATGTGTTGTTACATTTTTTATTTTTCTTCTATTTATTGATTTATTTTGTATTTTTTATTTATTTCTTCACGCAAAACTTATCACTTTTTTGATTTATTTATTAGTAATTAACTTTTTTTAAAGTTTTCAAGGTTTCAGAAACGACCAAAATGCACATTGGAAGTTTTGATATTGAACAGCTCAAAGTTCCTTTGGGATTTATTAAACTTGTGCAAATTGTAAGTCGTTTTCCAAGAAAAAGTTTTTATTTATTAATTACTTTGACTTTTAAATTTTTTTTAGCCCTTGGCTTTAATCACATATGCCGCCCTTCATGGATGGAGATTTGATTTGAATATTCTTTGCCCAGAAGAAAATGATAAAACATTCAAGCACCAATATGAAACTGGCTCTTTCAGGTATATATATATTTTTTCTTTAAATGAAAAAGCTTTAATTAAAATTTGTTAATTTTTACAGCCTTTCAACCATTGCATATAAAAATTGTTCGGATATTGAAACTTATTTATTTCCTGAATCATTTGGAGGTTCATCTGGATTTGTTGGATTTGTCTCGATTGTTTCAATAATGTTTTGTATGGCCATGCTTTTCATTTATCTTTATCGTTGGGATGCATATGTTGGAGATGATAGACTTCCAAGACTTGTAAAAAATTCATTTGTTGCTTTCGATAATTAAATAGTGTAATTTTGTAGGATACTGGAATCACAATTCTTTTATCATTTTTCTGGTTTATTTCATTTTGGGCATGGTGGAGATATTCTTCAGCGCTAGAAGCAATGACCACGTAAGTAACCCAAGTTTTCCGTATAGCTTTTATCTTTGACTTTTTTTTAGCCCAGAAAATGTTCAAAAGCTATCAGAAGAACAGCATTTTTGTCTTGAATCAGCTGGATGTAAACTAAAATCTTATGCCATGTATGCTCCGGTTACTGTATCTGTCGTAAGCTACTTACTTTCCAAAAAAATTATTTAAACTCTAATATTTAAACTCTGTTTTTTTTTTAGTTAGCTGCCCTTGGAAATATTATTCTTTTTTCATATAATATTTGGATCGTTTACAAAGAAACCATTTGGTTCCGACAACGTCAAATGAATCAACAACCTCATATGGCTGAACCAAATATTGTCCTTGGCTAAAAATTTTTATAAAACATGAATCATGATTTTTTGTTTTGCAGCTGCCAGACTTAAACTTTTTATATTTTTGGTAAAACTTAAATTCGTTATCGCCATTTATATTTTTTGGGAGTCATTTTGATCTCTCTAATTTTCATTTTCAAGTTAAAAAACTTTTATTATTATATTTCAATCATAATCGTTGTTTCTTTGTTTTCTCTCTCGTGTGTCTTAAACTATATTTTTATTTAATCATATCGTAAGAATTTTTTTTTATATATCTAACTTTATTATGACCCAAAAAAAATAGAAGTAATAATAATAATAATATTATTTAAATGCAAAGAATATACATTACTTTTTTTTTCTCTTAATTTTTTTTGTTGTATTTAAATGAAAAAATAATATTGACAATATTTAGCAAAAATAAAATTAATAATAAAAAAATAATGTGTTTAATAAAGTTTAAATTTTAGTGAAAAATTT
Source organism: Panagrolaimus kolymaensis (assembly GCA_028622995.1). Taxonomy (NCBI): domain Eukaryota; kingdom Metazoa; phylum Nematoda; class Chromadorea; order Rhabditida; family Panagrolaimidae; genus Panagrolaimus; species Panagrolaimus kolymaensis. The sequence continues at coordinate 72,409 of JAJQJQ010000031.1, forward strand.
ATTAATATTGTTTTTTTTGGACGAAAAATTTAATTAATTAATACAATAAACACATCGGTTTTGTGACTTAGATTAAAAAAAAATAATAATTAAAGACAACAAAGAAAATCAAAAATGCTTAAAATAATAGGAAATAAATTTGTTGAAACAATCGAAAGAAAAATATATAAATTGAAAAGAATCGACTTTGTACATCATGACTAGAATTTACAGCTTTAAATGCGGCTATAATCAGCTCTTCTTATTTTAAAAGACATAAAGAAAATTAATGGAAAATAAAACAAATTCATTGCAACAACAAAATTTAAAATGAATATAGAAAAATAAATGAAAGAAAGGAATGATAAAATTGTAAATTTTTTTTTGAAAACCTAAAAATGGATAAAAGCAGGCGAAAAATAATTTTACTAAAAAAGCAGACGATCTCCTTTACAGAAAAAAAGTAGGCCAGTAAAAAATTTTTTTTTAAACTCGATTTACATTCACGCAAGCCGTGCACAAACCCTGCTGAAATGGCACACCATTTATAACTAAATTGCATCGAGAACATTTAGGTTGAAAGCTTCGTATCACATCAGGGGTAAAACTTAGATAATTATTTTTTGCTCTCATCATTGATTTTTCGGCCACTTTTCTCATTATCGGCATTGGCAAAATCTTCGCCAACGCTCGAGGGTCATTGAAATGATCCATAACTTTTGTAACGCATAAATCAAATAAAGGTGGCGGGATTCCATTATCCAAATTACTATACATATGAATTAAAATAAATTGACTTTTTTGTGCGGTACTTGAAACCATGGGATAATAATTTTTACTGGTGTCAATATTAAAAAATGCAATTCCCAGTGGTTCACCATTAAGAAAATAACTTAAAGTTCCTTCTGGTCCATTAAAATACATTCCAATCAAGCTGGGTTCCCGATCAGGAAGAGATGGAATAAATTGTGAATTACAATAATCTCGATATATAAATCCTTTATATGATAAACCCATGGAATTATTATCTGTGCCTCCAAGAATGTCTTCGAAGTACACCGGAGATCTCATCTGTAAATTTTTAAAAAATAATTCATCTATTTTTCGCGTCGACACAAATCTCAAATTTTCGTCTCAAGACAAATCCCAAAAAAAATTGTTTAGAGACTATTTTCTTAGTGTTATAAAATTTAAGTTTTGTGAAAAGATTTTTCCAACTTACTTTTGTTTCATCTGTACCTATTCCAAACATCATAGAAGTTCCATAACAATAAGGAATCATAATTTCCCAATATGCCCTCGTTCGAGCTGTTAATCTTTTCTCCCCTCTCGCTGCAGCTGTACCAAATGAAAAATTTGGGTGGAACATTACAGTTTGATCCTGGATTTGAGCATCGGATGTAAAATTACACTAAAAAATAAAATGGCTTTCTTTAATTTAGCGCAAAAAAACATAAAAATAAATCACTCAAATAAAAGAAAATAGTGGCTTTTTTGTTTTGTCGGAAATAGTCTTTCTTTTATTTAATTTTTTTATTGGATAAACTTCAAAAACAATTTTAAAAAAATATAAGTTGCGTAAAACAGCTGAGGCCTTTGGGATTTGTTTTACTTTACAACAACAATGGCAACTTTTTTTATTTAAAAAAAAGCGAAGGAAAGCAGCTGGTTTTAATTTAAATTTTAAGTTAGAAAGCATTTTTAAAGGAAACTAAAGAGAGATACATTAGAGTAAGATAAAAATCGAGTTCAAAAAATTTAGGAATAGTAAGCCGATAAAAACTTTTTGGCTCAAAATTTTTTTTACCAATTTTTTGGCTTTAGAGTTTTTCAAGATCTCTTTTCAAAAACCAATTGAAGGAAAAATTATTTTGAAAAAGCGAATTCATTAAAATTAATAAATAACACACATTCGGAATATTAATTTTTTGTGGTATCAAAAAATAGAAAAAACAAAATAACAAAAATTTTAGTTTTTTCTTTCAATTTCTAAAAGCACCTTCGATAAAAAAAAAGAGAAAATTTTTTTTTCAAGTAAATATTTTAGCTGATAAAAAATAACTTACAATATATGGATCTCGATGCCATGTCCAATTATCATTTTGTAAACTTTTAATTACTTCCATTGGCTTTTCCAATGATTTTGGATGATATTCACATTCTTCTGTGGAAGAAGCCATTCCCGTTGAATAACAATTACACATCATCTCATAATCTTCATCTTCCATGCTGCTGCCATTATCATCTTTAAATTCGATGGACATTTATGGTCTGAAAAAAATAACAAACATGGATTATAAAAAATTCTTTAAATTTTTTTATGTCTTTCATAAATCAAAAACGAACATGAAAAAAAGGAAAAGAAATCATTCATTTTTGCTACAATAAAAACTCAAAAAAGAAGAAAAAAAAAATCGAGAAAGACAAGAAAAAATTAAAGCAGCTGTTTGAACCATTTTTTTGGTTTCTTGGACGCTGTCTGCCTGCTCTTGCGCAAATGGTCAATCCTCCTCATTTATCGTTCATTTTTGAGTTGAGTTGCGGTCAGCCTCAGTCAACTGTCTTTTTTCTTTGTGCATTCATTATTTTAACAAGTTCAAAACTATCTTCCCGAAATAAAAAAAAAGCAGACGTTCCAAGATGAAAAAAAAAGAAAGAAGAATACAGTTGGTTGGTTCAAAAATGTTTTTTAAGCAGGCTGTAGTAAATGAGTAAAAGAAAAAAAAAGTCACATCGAAGATGAAAAAAAAGAAGTATCAAAGTATCTGCCATCATTGACAGATAAAAATATTGGGAAAAAGTTATTGAAAATTATTTGAAAATTTCGGAAAAATTAATTTTTAAAAGAGTTTTTTTATAGCTTTTTTGGGTTTAAATAAAATGAAATTTAAAAAGTCGATTGACTTACTGAAGAAAAAAACCGCTGACAGAATTTAGAAAAAAAAGGAAAAGGAAAAAATGTCTGAAACGATTCTCTAAAAAGCGAAATAGAGCCGAGTCGAAGACAACAGAGAAAAGCCATAAAAGGGATTGTTTAATTTTTTGGGCCACAAAAGCAAAGAAAAAAATAGAAGGATTAGACTGGCTTTTGAACATCAAAAAAAAGAAAGAAAAAATAATCAATTTTATTCTTACATTCAGTTTAAAAAAATTTTGGCTCTTTCTTCTCCAGTTTTGCTTAACTTAATTATAAATATTTTTTAAAAGAACAAAATGAAGTCTTAGAAAACACACAAATATTAATATCGATATCCATCTCATTAACTAACACCTTATCATTTTCAAACAAAACCGTTAAAAGTATTATCTTTCTTCTTTTTTTTGTTGTTTTCAAGAGTTTTGGCAAAAAAGAAAAGAAAAATAAAAGAAACATTTTTTCGATTTTTACTCGACTCAGTTAGTGCTTGCCGCAAGGCAAAGAAGAGGCATAGAGCTTTAAGTAAAGTTGCTTACAAATGGGATAGAAAAGAAAAGAAAGAGAAAAAGAAAAATAAGGGAGGAGGAGGGAATAAAAGTGTGTTCTCTTGCAAGAATGGCACCAAGAAAGAAAAATGTTTCCGGGGCATATAAGCAAGCAAGCGCGAGACTGACTTCTTTTTTCTGCAAAAAAATAAATTCTTTTTGCTCAGCAGCGCAAAAATCCTATCCTCCTCCTTTCTTTCTATCTTTCATCCGCAAAAACTCAGAAAAGCAGATGTCAAAAAAAAGACGACGATGGCAGCCGCTTCGACTCTCGCTCTTGCTTTTGCTTAAAGTAAGTAAAATGGATTTTGAGAAAAGTAGGCGGGAGTGGAGAGGCAGCAGTTAAACAAAATGAAAGTAATAGTAATAAAAAAAAGTCGAAGAAGAAACTAAGGACTAAGTATTTTATTTAAAAAAAAACTGAATCAAAATTAAAATAAATAAAATGAGATTTATATTTATTTATTTTCGCATCTCAGCTGCTTCGCATTTTTATTTTATTTTATCACATTATTATTTTTTGTTTTACTTGAATCAAAAATAAATTTCGCTTTAAAAAATTACAATGAAAACAATAATAATGAAAAATAATTTCTTAGATATTTTTTTGCGGTCAAAAGAGGCAAAGAAAATCATAGAATAGAAAAAACAATAGAAAAAAAAGCAATAATAATTTGTGGCCACAAATAAAAAAAAATAGTATGTATGTATTTTTTCATTCACCATCTGGCACCCATAGACACGCATGGAAAAATATTGAATCGAATCGAGAAATATAAAAAAAATCGTAACGCGCGAGCAATCAACGATAATAATAAAAATAAGAAGCAAGCGTGTACAAACGAAAAATGAAATGAAAAAAGGTGCTTTTCCTATATATATTTTTATTTTCATTTTTGAAAGTGAACAGTTTATTGCTCGAGAAAGAAAAAAATGAGGAAAAGGAAAAAAGGAAGATGACTCTCGCTCTATTTTTCTGTGATTGGGACCCATAACATAGAAGAAAAAAGAAAGTGACGAAAATGGTGGCGGGAATGGTGGCGATGGTCAAATGTGGTTAAGTAAGCAAAAGCAGCAGCAGCGGTCATTTATTTGCTTTTTCTTTATTCCATCGAGAAAGGAAGATGAGACGAAACTTGAACGTGTTTCGATGATGATGAGTCTTTTCTAAGCCTTTCTTTTTTTCCTTTTAATTTTTCCCTCTCCTTGGCTGGGCCATTATTTTATGGAAAATAGATAATAAAAAAAAAAGATGAATAATTTCATTAAATTTTTTATTTCATTTCATTTCCGGAGCCGACCGACAGCTTCAATAAAAATGAGAAAAGAAAAAAATAATTGAATAACCCTTTAGACTTTATTTAAGCGAAGCAGATGTTTTTTCCTTTTCAAAAAATATCATAAAAAGAATGTCTTTTTGAATGCGACAGAAAAAACAAAGAATGTTTTTTGGAATAAAAAAAACCACTGTTCTTTTTTTTTGGAAATCATCAAATTTCTTTGTAAGCAGCCGCTAAAATAATTTGAACTTTTTTTAGTTTTTAAATTTTAAGCTTTAAAAACAAAATTTCGTTGAAAAAAAAATCTATCTTTTTTTTGTTTGATAATTGTCTGAGCTTTATAATCAAAGAACTGTTTCTTCATAACTCAAAGTAATAGAAAAAGCTGCTAATAAGTACATTTTTAAAAAGATTTTATTCTCACTAAATCAAGGTAAACCAACAACAAATTTTTTTAAAAAAAGGTCAAACAACATTTTTGAATAATTATTTTTAAATTAAGAAAATACATGGATTTGGCATTTCTTTCTATAATACTTTCAGAACAAAGACCATTAAATCAATAAGCTGTGGTAAAATATTTATGGAATGGATATTTATCATCTAATTCACTTCCAAACATGCGTCGCTTTTTCCATAGCAAAGTGTCGATGATTGCTGCAGGGATTCCAGTCATTTCTCTCAAGCGCTAAAGAAAAATTAAATTAACTTTTTTTTGTATTTTTTTATCTCAAAATTTATGACTTTTTTTATTTACCTCACCAACAGCCAAAGAAAAAGCACGAATTTCAATTTCCATTTTAGAATTTTCTAGAAAAGCATTTTTAATAGCCTTTTCCAAATCTTTTGAATACAAAATTAAGCCATAATATAGAAGAATTTGAGGGACACGATAATCAGCAAAAATTGAAAGATAATCAAAATTAATTTTAAAGTCTCTTTTTGTTGCAGATTCTGAACAATTTGTTAATATATCTTTCACAAGAAGTTGAGCCCTTTTATTAAATCTAATTTTATGGCCATTAAAATTGCTTTCGTCACGAAAATTTAGAAAATTCTTTAAAAGATAATCGTTTAAAATATTTTTTGGTGAAAATTTGCATTCAATTATTGCATCGAGGAAAGATTGGTTTTTCTACAAAATATAATAAAATTAATTATTTAAGAAAAAAATTTTAAGAATGTAAATGCGTAAAAAATAAAGATTTAAAAAAGGTCAAAAGCTTACTTCTAAGAGTATTGGATAAGTGGATTTTAAGAATGCAAAACGATCTTCGACCTAAAAAATAGACTTCCAAAGTTCACAGAAGCAAAAAAATACAAAAAATAAAATTTACCATCGGAACATCGACTCCAGAATCATCGATGAAGATTTTTTTAAAGTCTTCTTTGCTAATAGCTGCCAAAGTTTCAGGTTGAACACCTTTCGGATTTATTTCTAACCATCGATTGATTGCAGCTGCAAGGCCCATGGAACCAACAAAAGTTTGACCTTTGAAAGTTACAGAATATTGTGTACCATCTTCATAATAAAAATGGAAGTTTATTAAATCCATAAGAAAAAACCTTTAAAAAATTAACAAAGTTTTATTATTTTTTTACCATATAATTTTTGGAAATATTTTTACCAATTAAATTTATCTTCTTCTGACAAACTTTCGAGAGGAGAAACAAGCTGATTGGAAAGCTGAGGTGGATCAGGAATGGCATTCAGGGAAATTAAATCTTTTGCTGCTTTTTCAAAACTTTCATCGCTTCCAAAACTCACAAATTCAGTGGTGCTCAAAATTTCTGGAATTCCGGTCGTTTCATAAAAGGTAGACGACATATTTTTTTCTTCTTCCTTAATCTTTCACGTTTTAAATTTAATTTTTAAATTTTATTCAATGTAAGTATCTCGGAACTAAAACCGTATCAAACTAATAAAAATTCAAAATTTTTATCTAAGAAAAATAATGAAGTTTCACAAAAAAACAAAAACAAAAGAAAAAATTGTTCTACAAAAATCAAAAAATACAGACAAAAAAATTAACAATAACTTTTATCAAGATTCATCAGAGTCATCAAAACTAATATTTTGAAATTACAATACAAGTTTTTGGGGTTCTTCAACTTTTTGATTTTGTTTAATAATTTTTTTAAGTTTTCTTGAAGCTGGAGCAAGCCATTCATCATCTTCACCAGAATTATTTAGTTTTCCAAAGATCCATGAATTTAAATCATCAGAAATTTTCTTTACTTTTACCGGCAATATATTATTTTTGTTTTCAGATGTTTGGTTTATTGGACGATATTCTTTAAGCCAATATGACATTTCCTGGTTTATTTGGGGCAATACTTTTCTAGTTTCAAAACATTTTTCTTTTGAGTCATTTGTTTCTGTTTCTTCACTTTCGACTTTTTTGTTACACTTTTCAATTTTCTTTGTTCCAAAGTTTTTGAATGTGGCTGTTGTTGTTGGAGGCAAAGATTGGAGAATTGTTTTTTCAAAAGATTCCAAGGAATTTCCTTTAATCTAAAGATTTTTATTTTTATTCAAATATTTAAAAAAATAATTAGTTAAGTTTAAACTTTAAAGTTAAAAGAATTTAAAAAAATGGTTATACTTTTTTATTTGCGGAAGTCGCAAGCCAATGAGAAGCATCGGATCCTTTAATGGAATTAATTACATTTTCAAATTCAAAGGTTTTATTTGTAGCATTGGATGCTGCTGGTTTTTGGGTGGCTTTGGTATCTGTGTTAGAGGTTGCGGAGCTCTTGGAAGGTTCAGAAAATTGTTCATTTAACTAAAAAAAAATTAATGTTCAAAACTGACAAATTTAACTTAAAAAAGTCTTACAAATTGCAAAGTTTGTTGAATAATTTGATCAGATTTTTGTGAACCTCTTTTTAATCCAGGAAATATAGTTTCTGTGGCAGATTCTTTTAAGGATGGCTTTTGAAGCCATTGATCCATGGGTAATCGATAGGGTTCAAAACCATTTTTAGTTGTAGCATTTGATTCTTGATCGAATTCAGATTTAGAAATAATTTCTATCGAAGAATTTTCTGAGTACAAACGATTCTAAAAAAATTTTCAGATCAACATAAAAAAATTTATATATGCAAATTTTTTCTCACTCTTTGGATATCTGCACCATTGTTATTTGTAGGACCAGCATTTTGTCGAGATTGATAAAGCCATTCACTAATGCATGCTGGCAATGGCTCTGATGAAAAAGAATTATTTTCATTTTCAACTCCATTATTATCTGGTTGTGGAGTATTTCCTCGATGAATACGCAACACAGATTTATGAGCCAAATTTACACTATCTTCATATTCTTCCGCTTCCAATGCAAGACAATCACTTCGATCTTTGATGGAAGGATCAGAAATGACTTGGCCAAAATTATACATCGCTCGTCTCATATCAGATGGGTCACATTGAAAAATCAGGTGAGAATTTGTATGGGGTCGAAGGTCCAATGCACTGATACTAAAAAATTGCTTTTTTATATATAAAAATAATTATTTAAACCAAAAAAGTAACCGAAATAAAACATTGGTATTCGCGTCATTAGAATTTCCTCGAGGTGATGATTCCAATGATTGCTGACAAGCCCCAATAGCTTGATTGAGTTGTTCTTGCTGCTCACAAAGCACCCGTTCTTTGGATTCAAGAACATTTTCAAGAATGCTCAATAATAGTTGCTCCCGAGCCCGAACTAAAGAAAGTTGATGACCTATGGCATTGCTAATTTCTTTTCGAGCCTTAAAAAAACAAAATTATTTAAATTTCTAAGAAAAGTTTGTTTTAAAAAACTAACAATTTCAGCATTAATTCGAAGTTGATTTTTCACCGATGTTACTTGAGCCACAGCATTTTCCATAACCATCAATTTTTGTCGTAAGGTATTATTAGGTCCATCAGAAAGGGATGATGAACCAAAAGCTGACATTTTATTTTTATATTTTTAAAGAAAAAAACCTAAAATTAAAAACCGTTATTCTTTTTTTTTTTCTTCTAAAAAATGAGTACTTTGGAATTGAAAAACGTGTGAAAAATTATTATTTTAAGTCCACGCAGACATAAAACCAAAAACAATTTATCACCCGGTAAAGAAAAAAAAATTTTTTATAGCCATGGAAAAGAAAAGATGTAAGAAGTTTTGGTTGCAATAAAAAAAAAACGGGTTTTAACCGTTGTTGCTGTTGGCTGCCATTTTTAATGCTTGTTGCTTCTTTCCATGAAAAAGAAAAGTAATGAATGAATAAAATGGAAGTTAAAAAAATAAAATAGACAGAAAGCATAGAAGAAATAAACAGTTTTTAAGGAAAAAAGAAAAAAAAATTTTGATATCAAATGGTCAAAAAAAATTTTAGAATGATAAAACAATAAATTCTTTAAATATGCTTTTTATTTTTCATTTTTTTCATTTTGGTGCCTTAAAATTGAGAAGCACGAAGAAGAAAAACTAATAAAGTCAACACAGCCGAAGTAAGGATGGTGGTAAAGAAAAAATAAAATAATTTGAGAACGTGCAAATATGGAAAAAAGATAAATCCAGAAAAAAAAGCGGATGGCAGTGGCAAACATAATTTTTTTTTCGTCTGCTTGTCTACTTCGTTATGGCAATAAGTGTAAAAGTGCCAAATGGTAGAAAACTTTATAACAAAAATTTTATGAGTGAGTTTGAGAAATGAATATCGAAAGAAAAAATTCTTGAAAAGTTGTAAATAAAAAATGATGTCATTATTATTACAAAATTTTTGCAAAAATAATAATAGTTAACAAGGTAATTAAAAAAAGTATACGGTTCATGAATTTTTAGTGATGGTGGTTCCTTGTTTTGTATTTTGCTGCAATGCTTTGGATTAAAATTAAAAAAAAAACTTAGTTTCGATGGTTGATTGTTGATAAAAGATGAAAAATCTAGAAGCAAAAAGAGAAGAAGCATAAATGCGTCAATAAATAATCAGTAAATATTTGATAAGGCAATCAAGCTACTGAAAGTTTTTTTGCTTGCTTTCATTGTTTTTTGCTTTCCATCTCTTCCATCACAGTTAGTTGTAACATTCCAATCGTTGAGGAAAAAAATAAAAATGAAGGGCTGCAGTGTTTTTGTTGTATTTATTTTTATTGGATTTTTAACTACTTATGGAGGTTAGGAATAAAATGTTTTTGTAAATATTAGTTTGAGTTATTTTTTGGTTTAGGAGCAACTGGTGGCACAGATAGCACCACAGATACATATAGTACTTCAGGAGCCGATGTCACAACATCAAGTCCTGGAAGTGGTGATGATTCTGGAAGCACAACTATAGTAACCGACGCGCCTGGTGGTGCAACAACTACAATTGACTCCTCTGCCACCACCACAATTTCATCTGCAACAGATGGAGCTTCTCAAAGCACAATTTCAAGTGGCACAAAAAATCCTGTTACAGGTGCTTCAGAAACCACTGTAGCAGCTGGAACTGGAAGTACAGTTTCAGGAGGCGCTGGCACGACAGAATCTGGAGGTAGTCCTGGTAGTACTCAATCAGGAGGCTCTGCTGGTACTACAGTTGCAGGCAATCCACCAAGTAAATTACCAAAACTTTTTTATATTTTTTTGTAAAACTTTTATTTTTTTAGCAACAGCCGCACCTGCACCAACTTGCCCCGTAAAAGATATTGTTTATGTTAAAACTACTACCCCTACCACCACTTCTTGGGAAGTCACTATTCCAGCTTCCTTGAATTGCACATATTTCGCTCGTTCAGCAGATTTTAGCAAAAGTATAAAAATAGATAATCCAACTGTAAATGGTGATGGTGCAGCATTAGTGATATTGGCAAATGGAGTTGTAATTTAGTAAGATTAATTTATTTAATAAATAAAAAATTAAGTTGTGATTTTTCAGTAGCAGTGTTAGCAACGGCGGAGGAGTATCAACAACTACTCCAGCTCCTGATGCTTCAACCAAAGCTAGCCAAATCGTAATTCAAGTATCTTCAGGTGATGCTGAAGCAAGTGCAGAAATTACTTTATCACTAGGTTTGATAGTTCTGGAAACTATATTAAGTGTTTTAAGTTTTGCATTTTAGTGGAAGATACTTGTGTCGATCCAACTGTTTGCGCAAATGGTGGAACTTGCCAAGTTATAATGGGACAAGAAACCTGCACTTGTGCTCCGTGTTTTATTGGAACAACTTGTGATATTGGTAAAACATTTTTTTTAAAAGTTTTGGTTTAAAATGTTTTTTTTATAGCTGTTGATCCATGTGCAACTTATCAGCTTCTATGTATGAGGGATGGCAAAACATGTGAAAAAGATACATCTGTACCTGGAACTTGTGTAGCAAAATGCGTACCTTAATAAGATCTAAAAATCTGGCCTCAAAATATCATTACCATATAATTATTAATTATTAGTTATGTCATCAAAAAAAAACTACACATTTCAAAATAACTATTTTTACTTTTATTAATACAAAATTCATATATCGAAATATTAATATTCGTATTTGTATTTTAGGTTTTTGTTGTTTTGTAAAAAATTTATTCCCACATTTTTCTTTATTTTCTTGATTTATTAATAAATAATACGCTTTTGTCTTTGACGCAAATAAAAGATTATCTTTTTTGAATTTGGAGTTGAAAAGGAAAAAAACAACGCCAACAACGACGGCAGAAAAAAAAGTGCATCGTTTTCATTTTAGTTTTTGATGCCATTCGCGCGGCAGTGGCAGCGGCCTTACTTTTTATAGCTGTAAAAAAGTGTGGGGAAAAAGTGGCACTTTTAAAAAATATTACGTTTTTATTTTCTTTAAACTACGCTGTGTTACTATTTTTTGTATCACAACTTCCGTTTAAATTATTTTAATAAGAAGAAATATTTAAATTAATCCCTCTACAAATGCCATTTTTGGACGAACCTAATAGTGCTTCACTTTTAATTTTGAGTGTTGCATTTGGATTGACGCTTATTGTGATAGTTATGTATGTTTTATGGAAGAAATTTAGAATTATTAAAAGAAAAAGGTCCAATACCGGGGCAATGCCATATGAATCAAAGTAAGTTTTTTCTTCTTTCTTCAAACTTCAAAGTTAAAATTCAAACTTGTTTTGATTTATTTAATTTATAATTTTGTTGATTTCAATTTTTCGAAGCGTAAAATAATTATTTTTCTGCAAAATTTAAATATAAAATGTTTAATTTGGATTTTTTTGGATTTGATTACGGCTTTCTGTGGTTTATTTTATTTTTTTATAAAAAATTGAGTTTTCTAAAATCATTCCAATTTTTTTTTGTTAAATAGTAAGCTTTTACCATAAATTTTAAAATCATAAATCACATTTCTACAAAAATAGGTTATTTGTATTTTTATTTTATGGTGGGTGATATAAAAAAAGAGCGGTATTTTTTTTTTACTATTTTAATACACTTGGAAAGCTTTTTATTTATTTTTTGTTAGAACCACCGAAGCTAAAAATTGCGTTCCTAGTGACGAATAAAACAAACAAAAACACTATTATTAAAAAAAAATTGAGCTTCTTACATCATAATTTTTAATTTATTTATTTTTAATTTAATAATTAATTTCTTCAGAGAAGAATTAAATATAACGACATTAACGATGAGTCGGCATATGAGTTATCCAAATACTGACATAAATACGACGAATACAAATGACGACAGCTTCCACAGCTTCCACAGCTTCGACGATAATCGAAATCCTGAAGAGCCACCATTGCCAGAAAAAATGAAAGGAAAAATGGGTTCTGTGACTCCTCCACCTCCTGCAAGGTCTTTTAGTGGACAGGTAAAAATTACTTTACTCAATTTTCAAATATTTAATTTGCGTTTTTTTAGCTTGATATTAAAAAAGTTCCCCCTCACATGAGGCAATTATCCAAAATAAATTCCCAAATTATTATGTTTAATGGCCATCCGCATATTCAAAATGAATTGCATCGAAGATTTTCTAAAATTGATATCCTTGAAACTCCGCGTTAATATTATTTGGTTAAGAAAAGTTTTCTCATTTTGTTGAATGGTTTTTTACATTTGCATTCACTAACTTTCAAATTTTGTAATTATTTTTTTCTTCATTTTTTTGATGCCAAAATTCGTACATACAAAAAAATGAAAGGACAAAAATATTAATATGTTTTTTCTTTTTGCAAAAATCCATTTTGTTTTGTATTAGAAAAAAATCTCTATCTTTGAATTTAAAAAAAATTATATACTTTTTCGCTTTTTATTAATTAAAAAAGTTTCAATTTTGCATATTATTGTTTTGTCATCGATGTGTTACGGTTAATAAAATTATTATTTAATATTTTTTCCCATTTTATTTATTTGAAAAATTGTAATCGTTTATTTAGTGGGATTTTTAAAAGAATAGATCAAGCCGCCATTGAAAATATTCATATAAAAAAATTAATAGGGTCAATTTTTAGTTTTTAGAAAATTCATTTGTTTTCATAGAAAATGCTTCTTTTTTTATGCCTTTAAGCTCAAATTTCTTCCATTTTAATTTTTTTTGTCGTTGAAATGCTTGAGAAAACTTTAATTCATTAAAGTTTGTGCATTTTCAAAAACGTTTTGTTTATATTATTTTGCTGATAATTTTTTTAGTTCCCTTTCATTGCCATGTTAAAAACTTTAGCTTATTAAGATTTTATCGTAAAGTTTTAAAATTATGTTGAGAATGATACTTTTTTTCATTCTTCCTGCTCTTTTTGGATTTGTTATTTCTTATGTAAGAAAGTTTATTAAATAATTATAAAATATTTTTTCAAATTATATTTTTAGGAAACCAATGTAGTTGAGAGGTATCTATGGAAATCAAAGAAAATTAACTATGTTGTTGGAGCAGATGGTAACGATGAACATATTCTTCGTAATCAAATCCAAATCGTTTTATCTGAATTTAAAAAGAATGTCGGTGATATTATAACGTGGCAAGAGATATCTGTCACCCACGCTAAGAGAATTCGGGGCCGTTTTAACGTTTTTGTTTTAAGCAACAACACTTGTGGACTTGGTATTGCTAACAGTTTCGGAAATTCTTATGCTACCGTATCTATCGGAAAAAGATGTGATATGTCTACAAATCTTCAAAATCTCATTAGAGTTTTGGGTATGTATATGGTTTTTTTTAATTTATGAATGCTTATTTTAGTACTCTTAAAAACTCTGATATCCATAAACTTCTCTATATTTAGGGATATAGAGCTCTTTAGTTCAGTACATGGACTTGAAAAACATAAATTAAATGTTAAATTTTGCTTTTAGATAAAGTTTTAAATTACAAATGTTTGAATTTCTTTTTCCATGTTTAGATTTTTTATTTTTATTTCAGGTTTTTATCCAACTCATTGGCGTAAAGATAGAGACGAATATATTACTATTCATTGGGATAACATTTACCCAGAAAACTTTCAAATGTATCATAAGTGCACTTCGTGTTTAGTATCCGAAAATCCCACGTTTGTTGTCTATGATTATAATTCAATTATGCATGGCTCAATGTACGATATTTGGTCGTAAGGATTTTCATTAATTAAAACTTTAAAATTAATTCATCGTTTGTTATAATTTTTTAGCAAAAATTATTCTCTCCCAGTTATGTCACCAAAAAATCAAAGTTTTGTTCTTAATAAATTCCATTATGGCAATAAAATGACTCCAACAGATGCTGCAATTATCAAAGCAATTTATGGTTAAATATTGATTTATTGCCTCTCATATAAATGTAGCGCGTTTTATCCATATTTTTAAAAAAAATTTTGTTTAAAAACACCACATGACTCCAAACAAAACGTTTTGTTTTTCTTTTTTTAAGCTCGTATTTCTTTCCCATAAAATTATTTAGTCCGATGACAAGTTTTCATTCATTGTTTATATTAAAGTTTTTATAAAAATCTAAAAGGGCTGCATTTAATACGTTTTTTGTTGACTTAGTTTTTTTTATTCCTCCAAAAAGCTTTTTATTACAAAATATTATCATAAAGCTAATTTTTTGATAATGTTAAAAAATATAATATTTTTTATTCTTCCTGCCTTTTTTCAAATTGTTATCTGTTATGTAAGGAAACTAACTGATTTCCAAATTATCCTTTGAAATTAAGTTTTTAGGAAACGAACTTAGTCGAAAGTTATTTGTGGAAAACAAAGGTGATTCACTATGTTGTTGGAAGTGAAAGTTATGATGAAACAAATCTTCGTAACCAAATCCAAATCGTTTTATCTGAATTTAAAAAAAATGTTGGTGATATCATCACATGGCAAGAAGTATCATCCACCGTTGCTAAAAGCATCGGCCGTTTTTATGTTTTTCTTTTGAGCAATAACACTTGTGGGCTTGGAGTTGCTAATGATTTCGGACCGACTTATGTTACATTATCAATCGGAAAAAGATGCGACATGTCCACAAATCTTCAAAATCTTATCAAAGGTTTAGGTGAGTAAAGTTTTAAATTGAAATTATAAAATCCTTTTTGAAGGGTTTAAAAGTTCAATCTTTCAGGTTTTGTTTCAACACATTTGCGTAAAGATAGAGATGAATATATTGATATCCATTGGGATAACATTTATCCCATCCACGTCCAAAATTATGATAAATGCGATAGGTGTCTGGTATCCGAAAATCCCGCTTTTGCTATTTATGATTATAATTCAATTATGCACGGTTCAAAGTACAATATTTGGTCGTAAGGTTTTCATTAATTAAAACTTTAAATTTTTTTCATCGCTTGTTTAGTAAAAATTATTCTCTCCCAGTTATGTCGCCTAAAAATCAAAACGTTGCTCTAAATAAATTCCATTATGGCAACAAGATGACTTCAACCGACGTTGCGATCATCAAAGCCATTTATGGCTAAATATTGGAGACGACATTCAAAAATATTTGGTCCGTGAAATGTTAAAAATTTATTTGACCAAAAAAAATTCCTTTATTTATAAAAATTTTCCATTTTGTAATAATTTTTTATTAATTCAAAAAATAAAAATATCATTCTACAAAATACTTTTTATTATTATATTCAATTAACAGTAAGAGTTTCGCTTGAAGAATCACTGTTACTACTATTATTTTCTTCATCCAAAGCTTTACAAAGTTCTTTAAGGCGTTTTTTAAGCATAGGAATTTCCCGAAGTCTTTGTTCTACTTGGTCCTTTTCATCCGCAAATGATAGCCTTTGATTTACGTTTGTATCCATTGTAGTGAATTTATATCCTCCTTCTCCATCATATTTAAGTAAATGAGTATGGAATTTCCTTAAAAAAATTGTTTGTTTTGTATTTTGGATAGCTAAATTTTTTTTACTTACCACAATGTTGGTCGATGGGTTACAGTTAATAAAGTAATGCCTTGATCTTTCATCGCCGAATAAATTTTATCTTCCACATCGATGGAAACTGCACTCGTGCATTCATCCAGTAAAGCATATTGGGGAGAATGATAAAAAACTCTTGCTAATCCAATTCTTTGTTTTTCACCACCCGAAAGTACATCCATCCAATCATTTTTCGAATCCCATCCACCTTCGCGTTCAATAATATGAATTAAATGAACAGTTTTTAAAATTTGCATTAAATCTAAATCTGTAGTATTCTTTTGACGCATTTGTTGTTGAGTATCAGGATATATTATTTGATCCCTCAAAGTGCCAAGCGTCATATAAGGCCGTTGAGGAATGTAATACATTTGATGTTTGGCTGGGCGGCGAAGGCGTCCACGATAAACCGGCCATAATCCACCAAGAATACGAAAGAGGGAGCTTTTTCCACAGCCATTCGGGCCAGTAATCAAACAATGCATTCCAGGAGTTATCTAAAAAGTTTAAAAAACAAATAAAGAAAAGTTTATGGAAATTTTTGTAATTTACTTTGATAGACATAGTTCGAACTACAACATCGCCATTGGGAGTTACAATTGGAACTTGATTGAGTTCAATTTCGCCTCCAGAGCTTATTTCAATTTTTCCTAAAATTAAAAACCATAAATACTATTGTCTTTCGAATTTTTTGTCTTTTCAAAACAGATTAATGTTAGCAAGATTCCGCCTCGAAAATTCTTCAAATATCTTTTTTTTGAAAGTTTTTATTACGCATGTGGCAGTTTTCTTTTTTGAATGTCTTTCCGCTAAAGTTTCCAAAAAGAAATAACTAACCTTCGATAAAAGAAGTATCAAATCTCTCATTCTCAATTTCAGGTATTTCCGATACATTTACTGTTTGACGCTGATATTTTCCTTGGCATACATCCGACATAACTTCAAACATGCTATACACTCTTGAAGTGTATCCCGCTAATTCGGTTACCTCTTTATATGAAGTCATAAGCCTTTCAGCAGCATCGGCGGAAGAATATAGTAAATTTTTAGCTGTTGCAAATCCTCGAGTTCGTTCACTCACTCCGCCATCGGGTTCATTATCTAAAAAATAATTTGCATATTTTTTGTGTGCTAAAAATTAAAATTTTGATGATTACCAAAAACAGTGCTGCTTGAAAATAAAATAGGTATTGCAATCATAGTCATTCCAGTTCCAGACCAGACATATTTCATCAAAAATTGTTCGATCATAATATATGGAATTCGTTTTATATAAATTAATTTTGTTTGTTCATTTAATTTATGGAATGCTTTAACAAGCAAATTTCTTTCAGCCTAAAAAATAATAAGAAATTGTGTCATGATTTTTTTAAACTCAAAAATTTAAACAAAAAAAAAGTCGAAAAAAAATATCAGTTTTTTATATAAAAAATTCTTACTTCATGACCTCCATAAAAAGCAATTTCTTCAGAATTTGCAATAATTCGAGAATGCAAATAACGCAAATTTCCTTTTCGATTAGCTTCTTCAGCAACCATATCTCCAAATCTGAAATTCATTTTATTGCAATTTATTCTATCAAAAAAAGTGTATAGTCACAAACCTTGGGGAAATTGCTTTGAGAATTTGAGCTGTGCCAAAAATAACAGCAGCTGCCATTAACATTGGTGGACCAACTGTGCCTCCAGCTTCTCGGCGATGGGCATAACGGAGCAAAGTGAACCTTAAATTTTTTTTAAAATTTAGATTCAAAATCCCTCAAAAAAATAGCTTACGAAATTAAAGCAATATCAAAGATAGGTTTTGTCAATTGCGAATATAAATGTGCAAACGACGAAGAAAACATTGTAATATCTTCGGTCAAACATTGATCGGCATTTAGCAGACGACTATCAAGATTGCTAACACGGTAATAAGTTTGATTCTAAAAATTAAATTTTCATCTAAGTCATAAACTTAAAAAATTTTGGTGTAAAAAACAAACTTTAAAATATTCATTATAAGCATGCGAAGTCAATCGAATTTTAAAAGCTAAACCCAAATAACTTTCAAAATAACGAATCATGGAATTTATAAATGTTGCGGGAACGGCAACAAAAAGCCATTTTGACATATGAAAAATAAATTGTGGAATATCTTTTTGAACGATGGCTTTAATAATTCGGCCTTCAAGTGCCGCAACATAAATGGATAAAAATGTTCGAAGCATTAAAATAATGGAATGTAAAACTAAAAAAATGACTAACATTACAAAATTTTTTGAGGAATTTATTGCACTTTTTTTGCTCAAAATCTATAGGCGACGTTATAAATCCCTTTCTTGCTTTTTTTGCGGGTAAAAACATTGGAGAAGAAATATTAAAACAAAAAGATCGCAATAGATAAAGCCTTTTAAACTTTAAAAAGTGTTGCATTTATTTTTTGCTTTCTCTTATTTCAAATAATCTTCTATATTTTCCTTTTGAATTTTTTAACCTATTTTTTTCTTATGGTTTTAAAATTTTATTATGTTAAAATGAATGGCGAGCGTAAACCGAAGTCAGGGGTAGTTTTGGCAAAGTAAATAAATATAATAGTGATGTTAATGAGTTAAGAAAAAAGAGTCTTCCGCTCGGTAAATTTTCATCAAAACAAATTGTAATTGCATAAAAAAAATCAAGAAACATGCCAACAATAAGCTATTATCAGCTTTTCCCGTATTTCTCAATTTGGGTTTTTAGAATATGGAAAAGAACGTAACCCAAAAACAACGTTAAAAAAAATGAAAAACTCACAAATAACACCAGCTTCTTTAGTAAATAACCCGGGAATCATAATTTTAAAGAGATAACTTAAACGAAAAAGAAATTCTTTATCAAACACTGATTTTCTTTTTTTCTTGTAAACTTCAAGTTTTTTGTGATTTTTAGCTAAAAAGGTATATTCCAACAATTAATCAATGAAGTAAAAAACGTAAATCAGCAAACCTCTGAGTTTATTAAAAACATTATAAGCGATGAAAGCGGCGCCAAGAGAAATGCCACCAATTTTTAATTTTCTTCTAAAATCCAGATCAAATGCCAAAGTTAGAAGTTTTGAATGGACACTCATTATTTCTAAAAATAAATTAGCGAGCAATCAATCGCTTTTCAAATCTGAAATCGAAACAAATAAAAGAAAGAGGTTAATGATTATGCAATCATATGCCCCAAAGACCCACAAAAAATCGAAAACAATGCTTTCTCCGTCCAAAAACACGTTCTCTTTTTTAAAAAAAATAAAATAATCAAAATCAAGTCTTTCACCTAATTTTTTTTTGCTGACCACAAAGAAAGTTGAAAAAATAAAAGGGAATATTTATTGTTAAAGAAAAAACAGGTTCAAAGAAAAATGAAAAAAATAAAACGAAAAATAAAAAGCATCAAAAAGCTTGCTTTTTTTGAAATGATATTGAAGGTTGTTGATGTTTGAAGAAATTTAGAGTTAAAAGAATAATATTTAAAAGCATATTTCAAAGTACGCAAAAATAGACTCCTCTCATTCTCAAACAAAAAAAATTAATGTTTGATAAGACTACGTTGTTGTTCGAAAAAAAATGTAGAGGAAAGGAAGAAATTAGACCACGACAGACTACAAATCAATGATTCGAATGGCCAGACCAAATGAAGAAATATGGCTGTGTTTTTTTATGTTTTTTTAAAAATCGATGACCATAAAACCCAACAAAATTTCAGTATGAACTCAACTAAAACAAAATTGGCAAATAAAAAGGATGGTAAAAACTAAAGAAAAAATATCTCAGTAAAATATTAAAATTAAAGATAATTAATTTTAAAGGACGGTAATTACAAAAGTAAGAAAAGTTTTACAAAATCTTAAGATAAACTTTAAATTTTTATTGTTGGATTTAAATTTGAGCAATTATGAATCATTAAAGTTTTTTAGAATTTATCGAGTACTTTTTTGCTTTGACCTTTCATAATAGTTCTTGTCACAATTATGTCGATGTTGAGAATCTTGTGATACCATGTGTTGTTTTTTCTCTGTTGTTTTTTTAAATTTCAACAAAAAAAATTTAAAGTCTTGTGGTCTTCTTTTTTTATCTATGTTTGTTTTTTTACTTTACCGTCTGTGTACAACAACAAAATCAATTTTTGTAAAAAGCACACAAGAATTTATTTCATTTAATTTAATTATTTTTGTTTGTTCATTTTCATGCCTCATCAATAAAAAAAACTGTCAAAAAAAAATAAATAAATGTGAATCAGATGTTTTTTTACACGCATATTTTTTTTAATAAGGAACGGAAATCAAATATAATTAATCTTTATTTTTGTTGAATGATATGAAGTTTTACAGCAGAGTAAAAAAAGCGTGAAAGCTAAGTTTCAAAGCGAGCATTATTAGCAGTAAATTTTTTTTATTGAATCACAAAAATTGGTGAATGATGATAAGCAAAAAAACGATCTGCGTCAAAAAATATGAAGCATCAAATTTTTGGTTGTTTTTTATTATTCATTTAAATTCTATTAAAAAACCAGACAAGAACTGACTAAAGTGAGCTTCATGTTTATGGTTTTTCTTCTTTCAGAAAATAAAACAATTTTATATAAAAGCAAGTCAAAAGGTTATGTTTTTGGTTTTATTTCAGTATCTTCTAATACCATCATTTTCATAGATGCATCGTGCCTTTCTTTATTTTTTTACACTTTTTATTTTAGACTTTGACCAAAGCTTCCTTTTTGTGTTTTTTTTTCAAACAAAAACATTCGTACAAAAAAAAGATAGTAGCGATCGCTGCTGTTGGTTTTATTTTTGTATTTTTAGTATCTTCCGTGTCTATCACCTTCAAAGTCCCGATCTTTAGCCCAGTGAAAAGCTTCATGTTTTTTGGTGGTTTTCGCTCTCTCACAAAATATTTTTTATATAAAAGTGAGCAAGAGCTGTCGATGGTGCTCATTTTATTTTTAGTATTTGACGATCCCATCACCTTTTCAATTTGCCTGTGCTTTTTCATCTTTTTTTTAGTTTTCTTTCATTTTTTAGAGAAAAGGGCTAATTTTAAATTTTTGCCACTGCAACACCTTTCTTTTTTTTCCGAATTTCATTTTTATTTTTTCACAATAACGCATTCATTCAATTTCTTTAGTTAACTTTAATATGCATAGTATTTTCATGTCCGTGATTTTTAAATGCCAAATAAACGCTCACATATGCCAATTGTTGCTTTTGTGTCACTTGAAAAATTCAACTCAAGTTTTCAGTTGTTGCCTTTTTCTTTATTTAAAGTTCATTGAACCCACAAAAAAAATGTTTCGTTAGTCAACTCAAAACTCCCAGAGTGAGAAGGTCATTTCTATATCTTTTTTTTTCTATTGTTTTTTTAAAAGTTAAGTTTTTTTCATTCATTCATGACAGCTGCAGAAAGAAAAACTAAAGAGAAAAAAAAGTTGCCATCATCTTTTTTAACCCACGCCGCAGCATGGTTTCTTTTATCTCTGAAAAAAGAAAACTAAAAAAAGTTTTTATTTTTAACTTTTGCAAGCCCATCTTTCAAATTTATTTAAAAAAAAGAAGAAAACTGTCACTTAAAGTGCTTTCTTTTTTTTTATTCATTCTCTTTTTATTTTTGGACGCCATCAATATATTTTATTATTTTATTTTTTGCTCTCATTTTTTTGGTGGGGCCCTCCTCTGCTCAATTTGTCCTCATGGTCTTTTTTTTTGGTTGGCTCGATATAAACAGAGCTTTCCGGTCCACGTCTTCGTCTTCGTTGGTGGCTGTACATGAGATGCCTTCATTCATTCCATGGTCGTTTTCTCGTTCCATCTTTTTTCCTTTCCCTGCAAGAAAGAAAAAAATAAGCCAATAATGGGTGGAGAAGGACAACATCACTGACTTCTGGAGAGGAGAAAGGCAGAAAAGAAAGTCCAAGCTTCTTCTAAATAAAAATAAAAAAGAAGAAGAAAATTGACTTTTATTTTAAAATAAGACATTGTTTTGTTTTTTGTTTTGTTGCGTTTGTTGTTCGCCTCTCGTTTTTCCAATCATCGTTATCTGTTTTTATTTTGTCTTTTCTTTTTCTTTTTTGGTGTTTCTTAAAAAAAGAAAAGAAGAAGATGCAAGAAGTAAGATTACTCAAACTAACTGCCGCTGTTTTTTTTTTTTGCCTTCATCTTTGTGTTTTGCCTATCCTTTTTTTGCTTTTCCTCCTCATTCTTTTATTTTATTTTATTTTTCGTTGCAAGTTGAAGAAGAAAAAAAAGATATTTGCAATTTGATTGCATTTTTTTGTTGGAAAAATGGAAATGAGCGCAATGTAGCATCCTCCGAGGTTAGAACGCTAGAGACAAAAAACAAAACAAAAAAAAACACCGACTATCGCTTTTCTTTTCTTCGATTTTTTCTTATTTGTTTTTATCCGCGTTTTTTTTTGTTGTCCAAGACCAAGAAATTTGCTTGTTTTGTTTGTTCTTCGGTGACTTTCAATTGCTCAGTTTTTGGCTCTTTAAAAAAAGTAGGAAGGCACCTTTTTGCATTTGCGTGCTTGCTCCGAACAAACAATTGGCAGGCAAGCAAGAAGCGGCTCATATTTTATTTTTTGCTCACGCAAGAAAGATCGCGCGCAAAAAAATAGAAAAGAAAGAAATTTAACTGCGCGACTTTTAGACTCGACTTGCATGGGCTACACACTTTTGCACATTTGTGTCGCAAAACTATATGCCGAAAAACTAAAACCTCCACCAATTTTTTTCCTTCCACACACCTGAATGGCGGTTGGCGGCTTTGCATGTCGTCGTTGGTGTGTTGACTGTCGACGACAGAAACAAAACAAAAAGAGAGAAAGTGGGGTTACCACGGTTCTGCTTTATTTCACTCTTCTTTCTAATTTGCTTGCCTCTTTTTTTTTTTGCGTTTTTGCGCCCATTATTTTTTTATTTTTATTTCATACCTACTTTTCACTTTTTCAAGCAAAAAATAAAAAAGCCAACCTGGTATAAAAAAGCGTTTTTTGTTAATACCTTTTTTCTCTCATTTGCTTTCTTTTTTTGTTGAAAAACGGAAAAAGTAATGTGATAGTTTTATTTTCAAACTATTTTAATCGCTCTTCTTTTTTCTGCTTTGATTAACGCATTTTTTTGTGTTTGAAACTTTCAACCTCCATAAAAATGTAAAACTGTCTTTTTTGTAATTCTAAAGTTTCAACCTGACCAGGCTACAGGAGGTCTTTTTTCAAGGTCTTACAGAGAAGGTCGATTTCTCCCACAAAAACAGATAATAAAAAGACAGAGTAACCACTTGAAACATTTATTTTCTTCTTTCTCATTTTTTTTTGCTTCAGTTGCAGCACCCTTTTTTTCAATTATGTCTTAGGTGTGTGTTGATTTTTTGGTATTTTTTTATTCAATCAAAAAAAAGTTGAATCAGTTTTCATTATTCTAAAAAAAACTTGAGGAAGGTCGAGAGGAGAGAGAGGAAAGGAGAAACTCCTCTCTGGTGTATTTCTTTTGTCATTTTATTCTTTTTTCTTTTGATTTTTTCCATCGCTTCTTGGATGAAAGAAAAAAACCGTTTTCCTCTCTTTTTTTTTGCTACTGTCAACAAAAAATACAAAACAAAACGAAAAAATAAGTTGAACAGAAACAGCTAAACTTTAACTTTTTGCTTTTTTTTGAATTATTTTTCTTTGAAACAAAAAAAACATGTTTTTTTTTCTCGCGGTTTTTTACATTGTTTTTAAGTTTTCCTTTTGTTAAAGTTTTTTACTTCAAAATTTTAATATCCATCTTTTTTTAGGTTTTATTTTTACTTTTAATCAAATTCATAGTTAGCAAGAAAGATGAGTGTCCTTACTCCAGCATTTACAACTCTTACTTGCATGGTCCTTTTGGCCGCATATTTTGGTCCAAGTGTTTATGGTGCCGATGATTTCGACCTCAAAACCCGCTCAGGATCCAAAGTTTGCGTTGGAAAAATTTGCGATGATTCCAGCGCATTTTATTATTTTGAATGTTGTGGAACCATTTATGATGAATGCTGCTTTAAACTTCAAACTTGGGTAATCGTTGTTCTCGTCGTCGCTGCAATTTTGACCCTTCTTGGCGCCATTGGTGGAATCATTCGATGTATTTGTTGTTGCGATCGTAACTAAAAACATTGTCTCGCTTCAAGACATGAAACTTCATCTCGAGACTCTATGTTTTGACGACTTCTTAAAATAGCCCGCCCGCCTGCATGAGCTCCACTGCCATTTTAAATAATATTTTTTTTTAAATAATCACTTCTAAGCTATTATTATTTTTAAACTAATGCATTCTTATTCCTCCTTCTCCTTTTCATTCACCAAAAAATAGTATATTTAGTTATTTTTGCTTTTTTTTTATATATTTCTTTTTCTAAGGCAATAATAATGAAAATAGCGCCGCAGCCAACGAATTATGCCAGAAGCATTGCCGCCCTTTATTTAGCCTTTTTATTTTTTTTTTGCAGTTAATACTCGGGAGTTCTAAAAATTTATTCATATTTTTTTAACATTCATTTTCGTTGTTGTTATTTTTATGCTCTGCTACTTTGTTTTTGCATAATTGATTTTTAAAAATGTTTTTATTCTTTGTTGTAAAAACTTTTTTAAAAATGGCCTCTGCAGGAATTATTTTTGCAAATTATTTTTTATATACTTTTTTGTTAAATGAAAAAACTTTCGTCCGACGCTCTATGCTTTATTAATTATGTTGTAAATCGTATTTTTTTTGTATTTCATTTTTAGTATTATTCAGAAAATAAATAAATAATTTAAAATTAAATTTCCTTTAAAAAAAATTCCATGGACGATGCTATCTATTTTGTTGTGGCTTTCGAGTAACGACATGAAACGAAGATTTTACTTGGCGATCATGAAGTTCTTGTAATTTCCTTGCATTATGTTTAGTTATTTTTCGTAATATATCTAGTTGTCGATTGGACATAGTTACATGATGATGTAATATCGTCCATGTGACGCATTCAGCAAATGGCGCAGTTGTTAATGAGCCATCATAAGTATAATACGAATGCTTGTCTAAAGAAAAAATGAATTGAACAAAAAAAGGATTAAAAAAACAAACAAAAAAAGAAATCTCTGAAATAGAAAAAAATGTGGAACGCCATTATTTTCTGTCGCTTGCTTTTACACTTCAAAAAAGCAAACGACGTATTTCTAATAAAAAAGCTGACGATGAAAGTAAAAATATTTTGATGTCAAAGAAAAAAATTTAGATAAAGAAAACTGAATAATTAAGTACCTGGTAAAAGTTTGGATAAATCAAATTCATCTTCAATTTTAGCTTTTTTATCTTTTGAATTTATTGCTTTTTCCACTGCATTTATAATTGGCGTTAAAACTGGATTATCTTCTGGTGATTCCTGCAAAAAAAAAGGATCATTAATTTTGTTTGTTTAAAAAAGGGCAAACAAAAACCAAAAAAAAATGGAGAAGGAAAAAAACTAACATCAACAAATAGGGCTAAAACTGTATAACCATCACAATGGTGCATGGCTTCTTTTCGCGAACCTAAATTTTTATTCCAAAAAACACAATGAATCTAAAATAAAAATTTTGTTCCGTAATTTTTTATTCTGTGTTGGAACTTTGCTTACTTCAGCGGCAAAATGTAAACCATGTATACAATGTTCACTCCCTTTATGAGGATCATCAGACCAATGCATATGAAATTGCCATAATCGATAATCGGCATCTGGCTTTAAATGAGAAGCAGCTATACGACTTTCAGCATTCTCTTTCATAACGCATAAAAAGCCGGTTTTGGTAACCTGAAGCAAAGATGAAAGTTTAAAAAATAATTAAAAATGAAAGTTTTTAAATGTCAAATCTTGGGTAAACTAAAGCGGATTTTAAAATGCAAAGAAAAATTCAAAATCCAAGGAGTAAAGCTACTTTTTTGATTTTGAGATTCAAGAAATTAAAAACTCAGATTTTTGAAGGATTTTAATCGGATTCTTTTGTAATACATTGTAGCGCATTTTTCGGAATATTAGTAATAATTATTAGTTCCGCTTTTTTAAATTCTTTGGTATTATACTTTCAGAAAATTAATATAATTCCAAGTAACTAAGTACAATTTTTTTCTAATAATCAGCTAACCTCAACATATTCGGCTTCACCCATGTGATAATCAACATGCAATAATTTTCCTTTAAGAGCTTTATCGTGTATTACATTATCTTTAGTAAGGTCAATTGGACTTTGGTGAACTTCAAAGAAACAAAAACATAAAAGTTAATTAAAATTAATAAAAAAAACACTTACGTTTATGTTTAACAGATTTTTTCTTTTTTGTTGTCGGTGATTGAGTTGCAGAAGTTGAAACACTTTGTTCCATGTTTTTTTCTTAATCCAAAAAAAAATATGTCTGAGGGAAAAAATAAAATAAAGCAACTAGCTACTGCTTTTTTTTCTCCTCCAAAAAGTGTAGTCTTGCGGCTTCCTTCACTTCGAAAATAAAATAAAATAAAAAAATTTTTTTTGCTTGAGGCTTAAAAAAGCGTCTGTTGCCATTGCTCGCTGCTTTCTTTCTTTCCTCGATGGAATCCTTCATCTTTCTCTCGCCTTCATTTTTTTTTTCTTCTCCATATGGCAATGTGAGTGAGGGAATTTAACTAACTAACTACAACAAAATAAGAAGGAAGAAAGAAAGAAAGAAAATAAAGAAATGAAAAAAAGCATAGAAATAAATTCAAGCAAACGTAAGTTAAGTAAACTATAAATTTCTCTAAATTTCTCCTTTTTTTCTTTTGTTTAAGAAATTATCTTGTCAATACTTATTTCAAAGGAAATTTGAGATTTATAATTAGTAATTTTCCTTTCAATTTGTATTTTCGTTCAAAGATAAATGTGTTTCCTTTCCTATATTCTATTTCCAAGGCTAATTTTTTTTTGTGGTTTCTTCACACATTTTTTTCCTTTTCCGGAAGCTGAACAAATACAGAAAAAGCAAAACGGAAGTCTATTATTTATCTCCTCTCACTTCTGCTTGTAGTTTCAGTTTTTGATGAATTTTTTCTCTCACATTTTTTTCTATATTTTATCTTTTTATGGGCTAGACACATTTTTTTCTTTAGAAATTTATTACCCTCAAAAAAATATTGCTGTTTTTATAAACCATTAATTTTCAAAAAACACATATTTCAGACAAATGAAAAACATATTTTAATTTTCTCATTTATTTTCTCGAGCCCAAGAAAATATAAATAAACAAAATATTAATCATAAAAATGTTTTTTAACTTTTTAACTTCTTTTCTTCTTCTTCGCCTACTACTATTACTAAGAATTTAATTTAAATCCTTAAAGCTATTGAAAATTAAAATCTGTTGTTTAATTCTTTTAAATAAAATAAATAAAGTAAAGATGTTTACTACCGCTCATCCAATTTTCAAATAAATCCATGTGCTTTTTGAAACATTATATAATTGTTTTTCGTAAAATCATAATATAATTATAAGCTTTCTTCTAGTAACTAAATAATAAAAAAAGATGAGTATCAACAACAAACAACAATGAAAAATACTGTTGGATTAATTAAATTGAAAAATAACCACTCTTTTTTCTAGAAAAAATAGTTTCAAAAAAATAATAGACAAAAGTTTTAAAAAAATTCATTTTTTATGAAATACAAATTAGTCGTTATAAAATCATATCATTTATACATACTCAGGCTTTCATCATCTCTTTTTTTGATACTTTTTTCACTCTTTTTTTTATAATAGTGAAACAAAAACAAAACATTCTTCATTAATTTTTTTTTCATGACACTTGCCGATATTGAAACGGCATCAATATTAAGCGATTTAATTATCAAATTGGTTTTGGGTTTTTAAGTCAGAATTTTGGGTAATTTTTAAATAACTTCCTTTTATTATAATTTATAGCAATGCACAGCTAATTAATTTATCAAAATTAATCATTTTTCTCATAAAGAGGAAAGCAAACTTCGTTTAGTTAAATTTCTATCAAAAACTTTAAAAAAATCTTTATTAAAAATTCAAAAAAGAGAATTAACAAAAAAAACTCGACTAAAAAAGAAGCAAAACTATGAAATTTTTGATGAAAGAATAAAATAACTTTATAGTAGGCAGCGGTTGACTGATTCAGCTTGGCAACAACAACATATGATTGGGTTTTCCTTGGATACTTTTCAATTCAGTTCCATGGTTACTCCAATAAATTCATTATTGTCATTAAAAGACTTTGAAAAATGATTTGTATCAACCATATAATTTTTTCTTCAAAAGTTTTTATTGTATTTTTTAATTTAGTTTTCTAATATGAATTTTTTTCAATGGATGGAAATCATGGAAGACAAGCGTTTCTGTTAAAAAATAGCAAAAGCTTCAAGCTTTTTCAAAAACTTTATTAAAACATAAAATGGCATCTTATTTTTTTTCAAATAAAATTCGTTGTTATGAGAAATTCATTTATGCTAAAATCTTTATTTTTAAATCACATTTTCATAACACCCGAAAAATAAATAAATAAATACATTCATTGCTACCAAAAACATGTTTTAATCACCGATAAAAAAAAAAGAAACCATATTTGCCATAAAAATATACAATATATTTAAGTTTTAACTATTTCATGATACATGAAGGTCGGTCACACGATGTAAGCATAAGGTCTATCCACATCCAAACAAATTCGATTTCCATATTCTTTTTCAAATTTGCTTTGAATTAATAAACGATATTGGGCTTGAGCGGAATTTCTTCTAAAACTTTCTGGCCTTGGAGTCATCGGCCTTTCAATAACTTCAGATAATAATTCTGAAGCACCTGAATATGAGCAAAGCATTCTGTAACAGCAAAAAGCAGTGATCACTGAAAATGAAACATATTTTAGAAAAGATTCGTGGTGGGAGTAAAGTTTTCAAACTTACATGCAATAACAGTCAAAACAACTGCAGCAACAAGAACAACAACAGCGATGATAATAAAATTTGAGGTAAAAGTTGCAGCAAGCGATGGAGTTTGAGATTGCCGCCAGCTAGGTTCCTCAAAAGCTGTTTCAATTCCAGATAAATCCATGGAAATTGATATGGGTGAAAATTTTCTTTCAAGAATATCAAAGTCGACGATAAATAATTTTTCTTGAGCGAAAAAATAATAAAAAAATATGGAATAAAAATAATAAATAATGAAAGTAATATTTTTTTGCTTCCTTTAAATATTTTTTTTACTTCTCGAAAAAAAAAATTATTAAACACTCAAATTTAAATACAAAGAAAAATAAGACAAGAGACAATAAATGAAGACATTAAAATGTTATACTAAGATTAAAGGTAGCTGCTTGGCGAAAAAAAGGAAAGAAAAAAAAGATGGGAGTTAATCCGAAATATATGACGTTCTTCTTCAGAGGTGTATAAAGTAAAGTAAAGTCCGCCCCATAAAAAACTCCATAGAAATTCAAAAAAGAAAGAAGTGAACTTTGTTCTGCAAAATCTTAGCTTTGTTGAGCTAAGCACAGATTTGCAAAAGAGAGACGACTATTTTAGAAAGAAAGATAAGATTTCCTCGTAAAAACATGGTCACAGAGGCTTTTTTTGTAAAAATGTCTAAATGTTAATCTCTTTTTTCTTTTTTTTCGATGTTTTTCTTATACTTTTGGCATTTTAGTTTGCTCACTTTTTTTTTGAAAAATTTGACTTTTTCTTTCAAGAAAAAAGAGGAAGCAAAAAATAAATTCTAAATAACACATTGACGAACAAACAGGGAAAAGAGAGGATGTGACAGATTTAAGTAGCACACGTTTAAGTTCAATTTAGAGCATTCTGGGAAGTGAAAGTGAAATAACAGAATTATGAAGGAAAAAAAATAATTAATCAACTTACTAATTTTTACTTGAGTTTAAAAAATAAATAAAAAACCATAGAACAAATTTAGTTTTACATAGGTTAAGAAGATTTACTCGTAGCCAAGAAATATGCAATTTTGTAATTTGCTTCAATGATTAACTAAACCAACCACAAATATATAAGGTAAACCAAAGCCGATCACATTAACTTTACACTTTACTTTACATTTTGTAATAAATAGATGACCGACCAAACAGCGGATAAAAGAATAATAAAATTCTTTTATAGATCAAAAAATTTTTTATCTTTGGACTTTTATAGAAAATTATGGTGGTGTCATTTTTTTAAATTCTGTATTAGCTTGAGTTTGCAATTAGACAAAAGTGAAATATTTTGCTAAAATATTAAAGTTCAGAGAACACTTCAATATGTAAACTGTAACTTTCATTATCTGTTTTTTTATTCAAACCACAAAATAAAAAGTCCATCCACAATAAAAAACTTGATCAAGAAGCAAAAAAGCAGTAAAAAAACATTTAAAACACCATTTCCTCATTTTTGCTATCAAAATAAAAATTTTGCACAAAAGAAACACAAAGAAGACAAGCTTTGGTAACGCTTCTTTTTAGTTTTATAGTGTTTATTGCTTGGGCTTATCAACCATGCAAAAAATAAAAAAAGTGATTGAAGTATTTATACTGAAAAAAAAATTTTTTGTTCTGTAAATTAAATTGCTGTCTGAGGTCAGTGAGTTCTAAAAAATTTTTTTATTGATCATAAACTTAAAAGGCTGACAATGACAATAACGACAAAGAAATCTCTTGAATTTGAAGTTGCTTGGGAGCCGGAGGATTCATCTTCAAGTCAACAGTAAGGCAACATATTTAAAATTTTGAAGGATAAAATAGGTTATTTATTTTTCAGTGAAGAAAAATCTAAAAAAGTTTCAATAATTAAATTATGGAGATATGCAACAGGAAATAGTTTATTATTGGTTATTGTTGGAGCTGCCATTGCTGTTGTTACGGGCGCAGGTGTGCCTCATTCTGATTAACTGAAGCTTAATCTTTTAAATTTTAGGTATGCCTTTAATGTCCATTATTGTTGGAAATATTTCTGAATCATTCGTAAAAATGACCAAACTTCAAGAAAGTCCAAATTCTTTAGGTTAGTTTAATTTTTCGTTTCAAGACCCTAATTTCTCCATTTAAAAATATTTTATTACCGATTTTTGTGTCCAATTTTTTGTAATGAAACTATTTTTAGCCTAATTTATTTTTGTCGCTTTGAGAGCCTTTCTATATTTTTTACTTCTTTTTTTAGTTTACCCCGATGACCCTACCTGCAACACAACTTTCAAAGAAATATATTCAAAAGAAATTTTTACTCATGACATAATAAAGCAATGCAAATCTTACGCATATTTGGGTGCAGCTATTTACGTAGCAGCCTTTTTACAAGTTACCTGCTTTTTAATTTCTGGTGAACAAATGATTCATAAAATGAGATTAGCCTTTTTTCGAGGAATTTTACATCAAGATATTTCATGGTTTGATAAAAATAATAGTGGCACATTGACGACAAAACTTTTTGAGTAAGTCTCTTTCTCTCAATGGCATTAAAAAATTTTGTTTCAAAGATCTCTAATTTACTTCTTTTTTTCTTTGCAGTAATTTAGAAAGAATTAAAGAAGGCACGGGTGATAAAGTTGGATTATTAATTCAATTTTTAAGTCAATTTTTTACTGGTTTTGTTATTGCATTTACATATGATTGGAAATTAACTTTAATTATGATGAGTCTTTCACCGTTTATGGTTATCAGCGGATTATTTATGGCTAAAGTAAGGAGGAATTAAAAATAGCAGCTCCATTGCTACTTTTGACCCTTGAAAAAAAAATGCTAAAAATAAAGCAATTTTTTAATCTTTGCAAAAAATAGCTTTGCAAGAAAGGTAAATTCATGGAAGTGTTTTTTTAGTTCATGGAATCAGCGGCAGAAAATGAAGCAAAGGATTATGCTCAAGCTGGAGCCATCGCAGAACAGGCTTTAACTTCCATTCGAACGGTTGTGGCTTTTAATGGACAAAAATATGAATGTGAAAAGTAAACTTTTTCCATCCAATTCAAATCCATAAAAAATTATTTTGACGACTTCTTCAGATACAATTCTGGCTTATATTCTTGCATGAAAAATGGAATCCGCAAATCCATTTTAGTTGGAATTTGTCTCGGTGCAACTTTTCTAATTATTTTTGCTTCATACTGTCTTGCATTTTGGGTTGGAACTTCTTTCGTGGCGGATGGAAAAATGGATCCCAAAACTTTGTTCACCGTGTTTTTTTCTGTTCTTATGGGTTCATTAGCTCTTGGACAAGCTGGTCAACAATTCGCTGTGATTGGAACTGCTCAAGGTGCAGCAAGTGCAATATTCGAAATTATTGATCGAGTCAGTTTGCATTTTAATCCTAAAATCTAAAAAACTTAATGATAAGAAATTTTGTTTCAGGAGCCAGAAATTGATTGTTATTCACCAGAGGGAATAAAACTTGAAAATGTTAAAGGAAAAATTTGTGTAAATAATATTAAATTTTCTTATCCAACAAGAAAAGAAATGAAAATTTTAAAAGGAATCAGTTTTGAAGCTTTACCCGGACAAACTATAGCTTTAGTTGGATCATCAGGTTGCGGGAAAAGTACCATCGTCCAATTACTCCTTCGATATTATAATCCGGATGCTGGCAATGTAACGAACTTAAAACTAAAAATTTGCATAAAAACCTTTCATTTTTGCAGATTACTATCGATGGCCATGATCTCTCTGAAATCAACATTGAATCCCTCAGAAAAATTATCGGTGTAGTGTCTCAAGAACCCATTCTTTTTAATTGTAGCATTGAAGAAAATATTCTTTATGGAAATGAAAATATTACTCATTCAGAACTTATTGATGCTTGTCGAATGGCAAACGCTGAAAGTTTCATTTCAACTTTGCCAAATGGGTATAAAACGATCGTCGGTGAACGAGGAACTCAATTATCTGGTGGACAAAAACAACGAATTGCTATAGCTCGAGCGCTAGTTCGAAATCCAAAAATTTTATTATTGGATGAAGCTACTTCGGCTTTGGATGCCGAAAGTGAATCCATTGTTCAACAAGCTTTGGATAAAGCAAGACAAGGAAGAACAACCTTAATTATTGCTCATCGTTTGACCACAATTAAAAATGCAGATAAAATTATTGCAATGAAAAATGGACAAATTTTTGAAACTGGCACCCATGAAACATTAATGGAAAAGAGAGGGCTTTATTATGAATTTGTAAATGCTCAAGTTTTTGCGGATATTGACGAAGGTGAAAAAGATGCCATAAAATTGCCAGAAAAAGAAAAAGCATTCGAAATTAGTAGAAAAGATTCAAAAATATCTCGACGATCAAGAACGACCTCAGTTTTGTCTGCGACGAGAAGAATGAGTGCAGCATTTAGCCTTGAAGGAATTGCAATTGGACAACCACCTAACCTTGAAGATGATGAAAAATCGGTGACAAAACGTTTAATGAAAGGTTAGTTCACTTTTAAAAAAATTTAAACGTCTAAAAAATGACGGACAAACAAAAAAAAGCAAACATTTTTTAAAACACTTATAAAACATATCTTTTTTGTTAATAAATCTTCCATTTCTGCTGTTTTTAAGATCAAAAAATACTATTTTTTAACAGAAAAATAACAAAAATTTGCATTAAATTATTTCTGATAAATTTGAAAAAAAATACTAAAAAAATGCAAAAAACTTTGCTCCAGGAGAGGGTCGAACTCTCGACCGCTGCATAACTCCGAACGCCATCTCATAAGTGCAGCGCTCTTACCACTGAGCTACAGGAGCCTGACAACGGACAAACAAAAAGTGTATATGCGAGAAAAAAAGAGGCGCGTCTTTTCAAACTAATTTTTGTCACAAAAAATGTTTTATTTTCTTTTTGCTTTTATTTTTTTTGTGTTGTTGACAAAAATAATTTATACTTTACCACTAAATTAAATAAATGCACGCCTTTTTTAAAAATTGATTTTTTTATTTGGAATTTTTTTTATAGATTTACAAAATGAAGGAGGAAAAGAGGAAAGTTTTATGACTATTTTAAAATATGCAAAACCTGAATGGACGGTATTATTTTTTGCTGTGGTTGCTGCTACCATTCAAGGCACTGTATTTCCTGCGTTTTCAATATTTTTTTCAGAAATTATGACTGTAAGAAAATTTGTTTTTTTGGGTAATTGTTTAAAGGTTTTAATTGTTTTGTTGTTAGATTTTTGCAACCACTGACACTTCTAAAATGAGGAATGATGGCCATTTTTGGGCTATAATGTTATTAGGTTGTGGATTTGTTCAAGGTTCAACGGCATTTCTTCAATCTGCTTTATTTGGATATGCATCAGAAAAATTAACCACTCGATTAAGGACTTCATTGTTCCACAATATTATGCGCATGGATATTGGATACTTTGATATGCCGACCCATTCATCAGGAAAAATTTCAACTCGTTTAGCCACCCATACTCCAAATGTAAAGTCAGCAATTGATTTTCGATTGGGTGCTGTTATTGCTGCATTAATTTCAATTATATGTGGCCTTATCATTTCATTTTATTATTCATGGCCTACTGCTTTATTAGTTTTGGGTATATTTCCTTTGGGTGTGGTTGGAAGAGCTTTACAATTAAGATATTTGAAGGGAAGTACAGAAAAAGATGCAAGAGATATGGAAAAAGCAGGCAATGTAAGTAAAGATAAAATTGAGAGACATAAATATGATTTTATCGCTAGTTAATTTTCGTGCTAAAACCAAAGTATGATTTTCGTGATGATACCTTTAAACTTTGGTCACAAAGATGAAAAACATTATAAAAAAAATTAAAAAGTTTTGAATTAATTTTTATATCAAAATTTGCATAAAATAAACTTTTGGGTTTTTAGATAGCTCTTCAAGGAATAGAAAATGTTCGAACAGTTCAATCTTTGACGTTGGAAAAAAAATTCCATGACATGTTTTTGGAATGTTTGATGGGGCCTCATACTCAAGCAAAAAAGGATGCCATCGTTCAAGGTTTAACTTATGGATTTTCAACTTCAATTTTATATTTCATTTTTGCTGCTTGTTTTCGATTTGGTTTATGGCTAATTTTATATCATTCCACAGCGCCCATGGATATCATGCGGTAACTACTTTTAAACAGATTTTTACTTCAAATTTTTATCTATGATTTTTAAGGGTTTTGATGGCAATTAGCTTTAGTATGGGATCAATTGGGTTTGCAGCAGCTTATTTTCCTGAATACAAAAAAGCCCGTCTAGCAGCTGGAATAATTTTTAAAATGCTTGGTGAAGAACCTAAAATTGATAGTCTTTCATCCGATGGACTGAAAAAAGAAATCAAAGGCTTTGTACATTTTAAAGATTTGCATTTCGTTTACCCTGAAAGACCAAACGTTAAAATTTTAAAAGGATTGGATATTGCTGTTGAACCTGGGCAAACTTTGGCTTTGGTAAATTTAATTTTAATTTTTGGTTTCACAACAAAAAAATGAAGATGGAATTTTGATTTTTAGGTTGGCCCATCAGGTTGTGGAAAATCCACTTTAGTTTCATTGATTGAAAGATTTTATGACCCAGTTAATGGCCAAGTCTTAATTGATGGAAACAATTTGCGAGATTTAAATATCGGACATATTCGATCCAATATTGCTTTAGTTTCACAAGAGCCAATTCTATTTGATTGCTCAATTCGAGAAAATATTTTGTATGGCTTGGATCCCAAAAAAATTTCACATGAAGATATTCAACAAGTTGCAAAACTTGCAAATATAGAAAATTTTGTTAAAAGTTTACCCGCAGGTTATGAAACCAGAGTTGGTGAGAAAGGCGCTCAATTATCTGGAGGTCAAAAGCAGCGAATTGCCATTGCTCGAGCGTTAATAAGAAATCCAAAAATTTTATTATTGGATGAAGCTACTTCGGCTTTGGATACTGAAAGTGAAAAAATTGTTCAAGAAGCTCTCGATCGAGCGAGTGAAGGTCGAACTTGTATTATTATTGCTCATCGATTATCTACGGTTGTGAATGCTGACTGTATTGCAGTTGTAAAAGATGGAATAATTTTAGAAAAAGGTTAGTCAAGAATTAAAAACTCGTAATTTTATAAAGTAAATAACTTCCGTTTCAGGAACCCATAACGAATTAATGGCTTTGCGAGGGGCATATTTTAATTTAACCCAAAAACAAATTAAACAAAAACCATTGGTGCGGAATTAAATTTTATTTTTAACTTCCATAAATATATTTTTGTGCTTATTTTTATGTTTACATGTTTCATACACAACACATTCCATTCCATGAATAAATCAAACAATAACGTCACCTTTTTAGTTTTTTGTTATCATCAATAAAAAGTTTCTCCTCCCAAGCTTAACTTAGCGCTGCTGATTGCTGTCTTTGGATTCATCTTTATTTCTTTTTTTTTTTGTTGGGACAAAAAAAAGAAGTATGATTCACTAATAAAAAATGCTAATAGTTTTTGCTTGTTTGTTTATCAGCAAAACATCATCACTTTCCTTTTTTTCATGTCCCTTTCTGATTGTCTAGTTTTTTCTCTTTCTTCACCCAAAAAAAAATGTGTGTCGTCTTTCTTAATTTTAACAACACTTTTTTTTTAAACAAACGACGTCAAATAAAATTAAAAATCATTACGGTGGGAAGGGAGAAAAGAAGAAAAATAGATAAGAAACAAATATTTAAGCGAAGCTAAGCTTCAACCTAATTTCTCAAATAAATATCATTTTTCTAACAAACGACTTAACAACTGCTGAATTTTATTCCCAAAACTTTGTTTGCTTACTGCTTGTGATTTTCTTTTCTCTAAAGAAATATTTTTTAATTTGTTGCTGACGCTTCAAATTTATTTTTATTATTATTAAGAATGACTAAATTTATTTTCATTACTTTATTAGTTTTTATTTCTACTTTTTATTTTGGATCAACCGCCCCATTGGATACTTTGGAGGATGTAGCGGCAAGTTCAAGTACCACAGTAGGTCAAGCTCCAAGTTTGCCACCAAAACCTTCCACTCAGGGGCCAACCAACGGCGACGACTCCACCTCAACTACCCCATATGTTTGGCATCCCGTTTCCGGCCAAACCTTTGCTCATGGCAATGATTCAGATTCAACAACATCAACAACCATGAATCCGCCAGACCCATCTGGTAGTAGCACAAATTCCGATCCATCTGGTAGCACTCATTCAGGTGGAGACCTATCTACTTCAACTACACCTGTTCCAACTACCAGCGATGCAACTTCAACAACTACACTATCCATTGCAGCAATTATTTTACCATTAATTACCTTTACTATTTTTAAAGTTTAAATTTATTTAATTAAACTTTATTTTATCATTTTCGTTTTTGTATTTTAAAAACCAATTTTTTGATAGCTGCTTTTTTAATACATAAATAAACTTTTTTTTTATTGCATTCATTAAAAAGTTTGTGAATTTCGACATCAATAATTTTTGGTATTTGTAAAATAAAATATTTAGTGGAAAATGTTTTGAAAGTTATTAGAGAAAAATAAAGAAGATTAAAAGATTTAAGTTTAATTTTTGTTTTTCCTTCTTTATTTGTTTTTTTTCTTGCAAAATAATTGGAAGTTTTTCTTCTTTTTTATTCAATAACAAATCTGACTCATTCTTACCCTTTTTAAAGGCGAAACACTATGCAAAATGTCTAAAGGTCAGCAAAATTTTTTTTGTCGAATGAAAATTGGCAGAAAAGTAAAAATGAAAGAACATTTTGTTCATAGTCATCGATCAATATTATACATACTTTTTTAAGAATTTTTTTTTTATTAGAAATCCTTTGAATATTTGATTTAACTTTTTTTTATTTTAGTTAAATTATTAAATATTTTTCCATTAAGTTTTGATGATTTTGCTTTGTTTTCCAGAAATATGAACAATAGAATACATTCAGATATTCAAAGAACAAGAATTATAACAACAAAAAAGAAAACCCATTAATGCTTGAAGATATTTTCGTATTTTTCGAAAGAATATCAGTATCACATTTTTTTTCAAAGTTTGTTAATTATAAATTAATCTTATGGTTTATAACACGTTTTTTGAAAAAGTGAAGCTTGGTCTGGCACAGGCGCAAAAGATTTCTTTTTCTGTTTACGAAACTTCATCCCTAGGGTCAATTTGGGCCAAAAATCACGAATTTCAACTCCATTTGGCCGGATGATATGTTTAATATGGAGATATGGTCACTTTCGCGTTAGGACCCGAAATAATTTTTTAAGACCAATATATAAAAAAATTTCTTCTATTATCGTTTTTTCCACATAAAATTGAGTATTTTTCATATTGATGACAAAAATTGGTATCCATATAAATCCCTCTATTCGGTTACATTGAAGTTAAAAATATGTAAAAATTTACATAAATCCTCATTTATCTCAAAACATTTGTATCGCAGGGGAAGAAACAGCCCACATATTCGGATTCTCCATGAAATTTTACTCCTAGCGGTGAAGGAATAGTCAAAAATAGTTTTACCTCCGAAATTCATTTGACTCGTTAAAGGTGCATAACCTTGATACACAAAATATCAAACTTTATTAAGGTCATAAAGGAATATATCAAAATAAATTATTTTTGACCAAAATGGAGTCAAAAACAATTAAGATGGACAAAAAACACATTTTTGGCAACAATACATTATGCATTTGGGCTTCTGGAGGTATGACTACATGTCAGCCATTAATGGTATTTCGGGTGTATTTGGTGACCAAAAGATAAAAATTTAAAATTATTTATTTATTTCAACTTAAAACCATTTTACTTTATGTTTTTGATGTCGCTGATCACGAATTTGAAGTTAGTTTTAGTGATTGAGTCAATAATAAAAAAGTTATAGCGACGCTCAAATATTAAAATTTCCTTAAAAAATCTATTTTTTATTTTTTATTTTTATCCTTTTGATTTAAAAATGGTAACGTCTTTTTATTTATTCCTTTTTTATTTAATAATTTTATTATTTCTTAAAAATAATAATGCAAATTTTCTTTTAATTTTTAAATTTTTATTTATTATAAATGTACAAATATAACAAATAGTCATAACAATTTTTTGAAAAAAATAAATTATTTAAAGTTCTACTTTTGCTTTTGCTGGAAGTTGGCTCAACTTATTCTTCTTCACTTTCATAAAGATCATGAACATCATCATTATCAACATATTCACCTTCGCTATTTTTATCCGGAACTGCAGTATTGCCTTCTCTTACACATTCATAAATTTCATCGAATTCGACAGAAGCTAGAGGTTCATCTTCGAATTCCACTTCAATGTCACCTGAAAGAAAAAAATATTTTTGCGCAATATGTATTTTTTAATTTTACCTGTTGCTTGATTTATTTCCTCAACAACTTCTTCAGATTCCTCTTCATTTTCCACTTCCGCAAGAAATTCACCTCCTCTTTCTCTTATTTTTTTTATTTTTCTTCCAAAGTAGGACATAATTTGGGCGGCATTAAGTCGCTCATCGGGTTTAAATAATTTATTTCCATCTGGTTTTAGTTCTTCTCGCATAAGATTTTCAACGACTTTTGGGTCTATTCTTCTTTGGCCATTTTGATATTTTTTAAGTTGTTTGTCCAAGAAATGTAGTTGCTCTGAAGTAAATCTGACATTTTTTCTTGGCTTTGTCAGCGCCCATCCTAAAGGTAAAACTTTATCAACTGTTTCTTCTCCAGCTGTATGCAGTGCTTCAGCAACTTCAGGAGTGTAATGTTCATCGCAAATATTTTCAAGCTGATCCACAAAGGCATTGAGGGCATATTCATATTGAGTAATTTTTTCTGGAACTTTATCATGGACACCATTTATTAAGTGTCGGAAGAGATTTCCCAATTTAGCATATTCGGCTCGACAAGTTGGTTCAGGGCAAGAATACAAGGCATGTGGATTAAAAGGCACATCCTCTTCTGGGTTATTGTTGTTGGTATTTGCTTCTTCTTCTTGAACATCAGCATTTGAAGATGCTTCATCATTTGACAATTCATTTGTAATAGAATTAGTGTCGCGCCAAAACTTGTAATTCAAATCATCTGGGGAATGATGGGTTTCTTTTTCGATAACAAGCTTAGATTCCAAAATAAAATCTTTAAATTTTGAAAGTTGATGTTTTTTTCCTTGACCAATTCCATGATGCCGCCATACTGTGAAACTGCTATCAGAATTGTAAACAAAATCAGATAACAAAGAAATTTCTTGAATGTTTGCTTTGCGAACAGCTTTTCCTTTGTCAATTTTAGCAATGACAATTGAAAGGGAAGTAAGAGGTTTAGTGCCATATTGCATGGCATCATACATTTCAGCAGCGGTGGTAACATCAAAACCATAATCAAGGGCATCTTGAATTCGTCTTTTTAGCCTTGAACCTTCTTGATCAGCTGCTCCTTTTCCAGATTGTGATTCACTGAAGGAATAGCGTCTAATTGGTATGCCAATATCTTTGCTTAATTGAGGTAGGCTAACAATAACTTGGGCGCTATGATAATAACCTTAAATATTTTGTAAAGTTTCATTCATTTTTAATTAAAAACTTACCGGCTTGATCCGAACGAAGAGTAACACCTTTAAGGTTCCAAGATTTTGCTTTTTCCAAAAGATCTCTAATAATTGCAACAACCGCAACACCGTCCTTTAAAAAAATATGTCTTTAAAAGTTCAAATAAATAAAAAGAAAACTAACTTGGTCTTCAAAATTTAATAAATGTACTAATGAATGGACTTTTAATTGACCATTGATGCGGGCTTGTATATGGCTAATGTGCCAGGAAAGTCCTTTCTTACTATAAAAATCGCGCTGCGTTTCTGTGTGTTTTTGGGGAAGATATTTCATTGAATAATCAAGAATAATGATAGCTTCTCCTTCTGGCAAATTTTCAACAATTTGCTTTCTTTCTCTT
This sequence comes from Panagrolaimus kolymaensis, assembly GCA_028622995.1. Taxonomy (NCBI): domain Eukaryota; kingdom Metazoa; phylum Nematoda; class Chromadorea; order Rhabditida; family Panagrolaimidae; genus Panagrolaimus; species Panagrolaimus kolymaensis. Next base: position 113,300 of record JAJQJQ010000031.1, read on the forward strand.
TCGCTGTAAATTGCTCTTAGCAAATGGCTTTTCATTTCTTCGATTTTTGCTTCATAAATGTCTAGTTCATCTAACATTTCTTCCAATTCTCCTTTCAATTTTTTATTTTTTCTGGAATTTTGAATTGACGTTTTCAATTCCTCTCGAAAATCACCCATTACTTCATCAAAAAGTCGAACACGTTCAAGGCGAAGATTATGTTCATGGTTATTCGGTGGTTCAAGGTTTGTACAACTAGGAGCTTGAAATTCTCTACGGGTTGGATCCGACAATGCGTGAGTCATACAATAATCTGCGATTCTAGAACACATTTTGACATGGACATTGAAATCGGTTTTCAAAAATTGTTGAGATTCTCGAAGTCGACGTTTCAAACTTTTTGACCATTCACTTTCAATCAAATCTTTTTTGTACATGTTGTCAACGATTTCTTCCAATTTTTCAAAAGCCTAGAAAATACAATTTTTACATTTTCTAAATGACTAAAACTAACTTCATCTCCTGCAGCAATTTTGTAATCAACACAGTGTAGGGATTTTTTTCTTTTTGCTGCACAAACTTTTAAAATTTTTCGCATCACTGAATGTGACATTTTGATATCTGTTCGGCCTGTTTGTATTTTAAATTCTTCAAACATATTAATTGTTTCCGTGTCACGGGTCATTCTCATTGAAGGAGGAATAGTATATTTTGTTCCATCATGGAGCTTCGTTTTTTGAGTTCCATATGGAAGCATTTTAGAGATTGCGGGACTAAAAAATAAACATACAAATAATTTTATCATTGAAAAAGCATCATTACCTTGTTATGAATTCAATAAAATAAGTGATATCAGGTTTGTTGTAGCGCACAACAACATTTTTGCGAGGTTCTTCCCTCAAATTGTTGAGGCGTCTCAGTGCTAATGATCTTGCAGCTAAAAAAGCTCGATTTGATAATCTTGGGAAATGTTCCAATATGTCGGGGTAAGTGAAACCAGAAGCAATTTGAGCCAACGCTTCTTTCCTTTCATTATTTGATTTTGCATTTCTATATTGAGCTTTTGCAACTTCAAAAATAATATCAATGCTTTTTGCTGTTTTTTTATTAAGGTCTGCTTTTTCACGATTATTTGCTAAACAAAGTAGTTGGTCAGCTGCGCCGGGTGCCATGAATTCAGCAATTACTCGATTAAGTTGATGAAAAGCCACAACTTTTTTTCTCTGAGTATCGGGTTGCCATTCATCAAATGCCTGATTTGGGTTTATACGTGAAATACCTAAAAAAAATTCATTTTTACAAATAAAAATGAATTCAGCTTTACCTGCTTTTTTTGCAACATCCTTGATTACTTCTATTATTTCTGGGGAAAGAGTTGGAGCTGGTGGATTCAAATGAACTCGAGATTCACGATTACGGAAATCTGGATCTTGAGGATCATTATCAGATGAGCTTGAAGAACTTGTGGCACCTGGAATTGACCGAGGTGGAGTTTTACCATTAATAAAAGCGTCAGGATCTTCTTGAGAATTATCAGAATTATGTGTGGGTGAATTTCCAAAATCATTATCAAATGGGGTTATCGAATATCCTTGCTTTTCTACAATTTGTTGGGCAACGAGTCTTTTTAGATATTCAGCATGTTGAGGGCAAACCGCTAAAAAAATATGTAAAAATGCTTTGAAATTTTTAGAACTTACGTATTCCAATATGTATCAAGACATGATGTTTTTCAAAAAATGCTTTTGCTTCTGAATAAGTTACCTTGTGAAAACTTTTTGTGGCGAATGGACGAGGTTTATCGGTATGATCATGATCCGTATATCCATCTGGCATTGAACAAACTTGTCTATTTTCACCATTAACTCTCCGATACATTATATGATTATATCTCCTATTTGACCAAAGAGTGCTAAGCTCTTTTCTGATATTTTCACATATTTTTCTTTTACCAATTTTTTTTCTAAATTCCTCGTTTTCCCAATCATCATAAAATTCTGCTGCACCTCTTGCAAGAATTAGTTGAGCTTCATTGATCGTGCCATAGAGATCTTGCTCATTATTCATCAATTCATTGAAACTAAAACAACAAAATAATTATATTTATCTTTGCATTAATATTTTCACCTTATAAGCTTCCCATTTTCAGGGCAAATTGTAGAAACTTTGGACTGGGCTGGTCTTTTTTCCATTTCGTCTGCAGGGATTCTTTCACGAGAAAAATAACATTCATGGTCTTCATCTTCGTCATCATTATCTTTAACATTTTGTGTAGGCAAAGTTAATCTGTCAGCAATTATATTTCCATCACAAATGTTTTCTTTTCCAGGGGTTGGGGTTGATAATACTAATGAATTTTCACATAAATTAATACTTAAAGTCTTTTCTGATCGAATATCATATTCAATAATTGGTTTGTTCATTTTTTTGGTTAATTGAGAAACGAAATCAATTGATTGAATTTCTTCATGGTTGCCAACAAAAATAAATCCATCGGTTACTGTTTCCAAAATAAAGTCAATCAATTCAGCTTCATCCAAGTATGCAACAGCTTTGTTTTTGATTAACGCTCCTCTTGATGCTTTGTAAGCGTATGACAATTGTTTTAAAATCTCTTCTACTTTTTCTTTGGATAATGCAGACTTATCCGTTTTCAATAACAAAATAGCAAAATTTTTGGACAATGGACCGGAAGCTTCATTTTTCATTCTTTTTTTGTAATAACTTTCTTCAATCCAATTAAATTCAGAAGTGAGGATATCTGTTACAAAATTGAAAGCATTATTTTTGTTTGGAATTCCAATCGTAAAATATTCATTGAATCCATTTAAAGATATCATAAGCTTTTGGTTTTCCAGGGTTACATATTGAAGAACGGCGGGGATTTGAGATTTCTTATGATGAGGTAAATTCAATTGGATGTTTAGCAAAACATATGGCGATAAAATTGGGGGATTGTCGCAATCTTCTGCTTTGAGTTCAATAAAATCATTTGAATGGCTGCTATCAAAATGAAAAATATTTGTTTGAATTTCATTTAATAATAACCTAAAGTTGATAACAATATTAAATTAGATTTTGAAAAAGCTTCACTCACTTGCAGCTGCTAACATAATTGAATAGAAATAAACCCATGATGAAACGAAACCAAAAGACATTCATCTTGAAATAAAGTAAATACGCGTATTTGATATCAAGGTTTTTGTAATAAATGCTTTACAAAAACAAACAAATAATTTAGATAAAAAAATAAATAAAATTCTTCGAAGTGAATGAATGATAAATTGATGGTTGACTAAATCTTTAAAAAAATTTATAGTAATAAAAAAGAAATAATTTGTTTACTCCTAAGATCGTTTATTCTAGTTCAAAAAATGGATAAAAGTCTGCTTGGAGGAATTTTTTTCACTTTAGTTTTTTTTCCAATCAAAGGAAAGGAAAGCTGGCAAAAGACTTCATTCACAAATTATCAAATCATTTTGGAGTGTGAGAAGCAATAAAAATGAAAACAAATATTTATGTACAAACTACAAAACAAAAAAAAACTACTACTAACAAAATTTTACAAAAACAATACAAAAATGAAAAATTTACAATATAAATGAAAAGTGAGAAAGAAAAAAACAAATAAGTGAAGTACCAGAAACGCGATTTAGTTGCTTTTCAAGGCTTAGCATTTTCACGAAGTTCATCAAAGATCTTCTTAACATTATGCCGAACATCGAGAGCAACTTCCTTCCGTTCCAAATAGCCATCCACAACCGACGCAAAAATACTAATGCCATGTTCAATATAAGGAATGTTGTCGAGCTAAAAAGTAAAATATAGTAAGTTTCGTAGTTATATAATTAAAAAGCTAGCCTACTTGTGAATGGCCACCGACACGGAAGGTATTGCTCATCTTTACCGCTTTTCTCCATTTGACGAAAAGAACAATAATGATGAAAGACAAAATGGCGATAATTGAGATGAAAAATGCATAAAGCTTTAGATCTTGGCAATCGTTGAGTTCTCCAAAATAATCAACAAAAAAATCTTTCTGACCATCCTTCCAATTTGCGGTGTATTCTTTGACGAGGGCAGTTGAAGCAGCAGATGAACAGCTTTTGAAGACAGTAGGTGTAATAGACATTTTTTTGGTGAAGATTATAAAAATAATGATGGGGAATTGGGGATTCTGCGAGTATTTATACTCAAAAAAAGATTTAAAAAAACGGGGCTTTTAACACCTTAATTTGCAAATGAAAGTTTGTTCACACCATAAAAAAGAAATGACCGCTGCTAGAAAAAGGGTAAAAAATAAAATGCATCGTTGTTTGACCAAAAATAATCCCGCGTTTTGCGCCAAAAGATAGTTTTTTTGATATCATTTTTATTTTCACTGCCAAATAAAGGTAAATTTTAATAAAAGAAAAAATAAAATAACTCCTTTCTTATTTCACAAAATTTCTAAATATCCAAAGCAAAAATAAAATCGCAGAAGAAATTGAAAAATTTGTGCAAATAAAATAAAAAGAAAATTTGCATTATTATTTTTAAGAAATAATAAAATTATTAAATAAAAAAGGAATAAATAAAAAGACGTTACCATTTTTAAATCAAAAGGATAAAAATAAAAAATAAAAAATAGATTTTTTAAGGAAATTTTAATATTTGAGCGTCGCTATAACTTTTTTATTATTGACTCAATCACTAAAACTAACTTCAAATTCGTGATCAGCGACATCAAAAACATAAAGTAAAATGGTTTTAAGTTGAAATAAATAAATAATTTTAAATTTTTATCTTTTGGTCACCAAATACACCCGAAATACCATTAATGGCTGACATGTAGTCATACCTCCAGAAGCCCAAATGCATAATGTATTGTTGCCAAAAATGTGTTTTTTGTCCATCTTAATTGTTTTTGACTCCATTTTGGTCAAAAATAATTTATTTTGATATATTCCTTTATGACCTTAATAAAGTTTGATATTTTGTGTATCAAGGTTATGCACCTTTAACGAGTCAAATGAATTTCGGAGGTAAAACTATTTTTGACTATTCCTTCACCGCTAGGAGTAAAATTTCATGGAGAATCCGAATATGTGGGCTGTTTCTTCCCCTGCGATACAAATGTTTTGAGATAAATGAGGATTTATGTAAATTTTTACATATTTTTAACTTCAATGTAACCGAATAGAGGGATTTATATGGATACCAATTTTTGTCATCAATATGAAAAATACTCAATTTTATGTGGAAAAAACGATAATAGAAGAAATTTTTTTATATATTGGTCTTAAAAAATTATTTCGGGTCCTAACGCGAAAGTGACCATATCTCCATATTAAACATATCATCCGGCCAAATGGAGTTGAAATTCGTGATTTTTGGCCCAAATTGACCCTAGGGATGAAGTTTCGTAAACAGAAAAAGAAATCTTTTGCGCCTGTGCCAGATCAAGCTCAAAAAGCTTCACTTTCTCAAAAAATGTGTTTTATTCAAATGATATTATATTAGTCAGGATTTTTTTTGACCAGATCTTCAAAACTGAATCAATCATTTTGTCCGATTTTTCTATTTAAATTTTTTAAATAAAATCAATATTTTAGAGTTTTTTTTAGGAATTATGCGATGGTTCTCATAGTTGAACTTGATGCTATTATTTGATGATTATTGGGTTGATGAAGAGGAGGCATCATAACACTGGCAACTGGAATTTTAGCTATTCTTGTATTATCAAATCCATTTGCATCGGATGAACCATTCTGAAGGGCAACTTTGAAATGTTTGTAATTAAATCCACAATTAACCACTCTGAAAAGTAAAAAACAAAAATATATGTTCAAATAAAAAATTTTAGTTTAAGAACCAACCCATCAAGTGCAGAACAAAGTTCCCATGCTAGAGTAGTAGTAATAAAAAGGAGCCATTTAGTATCGGCATAACGTGAAAATAAATGGAATGAAATTAGCATAAAAGTTTGTAATAAACTTGTTAAACATGACTAGAAAATAACAAATTATTAAATTTAATTATATTTTTCGGTAATTTTGTTTTCCAAGAAAAAACACTAACCTGGTAAAAAAAGCGTTTATCAAGTTTTTTATTATTATGTTTTTGAGAATTTCGATTATTCATCGAAGCCACTAAAAATTATAATTTAATTTAATAAATATATGTAATTTTTATTTTAAATTTTCTGTAAACTTTTTAGGATAATATTTTAAAAAACATACAATTATTTGTGAATTTTATTAATGCGAAGAGCGTTATTGCATCAAGAATAACTACTATTATCATTATTGAGCAAGAATATAAAAAATCTATATAAAATGCAAGAAAATGCCCGCATGTGGATTCAGAAAAATACCATATATATGCTTGAGTATCAAGTAAAAAATCGCAGGAATCTAAAAAAAATATTTTCAAAAAAAATTTTTATAAATAAAAAACTAACCAAAAAATCCAACCGATGCATGACAAATTGATTCATTAATTTCTTGCATCAAAGCTTGAAGCAAGTGTTTATAAAATTTATGGATTACAGTTGAGGTTCATCCAGCGGGGGGAATCCAAAATCCTCTTGGCATTAATTCTTATAAAATATAAGAAAAGTATTTGGAACAAAAAATCCATATCTCCAATTCAATCCATAATTCAAAACGAGATTCATTAATTTCTTGCATCAAAGCTTGAAGCAAGTGTTTATAAAATTTATTGATTACAGTTGAGATTCATCCAGCGGGGGGAATCCAAAATCCTCTTGGCATTATTTCTTATAAAATATAAGAAAAATATTTGGAACAAAAAATCCATATCTCCAATTCAATCCCTAATTCAAAACGAGATTCATTAATTTCTTGCATCAAAGCTTGAAGCAAGTGTTTATAAAAAATTATGGATTACAGTCACACATGGGCATTGGGTACCTTTTGCTACCTTTTCAGGTACCTTATAGGCAGCAGGCAGCATGAGATCTTGGAGATAGACAGCAAGCAAAACAAGAAAAAAATCAAAGAAATTGAGAAAAAAAGGTGTAAAAGAGAGAAAGTAATAAAAAAAGGAAGAGGAAAGAAAAAAGAAAAGAAAAAAGGAAAAGAAGAAAGAAAAGGAAGATGGGATATAAGTTAATAATGTGCTCTTTTACCTTTATGTTATTTAAAGGCATGGCGCTTGCTGCTATGATTTCTTCTTAGGCATCAATACTCCTGTATAGGAATATTTTTAATAGACGGCTGTTAGTGCTGTCTTTGAATTAATTCAAAGACAGCAATGGTTTCTGAATTTTAACAAAATGTTAAAACGCAACGTTTGCTGCCTATTAATTTATTTTAAGGCCGCCATGTTTAAAGCCTTTGGATTTATTTAAAAATTGGATTTGCCGCTGCCTTTAACTTGTTTAAAGGCAGCTATGATTGCTACACGCGCTTTCAGTGATAAGCAGCATTTTATTGAATCATGAAGCCAAAAATATAAACAATCTAAAAATTTTTTTGACACGTTTGCAAGTAATTTTTTTGCTTTGAAGTACGAAAAAATTTAAGTTTTTTTTTGAATATTCAAGTGGTTTTATTTGCTTTCATACATTAAAAGGAACTTCTTTACTTTGAGCATCCCGCCTTTGGAATTTTTTTTCGTTTTACCATATCTCTCTCGAAATTTGCATTTGAAAATTTTTGCAGTATATAAGATAAGAGAGCAAAAATAATATTTTAGAGAAATTGATTAATTGTAAATTGCGATTAACAATCAGGTTTAAAAAAATTCACGATCTCCAAAGAATATCATAAGATGGAGGAATTCGGTTGCCAAGAACTTAAAAAGTTTCTTAATTTTTATTTTCTACTAATAGCTTAAATTATTAAAGTCGTGGTAATATCCCCACCAATTTTTTTTCGAAAAGTAATATACCATATTTATTTACATCTCGAAATTGTAGTACTCCAGCTTTTTAAAAGTTGCTTTTTTGATAAGGTTTTAATTAAAGAAATAATTTAAACGAAAGTTATGAAAGTTTAAAAAAGGGTTGGTGTAGTTTTGAGTACATACTCCTCCTTCTTTGAATTTGACTATATTCGCGTTAGAAGAAAATCTGAAACTTTAATAATTCACGTAAAATTGTACTTCCTTTGAATGGTTCAATCGAGAAATTATTATTATCTAACAGCTATACCAGAGTCCGGCGAGACCAAATTATTTTCAACCGAGACTCTCGATACTGCAAATTTTTTCAACCAAGATTCTTGGTCTCGCCGGACTCTGAGCTGTACTCTTTAGTGACCAAAGCTAAATCGAAAAATGCAAATGATAAATGAAGCATTTATTTTTCTTAACAATAATGCAAGCTGAACAATATCTAAATTACTAGCTTTTTTAATATTTACGAAAACATGATTGTTTACCTTTTTTTAAAAAAAGTCTTAGAATTTTTTTATTCAGCTTTAATTTTTTTAGAATTTTTAAAATATTTTATGAGTTACTATTTAATGAATTTTAAAACCGAGCTGATCTTATTCGCTTTTTATTTTTCAAGTTTATTGATGATTTTTCTCCATCACAGTATGCAAATTACGGCAAAGACAAATATTTTAGTTGCTCCATCCAGCTTTCCAAACTTAATTAATATTTGTGAAAACAAAAATCAAATCAAAAATTTATTTATCTCGATTAACTTCGGCCATATAATTTAAATTGAATGACTAAAAGACAGCTAAACCAACTTTTTAAAACCAGCTAATCACAAGCTTCTGAAGACTTTATAAAAATAATGAAAATTTTTTAGCTTTGCAAAGAGCTTAAAAATACACTATTTTAAACATATTAAACTCGTTTAACTATTCTTTCATTATCTATTAAAGGTTATTAAGTTAGAAGTATTTTAGCTGCACAAAAGATAACAAACTTTCAAAAAATAATAAAAAGTCTGTACATGCCAATTTTCTATTTTTAGAGTCCCAAAATTAAAACAAGGTGATTAAGTTAAATTGAAAAATTTGAAAAAAAAATTACGAAAAAAGAACAGAGAGGACCCTTTGCTCATTTATAGGCAGCAAAATTTTGAAATTCTAGGGTACCTATACGCCCATGTGTGATTACAGTTGAGGTTCATCCAGCGGGGGGAATCCAAAATCCTCTTGGCATTAATTCTTATAAAATATAAGAAAAATATTTGGAACAAAAAATCCATATCTCCAATTCAATCCATAATTCAAAACGAGATTCATTAATTTCTTGCATCAAAGCTTGAAGCAAGTGTTTATAAAAAATTATGGATTACAGTTGAGGTTCATCCAGCGGGGGGAATCCAAAATTCTCTTGGCATTAATTCTTATAAAATATAAGAAAAATATTTGGAACAAAAAATCCATATCTCCAATTCAATCCATAATTCAAAACGAGATTCATTAATTTCTTGCATCAAAGCTTGAAGCAAGTGTTTATAAAATTTATGGATTACAGTTGAGGTTCATCCAGCGGGGGGAATCCAAAATCCTCTTGGCATTAATTCTTATAAAATATAAGAAAAATATTTGGAACAAAAAATCCATATCTCCAATTCAATCCATAATTCAAAACGAGATTCATTAATTTCTTGCATCAAAGCTTGAAGCAAGTGTTTATAAAAAATTATGGATTACAGTTGAGGTTCATCCAGCGGAGGGAATCCAAAATCCTCTTGGCATTAATTCTTATAAAATATAAGAAAAATATTTGGAACAAAAAATCCATATCTCCAATTCAATCCATAATTCAAAACGAGATTCATTAATTTCTTGCATCAAAGCTTGAAGCAAGTGTTTATAAAAAATTATGGATTACAGTTGAGGTTCATCCAGCGGGGGGAATCCAAAATCCTCTTGGCATTAATTCTTATAAAATATAAGAAAAATATTTGGAACAAAAAATCCATATCTCCAATTCAATCCCTAATTCAAAACGAGATTCATTAATTTCTTGCATCAAACCTTGAAGCAAGTGTTTATAAAAAATTATGGATTACAGTTGAGGTTCATCCAGCGGGGGGAATCCAAAATCCTCTTGGCATTAATTCTTATAAAATATAAGAAAAATATTTGGAACAAAAAATCCATATCTCCAATTCAATCCCTAATTCAAAACGAGATTCATTAATTTCTTGCATCAAAGCTTGAAGCATGTGTTTATAAAAAATTATGGATTACAGTTGAGGTTCATCCAGCGGGGGGAATCCAAAATCCTCTTGGCATTAATTCTTATAAAATATAAGAAAAATATTTGGAACAAAAAATCCATATCTCCAATTCAATCCCTAATTCAAAACGAGATTCAATAATTTCTTGCATCAAAGCTTGAAGCATGTGTTTATAAAAAATTATGGATTACAGTTGAGGTTCATCCAGCGGGGGGAATCCAAAATCCTCTTGGCATTAATTCTTATAAAATATAAGAAAAATATTTGGAACAAAAAATCCATATCTCCAATTCAATCCCTAATTCAAAACGAGATTCATTAATTTCTTGCATCAAAGCTTGAAGCAAGTGTTTATAAAAAATTATGGATTACAGTTGAGGTTCATCCAGCGGGGGGAATCCAAAATCCTCTTGGCATTATTTCTTATAAAATATAAGAAAAATATTTGGAACAAAAAATCCATATCTCCAATTCAATCCCTAATTCAAAACGAGATTCATTAATTTCTTGCATCAAAGCTTGAAGCAAGTGTTTATAAAAAATTATGGATTACAGTTGAGGTTCATCCAGCGGAGGGAATCCAAAATCCTCTTGGCATTAATTCTTATAAAATATAAGAAAAATATTTGGAACAAAAAATCCATATCTCCAATTCAATCCATAATTCAAAACGAGATTCATTAATTTCTTGCATCAAAGCTTGAAGCAAGTGTTTATAAAAAATTATGGATTACAGTTGAGGTTCATCCAGCGGGGGGAATCCAAAATCCTCTTGGCATTAATTCTTATAAAATATAAGAAAAATATTTGGAACAAAAAATCCATATCTCCAATTCAATCCATAATTCAAAACGAGATTCATTAATTTCTTGCATCAAAGCTTGAAGCAAGTGTTTATAAAAAATTATGGATTACAGTTGAGGTTCATCCAGCGGAGGGAATCCAAAATCCTCTTGGCATTAATTCTTATAAAATATAAGAAAAATATTTGGAACAAAAAATCCATATCTCCAATTCAATCCCTAATTCAAAACGAGATTCATTAATTTCTTGCATCAAAGCTTGAAGCATGTGTTTATAAAAAATTATGGATTACAGTTGAGGTTCATCCAGCGGGGGGAATCCAAAATCCTCTTGGCATTAATTCTTATAAAATATAAGAAAAATATTTGGAACAAAAAATCCATATCTCCAATTCAATCCCTAATTCAAAACGAGATTCAATAATTTCTTGCATCAAAGCTTGAAGCATGTGTTTATAAAAAATTATGGATTACAGTTGAGGTTCATCCAGCGGGGGGAATCCAAAATCCTCTTGGCATTAATTCTTATAAAATATAAGAAAAATATTTGGAACAAAAAATCCATATCTCCAATTCAATCCCTAATTCAAAACGAGATTCATTAATTTCTTGCATCAAAGCTTGAAGCATGTGTTTATAAAAAATTATGGATTACAGTTGAGGTTCATCCAGCGGGGGGAATCCAAAATCCTCTTGGCATTAATTCTTATAAAATATAAGAAAAATATTTGGAACAAAAAATCCATATCTCCAATTCAATCCCTAATTCAAAACGAGATTCAATAATTTCTTGCATCAAAGCTTGAAGCATGTGTTTATAAAAAATTATGGATTACAGTTGAGGTTCATCCAGCGGGGGGAATCCAAAATCCTCTTGGCATTAATTCTTATAAAATATAAGAAAAATATTTGGAACAAAAAATCCATATCTCCAATTCAATCCCAAATTCAAAACGAGATTCAATAATTTCTTGCATCAAAGCTTGAAGCATGTGTTTATAAAAAATTATGGATTACAGTTGAGGTTCATCCAGCGGGGGGAATCCAAAATCCTCTTGGCATTAATTCTTATAAAATATAAGAAAAATATTTGGAACAAAAAATCCATATCTCCAATTCAATCCCTAATTCAAAACGAGATTCAATAATTTCTTGCATCAAAGCTTGAAGCATGTGTTTATAAAAAATTATGGATTACAGTTGAGGTTCATCCAGCGGGGGGAATCCAAAATCCTCTTGGCATTAATTCTTATAAAATATAAGAAAAATATTTGGAACAAAAAATCCATATCTCCAATTCAATCCCTAATTCAAAACGAGATTCATTAATTTCTTGCATCAAAGCTTGAAGCATGTGTTTATAAAAAATTATGGATTACAGTTGAGGTTCATCCAGCGGGGGGAATCCAAAATACTCTTGGCATTAATTCTTATAAAATATAAGAAAAATATTTGGAACAAAAAATCCATATCTCCAATTCAATCCCTAATTCAAAACGAGATTCATTAATTTCTTGCATCAAAGCTTGAAGCATGTGTTTATAAAAAATTATGGATTACAGTTGAGGTTCATCCAGCGGGGGGAATCCAAAATCCTCTTGGCATTAATTCTTATAAAATATAAGAAAAATATTTGGAACAAAAAATCCATATCTCCAATTCAATCCCTAATTCAAAACGAGATTCAATAATTTCTTGCATCAAAGCTTGAAGCATGTGTTTATAAAAAATTATGGATTACAGTTGAGGTTCATCCAGCGGGGGGAATCCAAAATCCTCTTGGCATTAATTCTTATAAAATATAAGAAAAATATTTGGAACAAAAAATCCATATCTCCAATTCAATCCCTAATTCAAAACGAGATTCAATAATTTCTTGCATCAAAGCTTGAAGCATGTGTTTATAAAAAATTATGGATTACAGTTGAGGTTCATCCAGCGGGGGGAATCCAAAATCCTCTTGGCATTAATTCTTATAAAATATAAGAAAAATATTTGGAACAAAAAATCCATATCTCCAATTCAATCCCTAATTCAAAACGAGATTCAATAATTTCTTGCATCAAAGCTTGAAGCATGTGTTTATAAAAAATTATGGATTACAGTTGAGGTTCATCCAGCGGGGGGAATCCAAAATCCTCTTGGCATTAATTCTTATAAAATATAAGAAAAATATTTGGAACAAAAAATCCATATCTCCAATTCAATCCCTAATTCAAAACGAGATTCAATAATTTCTTGCATCAAAGCTTGAAGCATGTGTTTATAAAAAATTATGGATTACAGTTGAGGTTCATCCAGCGGGGGGAATCCAAAATCCTCTTGGCATTAATTCTTATAAAATATAAGAAAAATATTTGGAACAAAAAATCCATATCTCCAATTCAATCCCTAATTCAAAACGAGATTCATTAATTTCTTGCATCAAAGCTTGAAGCATGTGTTTATAAAAAATTATGGATTACAGTTGAGGTTCATCCAGCGGGGGGAATCCAAAATCCTCTTGGCATTAATTCTTATAAAATATAAGAAAAATATTTGGAACAAAAAATCCATATCTCCAATTCAATCCCTAATTCAAAACGAGATTCATTAATTTCTTGCATCAAAGCTTGAAGCATGTGTTTATAAAAAATTATGGATTACAGTTGAGGTTCATCCAGCGGGGGGAATCCAAAATCCTCTTGGCATTAATTCTTATAAAATATAAGAAAAATATTTGGAACAAAAAATCCATATCTCCAATTCAATCCCTAATTCAAAACGAGATTCAATAATTTCTTGCATCAAAGCTTGAAGCATGTGTTTATAAAAAATTATGGATTACAGTTGAGGTTCATCCAGCGGGGGGAATCCAAAATCCTCTTGGCATTAATTCTTATAAAATATAAGAAAAATATTTGGAACAAAAAATCCATATCTCCAATTCAATCCCTAATTCAAAACGAGATTCAATAATTTCTTGCATCAAAGCTTGAAGCATGTGTTTATAAAAAATTATGGATTACAGTTGAGGTTCATCCAGCGGGGGGAATCCAAAATCCTCTTGGCATTAATTCTTATAAAATATAAGAAAAATATTTGGAACAAAAAATCCATATCTCCAATTCAATCCCTAATTCAAAACGAGATTCATTAATTTCTTGCATCAAAGCTTGAAGCATGTGTTTATAAAAAATTATGGATTACAGTTGAGGTTCATCCAGCGGGGGGAATCCAAAATCCTCTTGGCATTAATTCTTATAAAATATAAGAAAAATATTTGGAACAAAAAATCCATATCTCCAATTCAATCCCTAATTCAAAACGAGATTCAATAATTTCTTGCATCAAAGCTTGAAGCATGTGTTTATAAAAAATTATGGATTACAGTTGAGGTTCATCCAGCGGGGGGAATCCAAAATCCTCTTGGCATTAATTCTTATAAAATATAAGAAAAATATTTGGAACAAAAAATCCATATCTCCAATTCAATCCCTAATTCAAAACGAGATTCAATAATTTCTTGCATCAAAGCTTGAAGCATGTGTTTATAAAAAATTATGGATTACAGTTGAGGTTCATCCAGCGGGGGGAATCCAAAATCCTCTTGGCATTAATTCTTATAAAATATAAGAAAAATATTTGGAACAAAAAATCCATATCTCCAATTCAATCCCTAATTCAAAACGAGATTCATTAATTTCTTGCATCAAAGCTTGAAGCATGTGTTTATAAAAAATTATGGATTACAGTTGAGGTTCATCCAGCGGGGGGAATCCAAAATCCTCTTGGCATTAATTCTTATAAAATATAAGAAAAATATTTGGAACAAAAAATCCATATCTCCAATTCAATCCCTAATTCAAAACGAGATTCAATAATTTCTTGCATCAAAGCTTGAAGCATGTGTTTATAAAAAATTATGGATTACAGTTGAGGTTCATCCAGCGGGGGGAATCCAAAATCCTCTTGGCATTAATTCTTATAAAATATAAGAAAAATATTTGGAACAAAAAATCCATATCTCCAATTCAATCCATAATTCAAAACGAGATTCATTAATTTCTTGCATCAAAGCTTGAAGCATGTGTTTATAAAAAATTATGGATTACAGTTGAGGTTCATCCAGCGGGGGGAATCCAAAATCCTCTTGGCATTAATTCTTATAAAATATAAGAAAAATATTTGGAACAAAAAATCCATATCTCCAATTCAATCCCTAATTCAAAACGAGATTCATTAATTTCTTGCATCAAAGCTTGAAGCATGTGTTTATAAAAAATTATGGATTACAGTTGAGGTTCATCCAGCGGGGGGAATCCAAAATCCTCTTGGCATTAATTCTTATAAAATATAAGAAAAATATTTGGAACAAAAAATCCATATCTCCAATTCAATCCCTAATTCAAAACGAGATTCAATAATTTCTTGCATCAAAGCTTGAAGCATGTGTTTATAAAAAATTATGGATTACAGTTGTGGTTCATCCAGCGGGGGGAATCCAAAATCCTCTTGGCATTAATTCTTATAAAATATAAGAAAAATATTTGGAACAAAAAATCCATATCTCCAATTCAATCCATAATTCAAAACGAGATTCATTAATTTCTTGCATCAAAGCTTGAAGCATGTGTTTATAAAAAATTATGGATTACAGTTGAGGTTCATCCAGCGGGGGGAATCCAAAATCCTCTTGGCATTAATTCTTATAAAATATAAGAAAAATATTTGGAACAAAAAATCCATATCTCCAATTCAATCCCTAATTCAAAACGAGATTCATTAATTTCTTGCATCAAAGCTTGAAGCATGTGTTTATAAAAAATTATGGATTACAGTTGAGGTTCATCCAGCGGGGGGAATCCAAAATCCTCTTGGCATTAATTCTTATAAAATATAAGAAAAATATTTGGAACAAAAAATCCATATCTCCAATTCAATCCCTAATTCAAAACGAGATTCAATAATTTCTTGCATCAAAGCTTGAAGCATGTGTTTATAAAAAATTATGGATTACAGTTGAGGTTCATCCAGCGGGGGGAATCCAAAATCCTCTTGGCATTAATTCTTATAAAATATAAGAAAAATATTTGGAACAAAAAATCCATATCTCCAATTCAATCCCTAATTCAAAACGAGATTCAATAATTTCTTGCATCAAAGCTTGAAGCATGTGTTTATAAAAAATTATGGATTACAGTTGAGGTTCATCCAGCGGGGGGAATCCAAAATCCTCTTGGCATTAATTCTTATAAAATATAAGAAAAATATTTGGAACAAAAAATCCATATCTCCAATTCAATCCCTAATTCAAAACGAGATTCATTAATTTCTTGCATCAAAGCTTGAAGCATGTGTTTATAAAAAATTATGGATTACAGTTGAGGTTCATCCAGCGGGGGGAATCCAAAATCCTCTTGGCATTAATTCTTATAAAATATAAGAAAAATATTTGGAACAAAAAATCCATATCTCCAATTCAATCCATAATTCAAAACGAGATTCATTAATTTCGTGCATCAAAGCTTGAAGCAAGTGTTTATAAAAAATTATGGATTACAGTTGAGGTTCATCCAGCGGGGGGAATCCAAAATCCTCTTGGCATTAATTCTTATAAAATATAAGAAAAATATTTGGAACAAAAAATCCATATCTCCAATTCAATCCCTAATTCAAAACGAGATTCATTAATTTCTTGCATCAAAGCTTGAAGCATGTGTTTATAAAAAATTATGGATTACAGTTGAGGTTCATCCAGCGGGGGGAATCCAAAATCCTCTTGGCATCAATTCTTATAAAATATAAGAAAAATATTTGGAACAAAAAATCCATATCTCCAATTCAATCCATAATTCAAAACGAGATTCATTAATTTCTTGCATCAAAGCTTGAAGCAAGTGTTTATAAAAAATTATGGATTACAGTTGAGGTTCATCCAGCGGGGGGAATCCAAAATCCTCTAGGCATTAATTCTTATAAAATATAAGAAAAATATTTGGAACGAAAAATCCATATCTCCAATTCAATCCCTAATTCAAAACGAGATTCATTAATTTCTTGCATCAAAGCTTGAAGCATGTGTTTATAAAAAATTATGGATTACAGTTGAGGTTCATCCAGCGGGGGGAATCCAAAATCCTCTAGGCATTAATTCTTATAAAATATAAGAAAAATATTTGGAACAAAAAATCCATATCTCCAATTCAATCCATAATTCAAAACGAGATTCATTAATTTCTTGCATCAAAGCTTGAAGCAAGTGTTTATAAAAAATTATGGATTACAGTTGAGGTTCATCCAGCGGGGGGAATCCAAAATCCTCTTGGCATTAATTCTTATAAAATATAAGAAAAATATTTGGAACAAAAAATCCATATCTCCAATTCAATCCATAATTCAAAACGAGATTCATTAATTTCGTGCATCAAAGCTTGAAGCAAGTGTTTATAAAAAATTATGGATTACAGTTGAGATTCATCCAGCGGGGGGAATCCAAAATCCTCTTGGCATTAATTCTTATAAAATATAAGAAAAATATTTGGAACAAAAAATCCATATCTCCAATTCAATCCCTAATTCAAAACGAGATTCATTAATTTCTTGCATCAAAGCTTGAAGCATGTGTTTATAAAAAATTATGGATTACAGTTGAGGTTCATCCAGCGGGGGGAATCCAAAATCCTCTTGGCATTAATTCTTATAAAATATAAGAAAAATATTTGGAACAAAAAATCCATATCTCCAATTCAATCCCTAATTCAAAACGAGATTCATTAATTTCGTGCATCAAAGCTTGAAGCAAGTGTTTATAAAAAATTATGGATTACAGTTGAGGTTCATCCAGCGGGGGGAATCCAAAATCCTCTTGGCATTAATTCTTATAAAATATAAGAAAAATATTTGGAACAAAAAATCCATATCTCCAATTCAATCCCTAATTCAAAACGAGATTCATTAATTTCTTGCATCAAAGCTTGAAGCATGTGTTTATAAAAAATTATGGATTACAGTTGAGGTTCATCCAGCGGGGGGAATCCAAAATCCTCTTGGCATTAATTCTTATAAAATATAAGAAAAATATTTGGAACAAAAAATCCATATCTCCAATTCAATCCATAATTCAAAACGAGATTCATTAATTTCTTGCATCAAAGCTTGAAGCAAGTGTTTATAAAAAATTATGGATTACAGTTGAGGTTCATCCAGCGGGGGGAATCCAAAATCCTCTTGGCATTAATTCTTATAAAATATAAGAAAAATATTTGGAACAAAAAATCCATATCTCCAATTCAATCCATAATTCAAAACGAGATTCATTAATTTCTTGCATCAAAGCTTGAAGCAAGTGTTTATAAAAAATTATGGATTACAGTTGAGGTTCATCCAGCGGGGGGAATCCAAAATCCTCTTGGCATTAATTCTTATAAAATATAAGAAAAATATTTGGAACAAAAAATCCATATCTCCAATTCAATCCATAATTCAAAACGAGATTCATTAATTTCGTGCATCAAAGCTTGAAGCAAGTGTTTATAAAAAATTATGGATTACAGTTGAGATTCATCCAGCGGGGGGAATCCAAAATCCTCTTGGCATTAATTCTTATAAAATATAAGAAAAATATTTGGAACAAAAAATCCATATCTCCAATTCAATCCCTAATTCAAAACGAGATTCATTAATTTCTTGCATCAAAGCTTGAAGCATGTGTTTATAAAAAATTATGGATTACAGTTGAGGTTCATCCAGCGGGGGGAATCCAAAATCCTCTTGGCATTAATTCTTATAAAATATAAGAAAAATATTTGGAACAAAAAATCCATATCTCCAATTCAATCCCTAATTCAAAACGAGATTCATTAATTTCTTGCATCAAAGCTTGAAGCATGTGTTTATAAAAAATTATGGATTACAGTTGAGGTTCATCCAGCGGGGGGAATCCAAAATCCTCTTGGCATTAATTCTTATAAAATATAAGAAAAATATTTGGAACAAAAAATCCATATCTCCAATTCAATCCATAATTCAAAACGAGATTCATTAATTTCGTGCATCAAAGCTTGAAGCAAGTGTTTATAAAAAATTATGGATTACAGTTGAGGTTCATCCAGCGGGGGGAATCCAAAATCCTCTTGGCATTAATTCTTATAAAATATAAGAAAAATATTTGGAACAAAAAATCCATATCTCCAATTCAATCCATAATTCAAAACGAGATTCATTAATTTCTTGCATCAAAGCTTGAAGCAAGTGTTTATAAAAAATTATGGATTACAGTTGAGGTTCATCCAGCGGGGGGAATCCAAAATCCTCTTGGCATTAATTCTTATAAAATATAAGAAAAATATTTGGAACAAAAAATCCATATCTCCAATTCAATCCATAATTCAAAACGAGATTCATTAATTTCTTGCATCAAAGCTTGAAGCAAGTGTTTATAAAAAATTATGGATTACAGTTGAGGTTCATCCAGCGGGGGGAATCCAAAATCCTCTTGGCATTAATTCTTATAAAATATAAGAAAAATATTTGGAACGAAAAATCCATATCTCCAATTCAATCCATAATTCAAAACGAGATTCATTAATTTCGTGCATCAAAGCTTGAAGCAAGTGTTTATAAAAAATTATGGATTACAGTTGAGGTTCATCCAGCGGGGGGAATCCAAAATCCTCTTGGCATTAATTCTTATAAAATATAAGAAAAATATTTGGAACAAAAAATCCATATCTCCAATTCAATCCATAATTCAAAACGAGATTCATTAATTTCTTGCATCATAGCTTGAAGCAAGTGTTTATAAAAAATTATGGATTACAGTTGAGGTTCATCCAGCGGGGGGAATCCAAAATCCTCTTGGCATTAATTCTTATAAAATATAAGAAAAATATTTGGAACAAAAAATCCATATCTCCAATTCAATCCATAATTCAAAACGAGATTCATTAATTTCTTGCATCAAAGCTTGAAGCAAGTGTTTATAAAAAATTATGGATTACAGTTGAGGTTCATCCAGCGGGGGGAATCCAAAATCCTCTTGGCATTAATTCTTATAAAATATAAGAAAAATATTTGGAACGAAAAATCCATATCTCCAATTCAATCCATAATTCAAAACGAGATTCATTAATTTCTTGCATCAAAGCTTGAAGCAAGTGTTTATAAAAAATTATGGATTACAGTTGAGGTTCATCCAGCGGGGGGAATCCAAAATCCTCTTGGCATTAATTCTTATAAAATATAAGAAAAATATTTGGAACAAAAAATCCATATCTCCAATTCAATCCATAATTCAAAACGAGATTCATTAATTTCTTGCATCAAAGCTTGAAGCAAGTGTTTATAAAAAATTATGGATTACAGTTGAGGTTCATCCAGCGGGGGGAATCCAAAATCCTCTTGGCATTAATTCTTATAAAATATAAGAAAAATATTTGGAACGAAAAATCCATATCTCCAATTCAATCCATAATTCAAAACGAGATTCATTAATTTCTTGCATCATAGCTTGAAGCAAGTGTTTATAAAAAATTATGGATTACAGTTGAGGTTCATCCAGCGGGGGGAATCCAAAATCCTCTTGGCATTAATTCTTATAAAATATAAGAAAAATATTTGGAACAAAAAATCCATATCTCAAATTCAATCCATAATTCAAAACGAGATTCATTAATTTCTTGCATCAAAGCTTGAAGCAAGTGTTTATAAAAAATTATGGATTACAGTTGAGGTTCATCCAGCGGGGGGAATCCAAAATCCTCTTGGCATTAATTCTTATAAAATATAAGAAAAATATTTGGAACGAAAAATCCATATCTCCAATTCAATCCATAATTCAAAACGAGATTCATTAATTTCGTGCATCAAAGCTTGAAGCAAGTGTTTATAAAAAATTATGGATTACAGTTGAGGTTCATCCAGCGGGGGGAATCCAAAATCCTCTTGGCATTAATTCTTATAAAATATAAGAAAAATATTTGGAACAAAAAATCCATATCTCCAATTCAATCCATAATTCAAAACGAGATTCATTAATTTCTTGCATCATAGCTTGAAGCAAGTGTTTATAAAAAATTATGGATTACAGTTGAGGTTCATCCAGCGGGGGGAATCCAAAATCCTCTTGGCATTAATTCTTATAAAATATAAGAAAAATATTTGGAACAAAAAATCCATATCTCCAATTCAATCCATAATTCAAAACGAGATTCATTAATTTCTTGCATCAAAGCTTGAAGCAAGTGTTTATAAAAAATTATGGATTACAGTTGAGGTTCATCCAGCGGGGGGAATCCAAAATCCTCTTGGCATTAATTCTTATAAAATATAAGAAAAATATTTGGAACGAAAAATCCATATCTCCAATTCAATCCATAATTCAAAACGAGATTCATTAATTTCTTGCATCAAAGCTTGAAGCAAGTGTTTATAAAAAATTATGGATTACAGTTGAGGTTCATCCAGCGGGGGGAATCCAAAATCCTCTTGGCATTAATTCTTATAAAATATAAGAAAAATATTTGGAACAAAAAATCCATATCTCCAATTCAATCCATAATTCAAAACGAGATTCATTAATTTCTTGCATCAAAGCTTGAAGCAAGTGTTTATAAAAAATTATGGATTACAGTTGAGGTTCATCCAGCGGGGGGAATCCAAAATCCTCTTGGCATTAATTCTTATAAAATATAAGAAAAATATTTGGAACGAAAAATCCATATCTCCAATTCAATCCATAATTCAAAACGAGATTCATTAATTTCGTGCATCAAAGCTTGAAGCAAGTGTTTATAAAAAATTATGGATTACAGTTGAGGTTCATCCAGTGGGGGGAATCCAAAATCCTCTTGGCATTAATTCTTATAAAATATAAGAAAAATATTTGGAACAAAAAATCCATATCTCCAATTCAATCCATAATTCAAAACGAGATTCATTAATTTCTTGCATCAAAGCTTGAAGCAAGTGTTTATAAAAAATTATGGATTACAGTTGAGGTTCATCCAGCGGGGGGAATCCAAAATCCTCTTGGCATTAATTCTTATAAAATATAAGAAAAATATTTGGAACAAAAAATCCATATCTCCAATTCAATCCCTAATTCAAAACGAGATTCATTAATTTCTTGCATCAAAGCTTGAAGCATGTGTTTATAAAAAATTATGGATTACAGTTGAGGTTCATCCAGCGGGGGGAATCCAAAATCCTCTTGGCATTAATTCTTATAAAATATAAGAAAAATGTTTGGAACAAAAAATCCATATCTCCAATTCAATCCCTAATTCAAAACGAGATTCATTAATTTCTTGCATCAAAGCTTGAAGCAAGTGTTTATAAAAAATTATGGATTACAGTTGAGGTTCATCCAGCGGGGGGAATCCAAAATCCTCTTGGCATTAATTCTTATAAAATATAAGAAAAATATTTGGAACAAAAAATCCATATCTCCAATTCAATCCATAATTCAAAACGAGATTCATTAATTTCGTGCATCAAAGCTTGAAGCAAGTGTTTATAAAAAATTATGGATTACAGTTGAGGTTCATCCAGCGGGGGGAATCCAAAATCCTCTTGGCATTAATTCTTATAAAATATAAGAAAAATATTTGGAACGAAAAATCCATATCTCCAATTCAATCCATAATTCAAAACGAGATTCATTAATTTCTTGCATCAAAGCTTGAAGCAAGTGTTTATAAAAAATTATGGATTACAGTTGAGGTTCATCCAGCGGGGGGAATCCAAAATCCTCTTGGCATTAATTCTTATAAAATATAAGAAAAATATTTGGAACGAAAAATCCATATCTCCAATTCAATCCATAATTCAAAACGAGATTCATTAATTTCGTGCATCAAAGCTTGAAGCAAGTGTTTATAAAAAATTATGGATTACAGTTGAGGTTCATCCAGTGGGGGGAATCCAAAATCCTCTTGGCATTAATTCTTATAAAATATAAGAAAAATATTTGGAACAAAAAATCCATATCTCCAATTCAATCCATAATTCAAAACGAGATTCATTAATTTCTTGCATCAAAGCTTGAAGCAAGTGTTTATAAAAAATTATGGATTACAGTTGAGGTTCATCCAGCGGGGGGAATCCAAAATCCTCTTGGCATTAATTCTTATAAAATATAAGAAAAATATTTGGAACGAAAAATCCATATCTCCAATTCAATCCATAATTCAAAACGAGATTCATTAATTTCTTGCATCATAGCTTGAAGCAAGTGTTTATAAAATATTATGGATTACAGTTGAGGTTCATCCAGCGGGGGGAATCCAAAATCCTCTTGGCATTAATTCTTATAAAATATAAGAAAAATATTTGGAACGAAAAATCCATATCTCCAATTCAATCCCTAATTCAAAACGAGATTCATTAATTTCTTGCATCAAAGCTTGAAGCATGTGTTTATAAAAAATTATGGATTACAGTTGAGGTTCATCCAGCGGGGGGAATCCAAAATCCTCTTGGCATCAATTCTTAAAAAATATAAGAAAAATATTTGGAACAAAAAATCCATATCTCCAATTCAATCCCTAATTCAAAACGAGATTCATTAATTTCTTGCATCAAAGCTTGAAGCAAGTGTTTATAAAAAATTATGGATTACAGTTGAGGTTCATCCAGCGGGGGGAATCCAAAATCCTCTTGGCATTAATTCTTATAAAATATAAGAAAAATATTTGGAACAAAAAATCCATATCTCCAATTCAATCCATAATTCAAAACGAGATTCATTAATTTCTTGCATCAAAGCTTGAAGCAAGTGTTTATAAAAAATTATGGATTACAGTTGAGGTTCATCCAGCGGGGGGAATCCAAAATCCTCTAGGCATTAATTCTTATAAAATATAAGAAAAATATTTGGAACAAAAAATCCATATCTCCAATTCAATCCATAATTCAAAACGAGATTCATTAATTTCTTGCATCAAAGCTTGAAGCAAGTGTTTATAAAAAATTATGGATTACAGTTGAGGTTCATCCAGCGGGGGGAATCCAAAATCCTCTTGGCATTAATTCTTATAAAATATAAGAAAAATGTTTGGAACAAAAAATCCATATCTCCAATTCAATCCCTAATTCAAAACGAGATTCATTAATTTCTTGCATCAAAGCTTGAAGCAAGTGTTTATAAAAAATTATGGATTACAGTTGAGGTTCATCCAGCGGGGGGAATCCAAAATCCTCTTGGCATTAATTCTTATAAAATATAAGAAAAATATTTGGAACAAAAAATCCATATCTCCAATTCAATCCATAATTCAAAACGAGATTCATTAATTTCTTGCATCAAAGCTTGAAGCAAGTGTTTATAAAAAATTATGGATTACAGTTGAGGTTCATCCAGCGGGGGGAATCCAAAATCCTCTTGGCATTAATTCTTATAAAATATAAGAAAAATATTTGGAACGAAAAATCCATATCTCCAATTCAATCCCTAATTCAAAACGAGATTCATTAATTTCTTGCATCAAAGCTTGAAGCATGTGTTTATAAAAAATTATGGATTACAGTTGAGGTTCATCCAGCGGGGGGAATCCAAAATCCTCTTGGCATTAATTCTTATAAAATATAAGAAAAATATTTGGAACGAAAAATCCATATCTCCAATTCAATCCCTAATTCAAAACGAGATTCATTAATTTCTTGCATCAAAGCTTGAAGCATGTGTTTATAAAAAATTATGGATTACAGTTGAGGTTCATCCAGCGGGGGGAATCCAAAATCCTCTTGGCATCAATTCTTATAAAATATAAGAAAAATATTTGGAACAAAAAATCCATATCTCCAATTCAATCCATAATTCAAAACGAGATTCATTAATTTCTTGCATCAAAGCTTGAAGCAAGTGTTTATAAAAAATTATGGATTACAGTTGAGGTTCATCCAGCGGGGGGAATCCAAAATCCTCTAGGCATTAATTCTTATAAAATATAAGAAAAATATTTGGAACAAAAAATCCATATCTCCAATTCAATCCATAATTCAAAACGAGATTCATTAATTTCTTGCATCAAAGCTTGAAGCAAGTGTTTATAAAAAATTATGGATTACAGTTGAGGTTCATCCAGCGGGGGGAATCCAAAATCCTCTTGGCATTAATTCTTATAAAATATAAGAAAAATATTTGGAACGAAAAATCCATATCTCCAATTCAATCCCTAATTCAAAACGAGATTCATTAATTTCTTGCATCAAAGCTTGAAGCAAGTGTTTATAAAAAATTATGGATTACAGTTGAGGTTCATCCAGCGGGGGGAATCCAAAATCCTCTTGGCATTAATTCTTATAAAATATAAGAAAAATATTTGGAACAAAAAATCCATATCTCCAATTCAATCCATAATTCAAAACGAGATTCATTAATTTCTTGCATCAAAGCTTGAAGCAAGTGTTTATAAAAAATTATGGATTACAGTTGAGGTTCATCCAGCGGGGGGAATCCAAAATCCTCTTGGCATTAATTCTTATAAAATATAAGAAAAATATTTGGAACGAAAAATCCATATCTCCAATTCAATCCCTAATTCAAAACGAGATTCATTAATTTCTTGCATCAAAGCTTGAAGCATGTGTTTATAAAAAATTATGGATTACAGTTGAGGTTCATCCAGCGGGGGGAATCCAAAATCCTCTAGGCATTAATTCTTATAAAATATAAGAAAAATATTTGGAACAAAAAATCCATATCTCCAATTCAATCCATAATTCAAAACGAGATTCATTAATTTCTTGCATCAAAGCTTGAAGCAAGTGTTTATAAAAAATTATGGATTACAGTTGAGGTTCATCCAGCGGGGGGAATCCAAAATCCTCTTGGCATTAATTCTTATAAAATATAAGAAAAATGTTTGGAACAAAAAATCCATATCTCCAATTCAATCCCTAATTCAAAACGAGATTCATTAATTTCTTGCATCAAAGCTTGAAGCAAGTGTTTATAAAAAATTATGGATTACAGTTGAGGTTCATCCAGCGGGGGGAATCCAAAATCCTCTTGGCATTAATTCTTATAAAATATAAGAAAAATATTTGGAACAAAAAATCCATATCTCCAATTCAATCCATAATTCAAAACGAGATTCATTAATTTCTTGCATCAAAGCTTGAAGCAAGTGTTTATAAAAAATTATGGATTACAGTTGAGGTTCATCCAGCGGGGGGAATCCAAAATCCTCTTGGCATTAATTCTTATAAAATATAAGAAAAATATTTGGAACGAAAAATCCATATCTCCAATTCAATCCCTAATTCAAAACGAGATTCATTAATTTCTTGCATCAAAGCTTGAAGCATGTGTTTATAAAAAATTATGGATTACAGTTGAGGTTCATCCAGCGGGGGGAATCCAAAATCCTCTAGGCATTAATTCTTATAAAATATAAGAAAAATATTTGGAACGAAAAATCCATATCTCCAATTCAATCCCTAATTCAAAACGAGATTCATTAATTTCTTGCATCAAAGCTTGAAGCATGTGTTTATAAAAAATTATGGATTACAGTTGAGGTTCATCCAGCGGGGGGAATCCAAAATCCTCTTGGCATCAATTCTTATAAAATATAAGAAAAATATTTGGAACAAAAAATCCATATCTCCAATTCAATCCATAATTCAAAACGAGATTCATTAATTTCTTGCATCAAAGCTTGAAGCAAGTGTTTATAAAAAATTATGGATTACAGTTGAGGTTCATCCAGCGGGGGGAATCCAAAATCCTCTAGGCATTAATTCTTATAAAATATAAGAAAAATATTTGGAACGAAAAATCCATATCTCCAATTCAATCCCTAATTCAAAACGAGATTCATTAATTTCTTGCATCAAAGCTTGAAGCATGTGTTTATAAAAAATTATGGATTACAGTTGAGGTTCATCCAGCGGGGGGAATCCAAAATCCTCTTGGCATTAATTCTTATAAAATATAAGAAAAATATTTGGAACAAAAAATCCATATCTCCAATTCAATCCATAATTCAAAACGAGATTCATTAATTTCTTGCATCAAAGCTTGAAGCAAGTGTTTATAAAAAATTATGGATTACAGTTGAGGTTCATCCAGCGGGGGGAATCCAAAATCCTCTTGGCATTAATTCTTATAAAATATAAGAAAAATATTTGGAACAAAAAATCCATATCTCCAATTCAATCCATAATTCAAAACGAGATTCATTAATTTCTTGCATCAAAGCTTGAAGCAAGTGTTTATAAAAAATTATGGATTACAGTTGAGGTTCATCCAGCGGGGGGAATCCAAAATCCTCTAGGCATTAATTCTTATAAAATATAAGAAAAATATTTGGAACGAAAAATCCATATCTCCAATTCAATCCCTAATTCAAAACGAGATTCATTAATTTCTTGCATCAAAGCTTGAAGCATGTGTTTATAAAAAATTATGGATTACAGTTGAGGTTCATCCAGCGGGGGGAATCCAAAATCCTCTTGGCATTAATTCTTATAAAATATAAGAAAAATATTTGGAACAAAAAATCCATATCTCCAATTCAATCCATAATTCAAAACGAGATTCATTAATTTCTTGCATCAAAGCTTGAAGCAAGTGTTTATAAAAAATTATGGATTACAGTTGAGGTTCATCCAGCGGGGGGAATCCAAAATCCTCTTGGCATTAATTCTTATAAAATATAAGAAAAATATTTGGAACAAAAAATCCATATCTCCAATTCAATCCATAATTCAAAACGAGATTCATTAATTTCTTGCATCAAAGCTTGAAGCAAGTGTTTATAAAAAATTATGGATTACAGTTGAGGTTCATCCAGCGGGGGGAATCCAAAATCCTCTTGGCATTAATTCTTATAAAATATAAGAAAAATATTTGGAACGAAAAATCCATATCTCCAATTCAATCCCTAATTCAAAACGAGATTCATTAATTTCTTGCATCAAAGCTTGAAGCAAGTGTTTATAAAAAATTATGGATTACAGTTGAGGTTCATCCAGCGGGGGGAATCCAAAATCCTCTTGGCATTAATTCTTATAAAATATAAGAAAAATATTTGGAACAAAAAATCCATATCTCCAATTCAATCCCTAATTCAAAACGAGATTCATTAATTTCTTGCATCAAAGCTTTAAGCAAGTGTTTATAAAAAATTATGGATTACAGTTGAGGTTCATCCAGCGGGGGGAATCCAAAATCCTCTTGGCATTAATTCTTTTAAAATATAAGAAAAATATTTGGAACAAAAAATCCATATCTCCAATTCAATCCATAATTCAAAACGAGATTCATTAATTTCTTGCATCAAAGCTTGAAGCAAGTGTTTATAAAAAATTATGGATTACAGTTGAGGTTCATCCAGCGGGGGGAATCCAAAATCCTCTTGGCATTAATTCTTATAAAATATAAGAAAAATATTTGGAACAAAAAATCCATATCTCCAATTCAATCCATAATTCAAAACGAGATTCATTAATTTCTTGCATCAAAGCTTTAAGCAAGTGTTTATAAAAAATTATGGATTACAGTTGAGGTTCATCCAGCGGAGGGAATCCAAAATCCTCTTGGCATTAATTCTTTTAAAATATAAGAAAAATATTTGGAACAAAAAATCCATATCTCCAATTCAATCCATAATTCAAAACGAGATTCATTAATTTCTTGCATCAAAGCTTGAAGCAAGTGTTTATAAAAAATTATGGATTACAGTTGAGGTTCATCCAGCGGGGGGAATCCAAAATCCTCTTGGCATTAATTCTTTTAAAATATAAGAAAAATATTTGGAACAAAAAATCCATATCTCCAATTCAATCCCTAATTCAAAACGAGATTCATTAATTTCTTGCATCAAAGCTTTAAGCAAGTGTTTATAAAAAATTATGGATTACAGTTGAGGTTCATCCAGCGGGGGGAATCCAAAATCCTCTTGGCATTAATTCTTTTAAAATATAAGAAAAATATTTGGAACAAAAAATCCATATCTCCAATTCAATCCATAATTCAAAACGAGATTCATTAATTTCTTGCATCAAAGCTTGAAGCAAGTGTTTATAAAAAATTATGGATTACAGTTGAGGTTCATCCAGCGGGGGGAATCCAAAATCCTCTTGGCATTAATTCTTATAAAATATAAGAAAAATATTTGGAACAAAAAATCCATATCTCCAATTCAATCCATAATTCAAAACGAGATTCATTAATTTCTTGCATCAAAGCTTGAAGCAAGTGTTTATAAAAAATTATGGATTACAGTTGAGGTTCATCCAGCGGGGGGAATCCAAAATCCTCTTGGCATTAATTCTTTTAAAATATAAGAAAAATATTTGGAACAAAAAATCCATATCTCCAATTCAATCCCTAATTCAAAACGAGATTCATTAATTTCTTGCATCAAAGCTTTAAGCAAGTGTTTATAAAAAATTATGGATTACAGTTGAGGTTCATCCAGCGGGGGGAATCCAAAATCCTCTTGGCATTAATTCTTTTAAAATATAAGAAAAATATTTGGAACAAAAAATCCATATCTCCAATTCAATCCATAATTCAAAACGAGATTCATTAATTTCTTGCATCAAAGCTTGAAGCAAGTGTTTATAAAAAATTATGGATTACAGTTGAGGTTCATCCAGCGGGGGGAATCCAAAATCCTCTTGGCATTAATTCTTATAAAATATAAGAAAAATATTTGGAACAAAAAATCCATATCTCCAATTCAATCCATAATTCAAAACGAGATTCATTAATTTCTTGCATCAAAGCTTGAAGCAAGTGTTTATAAAAAATTATGGATTACAGTTGAGGTTCATCCAGCGGGGGGAATCCAAAATCCTCTTGGCATTAATTCTTATAAAATATAAGAAAAATATTTGGAACAAAAAATCCATATCTCCAATTCAATCCCTAATTCAAAACGAGATTCATTAATTTTTTGCATCAAAGCTTGAAGCATGTGTTTATAAAAAATTATGGATTACAGTTGAGGTTCATCCAGCGGGGGGAATCCAAAATCCTCTTGGCATTAATTCTTATAAAATATAAGAAAAATATTTGGAACAAAAAATCCATATCTCCAATTCAATCCATAATTCAAAACGAGATTCATTAATTTCTTGCATCAAAGCTTGAAGCAAGTGTTTATAAAAAATTATGGATTACAGTTGAGGTTCATCCAGCGGGGGGAATCCAAAATCCTCTTGGCATTAATTCTTATAAAATATAAGAAAAATATTTGGAACAAAAAATCCATATCTCCAATTCAATCCCTAATTCAAAACGAGATTCATTAATTTTTTGCATCAAAGCTTGAAGCATGTGTTTATAAAAAATTATGGATTACAGTTGAGGTTCATCCAGCGGGGGGAATCCAAAATCCTCTTGGCATTAATTCTTATAAAATATAAGAAAAATATTTGGAACAAAAAATCCATATCTCCAATTCAATCCATAATTCAAAACGAGATTCATTAATTTCTTGCATCATAGCTTGAAGCAAGTGTTTATAAAAAATTATGGATTACAGTTGAGGTTCATCCAGCGGGGGGAATCCAAAATCCTCTTGGCATTAATTCTTATAAAATATAAGAAAAATATTTGGAACAAAAAATCCATATCTCCAATTCAATCCATAATTCAAAACGAGATTCATTAATTTCTTGCATCAAAGCTTGAAGCAAGTGTTTATAAAAAATTATGGATTACAGTTGAGGTTCATCCAGCGGGGGGAATCCAAAATCCTCTTGGCATTAATTCTTATAAAATATAAGAAAAATATTTGGAACAAAAAATCCATATCTCCAATTCAATCCCTAATTCAAAACGAGATTCATTAATTTTTTGCATCAAAGCTTGAAGCATGTGTTTATAAAAAATTATGGATTACAGTTGAGGTTCATCCAGCGGGGGGAATCCAAAATCCTCTTGGCATTAATTCTTATAAAATATAAGAAAAATATTTGGAACAAAAAATCCATATCTCCAATTCAATCCATAATTCAAAACGAGATTCATTAATTTCTTGCATCATAGCTTGAAGCAAGTGTTTATAAAAAATTATGGATTACAGTTGAGGTTCATCCAGCGGGGGGAATCCAAAATCCTCTTGGCATTAATTCTTATAAAATATAAGAAAAATATTTGGAACAAAAAATCCATATCTCCAATTCAATCCCT
The DNA here is from genome assembly GCA_028622995.1 of Panagrolaimus kolymaensis. Classification (NCBI taxonomy): domain Eukaryota; kingdom Metazoa; phylum Nematoda; class Chromadorea; order Rhabditida; family Panagrolaimidae; genus Panagrolaimus; species Panagrolaimus kolymaensis. Next base: position 144,369 of record JAJQJQ010000031.1, read on the forward strand.
AATTCAAAACGAGATTCATTAATTTCTTGCATCAAAGCTTGAAGCAAGTGTTTATAAAAAATTATGGATTACAGTTGAGGTTCATCCAGCGGGGGGAATCCAAAATCCTCTTGGCATTAATTCTTATAAAATATAAGAAAAATATTTGGAACAAAAAATCCATATCTCCAATTCAATCCATAATTCAAAACGAGATTCATTAATTTCTTGCATCAAAGCTTGAAACAAGTGTTTATAAAAAATTATGGATTACAGTTGAGGTTCATCCAGCGGGGGGAATCCAAAATCCTCTTGGCATTAATTCTTATAAAATATAAGAAAAATATTTGGAACAAAAAATCCATATCTCCAATTCAATCCCTAATTCAAAACGAGATTCATTAATTTCTTGCATCAAAGCTTGAAGCAAGTGTTTATAAAAAATTATGGATTACAGTTGAGGTTCATCCAGCGGGGGGAATCCAAAATCCTCTTGGCATTAATTCTTATAAAATATAAGAAAAATATTTGGAACAAAAAATCCATATCTCCAATTCAATCCATAATTCAAAACGAGATTCATTAATTTCTTGCATCAAAGCTTGAAACAAGTGTTTATAAAAAATTATGGATTACAGTTGAGGTTCATCCAGCGGGGGGAATCCAAAATCCTCTTGGCATTAATTCTTATAAAATATAAGAAAAATATTTGGAACAAAAAATCCATATCTCCAATTCAATCCATAATTCAAAACGAGATTCATTAATTTCTTGCATCAAAGCTTGAAGCAAGTGTTTATAAAAAATTATGGATTACAGTTGAGGTTCATCCAGCGGGGGGAATCCAAAATCCTCTTGGCATTAATTCTTATAAAATATAAGAAAAATATTTGGAACAAAAAATCCATATCTCCAATTCAATCCATAATTCAAAACGAGATTCATTAATTTCTTGCATCAAAGCTTGAAGCAAGTGTTTATAAAAAATTATGGATTACAGTTGAGGTTCATCCAGCGGGGGGAATCCAAAATCCTCTTGGCATTAATTCTTATAAAATATAAGAAAAATATTTGGAACAAAAAATCCATATCTCCAATTCAATCCCTAATTCAAAACGAGATTCATTAATTTTTTGCATTAAAGCTTGAAGCATGTGTTTATAAAAAATTATGGATTACAGTTGAGGTTCATCCAGCGGGGGGAATCCAAAATCCTCTTGGCATTAATTCTTATAAAATATAAGAAAAATATTTGGAACAAAAAATCCATATCTCCAATTCAATCCATAATTCAAAACGAGATTCATTAATTTCTTGCATCATAGCTTGAAGCAAGTGTTTATAAAAAATTATGGATTACAGTTGAGGTTCATCCAGCGGGGGGAATCCAAAATCCTCTTGGCATTAATTCTTATAAAATATAAGAAAAATATTTGGAACAAAAAATCCATATCTCCAATTCAATCCATAATTCAAAACGAGATTCATTAATTTCTTGCATCAAAGCTTGAAGCAAGTGTTTATAAAAAATTATGGATTACAGTTGAGGTTCATCCAGCGGGGGGAATCCAAAATCCTCTTGGCATTAATTCTTATAAAATATAAGAAAAATATTTGGAACAAAAAATCCATATCTCCAATTCAATCCCTAATTCAAAACGAGATTCATTAATTTTTTGCATCAAAGCTTGAAGCATGTGTTTATAAAAAATTATGGATTACAGTTGAGGTTCATCCAGCGGGGGGAATCCAAAATCCTCTTGGCATTAATTCTTATAAAATATAAGAAAAATATTTGGAACAAAAAATCCATATCTCCAATTCAATCCATAATTCAAAACGAGATTCATTAATTTCTTGCATCATAGCTTGAAGCAAGTGTTTATAAAAAATTATGGATTACAGTTGAGGTTCATCCAGCGGGGGGAATCCAAAATCCTCTTGGCATTAATTCTTATAAAATATAAGAAAAATATTTGGAACAAAAAATCCATATCTCCAATTCAATCCCTAATTCAAAACGAGATTCATTAATTTCTTGCATCAAAGCTTGAAGCAAGTGTTTATAAAAAATTATGGATTACAGTTGAGGTTCATCCAGCGGGGGGAATCCAAAATCCTCTTGGCATTAATTCTTATAAAATATAAGAAAAATATTTGGAACAAAAAATCCATATCTCCAATTCAATCCATAATTCAAAACGAGATTCATTAATTTCTTGCATCAAAGCTTGAAACAAGTGTTTATAAAAAATTATGGATTACAGTTGAGGTTCATCCAGCGGGGGGAATCCAAAATCCTCTTGGCATTAATTCTTATAAAATATAAGAAAAATATTTGGAACAAAAAATCCATATCTCCAATTCAATCCCTAATTCAAAACGAGATTCATTAATTTCTTGCATCAAAGCTTGAAGCAAGTGTTTATAAAAAATTATGGATTACAGTTGAGGTTCATCCAGCGGGGGGAATCCAAAATCCTCTTGGCATTAATTCTTATAAAATATAAGAAAAATATTTGGAACAAAAAATCCATATCTCCAATTCAATCCATAATTCAAAACGAGATTCATTAATTTCTTGCATCAAAGCTTGAAACAAGTGTTTATAAAAAATTATGGATTACAGTTGAGGTTCATCCAGCGGGGGGAATCCAAAATCCTCTTGGCATTAATTCTTATAAAATATAAGAAAAATATTTGGAACAAAAAATCCATATCTCCAATTCAATCCATAATTCAAAACGAGATTCATTAATTTCTTGCATCAAAGCTTGAAGCAAGTGTTTATAAAAAATTATGGATTACAGTTGAGGTTCATCCAGCGGGGGGAATCCAAAATCCTCTTGGCATTAATTCTTATAAAATATAAGAAAAATATTTGGAACAAAAAATCCATATCTCCAATTCAATCCCTAATTCAAAACGAGATTCATTAATTTCTTGCATCAAAGCTTTAAGCAAGTGTTTATAAAAAATTATGGATTACAGTTGAGGTTCATCCAGCGGGGGGAATCCAAAATCCTCTTGGCATTAATTCTTTTAAAATATAAGAAAAATATTTGGAACAAAAAATCCATATCTCCAATTCAATCCATAATTCAAAACGAGATTCATTAATTTCTTGCATCAAAGCTTGAAGCAAGTGTTTATAAAAAATTATGGATTACAGTTGAGGTTCATCCAGCGGGGGGAATCCAAAATCCTCTTGGCATTAATTCTTATAAATTATAAGAAAAATATTTGGAACAAAAAATCCATATCTCCAATTCAATCCATAATTCAAAACGAGATTCATTAATTTCTTGCATCAAAGCTTGAAGCAAGTGTTTATAAAAAATTATGGATTACAGTTGAGGTTCATCCAGCGGGGGGAATCCAAAATCCTCTTGGCATTAATTCTTTTAAAATATAAGAAAAATATTTGGAACAAAAAATCCATATCTCCAATTCAATCCCTAATTCAAAACGAGATTCATTAATTTCTTGCATCAAAGCTTTAAGCAAGTGTTTATAAAAAATTATGGATTACAGTTGAGGTTCATCCAGCGGGGGGAATCCAAAATCCTCTTGGCATTAATTCTTTTAAAATATAAGAAAAATATTTGGAACAAAAAATCCATATCTCCAATTCAATCCATAATTCAAAACGAGATTCATTAATTTCTTGCATCAAAGCTTGAAGCAAGTGTTTATAAAAAATTATGGATTACAGTTGAGGTTCATCCAGCGGGGGGAATCCAAAATCCTCTTGGCATTAATTCTTATAAAATATAAGAAAAATATTTGGAACAAAAAATCCATATCTCCAATTCAATCCATAATTCAAAACGAGATTCATTAATTTCTTGCATCAAAGCTTGAAGCAAGTGTTTATAAAAAATTATGGATTACAGTTGAGGTTCATCCAGCGGGGGGAATCCAAAATCCTCTTGGCATTAATTCTTTTAAAATATAAGAAAAATATTTGGAACAAAAAATCCATATCTCCAATTCAATCCCTAATTCAAAACGAGATTCATTAATTTCTTGCATCAAAGCTTTAAGCAAGTGTTTATAAAAAATTATGGATTACAGTTGAGGTTCATCCAGCGGGGGGAATCCAAAATCCTCTTGGCATTAATTCTTTTAAAATATAAGAAAAATATTTGGAACAAAAAATCCATATCTCCAATTCAATCCATAATTCAAAACGAGATTCATTAATTTCTTGCATCAAAGCTTGAAGCAAGTGTTTATAAAAAATTATGGATTACAGTTGAGGTTCATCCAGCGGGGGGAATCCAAAATCCTCTTGGCATTAATTCTTATAAAATATAAGAAAAATATTTGGAACAAAAAATCCATATCTCCAATTCAATCCCTAATTCAAAACGAGATTCATTAATTTCTTGCATCAAAGCTTGAAGCAAGTGTTTATAAAAAATTATGGATTACAGTTGAGGTTCATCCAGCGGGGGGAATCCAAAATCCTCTTGGCATTAATTCTTTTAAAATATAAGAAAAATATTTGGAACAAAAAATCCATATCTCCAATTCAATCCCTAATTCAAAACGAGATTCATTAATTTCTTGCATCAAAGCTTTAAGCAAGTGTTTATAAAAAATTATGGATTACAGTTGAGGTTCATCCAGCGGGGGGAATCCAAAATCCTCTTGGCATTAATTCTTTTAAAATATAAGAAAAATATTTGGAACAAAAAATCCATATCTCCAATTCAATCCCTAATTCAAAACGAGATTCATTAATTTTTTGCATCAAAGCTTGAAGCATGTGTTTATAAAAAATTATGGATTACAGTTGAGGTTCATCCAGCGGGGGGAATCCAAAATCCTCTTGGCATTAATTCTTATAAAATATAAGAAAAATATTTGGAACAAAAAATCCATATCTCCAATTCAATCCATAATTCAAAACGAGATTCATTAATTTCTTGCATCAAAGCTTGAAGCAAGTGTTTATAAAAAATTATGGATTACAGTTGAGGTTCATCCAGCGGGGGGAATCCAAAATCCTCTTGGCATTAATTCTTATAAAATATAAGAAAAATATTTGGAACAAAAAATCCATATCTCCAATTCAATCCCTAATTCAAAACGAGATTCATTAATTTTTTGCATCAAAGCTTGAAGCATGTGTTTATAAAAAATTATGGATTACAGTTGAGGTTCATCCAGCGGGGGGAATCCAAAATCCTCTTGGCATTAATTCTTATAAAATATAAGAAAAATATTTGGAACAAAAAATCCATATCTCCAATTCAATCCATAATTCAAAACGAGATTCATTAATTTCTTGCATCAAAGCTTGAAGCAAGTGTTTATAAAAAATTATGGATTACAGTTGAGGTTCATCCAGCGGGGGGAATCCAAAATCCTCTTGGCATTAATTCTTATAAAATATAAGAAAAATATTTGGAACAAAAAATCCATATCTCCAATTCAATCCCTAATTCAAAACGAGATTCATTAATTTTTTGCATCAAAGCTTGAAGCATGTGTTTATAAAAAATTATGGATTACAGTTGAGGTTCATCCAGCGGGGGGAATCCAAAATCCTCTTGGCATTAATTCTTATAAAATATAAGAAAAATATTTGGAACAAAAAATCCATATCTCCAATTCAATCCATAATTCAAAACGAGATTCATTAATTTCTTGCATCATAGCTTGAAGCAAGTGTTTATAAAAAATTATGGATTACAGTTGAGGTTCATCCAGCGGGGGGAATCCAAAATCCTCTTGGCATTAATTCTTATAAAATATAAGAAAAATATTTGGAACAAAAAATCCATATCTCCAATTCAATCCCTAATTCAAAACGAGATTCATTAATTTCTTGCATCAAAGCTTGAAGCAAGTGTTTATAAAAAATTATGGATTACAGTTGAGGTTCATCCAGCGGGGGGAATCCAAAATCCTCTTGGCATTAATTCTTATAAAATATAAGAAAAATATTTGGAACAAAAAATCCATATCTCCAATTCAATCCATAATTCAAAACGAGATTCATTAATTTCTTGCATCAAAGCTTGAAACAAGTGTTTATAAAAAATTATGGATTACAGTTGAGGTTCATCCAGCGGGGGGAATCCAAAATCCTCTTGGCATTAATTCTTATAAAATATAAGAAAAATATTTGGAACAAAAAATCCATATCTCCAATTCAATCCATAATTCAAAACGAGATTCATTAATTTCTTGCATCAAAGCTTGAAGCAAGTGTTTATAAAAAATTATGGATTACAGTTGAGGTTCATCCAGCGGGGGGAATCCAAAATCCTCTTGGCATTAATTCTTATAAAATATAAGAAAAATATTTGGAACAAAAAATCCATATCTCCAATTCAATCCCTAATTCAAAACGAGATTCATTAATTTTTTGCATCAAAGCTTGAAGCATGTGTTTATAAAAAATTATGGATTACAGTTGAGGTTCATCCAGCGGGGGGAATCCAAAATCCTCTTGGCATTAATTCTTATAAAATATAAGAAAAATATTTGGAACAAAAAATCCATATCTCCAATTCAATCCCTAATTCAAAACGAGATTCATTAATTTTTTGCATCAAAGCTTGAAGCATGTGTTTATAAAAAATTATGGATTACAGTTGAGGTTCATCCAGCGGGGGGAATCCAAAATCCTCTTGGCATTAATTCTTATAAAATATAAGAAAAATATTTGGAACAAAAAATCCATATCTCCAATTCAATCCCTAATTCAAAACGAGATTCATTAATTTTTTGCATCAAAGCTTGAAGCATGTGTTTATAAAAAATTATGGATTACAGTTGAGGTTCATCCAGCGGGGGGAATCCAAAATCCTCTTGGCATTAATTCTTATAAAATATAAGAAAAATATTTGGAACAAAAAATCCATATCTCCAATTCAATCCCTAATTCAAAACGAGATTCATTAATTTCTTGCATCAAAGCTTGAAACAAGTGTTTATAAAAAATTATGGATTACAGTTGAGGTTCATCCAGCGGGGGGAATCCAAAATCCTCTTGGCATTAATTCTTATAAAATATAAGAAAAATATTTGGAACAAAAAATCCATATCTCCAATTCAATCCATAATTCAAAACGAGATTCATTAATTTCTTGCATCAAAGCTTGAAGCAAGTGTTTATAAAAAATTATGGATTACAGTTGAGGTTCATCCAGCGGGGGGAATCCAAAATCCTCTTGGCATTAATTCTTATAAAATATAAGAAAAATATTTGGAACAAAAAATCCATATCTCCAATTCAATCCCTAATTCAAAACGAGATTCATTAATTTTTTGCATCAAAGCTTGAAGCATGTGTTTATAAAAAATTATGGATTACAGTTGAGGTTCATCCAGCGGGGGGAATCCAAAATCCTCTTGGCATTAATTCTTATAAAATATAAGAAAAATATTTGGAACAAAAAATCCATATCTCCAATTCAATCCATAATTCAAAACGAGATTCATTAATTTCTTGCATCAAAGCTTGAAGCAAGTGTTTATAAAAAATTATGGATTACAGTTGAGGTTCATCCAGCGGGGGGAATCCAAAATCCTCTTGGCATTAATTCTTATAAAATATAAGAAAAATATTTGGAACAAAAAATCCATATCTCCAATTCAATCCCTAATTCAAAACGAGATTCATTAATTTTTTGCATCAAAGCTTGAAGCATGTGTTTATAAAAAATTATGGATTACAGTTGAGGTTCATCCAGCGGGGGGAATCCAAAATCCTCTTGGCATTAATTCTTATAAAATATAAGAAAAATATTTGGAACAAAAAATCCATATCTCCAATTCAATCCCTAATTCAAAACGAGATTCATTAATTTTTTGCATCAAAGCTTGAAGCATGTGTTTATAAAAAATTATGGATTACAGTTGAGGTTCATCCAGCGGGGGGAATCCAAAATCCTCTTGGCATTAATTCTTATAAAATATAAGAAAAATATTTGGAACAAAAAATCCATATCTCCAATTCAATCCATAATTCAAAACGAGATTCATTAATTTCTTGCATCAAAGCTTGAAGCAAGTGTTTATAAAAAATTATGGATTACAGTTGAGGTTCATCCAGCGGGGGGAATCCAAAATCCTCTTGGCATTAATTCTTATAAAATATAAGAAAAATATTTGGAACAAAAAATCCATATCTCCAATTCAATCCCTAATTCAAAACGAGATTCATTAATTTTTTGCATCAAAGCTTGAAGCATGTGTTTATAAAAAATTATGGATTACAGTTGAGGTTCATCCAGCGGGGGGAATCCAAAATCCTCTTGGCATTAATTCTTATAAAATATAAGAAAAATATTTGGAACAAAAAATCCATATCTCCAATTCAATCCATAATTCAAAACGAGATTCATTAATTTCTTGCATCAAAGCTTGAAGCAAGTGTTTATAAAAAATTATGGATTACAGTTGAGGTTCATCCAGCGGGGGGAATCCAAAATCCTCTTGGCATTAATTCTTATAAAATATAAGAAAAATATTTGGAACAAAAAATCCATATCTCCAATTCAATCCCTAATTCAAAACGAGATTCATTAATTTTTTGCATCAAAGCTTGAAGCATGTGTTTATAAAAAATTATGGATTACAGTTGAGGTTCATCCAGCGGGGGGAATCCAAAATCCTCTTGGCATTAATTCTTATAAAATATAAGAAAAATATTTGGAACAAAAAATCCATATCTCCAATTCAATCCATAATTCAAAACGAGATTCATTAATTTCTTGCATCATAGCTTGAAGCAAGTGTTTATAAAAAATTATGGATTACAGTTGAGGTTCATCCAGCGGGGGGAATCCAAAATCCTCTTGGCATTAATTCTTATAAAATATAAGAAAAATATTTGGAACAAAAAATCCATATCTCCAATTCAATCCCTAATTCAAAACGAGATTCATTAATTTCTTGCATCAAAGCTTGAAGCAAGTGTTTATAAAAAATTATGGATTACAGTTGAGGTTCATCCAGCGGGGGGAATCCAAAATCCTCTTGGCATTAATTCTTATAAAATATAAGAAAAATATTTGGAACAAAAAATCCATATCTCCAATTCAATCCATAATTCAAAACGAGATTCATTAATTTCTTGCATCAAAGCTTGAAGCAAGTGTTTATAAAAAATTATGGATTACAGTTGAGGTTCATCCAGCGGGGGGAATCCAAAATCCTCTTGGCATTATTTCTTATAAAATATAAGAAAAATATTTGGAACAAAAAATCCATATCTCCAATTCAATCCATAATTCAAAACGAGATTCATTAATTTCTTGCATCAAAGCTTGAAGCAAGTGTTTATAAAAAATTATGGATTACAGTTGAGGTTCATCCAGCGGGGGGAATCCAAAATCCTCTTGGCATTAATTCTTATAAAATATAAGAAAAATATTTGGAACAAAAAATCCATATCTCCAATTCAATCCATAATTCAAAACGAGATTCATTAATTTCTTGCATCAAAGCTTGAAGCAAGTGTTTATAAAAAATTATGGATTACAGTTGAGGTTCATCCAGCGGGGGGAATCCAAAATCCTCTTGGCATTAATTCTTATAAAATATAAGAAAAATATTTGGAACAAAAAATCCATATCTCCAATTCAATCCATAATTCAAAACGAGATTCATTAATTTCTTGCATCAAAGCTTAATACATTTGTTCATTGGTTTAGTTGGAAATCAAAATTTTTGAATTGCATTTATTTTTTTTTATTTTCCAAGTATTTTTTATTTATTTTTTTAGCCATAAAAATGTATGATATTTTTATTTCGATGCCTCAATTAAAGAGATATGAAATTTCTAGATTTCTCTGCGTAGCGCCTAGTAGTGATAAATTTCCAAGGGTTAGTTGATTCCAAATTATTTTTTAAAAGTTCTTAACTCATACTTTTTAGGTTACTTTCTGTGATTATAAGCGTATGGATGATACTTCCGGCAAATCCATGACTTTTATTGTGCAATGCGCCATTGTAAGCTTTTTTTATTAATTCTTTGCATTTTTGACGATACATTTTATGAGAAAGTGTAGCTTTTTTGTCTTGATTTGGCACAAGCGCAAAAGTTTTCTTTTTGTGCCTAAAAAACTTCACACATAGGGTCAATTTGGGTCAAAAATCACGATTTTCAACTCCATTTAGACGGATGAGATGATTATCTAGAGTTTTGTTCATTTTAGCGTTAGAACCCCTTGTAATTTTTTAAGCTCTATTTCTTGTCAAATTTCTTCTATTATCATTTAAAAAAAAAATGATTGTCAATCTAAAACGCATTATTCGGTTACATTAAATTTATGTGTATCCTAAAATTAACATAAATCGCCATGAAACGATGAACCAAAACCAACCCAGGTAAACTTGACCCCAGAATTGGATTCTCCACATATTTTAATCTATTTTTTGGCCGTAGAATTCGAATTTGATATACGCTTTACGTTTTGTCAATATTATAAAAAACATTTTTGGTTACGGAAAATTTGCATATTTCATAAATTCATAACTAAAATATTATCATGACATCGAGGCCCCTGTTCTATGACCCAAAAAGCATAGAAAAAAATTCTAGTCCAAAAAATTGTATTTTGAATTTTGTAAATGCAAAAAATAACTTTTGCGTTTATGCCAAACCAAGTTTCACTTCGTCAAAAAAGTGTTATATATTTTTTACAATTCATTTTTCAGCCGCTTAATCGATACAATGAATTAGTTTATATTTTTTTATGGTTTTGGTTTTTGATCTTGAGTATTTTAAACCTTTTAAACCTTTTATATTGGTGTTTATTTTGGTTTTCTGGCCAGAAACAATTCATCAAAGCTGTACTTATGTTTGGGGATGTACCTTTCAAAGATCGCCACATCGATGGAATGATGAAAGAAACGCTCTCCATTGATGGAGTAACAGTAATGAAAGTAATTGAATCAAATTTTGGTTCAACCATTGCTTCAAAATTTGTGGCCAAAGTATTGAGAAAATGGAAGAAAGACTCCATGAAACTTCGTAAAAATGCGTAAAAAGTGAAATTTTGAGTAATGTTAAAACTTTAGCCAATTTCAAAACTCTTTTTTCTTTGTTTATAAATTTTTTTAAATTTAAGTCCATTATAACTATATTCCTGCATGTTTTTGTATAATTGGAAAATAAATAAAGTTTTTTACTTCCTAGTAATTTTCTTTGAGTGGTAGCGTTCGAAAATCCTTCATGTGAAAAAAGAAAAATAAATAAATGGCATAAATGTAAAAAATGAAAGCAAAATTTATTTTCACGAGAGTTAGGAATGAAATTATAATAATTTGCATGCTTAATAAAGGCAATAAATGCAGGATCATAAAGAATCTAAAAGATCCAAATAATCCCAAAGATCTAAGAGATCAAGCTGACTCAAAAAATTGAAAAGATAACGAACGATTTTAATATTTCCTTTTTTAATCTTTTTTAGTGAAGAGAAATAAGAAGAGGATATTAAGGAATATTTATTAAACGATAGCCACTGGCTAAAACACAGATACAAACTAAATACTAACTAAAACTCTTTCGATCATCCTGTAATGCGCGACCATGGGCGCATTGATTTGCATAATTTTATTCCAACTTAAAAGTGCATTTCCTTCTTTTACTCGTTCTTTGACTTGTCACTTTGACATGGCAATCAGTGTTGTCATATTTTTATTTCATCGCCGCCGCCGCCGCCGCCGCCGCCGGCGGCGGCGGCGGCGGCGATGGCGGCGCTGCCGGCGGCGTTAATTTGTAGTACAAACTTTACCAAAGGGAGGACCCTTTGGATTTTAAAAATTTTTCAAAAAAAAATTAGAACATTATTGTTTGGTCCTCATATCTCTTTGGATTGCTCTAATATCGAGAAAAAATACACCAAAGAAGAAATCACGTTGAATTTAGGAAATTCTGAAAAAATAATTGCCTTGGTTATCCCTTTGATAATTTCTCAAACTAAATTTTTTGTATCGCCGTCGACGGCGGCGCCGCCGCCAATCCAAAATATTCGCCGCCGCCGCCGCCGCCGCCGCCGGCGGCGGCGGCGTGACAACACTGATGGCAATTAATCTAAAGTTAAAATTCTAAAGCTGTCAAAAAGCCAAATGCCGATAGCAATTAAATCAATCAAGATCAAACGACTATCGTCGGCTTTGCTGACGATAGACGCAAAAAGATTCTTAAAGCTGTTTTTATAAGTATGTACAGTTTATTTTAGGAATCTTGACTTGATGAATAATACCGGCAGGGCTTGATCATGCTGACAAGTACAAAGGCTAACAGCCACAAGGAAGCATGATCTGACGGTAACATCCAAGAATATTCTAGAGTAAAGGCGGAGTTAAACATCCTCGAAAAATATATATAAACCCCAAAGGTGAGGTCAACATTATTCTTCTTCATCTCAATCTCAAGAATGACTCGAAGGAAAGTCAAAAGATGGAAAGGCTAACTCGCAAAAGTTAAGCCTAAATTCGTGCTCTCTTTCATCTCTATTATCTCTCTTTTCTCTCTAATCTTATTGTTAAAAAGAGTTATGAATTATGAATAAATAAATCATATTTTAATAATATCTGAGCCATAACAAGAACCGTGGGGTAAACCGCTACACATACCCAACAAGTACACCAAAAAATATTTCTTCTAAACAAAAAATTTATGATTTTGATTTTCTACCATCAAAAGGAAAGCATTCTAAGGTTGCTATTTTGTTCTCCAATGATAAAAGCAAATGTTATTTCTTCCATTTCAATAAAAATAATGATGGTACACTCTTTTATCGATGTTCTAAATGTTACAAACTTAAAAAAAGCGTCACTGGAACTTTGCGAAGTGATGAAAATGGTATCCTGTACTTTATGACTAACAACGACCACATTTGTGCTCCAGTAGATTATGACCCTACTGAATCTGAATTCAAATTGGATTGGGATAAACTTCTACCATAATGTTTTTTTAAAATGAAATAGATCCCGTATTTTTCCTTCTTTTTTCTCCAAACTTGAAATATCAAAGTGGTCAAAAATAAATTTACTCTGAACTTTTTTTAACATCACCTATCATGTGTTGTCTATTTGGCAGCTTTCAGCGTCGACGCATATATAAATTTATAAACAAACAAAAAATCAAAGGAAAAATAAATGAAAATCGAAATGCAATAATCATTTGATACTTGATTTTGTTATTTTATGACTTTTAAGGAGAGCTTTTTTTCCAATCTTAAACTCTATTTTTATTTTTTGTAAATGTTATTTCAAAATAATTCAAACTATGTGTTTACAGTGTAGAGATGTTTTTTTGGTTTTACATAGGCATTTTTTCTTTTATTCTTTTTTGATTAAATCAAAATTTATTAGAAAAAAATAACAAAACTGTTATTTAATTTTATTTAATGACATAAATAATTTTTATCCTGTTTTATTTAAAAAAAAATTAAACAAATAGTATAAGTCTCACCAAAAGCTATAACAGAAAGTTAGATTTTTTGCATATTCAAAATTTTCAGAGAAACATCAAAAGACTAAAAATGTAGCCGAATCATAACTCCAGCCAACTTACATTTTTCTCAAAAAAAATTTAGTTTAGTAAATTCTTTTATTTGTCAGTTATTTCAATAAAAAAATTTATTTCAAATAAACCATGACAAATCGATATACAATATTCTTGGCTTTCATAGAAAAATGTCGAAAAGCCCAAAAGTTATAAATAATTTTTGAGTAATAAACAAAAATGGCCTTAAGTGACACTCCAAATTTGTTTACATATTCCAAAAAAAATTGGGGCTAGGCGCAAGGTCCATCTTTTTATCCAATTCGACCAAGCTTCGCATGAGCATTTTTTTTTGCATTTTATTCACGCATTTCTTAATTTATTTTTCAATGGCTCCTCCACTATCAAATAAATGTAAAAAAGCCTTTGGCACAAATAATTTATATAAAATTTTTAAAATACCGAATGGAACAAATTTGACTTTAGAGACGCGTAAGTATTTAAATTTTTATTTTATTGAGTTTTGAATTATATTTTCAGTTCATAGAGCTTGGAAAAACCAATGCCTTAAATGGCATTCCGATAAATTTACCACACAAACAGCGCAAATACAAGCCGATGCTAGAAATAAGTATATTTTGATTGAAGAAATATATAAAAAGTTAAAAGAAGATCATTTTCCAGGTATGTTTTATAAATCAGTGAATGAAATCCCTAAAAAATTTTGTTTTCAGATGAAACTGAAGACAACAATGAAGAAGAGAACGATTCTATAAATGTTAATGAGTTAGAAGCGTGGAAAAATCAAACTCAATATGAAATGGAATTAGCAAAAAAAGAAACACTTAATCTCAGCGCAATGTTGGAAGCTTCTAGAGAAATTGTATATTCATAATTTATATCGTAATTAATTATTCGTTTTATATTTTAGGTATATGAATTAGAAGATAAAGTTAAAGATTTAGAAGATGAAATCAAAGAATCGGTAATTTTACATATTCTCTAAGTTTCAAATAATAAACTTATTTATTTATAGGATGCCAGACATACAAAGGAATCCAAGGCCTTAAAAAATAAATTAGAATTGTTTGAAACTCGTTTTGCAAAAATGGAAAATAAGATTGAAAAATTACAAGCAGAAAATAACTTTTTAATAGAAAAAGTAAACTTTTTTTACTATTTTTAAGCGCATTTAAATTTGGTTTTATAGAACAACAACCAACATTTGGAAAACAGTTCTACAGATGATCATTCAGGAATTGAAGATCAACAAGACCTTGTTCACGATGATAATGTTGACTACTTTGATAACACATTTGATGCAGATGGTGGCATACAAATTCAACAAAATTATATTCCGCATTTTACCAACGATCAAAGCATTTTGTCAGATGCAGAAGGCCATTCGAGAACTGGAGTTCATCAAGACCATGATCATATTCCTGTCGATCATCCTAATATTATCCAACAAAGACATGCAGATTCTTATGTTCGTCAGGTATTAGTCCATTTTTTTTTTGTAGGAAAGAATATTTCTGTTATTTTTCAGAGTCGCAAAAGAAGAGCAGCCCTTCATATTAATACTACTCATCCTAAAAAGAAAAGCAAGCATTTAATTCAAAAGAATGATCATAATGAATCCGCTACTCAAAATGGTGGAAATAATTATAAAGCAGGCTCAAATAAAAAAAATGCTAAGCAAAAGTAAAGCAAAAGATTTTTTTTTAATCTTTAAAAGTTTTTTTTAGTATTCAATCTCGTCCATCCCGGCTTCCTCATCGTGTTTCTAATAAATCCACAAATAAAGTAAAAATTACTGATTTTATTAAACAATCAACAAATAGCATATATGGAAAAAGCCGCTCTAAAGTGGTGGTTTTCGACAAAAATAACAGGAAAATGTGTTATATTTTTTATTATCAAAGACGAGATAATAATTATCGTTGCGACCGATGCAGCAAATGCAAAAAGGAATTAAAATATTTAACTGGAAAATTAAAAATTGATGAAGAAGGTAAAGAATATTTTTGGACAACTAATGTTCACGCATGTAAACCTGTATTATACATTCCTGAAATATCTGAAATGCTTTAATCTTTTGAGAATAAACTTTGTTATTTTATGAATTTGCTTGAAATTTTTTACATTTTGACTGACGCAAAATAAAGTTTATACTGTATAAAAAATAGGGCCGAAAACTTGGTAGAAAAAATTTCTTCAAAACATTTCATTTTAGATATGTTCATTTTTACCTTTAACAAATAGGATGTTTATGTTTGTTCTACCTTTTTCGAATAAAAAGAAAAAAAGCCGATAAATTTTGGCGATTCATTTTTATCTTTCTTTTTTGGCCTTTCCAAAATTATTGATTCACTTTTTCAGCACAAAAAGGATTTTTTACTTTTTAAACTCTTTTGTTTCATTTAAAGAAAAGCCATTTGTTTTGTATCGACTTTTGAATATTTTAACATTTTTTTCTTTATAGTTTAACAAACTTTATTTTTATGCCTATGGGATTTTATAAAACAATGCTTTATATTTGTGTTTTGAGATTTTCATTTAAGTAATGTTTTATATTTTATCAATTATTTATCAAGAAATGAATTGAAAAGAAGCAGATGGTTTTACTTTATCTTCAACAAATATCAACAATAGAATACATACAGATATTCAAAGAACAAGAATTATTACAAAAAAAGACGAGAAAGTGTTAATGATTGAAGACTTGCATTTATATTTGTGTTCACTGAAAAGTTACAGATATTCCTCAAATAAGCTCAAAAATTAAAGCAATTTCTTGTTATTTACATAAACTAATATTTAAAAACCAAATTAACAACCGCCCAAACAAAATAATAATAAAAAATTCCTGCATTTTTGTTGAAATATTTTTGGAGAGTTTATCTTTGATTTCAGAAAACTCAAAAAAGCAAGGAAAATTCATTTTCTTCCTAAACGTGCAATAAAGGTAAAATACCCAAAAACATATGAAGTCATAAATCAAAGAAGCCAAAGAAATTCAAGTTTTTAAATGCGCACTAAATATGAAAAACCTTTAAGAAAAGTGCATTTCGTTGTTCATTTTTTTCTTTTTGTCGTCATCTTTCTTTTTATGGGTAAAAAATATAAATCAAAAAGAAGACGACGTCAATCAGCTGCAGCTGTTGCTGCACCATCGTTTTTTTATGTTTTTTTTTTCATTATTTTTTAAAAATAAGAAATTCACAACTTTTTATTAAAGTTTTTTATTTAAAAGCAAAGAAAATGAAATAAAAGAAAAAACTTTACATCTTTGGATTTAGCTTATTACAATATTAATACAATACATACATCACCGAAAAAATAGAATAAAAAATGATCAAAGAAAACAGAATATCTCTCAGTGGCAATGAAAAAGAAAAGAAGCTCAGAAACGACTAAAATTTACATATTTACAAAATATTTTAGCTTAAATTTTTTAGACCTAAAAAAGAAAAAACAATTAAAAGCAGTAAAGTAAAAAAGAAGAAGTAAGACCCGGGAAATAAAGTAAAATATAAAAAACAAAAACATTCAAAAATATTATAATTTGAATAATAAAAGGTCATGATAGGAGAGAAGAAAGAGACACCGAAAAAAGTACAACAACAAATTCGGACAATAGTAAAAAAAATGTATATCACTAACAACTTTAAAATCAAAAGTTGAAATACCGTAGCTTGAAAAACAACGGAATGTTCCAAAAAAAATTTACAGAAAAAAAATAAAATAATTAAAAATCAAAATCCCATCCAGATTCATCAGTTCCGGTGGAAAAACTATCGAACGATGGAAATTTATCGAAATTTTGTGTATCTGTCAAACTTCGAAGTTTTGGTTTGATTGGTGGGCGCATGGTGTGATTTCGAAACGATGTAAAATCAAACCCTTGGAACCAAGGATCTCTTCTTGCATCTTCTATTCTACCGTAACCCAATCTTTGTACGGGTTCACGACGACAAAATTTATATATCAAAGTTTTAGCGGATTCAGAAAAATATTTTGGCCATGCAAGGCTTTGGACTCCTTTGAGAATGGAGTTGTAAGTATACATTGGATCTGTACTTGCAAATGGTGGCCTAAAAAATATTGAAATTTAATAAAAGTTTAAAATAATTTTGTCTTTTTTAAACATACGTTCCAGAAATAAGTTCATACATAAATATTCCAAGCGCCCAAAGATCCACACCAAGACCTTGACCTTTATTTAAAATAATTTCGGGTGCAACATATTCAGCGGTTCCACAAAAAGTGAAAGTTCTTCCACTTTCAGTTTTTAAACATTTTGCAAATCCAAAATCCGCTAATTTTGGAATTCCATTTTTATCCAAAAGCATATTTTCAGGTTTTAAATCTCGGTAAATAATAAAGTGTCTATGCAAATAATCAAAAGCCTCAAGGGCAGCGGCACAATAAAATCTTGAAGTTTGTTCATCAAATCTTCCCCAATTTCTTAGCATTGCCCATACTTCTCCGCCTGGACAATATTCCATAAGCATATAAAGGCGTTCAGGGTCTCGAAACGAACGATGTAATCTCACAATGAAATCATTTCGACACGCCATAAGAATATTTCTTTCATTAAGGACGTGATCTTGTTGATTCATTTTTTTGACGTGAGCTTTATTCATAATTTTAAGGGCAAATACTTTTTCGGTATCCACATGTTTGACAAGATTCACTCGGCCAAAACCGCCAATTCCAAGGGTTGAAATGGTTTTTAAATCAGCTAATTCAATTTGGGATAAATCTTCATTACTAAAAAATAAAAAAAAATAAGTAAAATAATTTTTAAAAAAATTATGTAAATTTTCTCACTCAATTAAGCCACGACGTGCCCTTCGCCGTTTACCACCAAAAATTATTCGATCTCTTAGAATTATTAATGCCATACCCATATTATTTATTAATAAATTAACCCCATAAAATAAATACAATGAAATTATATTTATTATCCATTCAATTGATTTAGGGATAAATGATGTAATATTAAATAATAATTTTTCACTATTTAAACAAAATATAAAATTTAATCCTCTCATTTTTGTTTAGAGAAAATTTTAGAGACACAAATTTCACTTTTCTCTTTTTTGTTGTCTGCGCTAAAGCGCTTCTTTTTTTCTCGTTTCTCAGTGCAAGTTCAAATCAAAAGCAAAAAAAGAAAAAATCAAATAAAAAAAATGAGAGAGAAGGATGAGGAAGAAGCGGCAGCGAGCGTTTCGTTGTAATGACTCAAAAACAAAACAAAAAAAAGTGAACAAATGTTTTTCACTTTTTCACACTCTTTAGGCTAGGTAATGAACGCTTTTTTTGATACCAGTAACTGAAAATTTTAAAAAAAAGAAAAGAAAGAAAAAAAGAATATTCACAAAAAGAAATCGAAAAATAAAAAAAGTGTAAAGAATGTATCTATCTCTTTTTCAATGTCTTCTTATTGCAATGAACACATTTTCCACTCTTTTTTTTCCTGCCCCTTTTGACGACTAATTTCCTTGTCTTTTGATTTCAATTTTTTATTTTTTGATGGACACACCTTTTCGCAAGTAATTCTAAGGCACAGCTATAACTGAACTGTACCTTGCACTTTTAGCATTGCACGCTAGAGCCACAATCAACTTTAAGAAATGAACTTGAATCCATCCGAAAAGTGAAAAGTAAAAATAAAAAGATTGAAAGAAGGAAGAAAAAAATGAAGCCCATTTTTCTTTCTTATTTTTTTTCTTATCAATTTATTTTCAATTCGAGCTTAAAAATAAAAATAAAATTAATGTTAACCTTTCAATTAACTTTGTTTGGGTTCACATGCTCTTCGTTCGTACAATGTGACTGACATTTTTTGTGGGTTCAATTTGTCTTCTTTCTTTTTTTTTTCGTTGCCTTTCTTCCATCGCCGCAAAAAATGCATAACAAAATGCTTTTTTTTCACAAAAAAATAGTAGTTTTAAAAGACTGGAACATAACAAAAAAAACCCACGCCTATTTTTTATTTTTTTGATATTTTGAGTGATAGTGAAGAAAAAAGCAGACGATGAAATTCTGCAAATCATAAATTTTTTTGTTATTCTTGAAATCATTTTTTTATTTGAGTGGGTTAGTTTTTTTTTGGTAATCATCAAAATCTTCATTTTTTTTTAAATTGTGTTCGTTCACATTTTGATCACGTGAAATCCACCTTCCTTTCATTTTTCTCCAAACAATCCAATCAACAACAAATTTAAAGCATCATCGAGAAACGAAAAAAAAACAAGAAGCAAGCAATCGAACGAACGAATGATGCGAATTTTGTTGAGGGTGTATGTTTGAGAGCAAAGATGACAAAAGTTAAAAGCAAGCAGAAGAAGAAAAAAAAAGTTGACGAATTTTTATTTTTATTTTTATTGACTCACTGTGTCCAGTTGTCGTCGTCGTCGATATTATTGACTCAGCTAATCCCATCTTGTCAAATGGCTTGAAGAAAATCATTTCTCATTACTCTCATCTCAAGCTCATCATCATCGATATATTTTCAGTTGTATCTGCTGCTGTAGGTGGTTAGTACCTTCAGTTATTAGTAGTAGCGTACCACTTTTGCTATATCTTTTTTAACTTTTTCTTTTCAGTTTAAGCAAATAATAATAGCAACTAAAAAGCAGGTGGCTGCGATCGATGGTTATGAAAATATTTCACCTGTTTCTTTACTTTTCTTTTCCCCTATTCGCTTTTGCTGCTTTTTTTCTTTGATCAATATTGTCTCACTAAAACTAGCCACCGCCGCCGCCGCTAATGAAAATCTGCTTTTTTTATATTTAATTTACTTTTTTTCGAAATCATTATCCCCATCATCATCATCCGCAGCTAATCAAAGAATCAAAGCTTAGGCTTATTTAGTTGTTTGTACTTTTTTGTTTGCTTGCTTACTTTCTTTTCGGTTTTCCAATAATTAGGATGATCTCATCTTTTTTTTTTAATTTTAATGTTTTTTTAAACTCAAAAAGCATTAATCAACAAAAAAAACAAAAGTAATAAACAAAAAAGTTTTATTTACAACTTACTTACCACAGCAACGGCTAGCTAATAAACAATATTTCAAAATAATAGAGCTGCAGTTTTGTTGTTTTTTTTCCTCAAAAAATAGAACTTAAAAGATCGGCAGACAAAAAAAACTGGAGTAAATAACTCAAAAACAAAACAAAAAAGTTGTTGCTTTTGTTTTTATTTTTCCTCTCTTCCATTTTATTTTTTGCTGATAAAAGTCTCAAAAAAGAAAAAGCGAAGGCAAAAATAATTTTTTTTACGATACTTCAATTTTCCTCATCGTTGATGAGATTGTGAGAGATAGGAGTTATTTTAAAAGACAACGTTTTTGTTGGTCAAGCCGACGACGACAGCTGTTTATTACATTTATTTATTTTTTTTTCTCAAACATATCACGTGAAAAGTTTGACGATGCAAAAGCATCGTCAAAATGTCACTAAAAAAAGTTCAAAGTACCATCAAAAAAGACGAAAATAATACTTTCTTATGGCTTATGGCTTATTTTTAGTCATCGATGCTGCTGTTGATTGTTGTTACTGAGACGAGAATAAATCAAAGGAAAAAAAGAAGCGATGAGAACGAACAAAGTGCAAATTTCTTATATAAATTTAAAATATAAAGTTTAATCTTAATTCTTTGAGTCTGTGAGTGTATGTTAAGGGCAGAGAGGAAGAGGAAGTGTGTCTATTGTTTGACCTCCATTATTTTTTTTTTCTTGACAATTAAAGCGATTAGACGCAATTTAATTCTAATTTGTTGCTTCTTTTTTTTTATCAAAAAATAAAATTGCGTCTTTAATTTACAGTACCCGGAAAAGAAAAAAGAATGTCACGTGCATGATAAAAAAATTTTTGTTTGAGAGGTCAAAGAAAAAATATAAGAATATGGGTATGGCAACTATAATATTAGTGGTGGTAGTGAGTGAGTGGTCTGATCATTTGTCTCATAAAAACATTTAAAAAATGCCAATGCAAAGGAAAAGAAAAATGTACTTTTTTATCGCATTATTTTTTTTGGTTTCAGAGACTAAAAAAAGACTACAATCAAAGACACCGGCATTAATCCTATCTTTTTTATCTCCCAAATATGGCTTTTTTTAAGTAAACTTAACTAACTCGAAAAAAAGAAGAAATAATTAACTAACCTTTTATGGGGTAAAGCTGCTTCTTCAATCAGGGAAGTATGCTCTAATTGTCTACATATCTGATCCACAAGCATTGTGTATAATTGACAACCGTCAGGTGATTCAACGTAATATCTTTCAGAAGGTCTGAAAATTATGAGGAAATTTAAAATATGGAGATTTGCAAAAAATAAATTTCAAGACGATAGAAACACGATAGGTAAATCAACAGATAGTAAAAAGACAAAAAAAAATGGCTGAACCACGAACACACATTTTTTTACTTTCAAAAATCCAAACCGGAAATATAAATACGGTTCACGAAAAAAAAGTTTAAACCTTTTTTGGACAGAAACAATTTGAAGAAAAAAATTAGTTTGCTTTTTATTTAGCTTTGTTTTAAACTTATTTAAAGGTTTGTCGGCAGAAAAAATATTTTAAAAGAATTTTTTTAATTTGAGCAAAAAGAACCAAATTTAAATTCTTCCTGCAAATAAAATTTAGAACAAATTGCATTATAAAAGAAAAGCAAATTTGATTGAAAACAAAAAAGAGAAAGAAAAAGCAAACGAACCCAAAAACTGATATATATTAAATAAAAACATTTAAAAAATTCCAGAAAAAAAAATTTAAAGAAAAAATTAAATTAGCTTGCATTTATTTTTATTTTTATTTTTTTCAACGTGACTTTAAACTAAGTAACTACCTTTAACTCAATACCAAATAAAAAAATTGAGGAGTTAAATCTATTCTATCCTATCTCTCGCCATAATGTCTGCTGCCTCGATTTTTTCATCTCTTTCATTAACTTTTGACGACTAATAAGTCTCACGGTCCGATTTGACTAAGTCTTTTTTTTTTTTTTTTTGCAAGCGCGACCGACGACGGCCGTTATTGCTGCTCCTCCCTTAAACTCCGCCCCATCCAAGAAAATAAAATAAAAATGCATCATTTTTACCTCGATTTTTTTTAATGTTGTTTGAAGAAAATAAAAAAAAAATAAGACGACGACGAAAAAAAAAGAAAGTTAACTTGTCTTGTTTTTTTTGTGTCTGATGTGAATGTTCATTATCTCTCTATCTAACTGAGGAGTGAGTGTGTGAAAATGAAAAGAAAATTTTGATGCAGCAACTAAAACAATAGAAAGAAAGAAATAGACAGCAAGAAAGAGTAAAAAAAATAATGAGGCAAAATAAAAAAAAAGATGAAAGATAGGTGTAAATTATCGAACACAAACACATATGTATACACCCTCGTGGTAAAAAGATCATTTTCTTCGCATATACATTTTTTTTGTTTCTTTGATGCTTTGCTCTTAATTTTTGACTCACTTTTATACCTCATTTTTTTGTTTGAGAATAAAAAAAGACAAGAAGCGTGAGAACAAAAAACTAGAACAAAAGCGAAAGAGAAAAGAAATGATGCAATTAATTTAACTTTTTTAAACTAAACCCAACCTCCAACCAACAAACCCACTCACCTTAAACATGAATGACGATGAGGCGAATTCGTTGCTGAATTAGAATTTGATGGATTTGTTGGTGGTAATTTATTAAGGGCTTGAATCATTTCTCTCATTCGATGTGTTTCACCAAATATATCACCTGTTTGTAAATGTTGTAATTCGGATGGAGAACCAAATTGGGATGCTCGACGTACAATAACCTATAAATAGATTTATAGATTTTATTTTTGTTGTTTGTACTCAAAAATAAACAATTTTTTGTTGCTATTGTTTTTATTTTTAGTTATGTAGCAGACGACACGAGGAAAATAATAATAAAAATAGAAAAAACATTAATTATTGAAAATTTGATAAATTGATCTTTTGATCAACGACTAGTAATAAATAAAGTAGCTGCTCGCTTGTTGCTCAGCTCGTTGTCGATCGAAAAACAAACAAATAATTAAAGGAAAAGAAGAAGAAAATAATTTTTCAATAACGCGAAAAGTTGCAAAAAGGAGAAAAAATTTTGCAGCAATTAAAATTAATTTTGTTACTGCTTCAAATAATATTTTTCAAGTTCCAATGAATGAAAGAAAAAAATAATAATGAGAAAGCTTGTTTATTAGGGGAAAAATGGCGATAAAATCATTCTATAATAATAACAATTATTTTGAAAAAAAATTGTTTTGACTGCAAAAACATCAAAAATTATGAAAGGGTCTATCGCAAGTAGGGTTGGTTAATTTACCGGTAAATTAAAAATCGGTTAATTAACCGGTTAATTAACCGGTAAATTCACCGGTTAATTAACATCTGCCAACCCTAATCGCAAGCAAGCAAGTGGAATTTTTTTCTTGGGTCAAGTCCAAATGTTTATTCAAGAAATATATGATTTCAAAATGTCGAATTGAACTATCACGAAAAAAATGACTCATGTAATTGATATCCGGGAAATTTAGTCTTCGTCATTTTAAAAGTTTGCGGGTTTAAAGTTATTTCTAGATTCAGAAAATTTCGAAGCATCAAAACTGCATTTTTATTTACGTGACATTTTTCAACTGTTTACCACTAATAATTTTAAAAGTGCAACACCACTCTTTATAATTAAATAAATTAGACGCCTAAATAAGGATTATTATTAAAAACAAATCTGTTGCATTAAAGAATAACAAAAAAAAAAAACCAATGAAACCGAAAGTCGAAACACTCCACCCATATTTTTTTTTAGGAATTTAAAATAAAAAACATAAAACATCGACAGTAGACTAATTTTTGTTGTTGATTGGTAATTTTAATTTTATTAAAACAAAAATGAAAAAAAATGGTTCACGTGTTGAACAAGGAGTCAAGAAAGTCAAGTCTCATGAGAGAAGGTGACAAGCAAATAAGCTCTTGAGCTTCTTGTTGCTGTTGCTCTGTTGCTCTTCAGGCGACCGAAGACCTCTTTAAGTACAAACTCATTGACTTTAATCTCACCCTCTCTCTATTTTTCGAAAAAACAAGAAAAATTAGTGATCAAGAAAAAAAATAAAGCAAGAAAGCAAGAAAAGCAGCAAATGAACTTTTTCTATACAAAAAAAAACAGAGACTTAAATTTGTTTTTTTCATTCTCAATTTGATTTCAATATGTATTATTTGCTTTTTTGCCAATTTTTATAAACACCAAAAGAAAAAAACAAAGTTAGTTGACACAGAAAAAAAAACTTGATCATTTCTTGTAGAAAATTTTTATATATGTTTTTCCAGATAGAGTCGACGACGAAACTTTAAACGATCATCATTTCCTTCCAAAAAAACAAAACATATTATTATTTTTACGAAGTAGAGCAGCATCAAAACAGAAAAGCAAAAACAACTTCTATCCTTAAAGAAAGAATAACTAAAAATATTTTTTTTCTTCAAATTTTGAAACCCATTTTTTATTAGTATATTTTTGTGAATGTGTTTTGTTTTTGTGGCAGCGCGTCGTGTTTCAGACTATTTATTTTTTTTAGATTGTTGCTTCTTTTTTACAACAAAAAAACCTAAAAAAAGAAAAAAACCCATGGATGTTATTTTTTATTGGTTAAAAAAAAGTGCATTGGAGTAATTTTTCAAATTCTTAATTCTGGTTTAATTCGAATCATTGGAATCATTGGAATCAAAATTCGTATTTTTTTCAACTCTTATTTTGCGGTATATTATCAAAATATTTTGTTATTGTTACGTATTTTATTAAAATTGTTTATTATTGAACCAACTAACTCATGTTTTAAAAATTATTTTTATTACTTCCATTGCAAAATTATACGTGTGCATTGCGTAATTTTTAACCATAGCAAACAACTATCACGTTGATCAAGATAATGCAGTGAAGAAAAAAATGTTTGATGAGCATGAGACTAAAACATTTAGGTGTGGGAAAAAAGTCTATTTGCAGAAGCAAAAGAAAAAATGTTAAAAACTGGTTTTGAAGTATTTTATTTATATTCTAAAGATATCATCCAAAAAATTTATGGCTTTTAAAAATCCGTAAAAACATTTGATTTTTATTTCGGGAGGAAAATATTTGCGCTTTTAATTTGCATCGATTTTGCATTTTTTTTTAATTATCAAAAAGATTCTTTTACTTTTTTTTTCTTTCACGTGGCAGCTGTGTCAACTTTGTCATCTTAAAATATGTGTGTTAATTTTTATAATGAATCTATCTATACACGTCAAAGAATAAACGCAATAATATAACATGCATGTGACAGTGATAAAATAAATGCACGCAGACTTTAAAAAAGTTCGTTTACTTTCAAGCAAGCAGGCAGGCGATAACAAGCAGCCGCCAGTCGATGAAAAAAAGGGGCCAAAGGTCTCTGAGAACTTTAGGTCAGCGTGTGAGTAAATAAATGAATGATACTTTTTTTATTGAAATAAATGAAAAATGCACGTGAATAGTATAATGTTAGTCAGCAGCTCGACAGAAAAAAAGCAAATGAAAAAAAATAGTTAACCAAATGACTTGGATTAACTGAATAAAGTGGAGTGATTAAGATAAGAACTTTTGATGCGACAGATGAGAAAAAGTGTTTGTGTTTTTTTTTCTTCATAGACTTTAAAAATCAGCAAAAAAAGGCATAAATAACATTTTTTTAAACGTGTGCTATTAATCAACAACAACTCAACATCAAAAACAATAAATAGCATCGGCGCCTATTATTTCTTATTTTTATTCTTTGAAAAGGAAGGTATTAGCAGGCGATTGTGATAATAATCAATTTTTTTTTTGATAGCAAATTTTTTCCTCTCTTTTTGCTATTGCTGTCTCCCATGCACACGCTACTCATTTTTTTTTTGCGTTGCTTTGCTGGGTTTTATTTTTAACCACTCAAAACGAGTTAAAAATCAAAGTAAAGAAAAATAAAGATGCTATTCACATGTTTCTTCTTTCTATCTTTTGTTTTGTTGTTCCGTGTGTATGTATATCAAATAAATTAAAAGAAGAAGAATAAAGAGTAAAAGAAAAAAGAGTTCAAAAGACAATCAATCGACTTCGAGTTAATCGACTTTAATTTTAAAAAAGCACGCGTGCCACTCACTACCTTATACCTATCTTCGCTGAGTTTAGATTTTTTCTTTTTTTTTCAGTACACATGTTTTATTTTTATTTTTGTGTTGTCGTCGTCGATTCGATTTGTTATCACCGCCAACTCATCGTACTTTCATTCACATGAGTCGGGGGTTAGAAAAAAAGTTATCAATAAAAAAATTTGTGTAAAAAAATTGCGAATAAAAAAAATTTGCTTACAGTTCCACGAGAAATTAAAAATATTCTTCCAACTAATTGATTTGATGTCACTTCAACTTTGTGCTTCCATTCTTCTAAAGTTGTTAAATCCGCCATTAAATGTAAACAATTATCAGGAAAATTAGAAAAATGTCGAGATCTGTAAAAAAAAGTTCAATTTAATTTTTTTGTGCTTTGATTCAAAAACGTCACAAATATTTAAATTTTTAAGATTTTTTCTACGTTTTCGAAAAAGCTTAAACCTACGTTTAAGATTAAAAAAGACAAACTATTTCACAATTAAAGGCGGCGAGACAAAAAGGCGTCATTTTTGTTTCTTTCCTCCACAAAAAATTAAAATCCTCTTGGTCAACAATAAAAATATTTCTAAGGTTTAAATAAATTAAAGCTTTTTTATATTGGCCAATTGTCTTTGCAGGTTTAAAAATAAATGGAATTTCTTTCAAACGTAAAAAAACGTAAATTGTAAGATTTTTTATTTCTATTCTGAAGTTTAGCTTTTTTCTTTGAAAACCCACATTAATAAAAATAGAGATCAGACAAAGTTAAAGTTTACTTTTGGTCTGAACCGAAAAAGAGTTTCGTAAGAATTCAATGACGGAAATGAAAAAAATCTACATACAAAGAAAAAACAGTTTTAGGGATGCAAAAATGTTTTACTTACCGCTTAAGTGAAGAATAAACTGAATTGTGTTTGGATGTGGCTGCATTCACATTGATAGAATGAAATATTTTTCTTTCTATTGCCCAAACTCGACATGGAGTTAATGCTAAAAAAACAATACATATGTGTTACAGATTTTTTTAGTTTTTTTCATAGTCTTTGCAAGTTGCGACAAAAAGAAGCTTATTTTATAAAAAAAAGTTATGTATATTGCTTCTTAACTTTTCTAGTTTTTTTAGGAGAAGAATTGATGCTTCTTTTTTGTTTGGTAGTTGGAACTCTGAAGCAACGACGATTTACACAATGAATTAGTGTTTGCAGCCTTTTTTTGTTGAGTTTTGCACAGACAAAAACAAACATTTACGTTTTGCATTTTTTCTTCTTCTGGAAACATTGTAAAAAAGTTTAGTTGGCGTCGATTAACTACGGTCGATCAAAGTCTATTGTCTCGAAAAGAAAAAACAAAATTGTACATATTTTTACCTTTAACTGTGGCAGTTCTTTCACAATGATAAAGAATTGCAAGTTCACCAAAAATACACGGGGCTTCCATAATTCGTAAAAATTGAGCGTCCTTGGAGACTTGAACTCGACCTTCTAAAAAAATTAAGAAATTAAGAAAAATTTTGATCACATGAAAATTTTTAAATTTTATTTACCTTCAAGAACAAATAATTGTGAGCCATGCTCTCCCTGGCGAATTATAGTGGATTCTGGGGCAGCTTCCAAAGGATACATAGACTGTATAATTTCATCTATTTGACTTTGCTCAAGTTGGCATAAAAATTCATTCACCAAAAATGCAGACTCAATTATATCACGAGTTCTAAAAAAAAGATAGCGCAAAAATAAAAATAATAGAGAAAAAATATTTGCATATATTTTTAAAAAATAGTTCCAAGCCAAAAAATGATAGTAATTCATTTAAGTATAAAAAAAGATAGTAATGAAAAATGACAAAACTGCAAAACTAACTTTTGATCTTTTTGAATAATTTTATGAGATGATTTAGTTCCAGTTTCAGCGGAAACAGCAATTTTTCGAGCATGAAATAATTGACGAAACCGTTGAACTTCTGTTTTCAAACTCGCTATCATTTCGTCTCTAAGAATTATTTCTTCAAGCAACTTTTCTCGAGAATAATGGGACATATCCATTGGAGAATCCATATTTAAGCTGATGTTTTGATTTTTTTGAGGATAAACAAACAAATAAATTACACAAAATAAAAAAATAAATAAATAAGGAGGAAAAAGATGACAAAGATGTGTCTAAAAAACACAACAACGTTTTATCATTGTCTTGCAAATTTTTTTCCTAAACAATGCCATAAAAAAAATATAAACACGCCTTTGTGGAATTTATGTGTCAAAAACTATAAACATCTTTTTCGTTGGTTATGGTTTAGAGGAATCAGAAAAGAAAACAAAAATAATCACAAGCCAAGAAAAAAAAAGCAAAAAAACGGCAAAAAAAAATACTCAAAAACAAAAAAAGATTTTTCCACAACCAAAAAACCCTTGAAAATCCAAAATCCAAGGCGCCACTCAATTTTTTTTTATTTTTTAGGCCTCAACCCATTTTTTTTTGAATAAGAAGTAAAAAACTCAAAGGAAAAAATAAAATAAAGCATCTTTAGCTTATTTTTTTCCCCCTTAAAAATGTGAGTAAAAAAAGATGCGGCGCCACAAATAAAAAACTGAAGGAAGCTATGAGAAGCGCAAAAAACAATTTTCACAAAGACGACTCAAGTAAAAAAAGCTGCAAAAAAGCGCAGCCCATATCTTTTTATTTTCTTAAGCAGCATTTTGGGATCAATACCGACGACGACAGTATCCTCAAGAGAATTCCACATTAAACAACATCGATGTTGCTATTGCCGCCGAAAATTTAAGAAAAACTAAAAGACGCTTTTTTTTTTTTTTATTTAAAGACTGTCTTTTATTTTTAAATAAAAAAAAACGACCCTATTAAAATAAATAAAATTGAAAATTGAGTTTTTATCACAAAAGAGTATATTTTTTTTAAACGATGGATGCGAAATTAAACGAAAAAAAGCTCAGCTTCTCAACGACAAGAAAAAAAACAAGATGGCCTCCTTATTTATTTTTTTTTTGAAGAAAATGAAAAACGGAAATTTGAGGCGCCAAAAATCCATGCTTCCCATTAAAGCCTTGCTTGTTTGCCACAAAAAGCCAGGTGAAAGAAGAAATGAAATAAGAAATTGGACACGCGAAAAAATAAAAAATTAAATAGAGTAAGAAAAAAATAATAAAAAAATGCCGAACATATTTTAATGTTTTCCTCAACAAAAAAAAAACAAGAAATAAATAAATAACATTCCGAATTCCCAAAAAGCTTGGGCTTCATTAAAACGGTTTTTTTTTATTTTTCGTGAAGAAAAAGAGAAATGAAAAATCTTTTTTATTCAGAAAAAAATATATTGCTTCAGGGAAGAAAAAACGGAGGAATTTAGTCAATCGCTTATCGAAAAAATAGTGAAATCTTTATTTGGTAACGCTAAAAGTAGCTTTTTATTAATTTTACAACAGTCAAAAGCTAGACAAATAAAAAAATTTTAAGAATGGCAAATAAAAATAATAAGTCAAAAAATTATTTGATAAAATAATGAATAATTTCATTCAACTATTCAAAAATTAGAAAAATAAGAAATCACGTTCATTATTTTCTTTTCGCTTTTGTTTAAAAATTTTAAGTTTGACTTTTACCTTCATTTAAAATTTAAAAAGTAAAGGTAACAAAATGCAGCATGTGTTTTATAAACAAAATGAAAAAAAAAATATTAAAAGAGTGAAGGATTTAAATATACTTTTAAGAAAATTTTCGTACTTCATCATTTCTGTCATATGACTATCATCTAAGCATTCTTATTTTGCCCCCAAGAAATTCATAAACTTAGCCTAACTTCAGTAGTACATCCAAAAATCAACACGTCATCAACAATTTTTAAGATGATAAATTATTATTTAAAAAAAATAATATTTACTATTTTTAAAAATAAAAATTGAAACAAAATATCCTTTTGGGAATTAGAGATGTAAAAAAAAAGAAAGGTTATATTTAGTAGTTTTTTTGGTGGTGAAAGTTTTGAATGTCATTCAACTTTAGTTATTCGTTTTTCGTTAACACAAAAACCAACAAGAATGAATATGAAAAATTTGAGTACATACATAAATAGAAGTGAAGAAGTTATTTTTAGATATAAAAAAAGTTATGGAAAATTAAGAAGAGCATTTGAGTAAAAAAATGGCTTTACATAAAAATAAGAAAGAAATGTGTTAAGTTAAAAGAAAAAACAAATAAGTGAAAAACAAACAAAAATAGAGTATTTAAAGGAATTATAAAGCAAGCCTCTGAGGTCCAATTTGTAAAAAAAGGTAATATTATTGTGCAATTTCATTTGCATAACCAAGTTTTGATAGAAGCATGCGTATTCGTGTCGATGATTTTCTAAGGTTTGAGTTTTGTTTGTTGTTGCAAGGTTTTGATAGTCACAATTTGTTACTGAATACAGCCTTCTAAAAAAAGTTTTCTCTCTGTTTTTTTTAAAACGATTGTGAGCATTATGATAGCAATTAAAAAATACCACTTTTTTGATTTTAGTTCGATCAACTTTAATTTAAAGTATGCTGCATATCTTTCATTTATCTCTTAAACTATAATTTTTCTACGGTTGTACTCAAAGAATAATTTTTAATCCATATTTAATATTTTTTAAAGTGAAATTTAGACCCACCAGCAATGTCCTCATATTTCATTAAACTTTCTAAGGATAAGGAAGTACGTGAGCATTGAAAACTTTTTTTTGTGAATCTTTAAAAAATGCCTTTTTGAAAGCATTCTTTTTTTTTATTATCAAATTTTATATAAAAAATTAAAAATGTCTCGTCTCATTCATGGTTTTTTAATTTTTTATGAATCAAAAAAATTGTCGCTTGCCAGAATATTGCGTGTTTAGTTCTCAGACATCCATATTCCTTCTTCCGGGTTTAATTCATTTTTGTGTTTCATTTTAAAAGCCACGACAGATGGACTTCATTTTTTTTTGACTTAACCAAAATCCATGAATGAGAAGCGAGAAAAGACAAAACTATCCAATCAACACTAATTTCTAATTTTCTGACCTTTTTACTTTCTGCCTATATTTCGCCAACCCTGTAAGCCAACCGTCATTTTCGACGGTTACCACCGTCTTTTGACGGTTTTGACCGTCAATTTTTTTTTTCCAAAAACTCAAGATTATTGATAAATAAGCTATGGAGATTATTGCTGCTCTATTTTTTATAGTTGAAACCTATTTCAGAGCCTGACGGTCTCCACCGTCAACTGACGGTCGCCACCGTCAAGAGACGGTTGAAACCGACGATGCGCATTTTAGTTATGAATTTTTTTTTAAGGTTTCAAAATGATTTTTAACATTGAAAAAATATTATAAAAGCTAATTTCAAGCAATGATTAACGAGTTTTTTCCAATTCAATTCATTATTAATATCAAAAATGCACAAAAAATGTGAAATACATGTAAATTTTTTTTCTGTTTTTGTTTATTATTTTATTTTTATTTTTTTAATGCAAGATTATTTTGAACATATAAAAATGAAATATAAACGACCGAAAAATTACGCCACTTTCCTTATGCCACATGTTTACTTCTATATAAATATCATCAAAATGTCGAAGGATCTTTAAAAGGTTTTTTTTTCTTTTAAAAAGTTTTCAAGGAAAATAATAAATAAGACGAAAAACAAAAATGTTTATCCACATCCTTTTTTTGTGCAAAAGAAAAGTCGCCGACAAAATAAAACACCAAATATTTTTCGATATTTTTCTTTCTAGAATGAAAATCAACATAAGATAAAATTTCTTAAAAGTTGTAAACAACCTTCGAAAAGGGCATCGACATATGACAGCATGACTTTTTATAAATTTTGTTCGAAATAGCATATAACGATTGTTTATAAAAGCCAAAAAAGCCATTTTTTGATTTTTTATATTTAGTAATTCTTGGTAAATGAATTTTGCTTTAAAATTGTGGTAAACTAAAATGAGCCTTACTCCTGGGAGCCGAAATAAAGTTTACGAAGGTAAACTTACATCGATCGATAGAAATGAAATTTTGCAAGCGCTTCGTAATGGAATCCTTGAACTCGGAGAAAAAATATATGCTGGATGTCAAAAAATTGTTTATAAGGAAACAAAGGAAGAAGCCGCGGTAACGTGTGTTAAATGCAAGTATATTTTTGCCGCAACTATTACCAGTCGTCAAACTTTATAGTAAGTCGCATACATTAAAAAGGGCTTGGTTCAATCGTTTTAGCGCCAACTTTTTTTAATACTTTTTTTTGAGTTCATTACTGTCTTATTGTTATTTATTTTTTTACGTTTTTTTTAAAAGGCTCTACATATAAAAATTAGATTAAACTTTTTTATAATTTGGCATTTATTAATCTAAACTCATAAAATGAATATGTATTAAAAAAAAGTGGGTGAAAAATGAACTATAGCTTAAATTTTTATAACAAATTTTTTAAAGCTCGCATGAAAAAAATGTACACCAAAATCAAAATCAAGAAGATGTTGAACCGCCAGCTCATTTAAAGTTAAAACTAACAGAGTTATTATCTTTTATGGTTGCAACTGACGTTGTCCCATTTTCCACAGTTGAACATAATGGGCTTAAAAACTTGATGGAAAGCATATATCGCGAAGGGTAAACAATCCAATATTTTACTAAAATTTTAAATTTTTTTTTGCAGTTTTGATTATGGTATTTCTTGTGCACGTAACAAAGTGATCCCTGCTAACGATCCATCAATTTTGGGCTTTATTCCTTCCAGGCAAACTGTTAAAAATTATTGCAAAGCTTTTGTCAAAACAATGGAACCCCAATTTTCAAAGCATATCCTTGATCATGTTAAAAAATTTGGAGCTGCATTGACGCTTGACTTCGGTACCAAAGGTTCTCAGTATTTTGTAGTTACAATCCATTTTACTACAGAAGATTGGTAAATATTCTTCTTTTATTCTTTAACATAAATTATTGATTTTTGAATTGTAGGCAAATTGAAAATTGGATTTTGGATTTTCATGAATTTTCTGCCGAAACCACAGAAAGTCATGAAGTCTTGGATGACTTAACTCAGACTTTAGAAAAACATGGCATTACTTTGGAACTTTTAAAGAATAATATTGTAATTACGAGTGATCAGGGAAGTAATATCGTAAGAGCATTGAATGAATACACTCGTTTGAATGATACTTGCCATTTGTTGAACTTACTCAGCAAAAGGGCCGTATGCCCATATAAAAATAACTACTTGCCAGCAGAATTTCAATTAGATGTTACTACTCGTGAAAGATTAACATTAATTGAAAAAAAATTGGATATGTCAATGAAAATAATCAAGGGAGTGAAGTAAGCCATCATAAAAGCTATTTAATATTTATTTATTTTTGTTATTTTAGCTCTCGACCTTGGTTAAAAAACAAAATATCAAAAGCTGGTGGCTCTTTATTCAAATTCACTGAAACCCGCTGGTTGTCCCGTTTCCGCTCAATAGAAAGCTTAACCAAATTAAATCAACAACAAATGGATTTAATTAATACTAAACTTTATAGCTATTCTGCTAATGGTCGATATGTTTATCGAGAAGCACTTCAAGAATATCGTTCAACCTTGCCTCTTTTAAAATCATATACAGAATTGTTAGAACCGATTAAAGACGCAGTTACTCTTTTCCAAGTATGTCTTTTACTTACTTCCCTATGTTCATTCTGAATTTTTCATATAACTAAAATTTTAGTCTGAAACTTCTCCAACAATAAACAAAGTCTATATTGAATATTATCGTTTAAGACAATTTTTTGTCGACCAAATTGAAGATGATAATGCTGATCGAAAAGCGATGGCCCAAGCTGCTTTGAAAGTCGTTGATTATCAATTAACATTATTTGCAAAATCTGACTACTATATTTTGGGTTTGCTGCTCGATCCACTAAACAAAGATAAGATTCTTGAAATTCCACAAATTTCTATCCCTTCGGTAAACTATATTATAATAAATTTTGATAGGAATAATAAATGTTTTACAGGCCATAGAAACTTTAAAGAAATGGGTTCATAAAGTTAGCAATGATGAATCGGTAGAAGATCCATATGCAGCGGCTCCTCCTTCCCCTTTTACTCAGCATCGACAAACAATTGTAACTTATCCAACCGATGTTGAGGTTGAGAACTACCTTGACTTGAGATCAAACAGCATTGTTTACAATTATGCCGACGCAATTGAATTTTGGAAAGCAAACGCTAAAGTATTTCCTCATATTGCTATCCTAGCTAGAAAAGTTCTGTGCATCACAAGCAGTGCCGCAAGCGAAAGGGTTTTTTCTTTATTGGGAAGGACCGCGACGAAGTTACGTGGATCTTTATCACCAGAAACTGTGAGTATGTTGATAAAGATGAAGAATATGGAAAAATTTAAAAAAAAGTATGCTCCTTTTTTGCCTGTTATAATTGAAGAAGAAGAACCTGAAGTTATGGACGTTTAAACATTGTTATAATTATTTTCTAATGGTTTTTTAAGTTAAACTTTCTCCAAACTCTTAAATTTTTTAAATATTTCTCATACATACATATTTATAATAACAATTTTTTGTTTTTTAATGATGGTAAAACAATATTATAATCTAAAAATAATATATATTTGTATTTCATTTTTATATGTTCAAAATAATCTTGCATTAAAAAAATAAAAATAAAATAATAAACAAAAACAGAAAAAAAATTTACATGTATTTCACATTTTTTGTGCATTTTTGATATTAATAATGAATTGAATTGGAAAAAACTCGTTAATCATTGCTTGAAATTAGCTTTTATAATATTTTTTCAATGTTAAAAATCATTTTGAAACCTTAAAAAAAAATTCATAACTAAAATGCGCATCGTCGGTTTCAACCGTCTCTTGACGGTGGCGACCGTCAGTTGACGGTGGAGACCGTCAGGCTCTGAAATAGGTTTCAACTATAAAAAATAGAGCAGCAATAATCTCCATAGCTTATTTATCAATAATCTTGAGTTTTTGGAAAAAAAAAATTGACGGTCAAAACCGTCAAAAGACGGTGGTAACCGTCGAAAATGACGGTTGGCTTACAGGGTTGTATTTCGCTCACTCATTTTGTAAAAAAAAAAAGAAGCAAAAAATGGCGAAAGAAAGAAACCATTAGCCCCGCGAGACCAATTTTAAGCTCATCATTCCAAAACAACGAACAAAAATATTTTTTACTAAATATGTTTCTTCGCCGATAGAAAATTATCCTTCCCCGAATCCTTTGTAAAACAGCATCCCCATTTTCCTTGTTCTTTTGGTCAGTTTTAAAACTTTTTATTTTAAATTTTATTTTATTTTCCTTTTTGCTTTTTTTCTTTTTTGTTTTAGAAAAAGTTCATTCGGCTGAAGACAAGGCAAAGTTGAAGGAGTCGTCGTCGTTACAACTTACTTACTTACTACTCTTTCCTTCCTATTCATTTATTGGGAGGTGCCTTTCTTTATCCTCAAAAAAAATTTTTTGCCGTCACTTTTTAGGCACAAAGCCAGAAATATAAAAGAACAATTTTCCGCAAATTTAAAAAGGAGGTCTATTGTTTTTCGTAAATTTAGCGGAGCATGTTTTTAAAAGCAAGCAAGTAGTTACTGCTCCTGTAAAAATAATAAAAAGTAAAAGAAAGAACTGTTTCTTTCCATATTTTTTTGGAAAGGAAAAGCTTGAATTAAAATATATTTTTGTTTGGAGTTATTCATTCACTAAAAAATATGAAGATTGAATGGTTAGAAAAATGGTGGTCAGAGAGCCTTAGTTCAGTTCGCACGAAAGCTATTTGTCATTTTCTTTTTTGATGAAGTAAAAAAATAAAAAATTTGCATCTGGTTATTTTTTGTTTTAATATTATTAATGTTTTGGTTTTAATCAAAGTCATAGACTTTTTTGCTTCTGCTATTTTTAGAAAAATTTGTGATGAAGTTTTTTCTCAAAATTTATTTAGCAAAGTTTTTGGTTTTTATTTCACTCGTAATAAAAATAATAAATAATTTAAAAATTTATGGAAGGTCAAGATCCTTAACTATCAAAAGGTTTTTCTTTTTCTTCATTCAAGCTTATTCTAGAAACATGAACTCCTAAGAATTAAAGCCAATCAAAAAAGGTGATAGTTTTAATTTTTTTAATGATCGGGATATAGAATCTTTATCGCCATTGAAAAAGCTTTTTCTTGATTTTAAAATTTAGGTAATTCTTTTTGATACTTATCAAACTCTGAGCTGATTGAAAAAGTTCCACTACCCGCAAATTTATTTTTCTTATTTTTTGTACTTTTAGATATTTACCAATAAAATGCTTGAATTCTTGCATTTTTACACCTTTTAATTAACTTTTTGCTGTTTTTGCTTTCAAATTTTTTCTTTAAAAAATATTAGCAATAATAATATATTCCATTTTCTTTTCCATTTTTATTTTTTTATCCTATTATATAATTATCTATGTATGTATGTATAAGCATGCATTTCCAACTGCCACCATTTCTTCATTCACTAACATTTGACTGACAAGCTGCAAAAAAAAGAAAGAAAAAATTATATGTGTACACTTTTTTTTCTTCCAACATTGGTACCTTTTTTTCTTGTAACTACCAACCCAA
The DNA here is from genome assembly GCA_028622995.1 of Panagrolaimus kolymaensis. Lineage (NCBI taxonomy): Eukaryota > Metazoa > Nematoda > Chromadorea > Rhabditida > Panagrolaimidae > Panagrolaimus > Panagrolaimus kolymaensis. Next base: position 181,584 of record JAJQJQ010000031.1, read on the forward strand.
AAATAAAAGTGGGCGGCGCTGCGCTGATGTTTTACTTTACTTTATTTTTTTTTTTGTGTTCACGGCTGTCTTCCTTTTTTTTATATCCGCCTGTAATTCTGCTGGTCCGGTTATTTGACTCCCAGAGCCTAGTGTCTGCGACAAGTGGAAGAGAGTCGAACGGACAGGTGCCACGCTGAATCCCTCTTTTGCTTCTTTGACTTATGCAAATTTTTTAAATCAGATCAAATATCTCTCTGAAATTTTATTTCGCTGTGATGCTTCGCTTTTTTGGTATTTTTTTATTGTATTGTTTCACGGACGGCGATCAAAAAAAAATGCGCGAGAGAAAAGACAAAAAAAGAGACATACAATATCCAATTTTGTCGTATTATTTATTTCAATCGCTTGCTTTTTCATACTTTTTAATTTTTACTTTTTTGATCAAAAATTAGTTGCTTTTTTCTTCTTTTTTTGAAACATTTAAAAAAATAAAAAACTTAAGAATCTTGTTTTAAATATTTTATTGGTTGGAAGACACACTTTTTTTACTTCTTTTTGCTGCTGCTCCTGGAGAAAATTCAGTTATTGTCAATTTCCGAGTATTTCTCCTTATTTTTATTTTTTTATTTTTTTGGCCTGTGACTTCCGCCCTTGTTTTTTTTATTCTTATTCTTCGCATGCGTAATCTTCAAGCTTTAAGCTCTAGTATTTTTTCCTTTTTGCCCTCTTACCCTCCTTATTTTTTTTTAGTTTTAGTGTATATCTTTTTTTTTGGTTTTTTCCCGTTTCTTGACGATGGAGTGTATTTTGTTTTTTGCTTTATTTTTTTATAAAAAATAAATATATAAATTTTCTCACGAACTTAAGATTCTTGAGAAGACTGATGACTAATTGATACAATTTTTTAGACAAACAACTGACACCCATTTTTTAAAAAGGAAAAAAAATTATGAATGAATGAAAAAAATAAATTTTTGAAATGCGATGAAAAACTTTTCAACATCGACGACTTATTTTTGGCAACAACAAAACCGTTTTTGTTTTTATCGGTTATTTAGATATTTTTTATTTTTTCAATGTTTTATTCATTTTTCAAATGCCATTGCAAAATTTGAAATTACTTCAGTTTCGACAAGTTCGATCGTGGTTCGAATGATTTCAGCGGCTAATGTTTCGAGGTTTGAAATGGATGTAACTATTTATGATTTGGATAGGCTGAGAGAATTTCGAAGGACTGAACTTAGTGCTGGGAGGCATGATGACGAAGTTAGTTATATTTTTTCATTAGTTTTTTTGGTTAAAATATTTAAAATAATTATAAATTCTTTTTTTTCCTGAGCCTTGAAATAATTTTGAGTGTCTTTTTAAATTTAGGAACTGAGCTTTCGATTTTTTAAATTTCTAAAACAATTTTCCTTTATTTCTTTGTTTTAAATTTACATTTAATTTTAACGGCCCATTAATTTATTATTTCTTTCCTCTTCTTTTTTAAAGAAAGCCACCTCTAAAAATTAAACTTATCCGAGTGCAACACAACAGCTTCAGCATCAAAGAAGAAAAAATGCATAACAAAGTTCCTCTTTTTTTCTCTCCATTTCTATCTCCAAAAAATAGAAGGCATCACCACTTCTTTTTTTGTTGCATTTATTTTATCGTCATCAGACTACACTATTCTTCCGCCTTTTTTTCATGTTAGTTAACAAAACAAAGACACAAAGCATTATGTCAACAAAATTTGCAAAAAATTTATTTTAAACCCACCATTTCCTCCTTCTTCCTTCTTCACTTTGACCTTTTTTTGGTGTCCTTTTTTATTTTATTTTAAATTCATTTGATATTGAGAGTTTTTGTTTGGAAGTCAATAATTTTGTTTTGTTAGGTTAGAGCGGTAAAAAAAAGAGTGGATAAAAGCAAACGACGACAAAAAAAAGGTTAAATATTTTAAATGGACAAAACAAAACACAAAAAATGCGAAGAAGGAATTGGATTTCTTTTTCTTTGGGTCATTTGCGTAATGCATCGTCCAATATTTTTATTCCATTTGCATCCACTTTTTTTTGGAGGAGAAGAAGATGCCCGCCGCCGAGGAAAACAATCAAATAAATGCCGATTATGTATTTTGTTTTTCGGTGGCGCGCTCAGGGTTGATGGTTTAATGGAAACTCATGTAATTGTGCCAAAAAAAGGAAAACATAAGATTACAAGATTTTTGGATGTAATGACACGCGTCGTCATCGCATCTCTGTCACTGTGTCACTTTGGGGTCATTAATGCGATAAGTGCTTTCTCAATCTTTTTGCTGCTGATTTTCATTCATTAACTTTTGCCTTCTTCTTAGTTGCAATTGTTTATAATTGTTGACTCGGAAATAATTTTATATTTGATTGGTAATCTCTCAACAAATCTATAATATTAAAAACGAGGAGGAAGAAAAAAATCGCAATGCATTTAAAAACTTTTTTGTTGTTAGTTAGTCTCTTACATAATTTTTTTTTGTTGTTGACGAAACACTTTCTTTCATTTATTTATTTTTATTGAACTTGTATTGTTTAGGAAATTTTGTGTAGAGAAGTAACGCTTCAATTTAAAAATGAAAACAAACTCGAACTCTTCAAACATAGCCCACTCTTTTTTCTTAGAGGAAAGGAAAATTTACATAATGAAGTGCTTTTTTTCTTTGCAGTGTACTAGAAAAGAAAAAAAAATGCATTAGTCAAATCCATTTTTTTACTTTGGCCGAAAAAATCTTAAAAAAGAAGAAAAAAGTTTTTTAACAACAAAAATGTTTTTTCTTTTCTTTTTTTTGATATAAAAAAAGAACAGCATTCATAATTTTTTTTGAAACACAAAAGTGCAAAGCTTGAGCTTGTTTGTAATGTTGCTTGCGCAACATTCATAATTTATACTTTCTTTCTCTCTATTTTTTTCTGAAAAAAAAAAGAAGAAATAAATAGTATGTATGTCAGTCAAAAAGCAGGCAGGCGCATGTCAAATTTTTAGTTTTCAAGGCTTTGATTTAGCTTTTTTTGAAATACATATTTATCACGAAAAAAAGTAAAGTAAAAACAAGCTCAAAGGAATTTTTAATTATTACTCATAGCTTTTTTTCTTAGTAAAAGTTTAGTTTAGAGTTTTAAACATTAAAAGTTCTTGAATATTCACAAAACATTTCATATATAAATTTTAAAGAAGCGTGGGAAAATGATGATATTTTTGAACCTTTTTTGATCTTCCTATTGCCATTCAAATTAAATTTTCAAACAAGTTTTAAAAAAATCAAAAAGCAAAAAAAAGTAATATTAAAGTAAGCGCATTTGAACAGAAAAGCATGATTCATTCTGACAGCAGCTCTTTGAAAATTTCCAAAAAATGCCGATAAACCAATCCAATTTAATTTAATGTATAATGTAATGAGGTCATAATTTACGCTAAAAATAAAGCCAAAAAAAGAATGAGAGAAAGAGATATTCAAAATTGCTTTTCTATCTCTTCTTTTTTTTGTATCCATCCAAGTAAAATATGTATTTAACGAACCAAAAAAAAAAAGAAATATAAAAAAGCATATTTTTTATTTAAAAAATACGAAAACGGATATGGCCAATCTTTTCGTTAAGTCGATTCGAGAGTTGAGTTGTTCCGATAAGAAGACAAAAATGAGTGGTTTTTTTCTCATTGTTTTTCGTGTTATTTTTTTTTTGAGTGACGGCTTTTTGCCGTATTTATTTTTTCCTTTTTTTCCTTTTTTTGTATGTCAGTGTCGGTGTTCTTTCTTTTTTTCTTTAATAAAACGATTTAAGATTTAACGCTTAAGCGTCCGTTGATCGTTTTTAAGAAGTAAAAAGAAAAATGAAAAAAGAAATAAGCTTAAAAATAAAATAGCTGTCTTTTTTTAAAGTGGATACTAAAAAAGAGGATAAGAAAAAAAAAGAGAGGGATAAAAGTAGTATTGAGGATTAACATATTTTCTTGGGGTTAAAACAATGAAAAAATACTGTATCTTTGACTTTTCAGCTTTCCTTTGACAGTCTAATTCCCTCGACATGGTTTGCAATAAGAATAGAATATCGTTTAATTTATCATAATTCTGATGGCGGTTATACTGATTTTCCAACCAAGCAGGTTAGTTTTTTTATCTCCAAAGTTCAAAAAAAATGTTCAAAAAATCTATTCCGGAAAATACATATTTTTTCTGCCAAAATTTCAACGAGATTTTAATTTTCGAATTTGGAGGTCTTTGATTTTTTTGTCCTTTGTTTTCCTAATTGCGTTCCTACTTTTTTTCAATACTCAAATGGTTCAAATCAAAGAAGAAAAAATGCAAAAGTGCCGCTGCAATTAAAGTTTTTCGGCGTCTTTTTTGGAACAAAAACAAAGGCCTCCAATCAAAAAAATTAAACACCTTTTTTATTCCTTTCATTTTCTTTTTTTTATTATAGGAATTAATTGTTCGAACTAAAAATGATTCAACTATATCGCCTTCAACAAATATAAATGATCATATAATATTTATTGAAAATGTAATTACGGATGATCGAGATGTAAATGTTACTGTAAGTAGTGCCTTTCCTGCAACATCACGAGTAAGTTTTTCTCATTTTATATAACTATAATTGATACCTTTGCCTCCGCCATTGGCCGAAAAAAATGTATTAGATTTGGATTTATGTAATTAAACCCTTTATAAATACAAAGTCACAAAGTTTGGTGGCAAAAAAAAAGTAAAGACTGCACCTGGACCATCTGCCTGCCTACTTTGCCATTTTTTTTACTTTTTTGACTAATTTTTTCAGCTTTCAACTTTAATCGTTCCCGAGCTTCAATGTTTACGAGGAATAGTAAAACCACCTGCTCAACGAATAATTTCATATGCGAATATTCATTTTGATTTACGTAAAAATATGAGAAATACCAATCGCTTCGATAACCCACATTGCACAAAACTTTGTATATTTCCGTTTATTCGAGCTGAAATTATTGATTCCGGTCAACAAACTTTTCGAGGAAAAGAATGGTGTGGAACCATAGAAGAAGCTCTCGAGTTAATAGCAACAACAAATAAAGCAACTTCGACATCAAATTTAAAAATAACTGTGATTTCAACAACAACAAAACTTTTAATAATAATATTTTTTGCCTTTTTGTATTTTTAATTATTCGTTAAAAAATTATTTAAATAACTATAATTTAATCGTAAAAAGAATTACAAAATAATAATAATATTTAATAATAATAAATTTTTTTGCTCAAAAAAAAGGAAAATACTGAAATCAGACAATCTCGAAATTTTTTAAGAAATGTAATTATTATGATTTTGAAGGTGAAAATTACATATGTATTTTTTTTTAAACTTCGTAGTAGCAGACTTTTTTTGTTACACTTACACGTTAACGACGCGCGTTGCTCTTGACGACAAGCTTGCTTGATGCTGCTTAGTTATTTAGTTGGTTGGTAAAATGTGGCAAAAAAAGATTTAAAAAATTGAAAATGCCAATATTAAAAAAAATAATAATGTTATATATACTAAATTGACCCTTTCATTTTTGTTACAGATTTTTTCCTTTTTCAGCTTAAAGAATATTTATATTGGAGGAAATAAAGAAAAAATTTGAACTTATTAAATTTTCTAAGATTAAGCGTCAAAAAAGTCGTTTAACAAATTTAGTTTTATTTTTGTAAATTCTTTCATTTTTTTCCCATGGCTTCTTCGTCGTCGTCTGAAGGTAAGAAAATTTAGATCAAAAAATTGTTTTTGTTGCTCCAGCTTTTTTTAAATCTTGCAAACTTTAGATGCCGCAGCGATCACAGCCATCCAGCAAAATGTAGTTTCTAATGTTGTGGTAGTACAAAATAATACGGTTAAACCAACATATTCGGTGATTCGATCAAACATTATTCGAATCACTCCAGAATCTATGCAATGTAAATTATACTGCCGTGGCACAGCGTGCAAATATTGTACACCAACGGGTTGGACTCAAGCTGAACAAGCTATTAAAGGAATTTATTCATCATGGTAAAACTTTTTAATAATAATAATTTAAAAGACTTTTGATTCGATTTCACGACGAAAAATTACTCAAAGTCTCATAACGAATACTTTTTTTTTTCAGGGTCACTGACAATATCTTAGCTACAGCAAGGCCCACTCAAATCGCCATTCAACAATATGATATCCTTAAACAATTTAAACAAAAAAAGATTAAAACTATTATAAATCTTCAAAATATAAATGAACATGCATTTTGTGGTCCACCATTATTAATTTGTGGATTTAGTTATGATCCAGAAATGATGATGAGAAATAAAAGTATGTTTTGGGAAATAAAAAAATTAAAGTTTTAAACATAAAAATAAATTTTTACTTTTTTTAGTATATTATTATAATTTTGCTATGCCTGATTTTGGTTTTAGTAATATTTATTCTTTACTTAATATAGTTAAAGTTATGTGGTTTGCTGCTAAACAAGGAAGAATAGCAATTCATTGTCACGCGGGTTTAGGAAGGACTTGTACTTTGATAGCTTGTTATTTAATTTGGTCGAATTGTTGGTCGGTAGAAAAAGCTGTGAATTATGTGAGATCGAAAAGGTATGGAATTTTAGTCGCAAACTTCAAAAAAAGAAGGAAATTTTTCGAGATCCACAATTTCGCCTTTTTTCATTCAACTTCGGTTTCGAAACAAAATAGCACCAAAAAAATAGAGAAGCATTTATTTTTAAAGTCTAGATTTCGACACAAAAAGTTTTTTGATTTGAGATCCAACAAAATTGTATCTAATTTAACCCAAAAACATTTCAGGCCAAATTCCATTCAATCTCCCCGTCAAATCGATTTAATAGAACAAATGTGGGAATTAATTAAAAAGTATGCTATGGCTTTACCCGAAGAATCAGGGCTTACTTTACCAAGTTATTTAACAATGCAAAATGATTTTATTTCATCGGATGAAATAAGAAAATTTTCACATGTCCCCAAAATGGTTTATTCAGTTTGTAATCGATTATTACACCTTATATTTGATAAAGGAATTCGATATGAAATAGATCAAAAATTAACGAGTGGACACAACGTGAGGTCATGCACAATTGGTTATATAAATGTTGAATGGAAAATTGCTTACACTTCGAAAGGGTTTGTTGTTTGTCGTTTGCTTTTTTTAAATATACAATCTTTTTTTTTTGAATAAAAAAAGTTATAAAAAAATGTAAATTAAATTTTTATGTATTTTTTTAGTCGAGCTCAAATGCGTTATATCGTAAACCTATTTAATCGATTGAGAGCATTTCCATTTGACAAAGATGATAGTGTTCAACAAAAATTTAAAAATGAAGTCACTTTAATCAATATCGATGATTCCCTCCTTGGTTTGGATGCATCTCAATTAATTAGTTTATTAAATTATTTTATGGAATTAATTAAACGGCCTTATTGTGATATCGATGAATTAATTGCGGCATTTAACCATTTTTCACCCAATAATACTGATGAAATTCCTTCAACTCCAGCACCTGTCACTCAACTACAAAATTCTAATTCAGACCAACCAGAGTCTAGTGAACCACAACCTTCAACGAGTGGTGTTGGTAGTGGCGGTGGAGAGCAGCAAGAAAGAGAAACGACGGCTGATAACACTACAAGATCATCATCGTCGTCTGTTAATCACAAATGCAATGCGGTCAGTGTTTTTTATATTATTTTTCTTTGAGGTACAAAACTTGTGACCAGAGAGAAAAAAATTCAACTTCTTTATGGTTTCTGTTTTAACAAGTTTTTTTTGGCTTTATGATTTTAGTTTTACAACGAAAATTTATTTTCTTTATTTTTCGTTTAAAAAAATTTTGTATTCCAAAAAATTCTGCACTTCACGTTTTACCGAATGTTTTTAAAAAAAAATTAATTTTTTCTAATTATATTTTTTCAGCCATGGCAATGTTTAATTTTCTATCTCTGTAATGCTTTGAGTTATATGACAGGTGAAAATTATGAAGTTGTGGTAGATGTGATGTCCATTTGGTTAATCAATGATATCGATAGAAATCTTAAATCCGCCATTCACACACATATGAGAGATTTATTTGCTCGAAATCTTCATGAACAACAAGAACAATCACAAAAAAAGCGGCAAGCTTTACTTATGCAAAAATAAAATTTAATTCAAATTTTTAAATTTTTAATGAAACTAAAAAAAATATGCGTGTATGTTTTTTTGTGTAAATGAGACTGACCATCATTGAAAAATGGAAAACATGTATTGTAAAAAAAAAGTGAGAGATGAATAAAGAATTTTTTAATCTCAAAAAAGTTTTAAAAAAGCAAAAACAGACAATCAAAAAAAATTCCAGAATTTTTTCCTCAATGAATTTTTTTTTTGAAATATTTGGGAATATAAAAATAAGTGGATTATGCAATCAACTTTAAAAAAAATGGACATTTGTAAATTTTTCTTGCTTTCTTTTTGTCCAAAAAAAAAATATCCACGTAAATTTTAATTTGTCACAGATTTTTTAAAATAGCTTTTATAAATTTCAAAGTTTCAAATATCTTTGAATCATAGAAAATCCTTGCTTTGACTGCTTTTTTTCTCAGCTATCATACTTTGTGCTTGGACACGTATCTTTTTTCATTTTTTTTTTCATTTTCCTTATCTTTCACAGTCCGTTTTTTTTTTAGTTCAAACAAGTCAAGACGACGAGATAACAAGAAAAAAATAAAAAGCAAGGTAGCCATGGAAGAAAAGAAAAGCATTGATGATTTTAATATCGTCCGGCCTCACACCACTCTACTTTATGGGACAAAAGACGACGGCGACGATGTCAACCACCACCACCACGGCCACGACATCGACGATACTACTACCAGCTATGTTTTTCATTCCTTCTTTGCTGCTTCCATAAAAATAAATATAATAATAATATTTTTTTTTGTGTATAGTCGATCACGATCAAACAGTTCCGGAGTCATTCTTTTTTTTTTTTTTGAAATGGCTATTCTTTTCTTTTTTAAATCCAATCTCTTTTTTTTTCTTTCACTTTCAACTTTTTTCCGCGAAAGAAGAAAGCTTATCCACTTTCTTTTTTTTTCTTCCTGTTTTTGCTTTTTTTGCTCTTTGAAACGATTTCTGGTTTTTTTATTATTATTAAAAAATTTAAATCACAAAAGCTTCAAAGCTTTTTATATTTTTTTATCCGTGAAATAAAAAAGTTTAAAGCTTTAAAGTTTTTATTCTTTAGTTTTTATTTTTCTTCAGAATTTCAGAAAAAAATGTTAAAAAAGCGAGTTGCCATTATTGGTGCTGGACCCAGTGGACTTCCAGCTATTCGGCATGCTTTACTTTATGGCGTGGAACCTGTATGCTTTGAATGCACTGAACATGTAGGAGGTTTATGGAAATATCATGAAGGCGGATCAAATGTTCATGGACAAGAATGTAAGCAAATTTTCTATATTTTTATTCAAATTTTCAATCTAAAAAAACTAATTTTTTGGTAATTTCTAAGCCTCTAAACTTTTTAGTATCCTGCGTCATGAAATCCACGGTTATCAACACTTCCAAAGAAATGACAGCATTCTCAGATTTTCCACCTCCAGCAGAATTTGCAAATTTTATGCATAACACAAAATTATATCAATATTTTAATCAATATGCAGAATATTTTGAACTTAAACAATATATTCGTTTTAAACATTGGGTGAAAAATGTTGAAAGAGCTGAAGATTATGAAAAAACAGGGAAATGGAAAATTGATTTTCTTGATCGGTTAGTTTCTCACAAAAAAATTCTACTATTTTTCAAACTTAAAACTTTATTTTTTTTTTTAGAGATGGAAAAGAAAAATCAGAAATTTTTGATGGAGTTCTTATTGCCACGGGCCATCATGCAGTTCCATATTATCCTTCCAAATGGCCGGGCCAAGATAAATATAAAGGACAAATCAGTCACGCTCATGATTACCGTGACCATAAAGGTTTTGATGATAAAGTGGTTGCAATCGTTGGAGTTGGAAATTCTGGTGGGGATTTAGCTGTGGAACTTAGTCGAATTGCTTCACAAGTTTATCTCATTTCTCGACGAGGTACTTGGGTATTTAATCGACTCGTAGAAAATGGAATGCCTTTTGATATTGTTCTTTTTCGAAGAGCTCTACTCGCATTGAGAAATATTCTTCCTGCATTTATTTCCATAAAATTTATGGAATTTCGATTAAACAGAAAATTTGATCATAAACTTTATGGATTGAAACCTCAACATGGTTTATTCAGGTTCGCTATTTTTTTTTTAGCCTTCTAAAAGTGATTCTAAAAAGCCGACGATAAAAATATTTTTTAGCGCCCATCCAACCGTGAATGATGAACTTCCAAATCGTCTTGCAAATGGTACTGTTGTGGTAAAACCAAATATTAAAGAATTCACTGAAACTGGCCTCACTTTTGAAGATGGCTCTAAAATTGATCCAGTTGATCGAGTAAGTCCAAATCTAAATTCCAAAAAAAAGAAAAATTATATATAAAAGCTTTGCTTTTTTTTCTAGGTTATTTTATCCACCGGCTATACTCTTGGTTTTCCATTAATTGAAAATGGAAAAGTTATTCCTGCAATTGAAAATGAAGTCACTCTTTATAAATATATGTATCCTCCAGCTTTAAGCAAGCATAATACCCTCGCAGTTTTGGGCTTAATTCAACCATTGGGTTCCATCATGCCTATCTCAGAATTACAAGCCAGAGTTTTTTATGATGTGCTAGTTGGAGAAGCAAAATTACCATCAGAAATGGCAATGATGGAAGATATTGATTGCAAAAAGAAACAAATGGCTGCTCAATTTATTCATACTCGTCGTCATACTATTCAGGTGAGACTTAATTGTTACGAAAAGTTTCAAAGCAAAAATTTTAGTTTTAAAAAAAATACAAAGTTTTAGTTGTGAGACTCAACTTTTGAGATTTTTGCATTTAGTTTAAAAATTTGAGAAATTTCGAAAGAAAAATTTAAATAAAAAATCAGCTTTTAATTTTTTGTTGAAACATAAACAATTTTTAATTTTTGCTTTAAAGTTGGTAATCGCTAGAAATCTTTATTTTAAATCCATTTTTTTAAATATCGCTTTGTGGTCCAAATACCTAATTTTTCTTCATTTTTAAAGGTTGATTATGCTTCATTCATGGATGAACTAGCTGATATTGTTGGTTGCCGCCCCAAAATCATGGAACTTTTCCTTAAAGATCCAACTTTAGCCTTCCATGTTTCTTTTGGCCCTCAATGTCCTTACAGTTATCGAATTCATGGGCCATTCAAATGGGAAGGAGCTCGACGAGCAATTATGGATATGCATGAACGAGTTAAAAAAGGCATGATTCCTGGTGGGGGAGTACCTCAAAAAGAAGATCCCATTGGAATTTATCATAATCTCGCATATTTTCTCGCTGGAATCGTTTTAATTTTTTCGATTTGGGGTTTCTTATTTTAGAATTTTAAAATTTTTTAATAATGGTTTAATTCTTTGATTCTTTGAGATTTTTTTAAACTAAAAAAATAATATTTTAAACTGCAATAATAATATATAATATTTTTTATTTATCATTCATAGCCTTAAAATAAAAATATATTCCATAAAAATAGCATTAAATCGACGAATTTGTTTGCAAACAACACAAAAAAATTCTGAATCATTACATCATCGAAAAATTGTAATGGCAAGGTTTAGTAGTGGTCAAGCTTCATTCAGAAAAAGGGTAAACATGAAAATAGAATGACCACAACCAAATTTATTTTCCTTGGACCATAAAGTTTATTTTATGATTAATGGCGATAGTGTTGTTATATCATATTTATCCTTTCTTTATTTTTATATTTATTTGTTTGTGATTGCATCGTCAACTTTTTGAATCAACCCTTTCGAGCAAAGCCGACGAGTATGAAAATAAAAAATAGAGAAAAAGAAAAGAAATGAAAGGAATGACAACAACTAGGAGGATCATGATGATGTTGATAGCTAACTGACAGACACTGCTTGAGGCACATCACATCAGCTGTTGCTGCTTGCCTATTTAAAAAAAAAGAAAGAAAGGTCGGCGAAGGTTTTTTTCTTCTTCTTTCTTTGCCTTATGCTTGCTTTTTTTAAGAAAAATTCGTTCTAAATTTTTCTTCTTTTTTCTTTGTCTTTTTTTGTTTTATTAAGTCACAAAGCAACAAGCAACCAAGAAACAAAGAAAAGCAAGCGAGTGATCTTCTTCTTCTTCCGGCGACGACGAAGAAAGGGAAAAAAAATTCAGCAATACAGCAGTGGTGGTTGATGGCTTTTCTCGCGAGAGAGAGAGAGTGAAAAAAAAGTTTTTTTTACACATTTTTATTGTTTAACCAACAACAATATTGCCGAATATTTTTATGCCAACAAATAAAAAAAGCGGGATTATAATTTAAATTTAACACCTTATTAATTTTTATGTTTTTTTTTTGAATTTTAATTTGAAAGTCTATTTTTTTTGAGATTTAGACTGTTTTGAACAGAGAAAAAAGTTTAGGCTTTAAACCAAAAAAATATTGAGGCTATGCTTTTTTGTTGTTTCTAATTAAAACAACTGTTTTTATTCGAAATTGTTTTTAATTGATTTACGACCTTTCGTTACAAGTGTTCACCTTTTTTTATTTTATTAAAAAACTTTCATTTTTTTGTTGTTGTATAGTTTGTTACAAAAAACGCAAAATCGATTAACTTTCGCGTTCAGATCCTCAGATTGAAATCTATTTATTAAAAAATTACATTATTACTTTTGATTTTGTTTATAAAAACTCAAAATATAATTTTTTTGATATTTCTCATAAAGTTTTTTTAGAGTCACTAATATTCAAACTTTGAAAACTATTTTTTTAAAGAATGAAACCGATCAGTATTGGTCGGCATTTTCTTGTTATTTTAACTTCAATACTTCTCTTGGTTGCCATTGCTTTTAGTATTGCTGCAATTGCAACCCCGTCTTGGCAAACAGTATATTTAGCGGAATTTCAAAGTGAACATGAACATGGTCTTTGGATGGATTGTACAATAACGAGACGCTACGCACAAGGTAGACTTTCCTAAACAAAAAAAAAGAGATTTTGATCAAGAAATCCTAAAAAAATCCATTGTTTCTTTTTCTTTTTTTTGATCAAAAAAATAAAAATACAAAATCACGGATGATTGCGAAAGTCGTTGGTTGCATTGCAACATTTTTCCTTCTTTTTTTCTTGGGGGTTTATTTTATTACAGTTTATTTTATATATGTTTTTGCTATTTTTGTTACTATTCTTTTTTCTTTCCGGTCTCTTTTTGCTTCTGTTTCTTTTTTTTTGTTTACGTCAAAAATAAGCCATTTGTGAAAGAAGCTTAGGAAAAAGTGACTCAAAAATTTATAGTGGTGACAAAGCAAGCAAGCAAAAGCCCATTTTCGGACATAAACAACTACGCTTTTTTCTAATTTTAAGAATGAAAAAAAGTTGCCAAAAAAAATTCAAAGAAATAATTTCAAGAGTTTTAAAGAAAATTTATGTTTTTTAGGTTTAATTAATTATCATCAACATTGTACATATAAATTTGAAAATGGATATTTCCCAGATGGTGATGGAATTCATGTTCATCAAGAAGAGGAGCAACATAAATTTCATGGTAAGCGACGACGACCTCTAAATTTTAGAGAACAAAATCCTCAAAAACAAAACTCAAAACTTTAAAGTTAAAAAATAAAAGAAAATACCTGAAACAAAATTTTTCTTTTTTTGGAAAATTAAAAAAATAACAAATCAGTAGCGCTTTTTATTTTATTTTTGGATAGAATTTTTTCATTATTTTTAACTTTTTGTTGTCAAATTAATATCTAGTTTTTTTCAGAATGGCACAAAGCTGTTTTACTCCTTTTCGGTGTTGCAATTCTTTCCGCTGTTACTTCACTATGTTTTTCATTTTGTTCTTTATGCGTTCGAATATGTTCAATAGTTGCAAATGTATTAGCTTTAATTGCAGCATTATCATCCACATTTGGTTTAGCTGTATTTTTTATTAGTTCACATCGAAATGATATTCGATTTGTTCAAGGAATAACTAGGACTTATGAGGTAAAAAAATTCTTTGTGAAATCATGAAATTAATTTGAAAAAAATTTTTCAGCAATCAAAAGGTTATTCATTTTATTTGGGAATAATATCAATGTTAACATATGTGACAGCTTTTATTGTGAGCATATTGGCAACGGTTTTTGTATTTTTACATGATCGACAACAACATTCAGTCTCAAATAATAAAACATTCCCTAAAAATAATAGCAACCCAAGAAATGGGGGAGAAAATAATGAAAGACCATTAGGGCCAACATCCATTGCCGTTTAATGAAAATTTATTTTTAAGGTTGTTTTTTATCAAAAAATAAAATTAAAAATTTTACATAAATTTATTTCAAAGGCTTTCATGTATTATTTGTTTGTATTTTTTTCGGTACACATAATTTTTTTCTGATTCTAAAATATAGAATATTATTTGATCTCTTTTTTCTTTTTATTTTTTTAATTACAGAATAAAAAAATAAAGCAAAATCATTTTATTTTTATGTAATTTGTTTTTTGATTTATTTTCCTCTTTTATTTATTCATACTTTTTTTGTTATTTTTTTTTGCAATTCTTTTCTTTTCTATTGTATAAATTTTTTTACCGTCATTTTTATGTGTAAAACAAAAAATTACATTTATTACATCTTTTCAAACTTTGATTAATTTATGGTATCAAATTGAATATATTGTGGCGTAGTTCAATCAAGATATATTTAACTATTTATCAACACTTTAATCGTCGGCATTATACAGCCCCACTTTTGAATACAAACACGAAATATTTTCAGTTGTTTTAATTCGCTTTTTGTTATCTTGAGAAATATATTCCCATTGGCCATTTTGGTTGCAATAAAACATTCCAGAAGTGTAAAATTTATCATGAACAAGATATCTAGTTTGATATCGTCGTACAAATTTTTCCTTTTCTGTATGATTACCAGTTTGCCCTCCTTGAATATATGCGTATTCGTATGTACGAGTTGAGCAAGAAATTAGCGCCTTCATACATGTGTGATTTGACCAATAAACAAAATAATCAACACTATATCCACCGCAATATAATTTAGGATTCTTCTCATATTCATCAAAGCCACAAATCTTTGTAACATTAAATTCTGGGCATTGCATACATTCTTAAATCTATTATTGAGAAAAAAAGATAAAAAGTAGTAAACCCTTACTTTGATGATTGTATTTTTGCATATATCGCATAACATCATACTTTCCCGTTTGGCAAAAAATATCTGCCATGCAACCAAGTAAAAGTAGAAATTGAAACCAATTAATCATCATCCGATTATTTGAACAATGTTACAAGATCGATTTTATTAAATTTGTTTGCGCGATATTGAAGCAAATAAAGTGAAAGCTGGAGAGCAACAGATATGTTGACAAGTTTATGGAACAAAAAATATATATAATAAATAAAAAATGTTAGTTTTTTTCTCTCCAGAAAATTGATTCTAAAATAATAAAAAAAAATTTATAAAATGCTGATAAAAACAAGGAAGAAATCTCTTCAAATAAAGAAAAGAAAAACGAAGAAAAACAAAAAAATGTTTTCCCCGTTTCTTGTTTTAAATTAACCTTGACCTCGAGAACATATTGGCTACGGTGTTTGTATTTTTACATGATCGAAAACAACATTCATCATTGAATAATAAAACATTCCCTAAAAACAATAGCAACGACAGAAATATGGGAGAAAATAATGAAAGACCATTAGGGTTAACATCCATTGCAGTTTAAATAAATTTTATTTTTAATGGTTTTCACATGAAAAATAAAAAAAGAACGACTCAAATTTATTCAAAAACGGGGCTTTTTTGTTTTGTATGTAATTTTTCCGGTACACATTTATTTTATTTTTAATATTGTTTTTATTTGATCCCTGCAAATATTAAAACAAAGCTAAAAAATATATTTAATTTCTACTATGTAATTTTTTCTAATATTTTTTCTTCAATTTTACTTATCCATGCTCCTTCTTTTGATATTTCATTTTTGTAAAGTTGCACTTTTTCGTCTCCTTGGCAATTTCTGTTAATTAGGATCCTTAAATTTTTTTAAAATAAATTTTCAAAAGCTTACTTTTCTTCGCCGCCATTAAAATTTTGAGGCCCCATCATTGCAGAAGATTGTTCGAATGCTTTTAATGAACATAATTCAAAAGATAAATGAGCAAAATCTTCCACCATAGTATAATAACTTTTTTCAAAATTTAAATTTGAATTTTTTCCTCTTCCATTTTTTGTCATTTTTTGTTGATCATTTAATTGTTTAAATATTTCTCTTTCTTTTTGCTTGGATAAATCACTTTCTTCCAATGTTTTTAATTGTCTAAAAATTAACAAAACTTTTATGTTTCAAAAAAATAAGAATATTTTTTTAAAAAATTTTTGAGGTGCAACAGTCAAAAAATTAGGAACTCAGTTACCTATTTTTAAGAATTTCACGACCTTGAGTAGAAAAATAATTTGATGTAATTGCTTCATGTTTCTCATCATCCTTACAAAATCTGAAAGCACCTACTTAATTCTAAAAAAGAAAATATAGGAAAAAATTACAATGTAAATTTCTCCAACTCCACCAACGAATCATTTTCTTGGATAACATTTTCAGCTTTTAAATAATAACTAAAATAGTCTGTATCACTTTCAAGCTCAGCATTAATTATTGGCAATGAACAGAAAGTGTCTTTGTAAGCAGATTTTTCGGTTGCTTTCTGAAACAAAAGTTTTAGATTAAAAAATTTTAAATTAAAAAAATTGTAAAAAAACATACTTTTCGATTTTTTATTTTTATTTTAGGAAATGAAACAATTGTGAGGCGACGTTCTGCCTTTTTCCATTTATTACTGACGTCCAATTTATCTGAAAGCTTTTTTTGTAAGTAAAAATTAAAATAATTACCCAAAAAAAACAATGACTTACTCCTGGTATTAATTCTCGGCAAAACCAAATATTGGGAAGATTTTTGATGTTTCAACATAATTGTTTTTATTCGTGAATATTTTAATCTTTTAAAAAACTAAATAATTCGATAGAATTTTTTAAAAGCGTTCTTTCTTGCTCTTGCAAAACGCCTACATCAAAAAAAATATAGGCATGGCACACTGCATTTAATGTTGTAGCTAAAAGTTAATGTTGCAAAGCGGACTTCCGTTTTTTATTTTTTTTATTTTATTCATTTATATTTGCAAAAGAATATTTATATAAAAAAAGAAAGCAAAGAAACAGTAAAAATTTAAATAAAAATGTATTAAAAAAGAAATTTGGATTAATTCAGAGTTTTGCGAAAAAGACCAGTAGTAGAAAAGCGATTTTTAAGATTAATATGTATATCAGATGAATTTCGTCCAAATGGAACTCGACGTAAATGTTCTCGGGCTCGTTGAATTACGCCAAAGGATTGTTCATCGAAAAGTTGGTAGGGCTAAAATTGAAGCAAGTTTTAAGCAAAAATATGTGAAATTGACTTTGTTTTTTTCCATTAAAATTTGAATATCTTTGGAAATTTTAGGAAAAATAAAAAAGCAGGCAAAGCTTTTAATTTGAGAAACAACAGTAAGTCAAAATGTTCAAGGATGAGTGCAAAAAAAAAAGTGAAAGCCAGAGTTCGAACAACGTAGAAAAAAAAACTTACAGCATTAAACATTTTAGCTGTAATTTGTTTATTCCCATTGTATGCCATTGCATTAACCATAAAACCAACAGCAAAAACAATGGAAAATGTAATTAAAACTGCAATAAAAACAAATATATACGAAGCCCAAACTGAAGTTAGTTTTGAAGAAAGAGAATCAGAATTATCTGCAAAAAACAAAGTTTCTTGTAAAAATTATTTTTCATTAAAAAAAGGGATTAAATATTACAATGTCTTTGTTGAAGAAGAGTTTCACGATTTTCAGGGCAGCCATCTCTTATAGAACTTCGAATTACTCCATTTCGCTTCCATTCAGTTAAAAATACCATAGTTTTTTTTAGAGCTTCAAAGAAGAAGATAGAAAAAATAAATAAACCAGTTAGTTCAAAAAACAATTTTTCGAATGTTTGAATGGCAAAAAAAGAAAAAAACCGAACAACAAAACAAAAAAAGAAGAGTATTTTTTTGAGTCAGGAAAAGTCGAGTTAGCGCCTTTCACTCATGATTTATTTAAAATTTTTACATAAAAAACCGAAGAAAGAAAAAAAGAAGCATAAAAGCAAGTAAAAATTTATTTATTCCTTTCAAAAAAAACTGAAGTTTCGCACCACACCCGTTTTTAAAAAAAAATACATAATTTACCATTCAAAATTTTTTTTATATGTAAAAACACGCATTTTCAGTATAATCATTTGCGCCAATTCAGAAGAAGAAAGAAAGCATGCTTTTCATGGCAAAGCCATAAAAAAGAGATGTTTTTCATTGATTCAAAGCATTTCGTTGTTGTTTGAAAAGAAAAGAAAAAAGCGGTAATAAAAAAGTCAACTAAAAGCAACATCAACAATAGAAATAAAATTTTATTTGTAATTTGTTAAATTAAAAAGTCATTGAATAAAAATTGAAGCTTTTTTAATGCAAGAAAAAAAGTCAAATTAATAGAAAACTTTTATTTGATTTAACAAAGTTGCTGGTCATCTTTTAAACTTTTTGTTTAACTTGTTTGAGACTATTATGAACTTTGGGGACACTGACTTCCATGAAAACTCATTTAGCTTCGATAGTATTTATTATTTTTGTTCACCAACACTTTGTTGTGAGTATTGTAAAAATATATAATTCAAAAAAATTTAAAGACTGAATAATACTTTAACGACTTTAAAAGTGTATCAATCTCATTAAAAATTAATGGATGATTCATAATTTTTCAAAACTTGGTTTCCATTTTAATATAATTTTTTTATTGTTTTTTGCTTTCCGTGCTCTCACTGAATTGATTATTTAGACTTTCGATTTCATTCATGTACATGAAATATAAGTTTGCTATTTTAAAGAAATTTTATTTTAACTATTTTTTATGTATAAGCCATTACATTACTTTCACAAGGATTATATCCACTATTTTATCGCTTCATGCAATCATTATCTTTGCAACTTTGCGATTCTGAAAATGAATAGCGGGAAACATAAACTTTGCTTGACCAAGAAATAAAAAGCGTTGATACTTCACTTTTGTAAAATTATCCATATTAAAAACAAAACACATAAAGAGGTTGCGCATAGTCAAAAGAAAAAAGACCCGAGTTTTTCTAAAATTATAAAATGAATTTAAAAAATATTTTTAATAAAATATTCAAAAAGAAAAGCAAGACAAATTCATTAAACTTAAAACACAAATTTTTTTATATATTTTTTTATTTCATTTTTCATTTTTTGGTTCATAAATTTGACCTTTTTTACTGACTAAGTAGCAAGCGAGGCAATGAGGAAACCAGCAGGTTCTGGTCATCTTTATGTTTCCTAGAGCGAAAATCGTGGAGGTTAGCAAGTTGGCTAGCATTTTTGCATCTTTTTTTTTGTTTGCTTCGTTAACAAAAAAATTCAATCCTTTTATTTACTTCTTTTCTTTTTTGTGAAAACTTTTGATTTTCAAACTTTTTATAGAATCAATGGGTAAGAAAAATAAAGGCAACAATAAAAAGCCTGAACAACGTCAAGTTAGTCAACCACCCACTGACACGTCAGAGGCCACCCAAGAGCAATCAGAATACATGAATGACGCGGATCTTCTTTCAGATGTTGGAACTTCAGTGAGTTTTAAATAAAATTTGAGGCCTAATATATTTGGATTCCTTTTTTTCTAGCAAGTTTTAACCCCAAATGTTGCAACGATGATTGGACCTCGTTCTGTTCCAAATATTGGATGGTGTGCAACTCCAGCCCAGCATATCCTAAAAATGAGTTTTGATACAAATCTTTCAAGATTATGCAAAATGATTGGAATGGATGGATATCATTATATGGCATTCCCTGTAGGTGGCTTAGATCGGGCTGCATTCCAATTTTCTGAAGATGAAAATAATCCAAGCATCATTCCACCCCTAAAATTACCTGACGTTCAATTTGATCGATATCTTTGGGAAACATATATTATTGGAACGATTTCTCCATGGATTGACACCGATCATCCAAATCAATCAAGAGTAAAAGACTCAATAAATGCTTTAAGAATGGAACTCAAACATGCCGCATATCTTGGACTTCGAACTGTTATTATTCCAATTCTTCGTGCAAATTGCCAAAATTTGTTGCGAGTTGTTAATCACTTTTTATGGGTTGAATGTGTTGATTTTAAGTAAGGTTTTAGACTAGACTTTTTAGAATATATAAACTTTTATTAAATATTATTTTTTTAGCGTTGTTTTACTTCTTCCAACCAAAAAGGACCAACTCATTGATCATGAACAATTGGAAAATATTGATATTTTCAATTTCTGGGTTGGAATCCGCCGAAAATTAAAAAACTATCATTCTGAAAGACTTTGCGTTGGTTTAAAACTAGTTGACGATGAAATGGATGAAGAATTTATTGATCGAACTATGTATGATCGATGGAAGGGAGAACCTCTAAATCTTTTTGTTTTAACAGCTGAAAGTTTCAATTTTTCTCCATCTCCTCCAACTCTTAATAGCAAAATAACTGATATGACTAATTCTCATAAAAATTTACTTACCGATCTCTGCACTTCACCAGATGCTCAAAAATTTTTGTTTGCACCTGATTGTCAAATTTGGCCAAATCAACGCAAGCAAATTGCTGAATATTTGACTTCACTTTTAACTGAAACTATTCGAACTCGCCAACCTCCATCAGAAGAAAATTGGGATATCACTATGCATGATCGACTGACCGTAAGTCAACTAGTCTTATTTTATTTTAATTTATTATTTTTTGATTTTTTTAGCTTCCAATGGAAACAATTTGGCGGGATTTAAGCAGCACTGAATATGATTCAATGGAATCCGATAAATATAAATACAAACTTTATGGTGAAGCTTTAACAAAAGTTTTACAAACTTTCGTAAACAATATTGATTTCAATCATGGAATAGTTATTTATATTCTTGGCGCGGGCCGTGGTGGATTAATTTCAACGTGTATGGAAGTCATAAAAAATCGTTTTTCTGGAAATCTTCACAATCTTGTTACTATTATTGCCGTGGAAAAGAATCCACATGCCGCTATGTCTATGAGCTATAAAAATGAATCATTGTAAGTTTTTTTAGTCTATTATCGAAACAAATTTTAAACCCATAAACTTTCAGATGGCATCGAAAAGTAAAAATTATTGAAGGCGACATGCGTTTCGTTTTACAAGATTCAAGCCTTCCCAAAGCTGATATAATAATTAGTGAACTTCTTGGATCATTTGGTGATAATGAATTATCACCTGAATGTTGGCAAAGCGCTTTACCAATTTTAAAAGAAAATACTGAATTCATTCCATTTCAATTTGGAAGTTTTGCGGCTCCTATTTGCGCTCCAAAAATTCGTGATCAACTTCGAGATTCTTTTGTTTCAGTTTTTGATAGTGAGCGAGCAATTAGTGCTAAATTTGATAAAGAAACTGGCACCTTTAAATATTGGAGACCCGAACATTGGTACGATCATATTTTTGTTTGTCCTTTGAAACGATTTTATGAAGCCTCATCACCCAAACACGTGGCCCAATTCAAATTTCCTAAACTTGGAGAAAAGATTAATAATGAACGAGAAAATATCATCGAATATCCAATCAAAAATTCTTGTGAAATTAATGGATTTGCTGGATATTTTGCCGCGGTTTTAGCGAATGAAGTATTCCTCTCAAATTCTTCAAGATTCCGTAAAGAACGTAATGCTTCATCAAGAAGTTGGTTCCCTTGTTATATTCCCCTTCGAGATGGCATTCACGTTAGAGGTGGAACAAATCTCATATTTTTTTATTGGAGAAAAGTTTCTGATGTTGGTGCTTGGTATGAATGGAAAGTTGAATATATTGTAAGTTTTAACAATTTCCCTTTTCTTCTTCTTTCATCCGACTAACTCGAGGGTTTTTAGGATTATTCAACTGAAGAAAAAGTAACCACTGATCTCCAAAATGAAGGAGGACATTCATATTTTATGCCACTTCCACCTCATCCTGATGAAGTCAAGGATTGGTTTTAATTTTTTATTTTAAGTTTAATAATTGTTTTCAACTAAAATTATTGTTGGTTTGTTAACCTCGGATTGTTGTTGTTTATTAGCTTTTTATTATGTTTTTTTTATATTGACTTTAATTTTTTCTTGAATGAATAAACTTTTTGTACAAATTTGAGTCATGTGTATACTTTAGTCAGTCACGTTGGGCCATTCACCATAAACTTCAGTTGAGTATGGTGAAAAGTAATTTCCGTTAACAATGAAATATCCAAATGCTACAACAAGTGCTACTAAAATAGATTAATAATTCAAAAACAAAACAAAAAAGAAGAGAAAAAGGTGTGACAAACGTTTTAGTGGTAAATACTGGAGCTATGCATATTTCTTGCATTTTTAAAAATAAACATTGTTAATGTACAAAAAAATTATCTTTTTAGAAAAGTAAAGTAAAATTATACCATTTGAAGAACCTGCAAAATAGAGGATAGCAAGTGTTTTTTACTCAATGAAAATAAAAAGAATGGATAATAAATGTGAAAAGGAAAATCTGTTTTTTCTCTTTTGTAAACATGAAACAATATTTTTTTAACTTTATGCATACATTCAAAAAGTAAACAACAAAATAAAGAAATGAACAAAAATTCAAACATTTGAAACAGCAACAAAATCAATTTTCAATAGCTTGCAAGCTTCTTCGAGTCCAATTTGAATCCTTTTCTTTTTTTCATTGGTAAAATCATTGAAAAGACAAAATCCAACTTCTTTTGGCTTCTTTCCAGTTTCTTTCTTGATTGCTTTGATGTGATGTTTCAATAGAAGAGCCATTAAAAAGATTGGAGTTGCTGATTTACGAGTTCCCAAGAAAGTTTCAAATTGAAGTAAAACAGGATGTTCTGGATCATTAGTAATTACCTTGAAACCCCATTTTGGATCAACTTTGAGATCGCTAGTTGGCATTGAAAGAACTTTGACCAAATCTAAAAGCAATACATACATATAAATAAAGATAACATAAAGTTGTGGACATACCATAAACAACAAAAGGATCTTTAGTTTTGACTTTGTTTAAATCAGTGATCATATTAGGTTCTTCTTGCGAAAAGCTAAGGTAAAGATCTTTTCCATACGAGCCTAAAAACAACAAACATGTTTACTTTTACATACAAGAAGCTAACTTACCATTCCATTCACTCAAAAACATATAACCATTTTCATCACGAGCACAAATGACGGAAGAGTTATCATAAAAAGCAATTACAGGAACGTTATAATCAGCTTTTGATGTTGCAAGTTTTTGAGGTAATGCTTCAATTTCAGGAACAATGAATGGTTCTTGGTACAAAAATGGAAGCGAGTTTTGATCGACCACTAAAGAAAGCTTGATACGATGTCCATCTTGTTCATTTGATAGATGAGCTTTTCCAACATGTTTGTAGCTTTCAGAAATGGTGTCTCGGAATACAACCTAAAAAACGACATAAAAATAAAAGAAACGAAGTAAAAAGGCTTACATAATATGGTTTCTTTGATTTAGGAACAATTTTGACTTTTTCCAAAGGCAACTCTTCATAGTCATCATCTACAGTAATCACAGCTTGTAGAGGAACAGTAAAATTTGATTCATTTGTAACATAAAGGATTTCCCAAAAGAAAGGAATAAGTTGATTATATCCATGATCATAAATTGTTTTGAGAACTTGTGGAGTACATGCAGCCATACCTACAGGATCGATCTTAATAACCTTTTTAGATGAAGCAACATACAAAGACATGAGCAGATCATTATTTTGAGGATCACAAACAATAACATATTCAGGATTACATGTACTAAGAATTTCAGCAGCAACATCACTAACATTTCTATTAAAGCGATTGATCCTCCGCTCACCTATGTAAGAATATCCTTCTGGTTTACGGTGAAGTTCAGAAATAATTACAACTGGACCATAAGACGAAACATTCAAAATAACATCACCAGTTTTTGTTTCAATCTTTGAAGCAAGTAACATTGACATAATTGAATATGTTTTAGGGTGAACAAGAAAAACATGCCATTTTCGTTTTCTAGCTTCTTCATAAACCATTTGACGAATTTCTAAATTAACATTATCAGGCATATTGTTATAATCAGCAAGAAGGAAAATAACAGCTTTGAGATTTTGACAAACAGGAGAATCAAGAAACATGGAAATATCTTTAATAGGTACACCCATATTATCAGAAACAGATTTAAAATGAGAATCCAGGAAACGAACACCGAATTTTCCATCTTTCATATGATCAATAACCATTACTTTGTCTTTACACTTGAAGTTCTTAACATTCATTGGAGGATGCAATAAGTTATGTTTATCCATGGTTGCAGAAACAATAACGAAATGAAGCAATGAAGTACTTTTCTTTAGAAAAAAAATATCTGTAAATAGTATTTTAAAATAAAATTTTTGTGCTTTTGCAAACAAAAAAGTTTGCCGCTTCAAATCAAACAGTCGTTGTAAGAGGTGAAATGGTATTTGAAATATTTCTGATGGTCTTTTGATAAACTCGTTTCCTTTTCATTTTTTAGAGATTTTTAAAACAATTATTGTGTGCGTTTTATTAATTTTAAATTAATGTATTTATATTTATTTCGGTAAATAAAAAGAGCTTTATCTGCATAGTGAATACAAAAATTAGTAATGAATAATAAAAGTTAGTCATTATTTAAGACATTTTAAAGCGCAAATTAGAAATTAGCTTATAAAACTTCTTTACGACAAGTTTCAATTTCATGCATAAGACGCATAACCATTTCTTCTGAATATGGTGGACCGACAACTTGAACACCAATTGGAAGGCCTTCACTACCCTAAAAACAATATTTGGAAAATATCAAATAATAAGTAAAAAAGTAAACCTTGTTATTATCTTTAACAATTTTATACCACATATCTGAATCCGGATAGTTTGCTTCAGTTTTTTGAACATCTTCTTTTGTGACTTTTGTAATGGGAACTACTCCAGCGGCATAATCCAATAAATTGTAAATTCCGGTATAAGAAACCGAACCAACAGATCGAACTGCATCGCCATGAGTAAAAGCAGCGGAAGGTGATGGAGGACAAAGAATGCAATCAATATTTGCATCTTTCATGGATTTTAAAAATTCTTCTCGATAAACTTCAATTTTTGCATAAATTTCTCGAAGTTCAGACGTGTTCCATGCATTGCAGCGAAGGAATTTGGAGATTCGTGGAAATTTGGAAGAAATTGCAAAACCAATCAAAGTTCGCATCCATAATGGCAAAGCAAAAGCCAAAACAAAAAGATAATATTCTTTGGGAATTATATCCTAAAAAGCTTTTTTAGATTCGATATTGAAAAAATGGAGTTTACTTTAATGAAATTTTTAAACATATAACTTCCACCATCCATAACGCAACCACTAACAAACAAACAATAAGCTTCGGAAACTCGAGGAGGGTTCCATGGAACAAGAGTGTGGCCTTGCTTCCTTAAAATATCCACCGCTACATTAACTCCACGTTTGCAAGCTTCTGTGGGAATAAACCATCCATCATCGATATAATATCCAATTCGAAGTTTATCTTTATTTGTATAAATATTTTCTCTCCAATTTACGGGTGGAACATATGGATCCATTTTGCTTAACTCATCTGTTAACATAGTTTGAGCTAACAGTTTGCATAGTTCTGTGTTTGCGGCCATTGGACCTTCGGTGGCTGCAATCACGGGTCGACCAGGGATTGATCCAACTACGCCCAAATGTGAAAATCGAATTGAGGAAGGCTAAAAAAAATTTTTATACCTTTTTTTAATATTTTTTAAAATAATAATTACTTTAAGTCCAACACATCCACTAAAATGAGCTGGAATTCTAATGGATCCACCCACATCACTTCCAATTCCCATCATCGAACCACCTGAACCAATTAAAGCTGCTTCCCCTCCCGAACTTCCTCCACAAGTTCGATCTTTGTTAAAAGGATTTGAAGTTGTTCCATAAATTGGATTTATGCATGAAATTGTCAATAAACTTTGTGGAACATTTGTAAGCACAAAAGGAATGGCATTAGCTTGACGAATTGTGGCAATGGTATTACTATCTTCGGTTGCAATTTTATCCAATTCTCTTGCATATCCTCGAGTTTGATTATAGCCTTTTACCTGGAAATTATAAACTTGGGATAAAAGACACACGATAAAAAGTTTAAAACTAACTTTGGAATTTTCTTTTAGACTTATAGGTATCCCAAAAAGTGGAGTCATTTCAAATCCATCTTGTTTCATGATTTCATCCAATTCTTTAGCTTTTTTAATCGATTCAATAATAAACATTGTAACGCAATTTGTTTTGCTATGAGCTTCTAAAGCTGCACCCATGTAACTTGCCAATACTTCAGAACAGGTGAGTTTTCCGGAAGCATATCTTTCTAATATTAAAAAATTGTTTTATTTTTAAAAGTAAAAAAAGCCAACCCTGAATTTTATTAACATCAAAAGTTAAAATTTCTTTTCGAAGTTGTTTGGAATATTTTTCAACAAAATCTTTAACTTTCGAGAAATTTAGCTTTTGTTCGACTTTTCGCAATGCGATGGCATCAAAAAGTTTTTTTCGGTACTAAAAAAAGCAAAAATTATGGGAAAAGCAAACTAAGAATTTTAAAAGCTTACAAAATAATACCAAACACAAAACCCAGCAAATCCAACTAAAGAAAGTTGAAACAGGAAATAAATTGAAACACACATTTTTTAAGTCAAAAATAAAATAAAAAACTGAAAGAAAGGGAAAAAACTACAAATTTTGGCTGGGTTTTAAATATGAGTGAATTTGATTGATTGTCTTTTTTTACTGATAACAAGAAAGAAACCAATGTTTCAATGTTTAACAAGAATATGTCCAAAAAAGAACCACAAAAGGTCAGTTAACCAACCACAAGAAAAATATAGTGTTTAAAAAATAAATGATTTTTCTTTCCTTTTTCTAGACGCCATCAATAGAAATTTAAAAAACCAAAAAAAAGTTGATTCATACATGATTAATTTCTCCTGCTTGCTTCAATTCCATTAATTTTTGCTTCAATTCCATTATTTTTAGACAATCATAAAATGAAAACGAAACAATGAAACAATTAATTGTTGCGTCTTGAAATTTTTTTTTCAAAAATATTTTTTATCATTTTTTACACAAATGCAAAATATTTTTTTTCTTGAAAACAAAGAATACAAATAAATTTTTTTATACGGTAGCAAAAATTTTTACTCTAACAAAAATAAAACGTGTATGAAATTTTAATTTGAACATTATCGATTCAAATGTGTAAAAGAAAAAGAAACTTTAACATAAAAAGCTTTTGGATAACAAAAAATAATAAATAAAGGCGAGAGAAAAATCACTAAAATGGCCATTTCTTTTTTTTAAAGCAAATAAGTTTTTAAAAGCTTTTTTTCCTTCTTTCTTTGTTTTCTTTTTTTCTTTGTAAAGATCTTTCACTGTTTGGTATCAAATTCGTAGGAGCTTAAGTTTTTAATAAAAATCCTGTATTTTGCTACCCTTTGGGATCAATATATTTATAACTCGAGTGTTTTTAATTTTAATTTTATTATTACACCCTTGTTTGGCTAAAGGTGCATTATTTACTAATCATTTTTTAAAAACGCTCAACAAAAAAAATAAATAAGATATATCTATTTTTAGTATTAAAAAAAACTTGAAAAGCATATTCCAAATTTATTTTTGTCATGTATATTCTTCGCTCCAAAGATGGCAATCAAAATTATGAAGTGAATCAAAAAATCATTGATGCTTCTATTTTATTAAAGAATATCTGCGGTATGTATGTTTTCGTTTATTCAAAACTTTGATTGAAATTTATAATTTATTAGAGCTGACGACAGCAACAAGTGAACCAATCATTATCGATTGCACAGATCGCTGCTTACAATATTTTATTAAACTTATTAATCATTATGAAACAACAAGCATCACAGATGATGATCATGATGTTGAATTCGAGAAAACTTTGTTTGAAGATATTGATGATGAAAAGCTTGTTGAGATCGTTAAAGAAATGGCAATTTTGGATAGCGACTTTTATTTTGATTCCACCGCAGATTTAATTTTAAATAAAATTAAAGATATGAATTTCAAAGAAATGCAACAATATTTGGGATTGGATGATGACTTTTCACCTGCAGAACGAGAGCTAATTGATAAACATCGTCTCGAATATTTGATTTCCCTTAATAATGTTGTATCTGGGCTTACATTCCCATTTATTTGCCCAAACTTTACCACACTCAAAAATAAATTTTATTGCCCTTTCAATGTTGTATTATCTCGAGTTGTTAAACGTTCAAAAGAAAAGCCAGCGTTTATGTTGTCCATGATAAATAAAACCCTCAAAAATGAGAATGATCGTCATCCCATCAAACTTGCATTTTTTCGAGGTGGAGAAAAATGGCTTATCGAAACTCGATCTCCATATATAAGATCTTTATTATCATCGGAACATCACGATAAAATTTATTTTGATGCTTTCAAAAATAGAAAAATTATTGTTGAAAGTCGTAATTCACCTGCCAATAGCCCATCTCTTGAATTAAGGTACGATTCAAGAGTAAATGAACCAATAAGTGAAGGCGCTTTACGTTGTTCTTCGCTCAATTTTGCTGTTCCTGATAAAAAAGATGTGATTAAAATAAATTTTATTGGGAACCCAAATCAAATCAATAATTTTGACATAAAATTATGTCCGGCTGCTTCTATTGTATATGATTTTACATCTATTCAACTTGATTTCGCCCTTGTTTATCAACAGCTTGTGGCTCCAGATTTATCAAAACAAATTACGTTTGTTTTACCCAGTTCTTTAATCGTTATTTTAATATTTATGGTTAAGATTATCTAGCAGTAATGCATTTGATTTTTCCGACAACGCGACCCTCACAATTTACAAAAAACCAAACGCATCTAAATTTCATGAAGTTTTTATATCCTTTTTTGGACCTGGAATGACTCCGAAATTTAAAGAATTTATTATGGTAATTAAAACTTAAATTATTTGCCTTTTAATTTTTAATTGCAGGAATATATGGAAAATGATGGAATAATTAGAAGTTCAAAAAAGCTTTTTAAAATTCCGAATACATATGATAAAAAAAAATGTGAACATTTCTATCAAGTGTCAATTACAAAAGATTATTTTTAAATTTTATTTTAACGTGAAAAAATAAAGTTCAAGCATATTTAATCATTATTGTATCTTCTCGTATGAGAATAGCATGATAAATAAATAATAATTAAGAGCATTCAAAAAATTCACCTGGAACGGCGGGATTCTCTTTACAGAAAAATTTAAATTCTCGGCGTATAGCATCTACTAATGCTTTGTTGTCAATACAATAATGACCACCTCCGCGGGTATTTTGTGTCGCCTAAATTTTTTTAGTTAGTTCCATATAAAAAGCCAAGTAAACTCACGACATTGTTGAGGTCGCTTAAGCAGAAATGTGTGCCAATTGAATTTAGAGCAACTTTGGAATGGTCAAAAGCGTGGTGCCAAACATCGCCATTTTTTGTTGTTATCTGGAGTACATTTTGATTTTTATACTCTCCCGTGCTTGGGTATGGGTTTGACCTCCAATATGAATTGATAAAAAAGCCTTGATGATAGAATTTCGCTGGTTCAAGCCATAGTTGCAATTTTGGTTGTTTTCCTTTGGAGAATAAATTTATTTCTAGATCTCCAACCGTCGAAAATCTTTTTCTATAATAAATTGCAGTGGTGGGAAATTCTCCGGCTTGAATCTTTCGTAAATTTTCATCGGTTTTTAAAAAAATTTCGGAAATTTCTTTAAAATGGACATTGGCACGGGAGTTAAAAAGGTGTTCAGAGAGAACCGGCAAACTTTTTGAGTTAAAACATAAACAAAATAGGTGTTGTCCATTAACTCTTCCCTTTTCAGGGTAATTGTAATCGTCTTTTTTGATATATCCAGGCACCGAATGTTGAATCATGAACCCGACATTATTTTTATAAAAAGCCGCGCCCTTTAGATGGCCAACATGTCCACCAACGGAAATTCCCCCAGGTTGATCGTCATAAATTAACTGAACCGTATCTTCATTATCTCCAGCTGGTGATTTTTTTACTTGGTTTAAGGTTAGAAACAAAGCAGTCTAAAAAGAATATTTCACAAAGAATAACTTTGTTTAAGAAAATCTTACCTCATCGCTCTCTATATCTTCAAATATTGTTAAATCTTCTCCTTCTTTCATAGAACTATCGAAATAATAAAAATAGTTCTTTTCATTATTCTTTATGGGTGGCTTATAAACATAGTACCAATCGACATAATCGCCTTTCTCGTTTTGGCATTTCCATTCCGATGTTTCGCCAATGGCTCCAATGAACAAATAACTTAAGAAGAGAAATTTAACAATCATTATTCTTTAAAAGTTGCCCGAACTTTAAAAAATTGATATCAATAAATTACCTAAAAAATGGAAAGTTTAGTCTAGTATTCAATAAAAATGGTTAAATAAACGAAACGATATCCAAAATGAAGATCCAAAGACGAAATGTTAACTGTATGACAAAAAATACGTTGCAAAAAGCGTGGAGCTTTTTCCATCGGGAATTTCCAAAGATCGCCAGTCAGAACGGAAAAAAGCGTTAAAAATAAAAAAATTAGCAAAAACAAAAACGAAGCAAAATTCCGCTCCGTCCAGCCTTGATTCTAAAATTCCAGAAATACAAACTTCTAAAAAATGCATTATTTTGTGCATGTTATAGCGAAAAATATTCGAAAATTATGTCATCAATTGTCCAAGATTTTCAATAGTTATTAATCATTTTTGTTTTGTATTTGCTTATGTTATAAAAATTTTTTAATAAGGCACGGCTTTAAAAATTGTTCGTCTTTAAACTAGTATTGAATAGAAAGTGTAAAATTATTTTGTAAAATTAATCGCTACCGTAAATGTCCCGAACTTATTTCTTCGCTAAAGAAAAACCATGGGAGAAAGACAAATTAAAAAGAAAATGGCTTCTAAATATTTTTTTCAAAATAATTATTAGTGCTTTTTTAAAGAACATTTTTCGTGTAGAATTATAGCTCTAAATCAAAAACTACAGTTTTCGCCGATACAGTAACAAAAAAAACTCAATAGCCCCCATTTTCATTGTTTGGTTTGATACCATTTGAATATAAGAAACTTTTCTTTTTCTTTGCTTTTAAATACAAAACTCGAACAAAAGCCATCAACTTCGCTAATGGCATAATAAGTACCTTGCATAAATCAAAGAAAATTTTTTAAAAGCATTTATTCATTGTAAAATTTTTTGCAAACGTTATTCTTTGTGTTACATTTAAGCAATTGATATGCAGCTGCTGAGCATTAAGATCAACGTGGCAAAAATTTTATGCTCGAGAAATTAATAAATTGTTATAAATTTACTAAGACGATTACAGTATTTTTGCTACTCATGAAATTTGACATTTTTGATTTCCGTTTCGTCTATTTGTTTGTTTGAATTATTTTCTTTTAATTTGAAGGTATAAAATTGTTATGTATCAAATGCGTAGGAATTTTTATCGTTGTAAAATGAGAAACCTAAAAATGGAACATTTTTTACCCACATTGTTATAACTAACTATGTATGCATATATCACATAAAAAAGGGATCAAAAAACATTAAAAATGCGTTATTATTTTATTATTATTTTTTTGAGTGTTAATCCTCTTGCCTACTTTCATAGTTGCTGATTTATTCTTTTTCGGATTAAAGTTCTTTTTGGGCTGGGTACTTTTGGATATAACTTGTGCCTCCATACCTAAAAAAAGATATATAAAAGCTATATTGAAAAGATGTAAAAAGTTTTCAGTCATTCTCATTCACTTTTTTCCTAAAAGTGAATACAAAATAAAAAATGAATAATAAAAATAATAATTTTTTGTTGTTATTATTTATTATTTTTCATGGCGTAAATGGACAAGACCCTACAGCTTCAACTTTGGGATTCGGTTTGCAATCGACTACCACCACATCCTCAACGACATCTACCTCTACCACAACCATGACACCTATGACTGGAACTACCGATGGAAGCATGGTAATAAATGCCACAATAATTGGAATGAGACCTGATACAACAGCAGTGGAAAATTTTATTAATACTTTACCCGCGGCTCAACAAACTCAAGTTCGAGCAATTCGAGGAAATATTTTTTTAACCATTAAACAACAAAATGATCAAATTACTGATTATTTAAGGAGTTATGATGCCACAGCTTTGGTTAGTTTTGACACAATAGTTTTATTTTAAAAGTTAATGTGAAAGAGCTTTTAGCAAACGTATCAAAATATTCAAAATGCACTTTTAACTCAATCTCAAAATATTACCAGTACCATGCCCATGCTAACAACAGATTCTCAAAGTTTTATTCGTCAACGAAAAGTTAGTTATTTTTTCTTCATTGATTTCTTCCAATGAAACAACATACACAAACTTTTCCCAATTTTAATATGAAATTTTTTTTGAAAGGTAATACATACTTTTCGGATAATCGCGCTGTCAAAAATTTTAGATTATTTTTCTAACAGTAAAATTACGAAAAAAATTTTCAAAATCTTTTTATTTGTTTTCAAATTTCGTTATCAAAAGCATTAAAAGACTTGGTTTACTATCCCAAAAATTTTTTTCAGAACTCTTTTTTGCTAATAAAAACCTTCACTTTTTTTAGGACGTGATTGACAATACAAATTTGAACCTTTTTGATTACCAAGGCCGTTTAAATGGCTTTCAAAATTCTTTCAACACTTATAATGACACAATAAAACGTGAAATTTATAACTTTTTATTTTCTCGAAGAATTAGCGATACTTTCACTTCAAGCAATTCTACAAATTCCACTTCAAGCCCGTTGGTTATGTTAGACGATGCATCAAGAAATAGAATTATGTCGATGGTCCTTTATGATGGAGATAGTTTAGCAATGAAAACATTCACGGATTTATTGCCTGCAGAACAAAAAACACAATTTCAAAATATTTTAAGTAATACTGTATTAACTAAACGCCAAATTCAAAGTCAATTAATTTCATTAGTCACTAGTTGGGGACCAACATATGCGGTAAGAGTGAATAGCGATTAACTAAAAAAAATAAATCGGATTATATGTGATCATTAATTTTATATATTTTTTAGCAAGTTTTTAATAATTCCATCACGCAAAGATATGAAACTGTGCAATTGTTGATGTTTTTACTCCCAGGATTAGCAGAACCTTACAAAACATTTGTGAACAGAAAAATTGTAAGTTTTTTATTCCACAAAAAATGAGTAATTTTTGGCGCCAAAAAACAATCTTTAAAAAAAAAATTTCA
Source organism: Panagrolaimus kolymaensis (assembly GCA_028622995.1). NCBI lineage: Eukaryota > Metazoa > Nematoda > Chromadorea > Rhabditida > Panagrolaimidae > Panagrolaimus > Panagrolaimus kolymaensis. Next base: position 215,140 of record JAJQJQ010000031.1, read on the forward strand.
TGTTTTTAAAAACAAAAAAATGTTTTTAGCAATTAATGAATGACATGTCAATAACTCGAGCCCAAGAACAACAATCCATTAGTTCATTAATGACCGATTTCCAAACAGCTTATTCACCAATAAACACTTTTGTTGCTCGATATAATGGTAGTTCCACGGTAATAATGTCCACAACTCCACCATCCATTTTTGGCTAAAATTTAAACTTTAACAATTTTCCTTTAATCTAATTATTTATTTGTTTTTATTTGTGTACATTGTTCGCTACCTATTCTGCTGCTGATGTTAGTTAGAGACTTCCATAAATAAACTCCTATTTTTTTCTTCATGTTTTAACTATTTTTTTATAATAAATATCAAAAAAACATAGAAATTGCGAACAATAAAAAAGATATTAAAAAAACTGTTTCAAAAATTTTTAATAAACACATAAGAAAAAGTTTTTTTTAAATAATTAGTAACAAACAATAAAATAAAAATAAATACCCGAATTTTAATAATAATAATAAATGGAAACTTGAAATCTTTTTTTTCTTTTTTCTCTGTTTCTTCCTCCAAAATCAAAGTTTAAAATTTGTTTTTTTTACCCGATCGATTTTTTTCTTTTCTAAATTTGTTTGATAGTCTTTCTGAATTTAACTATCAAATTGTGCCGGTGGTGGAGGTGGAGGAGGAAGAAGAGAAAATGGCGAATATCCTCCATTTGAAGCTGCTGCTGCTATTGCCGCATGTGCAGCAGCTGCAGCATTGGGATCCAAATGTTCTGGCATGGGCCATCCTGGTGGAGGAGCTAATCCATGAGTTGGAGGTGGAGGTGGTGGAGGATAAAATCGATCGGCACCCATATTTGGTGGTTGTTGTTGTTGTTGTTGTTGGAAATTTCTTGGCATTTGTGGTCGATGTGGATGGCCGGGTTGATGAGGTAAACGAAATGGAAGCATGGTATTTGTTGGGGCTGCATTTTGGGTAGCTCCACCGGCGGGTTGCTTGGGTTTGGAAGAACTTCCATCAATTTCAGCCAAAAGTGCGGCGTACTAAAAGAATAAAAGGTAATTCATTTTTTTTAAAATAAAAATATTAAAACTTACTTCACTATCAAGTTCTTCATTATTAGTTGCTTGATATCCAGTTCTTGGAGTCAAACAATCTTTAGCAATATGGCCTGCTCCACCACAAGATGAACAAATAATATTTGCTGTGACATTGGCAGCTTCAGTGCATTCATAACTAAAAAGAAAAGTATATAATTTTTTTCTTCAGAAACTTAGGTTAATAAAAAACTTACGTTTTATGTTGATCACTTCCACAATTGCTACAGCGAGTACCGCCAAGAACATCTTCGGGTCGCAAAGTTCCATTCAAAACGGCTAATTCCCTTAATTGATGTTGTCTCAACATATTATTTGCATCAGGTCTATTAAGCGCGTCATCCAAAATACTTTTAATTTTTTCACATGCTGCTCTAATTACAACGGGATCTGTGCCAGTTACAAATGCATGAAGAGGTTCATTTTCGCCCGGCATTGGACCATCTCGTCTCAAAAGTTTTCCCTCTTTTACGGAACCTTTTCCTCGAATAATTATTCTTGCGCCTGTTTCCAATTCCAATGATTTCAATGTATTTCCACGAGGACCAATCAATAAACCAACAAAATTAATTTCAGGATTTTCATCTTGGGGAATCCAAACTTTTTCATGCAATCTAATATTTGGAGGTCGATAATCTGCGGGTGGTTTATATTCAGGATTCAGTTTAATTAATTTTTGAATTCTTTCATGCCTTCGTTGCTCCAATTCTTGACGCTTTCGAACTTCTCGAGTATTCAACCTTTTTCCTTGATTGTCATAAATTGGCTCGGGTGAGGGACTTCGTTCTTCCGCGGGTGTGGTAAATTCATTCATCCTCAATTTTCGAGTAGCTTCTTCAACTTCAATTTGCACTAAAAAAATAAATAAATTTAGTTTTATCTGTCAAAAAATTATTGGAAAATGGAGACTATTTCAATGCTTTTTTAGAGTCTTTGCAAAATTGTTGCAAGATCCGCGTTTTTATATACGAAAAAATGTTTTCTAAATTAATCAAAAAGTTTTGAAAAAAAAAATCAAAAAGTAGAAAAAAAATGAGTCGCCTGCTTCTTTCAAAAAAAAGTCGCAGTAAAAAACAAAACAAAAAACACTTACATAAATATACTTCTCGTTGAGTATCATCCATATCTGATGGCAAAATAGTGGGCATTCCTGGAACAAATGCTTTGGTTGTACTCCAACGTGATCTACGACGTGCCTCTCTTACTGCAGCAGCTGGATCAATTGGAATTCCACCTGCGCCATTATCAGCTGCAGCAGGTGTAAATCCTCCAGCAATTCTATTATTATTATAATTATTGTTTTCGCTGCCATTATTAGAATAATTATTTGGAACTGGAAAAGCAGATGGTGGAGGGGCAGGCATTTCTAAAACTCGAGTTTGATCTTGGGCTTCTTGAGGATCGGGATGATAATATTCTGAATGCATTCGAGAATCTGGATCTGTTGCATGGTCATATCGAGATGATCGATCACGAGAATCCCGATTTGAATCTCGATGAGATTTGTAATCATCACTCTCACGTCCTGAAAAATAACAAAAATTAAAAATGCTTCAATTTTTCATAAAGTTTTTAAGATTTAAAAGAAAATTATAGAAAAGCTAAGAACAAATTAAAATAGGGGTTTCTTAGAATTTTAAAGTCAAAAGTATTCAAGCTTCCTTTAAGTTCCAAAGAGCTCGAAAAAATATATATATGCAAATTCCGAAGAAAACAACTTACTTGATTCTCGTCTTCTTGGTGAACGACTTCGCTTTCTTCTGCTTCGTTCTTCATCCCTTGGAGATCTGGAACGCCTTTTTCGATCTCGGCTGCTTTTATCCTTTTCTCTTTCACCGCCACGTTCACGATCTTTATCTCGATCACCTCTTTTTGAAGATCTATCTTTATCTTTGGATTTTTCACGACTTTCTTTATCTCGACTACTTCTTTCTCGTGGTTGTAGTTTTTCTAATGGTGATTTGGATGATGGAGGGCTAAGAAATTTGTTACTCGCAATTGCAGAAGCAGCAACATTGTTATCATCGGTTGGTGCACCAAAGGATCGAATAAATGGTAATGGTTCGGTATTGGCTCCACTTCCACGTGGCATATTGGTAGGTTAATATACTAAAATACGTATATATAATAATCAAAGTATGCTAAAAAATGCTAAAAATTAATTAAATTACTTCCCAAACCACGAATACGCAAAAAAGCACACGATGGAATATATTAGAAAAAGCTACAAATCAAAAATGTTTTACTATTTTTTGTAAAAACTTTAATAATGGTAATTTATCAATAATTTTTTTATGGCAGCAACTAATCAATCGTGAAAATAATAAATAAATAAAAAAGTCAATGAATATTGTTTTTTTCTTTCTTTGGCACTTGGCGCGCTAAATATTTCATTGCAACGAAAAAAAGAAAAAAAATATTTTAAATATGCCCGGAAAGACAGGCGTTTCGTTTCGAGATCATTTTTTGTGAAGAAAAAAATGAAAGTCTTCGTCGTTGCATAAAAAAATCTAATATTTTTATTTTGTTTTTGCTACTTTTTCTGCTTTTAAATTATTTACATTAACTTTACTTTTTTTAAAACAAAAAACTATCAATTCAAAAGGGTAAAAACAATTTTTACAATCTTCGGTAGACATTACCTACCAACGATATATCCAGCAAGGAAAACTTAAACTATATAGTAAAATTAGTTAATTTATGAAACTATTGTTTATATTTATATAATGGTCACCTTCGAATTTGATTGAAAACTTGATTGCAAAAAAAGAGAGAGGAATGAATTCTAAAATTTGCAACTTCCATTTTTTGATTTTTCCTGTAAAATACCTATCAACTAAATTATAATTAAAGTTTTCATAAAATTTATGTAAATTTATTTTATGGAAAAGCTAATAAACAAAATTATTATTATTATTTTCATTATTCACTTGAAAAAGTGTTAAAGAATTTAATCAAGAATTTTCTATTATTTTCTATTTGGCTCCATCAGATGGAAATTTTCTCACTATTTTTTTCAACTTTAATAATTTCATTAAATTTAGAACAGTCGTCCATTGAATATTTGTGGTGCATCCACAATGACTAACTTCTAAACTTTTTGGTAATTCTTAAATACATTCTGCTAATAAAGCTTTTTTTGTTTTTAAAAACCGATCATCAATAAATAAATTTAAAACTAACAAAATAAGAAACAATAATTGCTTTAAAAATTTCTAAAAATGAAAAAAATCTAGTTTATCAATAGACAATCAAAAAAATAATTCATATGCAATTTCAACTCTTACCGCGATTGTTTTCTTTGGCGCCTAAAATTTTTTTGTTTGCAAAAACAAAAAAAGTTTGTTTCAATTTGCTAAACACTTTTTGTGAGAATATTTTCAACTAAAAAGAATCTTCATCCTTTTATTATTGTTTCTGGAACCATGGATAAACACAATTTATTGCATCCACCTCTTCCTGTTAAGAATTTGGAAAATAATGACGAAGTTTTATTTATTAAAGGTATGAAAAATGGAAATTTCGAAGTTGTCCTCTTGGATGTTCATTTTAAAGAACTTTCGAAATCTATGGATGTACCTGTTAAAGATTTTTCAATACTTCTTGATTCTCCTGATTGCCGAAGTTTCAAAGCTGTTATTTTCCGTCTTGCTGATAATAACCGTTTTGGTCACCTTGTTAATCTTGGTGTTCGTCAAATGGTCTATGAAGAAGTTAGAAAGCGAAAAATGCATATTTATCTTGTTCATCCTAATACACTTCCAATTATGTCAACGATACTTGCTTCAAAGATTGATTCAAAACCTGGTGATGTTATTTTGAATGTTTCTTCTTATGGTCCATCGGTTACTGTTACAGAGCTTCATTGTAAACACGAAGGATACTCACACATCGGTGGTCGTATGATTAATCGCTTTTATAGAAATGTTTATGATGTGGCAGCTGAATGTCTTGGTAAATGTAATCCCAAATATGTTATTGTTTGCGATCCTCAAAATAATGATCTTGTAATGCTTTTGAAATCTCGTTTCGGTCAATCAAAAAAGGTTATTAACATTGACCATAAAGGCCTCGCTGAATGGACTCCACAAGTTCTGAAAACTATTTTTGATCATGGATGTAACCAGCTTATTCCTTACTCAATGGATATCTTTGCTGTTACGAATGAATCAACTTTGAATGGTGTTATAAAAGCTTTTATTACAGTTGAAATATTTGAAGACTTGCCTTTTGAAAAAGTCGGAATTGTTCCTAAATCAAAGAAGCCATATTATGTAAGTCTGTTTACTTTGTCTCCTTTATCTTTATGTTGTTTTTTAGGTTGTAATCCTTGATACCATTTCTGGAACTTACAAACCTGCTGGAGAAGCTCAAACTTCCAAAGAACAACAAGGACATCGTATCAAGCTTGCTCTGGTCGTCGATCGAAACTCGCTTCCATTTCTGTATCAAGAACCATTCATCATTCCTGAAGTCCAAGAATTACCTAAGAAGCTTTCATCATCAAAAGCTGATTTGAATGTTCCTGTTATTGGATTCTTCGACAATTCTTCGGTCATTTGTGTTCGTGATGAAAATGGTTATAAGTTCTTGAATGAATGGAACGGTAAGTTAACTCCTTATGTTTTACAGTTGACATGTTTGCTATTTTCAGGTTTATATGGAAATGATCTTTACATTAGTTTTGAACAAGAAGAACCTATTATGATCACTGATTTGAACAAAGTTAAGGATTATGATCCTTTTGTTGTTTATGGTATGTTTATAACTTCATATTATCTTTGATTATTTATATTGCTTCCAGATTTGATCAAAGTTCTTTCTATGCCGGCTGACGATATCAATGTTGATCCAAAATGGAGCTTCGAGGTTATTACTAATTATCCAGAACATCCTGTTTTACTCGAACATGAAACATTTTTGGGAATTCGAAAAGCTACTCCTATATTCATGATGGCTCTTCTCTTGAAACACCATATCAAAGCAATCAAGAAAGAAGCTGGAAAGAAGCCAAAAAAACTTGGATTTTGCCTTTTCAATGATTTTACCAATGAAGAAAAGAATCGGATTCAAACTGGACTCGAAGAAGCTTGTAAATTATTGAACATTGTTTTTGTTTTTGTTACAAATGTTTAAATTTTTCTTCATTTTTTTGTTTTGTTTTTGTTTTGTTTTTGAATTTATAAAAGCTTTATAAAAGATTGCCTCATGTTTACAAAAGCGAAGAAACAGATTTTCTTTATCACGAGTGTTATCCCTTTTTTGCGTTCATTAAGTTCTCAACAAAAAAGACTCTTGCGAATTCTCTATTGTGGAAGTTATTCAAATGGTATACATTTGCATTATTTCTCTAAACAGATAATTTTTTGTTGTACAAAAGCAATATTTTTTAAAAAAATGCATTGCTTCGGTATTTGCCACTAAAACTTCTCTCACACTTCTTTCATTTTTTTAAGGTTTCATGTTTCATTTTATGTTTTTCAATTTTTTGCACATTCGCTAATATTCTCTATGGTTATTCATACACATTTTTGCAAGGGTTTCTTTACCTACGTTTCCGTTCGTTTAATTATAATTAACATTTTTGCACAATTATGTTAAAAAAATTGGAAAAGCTAATAAACAATTTTTTATGGGTTTCGTTATATCTTCTTCAAAACAAACATATATTGAGCATGGCCGTCTTCAAATTCTAATATTTCTTGTGTTAAATTTATTGGCTTGCTTGATTCTCCATAAAAAACATCTAACAATTGAAAGCCTAAAGCAAAAAATTTGTTTAAATTTCTTTGAAATACCATATTTTTTAAAGATTTTTCGTTTATTTTTTTACCTTCAAACATCATTGCCAATCTCATTCGACCATACATTCGATTGGCATTATAATATATAGTATCGATACCAACGGGAAATCCAACAAATAATAAACCATCCTTTTTTAATAAACAATGAATTTTATTCATTTCTCTAATATCTCCTATTGGATCCATGGGATCTCCATATCGACCAAGGCCACTGTGTTCAATGCTTGAAAAACTTACAATAAAATCAAAATGATTTTGATAACTGAAAAAAATATATTTCAAAATTATTATTTCTTTATGAAGATTTTTTACTTTTCTCTTAGTTCTGGCAAATCAGGAGCATAAATGAAATTCATTTGTGGATGAGAAATATTTATTTTTTTATATTCAACTGTTGTAACATTTTTAGCTCCATTTGCTAATATATAAGCTTCCACCCATGGTTGAAGTGAACCAATTACGGCGCCTGTTTGATTTTGGATATTATAATATTTTGTTGCCATAAAAACAGCTACTAAAAATTTTAATAAATAAATTATATTTTTTTTTGATTTAAAAAATTTTTAAACATACGACATTCGTTTCCATAGACGAGGGGCAATTTGGATGGATCCTCTTTTGCAGTATTTATCCAACTATCAATAAACGTTTCGTTCCAAACTGATATGGATGTTTCATTTTCATTATTTGGAACATCATTGAGATAGATGCTTTTTAGAATTGAATAATCATTGAGCAAAAAATCTTTTGAGTTTGGTAATTCTTTGGGAGGATTCAAAGTTAATCCATTAACTTCAGCAACTTTTTCCCATTCATTAAATATCTAAAAGCAAAATTTCAAAAGTTTTTGATCGTTTTTTGGTCAAAAATTTGATTTTTGCCAGCAAAAATCCAGAAATTTCAAACTTACATCTTCACAGTCTTTCGGATTTTCTTTTTTTAAAATAGGAATCAAATCATTTTTAATTAATAAATATCCATTCGCTTTAAATACATTTTTATTTATTTCTTCTAAATGTATTTTTCCTTTCGCAGTAGCAAAATATCTGAAATTATCTATTTTAATTTTTTCTTAACTTCAACTGCAATTATATAATTAATAGAAAGGTAACACACTTTATTCCTCTGGTCCAATACTTTTTCAAATATCCATAAGTAAAGAATATGATCAAAGCGAGTACAAACCATTTTATTAAATGTCTTGATTGAAAACATCCATGATTTTGCATAATTTTAAATTTTATTTTAGAAAATAATTAAAAAACGTAAATATATATGAGAGTTTTGATTCTTTTTAATTCCACCCTACTTTTTTTATGTACATACTTAGTTTTTTTACCTCTTATTTCGGGGTTCTTGCTAGCTTTGACTACCCAGGAATGATGCTCCAAAAAGATTTTTTATGCGCGCAGCTGAAATGTTTCTTTTTTTGACCTAATTAATCCTCTTTTTTTTATTTTTTTTATCCATAAAAATATTCCAGGAATATTTTTTTAAGGTTTTTAAATTTTTGCATTCATTTTGTGTCCGTTTGCGCTAATCGAAAGCTTTTTTCAGAAAAGTGGAGTAAATCTTTTTAAATCGATCGAGAAACCATAAAACAACTTCCAAAAAGCTTACTTTTTTTCATACGTTACTCATGAATAAGATAAAAAAGCAATTAAATTTCTTTGTTAATGGACTTTTTTTTTACGCGTCAATTTGGCACATGTAAATTAAAAAAGTAATAAAATAATTTTTATTAAACATCGGATTTATTTAATTTTTTTGCAATCTTTTATTCTATTTTTGATTTAAGCCTTTCTTCTTTCTTTTTATCCATTTTTTTCAATGTCGATGATGAGGTAAATGATTTTGCTGCTGCCTTTTAAAGAAAATGAAAAATTAATATTAAAATTATAACACAAAACAAAATCTTTTTGACTTTTATTCTTTTCTTTTTATGATATTTATATTTATTTGCGGCATTTTTAATATACATTCTTACATACATGTTGCCCGTTTTAGATATGTATGGGAGGAGGAATAAATTAAAAACAAGTTTAAAAATAAGTATCTTAAAATAAGTATGTACAAACAATTTTTAACAAACAAAAAACGAGGCTACAAAATTAGAAAAATCAAAGAATAAATTTGGAAGGAGTCCAAAAGTTAAATAAATGCGTCTCCCACCACAAAAATGGCAGATCTCTGGAACAACGAAATAATAATTCTATTTTCTTGATGCTAGGATTTTTTTGAGTTGTTGAGTATTTTCGAAATACACTTGTCACTGAAACTTAAAGCCAATGTTTTTGTGGCCCAAGTCGATCCAATGCGCAACAACTTGAATTTCGAATAAGCATGGGTGGCAAAGGAGTTGTGGCCCGATATGATACTGTATTAGCTCGTTCCCTCAAAAGATGACTGCTTTCTTCCAATCTATGTCGAAAGCTCATAGATAATTGCCTGGATGAATTCGTTTTAGACATTAAGCTTCTTTCATATACAAATGTGGTTAAATAAAATGCATTAAAGGCAAACTGCAAAAAAAAAAAAAAATAAGTATTAAAAATTAGAATTAAAAATTTTTGCAACATCCAAAAAAAAATTAATCTTATCTCACAAAAATTTTTTCTTTGTCATTTTTTTCTTTAATCCTTTTTTCTAATAAAAAAAAATTATTACAAATTGAAAAGGATTCTTCTTACCTGTGAAAAGTAGAACGTTTGACTAAGCTGTAAAATCCAATAAGGAATTTTATTTTCTTCTGAAGAATTATATCCTGCTGCAACTAATAAACGTATGAGATTTTCAGGCAAATTTAGGACCAAACATGAAAGGGTTATCATTAAAAAGCGACGAACAAGCTTTTTCTAAAACAAAAATTTAAAAATTAGCGGAAATTAAAATTAATAAAATTATAAGCTTTAAAGCTTAAAGACTCACTCTTTCCCCACATGGTCGATTTATAACTATTTGAAGCATGGGATCTGCATATTTTTTACTCATATTACAGCATAAAACTGAGCAATCCATATGAAATACCAAAAATGAAGGAATTATAAAAGAAATTAAAACATGAAAAGCCCAATATATTCGAGTTGGAGCCTAAAATTTCATAAATGTTAAACCATTAATTCAGAAATCACTTTTTTTAGTTAGTCAGTGTTTTCTTTTTTGTTTTGGTTGAAAACTTACAGTTGAAGTTAAAACGCATTCATTTTTATTACCAAAAACAACCACGAGAAGCCAAGAATTTTCTATCATAGCTCCAGTAAATGAAATACTTAACGCTAAATATGGGAGTCTCCAAAGAGTGGTATACTGTAACGGATGTTGAGTAGCCAAATATCTAAGAGCCGACATAAAAAACCAGCACCACATTGATTGAGTGTAAGCTGTATGAGTCGCGAACATCATAAACTAAAAAAACTTTTAAACTTAGTCTCAGAGCGAAAGAAAGCAATAAAATAAACAAACTTTGCAAAATAAATCTTGAATTATCGGCGAGAAAATATCGTTACAAGCCATAAACAAAAAATGCATAAGCAAAGCAGACAAAGCAACCAAATCGGCTGTGGCCATAATGCATAAGCATATACCAATTCCATTTCGAAACTTAATTAACAAAAATTTACATTTAATTTAGTTAACTTTATTATATTTATTTTTTATGACGTTTAAAAAAAGTAAATATTTTTTTTGTTTTTGAACTTTGTTAGGTTTTAAAATTTTGACTTACTTGTTCAGGATCTCTTCGATGAAGACGTTTAGTTCGATATAAAACATAAACATTCATAATTCCGCCAATACAAATGATTAATCCATACCATAAATATAAGGCTATAGATAATCGAGTTGACATATTTTCATTATCTTTATTATCATCATTGTGAACTATGATCATTTTGTTGTAAGTTTTTTGTTGTTCGGTGTTTAGGAACAAAAGTTGAAATTTAAAGTAGAGTTGTAAACTTGAGTCCCAAGTAAAAAATAAATTCTTTTACACGGATGAAAATTATAATATTATTATAATTCAAATATGTAGCTGTTGTTAATAAAAAGCTTTATTACACAGCGCAAAAAAATATATATATTTAAGCCAGAATCCTTATTTATTAAATTTTATAAAAAAATATTAAATAAAAAATGGTAGAAATATATGTCGCCGTTGTCGATGTCGTTTTTTTAATAATATTTAGAATGCCTCTTTTCTTTTTTGTGCCGTTGCGCAAAGCACCTTTTTACTTTTAACCACAACACTCCCTTCTTTATAGAAGAAAAAAAATATAGAGTAAAGGGATTAGCTGCTTTTTGCTTTCTTACTTTTTTCGAAGGAAGAGACCAACACTCAAGACCTTGGGTGATGTTGATGTTGCTGTTGATGCCCGCCTTTTATGTTATCTATGTTGATGATAACATAAATTTTTTACACACATACGTTTATGCAGCGAAAAAGAGATTTTTGTTTTATGTGCCTACCTTGTTCCTGAATAATAATTTTTTTTAATTCATAAACACATACATCGTCTTCTTGGCTGTTGATTGACTTATGACTTCATTGAGTGAGATATGTTTATAATCCTGTTTATGAATTTTATTTTAAACTAAAAAAATTGAAAGCAATAATAATATGGCTGTGTTTCGGGTTGACCTAAATAAGCCCATAAATAAAAAAACATATATCTCAAGATTGACGTAGTAATTTTGGGATTTAAAACATATTTTGATGTAAATATTTTTCCAGTATATCTTTGTTTTTGTTTATGTGTGCCAAAATGGTAGATTAAATAAAAAATATTTATTACACATATATTTTTCGATAAACAAAGTCAATAGTTTTAAAAAAACATTTAAAAATAGCTAGCTACAATGACGAGACTCTTTGGTTGTCATGTTTCGGATATTAAACTAATAATTTTTTAAATCGAGGCATTTTTTATAATTAAATTTTCCGCAATTTCTTGCGAATTTGGGTTCCAAACTAAAATTTCTTGATTTCTATGGGAAAATGAAACATGAAACATATTTCTCAAAAAAAAGATTAGATTACAAATACATTGTCGCAAGTATAATACCTAATTTCCTTGATCCATTTTGCAAAGATAGTCAGCTGTTTATTATTCTCAAAAAAAAAGTGGGAAAGCAAAGCACAATTTTTATTAAGAAGAAACATTTTGCGTGGTACTAATTAGCTTTAAGAAGATAATAAATTAAATGTAGCTCGCTAAAAGTTTAAAATAATTAAGAAATTAGTTATAATAGGTAGTAGTTCGTCTCGAAACCAAAAATGCGGAAAATTTTTAATTGTTTTTTTCTATTCTGAATTCTTTTTTTGTTCTAAATTATTAGGGAAAAGTTTAATTTTATTTTTAAAATTCAAAATCAAAAAATATTTTACACTGATTTTTTTCATTTTTTCCAAAACCATCTTTTGCAAAACTTATCAATTTTCTTTAATTCTGTGCCATATTGTTGTTTTTTGATCAAAATGTATTTTTAAATTTTCATTGTCATTTATTTATAAGGAATTTAAAAAATATGAAAATAATATTATATTAACAACATATAAGAAAAATTAAGGAAAAGAATGTGTGACTTTAATTGTTTTACAATATAAAAAATTTGACATGAAGCTTAATATTAATTAATGTCTAATAAAGAAGCTTAATGTCTTCTTGAATCTTTTTTGTCACCCACTAAAAAAATAATAAAGAATAGAAAATAAAATCACAAAAAAAAACATATGTAATTACTACAAAAAGGAAAAAGCTCTCAAAAAAATATGAAAGAAAGCAACAAAATAAAAAAAGAAGACGAGACAAATTAATTTTTTTTTGTCTATTAAAAAAATTTACGAAAGAAATATTTCGAAACATTAAAATAAAGATAATAAAAATTTATTAAAAAATAGAAAAATGAATTATGTTTACTTAAAGATAAAATGATGAAAACCGGGGTAAATATTTTTTATGGGAGCAGCAATTTTAGCAGCATGATTATTTTTTCGTGGCAGCAAAATATCATTAATTTAATTGATTAATTAATAAATTTAATTTTTTTAGTCAGGAGCAGTTTAGTGTAGCAAAAATTTGTTATTCTCCATGCTTTTTCTTCTTCCATCAATCACTTGTCAAAGTTATTTATAAGAGAGAAAATAAAAAAGCGAAAAGTAAAAAAAAAACAATGGAAATAACTACGACGACGGCAAAAAAAAAGAAGAATTGAATTGATTTATGAGAAAATCGTCGCTAATCACTCAGAAAAATTATTATATTATACTATTTTTTAGTGACTCATAAAATCATGGTAGTTATTTGATTCTTTTGACATGAAACAAAAAATCAACATTTTTTTTTGATTGATCAAAGTTATTCTTTCTTTTCTTTTTTTAAAGCTAACTAAAAAAAATTGATGAGAAGGATTGAAGGATTTTGAAAGTAAGATGGGACGGACGTTTTACAAAGAAAACAATAAAAAAAAAACAAAGTAAACTCCAACAATAAAAAAAGTAAAGTAAATTATTTTAGGAAAGAATCGTGGTAAAATTTAAAAATGATAATAAAAAAATTTAAAATCTAATAATTAAAAAACGAAATTTAAGTTGAAGGTTTATTTAATTAATAATTACGGAAGATTAAAGCTCCAAAAACTGGTGCCAAAACTACAAAAATACCATAAAAAATTCCTGGGGCAGCGCAACTGAAACAAATTTATTTTTAAGGTTAGAAATTTTGCATAAAAATATAAATTGCTTACGTTTGTCCTGCTTTGCATTCCCTGTCACATAATTCACCCTTCCATCCTTCAGCGCAGATGCAACTAAAAAAACCACAAAATTTAAATTATTTTTTTATTGGAATAAAAAAATATTTATGCAAATTACCGATTGCTTTTAAGTTCTCCATTTTTGCATTTTGTAATTACATCACAATCATCCCCTTCATATCCATCTGCGCATTCACAATGATCTCCAGCATTTTTCCATCGACGATCGTGTCCTAGAAAACAAATCATTTGTATCGTCGTCAATTATTTTTGACAAGGAAAAAGGGAAGCAATTTTTTATGCAAAAAAAAACAGCCAAAAGCTTCGATGTCCTCGAAAAAAATTGCTTGGGTCTTTTTTCCTTATTTTTTCTCTCGTGAAAATGAATTATTTATGGACGTTTGAGTTTTTTCATTGTTTTTTTGTTTTAGAAAAAAGCGAAACATAAAATGTTTCTTTTTTTTAAAGGAAAAAATGCTGCTTTAAAAAATTAACGACAGAAAAAGCAACAACTTCTGTCTAATTATTTTTTGTTTTTGTTTTAAAAAAAATTACAAACCTTTAGGAGCCTTTCGCCAACATGCTAATCTTTCACACCATTGTCCATCCCATGGAGATTCACAACGGCATTCAACTTTTTGGGATCCAACAGATAAAACTCCATCGTGATGGCAGCTATTTGGAGCGCAACTAAAAAATTCTCAAAAAGTTAATAAAAACTTCAATAAAAAAATTAGAAAGTAACATACACTCTATCTCGAATAGTGTAACCAGTGGGGCAACCAACAAATTCATTACAAAGTGGTCCCTTCCATTTATCTTTACATTCACATTTTCCATTTACGATGTGTCCATTAACTAAAAAATATAAAAATAATATATGTAAATATTATATAATTTTTCTTCTTCTTTTTTGGAAATAAATCATGTTTCCTTTTTTTCCTGCTCGTTTGCTTTTTAAGTTTATTTTTCGTGTGCTTTTCTTATTAACGAAAATAACGAAATAATTTGTTTTTCTGCTTTCCAAATTTTTGCGGGAAAAAATTGCGACTTTAACTAACTAATTTGTTTGCCTTTTTTAAACCCAAAAACAACGAATGAACGAACCTCTTAAATTTTTGCACTTAAATTCTTCATAATCATTATCCTCCTTATTTTCTTCATCGCCGGTTTCAGCTAAATATCTTGAACATTTTTCAAGGCCTCCATTAACGATGCCATAACCTAAAATAAATAAAGTCGGGATAAAAATATCATATAACAAATAAAAGTATTAAAGTCAAAAAAAAATTTAAAGAAGAAAAAAGGAAGAAAAAGATTAAATTTCAATTTCAAGTATGTAAAGGCTTTATAGTTTAGGGTTTCGTTAACCAAACCATACCATGGGATGGTGGAGAATCACAGCTGTCCGCGATATCGGTAATGGGAATAAGTTCAAAATAATTTGTATCAAAATGTTTTGGACGTTCTTGCGCAAACACTCCAACATATCCTAAGAAACCTAGACTTGGCAGGGAAAGAAATAAAAATAACTTGAGCATTTTTTTCTGAAAAATTTAAATAAAAATTAAGAATGAAATCAATCCAAAAAATTCTAGCAAAAAATGATGGAAAAAAAATTGGATATTTGGTTAATCCCTCGCGCATAAAAAAAATCTCAAAGAAATAGAAAAAACATAAATAAACATTTTTTTCAAACAACAACAAAAAATGCCGAGTAAAAAATGGAAATTTAAGCATGCAAAAGAAGCACACGCGCGAGTAGGGCACATGGCTGCCGCCATCTTCATCCGCTTCACTGAATTTTCTATCTCTCTCTCTCTCTCTCTCTTTATTTTTTTCCCTCGTTTTCGTTTCATTTTTTTTTCTTCTTCTTGCTTTCCTCGTGTTTTTAAATGAAGACAACAACAAGATACGAAGAAAGAAAAAAAAGAGGGCCATAAAGTGGCTCCCGAAAAACATTTGCCAACAACACCGCCCGCCATCGTCGTTTTTTTATTTTTTGGAGAACGAGAAAAAAATAAAATAAAGAATAAAAGCATAACGTTTTTTTTCTTCCCATTGGCGCGAGTATGCAAGAAAATGCATGCATGTATGTGCCTTTGGCTTTGAGAGGAGAATAACTAACTAAAAAACTTGTCGCAGTCGCCGTGGAGCGTGGATTTTTTTGGGATGAAAATGACAAACATTTTTTTGGGCTGTTGTTGCTATACCTCTTTTTTTTTCCGCGTTATTCTGGCTTATTTCAAGCAGTTAAATGGAGAATGTCGCGGCAACTTCAAAAACAGCTGCTAATAGGAATGATTAGAAACCAAGGTGACTGCTTTGTTCATTTATTAAGAAAACAACAAAAATTAACTAACTAAAAAAACAACAATCAAAAAAATTTTTGGTTGTTAGAACATAAAAAAAGCAAAGCAAAAATATTTCACAGCTGCAAAAAAAAAAGTGAGGCAAGGAAAAAATAATGATTATGGCTGCAAGCTAGTTTGCGGCTTCAAAAATAATTGGATCACATAAAGTTTTTATTAACACAAATAAAAAACTGAATTTAAAAAAATCAAGAAAAGAAAATTCAGACGTTATCTTTTCTTTTAAAACAACAACAAAAAAGAAAACAAAAACAAAAACAAAGAAAATTTCTTTTTAGACCTCCCGCATTGCGACTAAATTTGAGGATAGGATGGATAAAAAAGAAAGAATAATGTGAAAAGTTTTTGCCAAAAAAGAAAAGAAGGAGGATTTTTAAAATTTCTTACTAAATTTGGAGAAAAAAAAGGTCCATCTTCTTTTGAAGACGACGACAATGCCGCCGCCACCAATGACGACGTTGCCAAATTTAGGATGGCTATAATAGAGTTAAAAATACAAAATAAAAAAAGATGGCCGATTCGGATAACAAAAAAAAATATTTAAAAAAATTTTAAAGAAAAAATAATAGATTTTAGCTATCTTTTTTTAGTAATAATAGTCACTAACATTAGCACCATAGAAAGAAAGAGAAAAAAAACAACACCCTCAAGAAGTGGTAAAGTAAATAAAATAAAAAATCTATTTTCATTCACTTTACTACTGCCTGTTTTTGTTGCCAAGCCAATACATAATTTTATTTTATTTTTTATCATTGTACTTGCTTGCCTCCACTTTTTTTCACGTCGTCTATTTTTAACAACTACCTTTAAAAAAAATAAACGCAAATCTAACAAGCAGCTTTTAGTTTTATTTATAAAAAAAGAAGGAAAAAGCTTCTTTTGAGGTTTTATATCCAACCAACCAACGAGAGACAAAGAGAAAGAGACACACTTTTCTTATTTAATCTCACCTAAAACAACTAAAGTTTAAGAAGGTATCTTTTTTTCTTTCTCTCTCTCCTTCAACCAAGTAAAGAAAGGGTTTCACTTCACTTTTTTTTTCGCCACCTGAAAAAAAAGAAAGAAAAAAGCAAGAAAATTTTGAGATAGAGTTAGTTAGCTTTCACGCGAGCTACTACTACCTTAAAACGTCTAAAATTTTTTTCTTCTTTGCCCAAAATAAAGTAACTCTCTTTTTTCCCTCGGTTTCCTTTTTTTGGCTCGCTTGCTTTTTTTTTTATTTGGTTTCGTCGGCTGGTTGATGATGTTGTTGTTGAAAAACGTTTGTCCGATTTGAATTTTTTTATTTGACGACGACTAAAAATATAACAACAAACTATTCGCGCAGTCGTCAGCGGTAGCAAAAAAAATATAGGAAATATACCAAAAATGGTACAGGAAGTAACAGCTTAAGCTGACTCTCTCTCTCTGCTATTAGGCTGGCAGACTGTTTGGGGAGGCCTCACTCACTCACTTAATACATTCATTGATGACTGACTGACGACGACTGTTTCCATAATAAATAGACGACGCTTAAATAAAATTTGGTCCTAAGTTGTCGTCGTCCTCGTCTACCGCATAATATTTTTATAACTCTCAAAAATAAAAAATGCTCGAATAAAGAACAAATCAAATCATTGTCGTTTTTTTATTTTAAAACTAAAATAATAAATAACATTTTGTTGCAAAAAAAATCGCTATCAAATCAAATAAATTAGAAAACAATTGTGTTTATTCCCCGCTTTTTTTTCTTCGATTGAGGTATTAACTCTGATGATGTAAAACGATCGGAAAAAATGATACATTTTAATCAATGAAAAAACCAACAAACAAAACATTAAAAAACAAGAATAAAAAATACTCTTCAAAAAAGACCTATGATTGACTGACAAGATTCTTTCAAATTTGTGAAAGGTAGTATTTAAAAATAAATAAAGTTATATAATGCATAAACAATATGCAACTATGCAACAACGAAGAAAAAAAAATGAATACGCTTGATTAAATTCAAGTATCCACTTCCATCAGAGCCAAATTGCTTTGGCGGCGGTGGCTTAATTGATGGTGATAGATGTTTATCAAATGACTGTGATCTAATCTCTATCGCTTTTTCACTTTCGATAATGTTATTTTTTTCTTTCCGGCTAATTTAACTAATCGGAAAACAAAAAATAGAAAAAATAAAAGCTCAAAAAAATAAAAGCTTTTTTTAATGGAATCAAGAAATAAACTTTTTATCTTAAATATTATATTTTTAAAAGCCACCAAAAAAGAAGAAGATTCGTTTTATTTTTTGAAATTTTGAATGTTTTCCTCTTCTCCTCTTCATCTAAGGTCGAATGGTTTCCATAAAAATAAGAGTGAAATAGATAAAAAAAATATAGATAGATGACTTCAAGTCACAACATTGGCCGGCGACAGAAAAGCTTAAAAAATTTATAATATAAAAAAAAATAAAAATGGCTGTCTCTGATGAATATGGAATAAGAATAAAAAAAAAGAGAATTTTAAAGATATCTATCTATCTTTCTTCAAACTTGGAATATCTTTTTTCTTCTTCATTGGATTGGTTTT
Source organism: Panagrolaimus kolymaensis (assembly GCA_028622995.1). Classification (NCBI taxonomy): domain Eukaryota; kingdom Metazoa; phylum Nematoda; class Chromadorea; order Rhabditida; family Panagrolaimidae; genus Panagrolaimus; species Panagrolaimus kolymaensis. The sequence continues at coordinate 233,707 of JAJQJQ010000031.1, forward strand.
ATATTTATTCTTCTTCAAGCTACAATGGCAAAAAACTAAAATAATATAAAATAAAAAATAAAATGGAAACTGGCGGGAAGATGAAAGAGAGAGAAAAAAAAACACTCAGAAGCTATAGCCTTTTTTCCATTTTTTTTCTCGCGCGTGTGTGGATGCTTCACATGCAAAAAAGGGTTGCCTTTGGCATCCACATACATACCATAGACATTGCCAACGGCAAAAAATAAAAAATATGCCAAAGCTAGCAACAACAAACAGAAAAAATGTCTATTTTTTCTCAGCGAAATAAAAGGCAAGTGCCAATTGAGTGTCATGGAAAAAAAGTTGTCGTTGCTGGGTTTTTTGTTTGTTGTGTACGTGTGTCCTCCATGAATGAGAAAGAGAAAAAAGGAAGGCAGAGAGAGAGATTTTTTTATTACTTCTGTTGCAGAGGTTGTTGGAAGCCTTGAGGGGAAAAAAGAAAATAGGAAAATAAATGGCACGTTTTTTTACACGCATGCAACTGAGAAAAAAAAATGAGCCTTAGAAACAACAAATAAATAAAAAAACCAGGACGTAACAAGCAATTTTCAAAATGAAGATTGTGCTTTTTGGGTTGAAAAAAAACTAAAAAAAATCCTTTCAAGAATTAAAAAAGAAGCAAAAAAAGTAGTAAAAAAAATTCAAGAAAAAGTTAACAAAAATAAACAGGCAGTTAGAGAATGGCTTTTTGAGGATGCCCATTTATTTTTCATGGCTTCTTTCTTCAAATTTTCATTTTTTAAGAGAAGACACATTAACATGAAGCTGAAGTAGAGTGCCGAAAAAAAGGAACTTCAGACTTTCCTGTCCTTCATCCTCCATGTGAAAGGCAATCCTTGATTTTATAGGAACTCGTCGTAATAAGTCGCTAAAAAAAATTTGAAGCAATGAAAAATGGAAACATCTAAAAGTGTCAACCTTTTTTCTGCTATTTTGGCACCCCACTGAAATCTTTATTTCTCCTACTTTAACCTCTTATTTTTGAGGCGCAACATTTTCATTTCCGGAGAAGCCGGATGTAACAAAAAAAGGAAAGAAAAAAGGTGTTTACTTTTTTTAAAGATTTTAGTTGAAAAATAAAGCGAATAAGAAAAAATACAGGCAAAAAAAGAAGAAGTTAAACTATACTATTAAAAATGTATTTTTTTCCCGAAAATTTAAATGTAGTTAGAAACTGATTAAACTTTTAATTTATCCTTAAAGCAAAAAAAAATTCAAACAGGCCCAAAATAATTTTTGTTTCATTTCGCTTTTTTAAATTATTTTTTAATTTAAAATGAGAAAAAAAATTCATTTGAGTTGAGTTAGTTCGAATTCAATCTTCTCGCGCAGAAACAATTGAAAATTAAAATTGGTTATGTAGTAGTGCAAAAAAAAATCGAGACACAAAAACAATATAATAATGAATTCATTCAAAAAAAGAAAGGAACTGTGAGACATTTCTGTGATTGTCTCTGCTCTAGTCTCACCACGTTAACTTGTCGTATTATATCTGTAATGTATTGTTATTGTAATGTATGTGCGAAGCTCGGTCAGAGTTAGCAAGTAACTAATAAACTGCTATATTAACCGCCGCTGTACACTAGAAGGCTGTGCAGCACAAATTGGTAACGAAGGATTCTTTTCAACGCCTCCGAACGAAGAAAATCCGAAGAAGAAATCAACTGCTGTTTTTCCTGATTTTTGGTTAAAAATCTGCTGGTCTGCTTTTTCCTGATTTTTGGTTAAAAATCTGCTGCAAATAGCTTGGTAAGCTACAACATCGCTCTCTTGGTAAACTCTTGCTAATGGCTGGAAATGCTGAGAAACCTCCTGCTGCAAGTGGTGAAACTCCAACAACAACTATTTCTGGTAGAAGTCTTCCATCTTTGCCTCACTTCAGATGTGATCTTGCTCGTCCAAATGGTGCTTCAATGTGGTTTCAACGTTTGGAGCTGATTTTTGAACTACACCCTGGTCTCACACAACGTCAAAAGATGGCCCTTGTTCTAACGTCGATGAATGATGAATGCTACGAAAAGGTGGCCGCGGCTCTCCAGCTTACTCCAGCTGCTGATGTCAACGGAATCAAAGATGTTATGGTCAAGCTGTTTGATAGAACTGAATCCGTGTTTGCAAAGAGATATGGTCGCTTCCAAATGGAATGGAATGGTCCAGAACAAGAATCAATTATGGAGTTCTGCGCTCGTATCAAACAGAACACAATGGACTTCGAATTTGGTAAATTCAAAGAGAACGAGCTCAATACGATGACTTTGCTGATGTCAATGAAAGCTGAAGCTCTTGAACCTCTGCGTATCAAAATCTTGGAGCTCCTGACGGCTGACCCGAATACATCGTTTGCTGATTGTGAAAAGCTCATTTCAACAACTTTGCAAACTCAACATGAACAGAAGCTGCCTGAACGAACCTCTATCAACTATGCTCATGCTCAACAAGAACGCCTTGGTGATGGAGCTGCAGAACGAACTTCCCATGGAGGAGGAAGAGGTGGCAATGCAAGAAATGGTCATGGTAAAGAAGGAACTGGACATCAGAAAAATCGACGCAATTCATGCAACTCGAATGGATCAAGAAGCTCTGGAAACTCAAATGGATCGTCATCTGGCTACTGTACGAAATGTGGAAAGCCCAAGTCAAGTAGGAAGTTCAAGATGTGCAATAAATGTTTCAAAGCTCAAACAAGGTGTCACAACTGTGGAAAGTATGGTCACTTAGCGGTTGAATGCAAATCTGGTAAACCGAATGGCAAAGAAAGCAAATATTCTGCTCGTGTTAACCATGTAAGTGAACATTTTATTGGCTCTGTTTATCCTGCTGATTATGGAATGGCTTCATATGGTGTTGGTGCTGTCGTCGATGGTACTTCTGATCCTGCAAATGCACATGGGGAAGGAAAGAAGGAGAAGATCCTGGAAGAATGGAGAAATGGATTCAAAGCTGGTCAAAAGGAAAAGAAAGCTCTTGTATCTCCATCGAAGAAGGAAAAGAAGATCGTGGCATCTCCATGGAAGAAGGAAAGGAAGATAGTGGTATCTCCGTCAAAGTCTTCAAGTGAAGCTAAGAAGGACCTAACATGGTCTGATGTTGTTCAAGGCAAACATGCCGCTGATGTTCCACCTATGGATGAGTGGATGACAACAACAGAAGCTCTGGGAATGCTCGGTGATGTCAGTGAAACACTGGATGATATGATCATGGATATGGCTCAAGTGGAAGTTGATCAAATGCTCGAACTGGTCCAGAAGCTCTTATCAAAGGTCAACGAACGTCAACGCAAGGCTGTTAAGAATAAATGTAACTAATTGTAGCTTTGTATGTCCTTTATAAGTGGTGGAGAATGTGAGACATTTCTGTGATTGTCTCTGCTCTAGTCTCACCACGTTAACTTGTCGTATTATATCTGTAATGTATTGTTATTGTAATGTATGTGCGAAGCTCGGTCAGAGTTAGCAAGTAACTAATAAACTGCTATATTAACCGCCGCTGTACACTAGAAGGCTGTGCAGCACAGGAACACTTAATTTTTTTGTTGCTTTTTCTCAAAAACCAAAAACAACAAAAAATAATAATAATTACAATATGAATAAAATATGTTTGTCGGTTCAATATTTTTTTTATAAATTTCAATTGAGCAATAATTGTTTGAAGGTCAGAAAAATAATTTAGGCTTTTCCACAGAAAATTTTTTCTTGTCTTGTCTTGTTTTTGGCTTCATAATTGTAAGGTTGTTTGCTTCTAGTAAGCTTGAAAATTGAAAAAAAGGTTAAATGGGAAAAATGAAATATGACCCGGGTCCTCGTCCATCACTCTTAGCGACGATGTTAAAATAAATCAACAGAAAGAATAATGGTAATGAATAATAAATCTGCTACATCTATACCCGACCGACCACCTTCCTATTTTCACTCATTTCTCGCCGGGGTTTCACCTTATTAACGAACAGGGAGAAAACAATATTCATAAAAGGTCAATAAATAAATATTTTTTTATATTTAATATTTGTTGCTATAGTGTCAACGACGACCTCTTTAAAACAAAAACAAAAAAAATAATCGAGAGAGGGAGAAACGGAAAATAATATTGTGCTGATTTACTTTATTTTCGGTTGCAAATAAATTTAGTTAGTTGTTGACGAGAAAAAGGTGAAGCTTTGGTTTGTTATTCGAAGCAAAAAAGAAGGAAATTGAAAATTTATTACACGCGATTTAGTTAAATAAGATGATAGTGACTAAATATGCACGCAAAACTAACATATTTGATTTTAAACGTGGTAGTCGAAATTTTTATTTGGACCATTTAAAACACCATTTTTGGGGATGGCCAACAGCAACATAAAAAAAGTTTTTTTAAAGGTAAGCGATTTGGACTTAAAAAAATCATTTTTAGAGAGAACCAAAAAATGTTTGAAAAAAAAAATTGGTTTTATTCTTTGCAATTCGAAACAAATTTTTTTTATTTCCTCTACCAACATAAAAATGCAAGCAAAGGCACTCATGTGTCGATACTTGGTGGTAGCAGCACTCACTTGAATCACATTCATTCAGTCAATGAATGAATTTTGCATTGAATTTTTTTTCAAACTTTTTTGGTTTTAGACAACAAAAAAATCATTTTCACTTTTTTATAAATACTTCCTATTTAAAACAGCAACCGAAAAAAAACTAAACTAAGAAGACCAATTTTATATTTACATACACATACAAAAAAAGTATTTACAGCAAAAAAAAAGTCAAGAGACACGGAGAAAAAAATTGTTTTTGGGTTTTTTAACTTGGTGTTGGTGAAGAATTATTTTGATTGTGGATTGGTTGAAGAATTGATACCGGTGTTACATAAGTCGTGGGTTGAGCAGGCATGGGTTGCTGGGCTGAGACAATATTTTGAAAATACCCAGCTGAAATTTTAATTTCTGGAGTTGATGGTCGCTGCTCTGACTCAGTGAATGGTGGCTCGATGGTCGAGATGAAGGTATCTCGCCGTCTATTATGATGAGGAATGATATTTCGAGTAATAACTTTTGGCTTGTGTTTATTTTGGCCACAGGATAAGCATTGTAGCAACTAAAAAAACTTTTTCATAAATTTTAATCCCAAATAAATTTTTTTTAAACTTACTTGATCTCGATAAAGTTTGAGACACCCGAAAGTTGCAAAAAATTCTATGACTGGAACGAATAAAGCATATAATTGATTGATATTTAACATCGTTGATGCAATTGGAAGAAGTGTATCAAGGTATGGGAGAACATATTTATAAACATATGGAGATAAAAAATATCCCATAGATACGCCATTGAAAGGAGAATGGGAGATCGTGATTACAAGATAGTAACCGAAAAAGAGAATGAAATTGAGCATGTCGATAAATTTCTAAAAAAAATATCGTATGCTTTATGTTAAGCTTGGGTACTTCAGAAAAAATCTGCAGTTTTTAACTTTTTGGGGTACTGTAAAATCCTGGCCTGCTTACCTTAAATGTTTGTCCATCAGGTCTCGCAGAATATTGACAATAATAATAACCAAATTGGCCAATGGAAGAAATGGTCATTAGGAAAGTAATCAAAACAAACACATAATTGATGAGATTGACCGCAGCTTGATAAACTTCGATGGGTACTAAGCCAGTAAAATACCAAGCCCATGGCTAAAAAATTAAACCTAAATAATGATCAATACTAGTTAAAGGTTTCCTACCTGACTGGAATAAGTTAAAAACATTCCCAAATCTAAGCAAAAAAGCAATGGAATCCAAACATAATATTTCATTATTGGCCATCTTTTTGAAGTTGGAAAAAAGAATTGGATTATTTGAACTGGGACAATAAAGAACATCGCTGCAAAAAAAAAAAAACACACTTTATTTTTATTTGTTATAAACAAAATAAAAAACTTACAAATATAATAAACCGAAAGAGTCATGCGTTGAATTTCGGCACAATTTCCAGAAATGTAATCATTATGCAAAAAATCTTTAAATTCACTTTCATCCGCGCAATTTGCAAATATTATCACTTGAAAGCAATTCCAACAACAATAGTTTAAGGTATGCCATCGAAGAGGATGGTCTATTATCAATGGACCATAAAGAGTTACTAACATTTCGATGGTTATTAGCCCGATGCTGGCATACATAACGGCACTGAAGAGAAAATAACGTGGCTCAGGTTCGTCAATATAATAGTATTCATAATCTGAAATTTTGATGGGTACTTACATAACTTATATATTTTAGGCTAATTAGCCGCGAGTTTTTAGCCTTATAAAATTTTATAAAATTTGTATATTTTTTGAAAAAAATTTATCTTTGATCTCAAATTCTGGGTCACTACCGTAATTTTTTGTTCGAACTTTGCACTCAACAAAAATAATTCTTACCTTCTCTTTTTTCTCTTGAATGTATCTCATCTGGTGGAGTTAAGGTATCAATCACTTGTGCCATAGCCACTGTAGTACCCGTAAGCATCAACATGGACAAAACCATACTCGTTCGCATCATCATTTTTGCTATGACTAATTACTAAAAAAGCAAAGGTTAGAAGAGTGAGCGTTGTTAAACCACTTGACAACAACCAACAATTTGCTTAATACTGAACGTTTTCAACGCAAGTAAGTAAATGTTTGAGGGTAAAGGAAAAAAGTAAAAATTAAAAGTTACATAAAAGAAAATTAACAGGTGAAAAGTGGCCATTTTTTAATTTACTTTTTTTTCAACCACACCCATTTATTTTTTTATTATTTGTTGTATTTTTGGGATATATGATTATTAACAAGAAAAACTTTAAAAACACCTGTACTTTAGAAAAGGCAAAAAAAAATTTCAAACAAAAAAGGTGAAAAAAAATTAATAGGTTTCGAGGCAAAAAGCAAAGCAAAAAACCTGTTTTTTGTCAAAAATTTTAAAAAATGATATATTTATTAATTAAATTAATTTTTGTTGAAGTTAAAAAACAAAATACCAGAGTAAAAGACAAAAAGTTTACGGTCAGCAACAAAACAAAACTTCAAGTTTATGAATGACTGTTTGTGAGAGATTATACTATATTTGACTGACTTATGATACATAATTTCAAAAAACATGTGATTATTCACACACTCTTAAATTAGCCATTGTTTTTTCTTTTAAAGTTTTAAAAAGTTAAGTTACACACGAGAAAATCCCAAACATTTTAATAACTTTGGATTGAGAAAAAATAAAGTTTTAAAATATGAATAAAAAAGTTAAGGGAAATTAAAAAATACATACATATTTTTGTCAATGAACCTTTAAGCTTATGATTTTATTTTACATATGTACGTGATATAATTGAGTTTAAGGTTTTTTTACTCTCAAGGCAACAAATAAACATAATGGTGCCAAAGAAAATATAGTTTTTGGTGTTTTATTTTGGTGTTTCAAACAAAAAATTGGGAAAATAAAAAAGTCCAAAATCATTACTATATTTTGAACGCTTATTTTTATAATCTTCGTTTTCGAAAATAAGTAATAGTAAATTTTGTGGATTAACGACGAGTTTCTTTAACCATATTTTTATTAAGTCAAATCCTTGAAAGGCAAACCTAATATTAAAATAAACTTAGTTAAATATTATTTTGTTGCAAACTTTCGAGCTATAAAGATTAGTCTTAATAAACTTTTCTTTTAATATCCAAATCAATAAACAGCTGAATGGAAGTAAATTCAATTTACAACTACGACAAAGAATTTAAAAAATTGTTAGAATTAAACTTATTATTTTACGTACTTTTTTACTCTCAATAAAAATCGTTGAAACCATCTCTGTCGCACCAAACACCTAATCTACCTTAGCTTTTTTTTAATAATGTGTAATCACTTTTTTACATTAGTTTTATTTTTCTCCTCGTAACTGGCACTTATGACTTCCACCAACACATTTTGCACTGTAGAAAAATAAAAAAAGGATAAAGACTTTTATTATTACATATCTCATTCTTTTCATTGCTATATAAAATAAATATATATAATTTAAGAAATCTTATTAAAATATTTACAAAAAATTCTTTATAAAAAATAATTTACTCTAAAAACAAAATTTTTGTGACATTTTCTTTACCATATTTTACTTCCGATCTTTATTATTATTTGTGTTAACCCGTTTAGAATAAATTGAATTTAAATGTTTATGAGCATCTCGAGTAATTTGAAGTTGATCCTTTGAACGACCAAGTACGGTTTTATAATAATTTGAGGTCAACGATGACATCTGAAAAGTAATAAAAATAACAGCAAATAAGTGAAAAGTTAAAAATGGTAAACAATTATTTTGCAACGGAAAAAAAAGCCTTAATCTAATTTGACGTAATAATTTGTTGGAAAAAATGGATGGAGCAAAAAGGTAGATTTTTGGTCATTTTAGGCTTAATTTTGTAGGTTAGGTGTCTTGACACGAAATTTGAGAGGACGTAAGGACTTTTTTGTGTCGAAAATTAAAAATTTATTGTTTAATTTTTGAAGATTTATGTAAGTAAAAAAGACTATTAAATATCTAAATAATGCCAAAGCAAATTTCTGGGAACTTCTATAGTTTTGCTCCCCCGCTTTTTATTTTTAGTTTTTTCATTCTTTTTTTTTCTTAATGTAATTGAACTTTTCTGATAAACTGCCAGATCGGACGAGCTCCCTGACCACTCGACTACCGATGCTTCCTTTTTAATCCAACAAAAATTATTCATATAAAAGTGTGAACTTTGAATTGATTTACAACCGTAAAGGATCTTGATCCAATAATGATTCCAGAACCCAATCTTAAAGATCCATAACTCAAAAAGAATAATAAAGATCCTAAAAAGAATCTTAAAGATCAAGATCCTTTATATAAAGATCCAGAACCTAGAAAAAATCTTAAAGATCCATAACCCATAGAATCAAAAGGATCTAACCAAAAAGATCCTAAAATATAATAATAATGCCTAAGTTTTTTAGTGATAATTTATCGATAATAAATCTAAAAAAATAATAGAATAATTTTATGAAAAAAATGAACAAAAAAGAATGAAAAAATAAAAAGTAAAAATCGGGGGAGCAAAACTATAGAAGTGCCAATTTCTGTTCCATAAATTCTTTGGCTTCTATTGTCAAAAAGAAAAACTAACCAATTTCAATTTTCTAAATTCAGTCATATCCACATTTTTTGCGAATTCAATATTAAATGGTTTATCATGATATTTATCCAATTCATAAAATATTTTTTCTTCCAAAGTTTTTTGCTTGATTTTAATAATTTTCGCTTCATCTTCGTCGTCTTCAGTTGCATTGTTGTTGCTTGATTTCTGAAGAAAAATATTAATCAATTAGTATGGATATTTTTTTAGTTCCTTTGTCTTTTTTTAATGTTCTTACCTCTTTTTCTAATAGTTTATTATTGGATGTGGATACTGTGACATTTGCAACTCCAGCAGCAGAGATCGAAGTTTTAGTTGTCGAAAATGAAGAAATAGAGGGAGCAGGTGAAAGGTTATTATTTGAATTTCCATTAAAAAAAGTTATTGGAGCCACTGAAACGGCAGCAGCAGATTTTTCAACGACAACACCTCCTTGGTTCTTGAATAATGACGTACGTTGTCGTTGTTCTATTGGTGGCAGAAATTGGTTTTCACCAAATGCAGTTCTTAAAAAAAAGAAATGAAAAAAATTTAATTTACATAACAAATAAGTTTCTGTTTTTTTCTTAAGTTTTTTTGTTTAAAAAAGTCAAAAAAAAATATGTGTCAAGAAAGAAAGGAAAAAAAGTTGCTTACGATGATTTTCGAGGAGAAATAAATGAATCATTTGAGAAATCATTATCCCATAAATTTTCACTGCTAAATGGATCAGCAAACTAAAAAACCATTTTTAAAACTTGTCAATCAAGAAAAATCAATGCTTACTGAATTTTCTGTTAGCAAGCTGCAATCATCGTAAATACTCGAATGTGGCCAAGAAGAATTATTTTGAGATAAAAGAGAATCTTCAAAATTTGAATAAAACCCACTATCATCCGTCGTCGTTGTATTTGTATTAGTTGTGGAAGTATGATTTAAATTAAAACTTAAATTATTTGGTTGAATATTTGATAATGGAAGCTTAGGAATTATTGTTGTTGGTGTTGATGCTATAATTGGTAATGTTTCATTCCCACGGAAACGGTACTCTAAAAAAATGAAACATATAATTTTTAAAAATTAGTCAGTCGTATGAGTAAAATTTAGAAGAAAAAAAAGTAGCGCTTTTAAACTAAATTTTTAAAAATGCTAAAATAAAAAATAATTATTACCTATTCCAGAAGCAGTAGTTTTTGCAAATTTATCTGTCAAAGGCGTTGAACTTTGAGAGATTTTAAACCTTCTCAAAGGCGAGGGCGAAGTATTAATTAAATTTGCTCCAGGTTTTTCATTTTGATTTAATCGAACTAATTTTGGAGTTTTTGGAGATTTTATTGTTATTGTTGAACGTGGCGGAGACATGAAATTAATATTATTTTGAGATATCCTTTTTCGCATAAATTTCATTCGTTGACGTTCTGGCGTTTCCAAAGTTAATTCAGTTAATGGCCAACTTGATGATGAAGTTGAAGCGTCACTTTCACACCCTTTAGAATTATTATTATTATTCAATAAACTATCTTCGGTTTGGTTGTGATTGTTGCCACCAAGAAATAGAGAAGATGGGGTACTCGGTCGCGACATCTCCATTTTATTGACGCCGCCGTTGTGCTGCGGAGATAACACTCTCTCGCTCACTAAAAAAATGAGGCACGTGTCTTAATAAAGAACAACAATAAGTGAGAAAAAAGATAAGAAAAAATCGAAGTTTAAAACGCTTATTTTTGAGGTAAAAATAAAAGAAAAGAAAATGGAGAGAAATGAAAAATATCGATCGGGGAAGAAGAGAAGATCGCGTTTGTTGTTTTTTCTTTTCTTTTTTTCCTTTTTCGTCTTTGTTGCAGGTGCCGAACACCAAAAAAATACTCAACTCTTTACTCTCTCCATGGCGACTGGCGGAAGGAAGAGTATTTTTTTTCTATTTTTTTTTTTTTGCAAGTCATAAGGAAACCCAACACTAAAAAAAGAAAGTAGAAACTAAAAAAAAGGGCCGCATTTTTTTTGGGTTTCGATCGCATATAATTACAGCCGATATTCTGCTCCCTCAATGGACAAAGAGAGGAAAGAAAGAAAAGAAAACTCCTTCATGTGCGCCTTAGAATGGCGGCGGATGGGATGGATGACCGATCGTCGTCTATCCATTCCATTTATGGTCGGTCATATAATTCGATGGTGGCTGTGCAGATGGTTGACTAAGAGTCTACGCAAGAGAAAAAAACAAGGCCAAGCAAAAAAAAAAAGCGAAAGCCAGCTTAACCGTTAACTCTACTATTGCCGAGTTAATAGAGATGATGATCGAAAAAAAAATGGGAGAGACAGTCTGTTGTCTAATATAAAATGAACAAAGCAAGAAAAAAAAAGTAAACGAAAGAAAGTAAAAGGGGAAGGGCAAAAAAATGCAAACAAAAGAAAAAAAGGGCCATTTTTAATGTCAGTCAATCAACCATTTTTGGCAGGCACAAATCAAACTCGAAAAAAATTTGCCTGCGCGAAGAAAGCAAACACTTGAAGTGTGCCAAAGTTTTTTGTGAGAAAATATATTCCTAATGAAAATAAATGACAAAGGGTGCCCTTCAGTGATCTCATAGCAAAAAAATCAGTCTTTTATTCTCTCAATTTTTTGTTGTTCGTTTGACGGAAGTCATAAACACTTAAAAGTTTTTACAATAACTGCCAATATGGGAAAGTTTTTTAGTGACTAAAACAATGCCGCTTTTTTATACCCTAAAAGCAAAACTTTTTTTACATAGTGTTTTTTTTCTATGTCGAAAAAATGTTCCAAAAAAAATAAAAGTAAAAAATAGTTTTGGGTTAAGCAAACAAAAAAATGATTAAAAAAAATAAGTTTATTTTTTTGGCGCCAAAGGAAAAATGGAATCGAAGACGACTGATCACTATTGATAGACCTTCATTCGTATGTCCATTACCTTCAATTTTTTAGTGATCATAGAAGTTTTTTTCTTTGCGTAAAAAAAGTTTTTTTCTTCTTCGGACAATGCTGTGTCTAAGGCAACAACGATGATCGGTGGCGGCGAGTATCATTTTTTCTTCTTCTTCGATACTTTCGCGCTTTCTTTCTAGTTTTAGTTTTAGTGTATGTGTAAAATCATGCTAGGCATTCCCCTTTTTTTCTCATTCTTTTTTTTTCTTTTTCATCTTCTTTTGGCGGGAAATTTACGTGCACATTGATATCGCTCTAGTGGCTGGCGTACAACGCAGTGACACTTTTTTCCAATGCTTTTTTATTTTATTTTAACGATCGCCATTTATTTATGTTTTATTCAAAAAGCGAGCAAGACAGCTTTCTTATATCATAAACATTCGAAGAAAATGACCAGTAGCCATTTGAAAAAAGAAAGAAGAAAAAAGAGGTTTCGAAACAAAAAAAAGAGGAAACAGTTGCAAACCACAAAAAAAGAATGAAAGAAAGAAAAAAACAATTTATCATGGATTGGTTTGAGGTTAAAAAATAAATAAAATTAAGCAATAAAATAACAAATGATTTTCTTTTAAACAGTTTTTATTTGTTTTGGTGTTTTACTGAAGAAAAAAAAGACAAAGAAAGTAAAAGTAAAAAATAGGTTAACGGGTGTTTTAGAACTGCACCTTTGTGACGCCACAAAACACAAAAAATACATTCTATTAAAGGTTAGGCTGACCTTTCTTTTATAAAGACATAAAGCTTGTTATCGGATGTTTGCGTTTTTTTATTCAAGAAAATTGAAAATTTAAAGTTCTATGTTTCCAAAGTTTTGTAAAAATAATATTGAAAGTAAAAAAAAGTTACATAAAGTTATAAAAAAATTATTACTATAGCTCGAAAGTACGATATTTTTTTAAAAATAAAATGTTTTTAATTACTGTCTTTAGGGATAGTAATGAAGATTTAGAAATAAATATAATTAAGTTTTTGACAATCTATAGTAATTAACATTTAATAGAAATTTTTATTGTAATTTTAAGAATGAAATCTCAAAGACAAATTACAGGGTATTTTACAACTACGTTCTTTTGTTCTAGGTGACACATACGCAAAAAAACCATTCTTCTCTCTTTTTTCTGATTAACTTACCAAAAAAAACAGCAAGTATACTGATCGAGAAAAGACACTAACGTAGTGAACATCGAACCCACGTGTAAAGAGGTGTGCAAAATAAAAGTTCAGTGTTCAAATAAAATATTTGTGACTATTTTTATTGTTTTATACATTGTTTTCCATTTAAAGGGAATGAAAAACAGGAGAGACCAATACAACATGGAAGAATTATTAACGTCAAAAAAACTTAATTTTTTTCTCCATAGAACTGATTATTTCCTTTTCCAACTATCATCACAGTTCAAATTTTTTTTTACTGTAACCATATTAGTCATTTCTAAAGTATGTAGAGAAGGAAAGTAAAAGTTAGCATTTTCCATCACAAATATTGTTACAAAATGTTTGGATATGATTTAAGCAATTTGGATAATGAATTTAATTCAGAAAGTCTTCAAATTCCTTCAATTTCATCAGCGCAATGTCCTCAAACTCAGATTCTGATGTTGATTATGATAGAAGGCATGAGCCACTATCCGCGACTGAAGTTTATCAGCTTTTCAAAGAAGACGTTAATCAATTTATTTCAGAGGTGTTTCTTTTCAAGATCAACTAGCATTTTGGACGTAGATTTGACCGATAAATTCCTGAATCGTAAAGTTTTATCATATTCGATTTTTTACGTGACTGATTATATTTATCCTAATATTGATTTTGAAAGAGTTTTGAAAGTTTGAATTTATCAATATAATAATTATCAAAGTTCTTCTCGAATTTAATAATTTTCTCCAGATTCTTTTGAAAAGCAATAAGTTGTGAATGCCATCTCTTAACAATCAAAAAGATATATGTTAAGAGAATATTACTTTTTTGTGTTAAATATTTGACTTAAAAAGCACTTTTGTCTTTGAAAATTAACTTTTTTGTTAAATATATAATAAATGAATTTGTTATTTTGCATCATTGTCTTGATTCATTAAAAATAAAAAATGAAAGTTTGAAGTCTTCAAAGTTTTGTATAAATAACATCGATGGTAATAAAAATTTATATAAAGTTATCAAAAAATTATTACTATAGCTTGAGAGTAACGAAATATTTTTTAAATAAAATTTCTCGATTAATTTCTTCCACTGATAGTAATAAAAATTTTTAAAACAAAATTTTTTAATTTACTATCAAGCTATAGTAATTAAAAATTAGCTTAAAATCTTACTGTCGTTTTTAAAGAACGGAAACTTAATTGCATCTTTTGCTTTTATTTTTTGACAAGTTCTTGTTTATGTGTTTTAATGATAAAAATAAATTGATCAACGTGCATTTTGTTGTAACATGAATGTTTTTTTTTCCATCAAAAAAGAGTTCATAAACAGTCTTTCACGAAATAACTTGTGGTTCGTGTTCCAATAAAAAAATTCCTATTACGCGAATCACTTACTTTTCATATAAATCATACTTTAAATGGCTTGGGTCAAATAAAAAAACATTACTTGTTATTTCACTTTTATTCCGGTAAGAGAATGATGTACTATAAAAGGAAAATTGAAAGTTAACCATTTGTAACACAAAAATTCGTATTGGGTGCAAACACCCTCAAACGATATACGGACCTTATACCACAAACCGCGAAATTTGAAAATTATACAATGTAAAAAAAATTGAACAAAAAAATTTTCTAATTTTTTTTTTCATGTCATTTTCGCGGCTTGTAGCTAACGGTGGTCCGCAAATCGTTCTGCTTCTCTGTGTAGGTGGTTCCATTAATTTTATCCGATCCAAAAAATTCAATTGGCTATAGCTTTTTTTAATAAAATTTAATTTATGTTAGTAAAAAAACAGATGCTATAGTGTAGAAATAGCTACTAATCGGTGAAAACAAAACTACATTTGGCTGAATGAACCCAAAATTCTAGCCTTTTAAAATTTTTTAGATTGAACACAACTTATTGAATAACCTAATATTTTTTTAAAAATATGCTTGGATACGAGTTAAATGATTTTAATTATGAATTTAATTTAAAAAAAATCCAAACACCTTTAAATAATAATTCGACGCAAAGTCCTCAAACATGTACTGTTCATATTGATTATCATTATGATCACACGTGGGCACGGGGTGCGATTGGGTGCGATTATCGCACCATGCTTCGTGCTCCGTGCCACTATTTTTGGAGCTTCGTGCCTCAAAATTTTGAAAATCTAATAGAAAAAAAATTTCGATGTGGTAAGAATGAAATTTTTCCAAAAAAATTTTGTTAAAAATTAACACGGTGGACCCTTTTGTATGTCTTGCTTCGTGCCCGAAAAATTTTTTTATCGCACCCACCTGCCCACGTGTGATTATGATGGAAGAAATAACCCACCATCTTCAAATGAAGCTTATCAGTTTTTCAAAAACAGTTTTGATTTAATTTATTGTAGAAATGTTTTTATTCAAGATCAACCAGCATTTTTGGATGTAAGTTTTTTTTGACTTTCAACAAGTTCAAACAAAATAAGAATATTTTGTAAACAATAAAATATATTTTAGAAAATACGAAACTATTGTGAAAATATAATTTATGCATTTAAATCAGAGAAGAAATACCTTTTGAATGAAGTATTATATCAATGGAAAGTTAAACAACAAAAATTAAGTGTTGGATGTGTTTGGCTTCAAAAAAATCATCAAAATCAACTTAAAATTATTGATTCTCAATTTGAATGTTTTCAAGAATTGCTTGATAAAACTTTGACTGGGCTTGAATTTCTAATTGCAGAATATCCAAACGAAGGATTCGAAAAATTTTATACAAAAATCAAGAGAATGGCAAATAGCTTTTTAAATCGTTCCAAAAAAAATCAAACGACCAGCATCCTTTAATAACAAAAAAAAAACAAAAGAGCAACAAAAACCGAAACATGTGGCATATTTTGGTTTAAAAAAAGATATAGAAAGAGCAAAAAAAAGTTTTTAAAAAATTGGAAAAATATTTTAATAAAATAAAAACTCAATTTTTAATACATAAAATAAATTTTCTTAGATAACAATTTGTTTAAAAATGGGTTTCATCATGTTTTGGGATTTTAAGATTATTTATAAATGAAAATAAAATTATGAAAATAAACCAACTTTGTAAAGCTTTTGTTCGATTTTGTAATTACTTCGTAATCATCTTTTCAAGCTTGAAAGCATAGCGTTTTTTTGCTTTCAGACACAAAAAATAAAGTAAACAAATACACAAAGCTTATAACTTTTTTCATTAAACAAATAACACTTTTTTTCTTTTCAGCTTACAATACAAAATTAATTTTAAAAGTTGCAATTAATTCAAACACAAAAAATTAACAAAAGTAATAAAAATTTGTGGTAGTGTCCCTTACATCCAAGAAAAAAAGCATAAACCCCAACAATTCAAATAACAATTTCTTAACACACAAAGTTTAATTTCACTGTTCGTGATCATTTAATTTTTGCAGTTAGTTTGATAAGCATAAATATATTTTCATTCAAGCATTTTTTGTATTTTTTATATTTTGAACACAATCTTTAAGTAAAAAAGGTAAATGAATGTGTCGTTTCCATGTTTGGGTACATTAATTTTGAAGCTTTTTTGGGTAAATGCGTGCTTAATATTTTCCCTTTTTATGTTCAACTCTAGCTTTTCATCCTTATCAAATCATCACTTCCCAATATTTTTGCTTGCTCGAATTTTTGCTTCAACCTTGTTGCCCAAAAATGATAAAACAACTATAAAAAGGATGAGGTAATTTCATTGTTTTTCTTTGATTTCTTCTTTACTTTTTTTTTGTTGTTGCAACAGAGATTTTTATGCTTTGATTTTTTATTATTGGAGAAAAGTAAAATAGAGAAATATGAGTGGAGTGAATGCAGCTTATTCAAATGATATAGATCCAGATGATTTTCCTATTCCTAAAAAAGGTTTAGTTGCTGAAGAATATGATATTCCACCCGAGCAAATGTAAGTTCCTCTTTATTTTTGTTTATTTCGTGGCGGGAGAGAATTTTTTTTCAATTATTATTAGGAAACATAACTATTTTTTCGAAGCATAAATTTTCCTCACTTCTCAAATATTATTGAGAAAATTTTTTAATGTTTTGAAAATAAAAAATTAATTCTTTGATACAATGAAAAATTGTTTGTCATTTTTTATGGAATTGATTCATCCTCTTTTTGATTATTGACTGACGAATAACCGTTGTCCACATAAACTATAAACCCTTGCAGCACACTGACACACAAACAAGGAAGAGACCCAATAAAAGCGCGGTTTCCTCCATTTGTCTAAGTCTGCATGCGTGTTTATATATTTTTTTCGAAAACAAAAAAATATGGATGCTTCAAATTTCTAGACTGACGCAATTTTTCCTGGCTGCTACATAATATTTTTTTGACCCTGAACTCTTTTTTTCTTTAAAATAATTCCACGTCTCTCTTTAAAAGTTTAATATTTATTTTTTCTGCAACTTTTTTTAATTTTACATAAACGTTAGTCACCTAAACACTTTTTTAATCGTGCGTGGTCATTTCGAAACCAAGGGCAACAAAGAAGAAAAAAAACTCCTACTTTCGAAATAAAATAAGCACATCCGCGTCTATACATAGAGAAAATTAGTTGGTTGTTTTATAAAAAATAAATACAAACCACAAAACCGACACATTTTAGAACGTGCGAGGTTGTGCCTTCTTGCTAGCTTCAAATAAAAAAATGTAAATAAAATAAAAAAAACTTTTCTCTGCCTCTGCTCTGCACCTTTGTCATATAAAAAATAAATATATAAATAATTTTTTTTTATTCTCGACTAACCTTTTTTCGGGCAAAAAAAAACTTAAAATTTATTGCTTTTTCTGGGTATCGAAAAAAAAATAAATAGCGACATTGAAAATAAAAAAAGTTAAAAGTCATCAAAAAAATTTATTTGTAAGGTGAAACCTCTGCTTTTTTCTGTAATTTGTCTTTCATTTTTTGTTTTTTCATTCTCTAAAAAACAAAGAAAAACAAAAAAGCCATGGGTAAAAAAAGTGATGTTAAAATTGTGGATGACAATTCTAAAACTATTTCTCTCCCGCTTCTGAAGCGAAAATCAAAAAAGTTTGTAACTATAATTTTATTTAAACCTTTTTTTATTCTAAATTTTTTTAGCGATGAGCCGGAAGCAGAAATTGTGGAAGAAAAACCCACAAAAGTCTCAATCAGAAAATTGGTAGGTTGTGTTTGTGTTCATATTTTTTGTGTCCTTATCTGTTGTGTTTCACTTTTCTTTTGCAACATTACACAATATTTTTTTTATGGTTTTGATGTTTGACTTATTTGGTTTTTTTTTAGTGGAGATATGCTCGAGGCACGGATCTTCTTATGGTTGCCATTGGAATGCTTGTCTCTATTATGACCGGAATTGGCATGCCTTTAATGAGTATCGTAGTTGGAGATATATCAGATTCATTTATTAAAATGACAACAAAATTGGATGATCCAGATTCAGTTTGTAAGAAAAAAAGCAAGGAAAAAATAAATATCTTTTTAACTTTTTTTAGACCAATCCTTTGACAATGGCACAAATATTACTTGGGGTGAATATTATACCGATGATAAATTCAAACATGCAGTATTAAAAAATGTTTATTATTACTTAGCATTAGGCACGGCAGTTTTATTCGCAGCTTTTCTACAAGTTTCATGCTTTTTGGTTTCTGGTGAAAATATGATTCATCGAATGCGTAAAGCTTTTTTCAAGGCTGTTATGAGACAAGATATTTCATGGTTTGATAAAAATAATAGTGGAACTTTAACTACAAAACTATTCGAGTAAGTTATTAATTTTAATGTCGAAAAAAAATCGTGTTGGGACCGAAATTCACAACTTTCGTGCCGGAACCAAAAGGCTTTTTAATTTATTTTTCAAATTTTTTTATTTAAAAACTAAATTTTTCAGTAATTTGGAACGTGTAAAAGAAGGCACCGGGGATAAAATTGGTTTACTCGTTCAATTTTTGGCTCAATTCTTTGGCGGTTTTATTATTGCTTTTTCATATGATTGGAAACTTACACTTATTATGATGAGTTTATCACCGTTACTTGTAGGTTGCGGATTATTTATGGCGAAATTAATGGCCACCTCAGCTGCAAAAGAAGCTCAACAATATGCTAAGGCTGGAGCCATCGCAGAACAAGCCTTAACTTCTATTCGAACGGTTGTGGCATTTAATGGTGAAAAACATGAATGCAAAAAATATGATGGAGCTTTAACAGAAGGCAAAAATACTGGTGTTATGAAATCAGTATATATTGGAGTTGGATTAGCTTCAACTTTTTTGGTTATGTTTAGTTCATATTGCCTTGCATTTTGGATTGGAACGAATTTTGTTGCAAATGGAACCATGGAACCTAAAACTGTTTTAACGGTATTCTTTTCCGTTATGATGGGTTCAATGGCCCTTGGACAAGCTGGCCAACAATTTGCTGTACTTGGAATTGCTCAAGGTGCAGCAGCAGCTATTTTTGAAATAATCGATCGTGAACCTGAAATTGATTGTTATTCCAATGATGGATTAAAGCCAGACCAAATTCGTGGTCATATTGAAATAAGCAATCTCGAATTTTCATATCCCACAAGAAAAGAAGTCAAAATTTTGCAAGGAATCACTTTTGAAGCTTTACCCGGCCAAACTGTAGCTTTAGTTGGATCGTCTGGTTGCGGTAAAAGTACCATGGTTCAATTATTCCTTCGATATTACAACGCGGATGGAGGAAAAATTATTATTGATGGAAATGAAATATCTGAAATAAATATTAACTACCTTCGAAATATGATTGGCGTAGTTTCTCAAGAACCCATTTTGTTTAATTGCAGTATCGAAGAAAATATTAAATATGGTAATGATCATGTTGCCCAATCTGAACTTATTGCTGCATGTCGAATGGCAAATGCAGATAATTTTATTTCTGGTCTTCCAAATGGGTATAAAACTATTGTCGGTGAACGTGGAACTCAATTATCTGGTGGACAAAAACAACGGATAGCTATTGCAAGAGCTTTAGTTCGAAACCCAAAAATCTTACTTCTCGATGAAGCCACATCCGCTTTGGATGCAGAAAGTGAATCTATCGTTCAACAAGCTTTGGATAAAGCAAGGCAAGGAAGAACAACTTTAATTATTGCTCATCGACTTACAACCATAAAAAATGCAGATAAAATTATTGCAATGAAAAATGGACAAGTTTTTGAAACAGGCACTCATGAAAGTTTAATGGATTTGAAAGGATTATACTACGACCTCGTGAATGCCCAGGTTTTTGCTGATTTGAATGATGATCAACCCGCGGGGAAATTATTCCGTCAAACTTCAACAATTTCCAATAAATCATTGACTTCTAGTCTCAATTCCATGAAACGCCGTCGAAGCACTATCATTAGCGAAGCCGAAGATGAGGCAGATGAAACAGGAAAGATATCTGAAATCAAACGACTCAAAGATGATCTCGCCCTTGAAGGAGCAAAACAATCAAATTTACTTCAAATTTTAAAACATGCTCGACCTGAATGGATTTATTTATGTATTGCCTTTACTGCTGCGGTTGTTCAAGGAACCGTTTTTCCTGCCTTTTCACTTTTATTCACTCAAATCATGCAAGTTTTTGCTAAAACTGATATGCATGAACTTAAAAAGGAAGGCCATATGTGGGCTCTCATGTTCTTAGTTTTGGGTGCGGTTCAAGCAGTTTGCATGATGTCACAATGCTTTATTTTTGGTTATTCAGCTGAAAATTTAACTATGCGTTTACGATCAAAATTATTTGGAAATATTATGAGAATGAATATCGCATATTTTGATATGCCCAATCATTCATCAGGAAAATTAACTACTCGATTAGCCACGGATGCACCAAACGTTAAATCAGCTATCGATTTTCGATTGGGTTCTGTTTTCTCAGCGGTTGTTTCCCTTAGCTGCGGTATTGGAATTGCATTTTATTTTGGATGGCAAATGGCTTTAATTATGCTTGCTTTATTCCCTGTGGTTGGAATAGGTCGAGCTTTACAATTTGGTTATATGAAAAATAGATCTGGCCAAGATAATAAGGATACAGAAAATGCTGGAAAAGTAATTTAAAAATTTGCATAAAATTTTTATAAATTTTTGTTTGTTTTTCAGGTTGCTTTGGAAGCCATTGAAAATATTCGAACCGTTCAAGGTTTAACTTTGGAAAAAAAAATGTTTCAAATGTTTTCCGATTATCTTGAAGGCCCTCATCGAACTTCCACGGGAAAATGTTTGATTCAAGGTGTCACATATGCTTTTTCAAGTTCAGTAATTTATTTCATGAATTCTGCTGCCTTTGGCTGGGGTTTGTGGTTGATCCTTCATGGACATATGACTCCTATCCATGTTTTACGGTAATTTTTTTATTTCGTTTTGAGTTTCCAAGTAACAATTAAATTTTTTTTGCAGAGTCATTTTCGCAATCAGCTTCAGTGGAGGCTCCGTGGGTTTTGCGGCTTCATATTTCCCTGAATACAGTAAAGCAAAATTGGCTGCAGGAATTATTTTTAAAATGTTATCGGAAAAACCAAGCTTTGATAGTTTTGCTGAGGGTGGAAAGAAAAGTCAAATCAAAGGAAACGTGGCATTTAAAAGCCTTCATTTTCGTTACCCTCAAAGACCTGAAGTTGAAGTATTAAAAGGATTAAATATTGCTGTGAATCCTGGCGAAACTTTAGCTTTGGTAAGTAATATTTTTTAATTTATGATTTCACAAAGAAAAAATTTAACATAAATATTTTGATTTTTATAGGTTGGTCCATCAGGTTGCGGAAAATCCACGGTTGTTTCATTATTGGAAAGATTTTATGATCCTGAAAGTGGAGAAGTTAGTGTGGATGAAGAAAATTTGCATAATTTTAACATCAGACATATGCGTGCAAGCATGGCTTTGGTTTCACAAGAGCCAATATTATTTGATTGTTCCATTCGAGAAAATATTATTTATGGATTAGATCCAGATGCAGTAACCGAAGATCGAATTCATCAAGCTGCTCAAACAGCAAACATCCATAAATTTATTAGTAATTTACCTTCTGGGTATGAAACTAGAGTTGGCGAGAAAGGCACTCAGTTATCTGGGGGCCAAAAGCAGCGAATTGCAATAGCTCGAGCGTTAATAAGAAATCCAAAAATTTTATTATTGGATGAAGCCACTTCCGCATTGGACGCAGAAAGTGAAAAAATTGTTCAAGATGCTCTTGATCGAGCACGAGAAGGCAGAACTTGTATTGTTATTGCTCATCGGTTGTCAACCATCGTAAATGCAAATTGTATTGCAGTAGTTAAAAATGGAGTCATTTTTGAAAAAGGTAAAATACACTTTTTAAAATTTAATTAAAAAACCAATGACTAAATATTTTTTCTTTCAGGAACTCATGAAGAACTCATTGAAAAGCATGGTTTTTATTATCAATTAACGATGAAACAAAATGCGAAAAAGCGCTAATAATTTTAACTTATTTTTTGTTTTCTTCTTTTTACTTATGTTTGTCTGTATGTAAATTTTTGTTACTGTTTTATGATTAAAATAAATTTAATTTAAAAAAAATGTAAAAAAATTAAAAAGTTTTATCAAAATATTTCATGGTCTCCTCACATGAAGTATCAAATTTGAAAAAATACACTAGAAAAAATGCATGAGAAATCACCATCATTGCAATAATAAGAGAATATGCATTTTGGATAAATCGAGGTTGATCAGCAAGAACATGACATCGAGTTTTAATAATGTAAGAAAATAAAATCATAAACGAAGGTATTACGCTCAAAACGTATATGTAAAAAGCAACTTTCGTAAAATAAGTATATGGTTGGCATAAATTCGTTTTATAACACTCAAATCGATGCTGTTTTTGGTAATCAAGTTGTTCTTTCAAATCCTTTGAAATATTTCTCATGTTTTCGAGTTCTGTAGTAAACATATCCTTAAATTTAGTCAAAGCTTCTAATTCCATAACAACTTTAATAGCTTCCATTGTCTGTAAGAGGATAAAAATATAAAGATACAAAAACTAAATTAACCAGACTTTATGGTTATTAGCGATCTTTGTTCTTAAATCTTGAAGCATTTCAGTTGTTAGTATATTTGTAAAATTGCAAGGATTTATATATTCTTTAACATTTCTTGCCATATCTTCGCGTAAATTCATAAAAGGCAATGGAATACATATTGCAAGAGATAAAATCACTAAAGGAATCCAAAAGAAAATTACATCTTTCATTAACTAAAAAACTATAATTAAAATAAAATTAATATAAAAATTTAACTTACTAATGGTGTGTCATAATTTTGTTGAGAAATTTGAGGATGACGATTCAAATTCGATGAAGATTCCTGGATTTGCTTTTCTGTTTGATTTATCGGGGAATAATTTGGAAAAACCTTTGTGTTTGAAAGAAGATCAGATGACATTCTTTACTAAAATGGAAGATAATACAATAGAAATAAAACAAAAAATGCAAAAAATGAAAAGAATTTTTTTATATTATGTTTTCATTATTGATAAATAACATTTTTGGATTACCCGTTAAGATTTGTTTTGATTAATGCCAAAGTTTCCTAGCTTTTGGCAAGTTGCCAAATTTTATAAATGCTCTGTTTGCCAAATTTATTCATCTCTCAAAAATATTTGAGGATTAACCTCACGAATGTGGTAAAACATGCATATCAAATAACCTTTTAATCATAACTTTCGTAACAAATTTAGTTATATTCACTGAGGGAAAAGCTTTATTAAAATAATAATTTTTTGACTAGAGGAGAAAGAGAGGCATCTAATTAATAAACCATTGTGGAAATTGAGGTTAACGCAACATTCAAAAACATCATTAAAAAACTTAATGTTATTTCACCCAATTTTATACCTGGTGAATGCTCGCCAATTGAGATATAGTACATATTATTCAATACAAGATGCAATTCTTGGACCAAATTTAGAAGCAAACATGAATAAAAAGGCGCTAAAAAAAAAAGATTTGAATCCAATGCCATACTCTACCATCTACCAGAATGAATGAAAGAAAATTAAGTCGATTAAAAATTCAAAAAAAAAATGTTGATTTTGCATTAGCACACGTAAATGCTTTTAACTATTTATTCTTTTTTTATCAATTGCATTTTATTTTTTTACAAATCATTCTCATTTTCTGGCAAACTACCCTAGATACCTTTTTTTGCCGCCAAACACATATCTTTTAAAAAACTTTCGATGATTCATATTTTCAAGAAGTTTATATTATCTTTCTTTTATTTCTCATCAACAAAGCGCTTGGCTTTTCAAATACTATTTTAAAATTAGATTTAGCAGCGGAATTGACTTTAATGAATATCAAAAATATTATGTAAAATTGCAAATTCAAGAAACATAAACATGCAATCAACGAACCGATGTATAATTAAAGCTTTTGTATAATGAACGACAAAGAGACGAGTCAAATTTTGCGAACGTTCAATAAAAAAAAGTAAAAGTCCACTTCCTGAGCAGTGTTGTTACTTTCTAAAATTTTCGGCTCCAGGTCCGCTCCGCGCTCCGGCCATTTTTTTACTTTGGCTCCAGCTCCGCTCCGGGCTCCAGTCAATTTTTTTTCTTGGCTCCAGCTCCGCTCCGAGCTCCGACTTATTTTTTTCCACATTTTTCTCAAAGCCCAAAAAATTTATTTGTTAGTAAATAGCTCTTTTTAAACCTTAATTTGCTTATTTTTTACGTAATTTTATGAATTATTAAAAAAAGAAACAACAATAACAAATTATTCTATATCTTTAACTGTATTTTGGTTTGAGTTTAAAAAGACTTCCAATTTCAACAGATCATCTTTTGATCTATTTTTGTATTGTCATTAAATTTGTTAGTAGTATTTGAAGCAAGTTTTCTCAAATGAAACTTAAAAGCAGGAGAAAATGAGTTTAGAGATTTTCAAGAAAAATATCTAGTGTATTATCAAAATGATTATAAATTTAAAAATACAAAAATAAGAATTTTGGAATAATTACAAATAAAGTTGAAAATTTTTTGATGCAAGCTCTTTTTTAGTTAAAAGGAAATTAGACGGTATAGAAAAAAAGAGCTTTCAGTAAATTTAGAATTACAAAAATTTTCAGCTCCAAGAAAAACAATTTCGAGCTCCGGCTCCGCTCCGGGCTCCGGTTAAATTTATTTTTTAGCTCCAGCTCCGCTCCGAGCTCCGACCTGGAGCGGAGCGGAGCGCTCCGGAGCCGGAGCTGGCGGAGCAAGTAACAACACTGTTCCTGAGTCAAACTTATTTTCTTTCTTTTTTTTTGCATTTACATTCAAAGTCGAAAGCATGAAAAATAGACGACAATAATAATGGTTGTATTTTTTTTCTTTCCTCTCAAATGAGCAACACACGTTGGTATCAAAGAAATTTTTTTCCTTACCTTTTGAGGGAAAATTTCAAAACAAACATTAAAGTACAAAAAAAGTTTTCTTTTAAAAAATGTCGTTTTTTTAAAAATAATTTTTTCATTAAACTTATTTTGTCTTTATTGTTGATTTTTTCTTTCAATTAAACTAAGACGGTTGAAGAGAAAAAAGAATGCGTCACGATTTTTTTTCTAATTTTTTTATTATTATTCAATGTCAAAGTTTTTGTAACCACCTTTATGAAAAAAAAGAAGGAAAAAATTCAAACTTGTTTCATTTTTTTTTCTTCTTCGTTCCCATTATTTTTACTTTTCACGTTTGTAGTCGCCACCGCTGCCACTTTGCCTCACCTCATCTCGTCTTCTTTCTTTTTTTTAGTCAAAAATTATTATTGTTGTTTTTTTCTTTCTCCGTATTTTTTAGTTGCCACGGGAAAAAAATGAGAAGAGTCTGGTTGTTTTTGACCTTTTCCAGTTGCTTTTTTTGAACTTTTGAGCTGTTAGGAATAACTATACTTTTAACAAACTTTTTTAATTGCTTATTCATATTTGTATGCTTTTTTCCTTTAAAGAGTTACTTTTTGTATTTGTTTTCTCTGCCAATTTTTGTAAACTTTATTGAAAATTAATCATAAAAAAATTAGTAAAACTTTTAAAGTTTATTTTTAAAAATACAATTTTTTTTACAACTTTGTTATTTTCATTTTTACACTCTTTCGTGCTCATACTAAAATTATTATTGTTATTTGTATGTAGTCATGGAGATTTTCGGAATTAAAAAAAAAGAAAACAAGCATATTTAAGACACAAATATAGCATATGTGTGAATGAGGAGTAGAGTAATACACAATTGAAATTTAATTGATGGAATCGTATGCAATATATTTTCTTTGCAGCGATTTTTTTTTCTTAAAAAATATCTGTTTTTTAAATTTTAACTTTTTTTTATTTTGCTTTTTGAATATAAACAAAAAATATATATGCGGCTTTGGGATAAATTTATTTTAAAAAATCCAAAAAATAATAAACAAAAAAATCTCTGGCTTTACGTTTAAAGTTTGAAACCACAGCGGCCAAAAAAATATTTCTATTTGTATAAAAAAGAAAAACTCGTTTTTCCTTTTCTAATTGGCCTTCATTGAGATGAGTTTAGTGAAAAGGTGGAAAACACCCGAATCACTTCATTCTTATTAATTTTTTAGACAAAATTTTTTATTTAAAACAAATTTATTTTTTTTACATTTTCATTCATTTTTATTTGTTTCGAGTGTGTAATTTTTAAGATGTTTTTCCTTTTTTTTTAATTTATTATTTTCAGAAGAGCGATGACAATTTCATACACATTAGATGTTTCACAAACAAATACTCGAAGTTTTTTGAGGTTGCTCTTTCGATGGAGGGGTAGCATTTGGAAAGCAGTATTATACCAACTTGCTATATGGCTTGTTGCATATGCAATTATAAGTATTATTTATCGATTGCTATTACCTGAATGGGCAGCAGAGTAAAATAAATTTAATGCGTGCGCAACTTTGTATTAATTTTTTGATTTTTAGTTTCTTCGAGCACATGGCCAAATATTTAAATGCTGGATTGGATACTTACATACCTTTAACTTTTATGTTGGGTTTTTTCGTTAGTTTCATTGTTGGTCGATGGGGGCATATCTTAGACGGGTTAGGATGGATTGATAAGTAAGTCGTAAATTTCATTATTGACCCTTGACCATTTTTTGTTATAAAAGAGAAAATAAGCTTTACATTGTAAATTTACTTCATTTTTAGCTCCGCCATGGCTTTTGCAACTTTTATTCGTGGCTCCGATGAAAATACTCGAGCCCTTCGTCGAACTCTTGTTCGTTACATGGTATTAAACCAGGCTTTAGTTTTGAGAGATATTAGTTTGCAAGTTCGAAAACGATTCCCAGCTTTGGAAACTTTGGAAGCAGCAGGTAGCCTAATTTTGTAATAAAATTAATTTTGAGAACAAAAAAGCATTTTTTTAGGTTTTTGCACCCACGAAGAATTATTACTTCTTGAAAAATGTGAAGACCAATACAGCCGTTATTGGTTTCCCATTCATTGGTGTTATGAACATCTTTATGAAGCAAGGCAATATGGAAAAATTGGAAGTGATTTTTTGTTAGAGAAAATTACAAATGAAGTTCAAGAATTTCGCCATGGTTTATCAAAATTGCTCAAATATGATTGGGTTCCTGTTCCTCTTGTTTATCCACAACTTATTTTACTTTCAGTTCGACTATATTTCTTTATTTGTCTTATAAGTAGACAATTTTTAAGAGATTCTGAACATCAAATTTGGGTTCCACTGGCTACTATGATTCAATTTATTGTTTACATGTATGTTTTTTATTTTCATTACGGATTTTTTTTTATTTGTTTAAAAGTATTAAAAAAAAGAAAAAAATTATTGCTCTTCTATGTGGCTCGAATTTTGAAAGCCGTTATGGGTTGTCAATTATCCGCATTACCAACTGCGCCATAGAAGACCAATAAGTTCATGCTTTCTTTTAATTTATATCTTTTTTAATCTTTTTATAGAGAAACGAAATTTTGTCCATTTTTTACGGCAAAAATATTTTAATTATCTCTTTTTAGGGGCTGGTTAAAAGTTGCTGAAGCTTTATTAAATCCATTGGGAGAAGACGACGATGATTTGGAATGTAATTATGTAATCGATAAAAATTTAATTACTGGTTTAACTTTGGTGGATCAAGGTGGAAAACGAGCTCCTATAATTCGAAAGGATCAATTTTGGGGTAATGATCATATTGCTCCACTTTATAGTTTGGAAGCTGCTGAACGAACTGTGCATCCGCTTATTGGATCAGCTTCAAAAGTAAAGTAAGTGCAACCAAAAAACTATAATTTCTTTTGGTAAATATGAGTTTTTAGTTTGGTTAAAAATGTTGATAAAATTACTATGACTCCACATAAAGATAAATTAGCAAAATTAAACGAAGAAGAACAGGTTTGTAGTTTTAACACGAAACACCAAAAAAAAAATTTGGCGAGAAAAACTTTTATTATGCCGATCATAGTTTTTGAGAAAGTTTTTTAAAACAATCTTCATTTTTAGCATAGACAAATGAAAATTGTTGATGTTGGTGATCATAATCTCAAGCATAGTCAGCAACGACAAAAAGAGCGTGATACTGATCCCGATAAAATCCTTTCCCAAATGAGACGTCGCTCAAAGCATTCCACTGGAAATTTAGAGGGAGTTGCTGTGGCAGTGGTTCATAACAACAATTCAACTTCTTCACCTCGAACTCATTCGGCAGGAAGAATTCATGAAAGAAATGATCGAGTTAGTCCAAGAAATTTTGATCCACATTTTTATTCACCAAAATTAGAAAGCAGACGAGATTTTGGAGAAAGTAAGAAAAAATATATTTTCGATAGTTTTTTTAATGAACATTATTTTTAGGTGGCGGCTTTCCAAGAGGCCAGGAAAGATTTTGAAAGGAAATAAAAAATTTCGCGAAAAACCCAATCCTTGCCGGGTACAATTTTTTACTTTATTGTATTCTTTTTTTATCAAATTAATAAATTAATAACAAACTAAAATAACTAATCAAATTCAAGTCATTACACGAAATTTATTTAAGTCAAAATTTGATGAAATAAAAACTAAAGTCTTCTCTTAGTTACAAAAGCGTCCAAAATAGAAAAAGGAAGGGTGATCCAATTTTAATTTGACATAAACTAAATCCATCATTGATTTTTTTTAACTACTTGACTAAAAATCCCTTTAAGGCATCCTAAAAAATTTTTTGTCATTTCCAAAAACAAAAAATGATTTAAAAAAATATATATGTATTAGTAACCATTTTTAGTTTTTCATTTTGCCTTATTTTATATTTTTTCTGGAATTTTTTCTTCTCTTCTTTTTCTATTAAATGTTTGAACTACTGTTATTATTCTTTTATTTATTGACAAAGTGGAAAGTAAAGAAACGCGTTAAAAAAATAAATTCTTTGGTATATGCTCCAACTTTAATAACAGTTAAGGATGTTCAAGATGCTGTGGAAGAAATGGATAAAAATTCATTCCAAGCCGCGTAAGTTTAATTATCGTTATAAATCAAATATCCATTAAAAATTCGACTCATAAAGTTTCATAAAACGATTATTAAAAATTTTCACACATGCTTATTATTTTAGAATGTTAATTTATACCCAAATATTATTTTTATTGGGTGATAAAACAGTGATTCAAATTCAAATGTATGGCATTGGTGATATTTGGCGAAAAGGATATCGCGAATGGAATTCTCGCGGAACATTTCAGCTTGCTGTGGCGTTCAAACTTTTTTCAAAATTTAAAAAGAAGTTTTCTGAAATTACAATGACTTCGCAAGAGCCATGTCATCTTCCATTTGAAATTGAGTATTTTAAAAATAGAAATGTCCATGTTTTTGAAAGAACTTCATATTCTCCCAATTTTTTTCTCGATACTGCAGCTAAATCTAATGTTTTCAAGCCTGTAATGATTGTTTACATGATTTATTTCAAATATAACGAATTTGAAAAATTTCTTGAAGCTCATTGGAATCCAAATTTTTTGAGCCAAATAATTTTTGTTGGAAATGGCTATTCTGATCATTGGTATTCAGCGAATAATTCTGAAATTAAAAGAATAACTGAATATATGAAATACTGTGAAATCAGGACGTTACCTTTAGAGCGGCCGGAATTTGATAACGATCCCATAAAGAGGAGGCTAAATGAATGGCCGCCATTCAAATGTCATCCAAGCGAGTTTTTAACGTACAAGTGTTTTAATAATATTGAAATTCAAAGTATTTCTTTCGCCAATGCCCAAAAAATTTGTTCAATATTGGCATAAAAAAAGTTTAAGGTTTTTTATGAATTAAAACAAGTTCAAAAATTTCATTCTCGTGTTTAAAATTTTCTTTTTCTTTGTTATTATTTAAAAAACTTAGTATTCTTTTTTTTGTGTAATTAATAAAAAATTTAATAATCTCAAGCATATAGTTAAAAATGAAACAAAAAACGAAAAACTTTTATGGATAATCGATTTTAGCGGGAAATTTTTTATTAATCGCTTTTTAAATTAAAAAAGCTTAATAAACTTGTTCTAAACCGAAAAAAATAGAAATATTGAAAAAAGTAGTTCATACTAAATTTAAAAAAATCCACTTTACAAATTGTAACAGTTTTTTATGTTTTTTTTTCAAATAAAAAGCGCTTCTCGGTTCTTCAGAAATTTATTTACTTCATTAACAAGATTTTGACAAATGTTCAAAAGTCTTCTTTCGTACAACAACAAAAAAAACAATCTTTAAGCAACCGGGAAAAGACAATTACATCCTGGACAGTCCCGAGATTTATTATGGACCATTTTTTCCTCCACCAAACTTTTTGAGTTATCGCCTCTTCTTTAGTGTTAAAGAAAAAAAGAAAGAAAAAACTAGATTTTTTTTACAAATCCTCAAGAGAGCAAAAAAAAAAATATTCTCGCGCGCATCTTCCTGCTTGCTACCTACAAAAAAAAGTTAATCTCATGAAAAAAAAAACGAAAAACAAATCAGTCATTTATTTTATTTCTTCTCTTCCTCCATTTTTTTTCTCGCCAGTAAATGCTTTAAGTTAAAAAGAAAAAGTGTGGTTTTTTTCGTTGCTTGCTTCTTTTTTCTTTATTTTTCTTGCTTTATTATTGCTTCCGTTCCCCCTGGTTGCTGGCTGCTGTTGGCGTGAGTCATTAAAGAAGAAGGAAGGAGGAGCTCATTGATGAAAAAATAACTCTCCCTTCTGCTGTTACCTGTTGTTGCTGATGATGATGACGATATTGATGTTGTTGATCTTAACTGTATATAGAGAAGAAAAAATAAAGAAAGACTGTTTTCCTGCATTTACTTTTTTTATTTTTTTTAGTTTCACGTCTTATTTTTTTGTTGTAAAAAAACAACTTTAGTTTAAGAAATGTAATCATTTTTATTTTATTTTTGTTCTATGCCATTTATGGTTTCTTTGCCTTGCCTTCCTCACACAAAAAAAGAGACGAAATAAAAAGCATTGAATCATTTGTTGGTTTCGAAAAAAAATTTTTAACGCGATTCATTACATTTTTCTTCCATTTACGCTTGTATTTTAAAAATACATTTGCCTCCTTCGCCATTCTCTTTTTTATTTTATTTTAAATGCTGCTGAAATTTTCTTTTACATCAAACAATTACGTTTTCATTGTTCAAACAAAACAAAAAACTGCTGCTTTTATAGACTAAACACAGTTTGTGTTTTTTTGGTTTTTGGGTTTAAAAGCCAAGAAAAAGATGTTCGTCATTTCCCCAATTTTTTCCATCCTTCCTCCTTTTTTTAAAGTTAAAAAATTACCATAAACGAAAACATTCATTTTACTTTTTTTCTTTTTTTTTTAAATGTCAGTAACCTTTAATATTATTTTTCTCCACTTCTACTCCCCCTCTTTTTCCTTTTTTTTCCATATATCTTTTTAATCAATAGAAAGAAAAAGTGTAAAAGGTAACACTAACTAACTACCAACCATGTAAGTTAAGTCTCACACTGTCTCTTGCATCTTTCACTTTGGCACATTTTTAACTTTAACTTTGTATATAAAAATGCTTGTTTCCACCATGCTTTTTTATATAAAAAATGTAAGTACAGACATATGAGTTCACCTTTCACATTTTTCATACATACTCTTTTCTCTCTCGGGCATTTCTCGAAAGAAAAAGTAAAATTATTAATAAGCAAAAAAAAGTAAAATAAAAGAGAAGACACAATGTTTTTATTTGATAATTTTCCTACACTTTTTTCTTCGCCTTTAGATTCCTACTTGTTTCCACCTTCTCGGATTACTATTACTTTTTTGTGTTCCTTTTTCTTGTTCGCTTTTATTGTTATTTTACTAATTAAAAAAAGAAGGTGAGATGAAAAAAAAGTTTTGGTCTCATAAACAAAATCTTTTCTTGGCTTGAAAATGTAATAATACGATTTTTTAATTTTTTTTCGTGTGTTTTTTCTTCAGCTATTTTTTTGCAAAATAAACAATAGTCTTTTTTCGAGTTTTTAATTTTCACTGAACTACTGGGGCTTTCTTTACTTTTTATTTGGCGAATGGTTTTGTTAAGAAATATAATAGAAGGCTACCTAGTTTATTGAATTTCTAACACGTTATTAGGCAAACATTTGCCTTGCATCCTCGAAATATTGTTTATACTTTTTTATTAACACCCGCAAAAGTTGTGCTTCCAAAACTAACTTTTTTTTATAATCTCTTTTGGGAATTGCAATACATCAGCTGAGAATAGAAAAAAAGTTTTCTTACTCTTTTTTTTTACCTTTAACTAACTCATTTTTTATTTCTGGAACAAATAAACAAGAAAATCATCATCATCATCACGCGGCTGAGTTTTTGGGTTATTGGGGGTCGATTCTTTCAGGATCGATGATCTCGATTCTTGTTGATTGTTTACTCTCTCTCTTTTTTCTTGAGGAAAAAAAAGACTAACTTTTGCTTACAATGTTTGAGGATTTCATCTATTATTTTTCTTCATTTTCTTCATTCTTCGGGTTTATTTTTTTGCTTTTTATTTTATTTTTAATTCTGCTTTTTATTCTGACGTGGAAGAATTATTTAATTTATAAATAAATAAAACATTTAAAAAAAGGTTAAAAAAAGCGACGTCAATTTTTTTTTTGTTTTTAGTAAATTTTAACCCCCAAAAAAATGAGTATGTTTCTTTGTCGAAAAATGTGTGGTTGCTGTTATTCAGAAAAGAATAAAAATGCTACTAATCCGGTTACACTTACTAGAGGTAAATATATTTCCTTATTAACTATATTATTTTATTTTTTTAAAAGCTTTTTTTTTAGCTGAAACAATTACGGTTCAACCAACCACGAGTGCGGCATTGGAAATGCAGCAAGTAAATACCGATGAAATCAAGCCAGCAACATTAAATAAAAAGCCCACGACTGTTCACGAAGATAAAATAAGTGTTACATCAGATTTGGATGAAATAGATTTGGATGAAACTATTCCAACGGATGAAGATTTACAACCTGCTCCTATTCCACCTACTACAGCAGCCGATCATACTTTTGCTGCGGCAGTCACGGATATGATGTTAGATGAAATTGATGAGAAAGCTTCGGTAAAAGAAGCAGAAATCAGTGAAGTTCGTCGCTTTTTTTCTATCATAAGCTTTCAAAAAAATTTTATTGGAAAAGTTTTGATTTTGTCGAGATGGAAAATTTTTTATATTTTTTTGAGGAAATTAAAACTATCAAAATGAAAAATTTGTTTTATTCATTCCATTTTTTTCTAAAAAACTTTCGCTGATAATATATTGATTGTATTTTTTTAGGAGCCCTTGAAAATTGACAATAATGTTGTCGCTGAAGCCACAGAGGAAGAAGTAAGAAATACTTTAACAAGGCCGCAAAGAAAAGCTGAAAAAATTCAAGAAATTCAAGAACAACAACGAATATCACCAATAATTGTAGAAAAACTTAATTTTGATGAACTTCATCAAGCCACGGGGCATGAAAGTTATCAAAATAAAGCCGAATTTCAACCATCTTTGCCTTCACCCGAAAAGCCTCCACGCCAAAGTCAAATTCTTGTTTCAACTTCTTCTCTTGAACCAGAAAAAGATATTGAAGATAAAATAGCTGAAGAAAAAGAAATAAAAGATTTTGTTAAAACTAAAAAAACTTTGGCAGCGGATAATTATGATGAAAATAATGATCCATCAAATCGAAGTATTGGAACTCAAGAAAGTGAAATTGATACCCATACTCCAGAGATTTCACATTTGGACGATAGTGAAGCCACTGAAGCACCAACAAATTCTAAAATTCTGCAGCTAACAAAGGCTCCAGAAATCGAACGAAAAGTGTATACTCGTGAAGAAAGTGATGAGGAGGAAGAAGAAAGCATTCGAAGTGCTACTTCCGAAGACCATAGCGATTATATTCACATCAAAAAAACTTCCCATGGAAATATTAAAGATGAAAAGGCTGAAGTTGAAATATTTGAAAATCGTCAAGTTATTATTCATGATGATACTCTTCCAAAAAATTCTGGCGCTAAGCATCGAGGCCAATCCGAAACTTCGAAGCCTCCGGAAATTTATCCAAAACCAACAATGTCAACAAAAACAAGCAGCAACATGTATGGAAATATTTCGGACGATTCTTCTAATGAATCAGAAACATCTGAATCTGAAGCAGAATCGTTGGATGTTCCTAGAAAAAAACCGAATCGAGTTAGTGTAAAACAAACGAATGTTGTTTTGACGAAAGTTACCGCAGTGGATGCTCCACAAAGTGAAACATCTGAAACTGAATCTCCACTTTCATCTCCAAGAAATCATTATCATCGGAATAACCAACAACATAGTAATCAGCACCATGAGAATGATAATTATGTTGTGTTAACGGATGATGAATTTAGTGAAAAAATTATTTAATTTCAAACGAAGAAAAAACGTTTATTCTATAATTGGAGGATTTTTTTAAGTTAATCGAGTCTTTTTTTTTGTCAAAAAATAATAAGAAAAAGCTTTTTCTTTTTTGTTTGTTTTTTTCCTTCGATTCAAATTTTTTGTCTTTAAATTTATGCAAAAATATTGTACAAAACTTCTTTTTTTAGTTTCTTTTGCTTCTTTTATTTTATTTCTTTCACCATTTTTTTCCTTCCAAAAAGATATTTTTTTTTGCTTTTACTTGACATCAACCCAACAACAAACATAAACCAAAATTTTCCTGCTCATTATTTTTTGTTTTTTATAAATAAGATAATTAATACTTGTGTCAAATTTTTTATTTTTATTCACTCTCTTCTAAACTATATTTTTTTTTCTGCAATCAATATGTTCTATTTTATTTTGTGTTTAACCCAACAATTTTTGAATGTTTTTGTTACAGAGCTTTTTTATCCAAAACAATAAAATAAATCATTTAAAGAATAAACAAAGATAGGTTAACAAAAAAAAAAATGAAAACGAATTAGCGTCAAAAAAGCAACAAGAAAAGATAAGAAAAGAGCAAAGAAAAAAAAGATAAGATAAATATCAAAAGAAAGAGAGAATGCAAATTGAAGCAGCTCAACGCAATTTGGTATTTTGGAGGAAAAAAAAGATAACGATTTTTAGTACCATTTGTGCCTGCCGACTATCGTTTCAACTCGATCGATAGTTTATCGTGCAAAAAAAGACGGCATCAAAATATAAAGAGAAAGGTATGCTATTATTTTTTTTGAACACAATGTTCGCGTTGACCATCATTTTAATAATAATATTTTTTTTGAATTTTTAAATAAATTTTTATTTTAAATTGTATTTTAAATTTTAAAGATGATAAATTTATATAGCCTTTTACATTTAATAAAAAAAATGTAATTATAATTTTGAAAAACAAATTTGCAATTCAAAGAGTTTTATTTTTGCCTGAAAACATTAGTTCCGAAGAAAAATTTGACAAAATTTCTTTTTGGAGCTGCGTCTCTACATTCCACCGCCATCCAGGCACCTTCCTTATCAGTGCCTTGTTCAGTAGCTAATTGGCTTTCACCAATTAAGCTACTGACGCAAGTACAGATAAGGGAGTAATTAGCTCCGGGATGAGGTCAATATAAAAGGGCCAGGATCACCGGGGTATTTCTTATGTTTTTCCTTTTATACAAAAGGTTATTTGAAAGCTAATAAAAAGTTAAAAGGTTATTATTTATTATTCTTCGACATCTCTCCCACAACCACAGAGAAAGTGCAAGCTTGATACTTTACATTCTTGTTCTTAGAAATATGGTTAAGATCATTAAGTTTAGTTCCAAGGGAGACATTTGTAAAATTTTTGCAATTTTACTGATTAACAAAATTTC
The DNA here is from genome assembly GCA_028622995.1 of Panagrolaimus kolymaensis. Classification (NCBI taxonomy): domain Eukaryota; kingdom Metazoa; phylum Nematoda; class Chromadorea; order Rhabditida; family Panagrolaimidae; genus Panagrolaimus; species Panagrolaimus kolymaensis. Next base: position 270,178 of record JAJQJQ010000031.1, read on the forward strand.
GAATTGCGTACATAATTCTTCCTTTTAAACATTGAAGAAAAAATGACAATATGAAAACCAGATTTAAAGATGCTTTTATGAAGAAATCAATATTTATTTGAAGCATTATGAAAAACTCTCGGAAAATATCTCTAAGTAATTAAGCTTTATGAAAGAAGACATTTTTTTGGTAAATTCTCCAATGATGATTAGATTTATTATGGCTGTTATACTTCTTTTTTTCCGTACGACCAAAAAATTATTTTTCATGCCCTTTGGTTCTTTAATTTTTTCTTTAAACGTGAAATGAAAGAATAATCTTTCATGTTATCAGCAATAAATTTAAATAAGGTTAATATATATGCAAGATAGACCAGGGGTGATTGCTTGTCACTAGTCTTCTTATCCCGAAGACGTCTATTTTTTTTTAATTTTATCTCTAATATTTCTTTTGTTATTGGGGCATAAAAGATAAAATATTCCAATGAAAAATTCAAAAAGAAAATAATAATAATAAATTGCTTGTTTCAGCTAAAAAAGAAAGAAAAATTTTTTTTTAGTAAACAGTTGAAAGAAAAAATTGCATTTTCTCTACAAAAAACGCAACAAAAAAAAAATCAAGCATTACCATTTTATCGAAATCTAAAGACAAACAACGTGATGAAGGAAAAATAATGATCATCGTCTTTCAGTCCACCATTTAGTAGAGTTTTTGTGCGCAAAAAAAATCGATCAATTTACAACATCCGAAACAAAAAAAAAATGAAAAAATTTTTCGGAGGAAAGAAAGTCAACTTTGTGTGGTTTAAATTTGTTTCAGCACAAAAAACAAATAATTCTTGTAATCGCTCGCTTTCATCGAATAAATAACAATTAAATTTATCCAAAATTTTTAAAAAGTTTTCACAAAGCTTTTTTTTTATCCAAATACTAAAATGAAGTTTTTAAAAGATTAAATAAAGCTGGGATTAACAAAAATCATAGAAAAATGGATTAACAAAACGTGATTGTCAATAAACGGCAAACTGAAATATTTTTTAAACATTTTTTGTTATTGAACTCCTATAATTGAAAAATGAAATACTTGTTAATAATATTTTTTATTTTTGGTACTTTTTCTTCATTGATTTTTTCTAAAGACCTAAGACAGCAAATTAACAGTATTAAAGAACTTTCGAACGAAGACTTTCCATTTTTATTTAATGTGGACGAAGCAGGTAAAAAAGAGTTTAACGACATTTTATTTTCATGGAATACAACGATTACTCAAAAAATAAATTTACTTGATTCTTGGGTGATAAAGCAAAGTGATGAAGTCAAAGTAAAACTTTATATTTTGTTTGTACATTTGAAAAAAAAATTTAGAGAGATTATGAAGATTGGAAATCAGAAGCAATGGAATTTGTAAATGTTATGAAGACTTTGCATGAAAAGAAAACCGCCAATTCTTCGATGGAAGCTAAACAAGTGGATCAAAGATTTATTGTAAGCTTCTTTTTTTAATTTTTATAAACAAAAACTCGCATAATTTTTTTTTTAATTATCCACTTTGTCACCGAAGCATCGAAATTGGCTTGAATTATTTTTTTTTTCAATTTAAAATTTTGATTTCCTTAATTTATAGGAAATTTGGGAAGATGAAAATTTAACACCTCAACAAAAATGCCAACAATTTATGAACCTTTACACTTTTGCCACGGAAGAAGTTCGAAATCAAGCTAAATTAAAAAGTCCAATCAATTTTAATTGTTCAGAACCATCAAATCCAGTAATGAAGACTTTTCGAATAACCGATGATTAATAAAAATGTATTTATTCGTTTTTATCCTTAAATTTAGCCAATAAAAGTGTAACCTTAATTTTTATTAAACAAAACTCATTCAATTACATGGATTTGAATTTTGTGTTTATCATTTGATTTGAACATTTCATTTATTGAGTTATTTATAGCATCTCTGAGAATTCGACTGGTTTCACCAAATGTGTAAAGAAAAGCGCTTGAAGTTCAAGACGTATTCATATTTAAAAATTGGCCAAGTGTGCTTCAATGATTTTTTGTTTTTGCTATTCTTGATTTTTGGTTTATTAGACATATGAAACTGTTATGACTTTGATTGTTTCTAACTTTTTAAATCCAATTCCAAATTTATCTGAACTTGATCGTGATTACCAAAAGGCTATCACTAAGTTTCAGAAAGACTGCTTTCAGCTTGTTAAAGCAAGGAAGTATAGTCAATTATGTGATTTATTCGATGACTTTGGAAGGGAATGTACTATTGTCCCTGAATTATGGGAAGCTTTAACCGAGTAAGTCATAATTTTACATAGCATAATAGCTCTATATACTTTTGTTATAGGCACAAATACCGAATTACTGGTCTCATTTCGACAATTCTGAAAAAAGGATTTTCACATTTTTATTCTCAAAGTTTTTATTGTTTATGCGAACCAAACGATGATGAACCTTTATCAGAAGATGTACCATTTTTGAACTGTTATTATCGTATCAATGATGATTGTCGCTTTCTCAACGCTGTTTCTGACGAGAATGTTACTTCAAAACAAGATTTGTATAAACTTTACTCTGAAAGCGGGCTAGCATATCCTCACAATGACTTGAAGAATCTGTATAAAAATTATTCTAAAAATTCATGTAAGGTTTAGAAAGGGTAAAAATTGACATGGATAGCGCTAGAACGGAAATTGTGTTCAATACAATTGCAGCTTAACTTAACCTGATTAACTAGACTATTTTCAGTACACTTTATCAAAAATTTTGCTGCTGTTAGTTTAGGTGATACCGGGCTTTGCGTACTAGCTGGTCGTTCAAAAACGCGTTAAATTCGGGTAGGAAAACATAATTTTGTAACTTTCGGTTGAAGTTTGCTTTGTATACGCAATCTCCATTCAGTACGGCGTAGCTCTTAGTGTGCAAACCAGCAACAGTTCTGAAATGCACGTTTTTTCGGCTGCATAGCCAAATACTTTTTTAAAACTCAGAAACAAGTTTAGTTTGATGATTTTTAGATCAACCTGTATCCAAAGAAATAACTCAACAATATGAAAAATCGTTAAAATATATGAAAGACTGTAATTTTGATAACTTTACTGATAACTACAGTCAATGGATAGAAAACCTTTTTGAAATCGGTGGTGACAAGTTTGCCATTCAAACAATTGAAAGTGTATTAGCTAAAAACTATCAATTCAAATCATTATGGAAAAATTATATTCTATCGTTGAGGAATCGAAATCCAAAGGTATGCTACGACTTTTCTCACGTCGTTAACGTTTTTGCATCTTTCAGGTAATGCTTGAAGTATTTGCTCGCTACACGAAATTTTTTTTAACCGATTATGATATGAAAATGCAGTATGCAGATGAACTGCAGAAAATCAAACAACACCAAATCAAAAACTTTGATTATTTTCCAAAATTAGAATCGTATCTTTTTGATAAGGTTCGTCCGCCACAAATTCAGCCTCTATCGAAGAATTTATTTTCAAACCATTTCTATCATGTATATCAAAGCCTACCATTCCATGCCACTATGATATCTTATCTGATCAAGAAGGTGTCACCAGAACTTCAACATAATCTAATGAAATCTTGCAAGCAATTTTTCTTGAAGTTTTCTACGCCAGTATGTCATCGACTTGTTATTTCATTTACCGCAAAAGCAACCATGTATCGACAACAATCTATTAGGATTCAGCTGAAACGTAAAACAAAAAGCAATTTCGTTCCCAATCTAAGAATTAGCAACAAATTTGAGTGCAATATAAATAATAATCGAAGTATTCTTAAAGAAATTTTACCAAAAAAAATTCGATGTGAAGCTCGATATATCAAAATTGTTTATCAAGATTTGTCTTTTGATGATTTGAAAATGTTAGTGGTTCCTGAAAGAGTATTAGAACTGCAAATTCAACATTGTAATGTTACAAGAAATGATGGATCAAATTCAGCAATTGACGAAATTTTTGGATTAGTACCTTATGCTAAAAGTGTAGAGTACGTATTTTGCATATCGTTTAATAAGTTGAAACAGCCTTGATACAACTTTTAAATAGCTTTTTTTGAGAAAACTTTAGCGGTCGCTTTGTTAAGGAATACCAATCAAATTTTTTTAAGGCATTCAGAAACTATCAGTCAAAAACAATATTTCATTGAAATCTTGAAGAGCGCAATTAATTTTCAAATACAAATGCTTTTTTTAGGATTGGATTAACTACTGATGTGTCACAAGCTGACAGTCAACGATTTGCTTTTGTTGAACGAAAAACAAAACTTGAGAATTTGAAGCTTGGATTTTTTGATGAAACCGTGGAACCTGGTGATTTTTATTTGATACTAACGGTAATTGTTTTTGATGTATTTAAAACCAAAATTCCAGATTTTCAGAAATTTGCTGAACCAAAAGCTACATGCTTCATTAATATGCATAATTCCAATCATAACCATACCTTCGATAAACAAATCCGAACTTTGTTGAAAATGTGGAAGCCTGAAAAAATCCGATCATTTTATAGTTCATCTATGAATCGATCAACTTGTTTATGTATTAACTATGAAGCGTGTAATAAGTGCAGATTTAACTAAATTACAACCTTATTTTAAAATGTTACCTTTTAAATGTGAATAAAAAATAGCAGATACAAAATCTATCTATAAAAATTAAAGCTTTTTTGTTTGACGAAAAAGACCAAACAAATTTAAAAAAAAGTTGTTTTCGTTGCAAAAAAAAAACTGTTGACGCATTTGTTTAATTTTTATCGTGAAAGCAATAAATGTGAGCTATTTATATAGCTGTATAACTGACTGCCAAACATAATTGTTCTTCATGATATTATTTAATCTTTTTTTTGTATGAGTTGTTTTCAGATTATCCAGTTCTAATCTTTATAACAGTAATGAACGTTTCCGATAAAGCGGAATGGAGCATTCAGACTCCTGAAAAAGACTCCGATGATAGTTCAATTGATTATCCTTCTGGAGATTTCACTTCCAAAGCATAATAAATATGTAAGAAGCTTGCTATGTAAATCATGTTATCTATTTCTTATCATTAACAATAAAAACCAACTTGTCTGACTATAAACACGGTCTCACAAATAAGGTGAAAATGTAAAATAGGAAGGGCTTGGACTCAAGTCGATACCAAAGCTCTTAAAACTTCTAATTCACTCGTTTATTGGTTTTTTGGATTTTAGTTGTTAAATATGGTCATTTCTGACACTTTTTAAAAGGAGTTATTGGAGAAAGCTTAAAGCTGGTGGTAGAAAAAAAAAGATTGAAATTTTTGGGGGTAATAATTTGGTTCCCGACTAATTAAACGATGAAAAATCGAATGGATGTGGTACCGGAACGACAATTCAAGATAATTCTAGATTTTAGTGTCGATGCCTAAAGTAATTCTCAAGATAAAATTTTTTGTTTTTCATCACAAAAATCTTTAATGATGTTGTGAGAGCTTTTTTTATCCAGATACTAAAATGAAGTTTTTAAAGGATTAAATAAAGCTGGGATTAACAAAACGTGATTGTCAATAAACGGCAAACTGAAATATTTTTTAAACATTTTTTGTTATTGAACTCCTATAATTGAAAAATGAAATACTTGTTAATAATATTTTTTATTTTTGGTACTTATTTTTCTTCTTCGATTTTTTCTAAAGACCTAAGACAGCAAGTTAACAGTATTAAAGAGCTTTCGAACGAAGACTTTCCATTTTTATTTAACGTGGACGAAGCAGGAAAAAAAGAGTTTAGCGACATTTTATTTTCATGGAATACAACGATTACTCAAAAAATAAATTTACTTGATTCATGGGTGATGAAGCAGAGTGATGAAGTCAAAGTAAAACTTTATTTTTCGTTTATACATTTGAAAAAAATTTAGAGAGATTATGAAGATTGGAAATCAGAAGCATTGGAATTTGTAAATGTTATGAAAACTTTGCATGAAAAGAAAATCGCCAATTCTTCGATGGAAGCTAAACAAGTGGATCAAAAATTTGTTGTAAAGCTTCTTTTTTTAAACTTTTTACCTTTTTATCTAAATTTATAGGAAATTTGGGAAGATGAAAACTTAACACCTCAGCAAAAATGTCAACAATTTATGAACCTTTATAATTTTGCTACAGAGGAAGTTCGAAATCAAGCTAAATTAAAAAGTCCAAGCAATTTTAATTGTTCAGAACCATCAAATCCAGTAATGAAGACTTTTCGAATAACCGATGATTAATAAAAATGTATTTATTCGTTTTTATCCTTAAATTTAGCCAATAAAAGTGTAACCTTAATTTTTATTAAACAAAACTCATTCAATTACATGGATTTGAATTTTGTGTTTATCATTTGATTTGAATATTTCATTAATTGAATTATATATTGCATCTCTGATAATTTGACCATTTTCACCATATATGTTAAGAAGAGCGAAAGAAGTTCGAACCATATTCATATTTAAAAATTGGCAGAATAAAGAAGGTTCAAAAGAATTTGAAATAGATCTCATTCTTAGCGTGAAATATTAAAAAGAATTCAAAAATCGAATTTTAGCCAGATTTTCAAGATTTTTCATTGAAAAACTTTCTTGTTTATTATCAAATATAATTTTTTTTACCATTGGAAGTCTTTGAAAAATTATATCTATTGAAACATTTGTGCCATCCAAATAATGAATACTTGAATTTATAAACTCGAATTTTTGAATTTTTGAATCATTGGAAGCAAGACTTTCGAATTCTGCCAAAGATAATGTTGACGAATAAAATGTTAAAGAAATTAAGGAACTTCGATAAACCATATTCTTTAAAGGAACAAGACTATTTGATGCCTTTTTGAAATTTCGTTTCCGTGTCATAGAAGTTGCGACTGCCAAGCGCGTGTTTGAATTTAACGTGTAATTTTTTTAATGACACGTAAATTCAAATTACCGGTTGGCGAAATGAACTTCTATGACCCGTAAAACGAAATTTTGAAAAAGGCATCAAATAGTCTTGTTCCTTTAATGATGAACAACAAAATAGTGACAATTTGTTTGTAAACCAAAATATGCTTTTCTTATTCTTATTGAATATTTTTTCATACATTGTTTCCAGTGAATACAATTCTATTTTATAAAAAAGTGCACGTTGGTTGAATACAACACTTTGTCGCTTGGCGAAAAAATATTTGCATGTTTGTAATATTCTTTGTAAACATTCGGGAGAAAACGGTTTGTTAAAAATGTAAGAAATTACATCTGGAGGCAACGCAAAGGCTTGTCGTCTAGGCGAAGCAAATGTATAATCTAAACCTCTCGAAATTGATTCAGGTCCAGAGGCAGATGATTTATCTCATGAATTATCGACGGACATAATAAATAAGAATATCTGAAAAAGCAATAAAAATAATAGTAATAATGGCGTAGTAACTTTTGGCAAAATCAAATATCCATTTGTTATTTGTTTTTGTCTTTTTTCAATTTGTTTACGCATAAAATGCTATAAAAATTTCCTAAGAGAAACTGGATTATTTTGCCAAAATGCAAGAAGAGTTCTGGATGATTTTGCTTTATAAGCTTGAGCTACGATGACCTTTAAGGTAAAATATTGTAAAGCTACAAATATTTTTAGGAGCGTTAAAAAAAATTTTCGATGTAGTTTTTTTTATCAGCAAATGTCTCAAAATTTTAATCACATTTTATAGTACTACATAAGTATAACCATTTTTATTATTTTCTTGCATCTATATCACTCTTAACTATGGCAAGTAAACAAAATGAAAAGATTGAACAAACATACTTTTTTTTGTCTTTCTTTTAAAGTCAAGTTTTTAATAATAATATAAAAAAGGTCTAATCCGCATGGAAGTAGATGCTAAATAAAAAATTCAAAAATCTAAAAAAATTTCGTTAATCGAACTCTTCACTTATTAAAAAAAATAAGTTTTGAAAAACTTAACCATTTTTTATTCTTTTTGTCCGCGTTTTTTCTTTTTTGCGCAAACAATCAATTATTTATTGTTTGTGAAAAAAAGAGATGTCTTTCACTTTGATTAATTACATAACAGTTGAATTGTTAATAAAAAATCTTGACTAATGCAATAAATTTTATTGTGTCGGTTTAAAAAAACAACGATAAAGTGCAATAATTATTATATTTTAAAGTAAAAGTTTTTGAATTTTGCATACTCAAAAATAAATAGCATTTTAAATCAAATAAAATAAAAATTATCTTTCGTAATTACAAGTTATCGAGCAACGATGAAAAAAAGAAAAAACAAAAATGCTATGATTTTATATGATCTTGAAAGGCCTTCTTTTGTTGTGGAAGAATTTGTTTGAAACCAGGCATCACTGAGTCGTAAACTATTTTGCGGAGTAACTGTAGGCAATCGAGAACCTGAAAACACAAAACAAAATTTATAAATATTTTTGCTTTGCTTTTTTTTTTGTGGTTGTTTTACGTTTTTTTGTTCCAGTTTGATCGAGAATGACTGGTGTGGTAGATATATCTTCGTTACAAATTGAGTCAGCTTCTTTTAAACAATCTGCAAAAATTTTTTTTTAAAGTTTATCTCTTTCTTTTATTCTTACCATTATATTCTTCCAAATTATCCCTTTGAGTGCATGTTTGAAAGAATACTCGACATTCTTAAAGTTAAAATAATTTTGTGTTTAATTTAAAAAAGAAATTTAAATTACCGGTTGAAATCACCCAACTTCGATTTCTCGCAACTTCTTTAAATAATGAATCCGAATATGTTGGAACATCCGACACAGTTTCATCGTCACATAATGGATAATTTTTCTTTATACAAACTAAATTTAAAAAATTGCTTTAAATTTTTTTTGTTTATTTTATTAAATTATTTTTACCATTAAATTGTGGATTTGTAGTGCTTTGATTGAGGCAAGAACGATAAGCGTTTTGACAAACTAAAAAATTATTTTATTTTAAACTTTTTATTTTTTTCGAATCCATAAAATATTGCGTACGTAAAGCAACCTGTAAATCACTATAATTAGCGAAATAATCATATGAATCATCCATATATTCAACAGTATAGGTTCTCAAATCTGGAATGACTGGTGATTTACTACAATGTTGATTAATGGCGTTCAAACAGCCTAAAAAAGTTAAACTTTAAATACTTGTTCGGTTTTTTCTCCTTCTTCTTACTATTATATCGTTCATCATCAAACTTAGTTATGCATGATAAAAAGAAGCTTCGACATTCTTAAAAGGAAAAAATATTTATATTAATTTTTAAATACATATGTATTTTATTTTCTTACGCAAAGTCGTCTGCCAATTTCGATCTTCAGCCATTTCTTCAAATAATGAATCCAAATATTTTGGATCATCGCTGCTTACTTCAGAAGTTTGGTTAGAACATTTTGAGTCGATATTTGTTAAACAATCTAAAAAATGAAACTTAATTCATTTTTTAAAAATTTAATTTGTTTACCATTATAATTTTCCGAAGAACTATAATTATTCGTGCAGGTTATAAAATAAGTTTTACATCCTGAAAAAAAAGTAAAATAAATAAAATAAAATTATAAAAATTTTTTTATGGATTTACTCCCAGAAATCTGCCAATTTCGATATTTTGCAACTTCAATAAATAATATTGGATCCGAATATGTCGTTACACCTTCATTTATTTTATTTATGGTTGTTTGTGGAATAATAATTGCTGTCGTCGAAGTTTCTTTATTACCACAGTTTTGGCCAATTTTTGTTAAACAATCTATAAAAAAATATTAATTCCTTAGCTTCATTATTTTTTTTATCCTACCTTCATATTTTTCGAAAGTTGTTTGTGCAGTGCAGCTTTTGAAATATGCTTTGCATTCTAAAAAGAAAATAAAAATGTTAAAATCTATTTTTATAAATTTTCTTACGCAAAGTTGTCTGCCAATTTTGATTTTTAGCAGTTTCATTAAATAATGCATCAGAATATTTTGGAACATTGAGGTTGTTCATGGAAGTCACACTTGTTGTCGGTGAAGTGGGTTTATAACAATGTTCATCAATTGCCGTTAAACAGTCTAAAAAATTGTTTTCAAACATTTTTTCCAAAAAACAAAAATTCTTTTCTTACAGTTATATTGTTCCACAGTTGTTAGTGCTTGGCACGCACTGAATAGATTTTTGCAAACTAAAAAAAATTAAATAATAAAATATAGTTTTTTAAATCAAATATATTACGCTTTGTTGCCTGCCAATTTCTATCTTTTGCAACTTCAACAAATGAAGAATTCTGAAATGCTAGTACGACGCTGCCAATTGTTTTACTCATTGTCGTCGTTGGAGTTGTAACAATTATTGTCGAAGTTTGTTTAGCACAAAGTTTGTCTACATTCGTTAAACATCCTAAAAAAATACATCAGAAAATTTCTTAAATCATAGCCTTACCATTATACTTTTCCATAGTCGAATGAGAGGTGCATGCTTTAAAAAGAGTTTTGCATTCTTAAAAATAATATAAAAATAAGAATCATTTATAAAAAAAATAAAAAAAATTTGTTACTTCCTGAAATCTGCCAACTCCGATTTTTTGCAAATTCATCAAACAATGAATATGAAAATGTTGCAATCGCCCCACTTATTTTACCCGTAGTTGTTAGAGTAGCAACAATCGTAGTCGAAGGTATAATACATTGAGAGTCAGCTTTTGTTAAACATTCTAAAAAAATTCTCCGTAATTTCGTTTTAATTTTATTCTTACCAGTATAATTTTCCAGTGTCGTTTGCTCAGTGCAGCTTTTCAAATATGTTTTGCACGCTTAAAAAAATCATTTATAAATGAAAAATAGGTATCTTTAAATATTACGTGATGTTTTTTTCCAATTTCGATTTGTTACAATTTCATCAAACAATGAATTCGAATATGTTGGAATATCGCTGCTCATAATTTTTATAATTAAAGAAAACATAATTAAAATACCATGCCATCGCATAATTTTGAGAGAAAAAAAAGAATAAAAGTTTTTATATTCCAGAAATGAAATAATTAAAAGAAAGGAAAAATATTACAATTTAAAAAAGCTTATAAAAATTTTTTATACTCCTAAAAGAATAGCGAAGACAAGTATCTTTGGTTACCAAGCTGCTCTATGTAAAAAGCATTTAGAAGAAATAAAAATTTCCATGGAAAATTTCATTTATTATTGTTGCTATCATTTTATATTTTTTATTGTCATTCTTTCTATATATTTTTTAGAAAAGAAAAGCCAAGATTTTTTTTTGAAAGGGTTGCTACCAAAAAAAAATTGATAAATGTTTATTTGAAAATTCTTTGAGCTTTTTTGAAAACTAAATAAATTTTGATGAACTTGAAATTTGTTCATAAATTTATGTTATTTTATTATGGCTTAAAAAACAAAAATGCAAAAATCAGCAAAAAGTTCCAATCAATAAAATACTCTTCAAATTTTGACAGTTTCCTTCCTCAGTTAATGTTACAAAAAATATAAATGGATGGTCGGCATTAAATGTTTAAAATTGGTAAGCCGCTTGTGGCTTTGCTCTCATTGCGGCTGCTGCATATCCAAAAGTACCATTTTCAACGACCTTCAAAAGTTATATTTTATTTTTTTGATACAAATAAAAATTGTTTTCTTACCTTTATTCCTGCTTTGTGAATTGCAGCATCAACAAAATGACGTTGCTCAAACATTTTAGTTATTCCATGTCCGCCATTAAGTAATTCAGATAAACCCAATGCTTTCATTTTCAAAGTTAATTCCATTTCTTGGTTTATTTCAAATGCCCGAATCGTAACATTAACGAAATTTGCAAGATTGCTAAAAAATTGAAATCATAGGAAATATTATAAAATTAAAGCAAATTCTGGAGTAACAAAAGTTTGTAAATTTAGAAAAAGACTTGGTAAAAACATCCTTTTTTATGAAGTTGCAATTTTAAAACGTCGTAATAAAATAAACTGGAGCCTAAATTAAACTTATGCGTGTTCCTAAATCTAAATTATACAAATTCTAGTAATAATAAAAAGATAAAAGAATGAAAAAAAATGAAAAGAAATAACGGGGGAACCATAATTAAAGGAATTTTTTCCAGATTTTGTTTTTAAAAAAATACTTTTAAATATTTTTTTGGTTCTTGCTGCTATCGCAATTTTTTGATTTGAAAACAAATAATAAAAATGAATAAATGAGAGTTAAAAGCAGCCATAATTAAAGGAATTTTCTCCAGATTTTGTTTTAATTTTAATATTTTTTTGGTTCTTGTTGCTTTCGCAATTTTTTTATTTGAAAACAAATAATTTAAACTTGGTAATAAATATATAAACTTTGACCTAGTCAAAAAAAATTTAATATGAAAAGTTTTGATTTTTTTGAAGCTACAAAATGACATTTTTCAAGCCAAAAGTTTTTCTTAGCATGGCAAAGTATAAAGAAAAGCGAAATTCTGTTTCATTTCAAAAAATATTCACACATTAAAATTGCCCTTCTCTTTAATAGATTTTTTTAAATCAAATTTTTTAGATTAATATTTTTATAAACACATGGTTAAAAAATGGTTTATCCAAAAACAAAATTCTTTTAAGTGATGCTAACTATCGGGAAAAAATGAAAGAAAGAAAATGGGTTAGTTTTTAAAAGTTTTTTTCTTACATTTTTTATATAAAACTTTTTTCGTTAAAAATTAGCATACGAAAAGTTTTCTTATTACTTAAAAATTAATTTTCAGACAATTCTAAGTAGCTTAAATGGATTCGCTGGTTTATTCATTTCTCATTTTCTACATAATGACTTTTATATGAATGACTTAAAATTTTTGCAACCCAACTGTGAAACACCTCCTTCTTCTTTATTCACCACTTCCATAGAGAATAAAAAAAAATAAAAAATTAAATATTTCTTGCTATTATCAATTACCAAAAAGCGAAAGCAAAGACAAAAACAATGAAGCTTTTCTTCCACTACCAAATATTCCATTTAATTTATGCAGCAGATTAATTATTGAAAGTGTTGTTGAATTAACTTTAGATGGCGAAATTTTATTTATCAACAATAATAGTGTGGATTTGATAAAAAATATTCATGCGCTTAATAAAAATGGAATTCCTATAATTATATCGATTTGGTATAAAGAATATGAAAAATACAATAATACATATTGGACAGATATAAGTAAGTTTAAATAATTTGTATGGTAGAAAAGTAATGAATTTTCACCAAAAAAATTTTTTTTACAGAAAATTCTGTTTTGGTTAAAAATGTTGCAACTTTTATTGAAACTTATAAATTGGGTGGAATTGAAATGAGAAGCCTTTCACATTTCAATTCGGTGATTCCAGGCATTTTTATTGAGTTGAAAGATTTATTAAAATCGAAAAAAATACAATTAGGCCTCCAAGTTTCTTCTGAAGATATTAAAGATTTTGTTCTTCATTTGGATATTGTTGATTGGATTACTTTGAAAACTAGCAACATCAATGACGCGTTACTTTTTGATTATCATTCATGGATTTGTCCCATTTTTAGTTTAAATAATCTTGATGATTATTATGATTGCAATTCATTTCTTAAACAGCCAGAATACGTTAGTTTTACACATTTTTTTATACAAAATTTGAATAATTTTAGGTTAAAAATATTTACAAGGAAAACTTGTCAAAAGTAATAATTAGAATTTCACCAGGTGTTGTAGTATTTTTGCCTGAATCTATTGTCGATTGTTGGTTGTCAAAAAATGATTTAAAATATTATTTTTTAAATCGAGCTGAATTATGCCGAAATGCTACTATTCTAAAAAGCCTACCATCAATGGAAGAAAAATTTCAAACTATTCCAAAATATTTTTATATTCAAAATTCTACACAAAAATGCGTACAAAATGAATTTCTTCCAAATTTATTAAAAAATTATCAATTCTCTCGGCTCTATAGCAATGAATTTTGTAAAACAAATATTTTATTGAATAAAATCATAAATAAAACAAAGATAGCTCCAAACATAAAAATAAAAACGATTGGGACATAAAAGTAAAAAAAAAAAAGAATAAATAAAACTTTTAAAAAATTAACTAAACTTTGTTTGAGAAAAATCCATTTCAGGATGTTGAGCCATAAAGTTTTTTAAAACATCTTGCTTTTTCTTTTCATCGCTTGTGGGAAGGCCCATTTCTTTTTGACGCTGATCATGCATCATTTTTTCGACCATTTGACGGGTTTCCCCATCAAGATCCGAAAGCTTTGAATTTTCTGGAACAACTTTTCGGGTGTTGATTGGAGTTTCATCCGCGAAGACTCGATTCCACCAATTCATATTGTTAAACTAAAAATTAGAAAATAAGTGAAATTATGGCATAGTATTAACTAAAGCTATACCTTTTCAAAATTAATGACGACAACTTTCTTGTCTTCAATAACCCAAGTGAAAGAATCGGGCTTGATATCTTCGGAAAGTTCACCATCGAGAATTGCTGGGAGTCCTTTGAGTCCACAAATAAGATGACGCTTATTAACATTGCAAACAACATGAGCTCCTTTGATTGGGAAGGTGGCTTTCATAGGGACACGGATTTCAACTTCTCCAAGAGATTGAGTCCATTGATAATGTTCATGATCATATCCGTTGCCGGCATTTGGCTTCAACTTTCCTTTATCTTCTTCACTTTCTTCTTCATCTTCGGCTGGGGGAACGACAGATTGAGATGCTGTTGTTGGGGAATCTTCTTGTTTTTTTCTAAGATTTAAAAAATTATATATAAACTAAATAAGCCAAAATCAAACTAACTCTTCAAGCTTTTTCTTGAGTTCCTCGGCTTCTTCATCGGTAATTTCTTTAATCTTTGGGACATCCGCAAGTTCTGCTTCTTCTTTAACTTTTTGGGCTGCACGTTTTTCAGCAAACTTTCGATTTTCTTCTTCCTTTTTAAGTTGCTTTTCTGCTTTAGCCTATAAAATCATCTCATAAATGAATTCTTTCAATGAAAAGAGTGAAACTAACTTTTTCAATATCTTTGGCATATTTATCATAAACGGCTAACAATCTTTGACGGCTTACAGAAGTATCCATACCCGTAAAATAATCAGATTTGCGTTGGAGAAAATTAAAGATAAGATCGAAAAGATCATCAATTCCACCTTCCATATTTTGCATTAATGACATAATAATGCCATCATATTTTTCATAATCCACTGGCATATTTAATGATAAAGTTAACAAAATGAATCAAAAATAATTAATAAAATAATATATTTGGTGAAATATCTGAATAGAAAAAAATAAGAGTGAAATTGGAGGAGAATTTTCGAGAAAAAAATGTTATGAACTATTATTAAGGAAACGTTTGTTTCCATGAAAACTGGCTATAGACAAAACAAAAATATTTGAGAGGCATTTCGCCAATAATATGTTTATTTTTTAGATTCAAAGAATGGGAAATAATACATAATTATATGCACCAAATGCATAGGTAGAATATTGATAAAAAAAAGTAATAACCGAACCACAATCAAATGTTTATCCAACGCAAACTATCAATGGTTGACTTCAAATTTAGCTAACGTAAAAAAAAGTTATTGCGCAAGTAAATGCCATTCATAAAATCGATAAGGCTATATGCGAATCAACAAGTTTTTGCGTACACAAAGTTTTCACAAAACAATAAATATTTGTATTCTGAACATATAAAATCAAATGGATAAAAATAAAGTATACGTAATTTAAAAAACAAAATAAAGTAAGGGAATAAGAACAAAGGCAAAAAATGAGTAAATAAATCGAGTTTAAACGCCAATAATAACAGCTTTTAAAACCCTTCAAAGTGAAATCGTTGTCGAGATTATCCTAGTGATCAATAATACGATCAGTTATAATGCAAGTAATCATTGCATCATTAGAGGAACGTAAGAGTTTTTAGGTTGAAAACTTAATAATAGCAACGAATGTACAAGAAATAGTGATAAAGAAAATTTGTTTCTTCTCTTTTTAAACATAAACCATCTTTTTAAAAGCTTTTATAAATTCAAAAACAAAATAAAGAAATTAAAAAAGTTAAATATTTTTAACAAAACCTATTTTCAATAGTTTACAAGCTTCTTCGAGTCCTGTTTGAATCCGATTCTTTTCTTCAATGGTAAAAACATTGAAAAGACAAAATCCAAGTTCTTTAGGTTTCTTTCCAGTTTCTTTCTTGATTGCTTTGATGTGATGCTTGAGAAGGAGAGCCATTAAAAAGACAGGAGTGGAAGATTTACGAGATCCCAAAAAAGTTTCAAATTGAAGTAAAACAGGATGTTCTTGATCATTAGTAATTACTTTGAATCCCCATTTTGGATCAGCTTTGAGATCATCAACTGGCATTGAAAGGATTTTGATCAAATCTAAAAGCAATATATATAATAAAAGATATCAAAAAAGTTGTAAGCATACCATAAACAACAAAAAGATCTTTATTTTTGACTTTGTTCAAATCTGTGATCATAGTAGGTTCTTCTTGTTCAAAGCTAAGGCAAAGATCATTTCCATACAAGCCTGAAAACAACAAACATGTTAACTTTAGTATAATAAAGAGCTAACTTACCATTCCATTCGTTCAAAAACTTATAACTATTTTCATCACGAACATAAATGACGGAAGAATTGTCGAAGAATCCAATAACAGGAACATCCAAATTAGCTTTTTCTGTAAGTTTTTGAGGTAATGCTTGAATTTCCGGAATGAGATATGGTTCTTGGTACAGGAATGGAAGAGAATTTCGATCGACAACCAGGGCCAGCTTGATACGATGCCCTCCTTGTCCTTTGGAAATTTGAGCTTTACCAGCAGGTTTGTAAGTTCCAGAAGTTTTATGAAGATATGCAACCTAAAAAATAACACCAAAGTATAAAGGTAATGGAAAAACAAATTGAAAAGACTTACAAAATATGGCATCTTTGACTTAGGAACAACTTGGACCTTTTCAAAAGGCAAATCTTCATATTCATCTACAGTAACGACAGCTTGTTCAGGAGAAGCAATATTTGATTCATTTGTAAGAGCAAGGATATCCATAGAGAAAGGAATAGTTTGGTCATATACATTATCATAAATTGCTTTGAGAACTGGTGGAGTACATAAAGCCATACCTTCAGGACCTCTCTTAATAACATTTTTCGATGGAACAACACAAGATTTCAAAGACATCACAAGATCGTTATTATGAAGATCACAAACGATAACATAATTAGGATTACATGTACCAAGAATTTCAGTTGCTACATCATTAACATTTCTATTAAAGCGATTAATATTTCGATCACCGATGTATGAATACCGTTCTTGTTTACGTTGAATTTCAGAAACAGTAATCTTTGGACCAATGCATAAAACATTCAAAGTAACATCACCAGGTTTTGAATCAATTTTTAAGGCAAGTAACATTGACATAATTGAAACGGCTCTAGGATCAACAAGATAAACATGACATTTTCGTTTTCTAACTTCTTCATAAACCATTTGACGAATTTCTAAATCAACAACACGAGACAAATTGCTATCACAATTAAGAAGGAAAAAAACAGCTTTGATATTTTGACAATCAGGAGAATCAAGAAACATGGAAAGATGTCTAACTTGTACAATCAAAGGGTTTGGAAGTTCTTTAAAATGAGCATCCAAGAAAACAAGTACGAACTGACCATCTATCATTCCTTTAATAAGAAACGCTTTCTCTTTCTTTTCCAAATTCTTAACAGTAAGAGGTGGATGCAACAAGTTATGTTTATCCATGGTTGCAGAAACAATAACAAAATGATGAAGATTCTTTTTTGTTGAAAAATATTCTCACAAAAAAGTGTTTAGCAAATTCAAAATAAATTTTTTTGTTTTTGCAAAAAAAAAGTTTGCTGCTTCAAAGAAAACAATCGCCATAAGAGATAAAAAGGCATTTGAAATTTTGTTTTTTTAAAATGTTTATTTTGGAAACGCATTCTTCTCTATTTTTTAAAGAGAGTTTTATAGTATTTATTGTGGAAATTATTATAATCATAAAACGTTTTTATTTTACTTAAAATTATAAAAAATTATAATAAAAGTCGAATGAATACAAAATTTAGCAAAGGATGATAGTTAGTCGTTATGGATGCACCATAAATCTTCAATTGTGAAACAAGATTTAATTTGTTCTGTTGCTACACCCAAATTTTATGAATTAGTTATTTGTCGTTTAACATTTTAAACAAACAGCTACGGTGTGTATTGATTATTCTATCCTTTTATTTATTCCTTGGAACTTTTATATCTTTTTCTGTCTGCGTTGAGAAGGCTGTACCCATAATCGTTCGATTTTTACGTTTCTCGGTAAGTCTTCAATTTTTTGTTTTGCTAAATCGGGATGGTCTCCTTCCACAGTTACTCTAAAAATTATATTTTTACATTGCTACAAAATAAGTGGAGCAAACTGTAATCTATAGGCGTTTGGTATTAATGCAAGGATTTCATATATGCTTGCATTTGTTCCATCTTCTTTATAAACACAATTATTCCAGAATCTCAACTTTTCTACAGTGTTTGGATTCAATAGAAAAACAACATCTGACCATGTCAAAGCTTGGTTATTAATTGTCACGAATCCAGCTTCGCATTTGTAAAACTTGGGAATGATAGAATGAAGTTTATCAGATTCATTGAGATCAACATATATATTGTTTGTAATATGTAAATTAGAAAGATTGAAATTATTGACATTAGTAGAATTACACTTTAAACTTTGTTGATAATAAGCACTAACTTGTATTAAATTTGTAATTCGTAGTTGATGACAAATAATTGAAGGGAAAGCATTGACAAAGTATTTGCATGATTTCATTAGCTTCAATTGCATTTTGTGGTTTGCTTGTTTTATAATGCAATAAACCAAACTTTTTCGGAATTTTAATTTCTGTAACTTTATCTGAGAACTTTTGGGCTTAACAAATGGATTGTAATCAATTATGGGATTTTCATCAAACAAGTAAGATTGTAGCTCAGGCAACTCTTCAAAGCCATTTATTTTATTGGCATTTTCCTTTTCTTTTTCATATTCATTACGCATTTCTTCGTCGTCAATAAAAAGCTTTGTGTAGCGATCAAATATTTTTAGCATTATCTAAAATAGAGAATTTAGCGGTGCAATTTTTTAATGATGGCTTTCTGGTGCTCGCAGAGCTTCTCTATGGTTTCCTTAATTATTATTTGAATGCACCTACTTTAATATTATTTTCTTTCATAACATGAATATAATCTTTCCATAAGCATTTATTTCTGTAATTATCCGCCAAAATCTGTTCAACAGTTTGAATAGCAAATTTTTCGCTTCCAAAAGTATACAAATTTTTTATCCATTGACGAGGGTTACTTCGATAGTTATCGAAGTTGCAATCATTTATATGTAAAAGCGCTTTTTTGTAGTTGTTTTTGATGTCATCAGGAATTGGATAATCTAAAATAATTTATTTTAACTTTGGGCATTTTTAGTTTAAAAAAATTAAACCTGAGAATTCGTCAAATTCTTCGTAACATAATTTTAAAGATCGACTTGGAAGAGCTAATCCATATAATAAATGAGTTGGCATTCTTTCATTTTCGTAAGTCCCATAATTATAAAATGCCTCATAGCAAGTTTGGAAAGCTTTTAAGGGGAATTTTTTTTGAGAATAAAGTGGTTGAAAACTTAAGAGTTCATCATAAAGTGTTTTGTCATAAAATTGCGAAAAGCCTGGGTTAATCAGTGTTGAAACAGATTCCACTGTCACAGGGGTTTCAAAAAGGCTGAAAGTATAAATCATATAAAAACTTTTTGTGACTTAACAAAATTAACTTAAATCCAATAATAACTTACTTCATTCGACATTTCCATAAATCAGGAATTAGTGTGTATTCAGCGGCAAATTTGTCGAAAATTTCTAGCTTTTCATCTTTATTTTTGGCAGAATTAAATTCTTCGAAAAAATTTAAAATAACTTGGACATATGATTTATCCAACTCATTTAAAGTAGCATCATCAGAAAAATAAAGGTTCTCGTTATCTCCATCAATACATTCATTAGCAATAAGAAACATAGCTTCAATTAAAAAATTTCTTTTAAAAAGATTCCGGTAGTAATTAAAAAATTTTTATCCAGCACAAGACTACCAAAAAAATGTTTAAAAAAAACTCAAACCACCAATAAAAAAGGCTCTATGAAGTAACTGAAAAATCGTAAAGAAATGCCAAAACAAATTTCAATCAATAAAAGCAAATGAGTTATATACAAGTGGGGCGGTTAAAGGAAAGGTCATCATCGAAAACTAAATGACTGTGGTTAAAAAAGGTTATGAAAAACTTTATGTTATCCTATATCGACATTTTTTTGATTTCACATTTATGCTTCCATAATATTTAGAATATGCAAATCAAGCATAAAAAACGCAATAATCTGCTTCTAATCAATCCTAATAAATTAAAATCATTCTCTAGATATTTTGCTTTTTTTTAATTTTATTTTTATGCGTGCTTTTAAAAAAAACATTTTTTTGTTTGGACATATAAAAGTAAAATGAATTATAGCAACCACCCTTAACTTGTTATTATTCCCTATGGAGATTTTTTTTTATGATATCTCTACAAATAAAGCTTTGTTTCCTAAGATACTCCCTCCGCATATAGACTTTGGTCTGAACTTTTTTATAAAATGCTTTCATTAATCTTTCTTTTATATATTTGAGATTTTTAAGAAATAAACTATTCTATTTTTTTTAGTTTTTTTCTAAAAATTATGCAATTTTTGTTTGGGATTTTAGTTATATTTTCTTTTATCCTAAATGTTATGAGCAGCGTTGTCCCTACATATTCGGATTCTACATTTAGAGAAATAGCTAAAAATAGAAAATGGCAAATCGCAATTGGTAATTTTGTTGAATAAATTTAAAAAAAACTAATCTTTATTTATTTAATTTTTAAGAATGTCGACAATGGTTTAAAGAGTGCACAATGGAAATTCTTATGGAAAGATACGAATGTAAAAAATTATAATCAAAAAAATTAATTTGTTGAAGTCATTTTTTAGTTTGTTTGAGACCTATTGATCATATGTGCGCTATTCCTTCTCCAAGTCCACCAACTCCGGGTAAATAAAGCAAAAAAAAAAACAATGAAAGCGAAAATATTGTATTATTTTTTTAGTTCAACAAACAACGATTGATTCTGAGGGAAATATCCACCAAGTTACTAGCTCTCCAGATCCAAAATCTGATGCGACGACAAACAACTTCACAAATTCCTTCAAAATTTTATTATTTTTATCATTTCTTTTTTTTATTGTTGCTTGAAAAAATTTAAAAATGATGGACTTACTTTATCTTAAAAAATAAGTCTTTATTCTCGGTCATCAATTCAGACGTTAAAAAATTTATAGCAAAAAAATTAAATACAAAAATATTGTAATTTTTCGATCTTTTTTTTCTTCATTAATACAATTTTTAAGAAAATGGTTTAATAAATAATTGCTTATTTCTTTGTAAAAGATTATTAAAACCAAACAGAAGCTTTCTATTTTTTATTCACTAAAATGAAAGCTTCAAATTTACAACAACCAAAAAAAAAAACAATCGAAATAAAAAAAACCAAAAAAGATCAGCAATTTTTTATTTAGAGAACATAAAATGATGCTGATTTTAACCCCCATGAAAAAAATGATCGACGCTAAAGTCCAACTCATTTACATTTTGGTTGCTAGTTGTCTGAATTTATATTTTTTGAAATAAATTTGTATTTAAAGTTTATCAATCATCAAAAAAGTGTTATAAAAAACATCATGCTGGGGTGGTTGGTGTTAATATGCTGCTTGAATTTATTGTTACACCTAAATGATGCCACATTAGTTCAAGTTGATACTCCATATGGAAAAGTTGTTGGAAAGCGTATTGTTAAAATACCTTCAGGAAATTCCGCCGAAGTATTTTTAGGCATTCCATATGCTCAACCACCTTTAGGAGATCTTAGATTTGAAGTAAGTTAGCCTTTCATCAATTTTTTTGATTTTTCTGAATTTTAGAAACCTCAACCAATAGAACCATGGAATGAAACTTTATCTGCGCTTGAATATAGTTTGGGATGTCCAACATTATTTGCTTTAGAATCATCTGAAGATTGTTTGACAATAAACATTGCTCGACCTACAACGCCATCTCCAGATCCTCAAGGATATCCAGTAATGTTATTTATTCATGGTGGAGCTTTTTACCAAGGATCTTCATGGGAATATAGTTATATTGGACCTGTCGATAAATTATTACCATATGGAGTTATTTTCGTTTCTATTAATTATCGAGTTGGACCATGGGGATGGCTATCGACTGGTGAAGCTGAAGCTCCAGGAAATATGGGTTTATGGGATATGATTGAAGCTTTGAAGTTTCATAAAAATATTATAGCCTCATTTGGTGGAGATCCAAATAGAATTACTATTTTTGGTGAAAGCGCTGGAGGAGTTTCAGTTTCATGGTTAACTTTGACACCCCTCACTGACGGTTTATTCTCTAAAGCCATTTCCATGAGTGGATCTGCCTTAGCTATTTGGGGACATAATGAACACGTAGTGGAATCGTCAAAGTATGTATTAAATCAATTATGTCCTGAATATAATGGAACAGATGCTGTTAATTGTTTAACAGGTAAAAAATAAATACCTTTGAATTTCATTGTCAAAAATAAACTTGCATCGCTTCAAAAACAAAAAAATCTTTGGAGTAGCATTTTTGCGAAGTTTAAAAAGCATAATTAACTTTATAAAATGAATCGTTTTTTTAAAATAAAGAAACTTGCAGAAAAAAAAAACAAAAAACAAACAAAAAAAATAAAAGAAACTAGGTTTTTTTTCCATATGTTTTTTATTTCCTAAAACAATTAATGTATTTTTTTCATGATCCAACAGAGAAAATAAATAATCAAAATCAATGAAGAACTTACCAACCTAAAAAATATTAAACTCTAGTTTAAAAAAAACTCTAACAAAAAATAAAAACTTATTTGAAAAAGAAAACAAGAATTTTTATAAAGATCAGAAAAATTGTCAAAAATTATTGCGCAACATAAGAATGAAGTAATTCGCTTGGGGTCATACCGCAGTGAAAGCACGCCATCCCGTCCGATCTGGCAAGTTAAGCACTGCTGGGCTAGATTAATACTTGGATGGGAGACCTCCTGGGAATCTCGAGTGCTCCAAGCTTTTTTCATTTTTTTCCTCAAAACTTAAAAATTTAAATAATGTTGTTGAAAATAATATTTTTTTTTTGATTTGATAATATTTTTGTTTCCCTTTTTTAAAGTAAAACTTTCCAAACTTTATTTACATTTTTTCCAAAGCCACTTTATTAGAGCTGGATATTTATGATTACCTTAAATTTGTAGGGTAATTAACCAACAATAAAATCACACTTTTTTTCTATTTATTTGGCCATAATAAATAAAGAATGGCTGAGTTTCATATTTATTGCCTTTTATTTAAATAGAGAGTCACAGAAAAAATAGATAAATTCAATAAAAATAAAGAGAAAAAGAATAAATGCTCCACCAAAAAATGCTTTATAAAATTTAAAACTAATTATTTTATTACTATCTTCGTAAAATTTTTGTATTTGAATTTGTTGTTTTTCGAAAAAGATATTCTTTGGCGAACGTTTAATTTAGAACAATGTGATAAGTTTGGTGATTAAAATTTTATGTTAATTTGTTAAACTTTGTATTGTGATAATTAAAAAAATTAGACTTTCAAAATTGTTTAAATATATTTACCAAAACTTGTTCATATTAATAAAAAGTAAAATATAAACGCAAATAGTTAGCCATGTTAAACTTTTCAAATGATTGCCTTTATTTAATATCCCTAAATCAGGGGTACTTTGGAATTTTGTTGAGGGATGTGGTAAGGAAGGAGTAGAAAGATATTTCTCTGCTTCAATAACTTCAATAAATGCAAAATAAGTGGATATCAAATAGTCAGATATATCAGACGAAAGGAAGTCATAGTAAAATTCAATGACTTCATTATTAAACTCAAATATTTGTCCAATATGAGTGATACTAAAATTATTAAATACTCGATTTAATTTAGTAGGGAAGTGTTTACTTGTATCGTTTGTTATTAGCCATAATGTAGTAATCTATATCAGCACTAATATTACAATATTTAATTGTAACTTTTATAATATCTGTTTCTGCTTGGTAATTTGCTATGTACTTTCCAGTATCATCTCCACCAAACATGTACGGAAATACGACAGATTTTTCGGAGCTCGTTAAATTATATGGAGGTCTAAAGTATACATCATCCTCGACTTCCAAATCTATTTTAATCGAGCTATTTACGGGAATTACAACGGTGGTAGTTTTTGAAAAGAGCCGAATACCCTTCCATTGAGTTGAGGTGGTGGAACTTTAAAATTATTAATACAGGGTATCCCAAGAAAATCTCCATTTTTCGACTTACTTGAAATCAAAAAATTTTTCTTTATCGAAACCATGGCCCGCATAAACTTCAACCATCTCATTCACGGAGCTCGTCCAAGCATTAGCAATATAAGTCTTTTCTTCTTTGTTGTTAGTCAAGAGATGAATCATACACGGCTTTATGCCATTGGAAATCCCGATCAGTGATGGAGAATGACTGCCAAGCCAGTAGGTGTAAACGGTTTGAGTAAAAATGCATCCCTCGACATTATCTTTAAAAGAAATCCTTAAAGGTTTTTAGCCCTCTGGTTCCAAAGCTTATGATCCGGGATGTTCGGAAATCGGTTTTCCAAACGGAAGCCAAATCGTTTCCGTGTTTACGGAACGGAAATGGAAATCCAAAAAGCACGGAAATTCACTGAAACGGAACGGAAAAATTCTTTTAATTAGTTGCCTCCAAAAGTTTCAAATTTTAGCTAATTTTACATAGTCTTAATAAAGCCTTTTGTTTGGCAAATTTGGTAGAAAAAATGAGATTTTTTTGACAAAAATGAGTGATTTCGAAGGAATTTTGACGCTCAAGTTCCAAAAAAGTGTCTGTTTTTATGTGTTTGCGAACCAATTTTTTTTTTGAAAAAATCTTGCAAAATGGTGGCACGGGGTCCCTCTCCCTTTTGTGTTGTAATTTCAGTATTTCCGTGACTTTTTTCTACGGAAACGGAATTCCGAACATCCCTGCTTATGATACGATTCCCGGGGTAACGTGAGCATTGCCTTAAGACTCGCCCCATGGCGTTACACAGACATCGGATGCTCTGGGGAAAAAAACAACTCACAATTGGATGGTTGAAAAGCCATGTAATAGCCATCGAGATGTGTTCGTGAATTAACAATTACAAATTTTGTAAATTTTGTTGAACATTCATAAGAAAATTCAATAGTAAAACTAAAAATTGCTAAATTTTTTTTTTGAATAAATATGTTTACCAATTTTTAAATTGCAACTCAAAGGTTAAGCTTTCATTGTTGTAAAATTGAAAGGGATATGCAGGAATAATTTCAAAATTTGTATAAAATATAATCGTGGCATTGTTATCAATCTGCAATTTAGAATTTCTTTGGACAATTAACACCCTCATTTACTTACCAATTCCTTATCCAACTCAACCACAACTAAATCAGCATCAAATTTGGATGCATCAAAAATGTTTACAGGATTTGCTTTGGTTAAAGTTATTTTGGCACTAACTTTTGGTTCTAAAGAAAACTATTTAATTAATAAGGTATGCTTCAAAAGAATTCAGTTGCAGCTCCGAAGAATGGGCTCACAAGGTGGAGTCGATATTAGGCCGCAATGGAAGGCGGTCTAGTCCACTAAAATGCAGCCCGGTCCATCACTTAGGAAAAAATGATGGACCGGGCTGCATTTTGGTGGACCGGGCCGAATGATGCCGCGTTTTAGTGTGGATCAGGGATATCCCCCTGTTCGGAATCTCTGCTGTATACACCGAAATTTTTTGATTTTCGGTCGCAGCCGAAGTTGGTAAATTTGGTCCGGAGCAACAATGGTCACGAGGCCGGCCTCATTACCCCAGTAACACCAGGGGCTGCAACCCCGAAATAAACCAAATTACTCGTTACTGTTGTGAGAGACAGTTGAAGAATTCGCCATGTGGGTGAATCGTAGGTTAAAACTTGAAAGATGTTTTGATTTGACTGTGTCAAATAAACAATGTAACTCGAATCTTCTTTCAATGTAAAAATAACTTCATCATTTGCAATAAAATTGAAAACATCAAACATTATCATACTTTTTCCATATGTATAATCAAACATAACCTCAATTAATTTTTCGGGACATTTTGGATTAGAAACAATCTAAAATTTAAGTAACTTTTTAACTCACGATCAACTGAAGTTTTACAGTAAAATTGCAGACTAAATTACTGCAATAATAGTTATCACCACTGTAAAATAGATCATCTGTGACATTCATTATTGCATAATCTAATGAATTTTCGCAATCCACAAAAAATTCTTTCATTGAACATTTGCATACTAAAAACCCAATTTTAAAATATGTAATTGGGTTAAACAGGGGCCTGCGGGGAAATGGAAGCTATCAAGGACGCAAACCGAGAAATGTGTCGGTTTCAAAGAGACAAGTTTCTCAGAGCGTTTTTTTAATACAAGGAAAATGAAGTGTGCCCTGAGCAAGACTTGGCTGTCTTAAATTGACACTTTGACTTTATGTCCAAAGCTTCCCGAAATCCGGAAATTTCAAACCACCAATGGGCCAGCACTGTGTGGGGATAATAATTTACTAAACTACTCACTCAATGTCAAAAACTCAAACGCAAAACCCTGCTTAAAAATACTTCCATCACTGGTGAAATTAAAGTCAAAGTGTTTTGGTGTATCATTTTGATAGGCTCTTAATACAACGCTGTCACTTAAAAAATGTTCCCCAAATTCATCGGTGTATTTGATTACATCCACCCCGTGTTCCATGAAAAAATCGATTTTAAGGACCATTACTTCAGTTCCAGGATAAACATCTAATCCGAATGAGCAGGTACCACTGTTTGAATATCCGCTTCCATTTCGGATAGAATTATAATTTAGTGAATCACTTGTACCCCATAATTTTGTGAGGTTTCCCACCGTTAAACAAGTTTCAGCTAAACGAATCGGATTGTTATCGATTATGGTTATGTAAGCGAGTAAAACATTGGGATACAAAATGCTGCCTTTTGAAAATAGAACTCGTAAATGGTTGTCGGAATTGTAATAAGGATGGTAAACTTGAACCAGATTTTGACTAAATTTGAGAAATATTTAAACGGGCTTGGAAGTAGGACATAAGCTTTCAGGGATTCAGGGACAGGCTTACTTGGTAATTACATAATCCGTACTGTTTATGACTGTGAGAACCACGGAAGAGGTAAAATTTAAAAAAGAAAAAACAATTTTAAATCCGTATCCTTCGGGTCCCTCAAAAGACCACATGCAATTTTGATTCGGATCCGGAGGATAAAAATAACTGGTTGCAATTTGTAGAATTTGATTATCGTCCGTAAACTGGAATGGCGTCCGCTGATTTGTTACTGATTCCAAAGCACACGAATTATTTTGATAGCTATCAAAATATGCAAACGCTTGAAAGGCTTCCAAATCATCTGGTCCAGAAGAAAATGAAAAAGCTGAACTGTCTTCATAAAAATTATACCAATGTCCCGCCTGAGGATTGGTAAATACATAAATAAAATTTACATTCTGTAATAAAAAAGTTTTTCTGAGTTTGTGGATATCAATGCTAAAACTGTTTAAGTTTCTTTACCGTTAAATTAGCATCCGTTGTTGCATTAAGCCAGAAATTTATGTAGCAAAAGTCGCCTGGAAGTTTAGGAAAATTTAAGCTTTCAAAAAATATGACTTCATCGATTTTAAGATAAACATCCTTTTCTTGGTTTTCATCGCAGATGACAGTGGCATTGACGTCTTGAAAAACAAAAATAAGAATCAGAATCCAAAAAGGGATCATGTTTTTGAATCAGTGAGAATACCAAAATTTATGTTGCAAAAAAAGCCAATGTTAAAATATTTATTTCCTCTTTTTATGTATCACAGAATGCTACAACTCGAGGTCTTATAGCAACTTTTAAAGTTGCCTCTTATCAATGCGTGAAAAATATGTTTCTTTTTGAGTTAATCCTGATTAACTTTTTTTTAAGCACACCTTTGGCGCTGAGGTGGTTTAAAATACCTGATTTAAAAGCTTAAATAAAATTCCATCTGGCTAAGGACTTGTCTTCGTTAGCTTCCACCAAAGAAATAACAAGCAAGCAAGTCTCGTGTTTCCTCGCCCATTTTTTGTATGTTTTTGCATTTTAACTGCCATCGTCTGTCGCTCGCTTGCTTCAACGTTCCTTATCGATAGCTTTTTCTTGAGAAAAGCAGCACCGTTGATGAGAGGAGAAAATGAAAACATTGGAAACGGGGTGAAGGATGGGCATGTCTGCCTTGCGCCTTGAATTGTGAAACATTCAATCGAAAATGAAATCCTTTTCCTCGTTAGTTTGTAACAGGATGTGCTGGTCTCGATTAGTACTTGGATGGGAGACCTCCTGGGAATCTCGAGTGCTCCAAGCTTTTTTAATTTTTTTCTTCTTTCAAAATTTAAATATTCTTTACATTTGCAAAAATAAACAATGAATGATGCTTCCTTTTTTTAAGATTATTTTTGTTTCACTTTTTTAAAGTAGAACTATCCAAAATTTATTTACATTTTTTCCAAAGCAATAAATACATTTTTGATGCACCTTTGTTAACACCAAAAATTAAAAAAAGCATCTCATTCGATATTTGAAAATCTAATTATTATTCAACAAATCATCAAAACACCACCACCTGTCGTCTCTAATATATTCATAAAAAACCCCATAGGTATTGGCATGAGCTTCACACTGCATAACCAGCAACAAAATCTATATTGCCATTTTTTATTTAAATTATTTGTTTCGCTAAAAAGCGAAACGTTCCAAAATTTATATAATTTTTTTCTTCCAAAGCCACTAATAAAAGAGCTGGAATTTAATGATTACCTCAGACTTTGGGTAATTAAACCGAAGATAAATTCTTTTTTATTCCTTTTTTTATCAAAATCATCCAAATTACTAATAATGAGCATTTCATTTAGAGAATTTCTGTTTTGCAAACATCATTTAAATGTTTAAAAATTGTTTTATCGATAAACTTAACTGATTCCTTAGAATCACTTTTGAAGGCAATATCTTTGAAATCTTTATCTTCTTTCTTATATTTGTTTTGCTATTGATGAATAATTTCTTTTTAAAATAATTCTTGTAGTTTTTCGTTAGTAAGATTTATAAATAGTTGTTTAAGTTGGTTTCATCAAAATTTTTAAAACCTGAGAGTTTTAAATAAAATTTTTCTAAATGTTAGACTTATAAAGTATTTTTTTCAACTTCTAGAAAGTGAGTGGGAGGTAAAAAATCGAAAAGTATATTTTTAAAAAATAAAAAAGAAAAGATTTTACTGAATAAAAAATTCAAAAAAAGAAAAAAGAAAAGGAAAGGTGATTTAACGACAAACTGTCAATCGATAAAATAAAAAAATATTTCAAAAAAAAAATGAAGAAAAAAAATGTATATTCATTTATGTTTTGGCAATAAAATAGAAAGAAAAAAACGAAGAAGCGACGATAGCAAGCTAGAGATTTATCATTTTTAGTTTATACTAAAAAGAAATGAAAAGAGTAATATTTTTTAAAGCCAAAGATATCAATAATTTCGCTTATTTTTTGTGAATAAAAACGATAGTATTTTTATTTTTTTTTTGCTTTCAAGAGCTTTGCATAAAATTATATTTTTGTAAAAGTAGTTATCGAATGCAAATACTTTCATTTTCCTTAAAAAGAAATTGGTATATATAAATAAATTTTGATTAGTTGTGAAAGACGCCAAAAATCTGAAGGAAAAATATTAATCTTTTCAAAACTGTTAGAAATTGTTTAACTCCGTCACATGTTTTTTTTATCGATATTATTGTTGCACCATAAAAATTTTTGTTGTAAAAAAGAAACTAAAAAAAATTTGAACAATAAATCACTCATCAAAAGGGAAAAAAGTAACAATTTTCAACTCATATAATTTATAATTTTTTTTATAATTAATTGAATACTTCCAAATAGTGTTAAATTACCGACCGACCGACAAAAAAGTCGGTAAATTCAAAAAATTGTCGGTATGGAAATTGCTCTCGGTCGGTAAAGTCGGTATAAAAATATGGTCGGTCGGTAAATCGGTCGGTAAAAAGTCGGTCGATAAGTCGGTAATTACCGACTTTTCGGTCGGTAATTTAACACTACTTCCAAATGAATGCTATTAATCTTGTAGTAAAGTCATTTTTTAACCTAAAAATAAAAAAGTGCAAACACGGAACACTGAAAAAAAAACCGAATGTTCGTTCAACGACCATTTTTATTTGGCTATAAAGCGACTATTTTTTTGCAATTTTACGACGGTTTTTTCATCTTTTTCAAAACGATGGTTCAAAATACGGTAGTTTTAAGAACTTCTATATGAATGATCGTTTCACGACTATCATAGGATCGGTTTTAGAACGTTCACATAAAATATGAACGTTCTATAACATCATATCGTAAAAACTATCATTTTACGACTATTATTGTTACGTTCAACGACTAAATATTTTCTTTTATTCTCTGGCTCACATTTTTTTCGAAAACCTAAACGTAGCCCTTGTGTTTATACCCTATCACATAAAGGAACAACCTTTGGTTCAAGTTTCGATTAATTTCTGGTTCATTTTCTGAAGGTGGCGGCATAGCCGTGCGTAACTCCATCTGAAGATTATTAAACTAGAAATTGTTAATATAGGTTCAGTAGTAATAGCTCTGGCCTAAATTAGCATAAACGAAGGATTGCCTATGCATTTCTTTCAGCTATAAAAGCTTTGGTATACCATAGTATCTAATTTTTGGATTACTATCAGTTTATCTGATTGACACAGGGCTGTCAAATCGCTGTTTTTCGCTAGCGTCGCTCGAAATTGCTTCAGCGATGGTGAGCGATTCGCTGAAGTCGCTGAACTTTCATCGCTGTTTCTTCAGCGATCGCTGTTCATCGCTTGGCTGAAGCGATCGCTTAGCCAAAAAGACACGCAAAAAAAGCGTCGCTGTTTCAAACAGCGACGAGATCGCTGAAGTCGCTGAAGCGATTTTCATTTTTTTATTTTTAGCGCGAAGCGAAGCGACGCGAAAATGAAAAAGGCGTCGCTCAGCGATCAGCGACGTCTTTGAGCGAAGCGATTTGACAGCCCTGGATTGACATATTAAATAATATTAAAATATTCAAAATTTCACTAAAAACTCAAAAAATTTTTTTTGTACCATGCCCGAAAAAATAGTCGTTTAACGATCAAAAAAAGTTGAAGAACGACTATTTTATAGTCACAAAACGGCCATATAACATGGTCGTTTATAATACGCTGTAGGCCAAAATAACGTCGCTAATGGAGCCAAAAAACGATCGGTTTTCGATCATTTTTTTGTCGGTTTTTTTTCAGTGAACAAGTATTTTTTTTTTCGAATGATTAATTGGCGTTCATAAAAGTATAAAAGTGCAGATATATTAATTTGAGTTTGATCAAAAGAAAGTTACCATATTAAAAATAAGAATGGTCCCAATATTGGTTTCTCTTTTTATTATTGTTGTAACTTCATTTGGCATTTTTTATTTGTAAGTTTTTTATTATATTTTTTGAAAAGGGGTGATTGCGATAAATGTATTTTAAAGGAAATGTGTTTATGATTCATATTATTGGAAGCGTCGAGGAATTCCAGGGCCATATCATTTAAAAACCAATTCATTTGAAAATCAAGCTTATCTCGTTTTTGATCCATATAATGCGTTTTTTCTCAAATTCGAGCAAAATCATGAAAAGATGTCGGAGGCCCGTTTTCAAAGGTGGCCAAGTGGACCTGAAATTTTTACCATAGATTCAACCATGACATTTTTTTACATTACATTACAAATTGTTTAAAGAAAATTGTTTATTCATTCATTATTCCTTTTTACATTTAAACATTTCAATATAACTCAATAAATAATTTCTTATTTCTTCATTAAATACCAACAAAACAAAACTGAAAATTTCCAAATTAAAAAAATCGAAACAATAATTAAAATTTTTACCCATTTGTTGAATGTAAAATTAAAGTTGGGCAAATATTTGTTAAAGCATTAACCCAAGGATTTGTAAAATTCCTGGATATATGAAATAAAATTTGTTGAATCATTAAAGCCAAACAAGTTATTAAACTTTGAAAAAAGAGAATTATTTCTCGCCTTCGTCGAATGTGTCTCTGAGATTTGGTTGATCGTCGATTAAAGCGATGCTTTGAAAGGTGGCGAATTTGGATCTAAAACTAAGTAAAAAATTTTTCAACTTTTTTGTGGTTTATTCATACATTATTTTTCTTCCTTAAATTATAAATAGAAAAACCATCCATAATAATCATTCCAAGAAACAAAATGCCAATAAAAATTCCGCCTCCAATGTGCCTTGCCAAAGCAAAAGTGCCATCATGGAAATATTTAAATTCAGATGGATCAAATTCAAAATATGTTTTCAATAAAACTCCCAAGGCTGCTAAAAATTTTTGAAAATTATAAACCTAAAATTTATTTTAAAAAATGATGTCTACCGCTCAGAAGTCCAGCAATCATCCAAGCAATTAAAATAAAAGCCGAAGTTTGACGAGGACTAAATATTTTTGAAAACCATACTGGATAACAAATAGCTGTGAAACGTTCGACAGAGATGATACAATGAATGAATATGGTTGCACACCAGCATGTTAATAATCCCAAACCAACTATTTGAGATGTTAGAACGACGCCATATGAATCCCATCTGCAAAAAAAAATCAGCCATAAATTTTTAATTTTCTTTTTTCTCTTTTATTTTATTGGACTTTTTTAGGAGTGTTCATCATTTCAAATTGAAACTAAATTTTTTGAGTTCCGAAGCTAATTTATTTGACTATTTTATTAGTTAAAAAAGGTATTTTTATGTAACATTTTTTATAAACTTTTTTCTCAAATATTAAATTTATTCGTATTTATTGACGCTTACCGAAACCAGGTAAAAGGAGTAATCCAAACTAAAAAATGTATCAAAATTATGATATCACTGATGGCTCGAGAATAACACAGCTTTCCATAAGAATTTTGAAGAGATTTTATTGTACATAAATAATATAAACATAAACAATTAATAAATATTCCACAGGTTGAAGCGCAGGCTAACCAGAAAGCTAAGAAATTATGGGTATCAAAATTCATACTTAATTTTCTGATTTCTAAAACAAATTTTTAGGGAAAAAATTTAAAAACAATAAAAATGCTTTCTCTTTTATTTTTTTGATGTTTTAAAAGTTTTTTGGAGTATAAAGAAAGCGATGGAAAGGTTGTTTAAGAATGAATCAGAAAAACAGAGAAAGAAAACTTTGAAATTTTTTTAATAACCTTTTAAAGCAAAATACAATAAAATAAAAAAAGCTACTAAAAACACCCGTTTTTGTTTTTGTTTTTGTTTTAAAAAGTGAATTTATGAGTAAGTTTTTAGACGTCTAATATTTATTTCTCCTGGTGGAAATACTGTGGTTTCAGAGGTAGTTGGTGGAGGTGACGTGGATTCGGGTCTCAGCCTTGCTCTCGGCAATTCATGAGCATCTATGTTTTCAACAGCGACGGGAATATTGCGATCCACTGTTTCCCGATATGATCTTCCAATAATTCCTTCCTCCACTTGGCGATGCTCACGACGAGTATTTCCAATAACAAGTTGATGAACTTCAGTGCCGGCACGAATTTTACAATCACAACATGCTCCTGAAACCACCGTGGTTGGAACCCATGAACCATTTTGTTTATGTAAAACATCAACATGGCGATATCTTTGAGTGCAACTTCCCCAACCTAAAACCATTAATTTAGAGTACAAAATTTTAAAAAAATGGGTACCAGAAAGACAAAAATCATTTTCCTGACAAACTAATTCATTAATAATTTGAGGAAAATAATTTTCAGGCAATTTTCTCCAAGCCCAGCAAGAAGTGCATAAATTTAAAAAATCTGTTTCATCACTTTCTGCATCACCCTTTTCCACGCAACTTATTACAAATCTTTCTCCTGCAAACAAAATTTTTTAAGAAAATCATTTGATTTGATTTTTTATTTACCTATCAGATTTTTTCCGCTTACATCTGGAGTATTTCTTTTTTTACGACGTTTTTTTCCGAACATACTTAATAATGCAATTTTTTCAGCAACAACTCTATCCAGTAAATCTTTAGGAACGCCACCACCACCTCCACCAATAGGTGGAGAAACTGGAGGAGGATAGAAAACCCCTGGGGGAGAAGGAGGAAATCCAGGAAATGAAGGGAATTGGCCTCCTTGAAATCCGGGAAACATTGGAGCTAAAAAAAATAAAAATTTAAAATCTCAGGCAAAATCGGAAATATTTTATAAATACCATTCCCTAATTCTCCAACAGGTTGATAAATAGTTTGTGAAACATAAGTTGGTTCTTGTCCGGTAAGGGAAGTAGAATATTGAGGTCCATTTTGAGCATCCAAAGTCTAAAAAATCTAAGATTTTTTTTGGTCGTCGAAAATTTATAAAAAGTTTGTAGAAAAAAATGTAGTTTTTCTGGATTTTTTAATGGGTTAAAAAAAAGTTTTAACAATGAAATAAAGGAAGCAAATAAAAGTTAATTAATTAATTCAAATGAAAAAAACAGAAATAAAACTATAAAACTAACTTGTAAAACTTTTGAAGAATATTCAGTGGATGGGAAGCGATTGTAATCGTCGATATATTTTTCTCCTTCTTCCATCATTTTTCGAACATAATCAGGAGTTCTAGTTGGAGGAGCACGAAGCTAGAAAAAACAAAAAAAAAATTGGTTTAATAAATTTTTATTCATCTAAGCATTTTTCAAAAAAAAAATAAAAAAGAAAATAAGAAGAAATATTGAAATAAATTTACATGTCTTCGCCGAGCCATCCATAACCTTTTGCAACCCAATGGCCTCAAGTCCCTTAAAGCTGGTAAATCAAAACTAAATTTAGAAGTAGATCCTTCTGGAATAAAATTGATTTCTTTTAATCGATAAAAAAGTAAAGCACTGCATTGAATGCAATTATCTCTAATGCAATTATAATCGTGCCTTCTCTGAAAAAAATTTCGAAGTTAATAAATTCGAAAGAAAAATTTCAGCAATTAACATACAAATGGAAGAGCATTGAAATTATCTGCAGTTAAATCTTCAAAAGCCACAGCTGCTTCTTCAGCAGAAACTGCTGCATATCGAGGATCATATGAAATGCATTTATCTGCGCCTGGAAAGGTTACACATGGACACTAAAAAATAATTTTTTTTAATGCTAACACGAAAAAAGCAAATTAATAGCTAAAATTAGGTCTTACTTGTTCGACTCGATTTCCATGAAACCTCTGCCGAATTAATTCCAAAAATACACTTTTTGGATTTTGTAATACTTCTTCTGCTTCTGCTCCACTTGTTGGTGTAATATTGCTTTCATCATTATTATCGTCAACATCATTAAATAATTTTTGACACTTAATTAATGAGAAACAATAACACCAGAAAAAAATTAAAATAATTGATTTCCAAAACATTTAATGATTATCTAAAAAAACTACGCAGCTAAGATACTCCAAAAATTTGGAATCTTCTCCGTAGAAAAAAAATCATCAAAGAACAACTTTCCCTTTTTCAATTGTGTTAGTTTGATTAATTGCAGAAAATGAAAGAAAAAATATGTCGGAACAAGTTCAATTAGCGTGGTCGTCTTTCTTGTCTTCTCCAAGCAAAAAAAAAAGCATTGAAGGTTAAAAATGGAAGAGAAAACGATTGAGAGAAGATATTCGGATGAGATTAATTTACTCTTCGTCGGTCGTCGTCGTCGGCTGGGCGCTGGTTATTTTTTTTTTTGAAGAAGTGAACGTCATTGGATTTGGATTTATTTGATCTTCTTGATTTTTTAGGATGTTCTCTTTTTGTCTTAACCATGTGTATTTATTTTATAACTCTCTTCTTTTTTTCCTGTTTTTTTTTCTTTCTTTTCTACTTTCTTTTTTCTGAGTAATGACCGTTAAAATTTAATGAGTGAAAAAATATTAAAAGTTTATAGTACAAATACTGGAACAAAATAAAAGTTGAAAGTAGAGATCCATAAAAAAATTCGAGTTTTTTGACTTGTTAATTAATGGAACAAAACATAAAACTTTTTTTTATAATTTTAAAGTTTCAAATTTTCACGGATCAAAAATCTTAAAATATGTATACTCAAAACACAATCGAAAATTATTTTTTTTCTTCGCTATTTGTTGCATGAAAAAGATGAAACTTGAGTTGTGGTGGAAAACCATGAAGTTTTAATATACTTTTTTAATGGACTATAATTGGAGCCAATAATAAATTCAATAAAATAAATTATGACTTCTCGATATCCAGTCATAATAAATAAAACTATGGTGGATTCAAGAAATTTTTTTATTGAATAATTGCTTGTAAAATCAAAAATGAGTTATGTAAGATTTTTTTTTATATTTGAATAGTGTATGAAAAACTAAAAAAACTTTCCTAAATATTTTTATGGAATTAATATGCAAGATAATCAGGCATTGATTTGTTTTATATATCCACTATCGATGATCTATTTTTAATGAACTAATAAGTAATATTAAATTTAATAGATTTAAATTTCAAAGAGTTGAAAGAACGTGCTCTCTTTTTTTGTTTTTCAATTTATTGCTAATAACTCAGACAGAGATTAAAAATTATTTTTATTAAAAAGGAGTCAAATTCAAAACATATTAACTTAATTGTCTAAGAATAGAACATGCCAAAATGATTTTTTCAAATAATAAACAAGTGCAATGCGGGCTATGCTATATAAGGTTTGAGGGCGCTCTTTCCAACCATTTTTTTTCCTGTCCATCTTTGCGTTTTTTTTCTTTGCACTTTTGTTTTTTGCAATCCACTCTATTTCTTTATTTTTTCTCTCACGATCGTTTTTACTAATTACTATTAGATAATAAAATGTCAGTTTTATCAGTTCTCGGAGATGATGGTAAATCTAGATATTTTATAGTTGAAAATTTGCTGGTAAGCAAAAATTATCTTCGTGATGGGTTTTTGCTCAAAGATAAAACTCCTATATGCTTATTTGAATTAGTCGATGATAAAGAAGTTGTTGTAAAGTAAGTAAGGTTTAATAATTGTAACCTTGCTTTTTTCAAATAATGAAATATATGTATATATATTGACCAAATTAAATCTTTAGTCTAGATAATGATGGAATCAACTACAAATTACCAGCCAACTGGGAAAAACTCAAATTTTTGTTGCATTGGCATCAGGACCCAAGAAATCCATCACCTTCGCCATCAACTTCTCCAATCAATGGTTAGTACTATTTAAATTTTATCAGTAATGTTTCATTGCTACTTTTAAGATCCGGCTCCTAAATATTATATTGATCGCTGCAAAAAATATATGTTTTACTCAAAGCTTACTAAGATTGAAGAATGTGATACGCAAAAAGGAAAGATTAGAAAATGCTTCGAAGGCCCGATAAGATACTGCGTAACTGTGGCTAATAATGATTTGGCCTTAATGGCAGGACATTGTTTGCCAGAAAGTTGTAAAATGGGTGACAAATTTCCAGTTTATGACAATGCAGATAATAATTCAATTCAAGTAGAAATTATGTATTTTGACCGTCCAAATTTGAATGGTAATGATTTTGTTGTATTAAAAAGAACCGAAGGTGAGTTTAAAGACTATCCTTCGTCCTGGTCATTTCCGAGTAACGATCACAGGTGGGCATATGGTGCCCTTGGGTGCCCTTTTGGGGCACCTTATACAGTGCACAGTGCACCAAATTTTGGTGATACAGTGCATCGAAAAACGAGAAAAATTAAAAAGTCGAGAAAAAAGGGGAAAAAAGAAGAAGAAGGAAAGAGGAAAAAGAAGTAAAGGAAAATGTATTAAAATAAAATACGGCGGGCTTTATTATTGGAACTTTAATTAATGAGTACGTTGTTGCTTGTTAAACTTATTTAAAATTAGATGGTTAGCACATTGGACCAAAAATTAATTTCTGTACACTGTTTGTTAGTATCAAGTTTATTTTAAGAGAGCACTCTTTGTTGGATAATTTTTAAGTGAGTGCTTTATTTTATAAAATAATTTTTTCGAAGAGTGCATCGTTTTAGATAAACAATGCACTGTATGTTGGAGGCAATACATAATTAAAGAGTGCACTGTTTGATAATTAAAATTATCATTAAAAAGCGCAATGTATTTTGATTTTTACATTTCAGATACCGTGCATTCTAAAATGGCTATAAATTTGGAGTGCACTCTTTGATTATTTTTAACAAATTTACAAACTATACAATGGTTTTATTATCTTTAATCCATATGTAAAAAATAAATTTATAAAAACATTAAAATATTTAATTCTATTTTTGTTTTAAATGGAATTATTAAGTATTGCACAAGCTTTAATCGCTTTTAGCATTAGAAAAAATTCTAAAAGAAAATTTTAAGAAGCTAAAAAATTCAAAAACGAGAATAAAAACAACAATTATTTCATTTTTTATCTTATGTACATTCCTCGATCATCCATTGTTTCTGGTCACAAACGAAAAAGCGAATAAACAATAAAAAATTATTATTAGAAAGGATTAAAGGCCTTTTGTAGATTTTGAAATTTTTGGAATTTACAAAGAACAAACAATAGGGAAAAGGCTTAAAAATGTTTAACTTGACTTTCATTTAGCTATTGCAATTAATAAATAATGTTGTTTAAAAGAAGTAAAGATAACTATACTCGAGAATATTCTAGGCAATTTAAACCTCCCACAATTCATTAATAAGAAATAAAGAAAAATTAGCATATAAATTGTTTATTACATAAAATTATAGAAATTAAGAGAGAAAAATATTTGGTAAAAAACATAAAAATCCATAGAGGGACCCTTTGGGATTTTATACAGTGCATTTTTTTCAAAATCAGGGGCACCGTCGTGTCCACCTGTGGTAACGATAGCCCATACTTTATTTTGGTGAGTGATTTATAAATTAAAATTAATATACAAACTTCTCTGTTTATAAAATTTATAGGGGTACGATTCAGAATATATTTCAGCTAATGAATTATTTTGTATTCACGGTCGTTTTGGCGACACGAGTACTTATGATAATCAACTTTATGTAATCGGTTCTTCTTGTACATTGTATGTTGTCCATTTTTTTTACATATTTAAATAGTAATAGTTTAGAAGAGGACGTTTAGGAGCCGGCGTTTTTGATTATCGTGGAAGGTTATTAGGGCTTTGCGTCTCGGATCGTGTAAACCATGCGTATTATTCTCTCCCATCATCTGAACACCTTAACGATATGGAAACTCGGCTGTGCAAAATATCTTATTCGCATATAATGCCTATGATTTGTATGATGACTCATATGCAGTTTTCTCGAAAAAGAAAGCTTGAGGTTTGTATTTTACACAAAATATCCTAAACAAAAGAATATTGTTAGTATGCCAATATATAATCAAGTTTATTTAAAAATAATTTGTGATTAGTTTAGGAATGTCCGAAGAAAGAAGATAAAAAGCGCCCTACAAACAACGATGATTGTTTAATTCATTAGCACAATCATAGTTTTCTCTTTTTCTCCCATTTTTTGTTTTGTTTATTACAATTTTTCTCTTTTAGGAGATAAAAACAGAGATGAACCGGGATATTGCCCATGTCTGCGTCTCTCTCAGCTTAATAAGCTTACGGTAAATTTGCTCATAGATAATTCACTTCAATATAATTTGTTTATTTATTTTCATAAACCTCATAAAAATTGCGATTAAACGTATCAAAGATAAAACTACATTCATTTATTGTATTTGAATTTTATTGGTGCAAAAAAAGGTTGACTTTAGCCTTTCTTCAATTCATTTTCTTTTTCTTCTATTTTTCTTTCTTTTTTTTGGAAATGTCGATTTAATAATTCAAGAAAAAAATATTAATCGGAATAAAAAGAGCGTTCACTGCTTCTATTTGTGTGCCGATGTTGTCCAAATGTATAGTTGTGATTTCTTTACTATTGAATAGTGTTGAAGAAAAAAAATGGATAAAATTAAATAATTTTTAAAACCACTCTCCGGATTTTGTAACTAAAAATATCTTTTTATCTTTAAAAATGAGAAAAAAACAAATCAGCTATCAAAGTTTTGGATTCAGATTTTTTTTGTTGAAGAAAAATAACGGATAAAATTAAATAATTTTTATAACCAATCTCCGGACTTTGTAACTCAAAATACCTTTTTATCTTTAAAAATGAGATTAAAACAAATCAGCTATCAAAGCTTTGCGTTCAGATAATTTTTGTTGAAGAAAAAAAATGGATAAAATTTAATAATAATTCTTAAAACCAATCTCCGGACTTTGAAACTCAAAAAATTGGTTTATCTTTAAAGTTGAGATAAAAACAATTCAGCTATCAAAGTTTTGGATTCAGATTTTTTTTGTTGAAGAAAAAAAATGGATAAAATTTAATAATAATTCTTAAAACCAATCTTCGGATATTGGAACTCAAAAAATGGGTTTATCTTTAAAAACGAGAAAAAAACAAATCAGCTATCAAAGTTTTGGATTCAGATAATTATTGTTGAAGAAAAAAAAAAGGATAAAATTTAATAATAATTCTTAAAACCAATCTCCGTACTTTGAAACTCAAAATATCTTTTTATCTTTAAAGTTGAGATACAAATGAATCAGCTATCAAAGCTTTGGATTCAGATAATTTTTGTTGAAGAAAAAAAATGGATAAAATTAAATAATTTTTAAAACCAATCTCCGGACTTTGAAACTCATAAAATGGGTTTATCTTTAAAGTTGAGATAAAAACAAATCAGCTATCAAAGTTTTGGATTCAGATAATTTTTGTTGAAGAAAAAAAAAAGGATAAAATTTAATAATAATTCTTAAAACCAATCTCCGTACTTTGAAACTCAAAATATCTTTTTATCTTTAAAGTTGAGATACAAATGAATCAGCTATCAAAGCTTTGGATTCAGATTTTTTTTGTTGAAGAAAAAAAATGGATAAAATTTAATAATAATTCTTAAAACCAATCTTCGGATATTGGAACTCAAAAAATGGGTTTATCTTTAAAAACGAGAAAAAAACAAATCAGCTATCAAAGTTTTGGATTCAGATAATTATTGTTGAAGAAAAAAAAAAGGATAAAATTTAATAATAATTCTTAAAACCAATCTCCGTACTTTGAAACTCAAAATATCTTTTTATCTTTAAAGTTGAGATACAAATGAATCAGCTATCAAAGCTTTGGATTCAGATAATTTTTGTTGAAGAAAAAAAATGGATAAAATTAAATAATTTTTAAAACCAATCTCCGGACTTTGAAACTCATAAAATGGGTTTATCTTTAAAGTTGAGATAAAAACAAATCAGCTATCAAAGTTTTGGATTCAGATAATTTTTGTTGAAGAAAAAAAATGGATAAAATTAAATAATTTTCAAAACCAATCTCCGGATTTTGTAACTCAAAAAATGGGTTTATCTTTAAAGTTGAGATAAAAACAATTCAGCTATCAAAGTTTTGGATTCAGATAATTTTTGTTGAAGAAAAAAAATGGATAAAATTAAATAATTTTCAAAACCAATCTCCGGATTTTGTAACTCAAAATATCTTTTTATCTTTAAAGTTGAGATACAAATGAATCAGCTATCAAAGCTTTGGATTCAGATAATTTTTGTTGAAGAAAAAAAATGGATAAAATTAAATAATTTTTAAAACCAATCTCCGGACTTTGAAACTCATAAAATGGGTTTATCTTTAAAGTTGAGATAAAAACAAATCAGCTATCAAAGTTTTGGATTCAGATAATTTTTGTTGAAGAAAAAAAAAAGGATAAAATTTAATAATAATTCTTAAAACCAATCTCCGTACTTTGAAACTCAAAATATCTTTTTATCTTTAAAGTTGAGATACAAATGAATCAGCTATCAAAGCTTTGGATTCAGATTTTTTTTGTTGAAGAAAAAAAATGGATAAAATTTAATAATAATTCTTAAAACCAATCTTCGGATATTGGAACTCAAAAAATGGGTTTATCTTTAAAAACGAGAAAAAAACAAATCAGCTATCAAAGTTTTGGATTCAGATAATTATTGTTGAAGAAAAAAAAAAGGATAAAATTTAATAATAATTCTTAAAACCAATCTCCGTACTTTGAAACTCAAAATATCTTTTTATCTTTAAAGTTGAGATACAAATGAATCAGCTATCAAAGCTTTGGATTCAGATAATTTTTGTTGAAGAAAAAAAATGGATAAAATTAAATAATTTTTAAAACCAATCTCCGGACTTTGAAACTCATAAAATGGGTTTATCTTTAAAGTTGAGATAAAAACAAATCAGCTATCAAAGTTTTGGATTCAGATAATTTTTGTTGAAGAAAAAAAAAAGGATAAAATTTAATAATAATTCTTAAAACCAATCTCCGTACTTTGAAACTCAAAATATCTTTTTATCTTTAAAGTTGAGATACAAATGAATCAGCTATCAAAGCTTTGGATTCAGATTTTTTTTGTTGAAGAAAAAAAATGGATAAAATTTAATAATAATTCTTAAAACCAATCTTCGGATATTGGAACTCAAAAAATGGGTTTATCTTTAAAAACGAGAAAAAAACAAATCAGCTATCAAAGTTTTGGATTCAGATAATTATTGTTGAAGAAAAAAAAAAGGATAAAATTTAATAATAATTCTTAAAACCAATCTCCGTACTTTGAAACTCAAAATATCTTTTTATCTTTAAAGTTGAGATACAAATGAATCAGCTATCAAAGCTTTGGATTCAGATAATTTTTGTTGAAGAAAAAAAATGGATAAAATTAAATAATTTTTAAAACCAATCTCCGGACTTTGAAACTCATAAAATGGGTTTATCTTTAAAGTTGAGATAAAAACAAATCAGCTATCAAAGTTTTGGATTCAGATAATTTTTGTTGAAGAAAAAAAATG
Organism: Panagrolaimus kolymaensis; assembly: GCA_028622995.1. Classification (NCBI taxonomy): domain Eukaryota; kingdom Metazoa; phylum Nematoda; class Chromadorea; order Rhabditida; family Panagrolaimidae; genus Panagrolaimus; species Panagrolaimus kolymaensis. The sequence continues at coordinate 313,269 of JAJQJQ010000031.1, forward strand.
GATAAAATTAAATAATTTTCAAAACCAATCTCCGGATTTTGTAACTCAAAAAATGGGTTTATCTTTAAAGTTGAGATAAAAACAATTCAGCTATCAAAGTTTTGGATTCAGATAATTTTTGTTGAAGAAAAAAAATGGATAAAATTAAATAATTTTCAAAACCAATCTCCGGATTTTGTAACTCAAAAAATGGGTTTATCTTTAAAGTTGAGATAAAAACAATTCAGCTATCAAAGTTTTGGATTCAGATAATTTTTGTTGAAGAAAAAAAATGGATAAAATTAAATAATTTTCAAAACCAATCTCCGGATTTTGTAACTCAAAAAATGGGTTTATCTTTAAAGTTGAGATAAAAACAATTCAGCTATCAAAGTTTTGGATTCAGATAATTTTTGTTGAAGAAAAAAAATGGATAAAATTAAATAATAATTCTTAAAACCAATCTTCGGATATTGGAACTCAAAAAATGGGTTTATCTTTAAAAACGAGAAAAAAACAAATCAGCTATCAAAGTTTTGGATTCAGATAATTATTGTTGAAGAAAAAAAAAAGGATAAAATTTAATAATAATTCTTAAAACCAATCTCCGGACTTTGAAACTCAAAAAATTGGTTTATCTTTAAAGTTGAGATAAAAACAATTCAGCTATCAAAGTTTTGGATTCAGATAATTTTTGTTGAAGAAAAAAAATGGATAAAATTAAATAATTTTTAAAACCAATCTCCGGACTTTGAAACTCATAAAATGGGTTTATCTTTAAAGTTGAGATAAAAACAAATCAGCTATCAAAGTTTTGGATTCAGATAATTATTGTTGAAGAAAAAAAAAAGGATAAAATTTAATAATAATTCTTAAAACCAATCTCCGGACTTTGAAACTCAAAATATCTTTTTATCTTTAAAGTTGAGATACAAATGAATCAGCTATCAAAGCTTTGCATTCAGATAATTTTTGTTGAAAAAAAAAAATGGATAAAATTTCATAATAATTCTCAAAACCAATCTCCGGACTTTGAAACTCAAAAAATGGATTTATCTTTAAAGTTGAGATACAAATGAATCAGCTATCAAAGCTTTGCATTCAGAAAATTTTTGTTGAAGAAAAAAAATGGATAAAATTAAATAATTTTCAAAACCAATCTCCGGATTTTGTAACTCAAAAAATGGGTTTATCTTTAAAGTTGAGATAAAAACAATTCAGCTATCAAAGTTTTGGATTCAGATAATTTTTGTTGAAGAAAAAAAATGGATAAAATTAAATAATAATTCTTAAAACCAATCTTCGGATATTGGAACTCAAAAAATGGGTTTATCTTTAAAAACGAGAAAAAAACAAATCAGCTATCAAAGTTTTGGATTCAGATAATTATTGTTGAAGAAAAAAAAAAGGATAAAATTTAATAATAATTCTTAAAACCAATCTCCGGACTTTGAAACTCAAAAAATTGGTTTATCTTTAAAGTTGAGATAAAAACAATTCAGCTATCAAAGTTTTGGATTCAGATAATTTTTGTTGAAGAAAAAAAATGGATAAAATTAAATAATTTTTAAAACCAATCTCCGGACTTTGAAACTCATAAAATGGGTTTATCTTTAAAGTTGAGATAAAAACAAATCAGCTATCAAAGTTTTGGATTCAGATAATTATTGTTGAAGAAAAAAAAAAGGATAAAATTTAATAATAATTCTTAAAACCAATCTCCGTACTTTGAAACTCAAAATATCTTTTTATCTTTAAAGTTGAGATACAAATGAATCAGCTATCAAAGCTTTGGATTCAGATAATTTTTGTTGAAGAAAAAAAATGGATAAAATTAAATAATTTTTAAAACCAATCTCCGGACTTTGAAACTCATAAAATGGGTTTATCTTTAAAGTTGAGATAAAAACAAATCAGCTATCAAAGTTTTGGATTCAGATAATTTTTGTTGAAGAAAAAAAATGGATAAAATTAAATAATTTTCAAAACCAATCTCCGGACTTTGAAACTCAAAATATCTTTTTATCTTTAAAGTTGAGATACAAATGAATCAGCTATCAAAGCTTTGCATTCAGATAATTTTTGTTGAAAAAAAAAAATGGATAAAATTTCATAATAATTCTCAAAACCAATCTCCGGACTTTGAAACTCAAAAAATGGATTTATCTTTAAAGTTGAGATACAAATGAATCAGCTATCAAAGCTTTGCATTCAGAAAATTTTTGTTGAAGAAAAAAAATGGATAAAATTAAATAATTTTCAAAACCAATCTCCGGATTTTGTAACTCAAAAAATGGGTTTATCTTTAAAGTTGAGATAAAAACAATTCAGCTATCAAAGTTTTGGATTCAGATAATTTTTGTTGAAGAAAAAAAATGGATAAAATTAAATAATAATTCTTAAAACCAATCTTCGGATATTGGAACTCAAAAAATGGGTTTATCTTTAAAAACGAGAAAAAAACAAATCAGCTATCAAAGTTTTGGATTCAGATAATTATTGTTGAAGAAAAAAAAAAGGATAAAATTTAATAATAATTCTTAAAACCAATCTCCGGACTTTGAAACTCAAAAAATTGGTTTATCTTTAAAGTTGAGATAAAAACAATTCAGCTATCAAAGTTTTGGATTCAGATAATTTTTGTTGAAGAAAAAAATGGATAAAATTAAATAATTTTTAAAACCAATCTCCGGACTTTGAAACTCAAAATACCTTTTTATCTTTAAAGTTGAGATAAAAACAATTCAGCTATCATAGTTTTGGATTCAGATAATTATTGTTTAAGAAAAAAAAAGGATAAAATTTAATAATAATTCTTAAAACCAATCTCCGGACTTTGAAACTCAAAATATCTTTTTATCTTTAAAGTTGAGATAAAAACAATTCAGCTATCAAAGTTTTGGATTCAGATAATTTTTGTTGAAGAAAAATAACGGTTAAAATTAAATAATTTTTAAAACCACACTCCGGACTTTGTAACTCAAAAAATGGGTTTATCTTTAAAGTTGAGATAAAAACAATTCAGCTATCATAGTTTTGGATTCAGATAATTTTTGTTGAAGAAAAATAACGGTTAAAATTAAATAATTTTTAAAACCAATCTCCGGACTTTGAAACTCAAAATATCTTTTTATCTTTAAAAATGAGATAAAAACAAATCAGCTATCAAAGCTTTGCATTCAGATAAATTTTGTTGAAGAAAAAAAATGGATAAAATTTAATAATAATTCTTAAAACCAATCTCAGGACTTTGTAACTCAAAATATCTTTTTATCTTTAAAGTTGAGATAAAAACAAATCACCTATCAAAGCTTTGCATTCAGATAATTTTTGTTGAAGAAAAATAACGGTTAAAATTAAATAATTTTTAAAACCAATCTCCGGACTTTGAAACTCAAAATATCTTTTTATCTTTAAAAATGAGATAAAAACAATTCAGCTATCAAAGTTTTGGATTCAGATAATTTTTGTTGAAGAAAAATAACGGTTAAAATTAAATAATTTTTAAAACCAATCTCCGGACTTTGAAACTCAAAATATCTTTTTATCTTTAAAAATGAGATAAAAACAAATCAGCTATCAAAGCTTTGCATTCAGATAAATTTTGTTGAAGAAAAAAAATGGATAAAATTTAATAATAATTCTTAAAACCAATCTCAGGACTTTGTAACTCAAAATATCTTTTTATCTTTAAAGTTGAGATAAAAACAAATCACCTATCAAAGCTTTGCATTCAGATAATTTTTGTTGAAGAAAAAAATGGATAAAATTTAATAATAATTCTTAAAACCAATCTCCGGACTTTGTAACTCAAAATATCTTTTTATCTTTAAAAATGAGATAAAAACAAATCAGCTATCAAAGCTTTGCATTCAGATAAATTTTGTTGAAGAAAAAAAATGGATAAAATTTAATAATAATTCTTAAAACCAATCTCCGGACTTTGTAACTCAAAATATCTTTTTATCTTTAAAAATGAGATAAAAACAAATCAGCTATCTAAGCTTTGCATTCAGATAAATTTTGTTGAAGAAAAAAAATGGATAAAATTTAATAATAATTCTTAAAACCAATCTCAGGACTTTGTAACTCAAAATATCTTTTTATCTTTAAAGTTGAGATAAAAACAAATCACCTATCAAAGCTTTGCATTCAGATAATTTTTGTTGAAGAAAAAAAATGGATAAAATTTAATAATAATTCTTAAAACCAATCTCCGGACTTTGTAACTCAAAATATCTTTTTATCTTTAAAAATGAGATAAAAACAAATCAGCTATCAAAGCTTTGCATTCAGATAAATTTTGTTGAAGAAAAAAAATGGATAAAATTTAATAATAATTCTTAAAACCAATCTCCGGACTTTGTAACTCAAAATATCTTTTTATCTTTAAAAATGAGATAAAAACAAATCAGCTATCAAAGCTTTGCATTCAGATAAATTTTGTTGAAGAAAAAAAATGGATAAAATTTAATAATAATTCTTAAAACCAATCTCCGGACTTTGTAACTCAAAATATCTTTTTATCTTTAAAAATGAGATAAAAACAAATCAGCTATCAAAGCTTTGCATTCAGATAATTTTTGTTGAAGAAAAAAAATGGATAAAATTTAATAATAATTCTTAAAACCAATCTCAGGACTTTGTAACTCAAAATATCTTTTTATCTTTAAAGTTGAGATAAAAACAAATCACCTATCAAAGCTTTGCATTCAGATAATTTTTGTTGAAGAAAAAAATGGATAAAATTTAATAATAATTCTTAAAACCAATCTCCGGACTTTGTAACTCAAAATATCTTTTTATCTTTAAAAATGAGATAAAAACAATTCAGCTATCAAAGCTTTGCATTCAGATAAATTTTGTTGAAGAAAAAAAATGGATAAAATTTAATAATAATTCTTAAAACCAATCTCCGGACTTTGAAACTCAAAATATCTTTTTATCTTTAAAGTTGAGATAAAAACAAATCACCTATCAAAGCTTTGCATTCAGATAATTTTTGTTGAAGAAAAATAACGGTTAAAATTAAATAATTTTTAAAACCAATCTCCGGACTTTGAAACTCAAAATATCTTTTTATCTTTAAAAATGAGATAAAAACAATTCAGCTATCAAAGCTTTGCATTCAGATAAATTTTGTTGAAGAAAAAAAATGGATAAAATTTAATAATAATTCTTAAAACCAATCTCCGGACTTTGTAACTCAAAATATCTTTTTATCTTTAAAAATGAGATAAAAACAAATCAGCTATCAAAGCTTTGCATTCAGATAATTTTTGTTGAAGAAAAAAAATGGATAAAATTTAATAATAATTCTTAAAACCAATCTCAGGACTTTGTAACTCAAAATATCTTTTTATCTTTAAAGTTGAGATAAAAACAAATCACCTATCAAAGCTTTGCATTCAGATAATTTTTGTTGAAGAAAAATAACGGTTAAAATTAAATAATTTTTAAATCCAATCTCCGGACTTTGAAACTCAAAATATCTTTTTATCTTTAAAAATGAGATAAAAACAAATCAGCTATCAAAGCTTTGCATTCAGATAAATTTTGTTGAAGAAAAAAAATGGATAAAATTTAATAATAATTCTTAAAACCAATCTCCGGACTTTGTAACTCAAAATATCTTTTTATCTTTAAAAATGAGATAAAAACAAATCAGCTATCAAAGCTTTGCATTCAGATAATTTTTGTTGAAGAAAAAAAATGGATAAAATTTAATAATAATTCTTAAAACCAATCTCAGGACTTTGTAACTCAAAATATCTTTTTATCTTTAAAGTTGAGATAAAAACAAATCACCTATCAAAGCTTTGCATTCAGATAATTTTTGTTGAAGAAAAAAATGGATAAAATTTAATAATAATTCTTAAAACCAATCTCCGGACTTTGTAACTCAAAATATCTTTTTATCTTTAAAAATGAGATAAAAACAATTCAGCTATCAAAGCTTTGCATTCAGATAAATTTTGTTGAAGAAAAAAAATGGATAAAATTTAATAATAATTCTTAAAACCAATCTCCGGACTTTGAAACTCAAAATATCTTTTTATCTTTAAAGTTGAGATAAAAACAAATCACCTATCAAAGCTTTGCATTCAGATAATTTTTGTTGAAGAAAAATAACGGTTAAAATTAAATAATTTTTAAAACCAATCTCCGGACTTTGAAACTCAAAATATCTTTTTATCTTTAAAAATGAGATAAAAACAATTCAGCTATCAAAGTTTTGGATTCAGATAATTTTTGTTGAAGAAAAATAACGGTTAAAATTAAATAATTTTTAAAACCAATCTCCGGACTTTGAAACTCAAAATATCTTTTTATCTTTAAAAATGAGATAAAAACAAATCAGCTATCAAAGCTTTGCATTCAGATAAATTTTGTTGAAGAAAAAAAATGGATAAAATTTAATAATAATTCTTAAAACCAATCTCCGGACTTTGTAACTCAAAATATCTTTTTATCTTTAAAAATGAGATAAAAACAAATCAGCTATCAAAGCTTTGCATTCAGATAATTTTTGTTGAAGAAAAAAAATGGATAAAATTTAATAATAATTCTTAAAACCAATCTCAGGACTTTGTAACTCAAAATATCTTTTTATCTTTAAAGTTGAGATAAAAACAAATCACCTATCAAAGCTTTGCATTCAGATAATTTTTGTTGAAGAAAAAAATGGATAAAATTTAATAATAATTCTTAAAACCAATCTCCGGACTTTGTAACTCAAAATATCTTTTTATCTTTAAAAATGAGATAAAAACAATTCAGCTATCAAAGCTTTGCATTCAGATAAATTTTGTTGAAGAAAAAAAATGGATAAAATTTAATAATAATTCTTAAAACCAATCTCCGGACTTTGAAACTCAAAATATCTTTTTATCTTTAAAGTTGAGATAAAAACAAATCACCTATCAAAGCTTTGCATTCAGATAATTTTTGTTGAAGAAAAATAACGGTTAAAATTAAATAATTTTTAAAACCAATCTCCGGACTTTGAAACTCAAAATATCTTTTTATCTTTAAAAATGAGATAAAAACAATTCAGCTATCAAAGTTTTGGATTCAGATAATTTTTGTTGAAGAAAAATAACGGTTAAAATTAAATAATTTTTAAAACCAATCTCCGGACTTTGAAACTCAAAATATCTTTTTATCTTTAAAAATGAGATAAAAACAAATCAGCTATCAAAGCTTTGCATTCAGATAAATTTTGTTGAAGAAAAAAAATGGATAAAATTTAATAATAATTCTTAAAACCAATCTCAGGACTTTGTAACTCAAAATATCTTTTTATCTTTAAAGTTGAGATAAAAACAAATCACCTATCAAAGCTTTGCATTCAGATAATTTTTGTTGAAGAAAAAAATGGATAAAATTTAATAATAATTCTTAAAACCAATCTCCGGACTTTGTAACTCAAAATATCTTTTTATCTTTAAAAATGAGATAAAAACAAATCAGCTATCAAAGCTTTGCATTCAGATAATTTTTGTTGAAGAAAAAAAATGGATAAAATTTAATAATAATTCTTAAAACCAATCTCAGGACTTTGTAACTCAAAATATCTTTTTATCTTTAAAGTTGAGATAAAAACAAATCACCTATCAAAGCTTTGCATTCAGATAATTTTTGTTGAAGAAAAAAATGGATAAAATTTAATAATAATTCTTAAAACCAATCTCCGGACTTTGTAACTCAAAATATCTTTTTATCTTTAAAAATGAGATAAAAACAAATCAGCTATCTAAGCTTTGCATTCAGATAAATTTTGTTGAAGAAAAAAAATGGATAAAATTTAATAATAATTCTTAAAACCAATCTCAGGACTTTGTAACTCAAAATATCTTTTTATCTTTAAAGTTGAGATAAAAACAAATCACCTATCAAAGCTTTGCATTCAGATAATTTTTGTTGAAGAAAAAAATGGATAAAATTTAATAATAATTCTTAAAACCAATCTCCGGACTTTGTAACTCAAAATATCTTTTTATCTTTAAAAATGAGATAAAAACAATTCAGCTATCAAAGTTTTGGATTCAGATAATTTTTGTTGAAGAAAAATAACGGTTAAAATTAAATAATTTTTAAAACCACTCTCCGGACTTTGAAACTCAAAATATCTTTTTATCTTTAAAGTTGAGATAAAAACAAATCACCTATCAAAGCTTTGCATTCAGATAATTTTTGTTGAAGAAAAATAACGGTTAAAATTAAATAATTTTTAAAACCAATCTCCGGACTTTGAAACTCAAAATATCTTTTTATCTTTAAAAATGAGATAAAAACAATTCAGCTATCAAAGTTTTGGATTCAGATAATTTTTGTTGAAGAAAAATAACGGTTAAAATTAAATAATTTTTAAAACCAATCTCCGGACTTTGAAACTCAAAATATCTTTTTATCTTTAAAAATGAGATAAAAACAAATCAGCTATCAAAGCTTTGCATTCAGATAAATTTTGTTGAAGAAAAAAAATGGATAAAATTTAATAATAATTCTTAAAACCAATCTCAGGACTTTGTAACTCAAAATATCTTTTTATCTTTAAAGTTGAGATAAAAACAAATCACCTATCAAAGCTTTGCATTCAGATAATTTTTGTTGAAGAAAAATAACGGTTAAAATTAAATAATTTTTAAAACCAATCTCCGGACTTTGAAACTCAAAATATCTTTTTATCTTTAAAAATGAGATAAAAACAATTCAGCTATCAAAGTTTTGGATTCAGATAATTTTTGTTGAAGAAAAATAACGGTTAAAATTAAATAATTTTTAAAACCAATCTCCGGACTTTGAAACTCAAAATATCTTTTTATCTTTAAAAATGAGATAAAAACAATTCAGCTATCAAAGTTTTGGATTCAGATAATTTTTGTTGAAGAAAAATAACGGTTAAAATTAAATAATTTTTAAAACCAATCTCCGGACTTTGAAACTCAAAATATCTTTTTATCTTTAAAAATGAGATAAAAACAAATCAGCTATCAAAGCTTTGCATTCAGATAAATTTTGTTGAAGAAAAAAAATGGATAAAATTTAATAATAATTCTTAAAACCAATCTCAGGACTTTGTAACTCAAAATATCTTTTTATCTTTAAAGTTGAGATAAAAACAAATCACCTATCAAAGCTTTGCATTCAGATAATTTTTGTTGAAGAAAAATAACGGTTAAAATTAAATAATTTTTAAAACCAATCTCCGGACTTTGAAACTCAAAATATCTTTTTATCTTTAAAAATGAGATAAAAACAATTCAGCTATCAAAGTTTTGGATTCAGATAATTTTTGTTGAAGAAAAATAACGGTTAAAATTAAATAATTTTTAAAACCAATCTCCGGACTTTGAAACTCAAAATATCTTTTTATCTTTAAAAATGAGATAAAAACAAATCAGCTATCAAAGCTTTGCATTCAGATAAATTTTGTTGAAGAAAAAAAATGGATAAAATTTAATAATAATTCTTAAAACCAATCTCAGGACTTTGTAACTCAAAATATCTTTTTATCTTTAAAGTTGAGATAAAAACAAATCACCTATCAAAGCTTTGCATTCAGATAATTTTTGTTGAAGAAAAAAATGGATAAAATTTAATAATAATTCTTAAAACCAATCTCCGGACTTTGTAACTCAAAATATCTTTTTATCTTTAAAAATGAGATAAAAACAAATCAGCTATCAAAGCTTTGCATTCAGATAAATTTTGTTGAAGAAAAAAAATGGATAAAATTTAATAATAATTCTTAAAACCAATCTCCGGACTTTGTAACTCAAAATATCTTTTTATCTTTAAAAATGAGATAAAAACAAATCACCTATCAAAGCTTTGCATTCAGATAAATTTTGTTGAAGAAAAAAAATGGATAAAATTTAATAATAATTCTTAAAACCAATCTCAGGACTTTGTAACTCAAAATATCTTTTTATCTTTAAAGTTGAGATAAAAACAAATCACCTATCAAAGCTTTGCATTCAGATAAATTTTGTTGAAGAAAAAAAATGGATAAAATTTAATAATAATTCTTAAAACCAATCTCCGGACTTTGAAACTCAAAATATCTTTTTATCTTTAAAAATGAGATAAAAACAAATCAGCTATCAAAGCTTTGCATTCAGATAAATTTTGTTGAAGAAAAAAAATGGATAAAATTTAATAATAATTCTTAAAACCAATCTCAGGACTTTGTAACTCAAAATATCTTTTTATCTTTAAAGTTGAGATAAAAACAAATCACCTATCAAAGCTTTGCATTCAGATAATTTTTGTTGAAGAAAAATAACGGTTAAAATTAAATAATTTTTAAAACCAATCTCCGGACTTTGAAACTCAAAATATCTTTTTATCTTTAAAAATGAGATAAAAACAAATCAGCTATCAAAGCTTTGCATTCAGATAAATTTTGTTGAAGAAAAAAAATGGATAAAATTTAATAATAATTCTTAAAACCAATCTCAGGACTTTGTAACTCAAAATATCTTTTTATCTTTAAAAATGAGATAAAAACAATTCAGCTATCAAAGTTTTGGATTCAGATAATTTTTGTTGAAGAAAAATAACGGTTAAAATTAAATAATTTTTAAAACCAATCTCCGGACTTTGAAACTCAAAATATCTTTTTATCTTTAAAAATGAGATAAAAACAAATCAGCTATCAAAGCTTTGCATTCAGATAAATTTTGTTGAAGAAAAAAAATGGATAAAATTTAATAATAATTCTTAAAACCAATCTCAGGACTTTGTAACTCAAAATATCTTTTTATCTTTAAAGTTGAGATAAAAACAAATCACCTATCAAAGCTTTGCATTCAGATAATTTTTGTTGAAGAAAAATAACGGTTAAAATTAAATAATTTTTAAAACCAATCTCCGGACTTTGAAACTCAAAATATCTTTTTATCTTTAAAAATGAGATAAAAACAATTCAGCTATCAAAGTTTTGGATTCAGATAATTTTTGTTGAAGAAAAATAACGGTTAAAATTAAATAATTTTTAAAACCAATCTCCGGACTTTGAAACTCAAAATATCTTTTTATCTTTAAAAATGAGATAAAAACAAATCAGCTATCAAAGCTTTGCATTCAGATAAATTTTGTTGAAGAAAAAAAATGGATAAAATTTAATAATAATTCTTAAAACCAATCTCAGGACTTTGTAACTCAAAATATCTTTTTATCTTTAAAGTTGAGATAAAAACAAATCACCTATCAAAGCTTTGCATTCAGATAATTTTTGTTGAAGAAAAAAATGGATAAAATTTAATAATAATTCTTAAAACCAATCTCCGGACTTTGTAACTCAAAATATCTTTTTATCTTTAAAAATGAGATAAAAACAAATCAGCTATCAAAGCTTTGCATTCAGATAAATTTTGTTGAAGAAAAAAAATGGATAAAATTTAATAATAATTCTTAAAACCAATCTCCGGACTTTGTAACTCAAAATATCTTTTTATCTTTAAAAATGAGATAAAAACAAATCACCTATCAAAGCTTTGCATTCAGATAAATTTTGTTGAAGAAAAAAAATGGATAAAATTTAATAATAATTCTTAAAACCAATCTCAGGACTTTGTAACTCAAAATATCTTTTTATCTTTAAAGTTGAGATAAAAACAAATCACCTATCAAAGCTTTGCATTCAGATAAATTTTGTTGAAGAAAAAAAATGGATAAAATTTAATAATAATTCTTAAAACCAATCTCAGGACTTTGTAACTCAAAATATCTTTTTATCTTTAAAGTTGAGATAAAAACAAATCACCTATCAAAGCTTTGCATTCAGATAATTTTTGTTGAAGAAAAAAAATGGATAAAATTTAATAATAATTCTTAAAACCAATCTCCGGACTTTGTAACTCAAAATATCTTTTTATCTTTAAAAATGAGATAAAAACAAATCAGCTATCAAAGCTTTGCATTCAGATAAATTTTGTTGAAGAAAAAAAATGGATAAAATTTAATAATAATTCTTAAAACCAATCTCCGGACTTTGTAACTCAAAATATCTTTTTATCTTTAAAAATGAGATAAAAACAAATCAGCTATCAAAGCTTTGCATTCAGATAAATTTTGTTGAAGAAAAAAAATGGATAAAATTTAATAATAATTCTTAAAACCAATCTCCGGACTTTGTAACTCAAAATATCTTTTTATCTTTAAAAATGAGATAAAAACAAATCAGCTATCAAAGCTTTGCATTCAGATAATTTTTGTTGAAGAAAAAAAATGGATAAAATTTAATAATAATTCTTAAAACCAATCTCAGGACTTTGTAACTCAAAATATCTTTTTATCTTTAAAGTTGAGATAAAAACAAATCACCTATCAAAGCTTTGCATTCAGATAATTTTTGTTGAAGAAAAAAATGGATAAAATTTAATAATAATTCTTAAAACCAATCTCCGGACTTTGTAACTCAAAATATCTTTTTATCTTTAAAAATGAGATAAAAACAAATCAGCTATCAAAGCTTTGCATTCAGATAAATTTTGTTGAAGAAAAAAAATGGATAAAATTTAATAATAATTCTTAAAACCAATCTCCGGACTTTGTAACTCAAAATATCTTTTTATCTTTAAAAATGAGATAAAAACAAATCAGCTATCAAAGCTTTGCATTCAGATAAATTTTGTTGAAGAAAAAAAATGGATAAAATTTAATAATAATTCTTAAAACCAATCTCCGGACTTTGTAACTCAAAATATCTTTTTATCTTTAAAAATGAGATAAAAACAAATCAGCTATCAAAGCTTTGCATTCAGATAATTTTTGTTGAAGAAAAAAAATGGATAAAATTTAATAATAATTCTTAAAACCAATCTCAGGACTTTGTAACTCAAAATATCTTTTTATCTTTAAAGTTGAGATAAAAACAAATCACCTATCAAAGCTTTGCATTCAGATAATTTTTGTTGAAGAAAAAAATGGATAAAATTTAATAATAATTCTTAAAACCAATCTCCGGACTTTGTAACTCAAAATATCTTTTTATCTTTAAAGTTGAGATAAAAACAAATCACCTATCAAAGCTTTGCATTCAGATAATTTTTGTTGAAGAAAAATAACGGTTAAAATTAAATAATTTTTAAAACCAATCTCCGGACTTTGAAACTCAAAATATCTTTTTATCTTTAAAAATGAGATAAAAACAATTCAGCTATCAAAGCTTTGCATTCAGATAAATTTTGTTGAAGAAAAAAAATGGATAAAATTTAATAATAATTCTTAAAACCAATCTCCGGACTTTGTAACTCAAAATATCTTTTTATCTTTAAAAATGAGATAAAAACAATTCAGCTATCAAAGTTTTGGATTCAGATAATTTTTGTTGAAGAAAAATAACGGTTAAAATTAAATAATTTTTAAAACCACTCTCCGGACTTTGTAACTCAAAAAATGGGTTTATCTTTAAAGTTGAGATAAAAACAATTCAGCTATCATAGTTTTGGATTCAGATAATTATTGTTGAAGAAAAATAACGGTTAAAATTTAATAATAATTCTTAAAACCAATCTCCGGACTTTGAAACTCAAAATATCTTTTTATCTTTAAAGTTGAGATAAAAACAATTCAGCTATCAAAGTTTTGGATTCAGATAATTTTTGTTGAAGAAAAATTACGGTTAAAATTAAATAATTTTTAAAACCAATCTCCGGACTTTGAAACTCAAAATATCTTTTTATCTTTAAAAATGAGATTAAAACAAATCAGCTATCAAAGCTTTGCGTTCAGATAATTTTTGTTGAAGAAAAAAAATGGATAAAATTTAATAATAATTCTTAAAACCAATCTCCGGACTTTGTAACTCAAAATATCTTTTTATCTTTAAAAATGAGATAAAAACAAATCAGCTATCTAAGCTTTGCATTCAGATAAATTTTGTTGAAGAAAAAAAATGGATAAAATTTAATAATAATTCTTAAAACCAATCTCCGGACTTTGTAACTCAAAATATCTTTTTATCTTTAAAAATGAGATAAAAACAAATCAGCTATCAAAGCTTTGCATTCAGATAAATTTTGTTGAAGAAAAAAAATGGATAAAATTTAATAATAATTCTTAAAACCAATCTCCGGACTTTGTAACTCAAAATATCTTTTTATCTTTAAAAATGAGATAAAAACAAATCAGCTATCTAAGCTTTGCATTCAGATAAATTTTGTTGAAGAAAAAAAATGGATAAAATTTAATAATAATTCTTAAAACCAATCTCAGGACTTTGTAACTCAAAATATCTTTTTATCTTTAAAGTTGAGATAAAAACAAATCACCTATCAAAGCTTTGCATTCAGATAATTTTTGTTGAAGAAAAAAAATGGATAAAATTTAATAATAATTCTTAAAACCAATCTCCGGACTTTGTAACTCAAAATATCTTTTTATCTTTAAAAATGAGATAAAAACAAATCAGCTATCAAAGCTTTGCATTCAGATAAATTTTGTTGAAGAAAAAAAATGGATAAAATTTAATAATAATTCTTAAAACCAATCTCCGGACTTTGTAACTCAAAATATCTTTTTATCTTTAAAAATGAGATAAAAACAAATCAGCTATCAAAGCTTTGCATTCAGATAAATTTTGTTGAAGAAAAAAAATGGATAAAATTTAATAATAATTCTTAAAACCAATCTCCGGACTTTGTAACTCAAAATATCTTTTTATCTTTAAAAATGAGATAAAAACAAATCAGCTATCAAAGCTTTGCATTCAGATAATTTTTGTTGAAGAAAAAAAATGGATAAAATTTAATAATAATTCTTAAAACCAATCTCAGGACTTTGTAACTCAAAATATCTTTTTATCTTTAAAGTTGAGATAAAAACAAATCACCTATCAAAGCTTTGCATTCAGATAATTTTTGTTGAAGAAAAAAATGGATAAAATTTAATAATAATTCTTAAAACCAATCTCCGGACTTTGTAACTCAAAATATCTTTTTATCTTTAAAAATGAGATAAAAACAAATCAGCTATCTAAGCTTTGCATTCAGATAAATTTTGTTGAAGAAAAAAAATGGATAAAATTTAATAATAATTCTTAAAACCAATCTCAGGACTTTGTAACTCAAAATATCTTTTTATCTTTAAAGTTGAGATAAAAACAAATCACCTATCAAAGCTTTGCATTCAGATAATTTTTGTTGAAGAAAAAAATGGATAAAATTTAATAATAATTCTTAAAACCAATCTCCGGACTTTGTAACTCAAAATATCTTTTTATCTTTAAAAATGAGATAAAAACAAATCAGCTATCAAAGCTTTGCATTCAGATAAATTTTGTTGAAGAAAAAAAATGGATAAAATTTAATAATAATTCTTAAAACCAATCTCCGGACTTTGTAACTCAAAATATCTTTTTATCTTTAAAAATGAGATAAAAACAATTCAGCTATCAAAGTTTTGGATTCAGATAATTTTTGTTGAAGAAAAATAACGGTTAAAATTAAATAATTTTTAAAACCACTCTCCGGACTTTGTAACTCAAAAAATGGGTTTATCTTTAAAGTTGAGATAAAAACAATTCAGCTATCATAGTTTTGGATTCAGATAATTATTGTTGAAGAAAAATAACGGTTAAAATTTAATAATAATTCTTAAAACCAATCTCCGGACTTTGAAACTCAAAATATCTTTTTATCTTTAAAGTTGAGATAAAAACAATTCAGCTATCAAAGTTTTGGATTCAGATAATTTTTGTTGAAGAAAAATAACGGTTAAAATTAAATAATTTTTAAAACCAATCTCCGGACTTTGAAACTCAAAATATCTTTTTATCTTTAAAAATGAGATAAAAACAAATCAGCTATCTAAGCTTTGCATTCAGATAAATTTTGTTGAAGAAAAAAAATGGATAAAATTTAATAATAATTCTTAAAACCAATCTCCGGACTTTGAAACTCAAAATATCTTTTTATCTTTAAAGTTGAGATAAAAACAATTCAGCTATCAAAGTTTTGGATTCAGATAATTTTTGTTGAAGAAAAATAACGGTTAAAATTAAATAATTTTTAAAACCACTCTCCGGACTTTGTAACTCAAAATATCTTTTTATCTTTAAAAATGAGATAAAAACAAATCAGCTATCTAAGCTTTGCATTCAGATAAATTTTGTTGAAGAAAAAAAATGGATAAAATTTAATAATAATTCTTAAAACCAATCTCCGGACTTTGTAACTCAAAATATCTTTTTATCTTTAAAGTTGAGATAAAAACAATTCAGCTATCAAAGTTTTGGATTCAGATAATTTTTGTTGAAGAAAAATAACGGTTAAAATTAAATAATTTTTAAAACCAATCTCCGGACTTTGAAACTCAAAATATCTTTTTATCTTTAAAAATGAGATAAAAACAAATCAGCTATCTAAGCTTTGCATTCAGATAAATTTTGTTGAAGAAAAAAAATGGATAAAATTTAATAATAATTCTTAAAACCAATCTCCGGACTTTGAAACTCAAAATATCTTTTTATCTTTAAAGTTGAGATAAAAACAATTCAGCTATCAAAGTTTTGGATTCAGATAATTTTTGTTGAAGAAAAATAACGGTTAAAATTAAATAATTTTTAAAACCAATCTCCGGACTTTGAAACTCAAAATATCTTTTTATCTTTAAAAATGAGATAAAAACAAATCAGCTATCTAAGCTTTGCATTCAGATAAATTTTGTTGAAGAAAAAAAATGGATAAAATTTAATAATAATTCTTAAAACCAATCTCCGGACTTTGTAACTCAAAATATCTTTTTATCTTTAAAAATGAGATAAAAACAATTCAGCTATCAAAGTTTTGGATTCAGATAATTTTTGTTGAAGAAAAATAACGGTTAAAATTAAATAATTTTTAAAACCAATCTCCGGACTTTGAAACTCAAAATATCTTTTTATCTTTAAAAATGAGATAAAAACAAATCAGCTATCTAAGCTTTGCATTCAGATAAATTTTGTTGAAGAAAAAAAATGGATAAAATTTAATAATAATTCTTAAAACCAATCTCCGGACTTTGAAACTCAAAATATCTTTTTATCTTTAAAGTTGAGATAAAAACAATTCAGCTATCAAAGTTTTGGATTCAGATAATTTTTGTTGAAGAAAAATAACGGTTAAAATTAAATAATTTTTAAAACCACTCTCCGGACTTTGTAACTCAAAAAATGGGTTTATCTTTAAAGTTGAGATAAAAACAATTCAGCTATCATAGTTTTGGATTCAGATAATTATTGTTGAAGAAAAATAACGGTTAAAATTTAATAATAATTCTTAAAACCAATCTCCGGACTTTGAAACTCAAAATATCTTTTTATCTTTAAAAATGAGATTAAAACAAATCAGCTATCTAAGCTTTGCATTCAGATAAATTTTGTTGAAGAAAAAAAATGGATAAAATTTAATAATAATTCTTAAAACCAATCTCCGGACTTTGAAACTCAAAATATCTTTTTATCTTTAAAAATGAGATAAAAACAAATCAGCTATCTAAGCTTTGCATTCAGATAAATTTTGTTGAAGAAAAAAAATGGATAAAATTTAATAATAATTCTTAAAACCAATCTCCGGACTTTGAAACTCAAAATATCTTTTTATCTTTAAAGTTGAGATAAAAACAATTCAGCTATCAAAGTTTTGGATTCAGATAATTTTTGTTGAAGAAAAATTACGGTTAAAATTAAATAATTTTTAAAACCAATCTCCGGACTTTGAAACTCAAAATATCTTTTTATCTTTAAAAATGAGATTAAAACAAATCAGCTATCAAAGCTTTGCGTTCAGATAATTTTTGTTGAAGAAAAAAAATGGATAAAATTTAATAATAATTCTTAAAACCAATCTCCGGACTTTGTAACTCAAAATATCTTTTTATCTTTAAAAATGAGATAAAAACAAATCAGCTATCTAAGCTTTGCATTCAGATAAATTTTGTTGAAGAAAAAAAATGGATAAAATTTAATAATAATTCTTAAAACCAATCTCCGGACTTTGAAACTCAAAATATCTTTTTATCTTTAAAGTTGAGATAAAAACAATTCAGCTATCAAAGTTTTGGATTCAGATAATTTTTGTTGAAGAAAAATAACGGTTAAAATTAAATAATTTTTAAAACCACTCTCCGGACTTTGTAACTCAAAAAATGGGTTTATCTTTAAAGTTGAGATAAAAACAATTCAGCTATCATAGTTTTGGATTCAGATAATTATTGTTGAAGAAAAATAACGGTTAAAATTTAATAATAATTCTTAAAACCAATCTCCGGACTTTGAAACTCAAAATATCTTTTTATCTTTAAAGTTGAGATAAAAACAATTCAGCTATCAAAGTTTTGGATTCAGATAATTTTTGTTGAAGAAAAATAACGGTTAAAATTAAATAATTTTTAAAACCACTCTCCGGACTTTGTAACTCAAAAAATGGGTTTATCTTTAAAGTTGAGATAAAAACAATTCAGCTATCATAGTTTTGGATTCAGATAATTTTTGTTGAAGAAAAATTACGGTTAAAATTAAATAATTTTTAAAACCAATCTCCGGACTTTGAAACTCAAAATATCTTTTTATCTTTAAAAATGAGATTAAAACAAATCAGCTATCAAAGCTTTGCGTTCAGATAATTTTTGTTGAAGAAAAAAAATGGATAAAATTTAATAATAATTCTTAAAACCAATCTCCGGACTTTGTAACTCAAAATATCTTTTTATCTTTAAAGTTGAGATAAAAACAAATCACCTATCAAAGCTTTGCATTCAGATAATTTTTGTTGAAGAAAAAAAATGGATAAAATTTAATAATAATTCTTAAAACCAATCTCCGGACTTTGTAACTCAAAATATCTTTTTATCTTTAAAAATGAGATAAAAACAAATCAGCTATCAAAGCTTTGCATTCAGATAAATTTTGTTGAAGAAAAAAAATGGATAAAATTTAATAATAATTCTTAAAACCAATCTTCGGAATTTGTAACTCAAAATATCTTTTTATCTTTAAAAATGAGATTAAAACAAATCAGCTATCAAAGCTTTGCGTTCCGATAATTTTTGTTGAAGAAATAAAATGGATAAAATTTAATAATAATTCTTAAAACCAATCTCCGGACTTTGAAACTCAAAATATCTTTTTATCTTTAAAAATGAGATAAAAACAAATCAGCTATCAAAGCTTTGCTTTCAGATAATTTTTGTTGAAGAAAAAAAATGGATAAAATTTAATAATTCTTAAAACCAATATTTCTATTGTGTTGTTAAACAAAACTTACCAATCCATCCTTCTTCCCACGCTTTGCTTCATTTGATTGCTTGGCTGCCGCCTAATGCAACGAAATTGAGATGCATCTTAAACAAATTTTCTTCTTCTTTAAACGTCATGTAGCTAGCTTCTTAAGGGAAAGCCTTTGGGTTCACAGAAGAAAAGAAAAAAAGTAATATTACTCTTGGGAACTTGAAAACTTGGGAATTTTTCCAAGTGTGTATGTTTTTATTTGTTATTATTCATTCATTTGCTATGAGGTTGTTGAAACATTTTTGTCCACAAAGACATAAAAAATTTAATGCATCCGCGAAAGAAAGCATTTTGCTCTTCTCTCGGGAGCAGCTTTCTTTTTTAATTTTTTTTAATAAACGTGACTGACGACGTCTCTGATTTCTTCTTCTTCTTCTTTCATTAAACGCATTTATATATTTTGGGTTGGCATTATTTTGAAAATATAATTTTGCTGCTACTGCGCCACATACATTTTCATTAGGAGCCAAGAACAACCGATTTTTTGTAATGATGTGCGCGCTCCAACAACCGCCACCCTGTGTTCTTTCTTCTTGTTGTCATTTCGAGAATGCTTTGAATTTTCTTTTTCATTTTTCTTAAACACATAACATATTTCGGACATTGGTGATTTTGTGATGGAATGTACCACACCGAAAAAAAAACGCATATTCTTCTATTTTGAAATTGAAGTTCAAAGATATGAAGAAAGGGAGTAGAAAAAACATCGGCAAAAGTTTTTTCTTTTATTGTTTTTAAATTTTAAACTTTTGTTTCTTCCTCCATGTTTTTGTTTCTCACAAAATTATTTTTATTTATTTATTGGAACTCTACATTATTCAACTATAAAAAAACAATCATATAATTATACATAATAAAAGCTAACATAAATACTATTAGGGTTTTTCCATTATTGATTCATGTTCAATTTGATCCATCATATTACCAAAATTTTCTTTTAATAAGTAACATCTGGTCGACGTTCACGAATCGGTGCTAAGCCTCCCATCTAAAAAGAGTAATAAAAATAATTAAGAAAAATTAGTCAAAGCATACAGGTGGAACATATGGTTCATCATCATCGTAATAACTTTCACCAGATCCAAACTCTAAAAAATGAGTTAATTAGTAATTATAAAAAAAATAAACAGATTCAAGTTCGTTAATAAATAAAATAAGCTTACCACTAATTGTTTTGTTGGAATCTTCTTCGGTTTCATCCAAATCAGTATCTTGAGTATCGTCACTTTTAACAGAACGTGTATCATAATAAAGATCGTCAAATTCATTGATTTCAGCTTCTTTTTTACCATTTGGATCAGGAAATTCAGAATCAAACATTGGCTTATAGCCTTGATCTTCAAGCGATTTTCTTTTACGATCAACTTCTTCTTTAGTAATCCATTCATTACAATATTTATATCCTTTTTTAGGTGCAGGTGAATTAACTAAAAAAGAATGGTAAAAAATTAGGTATGAAGTCATTAAAGCAAAATAGAGAAGTATAATTAATTTTTATTTTAAACGTTAATAAAAACTTACGAGGACATTTATAACTTTTGTGCCATGGTGTTTTACTAACCATCACAAATCCAATTTTAAGATCAAAAGGGATCCCTTTGTCACATCTAAAAAGATTTAAATGATTAAAATATTTTTAAATAAATAAAAAATTATTATTATAAATGTATGTAAAAAAATTTAGTATATTTTTCATCTTTACTTGATAAAATTGCTATATTCCTTAAACTTTTTTTAAAACTTTACCAATATCACATATTCGAAAAGCTTATGCAAAATAAAGAACATTTAAAATTTTCAATAACTTACCCAGGGCAGATAAAAAGATTAACATCTTCACGATATCGAATTTTCCAGTATTTGTGATATAAATAGTATTTACCATTATCTTCTTTGTAAATAAAAGAATCTAAAAAAAGTACATAAATAAAGAAAATTAAATGGAAAAAAATCACCATATCTAAGGATTTTCTTTGTTTCTTCCTTTGTTTTTCCTGTAACTTCTCCACCATTTTTCGAATGTTTCGGTTCAGCAGTTGCAAGAGTGTTTTCCAGTCGCATTTGTTCATCCAATAGAATTCCAGAAGTACCATTACTATTTGAAGTCGATGATAAAGATATTACAGGATTTATAACAGCAGTTGTTTTTGAACGTTGAGTAATAGATACCTCAGAAATTTTTTGTGTTAAATCAGTTTTAACATTAGAGTTGTCATCAAGTTCGAAGTTCAACCATGGATGAGAAAGCAACTCGTCAGCAGATTTTCTTTCATTTGGAACAGTTTTAAGCATTTCAAGCAAGAAGTCAATAAGATCCATTCGATCAGTTTCATCCATTTGTAGTTTATAAAATTTGCTTTGCAAAAATTTCTTAACTCGTTCTTTAGATTTTGGAGAAGAATAAAATCGCGTTGAAAATTTCTTTTTATATACATCAGGATCTTTGAAACCTTTAAAATGACGTCGAGAAAACTTCCCAAATATATTTCTTAATGCAGTTATTTCGTCGCTTTTACTTCCATTTCCAGATTCGATAAACCTTTTGTTAGTGAATAACACAACTATCTAAAAATTTGGCAAACATATAATTTTTGAAAAAGTTTAAACAAGCTTACCGTAACCCCAAGCGACCAAATATCATGAGAAGGAAGCAATGGTGAACCAAAAAAGTATTCGGGCGGACGAAACCCATATGTACCTGTGCGGCTTTCTGTTCCTTCTTTCTAAAAATAGGTTATTATATTTGTTAAATAAACTTAGAAGAAAAAACTTACCATAGCATTTCCAAAATCTATTAATTTAAAGATTAATTCTGTGACATCTTTAATTTCCAGCTTTGATATATTTTCAAGTTCTTCTTCCAACACTTTTCTTTTTTTATTCACATCAATTTCGATATCTTTCTGACATACCATTCGAAGCGATGAGATATTTTTTCCAGATTTCATAAATTCAACGATTTTTTCCAATTCGCGGCGCAAACTAAGTTGAGAAACACAAGTAGCAATGTTGTTGGGTTTGATATCACTGTGAATAACTTTAAGATCATGAATAGCTTTTAGAGCCATTAGAACGTGTTTTGCCACCTTTTTGATAACAGGAACTGATAAACCACCATATTTTGAAGCTTCTTTCATCAACATATTAAGATCTTTTCCAAGAGGTTCATATATTCCAATACATCCATCTTTTTCTCCAATATTGAAATATTCATAGAAGCGCAATATATTAGGATGGTCTGAAGTTTGTTGAAGAATCTATAAAAAAATATTTATTAACAAGAAAATTCAAATTATGAAGTAATATTATATATTACTATTTTTTGAAGACGAATCTAAAGTTGCGATACTCGAGTAAATTGGTCAAGGTGGGTTACCGAAGGGTAATGGAAAATCGAAGGTATGTAGGGTAGCTTTACTCTGGAAAGATAGGGTGGGGGGTAACACAACTCTAGCTGAATCTCCGTAAAAACAAACCTTTTTCAAAGCATTAAAAAAGGCAATATATTTTATTGATTAACCCCTTTTATTTAATAATCAAACTTACATCTATTTCTGAATTCGTAATACCATAATCATATTTAAAAAATTTTGCAACTTTGAATTCCTTGCTTTCCATATCAATGACGAGCCAAACAACTGAAAAACCACCATATCCTATTTTGCAAACAATGCGATATTCTGGTCTAAAAATAATTTTAAGAGTAAATAAAAAAATAAAAGAACTTACGCTTCTGTTATGGAAGGAATTTTTATACCAACATCAGCCATGAGTATTGTACTTTCATTAAATTTTTCAGCATCTTCTTGAATATTTTGGTTAAACACGTCCAAATTATGGTTGATATTTCCTAGCTCCGTCGCAATTGAAGTTTTGGATATCGTTGTTTTCAATTCACTAAAATCATTATTGAATCACAAAAATAAAGCATACTATAAAAACTAACCTTTGCTTTGTAACATTTGTTTTATCTTCTTCAGATGAATTTGATTGATCAGGTGGGGGCACTTAAAATTATAATATTTAGTAATAACCTCAGCAAAGTTTTTAAAAAAAGCACAAAAAAATATTATAATATAACTCACCAAAAGGTTTTTTAGCTTTCCGATTTACTTGTTCATTTCCAGCATCACCAGTAGTGTTAAATTCCCGATCCGACCGACAAAAAAGTCGGGAAATTCAAAAAAAGTCGGGATAGAAATTGCTCTCGGTCGGAAAAGTCGGGAAAAAGTCGGGATAAAAATTTTTGTCGGTCGGGAATTCGGGGGATCGAAAAGTAGGGTATGGCGTTGGAATTTTTTTAATTAAATTAATTATAAGAATTTAAATATATAAAAATGAGCTATTTAATGTAAATAAAATGTAAATAAAGGGTTTTTGGTTAAAATAAAGGCGAAAATGAATGATTTTTAAAATTAATATTAATTTTTTTTATTTGTCGGGATAAAAAATGAGTCGGTCGGGAAAGTCGGGAAAATGTCGGGATAGAAATTATCGTCGGTCGGGAAGTCGGTCGGGAAAAAGTCGGTCGGGAAGTCGGGAATTCCCGACTTTTCGGTCGGGAATTTAACACTAATCACCAGCAGGCCCTCCAATTAACCTTTTCTTACTTCTTGTTGAATACGACATTCCAAGAAAAGCTGTCGATTTTATCCTAAAAATATAAAAATAAACTCCAAATACATTTTACTTTTGGCATACAAAATATAAAAACGCGCAACGATAACAAAGAATGTGTATGTACAGATAAAATTTTATCAATATAATGTTTTTAGTATGAAAACTTAGTAAATATTTGGTTTCAATATGGAGGAATTTAACGATTTAGAAATATAAAGGGAAAAATCTATCATCCGAAAGAAAAAAATCTAAGTAATTATAGTCACGGGTTTGTAAATTCAAGCATCGAACAGATGGAAGAAGAAAAACCATTACAGCTAAAAAAAACTTTGATTTTGTAACAAAATCAAAGTTTTTTTAGCTGCAATGGTTTTTCTTCTTCCCTCTACTCTAGGATTGTGCAGCGGTTTTTTCAAACTCGCTAGATTTTGATGATTTTGGTCTCAAATGATACGTTAGCCCAAATGAAAAACGCCATTCAAATTTCCAAAGATAATATTTTTTCGCATTGCGAAAAACTCTTGTTTCGCTTCTTTTTTGCTTTGAAAAAAAAAATTGTCAAAGAGTATCCTGTTTGACGCAAAATTCCAAATACCTTTTTCTAGGGTTGGTGATGATGTCGCGACCGGTCGATGAGGTTGCTGCGACTGGTCGCGACCCACGTTGCGAGTATTGTTCTGAAACTTCCTATTTTTTTAACCAAAGCATCATCACTGCCCATTACTTGTAGCTCAAATCTCTTGTTTGATTTTTATTTTTTTAGTTTTTTTTGGCTTTTCTCGCCATCCTTGTCACTCTTGTTGTTGCTTTTTGGATGATTCAAATTAAAATCTCCTTGCATTTTGTAATATGTTTTCACTCTCTTTTATGTTTTTATGGTAAAACTCTTTCTAAAACGTCTTCCGGCTTTCCGTTGCGGTATCGTGGCGGTTAGTTATATATTAAACTAAAAAAAAACGTCTTCTTTTTTTGGTTTAGCCTTCCTTCAATGCAATATTTCTTTTTTTTTTTATTTGGCATTTTAGTTTAAAAAATTGAAGAAAAAAATAACATTGATTGAAAGAAATAAAGTGTTTATTCGTTTTTTTTTTTCGGGTCGTCCGCCAAGCATTTATTTTGTTTGCAATGCGATCAAAGAACTGAAAATCAATATCTTTATTTCTTTTAATTTTTATAGTTTTTGAAAGTGTTATAAAGAAAAAGTAGGAAGAAGGATTTTGAATATTTTATTTATTTTTTTTATATTTGTTTTTTGTTTAATAACTTTTATTGATCGTTGCAGGTTTCAACTTGCAACAGTGTAATTCTGAGTGTTTTTTTTTTGTGGAATGGTGGCGATAGTAACAATTTCGAATTTACAACCGAGGATGGAAAGCAAATACATCTTTTGAAATCCACAACTCTTTTAAATGAAATTGGACTGAAAACAAACTCAAGCGGATGAAGATGACTCTAATCCATTTCCTACTTAGACCCCAGATGTTAATTTTTAAAAAAGCTTTGAATCTTCTTTTCCAAAAACTTTTAAATGTTTTGGGTTAAACAATTAGGAATTTTTCGGTTCTCTATTGTTTATTTTTTTCATTTTTTAAGTTTTAGTGTGATTATTATAAATTTTTTACAAAAATAATATAAGAAAACAAAAAATAAATAAACACAACAAATATAAACATTTTTAAAACTTTGAATATTTTTTGTTTTTAAATTTTAAAATCACTAAAAAATGTTTAAAGTAAAGCTTATATAAAAAAAATTTAAATTTGTTTAAAAACTTATATATTACATATTTCAAAAGAAAGCTATGGTCAAATCATTTTTTAAACATTTAATGGAACATTTCGAGTTTCCTCCATTTTTTGTTCTTTAAGAAATTGAAAACATTTGTAAGCAATAGTAAGGAACCAAATGCTAAAACCAAGTTTTAAAATTACAGCAATTCCCATGGAGATGAGAATTATTTTGAAAGCTTTTTCAGTTTCCGCAGAATCACCCGAATTTGGTTTGGAGAGGATTAAATAAAGAAAGCTGCCAAAGAAAAATAAGATATCAACGATCTAAATTTTTTTTTTAAAGATTACGAATACTTTCAAATAATTTGCTTACAACTGCAACGAAATATGGATACATATACTTTGGTTCAATTTTCTTGATTGCAAGAAATGGCATATAAAGGCATGAACCAATAATAGCTGCCCAAATTAAGCCAATGGGAAAGTTGCCTAAACCATTCAAAATACAAATAGCCAAATTAATTCCACAAATAATTTTAATTCCTTTAGTAACATGGCAGCCACAACAGCATAGATATTTTGGATCTTCATAATTTAGGGGCATTTTTTAGACAGAATATTAACAAAAAATTGTTACTTTAATAACATTTAACAAGAATAAATTTTTTTTTAATTTGTTTATTTATACCATAAAAATATTTTTATGCGCTCACTTTCTTATCTTCACATAATTACTCATAATATCAAATATGTGATTCATATAAAAAAGACTACTAAAGTTAATACTTTATGACTACTCGGAAGTTTGATAACAGTTTTATGAGTATTGTTTTTACATATGTGACTCAATTTAAAGTTTATAAAATAAAATTAAAGTCATACAAAATAATGCTTCAGTTAAGTTTTTTTGTTTTTTTGTGATGATTTTTGTAACATCTCCGTATTTTAATTTGTGTATGCATTTTTTCAAACAAAAGTATTCAAGTTAAAAATTCAAAGTAAAAAAAGGTTATTTTATAAATTTATAAAATGCTGAAATAAAAATTAATTCATTCTTTTTTACTTTTTGTTTTAATCTTCGATTAGCTTAAGCTTACGGTAATTTTGCTCATCGATATTTCAATATAGTTTGTTTATTCATTCTCGGAAACCACATAAAAATTGCTTTTAAACGTATCAAAGTTAAAGCTATATTCATTTATTGTATTTGAGTTTTATAGGTGCAACAAAAAAAGTTTGATTTTAGCCTTTCTTTAATTGGTTTTCTTTCCATTTTTTTCTTTCTTTTTTTCGATTTAATAATTAAAGAAAAAATTATTGATTGGAATAAAAAGAGCGTTCAGTGCTTCTTTTTTTTAGCGCCGATGTCCGTCAAAGTTTTTTTTCGTTTGCAGTGCGATCAGAGCATCGAAAATCAATATCTTCATTTTAATAATTTTTTTATAATTTTTGAAAGTGTTGTTTTAAAAAAAAGCAGGAAGAAGGATTTTTGAATATTTTATTTAATATTTTTTATATTTATTTTTTGTTTAATAAGTTTTATTGGTCGTTTCAACTTGCAACAGTGCAATCCTGAGCATTTTTTTGTGAAATGGTGGCTGTGGTACATCAAGAACCATCCAGATGTTGCTTATTTTCTTGATGGCCAATTGAATCTTATGGAAAAAGCTGCACATTAGCATTTCTTTGCCCGAATTTTCATTATCTGATTTGGACGAAGATACCAAAGAACTTTGGCAATTAGAAAATTTTTTTAACACCATTTTCGATGATAAATTTCGCAGAAAAAATGGCAGCTTCTCCTCAACAAAATCCAGATATTATAAAAAAAAATAGAAATATATTCCGTCAATGCATTTTCAAGATCCGATCCAATTAATGATAATAAGGAAAAGATTGAAAAAGGTATTTTAATTTTTAATCAAAAAAATAACTTCAATGGAATTCCCCATACATCTGTTGTTAAAACCAATGATTTAACAAATTTTTTATATCATTTTAATTATTCAGTGACAAAAAAATTAAAACTAAATTATTTTCCGATTCAAAATATTAATGTTTTGAGTAAAGCTCTCAATGGAAAAATAATTTTTAAGTGATATGTTTTTTGTTTTTTGGTTTCTGATGACTATATTTTTTAAATTAAAGTTTTCATGCACTTTTCCTTTGATCTTCATATGGAAGTTGAGCATTTGCAGATAAAATAAGAGCTGCCATCCATTCAGCATGTTCACAAATTCGCCAGTGACACATACACATTTGTACTTTATGAGAGTATTTCTAAAATTTTATCTTTACTAATTCTAAAAGGTTATTTGCGTCTCAATTATTTATTTTATTTTGTTTGTCAATTTTTCCTTTCCATCTTTTGCCCTTTCCTTTTTTAAATATCAAAATGGATATTTTACGAGACTTTTTTATTAATTTATTTTTTTATAAATAGTTAACTAGAATTATCCTTTTTTTTATTGAAGAAGTCGTTGGCCATTTTTGTTTCAATTTTATATTAACAAAATAAACAACTTTATTATTTTCGAAATTGTAATAACTCTGGTTTTAGAGCTATTAAAGAAAGCGACTGTTTTATAAGTTTATTCCAAAACTGACTGAAGAAAAATACAAAAATATACAAAAAGAGACACATCTTCAAGGTCCGCCTTTAAAACGATACTTGGGTTTGGATGACAAATGGCACAATCAGAAATCAGATTAGAGAGTTTGGAGTGGAAAGGAATTTGAGCCGTTGGCCAGATGGGCAAGCTCAAGTGTTTTTGTCCAACTTTGCTGCTCGCAAATTCCTTCGTCATTAAGATTTACGATTAAACAAAGATTAAAGAAAATAAAAATAGATAAAGCAAAGGAATACAGTAATCCAAGTTACTACAGAAATCAAAGCATGTGATTGGCACAACTTTTCTGATTTTTTTCTTTTTTTATAATGATTCACTAAAGTCACAATTTCCTCCCAAGTTTTTATGTAAAATGTAGGGATTCCATATGTCAGCAACTAAAGAATCATCGGTTACTGATTTGTTTTTTCGATTATGGATTTATTTTAGTTTAATTTAAAAATTTTAGTATTCAAAATTATTGTTAATTTTTCTTTGCCTATTTTCTCAAACTTTCTATTTTATTTTAGGAAAAGCATTGTGCAGTATTCATAGCTAATTTTTTATGGTTGACTTCCATTTTCATTGCTTTAAGCAATTTTTCTCGCCAATTTTATCAGTTTGTTTCTTTTATTTTTATGTTTTCTGTTAAAAATTTTCCCCCTATTTAATTAAAATCTTGCAAATCAAAATCTTCTTGCATTATGTATTATATTTTCCCTCTTTTTTTAAATATTTTGTAAAACTTTTTCTATGAATTCTACCGGTCTTTCGTGGCGACATCGTGGTGATAGTTAATTAGGGATGACACCAAATTACTCGTTGCAAAAAATTTTATTCTGTTTTGAGGTTAACGAGTTAAAATTAAATTTTTTGACCCTTTTTTTCTATTTTTTCTCAAATCGTACAAATTTTATTTTTGGCAATGGTTGAATATTACAAAAGTTTAAATACGAGATTTTTTTTTTGCAAAAATAATATGAATTTTATACATTTACTATTTTAATTTTAGGAAAAATGATGCTCTTTATAGTCGATCTTCATGATCTTGAAAAATCAATAGATGAACAACGAATTGAAATTGATGAAAAAGTTTGTTTTTTAATTCAATTAAATCAAATAAAGTCTACATACATTATTTAGGAAACCCTTGCAAACCTTCAATTAAAAATTATGGAAATTTTTTTCGTTCCTGTCGTTAATCAAGTTATTATAAGCGGGGATGGAAAGAAGATACATCTTTTGAGATCCACAACTTCTTTAAATCAAATTGATTTTCAACCCAACACTACTCTCATTTTGGTAAGAAATTTTTAGAACTATTTGTGCATTTTTACCCTAAGAAATTTTGCTTGTACATATAAATAAATGTAAAATTCGCCCTTTTTAAAAATCTGAAAAATTTGTGGAATAACCGAATATGTTTACATTTATGGATCTTTAAGTATCCTTGAACCCTTTAGCTTATTTGGTCCTTCCTGATTTTTTGTTCTTTCGTCGTCTTTGGATTCTTCTTCATTTATTCCTCAGCCTTGGATTTTTCCCAACTTTGAATTTTCGTACATACATTTTTGGATTTTTCCTATTCGTGGAACACCTTATCCGCGTTTATGAGCCTCGTCCCACTTTTATTTCGACTGTTATCAAGGGAACAAGAACAGCAATCTTGGTTCATGTTGAAAGATTTGGATTAAAAACCACATACCAAGTTAAAGTAATAAACTATTTTACATATCATAATATATCGCTTTTTATTTAGTGCCACCATTATGGCTCAATTAACTTCTCAAAAAATCTTGGATCTAATCCAGAAATTCGGGAATTATTCATGTATAAATTGCTCGATTATATTAAAGTTGCGCCATCAGTCGAATTTGTATTTCAAAAACCTTATACTGGAACCAAAAGCGCCGTATATATTTGTACCGAATGGAGAGCAGATTTCATGCACTTAGCTGATGTTGTTGAAAAGAAAAAGGATATTATTATTGATCCCCTAATTGAACTTGTTTTACTTCATTTGTTGTTTGACATTAAAGATTTTCATCAACACAATGTTGGTTAGTTTTTTGCAAAATATAATTCATTCATTTGATAAAGTGTCTCGTTTTTTTTATTAACTAAAAAGTATTCAATAACTTTATTAAAACTACTATTTAACCTTTTCTTCTCTTATAATACAAAAAAATTGATTTTTTAGGTGTCTGGGAAACCACACAAACGGCAGCGATCGTGGATCTTCAAATAGAAAGCACGCCATACAGCTTAGCAAAACTCCAACCCACTGATTTATTAAATTGTTTTTGCGAAACAAAATTTTCTCATTTAGAATGGCCTGATGAAGCTGCATCTATTCTTTCTTCAGCAAATGTATATTAGTGTCTTCTTTATATTTTTGCTATATATATATTTTAGAAACAAATGCGAATTAAGGTTGCAAGAGCTGCTATTTTTAAATGGAAACTGCTTGAAACCCTTGATCGAACTTATGAATATATTAATAAAGAACGGGAAACCATAAAAACTTTGGGTATCAAATTCCGAGGAGATTACTTCATGGGGATTGTTTCTGGACAAATAACTGACGATTTGAAAGAATATGTTGAAATTTTGAAAAAGATCGTTACCAAGATGATGAGTGCCCTCAACATGAAGTAAGAATTTTTGAACATTTGATTAGGGTGTGCAGCGATGATTTTTATCAAACTTGTCACATTTTAGTGGCGAATAGTTTAAATTAATTAAAAAAATCCCAAATAAAATCCCACATTTTGAAAATACTTGCTAAAAATGCGATAGAAATTTTTAACGATTGCTTTTTTGCATTGAGGAAAACTTCAAATAACTTTATTTTTTATTTTGCTAAAAAAAGCAAAACAAAGCGGTTGTTGATCTGATGTAATGGTTCCTTTATTTTTCTTTTTTAGTGTTCCTTCAACTTCATAAAGCTCTCGTCTTTACAAGCAACAATCCGATGGTATTTGTGCTGCACGGAAATAGGAAGGTACAGACAAATTGTGAAGAGTAGTTTATTAGGCACGAAGCCACATGGTCAGAACAGTACAAACAAGGTTACTACAGGAAGTCAAGAGCGTATTAGAGAACATACAATAGAATAAGCTAGGATCACAATAGGAAGTGATGGCTAGTTAGGTTTGTTGTCCAGACACTTAGAGAAGTGACTGTTAGTGCACAACATTCCCCCACACTTACAAGGCCATTACAATAGAAAATGGGACAACAATACAAGCTAACATAGAATAGGCAAGGATAGTTGACACCACGAGAAGCCATAGAAAGTGAACAAGAGTTGTACCATGAAGTTGATGAGCAATTGAGAGTTTACCAGTAGAGTAAGACCAGACCATGAGGACGAACCATGAGCATGAACATTAGTAAGAGCATGAACATTAGTAGAGCATGAAAACATATGCTGTACCATCACCTTTCCTCCCAGAGAAGAGCAGTTCTTCGGTTGGAACATCACGTTGATGGAGACGATAGCACGAGCATGATCACGAAGTAAGTTAGAACATCACCAGAAGCAGATGATGGTTGTTTTTACGCGGAAAAACAGACAAAAAACGGATGCTTTTCTTCCATGTAGTTATCATAAGACCATACTGAGCAGCATTAGACGAAGACGACGTAGTTGAAACATGATACGAAGATTTGAAAGTTTAAATGAACATTTGAGATTGAACATTGCAACACATTGATGAAGAAGAACAACGAAGTTTGAACATGTTTTGAAGATGTTGAACATCGCATGGAAGAACATTTGTTGTTGATTTGCACGAGAAACTACACTTGAAACGAGCATTCAGGAGCTTGATGGTTGATATGAAAAGCTAAAGGTGCTTGACATAAACATGTTAGAGCATTAGACGCTTGATATAAACATGTTGAAATTGAAGGATCTTTGGTTGACATCTTAGACGATTAGATCATAGCCAGAAGACAACGACTTCAACTTCTTTCATCCATCAGCGGTAGTTGAGTCGGCCGAAGCCTTTCGTTTTCTTTTTAGAGTACAAAAATAACAAAATTTCCATGAGTAGCTTGAGTTTGCGACGTTTGATTGAGGTGACATTGGAGTTGTTTGATGAGAACACAATGCTAGAAAATATGCATGTAGTATCAAGAAAGCAAAAGAGAAAACCTGATATCAGCACATCATCCTCCCCAACCAAGAGATTGAGCTTTTCAGGAGCTAAAGCGAACTCATTTTGATTACTTCTCCAGTGTGGATCACGTTGATAAGCATAAGAAGAACTTGACGAGCCAAGAGAACAGAAGACGAGCCAAGAGAACAAGATATCCATAGACGGAATCTGCAGCTTTCTTCTTTGATTGAGATCACGAGTGTGGATCATCGGAGATTTTGAGATGAGAGTCTTCGGAGCTTGATTTGATTCTTCGGAGGCAGTTGAGTTGATTTCGGAGGCAGTTGAGTCGAATCACGATCGGCACCACTAAATTTGTGCTGCACGGAAATAGGAAGGTACAGACAAATTGTGAAGAGTAGTTTATTAGGCACGAAGCCACATGGTCAGAACAGTACAAACAAGGTTACTACAGGAAGTCAAGAGCGTATTAGAGAACATACAATAGAATAAGTTAGGATCACAATAGGAAGTGATGGCTAGTTAGGTTTGTTGTCCAGACACTTAGAGAAGTGACTGTTAGTGCACAACAGTATTGAACGTTTTGAAATATTTTTAAAGCTTCTTTTTTCAACACTCCATTTTTGCTTAAATTTTATTTTATAACTAATTTGAAGCCAAACATTCTTACCAAAATTATGTATCCTTGAAGGCCATGGTAATATTATCTAATTAAATCACTTTTTTTCTATATAATTATATATTTCATTTTTTGCATCACTTTTTATTTTAATTTTAAAATTAAATTATGGTTCATATTCTCTTCGAATTTTTTGTTTATTGGTAAAAAAAGACTATAAAGAGAATCCTATATTTTTTGCTTTAAAAAAGTTTGAATCTCCATTTCCCATACTTTTAAATGTTTGTGTTAACAATTTTTAATTAATTATTTATAATGCTCACACATACTGTAAAAAGGATAAAAAAATAACGAAAAATCCAATGACTATATGATTAAGTTATAGAAGACTAGTTAAAAATTAAAGCAACAAAATCCATATAAACATTTCTCTTAAATCAGTGAAAACTACAACGCTTGAAAAATAAAACACAACAATATCTGTACAATAATAAGAAAATACACCAAAATATCTGAAAATCAGCACATTAATAATAATTTTAGAGAAACAAAAAGTCTTGCAAATAATAAACAGTTACAATAATTTTGGCATTAGCAGTGAAGAAGAAGAGAAATTTGGTTTTCTAATATCTGGTTGAGTAATATCCAAATTTAATCTTTAAATAAAAAATTAAAGTAAAAAAGATAAAAGTTAAAATAAGAAGAATAAAGGACTCGTAAGGTTGTATACCTTCCATCCAAATAAAAATGAATGAAGGACAGAAGATTGGAAAATCCCTAAAAAACATGCAAATTTTTCATATATATTTTTAGGGAGACGACCAAAATGCATAAGTTAAAGTTAGAGTCAAAATATAATGTTTTGAATAAAGCTCTCAATGAAAAAACTAATTTTTAAGTGATATGTTTTTTTTTTGTTTTGGTTGCTGATGACTATATTTTTTTAAATTAAAGTTTTCATGCACTTTTTCTTTGATCCTCAGATGGAAGTTGAGCATTTGCAGATAAAATGAGAGCAGCCATCCATTCAGCATGTTCAGCATCAGTTTGAGAAGTAAAAGTGTATATTCGATTTAAATGTCGAATGGAAAATGAATATTTTTCATGCAATTGCTCTATTTCACAACCAGATATTGGAAGCATAGCCAAAGCTGTATCAGACTAAAAAAATAAATATGCAAATTTAGGAATTTTCTTTAAAAATAATTTTAGGGTTTCTTACTTCTTCATCCGAGTATGAGTAAAGACAAAAGTTTTTCCTCAAAACAAAGTACCGAGTTACTGTCTTTCCTGATGGGCCTTTGAATTTCAAATTTCCTCGAATAACCGAGTCTTCAGTCACGGCAGAAATTTCCAACAAATTTTGTCGCTCACATAAACCACGACTTTCTTTGCTTCGCCTCTTTTCCTAAAATTTTATATTTAATCAAAAATTCTATTTTTTTTAAAGGAAAAACTTACATTATATTGTTTAACACATTCTTCACAAATTCTCAAACGTTTATGATCGCCTCTTCTATTTCCAAAGCATTTCTTGCAATATCTTTGATTGCATCGAGTGCAAGCGATGCTCGAAATAAACCATGAAAAATCTGCATCACATTTTGCGCAACACTTCCTCTCTGTTCTGGGCGAAGTTAAACTATTACTCGAAAACGATGAAGTAAAAGATTTTTTTCTTTGTTGCACTTCCGTTATAGCTGCCCAAATGGAATCTATGATTTCTTTCTTTTCTGATGCAGATTCAGTAAAAAGTTCTATTCTTGTTGCTGGGCCATTTTGGCTATCACAACCTCGAAGATAGAAAGAATTTTCACGTTCCAGATTATCACCCTCACATATCTAAATTTTTATTTAAAATTATTTTTGTTATGTAATACAATTTCTTATGGAAATTAACTTACATTTGTATAATAAACATCAAAAATGGCTCGAACTCTAAACTTTAATCCCAATGATAGAGATCGTTCACTTGCAAGTAAAATGATATCATTAAATACAAATAAATGTCTTTCTTCAGTTCGATCATATTTATGTGAAATTTTCATTAATTTACTTCGTTTTAATAATTCACGCCCGGGTGAAACTAAGGAGATTGAATTTCCAAGTAACTCTTGAACTTCGAGAACATTTCGATATCGATCCTAAAAAACAAATATTTTTCAAATATTTTTTTAAAAGCAAACTTTTTTTCTTTGCAAAAAAAAAACAAATTTATAAATACTTACTAATCGACGCATCATTTCATTGGCATGTGAAGCAGCTTCCAAAACCAGTTCGAGTGCTTTTTCAGTGTCTTCATAATCTTGATCTTCGGCTGTTAAATATTTTAAATATTCTTTTAAGAGAAGTTGATAACGCATTACTCGTTGCACGGGGCAAATCAAATGGGAAATGAGTGGAAGGTTTTCGCATTCGGGCATTTTCTAAATAAATATATCAAAGTTATTTGAATGTTCTAATTTTGATGTAAAAAACTAACTTCATAAAGTCTCACAATATCCGCGAATTTCTTTTTCTTTTTAAGACAATCTTCGAAAATTTGGATTGCACCTTTATAATTATTTGTATATTCAGAATACATTTTCATGAAAGGCGCTTGCTTTTTGAAGACATCACTTATCCTAAAAAAAGTGAACCGATAATTTTTTTAAATTTGTCTCTTGTTAGGATAATTAAAATATTTACCTATGAGATGTTTGCCAATATCTGGTTCGATCTAGCAGCTGAGGCAATAAATGTTGATTATGAAATTGATATAAACTTGAAATATTTGCAAATATTCCAGTCATTTGTTTTTTATTATCCAAAACTTTTTCTTTTTCCACATCGGTTCTAAATTTTTCGAGCAAAGCTAATTTTGCAACATAGCGTGCTTCAGATTCAACTATTTCATTTACAGCGTGAAAAGCTTTTTCCTGGCGTTTTAATGCTTTTGGTTCAATTTTTGGAACTTTTCCTGTATCACTAATTAATGCGGAAGTGGTGTCAGTTATTTCAGAATAATCGCTATGACTGTGACGTCGATCTCCATCATCTGATATAGCTTTCAAATTGGTTGATGATGGTTTTCGCTCATTTTCATTTTGATAAGCTCTAAAAAAGGTAGGAAAAAGTTAGATAAGAAAGTGGAAAGTTTGTTTAGGAGATTAGAGAGAAAGCTCAAAAAACAAAATTAAATATGTCATTGAAACAGCGCATTGTCAATCATTTTTTTCAACTTAAAAAAAGGTATTCTACAACGGAAATTCTTTTTTCTTTATTTAGTAAGTTTTGTAATTTTTTATCAAAAATTTTCGTAGAAAAGTTTATATCTATCAAGAATTTTTATATTCAAAAAACGATGTTTGTCAGTAATAGACTTTGACATACAATCTGTTTTTCGATTGACATTTTATGAGATGGGTAAGCCAAGGACTACTTACATCATCATTTGTTGTGGAATAGGATAATTATTATCTGGTAATGCAAAGCGTTTAAATAATAAATCATCATCATCCGTTTCATCCTCGGATAAATCATCATCTGCAGCATTTTTGAGACTCATACTAAACCCTCCATCTGGACCTTTATATTCAAATAATGCCCGATATTTACATTTTGATTCTTGTTTCACTCCATTTACATATGTTTCGTGATGAGTATACCTTGAACTAAAGGCTTTGGAGGTTTGAGTTCGAGTTGTAGTCGTTCCATCAGGATTTACTATAGTTTCAGTTGTGGATGATGGAGAATTATCAAAAATGGCGGGTTGTGTTCTCATATTTTCAAAGAGATCAGGAAATGCTTTTTTAAATTGATCTTTTTTCTCAATCAATAAATTCATGAAATTATTTTGAGGATTTATAAGGTTATTGGAAAACATGTTCTAAAAAAATAAATTTAATTTCGTGTTAAAACGAATTTTATAAAAAATCCGTTTTAGGACCAAGTTTTGAGAAGAATCGTTTTAAAACAAATTTCCGAAAAGGCTCAAAAATCGTGGCAGAGTTGAATCAAAATCTTTCCACAAATTTTTCTGATTCCATGACCCCAAAAAACTTACATTATTATCAAATCGAATAACAGATGAATCAGGTTCATTGGAATCATAATGATACCTTTGAAATCCATTAACATCCGCAGAAAGAACTTCAATTTTTTCTTCCTTCGTTGCTTCCTTTCCATTATAAAATTGAGTTCTTTTTGTATGTTGTGTGCAATTAACTTTGAGTTTTCTCCTTTTAGTTATTTGACTTTCTTCTGTTCCATCCGCCGAAACTATGGTATATGTTATAACTTGAACTTTACAATTATCTTCTGGGTCTATTTCTTCTGTCTAAAAAACATGTTTTTTTTAAAGTCTATCTTTTGACATTAAAAAGAAAAAAAGCAAGTTTGATTTTCACAGGTGTGAAAAAAAGACAGACGGAACTCAAAGTAAAAATGTCAAAAAAAAAAACTAACCTCTTCAATACTTTTAATTTCGCCACCTTGTAAATTAATATCCGGAGGAATTTTAAATTTATCAAAAGTTTGAAGCATAAAATCCGGCGGTTTTATCGCCATTTCAGACATAATTATTTAACTTTTCTTTCACTTTAAAAATCTGCGAAATATCTTTGAAATAAAAAAACAAATAATTAATAATTAATAATTCTTTCACGCGTGTTTGTTGTTTGAAACAAATAATAAGTTTTTGGCTTCAATCAATTGTTTGTTTCTGAAACATTGCAAAAAAGTTATGAACAATAAAAGAAAAAAAAATTCATCGAGCCATAAAAAAACAAAGAAGGGATAAACTAAAAACGCAAAAAAAGCACGAAGTATGTTTTTCTTTTTTAAAAAATGTGTTAATTTGAACGCCTTTTCTAGGATGGATGATCCCATCCTTTATCTTTTCTCCCACTTTCCCTCCTCCACGCTTTCATCGAAGCATCATAAAAAAAATACCACGCGAGAAAAAATAAAATAAAATAAAGAAAATAAGGCCATGTTTTTTTCCTTCTTTTTTTTTATTAGCCAGTTAAAAAAAACAAAAAACTTGGGGTTGGTGTCATCTTGAAAAAAAACTGAAACTAAAACTCTGAAACTAAAACTCTGAAACTAAAACTTTCTCTTTTTTTTTGTCCTCATCAGAATCATCAAAAGGCATGCAAAGCACAATTAAAAAAAATAGGAAGAGGAAAAAGTGACACCACCAAAATAAAAAAACTAAATAGGAAAAAAATAAACTTGACGACTAAGAAATAAAAGAAAAAATAAGAAAGAAAAGAAGTTAGTCGTCTTCAAAACTATGAAAAAATAAAATAATACAATCCTTTGTAAACTATGCTTCCGAAGTTTTTTTTTGTGAGTTTTTTGGAGGGAAACAAAAGGACAAAAAACATTGTTGTCACATGGAAAAAATAAAATCAAGAAATTTTTGGGTGGTAATTTTTTTTATGGGTTTTTGATGAAAATAAAAATAAATGATAGCATGAAAAAAGTTTAGAAAAAAATGCTTGAGAAAAAAGACAGACGTAAGACGACAGTTTTTTAATTTGCAAGCGTTTATTTATATTTTCAAATATTTTGTCTTTGAACTTTTACTTTCACATATTTTTTGTTTTGTTTTGTTTGACAGCTCACCTCGTTCAAGGAGACGACGACGACGTATAAGAAGAAACATGAAACATGATGAGAATGAAGAAGAAAAAATGAGTCAAAAAAGAAAAGAAAGGTTAAAGCTTACTTTCTTATATTATTTTTTCTTGCTTTTATTTTTTTCTCGAGGGCAAAGAAAGAAGGTTAAACTTTTTTGTCATTTTTTTTATTTTTTTTGCAATTCATAGAAATTCAAATAGATCAAATTACAAAATGAAACATCAACCGAGAAAAGACAAAGAAGAAAAAAATTTGTCTGCCATGAGACAAAAAAAAATATATGAAAAAAAATGAAAGGAAATGGAATGGAATGATAATTTGTTGACATCAAACAAAAATATTTAAAACAAAAAAAATATCTTTGGGAGGAGATATGAAAATGGAGATGAAGCTGGCTAGCAAATAAGGCAAGAAAAAGTGTGGGTAAACGGTGCCTTTTTTCCAGAAAATAAAACCAAAAAATGGTCGATTAAGAAATATATTTTTTTTGCATATTTTTCATTTCCGACAACAAATTTTCAAGAAAAACCCTTTTCTGAAGAAAATGAAATTTAAGGGGGCAAATAAAAAAATATAAACAAAACATTTTTTTTATGGACAAAAAAGTGCCATTTTAGCTTTTTGACATTCACTTTTTAACTAACATTAAAAACCATTCGAAATGTGTAGGCGAGGAGCTAAAGTAAAAATCTTCTAAAATGTGATGGATGAAAAAAAACTAAAATAACTTTTTATTTTTCAATGTAAAAACAAAGAGAAAACTAATAATTTTCTATGCTTAAAAGTAAAATCATGCATAAAAAATCTCTAAAGCTTTCAAACATATTTACTTCTACTTTTTGCCCACAAAAAAATAAATACATAGAATAAAGGAGTGAAATAAAAAAAAGCTTGGACAACCAACCACAAAGACTTTTTTTTTAACTTTTTTGACTTTTCACATGATTTAACAACCAACAAAAAAAAGCATTTAGTTAGTTTTAGTTTTAGTCTACTCTTTGTAATCGCTTCATCGCGGCGGAGGCAAATATTTAAAAACTAACTAACCTTTTTCTTTTTAAACATATGCCTTTGGTAAGCAAAAAATATTCGCAAAATAAAACAGCTTTTTGTTAACAAAATATTATTTTCGGCAAGCAAAAGTGAAAAAGAAAAAAATTAAAAAAGCGCCTTTGAAATTTTTTCCTTTCATTTCAATAGTGCCAAATTTGGATTTTACAGGTCAATTGTTTTGCTGTGTCAATCTCTCTTTGAATTCGGCGCTTTAAAGATTTTTGCTTGCAAGTTTTTAGTTTTTAGAAATGGCATTCTTCTTTTTGTTTTTTAAAGACAAGCTGTGACAACCAACAAGGAAGAAGTGCTTCAAAATTTTGTTGCTTTTGCTTCAGAAGAAAATTAAAATATTTTTTATGCTTTTTTAATTGCCAAAGCAAACTAAAAACTAAAAAAGTTCCGAGAATTTTAGCACATTTATTTATTTTTTTGTTTGTTTGTTTCAAACTTAAACTATATCCTTGTTTGCATCATAAAAAACTAAAATATGGCATTGCTTTCAAATTTTTTCTTGTGAGCAATAAAAAAAGTTATTCAAATAAACAAAAAGATAAATAAAAAATTTGCCGGAAAAAAAACAACGAGTAAAAAGAAAGAGATTCTTTTTTTGATGCAATGTCACCATTTTTTTTTATTTTGGGTTTAACTTTTTTATTTGACCCTTTAAATGGGTTGAAAATAGCTCTCCAGAGAATAATAGAAATTTAACATGTGGTTTTGGGTTTATTTTATTTTATAAGCAGCGTTGAAAAATATCCTCTAAAAATTGTGACAAAAGTGACAAATCTTAAAAACAAAAAATTTATTGTCCGCACAAATAAAATAAATTTATCAGCAATACATTTTATTTTGTGAGAAGCAGCAAAAATAAAAAAAAATGAGTGCTACTCTTTTGGGAGAAAAGAAGACCAAAGAATTTGCATTTTTTGATACTTTTTTTGCAAACTGGGGACTATGAAACTGTGTTAAGCCATCCAGAAAAGTCGTAGGAAATGATCCGATGCAAATATTGTTTCGAGAGAGACACAAAAAAAATAATCCGAACAAAATAAACGATTATTGAAAAGGGAATCTATCGATAGTATTTATGAAAATATTTGAGGGTCAATAGAGAGAAACATGGGTAGCAAAAATAGCCTTACAGCACAAATTTTAGCAAAGTTACGAATCTTCACTATTGTCCAAGATTCTTTAAAAAATTTTTTAGCAAAATACTTTTATTAGAATTCAATATTTGTATCTTTCACAGAAATTCTTCGAAATCAACAAGGTCAAAATTTACTTCTGTCCTTAAACCATTTTTAAATCGAATCAGAATTAGGAACCTTAATCCCATTTTTAATATCTATCATTATTTTTTTGCGACAATAGAAAAATTTCTTTTATTTTTTTAAGCTTACAAAAAGACTAATACAAATAAAAGGTGTCAAAAAAAGAAGCGTTTAATCTTATAAAAACCCATTAAAAATCTGTTGTAAGCAACAAAAATGAAAAAACGAAGAAAAATCCTAAACTGAAACAAAAAATTGATAAATCTTGGAAACGCAAAAAAAAAATGCTCGGTTTCTGAAGAAAAAAAAAAGAAGAGGGCTCAGATGGCTTTAACAAAATTAGACACAAAACAAAAAACAACAACACAAGAAAAAAAAATAAGGAAAATAAACATATCTTTTTTTAGAATCTTTAAGAAGTAACAGAAAGCTAGCCCACGACTACTCCTTCATTTATAGAAATGACATGATAAATTAGGACACTCACTTTCAGACATACAATACATAAAAAATAAAAATAAGGCAAAGGAAGGAAAAAAATATTTAATAAAGTTTAAATAGATTTTTTTAGGAAAAAAAAGAAGCAAGAAACACAGAGAAAAAAAAGATTCATTCACATTTTTTCTTGCTTCTTCTTTTTTCTTATGGTTATAAAAATATTTTAAAAAAAAACAATAATAATATTGCTGCTAAAACTAAAAATGGATGGTCTACGAAAGCATGAGACCGAAGAAGACTACCCCCACATATTTTTATTTTTTTCATAGGTGCATGCAGCAGGCAAGCATTTTGTTTTTCAGTTGACGCTGATGATTCATGCATATTTTTATTTTTATATTTTTTTGGACTCATGTTTTAAAAACGAAAGGAAAAAAATAGCATCAAAAAAACTGCGATCCTAAAAGAAAGAATTTCATACAAAAAAATTATCAGTTCCTGTAAAAAAAAGAGAAGAATGAATGGAGGAAAAAAAAAGTGAAAGCAGGGAAAAAAAGGAAGACGAAGAAAAAAGATGATTGTTTAAGAAAATATTTATTTTTATAAAAAAATTCATACAACTATAAAAAAATCGTGTGACAATAAAAAAACATACTTTTTTGTACTAATTTAAGTGAGAAAAAAAAAGTCTAGAGAAAAATTGAGAGCAAAGAGAATAAAAATTAGGCTAATCCATAAAAAGAAAAAAAGACAAAAAATACTTAGAAAAAAAAATTGAATTGCGGTGACAGACATAAGAATGAAAGAAAAAACCATGTAACGATATGAAAAAAAGAAATTATCTTTGTCAATTTTTTCAAAATATTACTCATTTTTTCTTTTTGTTTTAACGCAAAAATGAAAAGGAAAAAAAGTAGGAGGTCGTTTACTTTCTCGAGCTTTCCGTCGCGCAGTTAGTTTGTCAAAAAATTTAGTTAAATATTTAGTTCTCTCACTTCTGTGCAAAAAAAAAAATAGAGACAATTCTCTAACATACATACATAAACTAACATTTTTTTCTTTTTTACATTGTCTATCTATTCAACAACTTTCGAGAAGACAAAAAAAACAGTCCGTCCACAAAAAAAGGTAGTACGTGTTTGTCTTCTTTTTTTGTTCGATTTTTTTTCTTTCAAACAAATAAAGCAGCAGCAAGTTGTTGCTAGTTGTTGTTGGATGGATAAATAGTTCACTTCATTGTTTCTCTTTT
The DNA here is from genome assembly GCA_028622995.1 of Panagrolaimus kolymaensis. Taxonomy (NCBI): domain Eukaryota; kingdom Metazoa; phylum Nematoda; class Chromadorea; order Rhabditida; family Panagrolaimidae; genus Panagrolaimus; species Panagrolaimus kolymaensis. The sequence goes on from JAJQJQ010000031.1 coordinate 355,865, forward strand.
TTTTTTGTACATTGACGTACGTACAACTTACTACTCTCCATATCAGTAAAAAAAATCAAAAATGTAAGCGAAGCAAAAAAAAGTTTTTGCTTTTAAAGTTGATAGGTAGGTCTTTTTTGTCTCTTTTAATTGTCTCTCAAATTAAAGATAAATAGTTTTAAATATTTGCGAATAATGAGTGATTTTTTGATGGAACGGAAATAAAAAAACAATAAGGGTTCAAAAAAATGGAGGCGTTTATTTGTAGAAAATACAAATACAAAAAGAATAAAATAAAGTATGGAGGTGGTGAAAGTAGGTAAACCCGTCAAAAAGTGTCTTTTCTACATTTTATTGTTTTACTTTTGTCTTTGTTAATTTACTTTCCGACTTTCTGGACTATTTTTAGTTGAATAATTGTTGGTTGCTTGTTAATCCAACTTGTCAACAATTTTCGATGATGTGTTTCTTTTATTTGCGTGATTTTGCATCCTTATTCATTTTTTTGGTGGAAGAAAGATTTTTTTTAGAAACAACTACCACACAGATTCCAGCTTACTCATTAAAGGATAAAAAAACAATGAATAATTTCAGCAAAAAATGAAAAATATTTTATTTTTGTTTGTATATTTTAAAAAGAGGAAAATGGAAGAGTCTTTTTTTCTCGGAGTAATAATCGCAATATTATTAAAAGTTATAAATAATTTTCTCGGGTCAATTATGAAACTTAGAAGAAAAATAAAAAATAAAAATACAATTAAAAAAATCATGGTCAAAAAGCAAACAAAAAGGTTTCTATGAGTCTATAGCCTGGTCAAAAAAAGGTTGCGATGACATTACACTTAAAAACACTTTTTTTTCAAAGAAAAAAGACTCAATTATAGTCACTTTTTATGCATAGGACTTAAGTGAGAATGGTATTATTGGACATATTTTTATTTATTTTTTATATTAAATCTTTGTTTGGTTGCTATCCAACAAAAAGCCAAGATCCACCTGTTACTACTCCACCTCCAATGATTACATCTACAACAACCACCATAGAGCCGGAAACTACTACAACGACAACCACAACGTCTACGACAACATCTACAACCACCACAACAACGACGACTCCTTCATGTCCATCACCAACTCCTTGTGCACCAGCAGGATTTCCAGAAATTTTCTTTTCCACTGATGTTGTTTTAGCATCTGGTCCTTATGTAAAAGCTGATCCTGTTGGTGTGTATTTAAAGACTGGGATCCAAAAAAAATAATCATTAAATAATTTTTAGGAACCTGTGGCGCCACTGCTAATGGACAAACAAGTTACTATGATGGAGCTACTCCAGAAATACCTTTAGAAATGCTTTTTATGAGTGAATCAGCGGGGTTATGGAATAGAGCCAATTGTGTATCAGCATGCATTTGTGATGTCAATGGTGAATGTTTCACTGTTGCTCCAAATCCTATGCTTCAAGGAATATATTTTTATCCTCATTGTGATTCACCAACTGATTGCTATGTTGCGGTTGTTCTTGCAGGAACTGCTGAAATTATAAGTACTACAAATCCAGCAAATACTTATTCAAATGGAAACCAAATTGATCCCGTTACTGGAAGTAATAAACCTGTGACAGATCCATCTTATCCTAGAGCTGCAAGTGTTGGATGTGATGGGTGCCCGGTTTGCGCTTAAATAAACAAAACCACAAAGAAAAATGGTAGATTTCTTAACTTTATTATTTATCGACTGCCAAAAAAGAAGGAAAATTTGGTAAATAATAGTAACTATTTATTTTAAAAACTTATTAATGAAAAGTAGCTCATGAATAAATATTTTTAAAAGTAAATCCTCAGTAAACTAACTCAATGTTGTCGCGTGGATGAAAGGAAAATCGCCCATGCGACAAATATCCAAAAAAATAATCCTTTGGAGAAAATACAAAAATAAAAACAAAATGACAGAAAAAAAGCGAAGACAAACACGTAAAATAAAAAACAAATAAATATTTCTTGTTTTTGATCTTTGAAGATGGGTCTCCTTTTTTGGAGGTGACTTACTTGCCAGGATGGAAAAAATAAGAACTTAGTTTTTTTTCTCACTTTTTAATCCTCTCTGCATAAACAATTATATTAAAAGGAAAGCAAAGAAAAAATAAAAACTCTCAACAAAAAAAAAATTCAAATCTTTAATGTAAACATAAATCTTAAATAGAAGACGAAAACAGAAAAAAAGGCCAGGAAGAAAAATAAAAACATAAGAAAAAAAGGAAAAAGGTTTGTTTCTGATTTTTTCCTTTCGATTGTTTTTTTTTGTAGTTGTTGGGAGAGAGGTTTTTTATGGATGCTGCTATTCTCAAAAATATTCCTATTTTTTTTATTACAATCGTTAAACTGCGAATAAAAAAAAGTCATAACAAACAAAAAATGTAAGAGGTATGTCAATGGCGCCAATGAAGAAGGTGTACACCTTTATTTATAATAGTATAAAAAATATAATAAAAATATGTAATAAAAATAGAAACGAAAAGCATAATATTGGCAAATAAGAAAGCAAAAAATGGTTTTGGTTGGAGAGGTTTAAAAGCCAAAAATAAATAAGTTAAATTTAATTAGAAATTAATAAACTGAACGTTGAAAACCATGGTTGCAAAATGGTTTAAAACAATCTGTGAAAATTGGTTTACTTTTGAAACAAATATTTTTCACAAAATGAAATTCGTTTAAAAATTCAAGATTTTAACTATACAGGCATTTCATTTTTCGATTTAAAAAAATGAAAGCCAAGAAAAAATTTGGAAAATACAAATTGTTATCTTTCAAAAAATCTTTGTCGAAAAACAAGCTTTTTCTCAACATTGAAAATGCAAAAACCCTTAAATCCTCTCTTATCCAAAAAAGAAGCTTATTTTATAAACCAAAAACATCCATTTATCTCTGTCATAATTTCATTCTCCATTTATGTATAACAAATTTTCCAGGGTTTACAACAAAATAATTTTAAACGCATTCAAAATTTATGAAAAAGAAAAAAAACTGATGTTTATTTGTCAAAAAAAAAAAAAAAAATAAGCGTGTCAATCTGAACGAACGCGTGCCAAAAAAATATGCTAAACCACAAAGCAACATTGGTATTGGTGGTCAGCGGCGTTTTTTTTTAAAGAAGATATAAAGCAAAAAAAGAGAGAGAGATGATGATGCTCTTCAAGGATGGATGCCAGCAGCCGTTCGTTCATCGGGGTTTATTTTCGTCTGCTTTCTATCGTTTAATTCTTTCTTTTTCTTTTTTTCTTTCGGCAATTGGTTTGCTACATATTGAATTATATTTTGAATGAAGGGCGACGCTTTTTGATGTTCCCATTGTTGATGATGAAGGGTCAATAGCTTTTGATTTGGTGGAATTCGGCGAGAGGAAAAAAAAAGCGAGCTCATCATTTTGTCGTCTGTCTGGTTTGGAAAAACGTTATAAAAAATGTTTAAGAAGAAAGCCTTCGAAAAAATGCCGAACATTGTTAATTTGCTTTTATTCTTCAAAGCAACAAGCAAAAAAAAAAGGATTTGCATTTATGTCAAATTGAGACATTTGCAAAACGACAATAATTTACACAAAATATGGATACTTGCGTCATGAAAAAAATTCATTTCTGCCAGAATTTCCATGACTTCATATTTTTCAAAGCACCTTTATTTGGAAATAATTAAAGCATTTTCTAAAATTTTCAAAATGTTTTGAAAGATATTCTCATTGTAAAGATGGGTGTCCAGCACTATATTATCAAGGTCAAAAAATCTCAAATATTTGCATCTGAAAAGTAAACGTGTGCTTTTAAATTTTTTTCTTCTCGAAACGGATGGTAAAAAAGGTTCAAAGCCCAAAATCCTGATTTACTCTAAAAAAGTGCACAAAAAAAAAACAAGTTTAAATCATATTTTTTTTAAATTCAAGCACTTTTATCTGATTTTTCTTTTCTCGCGTATTAGCTGCTTGTCTCGTTTTTTTCTTGCTATTGTTTTATCCATCTTCTCCAAAAAAAGAGAAGAGAGAGAGAGGCTACTGCACCAAATGGAATTGATCTGTTTCCTATTATTTCTCTGTCGCGTGTGTGTGTGTTTTTTTTAATGTCGAATAAGCAACGATTCAATTCAAATAAATAAAATAAATGAAAAGAAAAAATAATTAATAAATAAATGAGTTTAAATCATATTTTATTATTGATTAATCATAATTATCAAAAATTTAAATTAAATTTATTAAATATTCGACACATTGGAAGTTTATTTGTTATTTTAATATATTTTTTATTTGCGATTATTTTGATTCGAGCTTCAGTATATTATTCTGAGCAAAGGAGTTTTGAAACTTTGACGGTTCAAAAACAAACCATTCATGAATATTTAAATAAAAATGAAGAAAAACTTGTGGAAGAAACTACGACGGAAGAAGAGAAAAGTCCATTTGCTACAGCTATTTTTAGTAATAATGAGGTACATTTAAAAATGTTGATTTTTGTTTAGAAAGTTCTGGATTATTAGTTTTTTAGGTTCTAAATAACACTGATATTCAAATAGAAATGTTGCCAATGACGTGTGAAACGGTTCCAGGTGAATGTGCAGCAAGGTTTTTATCAGCCCAGCTTTCAACTCTAAAAGTAAGTAGTTTTTTAAATTTTATTTAGAATAGAAATATGTTTAAATTTTTATTATTTTTTGCCACATATTATTCCACGTTCAAAAACATATATCGAAATAGGCTTTAAAAAAGAAGAAAAAAATACAAAAGCTTTATTTTGTTAGTAATTCTGAGTATAAATACAAACTTTTTTCGCTTTATTTCAAATTTTTTCCTGACTTAATTATTGAATTTGGTGTTTTATAAAGTTTAACTATTAATAATTCTCATGCAAATTTTTTCTAATTTTTCTAGGTCGCTCCAAAACACAAAATGCTCCTTTGCCCTGTTCCTGGCAACCTTGCGTCATTCCTCAAAAAAACCATGTGTTTCTTATTTGATGAAGAAAATTACGATATCACAAATAAAACTCTCACCGATGATGTAATAGATGAAGATTTATGTAAACTTAGGAATAATTTTGAAACCTTCAAGGATTTTGAAATATTTTATCCAAATATTACTAATTCTGATTGGACTTTTTTAACAATAATTCGAGATCCAATGGAGCGATTTTTGGCGAGATTTGTTGAACATTGTATTAAAAATAACAACGAATGCAATGGATGCCAAGGAAATATGACTTGTTTTTTGATTAATCAACATTCAAAAATTATTAATTTTAATATCGAAAATTTTGTTAAAGGCTCTGAAGAAGCTATATTTTTGCCGCAAACATGGTAATTTCTATGACATAATTTTTCAGCCAAAAAATTAATAATTTTCGTTTCAGGAATTGCAACTTTCAAAAGGGTTTTGAAAAAATTAATTATTCCAACAAAAATATGGAGGAAAGAAATGTTTCCACTGTGCTTTTTGATTTCCTTGAAAATCGAAATGTCTCTACTCCAACTTTGGAAAAAATACAGAGCAAGTTTCAAGTTCCCGATGGTAATAGCGATGCACACATTTATGAATTCCTTGAAAATCGCTTACTTCAAAATACTTTTTTGCTAAACCTTTTCATTCGTTGTTATTATTGGGATTTTGTTGTTTTAAATTATCCTTTTCCAATTGAAAATAATGAAAATGAAATTTTGTAACCCTACAATTAAAACTTACATTAAGCTCATTACACCTTTGAAGACAAACAAAAAACAAAGATCCAAAAACCAAAAGTCATAATAAAAATTGAAGTTGGTAGAAATGCATCTTACATGCATATATGTATATTAGTATTATCGATTTGTTCTTAAAATGCACTTTTTTCGAGTTTTTTTTTCACCAAAACATATTATTGATTTATAAATATGGCTATAAACTCAAAAAGACCTTTGATGGAAAACAACGAAATTGATAGTTTTTTATAATCAAATGGTCTTTCTCCGTTTGTTTATTTTTTAGCTCATTTTTATTTTTTTTTAAAAACTATTTATTTTTATGGAAGTTTTTTCAATACAAGCATGAATTTTATATTTTTAACGTTTTTGTTATTTGTTTCTAAAGTATCTGGTAAATTATAAGATGCTTCTTCGAATAGTAATAACCCATTTTAGCAACTCCTCGATGCATTAGCAAAACATTTCCTGGACCTGATAAAAATATAGTTTGTGTATGTAATTCAACTTATTGTGATGATATCGAAGAGGTTGAAATTTCTCCGGGAAATATTTATGTTTATGAATCAACTCTTGATGGAAAGCGTTTGGAACTTCGAAAAATTGCTCCTCAGCAGCTTAAAACAGATGTCAAAATTACCATAAATATTAACAAAAACAAGAAATTTCAAAAACTGTTTGGCTTTGGTGGAGCTTTTACCGATGCTGTTGGGATAAATTTGCTGAAACTTAGCAAAGAGAGTCAGAAAAAGTTGCTTTATTCTTATTTTAATCCAAAAAGTTTGCTTTTTCCGAGTTTTTTGGAGTCGATAAATTGTTTTTTAAGGTGGAATTGGATACACTTTTGGACGAGTTCCAATAGCTTCCACTGATTTTTCTACTCGAGTTTATTCCTACGATGAAACTTTGGATGATTTTGAACTAAGAGATTTTAAACTCCAAGAAGAAGATTTTAAATATAAAGTAAAATTTAACATTTTTTCTTTTGAAACCAATTTTTAATGTTTGAATTATAAACTTAGATTCCATTTATAAAAGACGCAAATATTATGACAGAAAAAAAACTGAAACTTATTGGAACCCCTTGGTCAGCGCCCGGATGGATGAAAGCGAGTAAAAATATGACAGGCATTGGAGGACTTACTGGAAATGTTGAAGGCAAATATTATTCGACATGGGCTGATTATTTTGTTAAGTAAGCTTCAGACTTTTTTAAATATTTTTTTGAGTTAAATGTTTTCCAGATTTTTGGAAAATTATGCAAAAGAAGGCATTAAATTTTGGGGAATTACAATTCAAAATGAACCTTCCTCAGGTTTGCTGCCACATTATTATTGGCAAACGATGGCAATGGATGCTAAAACTCAAGTTGCATTCGTTCGATTACATTTAAAATCGAAGCTTGATAAAAGTATTTATGCATCGAATAAATTAAAAATTATGGCACACGATGATAATCGTCCAGGATTATTAACAGCTGCTTTCGAAGTAAAATATTTTTTATTTATATAGAAAAATAAAATAAATTGATTTTTAAGATTATGAGTGACCCAGAAGGTGCCAAACACATTGACGGCTATGCTGTTCATTGGTACCAGGATGATTATGGTCATTTGTCTCGCTTGAATGAAACTCATAAACTTGACCCCAAAAAATTTATTTTGAACACAGAGGTTCACAAATTTTTCTTTCTTCAAAATTAATAAAAAATATTTTTCAGGCTTGCAATGGCTTCCAATCACCTCTTCGAGGTGTGTGGCTTGGAAGTTGGGCTCGAGCAGAACGATATGCCAAAGACATAATTGAAACATTAAATAATTGGAGCACGGGATGGATCGATTGGAATTTATGTTTAGATATTCATGGTGGACCTACATGGGCCAAAAATTATGTGGATGCTCCAATTATTGTAATTCCCGAAAACGATACTTTTTACAAACAGCCTATGTTTTATGCTTTGGGAGCTTTTAGTCGTTTTATTCTTCCAAATTCAGTTCGAATTCATAGCTGGGTTGATGACGCCAAAGAATACAGAGATTTAAGTTTTACATCATTTTTAACTCCCCAAAATACAACAGTAACAGTTTTGCTTAATCGTGGAAACAATGGAATTGCTTTAACCCTCAATGACTCGGACGAAGAAGAAAAAGAAAAATCAACAATGGTAACCTTGGCTCCAAGGTCTATAACAACCATTTTGTGGAAAAGTATTTGAAGTTCTTTAAAATGTTTGAAATTCACGTGAATGCACTTTTCCGTTATCTTTGATGCTTGCTTTTAATAAAATTGTTTGTTTTTTGTGAAATTTAAAAGCGATTTTTTTTTCCAGTTATTTTTAACGCTTCTTTTTTAAATTTAAAAAATGATTCATAAAAAGAAAATTTCATAAAAATAAATCGGTGTTAGTCGTCGTGTAATACGGCGATAATGCAAAGTCAATCACATCACTTCAAGTTTTAGTGCATCTATGACTCATCAACCAAAAATATGACTGCTGCGCAACCTTTTTTTCTTTTATAAAAGTTTTAAAGGGAAAAAGGGATACACCGCCATACACAACAACGGAAAGTGGGAGGAAACTAGTTGTTTGCTGTTGAAAACAATAATAATTCTAGAGAAATCAATTCTCTTTGGAAAAAAAGAATAATGAATAAAAAAGTGGAAATATATATATATTCTACATGAGACGAAAAAAACCTTTTTATTTTTATATTTGTTGATTATGTCGACAGACGTAGAAAAAGTCGGTTGAAAAAAAGAGGATTTTGGATAGTTTTTGCACTTTTTTTCATTCGGGAGTTTTATCTTTGGGAGTAAAGTTTTTCTTTCGATATTAGTCTCTGAAATGCTTTCTTATCAGTGCTCTGTGCTGCAAATTTTCTTTACTTTCGCGATTTTTTCTTTGTTATCAAAGTCTAAAAACCACCGAACTTTCTACTGATGAAAATTGTTTTTATCGATTATGATCGTTCGATTTCCATTTTCTTTTCTGTTTTTCCCACTTTTTTCATTTTTCTTTGGTGAAACAATTTTTTTTAAACAAACTTTTTAATTCCTATTCTTCCTCTTTTTTTTTCATCGTCTTTGGTTTTTTTTTTGCTTACATTTGCGCTTGCAACAAAAAAGCATTGGAAACAAATTTTTTTTATTTAATGTTTGCATTCGCAAAAAATAAAAACCAACAAAACCACGAGAATGAAGGAAGCAAGCGAGCCTCGTTTTTTGCGCCATTACTACTTACTCAACTATGTATGATGTATGATGGTGTGGTTGCGTTGCTTAGAAGCATCTTATTGATTTGCAAGCATTATTTTTTTTGTCGTCCACTTTTTTCTCTTCTGTCACCTGCGTTTGGTTTTTTTGTGTGGTTTTTTTATTTTTGGTTAAAAAAGAAATTAATTTTACTTTTATTATTTTTTTATTATTAAAAAGTAAAAATATAAAAATCTCCCATTAAGTGCTTTTCATGTGAGTGAATAAAAAAGTATTAAAATTATTTTTATTTTTGGCTTTGCTTCTGCAACCAACAAAGGCTTTGCCCTTTTTTCTCTTCTTTTTTTGTTTTCTAAAATAGCAACCACGTTTTCAAAACAAAACAAAAAAACTATAGGTCATTCACCTCATCGTAGGTAGATGTTTCGAAATGCCATGGAAATATGTGTGCGTCATCATTTATTCATTCTTTGCCATTTGGTGGTTTCTTAATTTTTTTTCCCTCTCGTTATTTTACGTGTATAAAAACCATGTTTAAAAAATTTATATTTTTATTTTTAGAAACAAATTTATCTACCTTAAATTTTCTTTTATTACAATATGTCGAACGGTCCACCACCATATTATCCAAATGTAAGTTTTTTTTTACTTTACCCCATTTTTTGCTTTTTTTGGCTTTTAACACTACCATCGATTTTGCATTATCGAAAATTACCATCATAGTTACCTACTTTGCTTTTTTACGTTTATTTATTATTTCATTTTTAACACTCTCAAGCATAGTTGTTTTAATGCACTAACCACACGTTTCTTTTTATTTTTCATAGCAACAGCATCAGCCCTATCCTAATGCACCTTATCCTAATTATGGTTATCCTCAGCAAAATCAACAACAACAACCCTATGGATACGGATATCCTCAAGGTCCTCAACATAATCAAGGTGGATATTATCCTCAAAATCCCCAACCACAAGTAGTGTATGTTGAAGAACGAGGAAGACGGGGAAACGATAGTAGTAATAATTGCTGTTTATGGGCATTACTTGCATGCTGTTGTGGTTGCTGCCTTGCTGATTGTTGTGATTAAACAAACTTTGAAACAATTATTGATCATATTTCTCTTAAATTACTTCACTATATTTTTCAATCCTTTTTATATTTTTTTATTATTGTTTGCAACGGGTTGAAGAATTTCATCTTTACAACTCTGTTTTTTTATTCTCCTGAAATCATCGTTTTTTATTTGTTTTTTTCTTTCTTGAAATGGCTAAAAATTTTTATTATTGATTGTTGTTGTTAAAAATTTTTAAACAAACATTATTTTGCCTTAAAGAAAATAAAATATTTTTAACAAACAATTGCATTAATTCCTTATAATTTATCCATTTTTTTAAACATTATTTGTACTGATAATTACATAAACATATTAAAAAAAGTTGATTTGATACTATGACTTGCTATTAACAAAAAACTTAATATAAAAACTGCTTTTTTTAACTGTCTTTGATGATAATGAAATTATTTTATAATTTATTTTAAACAAATTGTGAAATAAAAAATTACATTAAAGTTAACGAAGAGCTTTACAAACAAACAAAGAGTGAAAAATGATCCAGAAACATTTTGAACAAATAATTCATTTTAAAAATAAATTTTTCTTCTTCTTGGAATGGTGCTTTTAAAAAATTTATTTTTTTCCCCACAAAAACAATGTTTTATTTTTGCATTTATTTTGTTTAACTACTGTATGAAAAGCTCATCAAGCAGGTTTGATCACTGACCGTTTACGTAAGCGATCTCATTCGTAAAAAAGAATGTTGATCATGGCTTCTCGCATTTATATTTTTTTGTGCAAAATTCTCGCTTTCATTTTTTGGTTTCACAAAGTTTAGACAAATTGTACATATTCTTTTTTTGCTACTATTTTGTTTACACTCAAAAAGGTTTGCTCGCGTGTAGCATAAAAACAACACATTTAAAGAAGAGTCTTTTGCAACGGTTTTCATTGTGGTCCATAAATAAAAAAGAATATTATTGGCTTTTGGCACTTCTTCGGTATAAGCACCCCGGGTTCTGGTTCTTTAAGAATCCTTTTGGGTTCTGGATCTTTAAGAATCTTTTAGATCCAGATCCTATAAGTTATATTAAAGATCCAGAACCCATTCTAAAAGATCCAGATCCTTTAAAGTTAAGATCCAGATCCTTTGAGAATCTTTAAGATCCAGATCCTTTAAATAAAGATCCAGAACCCAAAGGGATTCTTAAAGATCCAGAACCCAAAGGGATTCTTAAAGATCCAGAACCCAAAGGGATTCGTAAAGATCCAGAACCCAAAGGGATTCTTAAAGATCCAGAACCCAAAGGGATTCATAAAGATCCAGAACCCATTCTAAAAGATCCAGATCCCAAAAAGGCTCTTAATGATCCAGATCCTTCAAAGTTAAGATCCAGATCCTTTTAATAAAGATCCATAACCTAAAAAGGATCCTAAAGATCCAGATCCCAAAAGGATTCTTTAAGATCCAGATCCTATAAAAGATTCTTAAAGATCCAGATCCTATAAATAATATTAAAGATCCAGATCCTATAAATAATGTTAAAGATCCAGAACCCAAAAGGTTTCTTAGAGATCCAGAACCTATAAAGGATCTTAATGATCCAGAACCCTTAAAGGATTCTTAAAGAACCAGAACCCGGGGTGCTTATACCGAAGAAGTACCTGGCTTTTTTCTATGAAAGGATGCCAATGAGGAATAGCTAAAATTGCCTCGCGGCTTACATCTCGTTTGAAAACATTTTATTGAGAACTGGAAGTAATAATCGTTCTATTTACCATTTTTAATTTTGTTTGAGTTACTGTGATACTTTATTGCTTTTTTTACAAAAAAAAAGGAATTTCTATGGCGGAAGATCTGTTTTATGGTTTGTTTTTATACTTTCTTCTATAAAATAACTCAAGGAGTTTTATTTTGTGTAATTGCTCGTTTGAGCTGCTCACTCGCAGAAGTATTACTGGGAAATTTTTTCATGACATCAACAAAGTGGTTAGCGGCTTTTTCCCATTCATGCATTCCATAAGCAGCCATTCCCATTCTGTAATTTACAATTTTGAGTATCGCAAAATAATTAAGTTACTAAAAAACCTGTATATTGCATTTTCAGGATCTCCACCTTTATCCAATGCAAGTTGGGCAGCATTATATGCCAAATAAAAAGCGCCAGTACGTAAATAAGTTAATGATTTATTCAAATATAAGACTGCAAGCTCAGGATTGTAGCGAAGAGCACGATCATACAACATTGATGCGCCATTAAAATTTCCTTTTTTAAAGCGGTCATTAGCCATATTACGAATTAATTCAACATCATTGCTCATTGGTACATACCTAACAAAATATTTATGTGTTAATAATTAAATGCATTAATTTAAAACATACCATCGCTGTGCGCCAATTTTATTTAAAAGGTCGTAATCAGTGGGATCAACAAAAATGACATCTGAAGGGGAATCAATGCGGATTGATGGAGTTTTATTATTTGAAGCATATCGAAGCCAAGGTTCTTTAATTATTAATATAGTCCCTTGGATCAACCATTCAAGATCATCAAGTTTGTAAGAAAAGTTATAAAATGATACTTCTTCAACATCTCCTAAAATTTCATAAAAAATTATTGGATTACAAATCATCGGAAAATTCAATATTTACCATTTAAATCTTGTATTAATGTACCCACACCAACTATTGGAACTGGCATAACAATCGCTTGACAAACCAAATATCGTCCATGATGTACCATAGGCACTTTCATATCACACAAGTTTATTGGTTTCAAATCTTCAAGCAGTAATTTGCAACTGTGGGCCTCACCTAAATTCAATTAAGCTTTTAAAAATTTGATAAACGTGCAAACCTGATAAAAATGTAGTTCTCGTAACAAACTCGTCGTTACCAGTTTTAGGTTGTAAAGTTCGAAGTTGCCACGAAAAACGCTCATTATCAGGATTTCGGTGTGGCCTTGGTTTGGGATTGCTTTGGTTTAAGATTTTCGCTGCTTCGGCCTTCTCCATTAATTTTAAAATATCGTCCGCCATTTTCTAAAACGAGGAAAACAAAATTATTATCTGCATTAAAATAAGAATGTATTTATGCAAAACGTTGTTGAACAAAGTTGTGGTATGATAAAATATTTATTTAACTTCAAGCCATTTGGTCGGCCGACCGGCAGTTAGCATTACAAAATGCGAAAAGTAAAAAAAATCAATTCATGCTCGATCTCCTAGAAAAAATAGAGAAAGATAAGATCGCCGATTTCACAGTTTTGCTGAGAAATCGAGACAGTATTAGTAAAAACAAAACAGAGCAGACGACAAGAAAAATTGCCAGCTAACAAAAATATATGCGAATATTTTTTTAATATAGATTTAAATTGAAGGAATACAATAACCCTGTTTTTTAATACAATGTTTTTAAATTTCATATATTAAATGATAAGTAAAAACGATAAAATAATTCATCGAAAAAAAGAAAAAAAAGATAAGAAAATCTTTTTAAACAAAAATTATTTAAGAACTGATCATTCCGATCAGTCTTAGTTTGATTTGAAAAAAAGAACAAAAAAGGCTATAAAATTGAACATACTACAAACTGCAGAATTATTTGTGCCAAGCAGAGGTGTACTAGAAAATGAGAAATTTGTTGAGTTATTAAGTTTAGTAGATGCCAGCTTTGGCTCAAAACACCTTTATTTTTCATATTTTTGGGTAGTAAATTTTATATGATTCGATAAGATTTTTCATAGCTCTATATCCTAAAAATAATAAAGACTCATAAAAATTTATCTTAAACTAAATTGATTCTATGGTTCAGTGGTAAAACAGAATCATGCAAAGTTATTATTTTATGTAGTAAAGAGTTATAATTAATTAATTGATAAAAAATCTGGAACTTCTAACAAAACAAAAAACAAAAAAGAATTTTATTTAAAAAAGAAATTGAGTTTCGAATTCGAAAACGTCAGTCAAAAAAAGAATTATGCGCTTTAACGAGATTCCGTGAAAAGAAAATTTTAAATAATAATGCTTAGTTTAAACTTTAAAGGAAGTCAACATGTTAGTTAAATCAAGAGCGAAAAAATTTTTATAATAAACATTGAAAACAATAAATAAAAACAAAGTAAAAAAATACAAAATAAAATAAAATCTTAGTCTTCTTCCCAAAATTCTTAGCTGTCATCAGAAGGAGGAGAAGTTTGCTTTTTGGTTGATACTAAATGAGGAAATATTTCAGGATACTTGTGTGCTTCCATGGCAACATAATATTGGGTTTCAAGTTCTTTAATTTTCGCAATTGAAAGTTTGATCCTTTCTTGAACATCTTCAATTCCTAATAATGCTTCATTCACTTCTGCAGTTTTTTCAATAATAGCCTTTTCATCTCCATTTTTCCGAAGTTCAATTAATTCTGCTTTAAGCCGGTCATGATTTACTTGTTTTTTGGGTAATTCATCGCTAACTTTTATCGCTTTAATTTGAGCATCAAATATACGAACATGTAATTTGAACGCCTCATGATCAGGATGCTTGGGATCACCATATTTCTTTATAATTGATTTCACCTCTTCATCCAGGGTTGAAAAAACTTTTGGATCAATAAGAACTTTGACATCATTTTCGTCAAAATTTTGCTTATTGATTGAGACATTTGAGGCAAGTTCTTTTGAGCATTTAAGTTTGGATTGATTGTTAGTCATTTTAATAATAATAAAAACTGAATTGTGTTTGATTCTAAAAAGAAGTCAGAAATTAAAAATTTGGAAAATGTTGGGATTAAAAAAAAAAAAAAAAATTAAGAAAATACATATATAAAATTCGTAAGTAAAAAAAATTAGTAGTCGCTAAATTTGTTATAAATCAATATGAGCAGTCCGGAACGATGCAGTAGAAAAGCAAATGAAAAAATTAAGAGTTTATTCTTTTTCAAGTATCTGGAATTAGGTGAACAAGAAAAAATGGTCAAGGTGGAATGTGTTAAGAGTGCCTAATAATGAAATGTGCTATGGATTAAGAGCGAAATAAAAATGATTCGTCCCAAAGCGAAAATTGGGCATCTAAAATTTATTTATTTGCAAGCAAAGCTCTAGCGCCATTTTTCCTTCAAATAAAAAAAAATAGTAAATGGTCTAGAAAATCAAGTTTGTTTTTGAATAACAAATATCAGGCTCATAAGATATATTATTCTTCAACCAAAATACTTAAGAAATATTTGAAGGTAATTGACCCAATTGGAAGTGTAAGGAAAAGAATTGTAAAGCTCAGCACTTTTTGTTATGTGTTTTTATTCTCACAAAAAAATAATACAACAAAGTATTTTTTTGTCTTAAATTAAAGGTTCACACCTTCTCCTTCAATCAGCACCATAACATATAGAAATTCGAACAAATTTGAATAAAAAGTAAAAATTTCATGTTTGCATATTTCACCAACCATTGATAATAATAAAAATAACAAACTTATTTAAAAATTTCTTATTTTAGCTTGTAAGTAACAAAAACCTTTAAAAATAAAGTGTTTTTTTATTATCTTTTGAATGTAATGAATCTCTTGTATAATTTATTTCAAGCCAATTATGGAATAAAAAATAACAATCAATTGATTTTGCTTTTATTTTCAATTAGTAATGGATAAACGAAAAAAGTGTAAAGATGCAAAACAATACCACAATAGAAAGAAAAAAACAATTTGGCCCATTTGCAAAAAAAAAAAAAAATCAAATACGAAAATTATTAATTATTGAAAATAATTTCAACATCTCTGTTGTAATAATTTTTATGATTAATATTGAAATCATGTGACTAGAAAAAATGGAATTCTTCTCATCACTTTTTCTCAAATAAAAATGCTTTTCTGAAGCAATAATTGAATTTATTCATTAATGCATTCTTCTTTTAAATGTTATTTTGCATTCGGTAATCATTAAAATAATTTATATAAAAACGGAAAAGCAAAAACTATTATTGCATTTTTTACGTTTTCTCAACATTTCTATATTTTCGAATTATTTAAATATTTTGTCTTACGTAGCTTTAAACGTTATAGTTGTCAGTAAAAAACTTATAAAAACAAAATTTCGTGGATTAAAGGTTCTTACAAGGGAACGGATTAGCATGTCAAATCGCTGGGAAGATTTGGCCTATACCAATCGATAGAGCTCAAAAAGCTAGACTATGGGCCAAAATCCTAGCTGCCCACCAATTCAAAAAAAATTAGTTTCGTCAGATCAAAGTTTAAAATTCCTGGACTTTGAAGCTTTTTTCACTTTTTCTTCCCTTTTCAGTCATTTTTTGAATCGCTTTTCTTTTTTTTGGCGTTTTGTTGAACCTTGAAAATTTTTCTAAGTATCGAAAAAAAGACGGTTTTTTCGTTATTTTTGTTCAACTTTGATCTGACGAAACTAATTTTTTTTAAATTGGTGGGCAGCTAGGATTTTGGCCCATAGTCTAACTTTTTGAGCTCTATCGATTGGTATAGGCCAAATCTCCCCAGCGATTTGACATGCTAATCCGTTCCCTTGTTAGTTTTAAAACATCAACGAAATTTTAGGCAAATATTTTGACAATATGGCTAATTTTATTCTCATCTTCATTTTTGCCATTATTTTGATGAAAGGATTTGCTGATGCCGAATGTTGCAATAATATTACTAAAAGCTGTAAAGATGACTTTGTTGATCGATTGAGAAGAGTTTGTCATTTTTAGTCAAATCCTTACCATCCGAAGACATTAAAATTAAATGATTGTCAAGCAACACTCCCAGAGAGCTGTTGTGAAGTTGGCTGCACCGATTGTCAAATCATTGCTTGCTTTTGCCATCCATAAGTTATTTTTAACTAAACTATCATACTAAAATAATCATCAAAGTTTGATTTCATAATCTCTTAACTGCTAATGTAATAAATAAATCATTAATCAAAAAATCTTTAATAATCTTGAAGAAGCTTCTTTTAAAACATGTGATATTTGTTTTTTATTTATTTCAAACTTTACTGTAAGTAGCAAAGATAGTAATAAAAAATACATAAAGTTATTAAAAAAGTTATTACTATAGCTTGAAAGTAACAAAAAAATGTTAAAATAAAATTTTTTGGTTACATCATTGGAAGATAGTAATGTAAATTGTTGAAATGGAAAATTTATAGTTACTATAGCTTGATAGTAATCATAATTTAACTGTAAATTTTCATAATAAAAAATAACTTTAACTAATAATAAAAGTAAAGAAAACCTGATTTTGATCTACATGCTATTTTAAGTTTTTTTGTGAAGGAGAGAACGTTTAAAGATGTTTTTTTATCATTTATTTTTATGGGCGCTCACTTTAACGACGATGATTTGTTACACCAAAAAATAAAGCAAGCAATCACTGCAAAAAAAGAAGCAATAAAAGAACAGATTTTAGTAGTCAGCTTTATTTCAAAAGCTTTTTGAACTACCACCAACAAGCACTATCGTTCATTTTGCTGCTGACCAACAACAACAAAAACTATAACTTGGCTTGTGTGTGAAAGAAATAAAATGGAAAAGGATAGGGATAAAAACTTGCTTTCTTCCTTTTTTTCGAGAGGCCAACAATTGTCATTATTGAAGATGATGACGATGAAGAGGGTGAAGAAGATACTCTCTTTTGCTTATTTTCTATCTATCGTGTATCTTTTTTTTAGTTATTCACAAAATAAAATATTTTCAATGTCTGGTTATTATTGATTACTTTAAAAAATAAATTTAAAAAAATTTGAGTATCTTAGCAGCGGGAGTCCAGCAAATGGCAACAAAAAAAAAGAAGAAACGACAAATAACGCGATTCATAAAAAAATGAAGAACCTATCTATCAATTCATCATTTTTTTATTTTCTCTCTCTCACTTATTCGAAAAACATGAAATGTTGCTTTTTGAGCTCCTCTTTTTTTGCTTGCGACTGAATGAATGACTGACTCTCGTTTGTGGCATTTTTTTCTTCTTCGTTTTTTTTTCAAGTGGATTAATTTTAACGTGTTTCAATGTTTCAAATATATCTTTGGCATGAAATCCAATCTTCTGCCTTCTTTTTTTTCTTTTTTTCTTTTAACCGGAAACAAAAAAACGAGCAACATCGACGTGCGGCAGCGCAGCTCATTCGTTTTCAACTTTTTTTTGAAACAAAAAACAAATTTTGTCTTTTTTTACAAACTTTTTTTTATTGTTAATCCTCTACTTGAAGCCTAAAACTTTAAAACATATGTTTTTTTAAATTAGAAAAAGATTATTTTAAAAAGTTTTTCGCAAAAAAAATTTTTTTTTTGCATTTTCTTCTTCTTTTTAATTAATGGAATGGAAAGCTATTAATGGCTTTACTCAATTATTTCTTTCGTTTTCTCTTCTTTTTTTCTTTCTCTGCCACAGAGAAACTTTTTTTTAATTTGTGCCTATGTTTGCTTATTTGTGTTTGTGTTTCTTTTTTTTATGAATAATATTTCTTTCAAGTGGAGCTAATTTAAAAAAATAAAAATAAAGTTTTTCTTTAGTTTTTTTTTTGTTTCTTCCATGGATGCTCAAAATGTTGCACAACGTATTCGTTTTGATGCAGAAGATAAACTTCCTCCAGAATATTGGGATCGATTGCGGCAACAACCACAATCATCAAAAATGATGGGAGAAATAAAAAATAAACAACAACAAAATGATTCAAATTTTGTTAAAAAAATTGATCCAAATGGTAAAAATTTAATTTTTATCGTTAAAATTTTTAACAAAAAATAACATATATATTTTTAGAATGGGCACAAGCTCCTGAATTTATTCCGCGCCATCAACAATCATTAGCAAATAGTTTTGGTTATTCCAATCCTTTATCAAACATTCCATTTAATAATAATATAAACACTAACAATAATAATGGCATAATTTATGGGTCATCAAATCTTCCAAATCAAAATGACAATATTTTAACTCAAAGCTTAATGGAAAGCTCAATTTATAGTAACTCGAGTAGTGCATTTACAACTCCACCACCAGGTAACATTTTAGTCTTTTTTCAAAGCTAAATAAAAAATATTTATGTGATTTTTAGATGTGCCACGATTTGCATCCATGCCACCACCTGTAGGAGTGGCTCCAACAACTTTACCCTTTAATTTGCAACCTATATTTAACCACCGCCATCAAAATGCTCCCACTCATCCATCCCATACACAATTTCACCCATTTCGACCTCCACCACAAGCATGTGTTCCTATTTCATCCTCCAATGCCGCCGCCGCAGCAGCATTTGGAAATATTGTTCCTAAAGGTTATTCAGCAAATTTTTTTACTTCAATCAATTGTGAGTTTTACCTCTCTCTCATTTTTGTCTTTGATTTTTTTACTGCTGCTTTACACTTTTTTTAAAACTGACGTTAGCCTCCTAAAAGCAAGAAAAATAGAAAGGGAAAAAGGAAGAAAGACAGAGATAAAAAGTGATTGACATAGGTCAATTTTGTTAACAAAAGAAAGTTAAAGAGATAGGTTTTTCAAAGCAAAAGCAGCTAATTGAATGAAGAATGATAGGAAAGAAAAAAAAGTGAAAAGTTAAAAAACTGATTTTCTTTATTTTGACGTTTTTAAGCGGGTATTGGTCCACCAATTGCTGCAATAGTTTTAAAGAAAAAACGTCGACGACGTTCAAGACGAATTATTAATATGAATGATTTCAATCAACACCAAGAAAATGATCAAAATAAAGGTGATGGTTCCATGCAGCATCCAAATGATCCAAATAATATTATTTATGAATCTTTAAATGATGTTAAGCAACGACTTCAATGGCAGCCACAAAAAACACACAATCAAGAATTTTCATCGCCTCACAAACAACAACAGAGGCAAAATGGTAACAGAGGTGGAGGGCAAATGAGAAGTATGTCCTCAGAGCCAGACCTTGCGAGCATGGTAATCTTTTTTTCCTTCGAGACTAAATTATTAAATTGATTTTGTGTTTTTTTTGCAGACAAACTCAGATAACAATTATGGCGGTCGACATTATTTTGCTTCCTCATCACCCACTTCATCTCAACATCAAATCAATAATATTGGCGGCGGCAGTGGTAGTGGAGGAAGAAGATTGACGAGTGTTGATTCGTGCCCGGAATTGTCAGATGAACAATTAAAACTTTGGGACGATATTTTGGTTAGCATTTAATTTTTCTTTATTTTATTTCATAACTAAAAATTATTTATAATTTTTTTAGTATAACGCTGTTGTAAACGATTCTTCCTCTGCCAACGGTGTTCATCAAGATACAAAAAATAAAATGAGAAAAGAATTATCTGCTGCAAAAATAAGTTCTCGAAGTGAAACTCCAGAATTTGGTGAAAATAATGTTGTTCAAAAACGAAATAAAGAAAAATCTGGAAGTCCTGTTATGAGAACTTCAAGTAAGTTTTTTCTTCCCAAAAAAAACTAACCTACAAAGAATTTTTTTTTTAGTTTATGAATTATGCCCTTCTTCGATTTATGATGAAGAAAATAACGCTGAATTTATTGATGAAAATGAAAGAGAAAAGTTTTTGGAAGAAATGAGTAACAGTCGTTCAGCGGTATTTGATCCAAGCTTTAGTGCTGAACTTAATAATAAACCCAGCAATATTGATCGACCCAAAACCATTGAAGATAGTTTTAATTTGATTCAACAAAGCGGAAATGAATTGGAAGATTTGAAATTTAAATCACCTCAGGTTTGTTGCTTTGGAATTGAAAATCCAAAAAAAAATGAAAGCAAAGTTTTTAGAAAGAAAAACCTATAAATGGAATAAATGGTTCATCAGCTACCCAGTATATGACTTATTTCAACCCAAAAACTAATGGAATTAAAAATGAAGTTTATAATCCTTCCGCTGTTTATGATATGGACCCAAAAATTGAAGAAGATTATTTTGAAGGAATGCGAATTCGGGTAAATGCTTTTGATAATTGTGAAGTAAGTCCAAATTAAAAATAAATTTAAAACCACGATTCTCAAAAATTACTTTATTTCACAGGATTTGGAATTATCTGAATCAGAATGCCCTCAACCTTCTCGATTTCAACAATTACAATGGGCTTTACAAAGACATAGTGAAAGATATGTTCAAGTAGCTCCTCCGGATCGCGCTTGTTGTTCATTAATGTAATTGTTTTTCACTATTACAGTATTATTCTTTTAAAATGAATTTGGTTTAAATAAAGTAACTTTTTAAAACGAATTTAATCACAAATTTCAAAATCAGGATAAATTTATTTATCAAAAAAAAAATTATGTAATGTCAAGTACACAAAAACATGATTTTCATTTGGGCTACTCTTCTTTTTATTGTAAGTTCATTAGTTGGAAATGTAATTATTTGCTTCTTTTTTAATTGCGGAATCATTTTTAATCCATTTTACATGATGCTTTTTTGTTTCATCACAATCAGAAGTTTTCTTTTTATGTATTCTTCAACAAGTTATCGATAGCAACAAAAAACGTTTGAAATTCTTAAAATTTTATTACTATAGCTTGAAAGTAACGAAAAACTTTTTGAAATGAAATGTTTTAAGTTACTCTCTTTTCATGATAGTAAGTGAAAATTTTGTATACGCAATTTGTTAGTTACTTTGAAGCTATAGTAATTATTATTTTAGATAAAAGTATTACTTTCATTTTTATTTTTCTCATTTAAGGGTTCTGAAATTTAAGGCAATTTTATTTATTGTGCATGCGAAAAAGCCTTTTATTTTTGAATCATCCACCATGATTCAAAACTTCGAGAAAGCAATAAAAAATTTGGTGTGAAGCATTTCTTTTTTTAAAAACAGCAAAATTACAAAGTCAAGTTTTTTGTTGCAACAGCTTTGTTCTTCTCTTTTCATAAAAATTGAAGGGTAATATTTTTTAGATGGTTTTATATAACTTTTTATAACCATGCTATCCTTAATGGATCTCCACCTTTATTAAATTTTTATAAATTCTCTGTAGCTTTTTTATCTTATCTTTTTTTTTCATGTGCACATTCCTTTCATTTTTTATTCTTCGCTGATTCCTTACTTTTTTGGTGACACCTTTTTTTTACTCAAAAACATTATCCTTATCCTTTCTTTGACCATTTACACCGACCTACAATGTTTTCGTGACTTTTAATTTTTTCATTGTCAAATCTTCATCAAAAAAAAAATTTGACCAGTCGGATGGATGATGGAACGGCGAGAGAGACAGAGAAATGTCCTTGCACACACACTCACTGGCCATTCGTTTTGTGCAGGTTGGCTGCAGCTGCGCGCCTTTTTTCTTTTCTTCGTTTCTCTCTTTTTCATTCTTTCTTCTTTCCTTTTTCGACGACAACGACAAAAGAATATTTTTTTGTACTTTTTCAAATATTTTTTCTTCCATTCCACGTTTTTGAGAGTTTTGTTACTTTTTTGCATTTGTTTTATATGCTTGTGTATAAAAATCAACCGTTAGCCTTCCTTTCCTATTTCGTAAATGACACCACCATCACCAATGCATTTCTCTGAAACTTTTGATTTGATTCATCGATATTTTTCTTCTTTTTTTGGTGATGAATCATATTCTTTCTCTCTTGCCTGCTTAAAATTCTATCCGTGCTTTCGATCAATTCGTTTTTCTCTCTTTATTCGTGTTGCGTTTTTTCACTGTTTTTTTCTTTGTTTGTTACAACAATCACATATTTTATTAACATTGCTCTATTTTCAGGGAGGTTATTTATATTCCTCATCTAAACCTTTACCAAAGATGGCTTCGCGTAAAACTGTTGGACGTCGACAACGTACTGTTCGTACAACCAGCAATGTTTTTGCTATGTTTGGACAAGCTGAAATACAAGAATTCAAGGAGGCTTTCAACTTAATAGATCAAAATCATGATGGCTTTATCGATCAAAGTGATTTACATGATATGTTTGCATCTCTCGGTATGTTTCTTTATCTTCTTTCCATCTTGTATATGTTCATTATTGTTATAGGAAAAGAAGTTACCGACGATTTTCTTGATAAAATGATTACTGAAGCTCCTGGACAAATCAACTTTACAATGTTCTTGACTCTTTTTGGTGAAAAACTTACTGGAACTGATCCTGAAGAAGTTATTCGTAATGCTTTCGTGTGCTTTGATGAAGATAACACTGGCTATATTACTGAAGATAGACTTCGTGAACTATTGACAACTATGGGAGATCGTTATTCACATGAACAGGTATGTCTTTTATATGCATTTTTGTTTGCTTGTGTCATAAGTATGTTGCTTCGTCGACATACTCTTGAAGGAGATAATGCTTTGTGCTAATCACTAACTAATGAACAACATGTATGATCGATTCACTTTTAGGTTGATGAACTTTTCCGTGATGCTCCTATTGTTAATGGCAAATTCAATTACATTGAATTCACTCGTATGCTCAAACATGGAACCAAAGATGATGCTTAACTTTTGCGAACTTTATATTGTTCAAATGCTTTTCGCTTTTCAATTTTATAATAATTTCTCAAAATGAATCTATTGTATTAATTTAATTTTTACGAGCTAATAAAGATCGTATCATGTAAATAAACTTTGTGTCTAACTTTGCTTTAACATTATTATCTGTTTATCAGACTTTGACTTCTTCCTTTGAGTAACATGTACATATACTTTGTGTTGAATATGATTAGTAAAAATGGATATGACCAGCATCAGTAAGACTAGTAACTACTATTCTTATGTTTAAAGTTAAACGACTAATGGAAATCTATGCTTTATGAGATAACTACTGTATTGATAACAATTTATTGCGTTTCAAAGACATAAATATAGCTTTTTAGTTGTTAGTTATATGACTTTCCCTTCGATCTCTTCTTGCTCTTTAACCACAGCACATTTGCAAGCTTCACGCCTTGCGCATCTTGGACATCGTTTGCTTACTAATGAAAAGCATTGTTGATGGAAGACAGCATGACATTGACGACATATTGTTGCATTTTCTGTGAATGGATAAATGTACTATAAAGTTGGGAGTTATTTAAAGCTATTAAATGGGATATAACAAACCTCGCTATTGCTGCAAAGCTCACAAACGAAAGCATTCCCTTTACATGATTCACATTCTTCTGTGATATGTTTTTTAAAAATGTTTACAATGGCTTTTAATTCCTCGAGTAACGTACAAGTTTTTGAGCTTCTATGTAGGGTTGGTATTTTATAATTAGCATGATAATTGTCCAACCCTGTTTCTAGGTCAATTTTTGCTACATTTAGCTCCCAGAAATGGTTTTTTTGACCTCAAAAACCACCTGGTAGTAAGGATTCTTAATAAAAGCCAAATTTTACAGCTTTTGGAATTTCTAAATCTAGCTTTTTTGACCCTAATACACATCCATCATCCAGCAGGTTTTCGTGGTCGAGAAAACCATTTCTTGATAAATAAAAGTAGCAAGACCCTAACACACAAGCTCAAAAACTTTCATCAAAGATTAGCAAATTTTCAAATAAAAAAGTCTAAAACTTCGATTTTTGGCAAAGTCCAATGTACTTTTTCTCTTTGTTGGTTAATACGTGCTTCGGAATATCGTACTTTTTCTTTTTTCTTTTTATTTAAAGACGCTTTTCCTTTTTTATCTATATTTACATTTCTTTAAATTCTTTTTTTTGCCGACTATCAAAGTTCCGTCTTTTTATCCTTTTTTGCTCTCACAAAAAGTTCTTTCTCCCAAACTTTTATTTTTATTCCTTCTCATTGAAAATGAAGAATAAAAATATCCGCTTTTGGCGCCAGTCATTAACAAGCTTTTTTTTCCCGCTTTTTCCCCAAAAAAAACAAAGTTTTTCAAAATCACAACTTTCTGTTTTCCTAATCGAAAAGTGCACCTGGCACAACTTTCCATTCCAAAAATTAATATATCGATGAAGAAAAAACGAAGACAAAAATTGTAACAACAACAACAAAATAAAGAGAAAATCTAAGCTAATAAAATTTGTTTAACAAAAATCATTACGTAAGGTAAAAAAGCGTTGAAATCAAAGTACCAAAAAAACTTAAATTTAGGTACATCAAATAGTGTAAAGAAAAAAATAACAAAAAGTGTGAAATGATGCGAAAGCTACTAATCTTGTTTTTGAGTAAATAATTGACAAAGTGCCAAAAGGTAAGTATGGAAAGCTTTACAAAAAAAAAATGATAAAAATCATTCAGAAGTGTAATGAATTTATTAAACGTATATTTAAAAAGATTCTTTTAAATTAGTGTGCATTTTAATTATTTAAAAAACAATTTATGTTTCACCGATAAATCAATATTTGCCAACAAGGGTTGCTAAACCGATCGAGGTTGTTTGGCGTTCGAAGTTGGGAATTTTCGGTTTTTTTGATCTGACCTATGTTCTGATTTTTCTCAAAGAAATCACTTTGGGAACTATATTTCGATTATTCTGAAAAATATGATTTAAAAGTTAGTTTTCTGCAAAAAACATGTTATTTTCAAAAAATAATTTAAAAAAATAACCTTATTTTAGAAACTTTTGGATGTCTATCGTCGATATTGCCGTCTATTTGTTGACGATTTGCCAATGAGAAAAAAATATCGAGCAACCATTGAAAAAGCTGAAAAGCTTTTTAATGCTTCAAGATGGATTCTAGATTCAATTAAACTTGAAGCTGATTTTACTTCGGAGACAGCTGCAAATAGAATGATAAAAAAAGTTATTAAACAAAAATTTAATAATACCATTAATCTAACGAGCAGCAAAAATTTTGAAGAGAATTTTAAACTATTAACTGAAAAATTTGCCAAAACCCAAGACAGTGAAAAGAATATATCTTCGAAAATGCTAAAGTTTGTAGATAACTCAATCATTCGAAAAAAGCAAAATTACTTTTATCCAAAGCCATTAATAAACTATATTCATGAAAATGCAAATTATGAAATTACCCGAATACTTCAGCGTTCTTCAAAAGAATCTTTTATTTTGACAAACAAAACACTTTGTTTTAAACTTTCTATAACTAATGTGAATCAAACTCAAATCCACGATGAAGCGTTATTTATTTCTGCCACAACACCCAATCTTATTGTCATTAAAAAAATAATTGTGAAAAATACACTTTTTGTTTCTTATCCTAAAACTGATACCTTATCCAATTTTATTCCAAAAATTGCTAAATGTGATTTACGGTATTTAATTATTTCATCACAAGTTTTAACTCTTTGTGAGTATAAGTTTCTTTTAAAAACAGGAAAAATTGAAAGAATTTCATTGGATGAAACTATCATAAAAATTGATGATAAAAACATTGCATCTTTGGAAGAATTGATGGAGAATTTATCTCAGGCAGACGCCTTGAAGTAAGTTTTTTTAATATAATTATTTGAAAGGAAATTTATCCACCAAATTTTAGATTCATCCCATCTCCTTCAATCAGCATCGAAACATTTGGAAAGATGAATGAAATGAAAAGAAAAGTAAAAATTTCATGTTTACATATTTCACCAATTATTGATATTTTTGATCCCATTGATTTTTGTACGTTTTTAAGTGTAAGTAATTATTTTAAAAGTTTGATTACATTTTTTTTATTTGTCGTTTTTTCAGAAACATGCAGCGAAGGATTCTATAATTAACCTCAGACATCCATTAGAAAATCCAAGTGACTATCTCCAACCATTTGTGACCAAATTGTTTGAAAAATGGAATCCTTTCAATGAAAAACCGTCTTTAAAATTAACTTATGCATAGGTATGTCTAAGGCCGGGATTTTTGTGACGCGTCCCGGTCCTGGCTTTCAAATTTTTTTACCATGGTAACACATTGATTTTTTATTTTTTTTAAATTACAACTTCTCGGCCGGGGATTGGGCCATGCTAGGCTTTTTAGTGCCACAAGACTCGCTGCCATACTTACTTCTTACTTATGCATTGTGAAACAATAAAAACAAGCAAATAATTATTTAATTGTTAACGAATTTTTATTAACAAAGAGTGGTGGTAACATCTTCCAAGAACGATGTTAAAAAATTAGTTACTATAGTTTGAGAGTAAAGCTGAACTTTAAAAATGAAATATTTTTGGTTGCCCTCAATGGAGTGACTTCGGACACTTTTCAAATTAACAAAAAAATAAGTATTTAACTTTGCAGTTAGTTGGATTTCCCTTCGATCTCTTCTTGCTCTTTAACCACAGCACATTTGCGAGCTTCACGCCTTGCGCATCTTGGACATCGTTTGCTTACTAATGAAAAGCATTGTTGATGGAAGACAGCATAACATTGACGACATATTGTTGCATTTTCAGTGAATGGATAAATGTACTATAATGATGGGAATTATTCGAAACTATTAGATGGGATATAACAAACCTCGCTATTGGTGCAAAGCTCACAAACGAAAGCATTGCCTTTACATGATTCACATTCTTCTGTGATATGTTTTTTGAAAATATTTACAATGGCTTTTAATTCCTCAAGTAGCGTTCCTTTCGATAGTAGATGCAAGTCAGTAAGAGAATAATATTCACTCGATTCCACGAAGTGTTGATATTTTCTTAAATGTTGAAGGATTCGAAGCTTTCTCGCCCACTAAAAACATGTTCTTTAGCAAACGTATATGTTTAGTAGGTTACTACTTACTCGACAGGAAAGAAAGAAGCATTTCATGAGCATTATTTGTTTTCGTAATTTACAAACTTCATTGATGCTATCAATGAATTGAAGAAGTGATGGATTTTGTTTTTCCAAGTTTATGATTGGTTTTTTATCCGTCACTACGAGCAACTTTTTACTTGTACGGCATACTTGACGTGGTTCAAAATCCCAATTTCTAACTACTCGAGCTGGAATTACCATTAAATCATTCCAATGACATTTGCGGCAATAATATTTCCCTGAATAGTCGCATAATCGAGGTTCAGCTTCTGCTCCCTCTTCTGCAAAAAAAGCTTTTGTTAAGAAAGAATTACTTTGAGAAAATGGAAGCTTTACCGAAACCAATGGCACTATGACATTCAAAGCATTCAAAATTTTGGAATACCAAAGTTGATTCAGGGCAAATTCGATATTCCAGTTCAAAGCTTGGTTCAGCAACAATGGAAGCTGCACATTGTCCAATAATATTTGGAATGCATTTATCATGAGTTCTAAATCCACATTTATTACATCTCCTCCAAGCTTGGGCTAATCTCCAAATGGTTGAAATGCATGTTTCACAATAAGGATTTCTACCTCGAACTGATTGAAGGAGGAATTCATGGCCTTGCCAACGACGAATATTTTCCATTTTTTGGCCATTTTGCAAATTTTCCTAAAATAAAGATGGAAATTTGTTTATATTCTTGGATTCACTTGGAAAAAGTTACTTGCCTCAAGTTGAGTTAATTCCAGTTTTAATTCAATCAAAAAATCCAAAACATGTTTACGTTTATTTTCTTCATTTTCGCCCATTTCAATAAGTAATTTTTTGCATAAATCTATTGCAATATGTAATTCATCACATTTATCAAATGTGGCTCGCTTGGTTCTTTCAGTTTCAACAACATTTCTTATTTGATTGTGAAGGAAATGTTTATAATCACTAATAAATACATCCGAATCTGCTTTATCACTGCCTATTCCTGAATCGTCTTCGGCAACTGACATCCTTAAAAAAATATATAAGTTTAGTAATTTTTAAAAGAGGGAAATTTTGTATTAAAAAGCAGACGAGCAAGAGCAAAAAAAAAGCTTTAAAAATGACCGGACATTTTTAAAAATAATTTTAATTAAAAAAAGGTAAAAGAAGATAGATATAATTTTTGGAATAACTCATGAAAAAATTGTTGGTCACTTCAATTTTGGTCAAAAAAATCAACTAATAGCAAGCATAAACAAATGTTGTCGCTATTTGTTGCTATCATTTTATTTATTTTTTTCCTCCATTTTATTTTCTTAAAACGAATACATATCAGTTTTTTTCTCAAATCTGACTTTAATCTCGAGTTTGAGTAATTTTTCAGATAGCTTAAACATACCTTTTATTTTCCATAATAATTTTAAATATAAGTATGATAGGAAATAAAATCAATTATTTTGGTCGAACAGGATCGTCTCTTGCACGTCCATGTAAGTTTTCTCCCCAAAGAACTCACATTGTAATGCAAGAAGGAAAGAATAATTTTCACATGTTTTATTGCATTTTCACACAAATAAAAATATTTTTAATTATTATTTTTGTTTTTTACAGCTTCATCTTCCATATTTTTAAAGCTTCAACAGGCAGCTTCATTTAATACTCTTGCATACCCTACAATTATACTTGGATGTCAAAAGCTTTATGTTGCTTCTCGAAGGTATTATCGGCGAAAAAAAGGAATTTAATTAACAATTTTTTGAATTTTTAGAAATCACCATTGCGATGCCCTTCAACAACAAGACCGTGAAGCTTTGGGTCAACGATGGCCAATAATTAATTCTCAAATTGATACTCAATCTTCTGCATTTAAATCAAATACATCGGATATGAGTAAAATTGTTGGAGAATTAAATTGTGTGATTGAAGGAATTGTAAATGGAACTGAACCCGTTGCACGCGAGCGACATATCAAACGTGGAAAATTGCTTGCTCGAGATCGAGTTGAAGGTTTATTAGATCCTGGAACACCATTTCTCGAATTTTCTCAACTTGCTGGTTATAAAATGTATGGAGAAGAACATGTCCCCGCTGGTGGAGTAATTACTGGAATTGGCACAGTTAGTGGTCGACAATGTGTAATCGTAGCTAATGATGCCACGGTCAAAGGTGGAACATATTATCCAATAACAGTGAAAAAGCATTTACGCGCTCAAGAAATTGCTCGAGAAAATCATTTACCCTGCATTTATTTAGTAGATTCTGGAGGAGCAAATTTACCTCGACAAGCTGATATTTTTGCAGATCGTGATCATTTTGGTAGAATTTTTTATAATCAAGCAACCATGTCAGGCATGGGTATTCCACAAATTGCTGTGGTTATGGGTTCATGCACCGCTGGAGGAGCTTATGTGCCAGCCATGGCTGATCAATCTATTATCGTTCGAAAAAATGGAACTATTTTCCTTGGTGGACCTCCTCTTGTTAAAGCTGCTACAGGCGAAGAAGTATGCGACTTTTTTAGACAAAAATTATTTTTAAAAAGTATTTTTTTTAGATCACCGCTGAAGAACTTGGTGGAGCTGATCTTCATTGTTCAGTTAGTGGAGTAACCGATTATTATGCCCATAATGATGACCATGCATTGGCTCAAGCTCGAAATGTTGTAGCTGGGTTGGGAGATAACCCAAATTCTGATTATTCTGGTTTTAAAGTTGAAGAGCCTCTTTTTCCAACTGAAGAATTATATGGAATTGTTGGAACAAATCTTAAAAAAACTTTTGATATTCGCGATGTTATTGCCCGAATTGTCGATGGTTCAAGATTTGATGAATTTAAAAAACGCTATGGTGAAACTCTAGTTACTGGTTTCGCTCGACTTTATGGTCGCCGTGTAGGAATTATTGGAAACAATGGAGTTTTATTTAGTGAATCCGCGATGAAAGGCGCACATTTTATTGAACTTTGTTGTCAAAGACAAATTCCATTAATTTTCCTACAAAATATTACTGGGTTTATGGTTGGTCGAGATGCCGAAGCAGGGGGCATCGCAAAACATGGAGCTAAAATGGTTACCGCTGTTGCATGTGCAAATGTTCCCAAAGTTACTCTTCTTATTGGTGGCTCATATGGTGCAGGAAATTATGGAATGTGTGGTCGAGCTTATTCTCCACGATTTTTATTTATGTGGCCAAATGCTAGGATTTCGGTGATGGGTGGCGAACAAGCTGCAAATGTTTTATCTCAAGTTCAATTGGAGCGTCGGCAACGGGAAGGCAAAGTATGGACCGACGAGGAAGCTAAAAAACTCAAACAACCCGTTGAAGAAAGATTTGAAAAGGAAGGACATCCATATTTTGCTTCAGCTCGACTTTGGGATGATGGAGTCATTGACCCTCGAGATAGTCGCAGAATTTTAGGCATGGCCATTCAAGCAGCTCTTAATAAACCCATTCAAAAAACTGATTTCGGCGTTTTCAGAATGTAAAATTAACTTTTATCAAAATTAATTAGGTAGTTGTTTGTCGTTAGTAATAATAAAAAAATAATAAAAACATGAGCTATTTTTTCTTTTTGTGTGCCATATCTTAAAATAAATATAAAATTTTATTATAATCTTTATTGCAATCTTAGAAAAATAACTATTTTTTTATAAACATTTACAATGTAAAAAAGAAGTTTTTACAAAACAAAATATTGGTAATGATTAAGGCAAAATATGTATGACATGAATGAATGAATTTAAAAAAAACAAAGTGTAGCTTCTTAGAGTTTACAAATATACAATCAAAAATAAAAAATATGTATCACAAAAAAATAAATGTTTTCTTTTCTTTTTCTAATCAAAGGCAAAAAATTATAAAAAAGCGAAGGATTTTTAAAAAAAGGCAGTGATAATTGTTGTCGCAAAGTAAAGTTGATTATTGATAGAAAGTAAAGTAAAATAAAGAAAAGAAAAGATACATTCACACTTAGGGTTGTTAGTTTCTTTCTCGCGTAAACTTTTACACGTTTTTTGTTTTAAAAAATATAAGTATTAGTCATAGAAAAAAAATCATAGAAAGGTAAAATAAAAATAAAAAAGGCTGATAGTTGAAGAAATTCGTTATATTATTTAAAAGTTGAAAAAAATAAACGTTTGTTATTTAGAAAGTGAGCTTTTTCTTGAAGTGGAAGAGGCACCGGATACTAATGGGGGTAATCGGCCACGAACGGAATCAAGCGTATCCCAAAACGATTCACCCCATGTCTAAAAACAATTATGAGAGAAAGTCAAAGAAAGCTTTGGAAAAAAGGCAAAAAGTTAGTGTAAAAATAAATTTGCGGGAAAATATCTGACTTTTTTGGGTGTTTGTTAAAATTTTTGGAAAAAAGGGTGCTATGGGCGATAGAAAAAAGGAGAAATAAAAAAAGCTTTAGAAAACCTTTCCATGCTGACTATGATTATGATGATGGTTGTTGTTGTTGCTTAATGCAAAAGATTGGGTTGGACTGCCATGGCTGCTTTTTTTGTTGGAATGTGCATCCAAGACTTTTTGATATCGCAATTTGCATGCGGCTTCAATGGTTTTTGCCATGGCTGCTGCTGTGGGCTCTACATGGAATACATAACACATAAAATTTTCTGATGATGTATGCATAATAAATGCACAATGCCTATAAAGATAAAGTTTGAATAATTTTGGTGGTAGGGCAAATTAGTGTTGAACTTACTTGATATCTTGACCAATTCCAAGAAAAGATAAATATCTTACTCGACATTGAGCAATTTGTCCACCACCTACTTCATTTATAGTAAGAGTGGATGGAGCTATGGAAACATCAGATAATATCCAACGTTCAGGTCGGACTTGGCTTACAAGTCTATCAACAGCTTCATTAAGAATATCTATTCCTGTTGCTCGAGGAACTTGAGTAACACCAAGAAAATGACAACGAATAATTTTTTTTGGTTCATCAATTGGAGTTGGAAGAGTTGATTCACGAAGAAGACGTCGTTCGCCGGCGGCTTGTTCAAGGCCTTCAATGGCATTTGGGCGTCGTTGAAGCATCAAACGTTTGCAAATATCTCGAAGGGTATTGGCAATGGTTCGAGCTGGGGTATCACAACGGAAAACATGGCATAAAAATCGGCGGGAATTTCGATCTCGAGCAACATATGCAAAATCTCTGGAAAAAAAAGTTTGTTTTTAATTTGAAATGAGAGTAATTGCAGAAAAAAATAAAAGTTACTATCACAACAAAAAATTTATAGTTACAATCACAAATTTTTTACGATATTTAGAAACAAACCTGTCTCTACAGAATGTTAGAAGGAAAAAAATTCAAAGATTAGTAAAAAGTATCCACAAAATTTGAATTAATTCTCTTACCTTCCATTATCACGTCCAACACCCCAAACTCGAATTTGTTGAATTTTTTCTGAATGAACTACGCCCATGGAATCGGGATCAATTAAAAGTAACTCATTATCATCCAATTCCATAATCAATTCTCTTCCTTCTCCCCATTTGGAGACATTATCAATTAACCCCGTGGATAAATCAATAATGGCTTTATTCACAGCTCTTGAACTTTTTTCTGCTGTTAAATCATCTTCTGGGATTTCAGTCCAGCCAAGGGAGCGAACCGCAAATCGAACTGGCTGAAACATAAATAATTTTTTCTTTGTTTGAAAACAAAAATTTTTTTGGTGTAAATAAATAAATTTATTTTTACTTTTGGGCGTAAAAAAAACAAGAAATAAAAAAAACTCACCCTTCGATCTTCTCCATCAATTATTTCTTGATCACTTTCATCTTGATTTTCAATTCTTCGTTTGGTTGTAGTTTGTTTAAATGCATGTTCTTCAATAATGGGCTGAGGAGGGGGCAATTGTTGAATGATTTGTGGTGGCGGAGGTGGATCGGGCTCCGTTTGAACCTGAACATATTGATTTTCAAAAGTTCTTGGAGGTATAGGTGATTCAGGAGTTGGTTGACGAGGTGGAGGGGATTTCTGAATTAAAAATTATTGTTTTTTTTTTGATAAGAATGTGTTAACAAAATAATGAGTTATTTTTTTGAAATTTGAAAAATAAAGTCGAAAGTTTTTTAATTTTTGAGAAAGTCAGAAAGTTCTTTTTCTTTAAAATTGGAAAAATGGAAATAACTTTTTCTGATTTCTATTGAATAATTTTAATATTTTCAAGCCGCAACAAAAAACGCTCCAAAAAATTTAATTTAATAAAAAATAAAGAAATTTTCATAAAACAATCAAAAAGGTGTGTTTTCTAACCATATTCTACATCACGAAATGAAAATATATTTTAACACATTTTAGTAAAAATGTTTTCCACATGAAAAAAGATTTCAGAAAAGAGTAGTTTTTTAGAAGAAAAACTGTGCATAAAAAACTCACAGGTTTATCTCTTTGAATGGTTCCACTATCAACATGCCAATAATATGAAAATCCTGAAGGATCTTCATGCTTTTCCCATCCAGCGGGTAAATGTCTCACTTCTTCCATTTTTTGTGGTTTAGAATATTGACTTTCAAAATTTATTCCACTATCATGACTATCTGGAGACAAAATGGCGGCAGTGGGAGTGTAGGTTTGAATTTCTGGTGGAGGCATTATTTCTTCCTCATCAATCACATAATCGGTTGGTGGTGGACGTCTTAGAGGCTCTTCTTCTTGACGTCTCAATTCATCAAGTTGCCAATAAAATGAATATGGATCTCGATGTTCTGAGATAATTGTGGTATTTCCAATTTGTCGTATACGAACATTATCATTTTGAGTTACACCGGTTCCCGTTCGAGAAGCCGCATCAATAACCGCACGAGATTGTTGAAAATCTTGAGTGCTATAATCAACCGACATATCTCGTTGATGCTCTAATGATGTATCGTAACCACCGTATTGATATCGTTGTCGTTGTTGTTGTTGATTTTGTTGTTGGCGCCCAAATGAGTCTGATTCGTTGTGCTATAAAAAAATTATGAATAAAAAAAATATATTTAATTGGAAAATGGCCCTAGCACGAAAATTAAAATTAATTTCAAAAAAAAAACATAGATTTTAGACAGCTGAAAAATATAAACATAAAAAAACAGGAAGCAATAAATAAATGTTTTTTTTTGTAATTTCCTCTTTCTTTTTTTATTTGAAACAGAAAAAAAATTAGCCATCGCAAAAAAAAGGAAGAAAGAAAGAAACTTTTTTATGTTGTTTTAAAAACATTCTTCTTTTTTCCCAAATAGCTATGGATTGGGTTTTTTTGGCTTGCCCTATTTGCATGGAACAAAACTCACACAGATAGAAAGAATGGACTCAACTTTTTTTTCTACTTTTTCTAAAGACGGCACTCTTTTATTTTTCTTCTTTTTTATTTTGCAACCGTCGTAGTAGATGAAGAAAATAAAATAAAGGAATGCATCTGCGTCCTCCTCATCGTCACAGAAGAAAAAAGAATGAAAAAAAAAAGTTTGAAAGCAACCGTTTGAGAATAAAATATTTTTAAAGCTTCCAAAATAAGAAAAAAAAATACAGAGAAAAACAAAAATAAAAAGAATAAAGGAAAAAATTCCCAATTGGGAGACGTACAAACGATTAACGAGAATTTTTTTCTTTGGCATCGCGTTAGAGAGTTGCGGTGAAAAATAATAAAAAAAAATTGGCACAAAAAAACACAGATAAAATTTTTTTTGAGTCTATTCTATCAATGTCAACCAAAAATGTCAAAGAAGATAAAAAATGAAAAAAGCTATTTATAAAAATAATCAAAGCGGGAAAATATAAAAAAGAAACAATATTTTGTTGCTTTCATTTTGTAGTATCTCAACATTCAAACAAAAAATCCATTCCTCCCAAACTTTTTTTCAGGACTTTTTGTAGCTTTATTTTTTTTCTTCTAAAAATGCGTGCTTGGTTGTTGTTGGTAAATTGTTTTTTTCCGCTTCTTTTTTGTTGTTGTTGCTTCCAATAGTTTTTTTAGTAGTCCTCAAGAAAAAATACGAAAAAAAAAACAATGGAAAAGAAATTGATGAACGTCGTCGTGTGTTATGTTTTTTTACATGAGTGACCGAAAGAAATAAATTTAAGAAAAATGAAAAATATAATGAAAAATTGAATCAAATATTCTTTGGCATGTCTCAAAAAACAATGATGGCTTTATTACTGAATTCTTTGTCAAAAAAAAGTAACCATAAAAAAGTAATATTAAAAACAAATATGCTCTTTCTTTCTTTAGAAAGCCCAAAAAAATATAAGTCAAAAAAGCCTAAACAAAGAGTATAAATAAGACCTTATTTGAAAAGAAAAAAAAACCAACTACTTGGCATTTCCATTTTTACTTTACTTTACTTCTCAGCTTTATCCTTCGCATGACCACCATTTTTTACTCATTTAACCCTCCGTTTTTCTTTTTTTACTTACTATTTGAGAAACCCAAAAAATAAGCTAACTATGAGAGTATGTATCTTCTTTCTTCTTACTACTACTCAATGCTTCTAACACTATGTATTTCTTCCATCCATGTGCACTTAAAAAAGGATTTTTTTAAAAAGAAAAGAAGATGACAAAGAAATGCTTCAAAAACAACAAATTTATTTGTTAGTTTTGACTTCCTTCCGCGCTTTTTTTAGTTCACTCAAAAACAACAAAAAATTGAATAGAAGGAGAAAAAACACATGGTTGAAAAGAAAAGAAAAAAAACAGCGCAAAAATAGGAAATTAAATTATTTAATTTGTTATATTTATTTTTCTAAAAAAAGTTGCTATTGCTTATTTGCTTTTTTGTTATTGGGTTTCTGTCAAAAAATGCTTGATTTAGTTTCCAAAAAATCCAAATATCTATCAATCGATTTGATTTAATTTTGTACACCTAAATCTAAAAACTTTTCGTTTTTCTTTTTGCAATTTTAGACGAAAGAAAAAGCTGCTATTTTTTTTGTTGCTTGAAACAAATTATTATTTGCTTACGAAAAAAGAAATGAAATGAAGCTGCGTATAAACTCTTAAACAAATAATAAGGCAGAAAAGTTTTCGTTCGCTTTATGGATGGATGCTGGATGGATACGTAATAAGCTAGCTCTTAATGTGTTAGGCCCAATAAAAAAAACGAATCAAAATAATGAACAATTAAAATAAATGTTGGAGAAAAAATTTTGGGAAAAATCAATGACGAAAACAAGCATTTAAAAAATTATGAAAATTTGTAAAAATAGAAGCATAATATTTTCAATAGACTAAGAAATAATGATAAATAGAGGCTATACAAAAGCTGACGACAGTGATTCAAAAATACTAGAATCATTCAAAAGAAAAATATTGTAATCTCCAATGAATAAAAAATGGTTCAGAAAAAAAAAGATAGTAATTTCTTTGAATAGAAAAATCAAAGATACTAAATAACCCATATGAATATTTTGAGTTTTTTAAATAAATACCTGATGACTTTGTTGATGTTGTGATGAATGATAATTTTCATTTGATTGTTGATGTTGAAGTTGATGTGAATCAATTCGATCATCAGTTAAGAAATGCATTGTAGCCGATTCTGATGCTTCTGATTGAGGGCGAGAATGAACATAATAATATTCTTCTTGATCCCTTTCTTCACGAAAACGATGGGATTCATTTTGAGATTCGGCTTCAATCAAAATTGAAGCATTATCATGCCGATGATAATGTGGCGGCTGTTGTTGTTGCTGCTTTTTCATTTCAGTTGAGCTTTGCTTTATCAAGGACATAGCTTTCCAAAAATAAATGAGAAAATAATAAAAATGTCAAAAGCGAGATTGTGGTTGACTTCTTCAAGTAGCAAACGATGTAGCAATAATGTAATAGAAATAATAATATTAGCTGCTGCTTGTTAACGATGAATTTGAAGGAGATCGAGCAAGTAAAAAATAAAGTTAAATAATACAACAAGTTTTTTTTATTGCTCGTCGTCTGGTTGCTTGTTTAACACCGGAAGGTTGGGTGGTTGCCTTAAGGCGTAAACTCAAGTGTTAAAACAATGAGAGAAACCTGACGCAAATAGCAAATATAGGTTATTGCTTGTTCCGTTAAAAAAAAGTACAATAATGTTTCATCCACGAAGCTCAGGAAAAAAAACTGCCTGAGGAAACAACTTTTTTTGTTTGTTGAGAAGTAAACAATATTCTTTTTTATTTTTCTACTTTTTTCTTCAAGTTCGACGATCCACGGAGTTAGTTGTTTCAAGAATGTTGATGGAGTTGATGATTGTGCGTTGGTGGATGGAAGAAAATAAGTTTGCGCTTTGAGTCAAATATACACACACAACTAAAAAATGTTGCTCTGTTTCAGTGAGCGTCGACGTATTAAGCTTGAAGTTCGTTTTTCGTCAACAAATAATAATCCACGAAAAAAAAAGTTTTTCTTTTTGCGCAATATGTCAGTCGCCAGTCGACAAAGTGATTCTTCTTTCTTTCTACCTTTTTCTTTCAGGAGATAAATTTACTCAACTCAATTCAGCGACAATGGAAAAGTATATTGAATGAGTGAGTAAATGTGTGTTGATGGAGGAGTCGCTGTGACACCTTTTCTTCTTCTTTCTTCTTTTTTTCTTGAGTAAGTGAAATACTAGTTCGTTGGTTGACTAAATCACCAACCAAATAAAAAAATACTAATACCGGAGGCAAGGAGACTGTTTCTCTTCCGATAGATGATTGATGAAATTTTTTATAATCAAGGAAGGAGTGATTTGATTTTTTTTAATGGAGGATCGAAAAATTTGTTGCACTTCAATTTTTAAGTTAATGGACAGAAGAAATTGAGCTGAGTTGAGTTGATTGTTGTCCAGGAGTGTGGTCCTTGAAAAAATTTGCGGTAATTTCCTTTCTTGTTTTTTAATTAAAAATTCGGAATTGAAATAAAAAATGTTGCGGAAATAATCAACCAGTTATGGAATTAAAAATAATCAGAAGAAGTAAATTAACAAAAAAGTATCTTGGCAGGAAATCAAATAATAGCAGTAAAATATAAATCCGTGAATGTTTGACAGCAAAAAAAAAAGTTTTGTACCAACAACAAAAACAGTCGTCCAAGAATATATTCGGAAAAATTCACTCTGTTGCCTGGATGAAAGATGAATGGTTGCTTTTCTTTCTTTTTTTTTATTTCTGAGGTTCTCTCTTGAACAAACATATTGACATAATACATTCATATATGGATGGATTGACGCAGTTAGTTAGTTACATACATGGTTTGAGACGACTATTCCCTTTCTTTATTGTAGAGAAAAAGGGGAGAGAAGAAGAAAAAATAGAAGATCACGCTGAGTCTTTTTCTTTCTTTCATATTTCTTTTTTCATCGAGGCATCCATCAACAAGACAAAAATAAACAAAGGTGTCTTTTACATTGCAATTTCTGCTTGTTGTTCGTAAACCACATTCAGCGCAAAGTGAGATTTCGATAATAATAGAAAGATCCATTTATGAAGACAATTTTTCTATCCTTATTTAAAAGGATATTAGAAAACGTTTTTTTAAACCTCGAATAAAGTGTAAAAACATTTCTTAATGGATTTTCATTTAAACCAATAAAAAAATATGAAAAGAAGCATTTTCGTGGAGGACAATTTATATCGGCAAAAAAGTAAGTAAAATTTGAAATAAATTAGTCAAAAAATAGTAAAAATCAAAGAAAAAGGTGAAGATCTGTTTATAATTTAAAAAAACGAAAATTAAAAGTAAGACATTGGATGTGAAGAAGAGCGTATGCACTTTTTTCAGCACTGTTAAAAATTTAAAGACAAACCAACTTAATAAAAGCAGACGACGAATGATAAAACAATTTTTTTTAAATTAATAGGCAAGAAAAAGAAAAAAAACAGTAAAACAAAAATAAAATTTTATAAAAGTGAAACATGAAAATGAGAAAGGGAAAAATGTAAGGGAGTCATAAAGCAAA
Source organism: Panagrolaimus kolymaensis (assembly GCA_028622995.1). Taxonomy (NCBI): domain Eukaryota; kingdom Metazoa; phylum Nematoda; class Chromadorea; order Rhabditida; family Panagrolaimidae; genus Panagrolaimus; species Panagrolaimus kolymaensis. The sequence goes on from JAJQJQ010000031.1 coordinate 395,302, forward strand.
ATGCCGTTGCTTAGGAAGGAATTTTTTGACAGTCATCAAGCATTGCTTCGAAGGTAGGGAAAAAACTTCGATGCAAAGTATGAGTTACACTTATTACAAAAATTAGACTAACAACCCTCAATAAAAAACATTCAAATCCCTAAACCCCTTGCTAGCTTTTTTATTTAATCGAATACTTTACTTTATTTTCATGAAAAATACAAAATAAACTTCTTTTTTTTGAATTCGAATAGAAAAAAGAGACTAATAACAAAAATAAAAAGCGCCGTTAAGTCGTCAGATTAAAGGTGCTAAGTAAGTAAGTAATTGAATGAGGTAAAAAAAAAGCAGCTTTTTGCATGTGCTCCAGCTGCAAGTACTATTTCCATAAATGAAATTTAAAATAAAAACCCCAAAAAGTAAGCTAAGAAAAAAAACATTAAAAGCGAGCAAGCGATTAAATTATGTAAAATAAAAAATAAAAGTATTGTATTAAGTATAAAAACTCTCTTGCTTGAGGGATAAAAAGTGACGACTACACGTTTATCTCTTGCGGCTGTTAAAAAAGTTAAAAAGCTTAGAACCTTCTCTCCCTCGATTGTATTCTTCCTTAACATAAGTGGAAAAAATGCAAGATATGAAATGAAAAGATTTCGTTTATCTCGCAAACACAAAAAGAAAGAAGTTATAGGATACGCGAGAAAATCTTATCTTCGAAAATCTCTTTTCTTCTCTTTTTTTCTTCAGGTTCGGTTCATCAAGAGGTTGTTGAAAAATGAAGAAGTAGCAAAAAGAAAAAAATAAGCGTTAAGAGGAAGCGTCAACATAATACAAATAATAGTAGTTACTTAGTTTCTTTCTATACAATAGACGCTAAAAAATGAAATGAAAAAATGCAAGTGTCGAATGCCACCACCACCGCCGCGCCGCCACTGCACCAACCATTGTACGTGTTTGTTACAAAAACAAATTCAATTTTGTGCGCTCTTCTTTTTTTAATGTTCTGTTGTTCACTGTTTTTTTTTTGCAACAACTTTGTAAGTTTGTATAAATAGCATCCTCCTCTCTTCCAATCCACAAAGACACACGTAAGTGGGAGAAATACAAGTGGAAAAGCAAATCAGAGAAGAGAGAAAAGCCAAAAAGCCTGTTTTTCTTTTGTATTTTCATGAAATAACAAAAAGTAAGGAAGCTTAGATTTTTGCAAAAAAAAAAAATAGAAACAAATCTCTTTTAGAAGGCAAAAAAGATAAAAATAGTCAAGCAAAAATAAAAGAAAGATTTCAAGAAGTTATTTCATTAATAAAATTTACAAAAAACATAATTAACATATTTAACTTAAAAAAAGATTCGACTTTATTTTGCTATCTCAAATATCGATCTAACCCTCAATAAAAGCAGTATTTATTGTTCCAAAAAGATTGTTTTTTCCTTCTTTGCTCTAACACTTGGCCCTTGCCATTGACCACTTGTTTTTGTTTTTATTTGCCATTGAATGAAACCCGTTTCTCCTCTCCCTCTCTCTCTATTTTTTCTTTATCGCGCTCTGTTTTTCTTTTCATTAATGGTCTTATCGCGATAAAAAAATGATGAAGTCTTTTCACAATTTTTCATGTTTTGTAGAAGAATTTTTCCCCTCTTTTTCTGATTATATATATTATTTTCCATCATTCTCATGAAGACAAATTTACAAGATATTTTAAATAATATAATAAAAAAACATGAGTTGAATTAATAGAGTCATGATTTATGGAAGTCAACACTCAAAATTTTTTTGAAGCTGCAGTTCCATCATAAAAAAAGTAAGGCAGATAAATTCACTGTTAGTCCATATTTATTTTTTTCTTAATTTCAGTGGACCCAGTGTTTTAATTATACATTTAAATTCTCTCGGAACCATTGCTTGCATGCTCGGATTCATATTACAATTGTAAGTATTCCGCTTTCAACAAACTTGGATAACCAATGGTACTATAATATTCGAACTTTTCATCCATTTTGCTATGAACAAAATCATAAACATTTCGATCAAAATCCTCTGCGAATATTCCCGTAATGTTATCAGCAAATCTTAGAGCAAATTGTCCTTCTGGTGCTCCATGTTTCTGAAGAAAAAAATATTTCAATCGTTTTTTTATTTGTTATTATTTGCATGGATAAAGAATGAGTTTTAAAATATAACTTTTTAATTTACTAACGTAACTTTAAGGATTTAAAAGTTTAATTTCTGTTTATTAATTGGCTTTTTTCAACTTTTAATCTTTAAATAACTTACTAAAATAAAATTAGTGTAGTCATCGACATTAAGCATAAAATTAAAATATCCAATGTCAAAAACATTTAATTTAACTTTTTTCTCCACCGAGAATTTTGTAACTTGAGAAAATTCATATTTTTGATTAAAATTAATACTAAAAAATTGATTAATTATCCTTTTGCAAAATTGTATATTAATTTAACTTGCCTAATTGCATATGCATTCAAGGTTTGTTGCAATATTTCTTCTAATGATATTGTTTTTCCATTGGAATAAATTACACCACCATTCCAAAATGTAAATTTTTCAATTATTGTTGGGTTAACCAAAAATTGAAATTCATCAAACGTTATAACTTGATTTTGAATATCAATAAAACGAGCATCACATTTACTCAATTTTGGAATAATAAAATGCAACATTTCATAATTGCGATCATCAATTTTAAAGCTATTAGTAACACGGAGGTTTGAAAGAAGCTTTTGATATTTTTCAATATCATTGATTTTGAGTGATTGATAAGAATATCGAGATTCTTTTTCACGAAAATAGATTATTAGTTGGTGACAAATTGGCGTAGGTTTTTGAAAAAATAAGAATTTGCAGCTATTAAAAAGTTTAAGTTGAATATTTGGTGATGAGTTCCGATTTATATAATAAACAAGGTTTTTTGGTAAAGAAAAGTGTTGTTGATAAATAGTACCATCAAAAACATAAAATTTGCATCTTGAATTAATTTTATTCGTTTCAAATAAGTAATATTCGAGTTCAGGAAAGTCAGCGAGGTTCTCGATTTTTTCAGCCTTTTCTTTTTCAATTATATATTTTTCTTTAATTTCAACATCCAAAAGAAATAATTTTGTGTATCGATAATAAATATTGAGCATTACCTATAACAGCGAAAGTTTTATTTAATATTTCTGATCCATTATCCTTTTCATAAAAAGCATAAAATTATTTTCTTTTGGAAGAATGAAATATTTAATAAAATACTAATTCTTGTTGGAGTCTGAAATAAAAAACTTACTTTAACATTTTGAACTTTCATAACATTTATATAAGCTTTCCATAAATTTTTATCTTCATAATCCAGTGAAAGCTTGCATTCAATTGTTTGAATAGCAAACTTTTTGTCATTCCACTCAAATAGAGTATTTATCCATTTTTCGTAATCCTGAATACTTCTGGTAGCATTATTCGCTTGTATTATGTCTTCAAATGGTCCAAAAATATCTTCTATAATTTTTGACAATCTACTTGTAAATTTTGCAGCTCGTTCATATTGTTGTACTACTTTTTTAGGAAGAGGTCGTTCTGAAAGAAAAATATAATGAAGAAGAAAAGTTTAGAAATGTTTTTGTTTAAGTTAATTTTGGAGCTATGATAATGAGGTTCAAGCTTAAATTCTAAAACGACAAAGCGGCTATAATTTTTTCTTTTGATTAGTTTTTATTTATTAATTTTGTGGTTAAATCTATTCAACAACTTTTTAATCTTCTTACTTGAAGCTTCATCGTATAGAAAATATTTTGTTTCCAGCAATCCATTAGGAAATGTTAATATTTCTTCTGGAGTTGAGCCATCTTTTGTGTAATAAAAACTTTTGCCGAATACTATTTCTTCATGTAAAGAATTATAACAATCATGACAAAGTCTTCTAGCCATTTCGTAAACATTTGGGGAATAAAAATGTAAGAATGAGCGCTTTAAAAGTGAATGAAAGCCTTTAGTTTGAGAACTTAAACTAAAAAAGAAGACGAGCTTATAAGAATCTTTTGAATTACAACTTACTTCGCTATTCGATGTAACCATATTTCAGGAATCACAGTATAATTATTTTCAAAAATAGTGTATATTTCCTCTCTCTGCAATTCATTTGAAGCTTTATCAATGTCTGTTTTAAGTTTTACTAAAGCTTTTTTATATTCGTCATCAAGGAGGGGATTATTTGAAAAATAAGAAAATGGTTCAAACTCCATTACCTTTTATGCTAAGAACAAGAGAATAAAATAGTGTTAATGAATTTACAAAAAATAAATAAATTTTTTTTTTTACTTTATTTTTCTTTTCTTTTTATTGATTGAAGTTTTAGCGATTCAAGTAAATGAAGAAAAAAATTACTTTTATTTGCGCCTTTTTCTAATGATATTTTTCTCGTTCCTTTGCCCTCGCCATTGACCATTTGTTTTGTTTTTATTTTTGTTCCATTGAATGAAACCGCATTTTGTTTCTTTATTGCACTTTGTCTTTCTTTAATGGTCTTATGGCGATTATAAAATGTTTGGGGTCTTTTCACAACTTTTTTTATTTGTGAGTTTTTGAAAAATATCTTTTCTTTCTCTTTTTTTGCCTCCCATATTTTTATTTGATTGGTTTTGATCACGCGCTTAAAATATCTTCTATATTCCATTATTCAAATTATTATATATTTTTATTTTTTAATTATTGGTTGTTAGAATATGAGTCAAAAGCAACAACAACAATTTATAATAATTGATGAAGATGGAACAGAATTAACTTCACCCATTGAAACTGATTCTTCTTCATCCAATAAACAATCTTCTTCAACTTCAGGAAGTAGTGATAATGATGAATTTGAAGAAATATTTGTTGATAGTCGTCAACATCAAAATTCTTCCCCAATATCATCTCAAGAAGAATATATAAATATTGATAGTGATGAAATGCATTCCTTGGATGATGAAGAAAGTAGCAGCAGCAGCAATGGCGGCGGCGACGACAATGACTTGCCAAAAGAGATGGCAACGTCGTCGTCGGCGGTGACGACAACAAAGCCGAAAAGTAGCTTTGAAAGGAGTGGCCAACGCCATCATCACAAAAGTGGAAGTAATCGAAGAAGGACTCGTGCCCAAGGCGACGACGACAACAAAGGTGACAAAAGTGGCAAAAAAAGTGGTGAAAGCGACTCAAATTTATTTGTTTCTACTCCCGCTGAATTTCCATTGTCTCCTTCATCAACATCAGCAACATCGAAAAAGCCAGAAAAAATGATAGACGAAATGCTTCGATTATATAATAATTTTGCATTAGCAAATATGTCAGCCGCTTGTTTTCGTGATCCTTCGGTTTCAAAAAAATTATTGGAACCTTATCGAGTGAGTTAAAAACAAGACCCGTTTTTAAATATATGTATTTTACTCCAAATTTTTTTTTCAGAGCTGTTTGGATAATTTTGATGAAGGTCTCGCTGCTGGTTACGTAGCTGCTTTAACTGGAAATCTTGAAAGGATGCTTGAAAATTCCATTTGCGATTATGTCCCATTTTCCCGAAATGTTTCGGAAACTTTAGAACATTTTGATGATTTAATGAAAGCTATTTCCAGTATTCCTATGTCTGAATTTGATTCAGTTTTATTGCATTATTCCATAGCAAAATTTTATCAATGTGTTGGAGATGTATTTTCGGCGAGATTTGCATCGGTAAAATTAACTTTATTTTTTTATTTTAAATAATTTCGAGCAATTTTAGGGCGATTTTAATAAAAATAATCGAGAAAGACTGTGCATTTACGCTGCCGCATGTTATGTAATTTCAATAAAATATTTTGATGAAGCTAAATTCGAGAAATCTCCCAAAACTCATGGAAGTATTTGCTTAGCAATTTGTGAAATGAAAATTGCTATTGGTTATTCATTATGTTATCATGGAATAGAAAATGAGTTAGTTGAAACTCTTAAAAATGCAAAAGTAAGTTTTTGGCCATTAAAAAATTTGCATAAAAGATAATATTCTTTTTTTTTTGTAGCTTGGACATCGTTTTGCTTCTGCTTTATGGGTCGATCATGAAAGTAAAAGCATAGAAAAAACTTTCTTGTCTTTAAACAAAGTGGATTATTTTGATTTTTCAATAATTCCAACATTTGATTTCCAAAATGATTTTGTAAATAATTTGGATCCAATTTGGCAATTACATTCCGCAGATGGATTTTTAGATCATTTATTATTTATTCTTGGTTATGGAAGAGTCACTGATTGTAAGCTTTTAAATCTGAAAAGTTTTTTATTAAAGGATAAAATATTTTAGATTTATTCCTTGGAAAAATGTTATTTAATATTAAACTTGAAAAAAGGAAGGATAATGATCTCGGATCCATTATTGATCTCTTTGATGTTTTTGTAAGTTATTTTGATCGAAAATTTTGCTCTGGGATTTCCAACTACAATAATCAATTTTAGCTTACTCTCATTACATTCGCTATGGATTATTGCCGAGTTCCAAATTATAAATTTGGTTATGATCACTTATTTCGTTCATATCTTTCTTTACCTCAAGCTGAAATTAATTTTATTAGTCCCAAAATTGTTGATCATTCCATTATTGTTTCGGTGGCTCGACATGGAAAATTGCCAGTTTATGCTACACTTTTTTGGAAGGCAATTCAAATCCTTGGCCGAGACTCTTCACTTCAAAGTCGAAAAGCTTTAATCGAAAAGAATTTTAAATCTGAATTAGCTTTTCGTGAAATATTGCAAAATGCTGTAAATGAAGTGAACGTAAAAAATAATATTCATAATTTTTATATTGTTTCTGAAAGATTTCATTTAATGCTTATTTGGTATATTTACAATGGATTTAGTGATTTTGAAATGAATTATGTCCATCAAAGAATTATCAATCATGTAAAATATTTGGAAACTGCCATAGCCAAAGATAAAATTATTTTTGATGAAAATGAAATAGATAATTCAGAAATGAAAGGTGGAATTTTGGCTCAATTATTTCCAAAGAAAAGTCTTTATTGGTTGGTTTATCCAATGTCAAAAAATTGTGAATATTTAGCTTCTGAAAGCGTTCAAGAAACCATTGCACATTTTTATGTTTATAAATTTGGAAGAAATTCAAAAGAAGGTCAAAAATATTGGAATTTAATGCCTGAAAGTTACAAAGCAACATTTTTCTCGACCCCTACAAGTGCAGAAGCTGTTGAGATTGAAGAAGAGCGAGAAAGTGATCTCCCTGAAATGTCAGACATTCCAGAAACAGCTAAAGTTATTGTTCATTCCAAAAACATTCAAAACCTTCCCTCCAAAACTCAACAACCTCAAATCAGTCAGAAACCGACGATTCAAGCGGAAAAACAGGTTCCAACAATTAATAAAAATATTCCAAAAGTAAAACCAGAAAAGCCAGAAAACAACCAAGAAAATCAACAACCTCAAATCTTCAAAAATTGTCAAAGAGCACAAATAATAGAAATGAGTGAACGAATGGAAAAAATGTATGAAAAATTCCAAAAACCATCTCGAGGAAAACAAATGAGAAATAATTGGGTTGAACTCATTAAAGCTTGTCCAAATGATTCATCAACAAATATTTTTATTCCAACTATTTCTGAAGATTTAAAAAAACAATATTTTGAACTCAGCCAAAAAATGCAAGCAAGAATTGCGTATTTAAAAGAAAAAATGAGAAAGCCTCCCCCACAAATTCCAGAAGGAATTATAAGTGTAAGAATTTTTTTTAAAAAAAGTTTTGCGTAATTTAAATATTATTTTTCTAGACAACACTGCTCGAACGCGAAGCTATCCTTGAAAATTTCAATAAATCATTGGAAAATTCTGTAAATGCCGCGTAAGTTAAATTTCTTTTTTGATGAAAAAAAACTTTAAAGGAAATTAATTTTAGATGCAAATTATTGGAAACCCAAAAAGAAAACCGCGAACTTGCTGCTTCAAATTCACGTTAGTTTTTACTGTAGTTTTTTTTTTGAATAACCAAAAATAATGTGTTTCAAATTTCAGCAAATATTAATAATGGCAGCCATAGTTTTCGAACTGCAGCTCCTCAAATTTCAAATCAACAAACAATGACACAAATGGGGCAGCAAGGTTCACAACCACAACCACCATCAAATGCCACAGGTATTTGTTTTTTTTACTAATTTTAAAAGTCTAAGAAAACAAATAATATTTTTTTAGATATGCAGCAACAGCAACAACCACCAAATCCTAGCATGAATTTAGCTCAAGCTCAAGCATTGCAATCCCCTCAAGCTATGGCTTTTTATCAGCAATATAATGAAGTCGTTCGATTAACAAATAATTTTGCTGGTCTTTCACCTTTACAACAAACATTAATTTGCAGTCAAGTTAGTAATTTTAGTTCCAAAAAACAAAATTTTAATAAATATTTATTTTTTTAGTTGGCTTTTTCAACAGGTTTAATAACTTTGGAACAAAAACAAACCCTTGAAGCTAATGTCATGCAACAACATCAACAACAACAAATGATGATGCAACAAGGAGGATTAGTGCCACCACCTATGCAACCTGGAATGCAACCACCTCAAAGACCACCCATGATGATGATGGGGCCACCAAGACCATTTATAAATCCATTTCAAAGTAATGCTCCACCAAGAGGTTTCCTAACTGCAGCCATCGCTCAACAATATCAAAATGTCCCAAGACCTGCAGGAGCTATTCCACAAAATTTGCCTCCAGGTTATGGAGTTCCAAATACCTCAAATGCCTCTTCTGCTGAATTATTACAATCACAAAATATTCAATCTACAATGAAAATTGATGAAAGTTTAGTTCCAACTACTCCTCAAAAAAGTGGACCATCATCAACAACAGAAATGACTACACCCCAAAAAGATGATGAAAGTACCAACGAAGCTTTTCGATTAGCTTTTGAACATTGGCGTGGAGTTTCAGCCGATACTCCTGAAGTAAGTTTTTTGAAAAATTTAAAAAGAGTTAATAAAAATATTCAAAACAAATCTAAAAATAATTTTTGAATTTTAGGAAATCCGGAAAAAGGTTGTTGCTCCATCCCTTACTCCTCAATCCATTGCTCAATATAAACCCACAGTAAACTTAAAACCCGACAATGCCTTAGATAATGATGAAATAATATTCCCTCCTCGACGAGATGAAGAAGAAGAGGATGCTCGAACTTTGCAACAAGCTTATGATGATGCTTGGGATGCAATGAGTAGCAGCACCAGCGACGAAGGGGAAGAAGATTCTTCAGAAGATATTGATGACGAAAACGAAGAGGAAGAAGAAGATACAACCACCGATGATGTACTCGCTGAAGAAGGTGGCGATGATGAAAATGATAATGAAGAAAGCAATGAAACAACGGAAGAAAATGAGGATGATGAAAGCCATAATGATAATGTTGTTGAAAATATTGAAGGTGGTGAGGAAGAAGAAAATGTTGATGATACCAACGATGATGAAGCTGAATCATCTGATAGCTAAAAACAATGCAAAACAAAAAACTATCTTTGTATAATACAAATCGTTATTTTTGCCTTTTTGGTATAATAAATACTTAATATAAAAAAATATTTTAAGACAATGTTTCTGAATAATAACTAGCTTTCTATAAAAAAAACTTTTGCAATAAAACTGTTGTAAATGTTATTTAAAAAAAATACAGAACCTCCATATATGTGAGAAAAATAAAATGTAATTGACAGTAAAACTAGGTATATAATATTGATTACTATAGCTTGATAGTAAATAAAATGATTTTGTTTAAAAAAAAGTTATTACTATCGTTGAATGATAGTAACCAGAAAATTTAATTTTCAAAAAGTTTTTTACTATCAAGCTATAGTAATAAACAATTTTTCTCAAAAAGTTATGCAGTTAGTTATTTTAATATTTATTTAATTAATCTGCCAAGTTGATCAATTAATTGAAGTATGGCCGTAGCTAATGAGAAGGCACTTCCGCATCCTGTTAACGGTGTCTCGGGTTTTGGTTCTTTTGTTGGATGTGGCCCATATCCATGCTTTCGTATCTTATACCAAACTGTACATGAAATATTTGTGTGATTTTTATTACTCTCCAAGTTTATTATTAAATCATAATTGCTTATTCTTTATCTAAAATATTTAACAAACAAAAAAGTATTTATTTCTTTATGTCCGCATCTTCAATGAGTCCATTCTATTTACTCCGATTAGAGTGAAGGTTATCGTTCATTGTTTGCCGAGGAAACTATAATTTTTGGTGTGCAGTTAAAAAAGGGGGTTTTTAGGGGTCAGCCACAATAACAAATAATGCCAATATGGGCGTTTTCATCATTTTTAGACATCATTGATTAATCAATGTATCGCATAGGTCAAGGCATAAAGTGGTGACAAATCCAAAAATGAAATATGTTTGCTTATTTATTTTCTTTGTTTTAATTTGCATTCAAAAAACATCTGGTGAATGTTCTCGAAATGAATCTCAAGTTTGTTAATTTCTTTTTTTACCCATAAAATACAAAACTATTTTTACCAATTTTTAGATTTTGGAGTCATGTTATTACGAGTTTTTTGATTCAATAAATTCTGTCAAAGATGATGGAACATTCAATTATTCTACTTATTCAAATTATATTCTCCATCATTATAATAATCAAAGTGGCTATGAAGAACTTTTAATACATTTTCAAAAAATAAAAAAGTGTTTGGGCACATCTTTTAATAAACGCTGCTTTACGGAAAAAGCATTCAAACGAATTTTTGATACATACTTTTACACTGAGGATTTAAAAGATTATTATACCTTGGATTTCTTAAGTGGAGAAAAAGCTAATAATGGTAAGTTAATAGTATTCTAAATAGCCAATAACACTTATTTTGTTATGAAATTATAATTCAATCTTCTTTTTTTTGTAGTTTCTATGAAAATTTTTGATTGTATCTCTGATTTTTGGAATAATCAACCATGTTATTGTTTTCAAGAAGAATATCCCAAAACATGTAAGGACGTCAAAAAAGCATTTGAGTGTGGCTCAAAATGTTATCAAGATTATTGTGGAGAAGGAGCCGCTTTTATTATGACAAATTTATGGTCAATTAATTATTGCTTTAAATTTCCACAGTGCAAGCTTTATCCGGTTGAAAACTATGATAGTATCGAAAAAAATAAAGGAGAAAATGTTAATGAAAATGTGGATGATCTGGAAGTTACCTTTCAATAAAATAAGGTTATATGTATTTGCAAAAAAATTTCTTTTTTCTATTACGAAGTAATTTTGTTTTAATATTTTGGTTCACAAAGATTTTTGTTACTCTGTTTATAAATGAATAAATCGAATAAAACCAAAATCAAGCAGCAAATATTGTAAAAATAAAGAAACTTGTATTTTGGCAAAATTAAGTTTATAAATTATTCATAAAATTGTCAGCATTAAAATAACAGTAAATTTTCTTGTAAGATCATGTTTACTATAGCTTGATTGTAATTAAAATAATTCCATTTTAAAACTGTCACTTACTATCTCCGAAAGACAGTAACCAAAAATTTTTATTTTAAAAAGCTTTTGTTACTATCAAGCTATAGTAACGAGTTTTTAACAACTTTATCTGATTTTTAATTACTATTATTGCTAATTTCATTAAAATACAACACAATTTTAACTTTAAAAAAACTGATTAATAATATATATAAATTTCTTAGTTTTAAAAGAATAAATCCTTAATGCCTTAACATTAATCTTTTAACGAAGAAAAAACATTTACATTCTTTAAACAAACCAGTTTTGACATTTAAAAAAATAATTCAGAGATGTTAATCAATTCAGTGATGCATTATTTCTTTTTGTGACGGAAGTTCATTTAACGATGCGCTTTTGTTGTTTGAGAGGAAAAAGCTGAACCAACCACAAATTATTTACGTTTTGAGACATTTCTGCTAGCGATGCCATTTTTTTTTCCACCACACAAAAAAATCTTAAAAGTGTACATTTTTGCTTTGCTCATTATTATTTTATTATTTGTTTAAATTAAAACTTTCTTGAATTTCGGGTATATGTGTATCATATGACTTGAATATAGATAGTAATAATTTTCTCTTTAATCCACTATCATGTTTAAAAGATTAAGTGGACCAAGTTCCATGTTATGGAAACCAAAAAATTTTCATTCCATTGAATATTTAAAGTAAGTTTTACTTCTAAACTTTAAATAAATAAGATTTTTTATGGAATGAATATTTCAGATATTTGCATGGAGTTTTATATAAAAATAAAATAATCACAGATAACAATAGAGATGTGGTGATTGAAGCTTTGAGGCTGATGGCAGAAGTTTTAGTTTGGGGTGATCAAAATGAGCCCGCAATTTTTGAGTGAGTTTTATTAAGGAATTTTACTCAGAGTTTCAATCATTTTTATCTTCTGCTTTTTTCAGCTTCTTTTTGGAGCGACAAATGCATCAGCATTTTATAACAATTATGCAACAAAAATGTCATGTGTCTGTTCATGTACAATTATTGCAAACTTTGAATATAATATTTGAAAATTTAAAAAATGAATCTGCTCTTTGTGAGTTGGATTTTTTTATATATATATTCTTTTTCTGAATCAAAACTAAATATCAAATTTTTAGACTTCCTTTTGAGCAACAACAACGTGAACAGCGTTATTCAGCATCAATTTAATTTTACAAATGAAGATATTATGGCATATTTTATTTCTTTCCTTAAAACTTTGTCACTAAAGCTCAACTCAAAAACCGTTCATTTTTTCTTTAATGAAGCCAATGGAGAATTCCCTTTACTCACAGTGGCATTGAAACATTTTTATAATACTGAAAACATGGTTCGAACCGCCATTAGAACAGTAACTTTGAGTATTTATGGAATTGAAGATGAATCGGTTCAAAGATTTGTCAATCAACAAGCTAAAAATTTCTTTCCTGATTTAATGCATTTTATTGTGGATAAAGTTGTGAGAATGGATACTTTTATTCGTTCTGCTCAAAATGAATCTTCCAATCAAGAAAGGCTTTCTTCGATGATCGATGAACAAATAGGATATTTAAATTATTTTGGAGATATTTTTGCTTTAAATAGTAAGAGTTTGGTAAGTTTTCAATCGTCTGCTTTTTTTGATCTTAAACAAATTATTTTCAGAATGATTTTCTCCACGACTGTTTTGTAGCAATGATGTTGGAGCCTCTTTATTTATTACCTTTAATGCTTCCATTTGAATCGGGTGCTATTTTACTTTGTCCTGCTTCATGTTTTTTCTATCTCACAAATTTACTCCTTTCCATCGAGGATCCAAATGTTATTCAATCTGCCCTTCAACCTTTATTGTTTGGAAATGAAAATGAAGTTCGTCGAGAATATAGAGTTGATCCAAATGGAAAATATACTATGAGTGTTCGAGAAATGGTTCCAATTCCAACAAAATTATTATTTTTTCGAAGATTGCATGAAACCATTACGGGTGGATATGATCATCAAGCAGAATTTTTTGCTTTGTTATTTTTAAATGCTATTTATCAAAAGCTTTGTAAGTTATAAGAATTTTATTTGAAAAAAATTTGCATAATTAAAAAACATTTTTATTTTTAGCTCGAACAATGCCATATTTGCTTGAAGCCGCTCAAATTCCACATTCGGGTAAATGCACCGCCTTAAATCCGGAGTTGCAATCTATTTTTGTTGGATTCCTTAATCGTGCAGCAAATAAACAAAATCGAAATAACATTCGCCCAATTGCAATGTATCTATTTACCGTTATTGTTCGAAGAGCTGTTTTGGGTTTATCTCCCGATACTGAAAGTGAATCTCAAATTGTTGAATATACAGAAAAAGCGCTTGAAAATTTGGTGAATTGCCTCGAACCAGATTTAACAGTTCGAGATGATTTTTTGGATTTATTTGAAGAAGAATATTTCCGAGTTGAAAGAATGGAAATTAAAATGGATAATGTTGCAACAAATCCAGCACTTTTATTGCCTCCCGTATGTCTCAAAGATAACGCCCAAAATTTATCGAGGGATCTTCCATTCGATGCTGAAGATGATATTCGAGTGAGGCTACAAATTTATTTTATTTTGCGGAAATTTCATTTGGATTTAACTGGAAAACAAGAAACTTTACTTCCATTAACTCCAAAAATAGCCAGCGTAGTGGAAGTTAATGATTGCATTGATTTATGTAAGTTGCAAAATATTATGCAAATTTTTTTGATTTATGTAAACAATTTTTTCAGCGAATAGCGATTTATTAATGTGTTCAATAAAGCAGAAAAATGGCAAAACTGAGACAACGAGTCCTTCAAAAGCTTTAGTCACAGATCAATTTCATTTTATTTTAGCTGAAACTCATATCAATAAATTTGGTTATGGTGTTGTTACTCATGTTGGGAGACTCGAAGTAAACATTTTAATTTGATGGCTAAAATAAAGTTTTGAGCAAATAATTTTTCAGAATATTTCCATTTCCACCGCTGATCGAGCTTCAATAAAAGTAGAAATAAAGGATCCAAGGACCCGGTTTGCCTTTATCGATAAACCGGTGTTTGATGGAATTTTAGTTTTTGCTGATAATATTCGAGCGTTTTCTGCTAAACAACGCCTAACCACAGTAAGATATTTTAACTTTTGTCTTTTTTATTTTTTGCTTTTTCAGGCCCGCAAAAATGCTCGAGATTTTAAAGTCAAATTAATTTATGATGTATTTGGTTTGAATACCATGAAAAAATCAAATCCAATAAATATAATTAATGTATCCATGAATGGTCGAATTCCTGGTCCATTGTATCGAAATCCTCCATTTATTCCATCGGGTTTACCAAACAACCATGAAAGCGGCGGTGGTGGACATTTATCTACTATTTTTCCACCAACAACAACAGCAACGACAACTTTTCCAGTAAATAATGTTCCCGGATTGCCATCTGATAATTCTGAGGCACAACAACAAAAAAGTAGTAATGAGAATAATGGTGATGAAAAACAAAATCAAAGAAATCCCATCAAACTTGTATGATATTATTTTTTTGCTTCACCAATATCTTTTGTTTAGATTTTTTTTATTTTTGTTTTTATTTGTGTATTTAAATACGAGGTTAGAAGATGAAAAAAAAATGTGATTACTGCAAATAAATAATTGAAATAAATAATAACAAATACAGAAAAAACAAATCATACAACTTTTACCTCCCAGTAACTTTTTTCACAAATTCTTACTTTCTTTCAAATGAATGACATTTTTGCTAAAACATCCTTTTTGTAATTTATGATTTTTTTTTCAGCAGTATTGGCACACGATTTTTACAGTACAGCGTGCGATGGGAAATCAAGATTACGCTAAAATTTTTAGATATGCTGCAAAACTCCATGATATAGAATATATATTATTTATCAGTACTTTAATAACCGATGAGGTAATGTGAATCAAAACGTTTCCTGCCAAATTGCTTATCCTACTTCTTCGGTCGAATAATAAAAAAAGTCACCAGAAAAAAATTTACAAATAAACCCAAATTAAGAAATTAAATTCTTTAATTTCAATTTAGTGTGCTATTCTTATTTTCATGCTTTCACTATTTTTTTTTTGATTCCAGTATTCTTTTTTTAAATAAAATGGTAGAAAAAAATACTTTGTAAATTGCAATAAAAATCATAGATTTTTTTTATTATGGCTTTTATGTTCCAAAAATTAGCTTTACAATCATAGCTTCCAAAGTTAGGAGAATTTATATCATTAAAAATACTAACAAAAAAAGAAAGAAAATAAATTATAAAAAAAATGTTGATGATATAATTGATACTTTATTTTTTTAGTATAATGATTCCCCATAATTCCAAAATAAATAGTTTGAATACATGCAGCTGATATTTTCTGTGGTTTTTATTGGTTTCTTATTAAACATTTTTTGAGTATTGGAAGTGTATTCCCATTCTCCATTTTCATTACAAATAAAAGTGCCAAAAGTTGATTTTGCATACATTTCAAGGAATCTTTTTTTATCGACACCTATTCTTCCGTTATTTTGTGCTGAATCATCAATGACTTTAGGAAAATCTTCACCTTGAAGATACGCGAATTTATAAAAATCTGTTGAACAATGTATAATAGCTTGGGCGCAAATTTGATTTGACCAATATGTTGAATAATCAATCCTATGATTTCCACATGGTTCAGGCATTTTTTCGTCAACAAGAGATACAGAGCTTGTGGCATTATTAATATATCCACATGTTTGTTTAAAATTTATTTCTTAGCAATGCATACATTCTAAAAACCACGTGTAAAAACAAAAAAAATATTTAAAATAATTCTCAAACTCACTTACTTTGAGGATTATGTTTTTGCATTAGTCTGATCATGGCATTTCGTATTTCAGTTTGACAAAAGATTGATCTAACAAAAGTAAAGAAAAACAAAACATGTAACAAATTAACCATTTTTAGTATAATAAAATTTAAAAAAGAAAGTTTTGTTTGAAAATGTATGATTAATTATTACACCTTTTCTCACTTAGCTCTTATAAAAATAATGCAAGAAAATGTGAGATTAGAAGATATATTATTTATCTATGCATTCGCATCATATTTTTTAAATTAAAAATAAACGTTATGAAAATTTCTAGGTCAAAATTTTAATATATTTTTTTTATTTTTAGTCTTCAAAATAAGTACATATATAATCAAAAATCTTTTTGGTTGAAACCGAATTCAAAGATAATTACGATCTTAAAGTTGAAATGAAAATATAATCAATCTCACGTAGAGCCATAACATGTTTAAAAATTAAAGCAAAATCTTCATTTCCAGCTGCACATTGTAGAGTAAAGATTGAAAAACTATATTTCTAAAATAAAATCATTAATAAAAACACTATC
The DNA here is from genome assembly GCA_028622995.1 of Panagrolaimus kolymaensis. Classification (NCBI taxonomy): domain Eukaryota; kingdom Metazoa; phylum Nematoda; class Chromadorea; order Rhabditida; family Panagrolaimidae; genus Panagrolaimus; species Panagrolaimus kolymaensis. The sequence continues at coordinate 412,153 of JAJQJQ010000031.1, forward strand.
TTTTTCTTTTAATCTTACTTGTGCAAATCTGCAAAATGATTCTGGAGAAAATTGAGGTAAAATTCCACTAATATTGAAATAATGAAGATGTTTAAAAACTGGAAGATTTTCTAAATTTCCAGCTGTATTTGCCGTTATTGACTTTCTGGCATTTGTCTGCTCACTAAAACAACGATTGAGTATTCAGGTTTAGAAACAAACAAAAAACTTACTAAATAAAATTAACTATCTTCGGAAACAATATTATAATATTTTCCATAGGAATTACTTGGTCATTTGAATCTTTGACCAAAACATCGCGAAAAGTTAATCTACTTATATTTTTACTTTCATTCAAAAATGAAAGCTCGATGAAAGACATATCTTGATGGCTTAGATTTAACTCTTCTATGTTGCAATAAATAAAACTTTGAGAAATTTGAGAAATTGAGAATGGATATAATATTTCAATTTCACCAAAAACAGCCAGCTTTTCATTTATGTCACCAAGAACAATTTGTTTAAAATGATTGTTTGATATTTTCTTTTGAGCTATTATAGTGAAGCTTTCATTAATATGAATATCTTTGATAAGGACAAATCGTGATTTATTAAGAAAATATTTGCAAGTTTGAATCAGCTTTTGCGAAACAACGGGCAATTTTGAATGAGTTGCAAGGTAATATACAATATTTTCAGGAATACTAAAATGTTGCATGGCGGCGGATGAAACCATGATTTGGTACAATTTTCTAAAATTAAAAATTAAAAAAATATAAAGGGAATAAAGAAATATACAATCAAGGAGACAGAAAAAAGGAAAATATTTACAAGTGGAAGAGGTTGAAAAATGAATGCGTACAAATTGCTCATAAAACCAAAGCGCAAAATGGCCATTTTTTCATGGCAAAAATATTCTTAAAAACCAAAAGAGGGAACTTTTGAAAAAAGTAGCTGCAAATAAAAAAAGGATCATTATTTGCTTCTCAATTAGAAAATAGCCATAAAACTTTGTGCTTTTACGTTGGTTCTCAAAAGCCAATTGACCTCATTAAAACCTATGCATCTTTATAACTTTTGGATTTTTTGAATAATAAAAAACAATTTTTGTCAAAATGCTATCAATAATAAACAAAACTCAATGAGTTCTTTTAAAAAAGAATTATAAAAAATAAATTCCGAAGCTTTTGAATTTTAAAACACGTTTTCTGAGAAAGTGAAGCTTTTTTGGCTGGATTTGGCACAGGTTAGAAAGATTTCTTTTTCTACTATCGAAACTTCATCCCTAGGGTCAATTTTGCCCAAAAATCACGAATTTTGACTCCATTTAGTCCGATGATATGTTTAATATGGAGATATGGTGACTTTCGCGTTAGGACCCGAAATAATTTTTTAAGACCAATATATAAAAAAATTTCTTCTATTTTCGTTTTTTCCACATAAAATTGAGTGTTTTTCGTATTGACAACAAAAATTGATGTCCATATAAAACCCTCTATATCGATACATTAAAGTTAAAAATATGTAAAAATTTACATAAAAACACATTTATCTCGAAAACTATGGCTCTACTGGAAAGATTTTATTACATATTCGGATTCTCCATGGTTTTTTACCCCTAACGGTGAAAGCACCTAAAAAACATACAGTACCTTCGATTTACATTTGATTCACTAAAGGTGCAAAACCTCGATACACCAAATATCGAAAGTAATGAAAGTCATAAAAGAATACATCGAAATATATTAGTTTTGAAGAAAATGGACACCGTAATAATTAAAATAAATATAATGGGAATTTTTGGTAAGAATACAATCAAATTTTATCATGTGGATGGCACCATATTAGCTCATCCACCATAACACCAAATATCGAGGTTAGCAAAAAAATGGAAATTTTTAACTTTGTTTTTAATTTTTGTTAGAATCAAGTGGTTTATAGGTTTTCAAGGTCACTGATCGCGAATTAGAACTCAGTTTTATTGTTTGAATGAGTAAAATAAAAGTTATAGTGTTACTCAAATATTCAAATTAATAAATCTTTTTTTTTTACCATTTGATTATTTTTGATTTAAAAAGAGTTTTTGTTACTTTTTTTTTTTTTTATCTTACTTTTTATTGAAATATTTTAAATTTATTTTTAAATTCTTAAGTTTGTTCTTTCTTTTTTTTTTTTGGGCGTAACAAAACATTTTTTAATTGGTGTAAATACAAGTTTGCATATTTAATATTTGTTACATTTTTTCTTTTATATAAAATAGCTTTAATTGCTTTGCTACTAAACTACGAAAATGGAATCTAAAACTTTTATTGCGCTCCAAACGCTTGAGTTTTATTTAAAAAAGAGCGGCATTTATTTTTTCTGACCCCGAAATCAACAACTTTTCTTTGATTTTTAAAGGCGCGAATAAACTTTTATTTGCCTTAGAGGTGTTAGAATCCCTCACTTTTTTCATTATTTTTTTGTGTAAAACTCCACCTCGTTCAGTTCCAGGTGCCACAAGCTCTTCAAGTTCATCTGAAACTGATCCACAAGATCCTGATTTCCGTAATTGGGAATCACACATTCCATTGAATCCACCAGCTCCAACTCTTCCGCCAGAAATAGTAGAAGTAATCAAGGATGTTGCAAAGAAAGCTGGTAAAAATAATTTTTATTTTATTTGTTACAATGAAAAACATTATAGGTATTTCACGTGTAGACCCAAAACAGGCATTTGATGAATGGCAACCAGATACCCTCCGAAAAAAAGTTGCAACTTTTCATCAATTTAATCGAGTAATTGCTGAATTTATGGCACCCGGCGCAGCTGACCAACTACTTTGTTTAGCAAATAATCATGGAAAAGAAACCCTTAATAAAAAAAAAACAAAAAGCATCGACATTATTTTTGAAGTTGCAAAAGCTCAATATAGAAATGCAAAATCTAATAATGAAAGGAAAGAAGCTTTGGCTCAAATTGCTTCTGGTTTCACTTATGCTGATGTATTGGAACATTTCCCACGGTTATCAAACCGAGCTTTTTCAGTTGCACGATCACTAGCACTGAGACGACTCAACAATAAGAGAGATGAACCTCGCAAAAATATTGTTGTTCGTTACAACAATGCTGATATCACTTATTTCATTGAATTCATAACAAGGTAATGGTGATTTTTTCAATGAAAAAATTATTTGAATGTTTATTTTTTAGCCCCGCTATCTCTAAAATGCTTCCATATGGAACTCAAAAAACGAAGCTTCCAGATGGAACAAAATATACTATTCCTCCTTCTATGAGAATGACGCGTGACACAGAAACTATTAACATGTTTGAAGAATATAAAATACAAACAGGCCGAACAGATATCAAAATGTCACATTCAGTGATGCGAAAAATTTTAAAAGTTTGTGCAGCAAAAAGAAAAAAATCCCTACACTGTGTTGATTACAAAATAGCAGCAGGAGATGCAGTTCGTTTTAAATATTTAAAAAATATTAAAGATTCCAATTTTTTTAGGCTTTTGAAAAACTTGAAAAAGGTGTAGAAAAATTACACATGAGAGGATTGATTGAAAGTGAATGGTCAAAAAGTTTAAAGAGCCGACTAAAAGAATCTCAACAATTTTTAAAAACTGATTTCAACGTCCATGTTAAAATGTGTTCAAGAATCGCGGATTATTGTATGACTCATGCATTGTCTGATCCAAGCCGCCGAGAATTTCGAGCGCCTACATGTACAAGTCTTGATCCCCCGAATAATCATGAACATAATCTTCGTCTTGAACGTGTTTGCCTTTTTGATGAAGTGATGGCTGATTATCGAGAGACATTGAAAACGTCAATTAAAGAATCCAAAAAAAATAAAAAATTGAAAGGAGAATTGGAAGAAATGTTAGAAGAATTGGAAATTTATGAAGCAAAAATCGAAGAAATGAAAAGTCATTTGTTGAGAACAATTTACAGCGAAAGAGAGCGAAAGCTAATTATCGAAAATTTGCCTGAAGGAGAAGCTATCATAACCCTTGATTATTCAATGAAATATCTTCCCCAAAAACACACAGAAACTCAACGTGATTTTTATAGCAAGAAAGGACTTTCTTGGCACATTAGCCATATACAAGCCCGCATCAACGGCCAATTAAAAGTTCATTCATTAGTACATTTATTAAATTTCGAAGACCAAGTTAGTTTCCTTTTTATTTATTTGAATTTTTAAAGACATATTTTTTTAAAGGATGGTGTTGCGGTTGTTGCAATTATTAGAGATCTTTTGGAAAAGGCAAAATCGTGGAATCTCAAAGGTGTAACCCTTCGTTCGGATCAAGCCGGTTAGTTTTTAATTAAAATTGAATGAAAGCTTATAAAATATTTTAGGTTATTATCATAGCGCCCAAGTAATTGTTAGCCTACCTCAATTAAGCAAAGATGTTGGCATACCAATTAGACGCTATTCCTTCAGTGAATCACAATCTGGAAAAGGAGCAGCTGACCAAGAAGGTTCAAGATTAAAAAGAAGAATTCAAGATGCCCTTGATTTTGGTTATGATGTCACCACCGCCGCTGAAATGTATGCTGCAATGCAATATGGCACAAAACCTCTTACATCTCTTTCAATTGTCATTGCTAAAATTGACAAAGGAAAAGATGTTTCCAAAGCAAATATCCCAGAAATTTCTTTGTTATCAGATTTTGTTTATAATTCTGATAACAGTTTCACAGTATGGCGGCATCATGGAATTGGCCCAGGGAAAAAATATCAACAAACAAAATTCAAAGATTCTATTTTGCAATCGAAACTCGTTATCGAAAAACAAACAGAACATTCCCCCGATGATTTGAGTTACAAATTTTGGCGTGACACTAATTCTATTACAAATGAATTGTCTAATGATGAAGCATTTGCAAATGCCGATGTACAAGAAGAAAATGAAACTTACGCAGCCAGCAATGACCAAGAAGAAGTGCCAGTTAATTCACACGCCTTGTATTCTTGCCCTGAGCCTACTTGCAGAGCAGAATTTGCTAAATTGTGAAATCTCTTCCAACATTTAATGAATGCCGCCCATAACAAAGTTCCAGAGAAAAAAACACTGTATGAAACTGCCTTAAATGCATTTGTGGACCAACTTGAAAATATTTGTAATGAACAATACACTCCGGAAGTAGCTGAAGCATTGCATACAGCAGAAGAACAACATGTCGATATAATTTTACCGTTAGGATGGGCGTTGACAAAAGCGCGAAAAAATGTTAGATTTAGTTCTGAACAAGTCGAATTCTTGGACAAACAACTTAAAAAACATCAAAATGGCCAAAAAAGAATTGATCCAAAAGTCATTGAAAATTTGATGCGAGAAGAATTAAAACCAGATGGAAATAAATTGTTTAAGCCAGATCAACGACTTAATGCCGCCCAAATTATGTCCTACTTTGGAAGAAAAATTAAAAAAATCCGAGAAAGAGGAGGTGAATTTCTTGAGAATGAAGGAAATGAAGAGGAATCAGAAGAAATAATTGAGGAAATAAATCATGAAACAGGTAAAAAACAAAATATTTTTGAGCAAAAATAAACTTTGTTTTCAGGAGACATTGAAGTAGAATTCGAAGATGAACCTCTAGCTTCTGATGAATTCGATGAAATTTATGAATGCGTAAGACAAGGCAATACTGCAGTTCCGGATAAAAATAGTGAAGGTGAATATGTTGATAATGATGATGTTCATAATCTTTATGAAAGCGAAGAAGAGTAAATTTAGGTGCCACTAAAAATGTCGAACATTGATTTTTTATAATTTTTTTATTTTTTGTTGTCATAAATTTTGTTATTATAATGAAAAATTGTGGATATTACATAATTTTGAATTTAAAATATTTCAATAAAAAGTAAGATAAAAATAAAAAAAAGTAACAAAAACTCTTTTTAAATCAAAAATAATCAAATGGTAAAAAAAAAAGATTTACACTCACAGAAAAAAAGTACCTATTTCATCGAAAAACTTGGACAATATTGGCTTGTACGCTGACAACCAGTCAGAAGAAGTTCTCATTCAAATTTGGACTATATCGTCCTCTTAGAAGTTTTAAGTATCTAATAACTTGGACAAAATTTAAAAATTTTGGACAAAAAATTCAAAAAAATTTTAGTTTGCGACCGCCAATACATTTTTCTTATAATTATTTTCCAAATGAAAGATTTGAATATCCAAAAATTTTATGCTTTTATTGAAGCTTTCGGTCAAGCATAAAATAGCCAGCCGATACCGAAGCATAGCCATCAATCGTGGTACTTTTCCTTGTCTACCAACGCCCTTCAGTTGAACAAAAATATCGACTGAAGAGTGCTGGCACAATGAATAGTCACACCATTAATAGTCATGCAGCCATCATCAGAAATAACTAAATCGGTATACGCATGAAGCAACCAAAACTTGAACCTATATGAATACGCTAAAACGAAAAAATGATGAATTGAAATAGGCCTCCAGACAACCAAAGAAAAAGTTCCGTCTCATTTTATTTGGACCACTTTGTCTAATAAGATAGTCACTATGACTTGTCCATCAAAAGTTGACAATATGTACACAAAAATGCCGAAAACAACTTTTAAAGTCGTAAAAAAACGGGTCCTTCAAATTCCAAAAAAGTATTGGACATTTTTTCTGTGAGTGTATTAATTTGAATATTTGAGTAACACTATAACTTTTATTTTACTCATTCAAACAATAAAACTGAGTTCTAATTCGCGATCAGTGACCTTGAAAACCTATAAACCACTTGATTCTAACAAAAATTAAAAACAAAGTTAAAAATTTCCATTTTTTTGCTAACCTCGATATTTGGTGTTATGGTGGATGAGCTAATATGGTGCCATCCACATGATAAAATTTGATTGTATTCTTACCAAAAATTCGCATTATATTTATTTTAATTATTACGGTGTCCATTTTCTTCAAAACTAATATATTTCGATGTATTCTTTTATGACTTTCATTACTTTCGATATTTGGTGTATCGAGGTTTTGCACCTTTAGTGAATCAAATGTAAATCGAAGGTACTGTATGTTTTTTAGGTGCTTTCACCGTTAGGGGTAAAAAACCATGGAGAATCCGAATATGTAATAAAATCTTTCCAGTAGAGCCATAGTTTTCGAGATAAATGTGTTTTTATGTAAATTTTTACATATTTTTAACTTTAATGTATCGATATAGAGGGTTTTATATGGACATCAATTTTTGTTGTCAATACGAAAAACACTCAATTTTATGTGGAAAAAACGAAAATAGAAGAAATTTTTTTATATATTGGTCTTAAAAAATTATTTCGGGTCCTAACGCGAAAGTCACCATATCTCCATATTAAACATATCATCGGACTAAATGGAGTCAAAATTCGTGATTTTTGGGCAAAATTGACCCTAGGGATGAAGTTTCGATAGTAGAAAAAGAAATCTTTCTAACCTGTGCCAAATCCAGCTCCACTTTTTCAAAAAACGTGTTTTAAACCTTTTAATTTGAATAATTATGCCTTAGTATATTTTAAAAAACATCAAGTAGACTTATTTCATGCTTTTTTTCCTTCATGTTTACATGCTTTTTGGAGATATTTTTATTGCTTACAAAACAATAAATTTAAAAATCTTTGAGTACTAAAATGAGGGCATAAAGATGAAACTATGGAAACATCATTACATCGGCAAACAACAAAAAAATTTGATAATTAAATATTTATAATTTTTACCGGAATTATTAAATCGAAATCAAAATTAAAAATAGAAAAACTAATAAAATAAAATTAAATGAAGAATGGAAGGTTTTGAATTTGTGGATGAATAGGAAATTGTTCACGGACATTTAATTTTGTATGCAATGTCGGCTCAATTTCAATACACCTTTCAAGAAGTTTAGATGCTAAATAAATGGGAATTGGTCTTTTATTAGGCCGATTAGTTTGTGGAGTCATTCGGCAAAGTTGATAAATAATTGCAAAAAGATTATCGGCCTTCAAATTTATTTCATCTCGAACAATCGTGTATTTTGCAGGTTTGGTTGTACCCTAAAAAGTATAAATATTAAAAACCTTAGACCATCGGAAAAAACAAACCATAAAAGTTTCATGAGAAATAAAATAGAATGAATTTGGATTAGTTATTTCATCATCGATTACAGTTCCAGGCTCGGCATTTAATTTACATCCTTCAAGGTCGGTATCAGATTTTAACGGTCGGATGGAGTCTGCTTTTAAGGGATCAAAAAATCGAACATTATGACTTCTATGATAGCCAATATAAGTTAGCTTTGGCATAGGACCTTTTACTTTTCTTTCTTCCATATACTGTCGTATAACTGTTAATATTTGCTCCGCCTCCAAAATAGCTTCACCCTTCTGAATGTCATATTCACTCATACCAGCGCGAAAAAGTAATATATTTCTTGGAAATGCTGGGCGTCCATGTGCATCGACATATGAATCAAATGCTTCAAAAAGGATATTAGTATAATCAGAACAATATTTGTAGTAGCCATCTGTCATTATTGCTGATGCATTGTATCTGCAATTTTTGTTATGAAAAAAATATTTTACTGAACTTTTTTGGGATTTTCAAAAAGCTGCTACTTAAAAATGCTTATAGATATACAAATTTCCATAGAAAATTAAAGGGGCATTTTTTAGTGTCTTTAAAATTTTGATTAATGATTCCCACCTTGCTCCAGTTTGATCATTGCTTATCATAATTCCAACAATTCCAAGTTTATTTTTTTGGTTGGATAAGCGAGTATCAATCCCAATAAACATCATCAAATCATTATCATTTATATATTCTTCCCATCTAAAATTACACCTTAACTGTCAAAAAACAAAGAAAGAGAAAAGTAACAGACAGCTCATTCAAATCCTTTGTGGGAATACAATTGACACCTCCAAGTTTTGCATTAATTCCCAATGCAATATTGAAAACATAATCTTGCGCAGCGTCACGAGAATCTCTTCGATATGTTGAACGAATATTCCGTAAAACATCTACAGTAATTACTTGATTTATGATTCCAGATTTATCGAGTTTTTGTTTGATAATTTCTGTAAAAAATAGCTCTTTTTGTAATTTTTTAAGCAATAAGTTAAAATTACGATGTAAATCTGTTGAAACATGTTCATTGTCAATCACAACAATATATAGGGCCTTGAAATCAAAATTTGGAGAATGTTCCATATGCCAATTAACAACGCCATCCAAATCAACTTCAGCATGGCGAGAATCGCATTTAAATAATTCTATGGGTTGTTTATTTGCAATATGGATACTAAAAAATTTGGTTTATTAAGGAAAACTTTTTTTATTTACAAATACTTACGAAAATTGATCATATAACTTGGCCATGAGAAGGTTGACATCAGGAACGATGTCATCGGTTGGATTTCTATCGATATGAAAATCAATAACGACATATTTAACTTTAGTATTATCATATGGTCGTGCTAAAACTCCTCGACAAGCAGAATATGTATCATTTGGTGTATCAAGGATTCGAGCATGAACATCAATAGGCACAGGATTGAGCTCAATTCCAGCACTTTTTAGAAAATTTGGCTGATCAGAATCCATTAATTCTGCATGTAACTTTCCAGCAATGTCTTGAATAAATTCCCATCTCGGGCCAGGAACAATTGCACCGAACTAAAAATTTTAACAATTTTTAAGGATTTAATTTTACATTTTAACCTACCTCTTTAACTCTAGCATTCAACTCTTTTAAAATGGTAAGGGCAGCAAGAGCAATTTTTTGTGGTCGATCCGAAAGAGTTACAAGTTCCATAGGAACAGTTATAACTTTTCCTCTGCCTCTGATCTTAACGGCATTCATCTTTGGAAAACGTAATCTTATTTTAAGTTTATCTTGCCAATAATCAACAATTTTTTTTAATCGGCCGTCTTCAAACTTATGCATATAATATACAGCAGGTTTTTCACATACTTCGAGAAGCTTGTAATAAGCGGGGTGACCATTTATTTCTTCTTCAGGGAGATAAACATCAACGTCTAAAAAACTTAATTGTTAAAAAATATGTACTAACATATTAATAAGTTACTTGCAAAAACGGTATTTAGCAAATTGACACTAAACGCATCGAGCATATGATCCCTAAAATCTTCACGTCCTGGAGTAATTGGATTTGGATGGGAACAAAGGTTTATATAGCAATCAAATAATTTAATATTTGTTCGAGGTGTGACAGTTTGAGTGACTAAAAATTGAGAAATTAAACTAATTAAAGGAATTGTAAAACGAACGATTAATAGCTGCCATGTTTCTTGATTGACTTGGATGATATTTATTGGGAACATTAGTTTCAAAGCTAATTTTAAATCCAGAAACAAGTTGCAACACGTTGTTTAAAGGTTTAACAGGAAAACGAGTATCCTCAACTTTGAACGTGTAAATACATCTTTTCATTTGAGTGTAATCGTGTCGTTCAAACATACTAAAAATAAAAGTTTATAAATTACAATATTCAAGGATATATTCTTACGCAGCAATACTTTGAAGAGCTGCACGCTTTAAAAATTTTCGGAGTTCGTTATCAAATTCTTCCCATTCATTAACTTTTACATTTCCTCGATATTCAGCTGCAATTGAATTTCCTTTTTTATCCCACTAAAACTGAATATTTTTATTTCTTGTAAAAGATGGAGTTTGTTTTTAAAATAAATAATGCGTTAAAGTACTAACCTTTGGTGGAAAATCGTGATAATATATTGGAATAGTATATACCATAATTCCATGTTGAGTAGGATATCCTTGAACCAGTTGGATCCCCTGCAAAACATTCCCATATAATTCGTTGAATAAAAGAAAAGTTGTATTTGGCAAAAGTGGAGTTCTATAAATTGTTAAATAATAATGGTTTATAACCATAAAGTTTGTAAACTTACCGATTACCTTTCTTATCACATTTTGTTCCAATTACTTCTAACATACCAATGATACCTGGTTTCGTAATATTTAAATCAAAAAGATTTGATCTCAAAACCACAGGTCTTCCTAACCCTCCAGGAAATTCATATGGATTTCTGGGTTTTCGTGGTTGCAAAGCCATTATTACAAAATACTTAAAATAACTTTAATTATGAGAAAGATATGTTTGGGGAATTACATATGCATATGTTGTTATAACACTTGTTTTAAATGATTCATATGTTTTTCTTTTTATTAATAACGCTTTGCCAAAAAAGTTAAGATCAAAGTCTTTTAAAGAGTATCGTCATTCCCGAGATATTTTACAAAAGTTCATGAATTTAAACTAATCGAAAATATATCGATTTGCATTTGAATGAAAATTTATTTTTTCTTCGAAGCAATACAAAAAGTTTTTCATTCTTTTTTGTTTATCTTCCAATTTTGTGTTGTGTATTTTTTGAATATTTAAATAATGGTTTTCTCGTTTTGTAAAATGTTTTACAATTATTCTAGATAATAATTACCTCAAAGTTAACAATCGTTTAGCAATCATTTATCAGATTTCTTGAATGATGCCACAAACAAATAGACCTAATAAAACCCCCGTTTCCATTGGTTTAGCCTCCAAACTTCTGGAACGATGCATCGAAGTCCACCCAACTTTGCATACAGATCTTAAAGTTCATGAAATACTTTACATTCATCCAGAAATTCCTAATCGTCCATTTTATATTTAATTTTCAAATATTTGTTTGTATTTTTTGCTTTAATTTTTTTTTTCATTTAAATAATCCCGTTTAAAGTTATAAATAAATTTATGAAATTCTTTTTTTCTTTCCTTCCAATAAAATAAAAAAGTTTAAAAAAGTGAATCAATTGCCACAAAGAGGAGATATAAAAGATAAATTATGGTATTGAAGCAATCCGAAGCAATACTTTCTTACTTTTTCAAAGCATTTTTTATTCTCTCTCGCTTTTTTTTTGTTGATTTTCTTGGTTACAAAGAAAAAGCTATGCTCAACGATTTTATTTTTATTTCTTTTTTCTTTTCGAAAAATTACAATAAAAAAAGCTTAAGATTTTTTATTATATCTTTTTTTTCTGGAAGGGTATCATTGTATTTCTTGCCAATAGTTTTTTTCAAGATGTATAAGATTGCTTTATTATTATTTTTCACCTCTTGTTTATCAATTAGTTTATCTCATCCATTTATTTCCTTATGTGATACACCTGATGAATTTAAATGCAATGATGGTAAATGCATTCCATTAGCGCGTCACTGTGACAACATTCCTGACTGTTCTAATGGCGAAGATGAAAATGAATGTAATTATTTACACAATTGTGAACCTGGTTTATTTATGTGTTTATCTGGCGAATGTATGCGTCCTGAAACTCGATGCAATGGCATTTTAAATTGTTATGATGGTTCCGATGAATTAGGTTGCCCTAAACTTCGAAATTTAACTGCCACTGTTTCGACTCAAAGCCCATCAAAAGCGTCCATCATTTATAACACTCAGATTATTATTATTCGTGATTCTGATATTTGGTTTTATTTTTTTCTCTTGTCCTTATTCATCATGATTTTGGGCATTTTAAATATCATTTTGTGTTACCGATATCTCCATCTTCAATACCACCGTGACATCAGTGTTGATCGCTTCACCATCGCTATCCAAAAAAGCCCTTCAAAGCCAAAGGAAGATGGACATACGGTATCTTTAATTGAAACTACTCCTACTTCATCATAATTTATTAAATTCCATTTAATCTTTTTGGTTAATTTAATCCATTTCTTATATTTTTTTGTAAAAGTAAAAAATAATATTTAATGCATCTATTTTTTTGAAGAAAAAAAAACACAAAAGTCGATTAAAAAAAAGTTTAAGAAATCAAAGCCAATTTGATGACAACATATCCGGAAAAAAGATGTCCGTCAAAAAAGCCAACACTTAGCCGGGAAAAAAATAAACAACACAAAAGTCTCGATCGCTTGATATATTTTTTTCTCTCGAATCAAGCAAAAAAGCTTTCACTTTTTTTATCAACGATTTTTATTGTCGTTGCTTTGTTCAAAAAAATGAAGCTCCAATTTATTTTCGCTTCATTGGTTATTTTTGCTTTATTTCTTTGGATTAATGCTTCTCCAATTTATAAAATTCGTAAAACTCGTGAAGCTGATTTTGAAACAAATTCTTTGGAAGCCAAATTGCTTCAAAGCCGCCTTCAAACTTTGAATGGTCGATTCGACGATATTCCAATTTCTCGTGGAGAAGAATGCACTTATGGCATTGGCGGAACCTTTATTATCAAAACTTTTGCTTCAAATACTGGTGCTAGAATTGTCAATGGCCCTCCTCAACAACCACAAGCCCCAACACAAGGCCTTCTTCCTCAACAAGCATCTCGACAACCTGTAAGTTTACTCTTTTACTTTTATTTGACAAAAAATGGGTGAATTTTTTTCTTTAGATTCCAGTTCCACGCGATTCCCTTGTTAGAGAATGATCCCATTTGCATGGACTGGTGGATTAACAACAACTACTCAAAAATATTTTTTATCTTTTAATAATTTTTATTCAGTTTCATAATTAAATTTTTTGACGGCTTTTTTTTAAATAATAAATAATACAAATTAATATTATCTTTTTTATTGGGAACTTCGGATCATAAATTTGATTCTAAAAACAAAAAAGGATAAAATTTAAAAATAAACATTTGTTGGATTTAAAGCTGAATAATCAGTTGCTGATGCTTGAGCAATGTTTGGATAATAAAATGCACTTGGATCAGAAATGTATGGCGCAGTTAGTGAATGATTAGCAGCGGCGAGAGTAAGATCATGATGGTTTTCTATTCCTGCAGAATTTGTGATACCATTAGGATAATAATTAACAGGAGCTCCACCAGCGACAGTTGAACGCATATATAAATTTTCATATCCCATATAAGGAAATTTAAATAAAGCTGCCGCTGATGATTGACTTGCGGCTGCTGCATCAAAACGATTTGCGACTGCTGCATCAAAAGTAGAATTAAAAAACGTTGTGGAAGCCGAAGCCGCTGCTGGGAGTTGATTTGAATTTTCTGTAGCAGTAGCATTTGAGACAGAAAACACAGATGTCAAATTAGGGTTAGTTGAATCAGATATAAAATTAGGGGCTGCCGTAGAAGAATAAGTTTTTGACATCCGAGTTTCATTATTTCTTTGTTTTGGTTCTAAAATAAATATTTTTTTAATAAGTAAAAAGCCTAGAAAAATTTTGAAAAAACAAAAAGTTTAAAAAAAGGTTTTGAGAAAAATTTAAAATATTACCTTGATTTTGAATTTGATTCGAAGATACATTTTTGGCTGTTGTTGTAAAATGAGAATGATCACTTTCCAAAGCCATTCGCAACGTATTACTCAAAGCACTTGAACCATTATTATCATTTTGAAGCAACCCTTTTAAACCATGAATATAATCAATGGCTGTTCTCAAAATCTTTAATTTTGATACTCGTTTTGCATTTGCTCGCAAACTTGGCAAATGCACTTTAAGTATGGAAAATGCTTGATTGACTGTGTGAACTCGAGTTCGTTCACGAGCATTTCTCTTTTCAACTGAATGAGTAATTTTCGTGAAAAATTTTCTATGTTGCTTTGTATTTGGGATGCCGCTGCTGCTACGTTTGCGATGGTAGTTAAAAGTGAAGGCAGGAGGAGTATCAATATTATTATTTTCATAGTCATTATTACTATTTATAAATAATTGGTTTTGAAGTTCCTGTAATTGTTCAGGGAGCTGAAAAAACAATGTAAAGTTCAAAAAAATAAGTATAAAAAATGCCCACGAAAAGGGTTAGAAAACTTTTTTTTGAATAAATAGGAAAAATAAAAAAAATAAAAAACTTACATTTCTTCCAGGAGTAAATAATTTTTTAATTTGTAATGGTTCATCAAAATCATTTGGATTAAATGGAAGAGCTTCTTCAACTCTTACACTTTCAAATTGGCCAAGGGAAGAAAGATTTTGATGAAGTAAAAAATTATTAAAAGACGACTTTTGACTATGCTGATGATGATTTGAGTTGCTGCGTCGTCGAATAATATTATTTGACAAAGCTGATGTCGCTTGGGTTGCATATGCTGTTTCTGTCGGTGTTTTTGAAAGCGGTGGTGGTTTAGTAGTATTTTGGACATCAGCTGAATCAAGTGCACCTGGGCTATTATTCAACATTTCAGCAGCAGATTCTTTTTTCATAATACCATTAGTACCAGCGGCGGCAAAAGCAGAAGAAATATTATTAAAGGTGTTATTTGTTATTATTGAAGAATCAATTGAAACAAGTGGTTGCTGCTGTTGCTCGTTTATTGCGGCTGCATTTGCCGCAACAACGACGATATTTCCAAATAAAGAAGACGGAACATTTTCGGGAAAAGCATTGGTTATTGCCGCCGCCGCCATTTTTAGATTTATTCCGGTTTCTTGAAAAATCTAGCCACCGAAAAAAATCTTTACCAAATGCCAAAAATGAAAAAAAAGAAAGTAAAAATTGCAAAAAAAAAGTTATGAAAAAGTCAGTCAATTTTTAATTCCTCTTTTTTTACTGATGATTTTTAATAAATATTTTTATAAGTAAAAGTAAAATGTCAAAAAAAAGAGATTGTTCTTGGTTTTCATTAAATATTCTATTAAAAATATTAAAGTTTTTGCTTATTTTAAATCTTTCGAGTCAGAAGCATTTTTAATTAAAAAAGATTTTACAGGTGTAAAAAGTTCGATAAAAAAATGGAAAAGGAAACAAAGCTTCTTGGAGTTGGCTAATGCAAGTTATTTTAAAGTTTTTTTTAAAAACTAGTATAATAAAAGTATTGGGCTACAAAAAAATGGAAAAATAGGATCTTGTACTATGACATTTTTTAAAATTGACTACTGTAAGGCTATAGTTATTGAAAATCTTAGAACGTTAGTTTTTAGTTTCTGTGTACTGTAAATTATTTGGTTATTTTTTTATTTGCGATTATTTCGACAATTATTTATATTTAAAAGTCATTTGATTTTTTTATCCGGGTTTTTTTTTTAATTTAGCATTTAAATTTCCGAATGTAATATTTTTTAAAGTGTATTAAACAAAAAATCTAGCAATTTCCACCATTGTTTTTCTTTAGGAAGAAAAAATTATAAATTGTAATTTAAAAATCACTTAGAAAAATCTTTGGAAATACATAAATTTATTTATGCTTGAATTGCACTAATTTTTTTTGAAAAAGGGTATTAAAATTTCAAAAAAAACGTTTATAAAATAAACGCTTTAGGAAAAAATCTTTAAAAAAAACTAAAACTGTGTTTTTTTTTATCTGTTTCAAACTAAAAAAATGATGCGATGGTTAATTTTTTCTCTTGCTGCAATTGTTGTGGTATTGGCTGAAGAAGAATACGCAAATTTAGAAGCAGGTTTATATTATTTATTTAATGGAACTGTTGTATGTGGAAATGGGAATCCAATCGGTGGAAATGCAAAAGTTGTTATATTGGAAATAGATGGCATCGCTCCAAATGACTATGAAGATGAATCGAATATAGTTGATGGCAAATTTTCCCTTAAACTAGACAAAACTCATGATTATCCAACTCCAACCTTGGAATTACAGCTTCGATTTGAAGAAACGTGCGGATATGATAATTATCATAATAAATTAAGTTATGCTTTCCAAAATGGATCCAATTTCGGTTTAACTTACACGCTTCTTGATGATGATCCATATGCAAGAATTCATCAATGGTAAAAGAAAAAAAAAGAAATTATTTTTTTTGTTTAAATAAATTATTGTTTTTTAATTTAATGAAATTGAATAAATGAAAAATGCTTGCATAAAAAGGAAAAAAATAAATTTACGTTTTTTGATACAACTTAAAAAAAGGCAAAGTTACAAAGGAATTATAGAAAATCAAACATAAAAAGAAACAAGCAATAGAAAAATTATTTTATTGTTTAAAAGTGCGCAAAAAAAATTTAGACATTAATTTTAATTTTTTTTTATGCAATCGTGCCTTTTCGATTGATTAGAAATTACTCTTTTTTTACTACAAATCTTGCAAAAACGTCGTTTTTAATTTGCAAAATATAATTTTTTTAAAGTGCACTATGGAATTAAAAAAAAAATTAATACATTTTCACGATGTTATTTTAGTATAACAAAAAAAAGCCTAATTAAAAATCAATTAATAAAAGAAGCATTGAAAAAAAAAATCATGTGCCATTTAGATTTTAAAAAAAAGAATAATATTAATAAAATCTTAAAATAAACTTTTTTTCTTAAAACTTTTTGCAAAAATTCTAAAACTGCATATCTGTGCTTGGATAAAATCCTCCTCATCTGGAGGAGGAGTTAAAATTTAAGAAAAAATCTTCTATAAAAGCTTTGAATATACATATTTTTTAATAAAAGACTTTCTTTGTTGCTTGATAGCTCTAAAGATTTAAAAAAATGCGCTGGTTTATTTTTGCTGCTTTTGTCATTGCCGTAGCCGTTGCTGTAGATAAATATATTCCTTTCTCACGATTTCCTACTGGGCAATATTACGAATTTAATGGCAAACTTGAATGCGCTAATAGTGAACCGATTGGAAGTGATTGTACTGTGCATTTGATGGAAGATGACGATGTATCTTTTAACGATGTTATTGATGAAACTAAAGTTGGTGATGGTTTTTTTACTGTTAGGTCTGGCACAGGTGTATCTGATGAACCAACGAATGATTTGGAATTATTCCTTCAATTTAGTTGGTGTTGTGGCTATAGCTACTTTGGTGATAAATTAAGTGGATATCTTAAAAATGCCACAAATGGTTGGAGAGTCACATATACACTCGTTGACGATGATTTTGTTGCACGCATTTATGGTCGTAAATTTGCAAAAGATTAACCCTAAAAATTTCATTTGAATTTTTTGTCGTTTTTGTATTGTGTAATTGGGAATAAATAAAAATGCATGCAAATTCTTAAAAAAAATTAACGGTTTTGATACAAATCAAATAAAAATTCAAAAATGCTATAAAAAATTAAGCATAACCAAAACCATTGATGAGAAAACAAAATATTTTGAAAATACTCCAAAAAAAATAAAAACAGATTTTCCAAATATTGTTTTAAATCGAAAAAAAATCAAAAAAAAATTTTTCTTCTATACCCGTCCCCGTCCCCGAAAAATTTGGTCCCCTGCGGGGATGACGGGGACAAGATTTTGGAAAACGTGTATGTCCCCGTCCCCGCTTTTTTCGAGATTCGGGGGGGGGGGGGGTACAGGAACCCTAATTACAAATCTTGCAAAAATACAGTTTTTAGTTTGCAAAATCTAATATTTTAAAAGTGCGTTTTAAAACTTGTATAAATTTATTCGCTTAAAAATTGCTTAGTTAAAAATCCATTAGCAATAAGCGAAAAGAAAGGGATAGCTTGCTTGTAAATAGAACCATATTGTTGTTGAGGAGGAGTTAAAATTCTAACAAAAATAATAAAACTTTGAATACATTTTTAAAAAGCTTCTTAGATATTATTTCTTTTAAACTAAAAAAATGCGCCTAGTTTTGATTTTTGCTGTTACTGCTTTTTTTACTGTAGTATTTGCTAGAAATAGAGATCTCCTGTACTCTCGATTTCCTATTGGTCAATACTATGAATTTAATGGAAAACTTTTATGTGGAAATGGAGAACCAATTGGAGATGGAGCAAAAGTAGCTTTGTTGGAAAATGATAAAGTTTCTTGGAACGATTTTGTTGATGAAACAAAAATTGTTGATGGTTTATTTACGGTTAAATTTATTCCATCTTCGGCCGTGCCAGAAACAACAACCCCAGAACTAACTCAAACAACAACGCCCATTACAATGATAGAATTAACTCCATCGTTGGATTTATTTATTCAATTTAAATATTGCTGTGGATATGATTTTTTTACTGATAAAATAAGCGGATTCCTCAAAAATGGCACAACAATAACATACACGCTTGTTGATGGCGATATCTTTGCAAAACTAAATGAAGAAGAAGTTAAAAAAAATTAATATATATTTAATTTTGTTTTATTTTTGATTAAAAATGTTTCTGACTCTTTTTTTCGATCATAAAAAATACTGCATAAATTTATAATTCGTCAAGTAAATAATGATAAAGTTTTAAAAGTTACAAATAAATTTCGAACAGAGAAAAAAACAATCAAAGCTGCTAACGTTCGAATTTAGCCAAAAAAAAGTTTTGATAATTTAAATTGTTTTTCTCGTAACCTGGGCTTTAAAGAAGATTTGCAAAAACTTTTTGATTTTGTAACAAATTTAAAGTCCATCAAGAAAATAAAATATTTATTGTTATATTAATTTTTTTCGTCAACTTTATTTTGGTTATAAGAAAAAAGCCGAATTAAAAATCAATTAGCAGCAAAAGCGCTCGAAAAAAAATATTTAAACAAAATTATTTTCTCATGGAGGAATTTAAATACGAAAAATAATTATATAAATTTTTTCAAGTCAATTTTTATTTTTTGAAAATTAAAAACTGTATTTCTTTTTACTTTTATCCGTTTCAAACTAAAAAAAGAAGAAAATGCATTGGTTAATTTGTGCTTTTCTTGTTTTTGCTGTTACTAATGTTGTGGCTCGTGATTGGCAATATACAAAATTTTTATCAGGATTTTATTATGAATTTAAAGGAATAATTAAATGTGCTAATGGAAAACCTGTTGGAGATGGATATGTTAGATTGATAGAAATAGATCCCTGGACTCCATATGATACCATTGATGAAGTCAAAGTGAAAGATGGTACATTTACACTTAAAATTGATCCTGATTATGATGATTATCCAACGCCTCATTTGGAATTATATCTTCGATTTAAAAGTTGTTGTGGATATTGGTTTTGGACGGACAAGATGAGTGGAGTTCTTAAAAATGCAACTAATGGACACACCGTGGAATATACACTTCTTGATGATAATGAATTTGCAAGAGTTTATGGTTTTTAAATAGCAAAAACTTTTTTTTGTATCATTAATTTGGCCTCCTCTTTTGTTATTAATTTTTTTTAAAGTTTAGTATAAATAAATTTAACAAAAATTATGGTCTTTCAAAAAAATGTTTGACAAAAACAAAAAAATGAAAGCTTCATTATAACAATAATTTTTTTTATCTAAAGTTTCGCTAAAAAGAGCAATTGTGCAATAAAAAAGCAATTTTAAAGCTTTTTTTAATTAAATCATTTTTAAGACTTCTCTAAAACAGCCAACATTCTCAAACATTACAAATTGAGCCAATCTACTAAGATAATTTATATCCAACTTTTTTCTTTTTTGCGGATTTGATAAAGATATGAAATGGGTATACGTAATCGAATTCATTTGAAGCTGATATTAACTACTAACTTTTTTGTTTCTTTCTTTTCTGGGTGACCTTTGTCTGGTGCCATTAAAATTAGGTGTTTTTGTTTATTCGTTTTGCATTAGTACTTATTTTTGTTTTATTTATTCTTCATCAATGTTTAAGATAAACTTTAATTTGAAAATTTAAAAAGGTAGAGTGAGCAGTAAATTGAGATTGATCATTTTTATGAAACAAAACAGTGCATAATGATTTCTTTCAAAAATAAATGGTTATAAAATTAAAAAGGCAGAGACCGCTTAAAAAAGAAAACTAAAGCCTTCGACGAAGGTCGGCGTCAATGTCTCCGGTTTGCGTGGTTTTTTTGTGAATATACTTTTTTAGAGAGAAAAAAAAGGAAAATAAAAAGACCAAAAATAGAAAATGTTTACAATTCAGATATCGGCAGATGAAATGTTTCTGTCGGGGATATTAACATTTTAAACAAAAAAATGAAAATATGATTTAAAGCCCAACAATTTAATGTTGGATGAACATGGAGTTGTCAAAATCATCGATTTTGGGCTTGCAAAACGTGAAAGCGCATTGGATGTCTTTCAAGAAGGGAACTCGTATAGTTCAATTGATTTCAGTAAGTTAGAGCTTTAATCTTACCTTTTGGTCTAGAAAAATTTGTTCATATTTATTTATAGTTCTTGGCCTAAAGGTAACCTGCGAATCTGAGCTTTGGTGTGTTGGCATCATTTTTTACGAATTAGCATCAAAGAGAATTCTTTTTGGTGGTGACAATGACAACACTCGTTTATTTAATGTAATCAAGGCCATTGGCTATCCACCATCGAATCTTCTCGACATGGGTTGTAAAAACCAAAACCATTTCAAAAAAATCGCTGGAAATTACAAATTGAACGAATGGACAACGGCAGATGTATGTTTTTTTTTCATAAACAGAATAGTATAATTAATGGAATTCAAAAAAATAAGACAGAATTAAGAAACAACGATGTTAAAAAATAAACTAATTAAGAAACATCATTATTCTTATATTTTTATGGCTGTGGCAAAATTAAGTATTATAATTAAACAAAAAGAATAAAAAATAAATTGGCGGCGAATCGAGAAAGAGCCCAGTTTTCGGCAATTTTAAAATTTTTGCAAAAATTTGCTTTTTTACTGTTTTCAGTTGGCAATTTATACCAGTGTAGAAAATTTTAATAAAATATTGACATTGCCAATTACATAAACTTGAATATAAATTTTTTTATCGTAAATTTTAATTTTTTTGTTAATTTTTCAGGAAAGGCAAAAATACGAAAGTCCTGCAAAAGTAACCATTGATGATCATTTCTGGGAACAAAAATTTAAATCTGATGGAGTTCCCATGTTTAAACAATTTATGGAACTCCTTCGTAAAATGATTGTATATCAAAGCCCCAAAAGAATCGATGCTAAACAAGTTTTAAACGATCCTTTTTTTAAATAAGCTTTTGATATCTCGTCTAATAGTTTTATTTACAATAAGTATAAAAGCTACGAAACTTATTTTTTTTCTCTCGTTTACTAGCAGCTGGCACTACTCTGAAAAGTTAGTTTTCTTTTTTTTGTTTGCAGTTTTCACAAGGTTTATAAATTAGTTCAGAATTTGTCCTTTACTTCATGCATATTTTATTTTAATTTGTTTTAAGCAAAAAAATTATTCGATGCATATTTAAGTGTTCTTCCTTTACCAATTTTTTCATTTTTTACATATTTCTTCCAACCACTTAATTTTTTCGACTTTTCGTTTCTCTTTTTTTTAAAAATTGTTTCTTTCAAATTTTCTTTGGTTACTCGATTCCTTGTACATGGCTTATTAAAAGATATGGTTACATTAGAAATGGACAATGGCCGATTCTGATTTTTTTATGCAAGAATTCACCAATCTCTTTATTTAAATTATTCTTGCTTGTAACATTTTTTTGTGGTACTTGTTGTTTTGTATACATAATAATAAATCATTATAGTTCAAATTTGTTATATATTCTCAAACACAAGAAAAAAATATGAAAAATAGTAAAGTTTATAATTTCACAATAAAATTGCTATTTTTGTCATTGTTGGATTAATAATTGAATCATTCATAATTTTTCGAAAATTTTTGATAATTGTTTTATACTTATCAAAACCTGGAGAAAATATTAAACCCATTGAAAAATATTGGGCTCTGTTTTTCTGAAAATTCGCGTGTTCTTTGAAGGGTACAGCTTATCAAAAAATATTATTAAGCAAATTTTAAAAAAAAAGTTTGACTTACAAAGCAGAATTCTTTAAATTCAATAGGATCAAAGGGTTCTCCAACAAAGCCGCTTAAATGAAATGAATAAATTTTTTTATTAAATATCAAATTATTTAATAATTTTGCAGTATCTTCATTGATTTTAAACCCAGCATTTCTGAAAAATACTTTTTTAATTTTTCAAAAAACTTTGCAGAAAAATGTAATTGAACTTACATCCATAGATTTTGAATATTTGGCAAACACTTCATAATATCTTGAAGCAAAACATAATCATTTTTTTCGATTTTAACTTTACAACCCAACAAACATAATTCAACAACATTACCAGATTGAAGGAAAAATTTTAGTTCATTCCATGTTAAATTTTGATACATAATAGAAACATATTTTGCTTCACATTGATATAAATATGGGATTAGTTTTGAAAGATCGTCATAGCTATGAGGATTCACAAAACTTTCACATTCACTTTTGAAAATAATCACAGTGGTAATGAATAAATTATTCGAAGCTTTTAAATTAATTTCTTCTTCATTTTCAATTGAAACTTTTTCTCCATGAAATTCAATAATATTTTCTTTAATTTTTTTGTCGACAATCATTCGAAAACTATAACAAATTGGTTTTGGTTTTTTGTTAAAAAAATGTTTGCAAGAATAATTTAATTTTCTTTGTAAAATATGATTGGTTTTTTGCAAAATATAATAAACCAATGTTTTGGGTAATGAAAAGATTTGAATTTGAATGGAATCATAAAATTTATTTGTTATTATCTTATCATATGGTAAAACCAATGGTCCTTGGTCATAATGAGCGAAGTTTCTTGATCTACGAAGCCTATAAATAGTTGTAACTTTTTCAATATTTTGCTCCTCAAAATCAAATAAATTTTGCCAATGAAGATTAATTGGACCATATTTAGTTATTTCATTTTTATATTTTTCCTTCATTTCATTGTCATCCAAGAAAAATCGGCAATACTTTGAATAAATTTGTAGCATATATTTTGGTTCGATATTCCGTAAATAATCAATATACAATTTCCATAGTTCAATGTTTACCAAATTATGATTCAATGCATATTCCACATTATCACAAACAAAATCATGGTCCTCAGCTTCAAGCAATAATTTAAACCATTCATTTGTGTTATTTTCTGCTGCCTCAATTTTTTCATATAATTTTATAAGTTTGTCTAACTTTCGTATGGCTTCTTTTGTTGGTGGTGAATCTAAAAATTAAATTTATTAAAATAAAAACTAAGTTTGCCGCAGAATTAAAATTAAATTTTTTCATTTTTGGCTTTTAAAAAAATTGTTTTTTGGTTGTTTTTTTGAAGATTTATTTGTATGTTTATCAACCCACCCAAATTTTTTTCATAAATTTGAAAACATTCTTTAAGATATGCATTAGGAAAACAAAAATCTCTCTCATCCGCTTTGAACTTATTTTTAACTTTCATAAGTTTAAAGTATTTGCTGCTATCAAAAACATTTTTATTTATTCCGTCAATATTTGTAATTTCTTGGTTCCCATTTTCTCTTAAATAAAAATGATTATGATAAGCATTCCAACTAAGATCCTTTTGCCATCTGTAATCTTGAAGAAATTGAAATGTACTAAAAAAACAAATTTAAATTAAAAATACCAAAAAATAAATTTTTTGCTTACTTTAAATAATTCAAATATTCTTTGGGCGTTAAATAATTTTTTGAAAATTCTTTTATAATATTATAAAGTTGATATTCGGTAGAAGGTTGGCAGCTGTTATTTTCTTGACATTCTTTTTGGCATGCCTCAAGTTTTTCTTCGAGCTCAAGGATCACTTTTTGATAACTAGGATTTAGTTGATTGAAAAATTCTTTTGGCAAATGCATTTTTGAATAAAATATCGGTAAATTTTTTACTCAAACATTTAATTCTGTTATTAAATCCAAAAAAATAATAAATTCAGAAATTTTTTATATGAAAACGATACAAAGAGAAAATTTAAGTTTTAAAGAATGGCAGTAAGCAAAAATCAATTCTTCTTTTTATTGCACATATACTTTCAAGGATCAATGCTGCAAAGGATTGTTTTATGCTTTTTGTTTGTCTGTCGTCCCACATTTTCTTTTGCTTTTTTTTTTCATCCGAGTTGGATAAAAAAAATCCTTGGTTGAAATGAGCGTAAAAAATTGTAAGAACGAAAAATCAATATCTTTTATGAAAGCAAATAAGAAATAAAAAATGGAAAAAAATACAAAATAAAAAACGCAATATTTAACACATTTGTTATTGCCCTAAAATTTCAAGTTAAAAATTTTTGCTATTCACGTTTTAAAAAAAGTTTGAAAATGCCAATAATAATCAAATTTTAAATTCAACTTTAAATGATGAGCCTTTATAAAACTTAGATAAGATATTTTAAAATTTTGAACAAAAATTTGCGAAATGGTGATTTTTAAATATTTTTATGCATTTGAAACTTTATTTAAAAAAGCAAATGAATTTTCTGTTTTTTTTTTCTTCGACTAATCATTGCCTTTTCTGCTAAAAACAAAGAGCATCATTCTCATTATTATTCTTCACAAAGCATCATCAAGAAAAAAAAGAATGAATCACATTTTAACTAACAACTTTCAAAGTCATCATTATTGTTACTCACTATCTTCCAGAAAGTTTTTCCTTTAAAAAGAAATGTTGAACAAAAACTTATATTTTTCTTTCATCATTTTTTTGTCTGTAAAAATTAAAATGTTTGAAATTAACGGTTGCTTTGTTTTATTTTATTTTTTTTCAATTTTAATTTTTGGTTTTGGAATAAACGCACAAAATGAACCCTCTGATTTTAGAAGTCCTCTCGATACTAATTACGGTAATTTTTAAAAGCATTTTTAGTTTAAAGATTTTGCAATTTTTAACAATTTTTAGTTGATTATTATCAAGACAAAAACATTGATGGCATTTTAGATGATACCAAGCCCTTGATTCCATCAATTAAAGATATGGCTTTAATGCCTGAATGTCAACGAAGTTGTACATTTCAATTTAATGAAGTCCTTACAACTGCTGTAAAAGCCACAAATCATTTTGATCGATTCAATGGGGTTTGCAAGTATGTTTTTTTCTTCAAGTTTTTAAATTTTTTGGGGAAAAAATTCTTGCAAAATTTAACATTTTTTCTCTTTGATTATCTTTTTTTTCAGTAAATACACTTCCACGGTGGATTGCATCAGTAAATTACAAAAATGCAGCAATAGTGATTTATTTGATATGTCCACCAGTGGCCTCAAATATATGTGCATTGAACAACGAGCTGCATTTGAAGAAGCTATTGAATGCATCGATGCTGCATCAAATGAAGTTAACGTTCAATGCAATGAAAAATGTAATACTCATGGAAAATTTGCTAAATGGGCGATGAGTTCAGGAATATTTCAACCTTCCGTGGAAGGTAAAAGCAAGGCTTTATCTAATTTAAGTCCGGATTTTCTTCGAGGTGTTTTTCGTGATGGTTGCGAGTAAGGATTTTTTAGAAATTCTATTGCATTTTTGAAAGCTTCTTTTAGAATGATGCGTTGCCAATTGGACTGCATGAAAACAAGATTTGATCAAATTTGTAAAAACAGTGCTGGAAGTTTACTTTCTGTAAGACATTTGTTTTTTTAAAGTTAATTTTGACATCGAAAAAAATAAAACTTAAATTTTAGGAAACTTTTGTTCGTCCCATCGCCCATGGTCAACAAACAAATTCCTTCACAGCTTTCACAAGCGTCATGGGTATGTTCGTTCCTGAACAATGTTCATTTATGATGAACGAACATGAATTAAATAAATTTCGGATTGATCCCAAAATTGATGAAGAATTAAGAAAGGTTGCAGCTGAAAGAGCTGGAGCAGATCATGCAAATTCAACTTTCGAAATTGGTGTCGTTGGAGCTGTCGTTACAAACATGAACCCAGTTGAGAAAAAACAAAGTCCTTTGGATGGTGAAGATTATTATTAATTAAATTTCATTCATTTCTGAGAAAAAAAGTTTTTGTAATCACAATTTTAAAGTGTTAAAGATAAAAAAATAAAACTTGGAGTTATGCAAATTTATTGAATTTTAAAACGCAGGAAAAATGAGAATATGAAATTAAGGAGCTTTAAATAAGAACATGTTATTGTATTTTTAATCGACACGTAACCATGGGATCATTCTCTTACAAGGGAATCTCGAGGAATTGGAATCTAAAGAAAAAAATTCACCCGTTTTTTGTCAAATAAAAGTAAAAGAGTAAACTTACAGGTTGTCGAGATGCTTGTTGAGGAAGAAGGCCTTGTGTTGGGGCTTGTGGTTGAGGAGGGCCATTGACAATTCTTGCACCAGTATTTGAAGCAAAAGTTTTGATAATAAAGGTTCCGCCAATGCCATAAGTGCATTCTTCTCCACGAGAAATTGGAATATCGTCGAATCGACCATTCAAAGTTTGAAGGCGGCTTTGAAGTAATTTGGCTTCCAATGAATTTGTTTCAAAATCAGCTTCACGGGTTTTACGAATTTTATAAATTGGAGAAGCATTAATCCAAAGAAATAAAGCAAAAATAACGAATAAAAATAAAATAAATTGGAGCTTCATTTTTGAATTTAAAAAATGACACCGTTGGAATGATAAATCGAAGTGGAAAGTTTTCTTGCTTGTTTCAAACAAAAAAATACAAAGCAATGGTTGCTTTTTTGCTATTTTTCTCGGCAAAGTGTATGCTTTCTGACGAACAATTTTTCCGGATATGTTCACGTCACAATGGCTTTGATTTTTTAAAGATTTTTTTCTTCTTCATGGCGCTTTTTTTTCTATCGACTTTTGTGTTTTTTGTTTTCTTTTTTTTTCAAAAAAATTGATGCATTGAATTTTATTTTTTACTTTTACAATATTTGAATGGAAAAGAAAAGTATCTAAGAAATAAAAAAATTACAGAAAATTATAATAAATAATTATGATAAAGCTGGACTTTCTTCAAGTAAAGAAACGTTTGGTCCATGTTCAGCCTCGCATTTTGGAAGGAAAGATTTTGCGGGACTTTTTTTAAAAACATTCGTAACATGGTCGACAAAAAGATCACGACGATATCGAACATATGGATATCGACCGCACAAAAAATACAAAAATGAGACAAAAGAAACAATAAAAAGTAAAAAGAGAAAGAAATTTAACCAAAAATAGGATTCATTATTTTTGCAATTTTCAGAGGGATTTAAACTAGGAACAGGAGTTTGGCTTGATTTAGCAACAGCAATTTTGGATGGATTTGGAGGTGCATTAGCTTTTGGTGATGAGTGAGGCTTTATTGTAGGACAACCAAGCTCATCAGAACCATCATAACAATTTTTGGCACCATTGCATTTAACTTCAGGACGCAGGCATTCGCCGCTTGCACACATGAATAACCCAGGTTCGCAATTGTGTAAATAATGACAATCTTTTTCATCTTCTCCTTTATCACAATCAGAAATGTTGTCGCAATGATGTTCGATTGGGATGCATTTTCCATCATTGCATTCAAATTCTTTATGAGGATCACATAATGAAATAATGGGGTGAGTTGGCTGAGGCTTGGATCGAGATTTGGGTTTTTGAGTTTTGGGTGATTTGGCTACTTCTTTTTCGCAGCCAAGTTCATCAGATCCATCAGCACAATTTGGAATACCATTGCATCGAACATTTGGGAATAAGCATTCGCCACTATGGCAAATGAACATTCCTGGATTACAATGATGCACATAAACACAGTTTAATTCGTCTTCGCCTTTATCACAATCTTCGACATTATCACATTGTCTTTCAAGAGGAAGACAAGTTCCATTATTACACCTAAATTCAATATGAGGATGGCATAAAGAAAGAAGAGAATGTAATGAAGAAATAGTTGGTCGAGGTGGAGTTTTAGGTTTTTGAGTTTTGGATGATTTAACTTCTTCTTTTTGGCAACCAAGTTCATCAGATCCATCAGCACAATCGCGTTTCATATTACATCGAGATTCACGAGGTTTGCATTCTCCATCTTGGCACATAAATAAACCTGCTTCACATTTATTTAAATAATGACAATCCGATTCGTCTTCTCCATAATCGCAATCAGGAATATTGTCACAACCTCGTTCAATAGGAATACACATTCCATTCCAACATTTAAATTCATTTATTGGATCACAATTAAAGTATAACGGATGCGAAAAACCCAAAATAAAATAAGTAAAAAATAATAATATAGCAATTTTTTGCACCATCGCCTTAGATTTGTCGATAAAATGATGAAACAATATTTTACGGAAAAATTTTCCAATCGTTGATAGCTCTTTTTTTTATTTTGTTTTGCTTTTTTTCTCTATCGTGTAAATAGCTACTAACACCTTTCAAAAACATGACACACTACCTTTTGAGCAGCGGGGGTTGTTTTTATCCCAGACAACCATTTTGATCAAAAGTCAAATTGGAAGAAATAGGCAACGGCAAAAAAAACACACATTCAGGTTGATTGTTTCCGATTACATTTGTATATCATTTACTTTTTTTATTTCCTGGCTTTTTGTAGATGTAGTCACCAAATTATTTTTTTTGTTTTATGTTAGGAATAAATTAGTCAACTTGTCATTTGGCCCGTGGAAAATAAAAAATTCTTTTTCAACCTATTTTTTCTATTTTTCGATCTATAAGATTAGGATATGTCAACAAATCTATGGCTTGAGTATTAAAGCTGCATTTAGTATGTTAAATAAAAAAAAGATATAGTTAAACATTCAAAAAATCAGTATTATTATTTTTTATTTATGTTTTTAAAAAATTGTTGTTTCATTGGGTGAATTTTTTGATCGAAGAAAATTTGGCACTACAGCAACTTTTGGGAAATCTTTACATGAAAGCTTACGAATCTGAGAATAAACTTTTTTAACAAATTCTATTATAGCTTCTCGATATCCAGTCATAATAAATAAAACTAAGATGGATTCAATAAAAATTCGAAGTTAAATAAAAAAAATTAAAAATGTTTTATCCATTAAACCATAATGGCCTCGAATCCAGGTGGGAAGATATGGTGGTAATAAATCTTCTTCATTAAAATTTCCTAATAAAAATAAATTTGGATTTTTTTCCAAAAGTTGATTCAAATATTCAATACTTAAAACAGTCAAAGTTTCAAGAAATAAAATAAAGAAACTGATTAAAGTTTGAAAAAAAAAATTACGATTGTAATTCGAATGGAGTTTTTAAAATCTTTGGGATTATGTTTCTTCTGAAATTTTGCTTGTTTAATTATCCGCCAAATTAACATGATTGCAGCGAAAATAGACAAAAGTAAGCACAGTATGGGCTTTGAAGATTTCAAAATTGTTATTGCACTGCTAAAAATTTGTATTACACTATAAATAAAATCATGGTCTCTTTGATCATTGCAAAAAATTTCCGTAAAATTTTGTGCCATACATTCATTTTTTAAATCAATAGCTCTATAACTTTTTGAAGAACTAAGAAATACATTGAATTCGATTAGAATAGAGATAAAATTAAAAATTATTATAGTCCATATAATTCTTTGACCACGAGAAAATTTGTCATACAAATTCATATAAAATATTGCAATAAATCGAGAGGCTGATAAAAGGAACAAAGATGTATAAGGGCTATTGTTAAAAAAATTATTAAAAAAATCATTCACATATTGCACCCTGTGGACCTACAATGAAAAGGGAAAAAGCTTTATAAATACATGTGGGAGGGGATGCTCCAGGTTTAACAAGGCTTATGATAGGATTATCACAAGAAAATCGATGGCTAAGAAATAAATCCCATATCGCTTGATTAAGAATAAACCACTTGTAATTATGTTTAATTCCACCAAAAATTGAAATAAAAATTATTAAACAAATTAAACCGATGCAAATATACCCAAATTCATAGGCATACAAAGTTGCAGCAACGTTAGCTAAAACACATCGAATTCCATCGATATTTGAAATGCTTCCTTTATAAACATTACATTTGTTGACAGTTACATTCATTTTTGTTCCTTCTAGCCAATTTTTTTATGATACAAAAAAATTATTTAATTTTTAAAATTATTTTCTCTTTTAAAAAACTACCAAACTACCATTTTTTAGAGTTTTCTTTCAACTTCAAACTGGCAATTATTATTTTTTTATTCTTTGCATTATTAGATTTTATAAGAAATGGCCATTTAAAAAAAATTAATACATACTTACGAAACTTTTCAATAAAATTGATGTGATTTTTTTTAGATTCAACTAAAAAAAATTAAAAACTTTTATCCAAAAAAAGTGGGATTTTTTTTTACATTCATGTGGCAATTATTTTTGTACTTTATGAAATACAAAGAAAGTTACCATTTACCAAATCATTCTTGTAATAACAAAAATGAAAGCATTCATTAAATAAAAGGCGTTTTCTTGGAAAAAAATTTTAAAAGTCCCGTGGAGAAAATTAGCAGCTTCATCATAGTGTACGATATAAAGCCTTTTTAAAATGTTCCTGGTTTTACGTATTTAACACAAGTTTATATTTTCTTAAAGTAAGAAAGTGCAGTGTGAAAAATAAAAAAATGAATGTAACTGTCAACAAATGTAATGTTTATAAAGGAAGCATATCAAATATAGATGAAATTCGATGTGTTTTTTCAAACATTGCAGCTACTTTTTATGCCTATGAATTTGGGTATATTTGCATCGGTTTAATTTCTTTAATAATTTTTATTTCAATTTTTGGTGGAATTAAACATAATTACAAGTGGTTTATTCTTAATCAAGCAATATGGGATTTATTTGTAAGTTATCGTTTTATTTGTGAAAATGGTACGAGCAAATTTGTTAACCGTGGTTCATCGCAGCCGACATGTATTTATACAAGTTTTTCAAATATCATTGGAGGTTCATCTTTTTCCTTATATTTAAATTTTTTTTTATTAATTGTATTTTAAATAATCCATATTCGTCTTTGCTTTTAATTACGGGATCTCGATTTATAGCTATTTATTATATGGATTTGTATGATAAATTTACTCGTGGCCGAAGAATTATATGGACGTTAATAATTTTTAATTTTGTTGCATGTTTCTTTGAACTTTATATGATCTTTGCTTTTCTTCGAGATGAAAGATCTTTTTATTTGTTGGAGCAATGTAAAGCCCAAGAACAAAATTTTACACAAATTTTTTGCAATGATCAAAAAAACCATGAAATTATTTATAGTACATTACAAATATTATATAAAATATTTATTATCATTTCGCAATTAAAACCTTTGATTTACTTATTTTTATCCATTATAGCTGCGGTTATGCTAATTTTTCGTTTAATCAAACAAGCAAAATTTCAAAAAAAACATAATCCAAATGATTTTAAGAATTCTATTCGAATAACAATCGTAATATTTTTCCAAATTTTAATCAATTTATTTGTTTTAATTCTTGAATCTTTGAAAGGATTAATTCAAACATTACCCTCAAATTTAAATATCCATGTTTTACATTCTCAAAATTATGTTGAAGGAAAAGAATATCCAGGATATATAGATTTAAGGCTTCCACTTTGGCTTTGAGGTTTATATGGATTAACAGATGGTATTTCTCGTCAAATGTTTATTCAAATTCGAGTTTTCATTGAATCTATCCTGGTTTTATTTATCATGGCTGGATATCGAGAAGCTATCTTGGATTTTGTTAAAAAAATTTATTCTTTTATGCGAAAATCTCGAAAGAAAGTTTTTCAAATGCCAAGTTTTCTTCGATTTAAAACTTTAATAAATGAAACAACCATTTTTTAAAAAGATATTCTTTGATAAATTAAATCCATATTTTCAAAGCTTTATTTTTTCTATTTGAATCTTTCAATAAAGCAAGACTTCTGCTCTGTTATTATATTTATCTAACACTTATAAAACTTGGAATAAAATTATTTTATTTATGTGCACGAAGTAATAATAAATAGAGCAAAATTACACCGTTGTAAAAAAATATATACCCAATAAATAAACGAAGTAAGTAAAAATATAAATAAAAAAATATGCAAATTATAATAACTAGTTTCTATCATTCGTCAAAGGTTCAAAAAGATGCTTGAATGAATTTGTAAATGGAAGAAGTTTAAGATAAAATTCAAAACTTTCTATTGATTCATCAGCCATCCCAGGTTCATCATAATCATCTCGATCACTCATATTTTGGTGTACAATTAAAAAGCTTCGTTTAATAAAAGCCAGGGCTGCAGCTCGGTATAACATCCGTTTAATCAAAAAAGGTTGATCAGCTACAATTCGATTTCCATTAAAATAACTTTTATACATTTCTTTAATTGAATGATGGGGATCAAAGTTTTCTGGTAATGGACAATCTTCTTTGTTCCTTCCATATTTTTCTTTAATTCGATTCCAATCAAAATGAGATTCAATAATTTTATCCATATTTTTTGAAGATGGAAAATAATCAGAAGGTTTATGATTTCTGGAAAAAAATTCAAAAAATGCTAAAGCAAACAAAACAATTCTGGAAAATAGGCATTAAGCGACTTTTTGCCAATAACCACTTAACCAAACTTTTTTGTTTGTTTAATTAAACTCTCTGAGAATGCTTTAAAAAAAGTTGCCTTTAATATTTTCTAAAATGCGGGTTCTAATTATTTTTATTTTCCTAATCAATTTTATTTTAATCTCAAATTGTTACAACGAAAATGAAGCAGATTTTAACACGATCTCAAGTAAACCTATGGATGACGAAGATGTTTCAATTGTGAAAGATCAAAAATATTTATTATATGAAATTAATTTTGGTGAAGGATTTAATTTGCGAAGGGATGTTTACATGAGAGTGGCTCAAACAGTTCAGGCATTAAGGTCCAAAGGTATGTCGAAGCTTTGATGAAATTTTTAAAACTTTATTAAAAGCAAACTTCTTTTTTTTTCAGGCGAAAATTATATTCTCGTTTTACCACCTTGGGGCAATCTTTATCATTGGCGAGATCGAGCTCACCGAGTGCCATGGAGTGATTTGTTTGATCTCAAAAGTTTGAATCTTTTTGTCCCAGTAATGGAATTTGAAGAATTTCTCAAGCTAAAAGGCGAAGTACTTGACCACGTTGTATATTTACAAAATTATGCTGAAGGATGGAAAAATGGTGAATGGGAAGAAAAATATGATGTGCGGGATTGTATTAATGCAGACAAATACTATAATAAAGAAGATGGAAATAAATGGTTTGATTTTCGAGAAAAAAGTCAAAGTTTTATCGATTTTTTTTGTGTTTTAGGAAAGGATTTTTTTATTCCTATGAAAATGTTCGAGCCAAGAATTTCACATGCTTATCCATTCAAGGAGAGTCCAAGACCCTTGCAAATGCTGTGATTTCACTTTTTTCTGAAGCGTATGTCTCAAAAAATTTTTTGATCCATAATTAAAAATTTTAAATCTATTTTTAGTGAAACACTTTTCATTGATCGAGCCGAAACAATCATCCATGATTCCTTTGGAAATGCAAATTATTGGAAAGTTCGTCGATCCATGCGTTATGCTTCTAACCTTCGAAATATTTCAAAAGAATTTATACATAAATTCCTCGATCCTTCATTGGATCAAGATGGAATAGAATTGCCTGAAAATTGGTTGGATGAATTAAATCGGGAACGAATTGCAATTGGCGGAGATTTTGTTGGTGCACATTTGAGGCGACAAGATTTTATTCGATCTCATGAAAAGGATGTTCCATCGCTGGAAGAAGCAGCCGAACAACTTAAAAATATTTGTGACAAACTATCTTTGAAAAAAGTTTTTGTTGCCACCGATGCGAATGAACCCGAAATTGATGAACTTGCAAATTTGTTGGATAAAAATGGAATCGAATTGCAAACTTTTTTCTCTGAAGATAAATCTTTGTCTGATGGCCAAATTTCAATCATCGATCAAATTATTGCTTCTCGAGCAAAATATTTTATTGGCACACGTGGTTCAACATTTTCATATCGAATTCGAGAGGATCGAGAAATCATGCATTTTCCAGTGGAAACTACTTTCAATGATTTTTGTAAATATTCCAAAGATGTCGGAGATAAAGAAAAATGTGAGCAACCAGCAAAATGGAAAATTGTTTATTAGCATTTATTTTATTAATTATTTCCAAAAATTTAAGCGTCTTAATTCGATTTTTAAACGTGTACTGCCTAATTTTTTTTGTGCTTATAAATTTATCAATTTTGTGAATTACTGTACTTTTTTTTGCAATGAAAAATAAATAAAAAACAAAAAACCGTTAATTTTTAACAACACTTATCCAGATTTTTGATTGATGAAAAGACCTTGATTTACCAATGCAAAACGTTCATCGTGAAGTTTTTTCATAGCTCTAATGTAGCGTTTCTTTAATCCTGAATAAGTGATAATATGTGGCAAGCAACAATCAGTTTTATTCGTTTTTAAGACCATGTCAACGTAAATGTGAAGTTTTTTGCCATAGTCGTGTGGAAGTGATTCATTATAATGAAAATTAAGGAAAAAATTAACTTTTGTGCGTTTCTAAAAATTTTGAAGCGTATCGTTAAAAACTTTTTAAAAAACTTTACCTCCATAAACTTTGAAAATGTTTCAAAGTTAAAAGCTGAAGTTAATCCATACAAAATAACAAACGTTGGTTTTTCCCCTGACAAAAAAACTGTGTTTAAAGATTCAAAGCATTTCATTGAAGGAACGAAATCATCCCTGTAAAAAAATTTGTAAGCGATGAGGGAAAGTTGTGAATCTTTTAACAAAACTAAAAAATATAACTCCTAACTTACCAGGAAAATTTATAAATGTTTGGCAGAACTGCAAATATATTTTCCAATAAAACATCTTCATCGCCTTCATTGTTTGGTTTAACAAAAGTGTTATTGAAAAAAAGACATTCAACTTTGCTGGATAGAAATTAAATTCATCAAATGAAATGATTTGATTATGAAGTCTCAGGACTTTAATTTCGCAAACAACAATATTAGGGATCATAGAAGGCATGATATCTTTTTTACTATAACACAGTACCCATATAACTTTAGTTACCCATAATTTTTTGAGAATGTTTTTTGCATCAAGTATCACACGCTGTTCATTTTCTTGATGAAATAAAATCCAATATTCCCAATTTTTACTCCAGTTAAATAAATGATGGGCAAGTTGGTAAGGAAATTCTTTGAATTGAAAATATTTGCACACTTGCATTAATTTCAATGAAGTTTGTGGATTCGCATATTTTTTCATAAATTTTAGAATGTCTGAAGGATATGAAACGTTTGACGATTGACTTTCATTTTCTTTGCATGAAATCGAAAGTTGTTTCAAAGGTTGCTTAACCATGTCTAAAAAATATTGAAACATTTAATTCGAAATAAAAAGCATTTTCTCAATCAAACGACGACGACAAAAAAAAGAGACCGAAAAGCATAATTGTCCAAATGAAATTTATTTTTGGTTTATGTTTCTTTAAAGGTCAGAGATAGGTTTAGCCAAAAAAAAAATTTTGTTGTGTCCTTTTTTTGCTTTATTTGTCTGCCCTTCTTTGCACTTTTACAATTCTGTTTTGCCTTTTTTTTCTTTTAGATTTATGTTGTTGTAAATAAACAATTTTTCTGATCAAAAAGTTTACCCGTCATCCATCAAAGGGCCTCTAATGATAGGCGACTTTGAACGAAAAATAATATGTATATAGATGTTTGCAAGATGTGCAGCAACAAAGCCCTTTTAATAGGATACGACATTTAGGGATACATTGTCACATCTCAATTCTTTCTTGCTTTTTTTTTGTGAATTAGAGTTGAATTTTATTTTTCAACCAAAATAACAATAAAATTATTAATTCAAAATTAAAGAAAGATAAAATCATTTATTTAAAGGCACATATTTTAATTTGTTTAGTTGCTTTAATTTTAATATCACAAATTTAAGAGAAAAAAGACGGGAAAAAATAGAAGAAAGTAAAAACCATGCAGATGAAAAAGCAAAATATAAAAAAAAATTAAGAATCTTTTGATAATTATTTAATTTGAATTTGATTTGACAGAGAATTTTTTGATAGTTTGACTAGCAAAGAAAAAATTTATGTAAATTATTACAGTATTTTTTAAGAAGAAGAAAAATAAGAGACTAGAAATTTTAATAAAAAATAAAAAACAAAGAAATAAGTTCGAATTTGATAATAAAAAATTTTAAAAGTAAGGAAAAAGAGAAAAAATTGTGCTTAAAAAAAATCACCCGAAAAAATTATTAATATTTTTTAACAAAATAATTTGAATTAAGTTTTTTAGTTTATCGAAAAGTTTTTGGCCCTCCTTTAATGTCTTCAATACTCCCAGCTGTAGAGGAGTTGTGGGAAATAATTTCGGATGTTGGAGTATTCAAACGATACCCAATTCCAGTTATGGAACCTGAACCTTTTCGATTTGCTCTTAACAAAAATCGAGATGGATTAAATACCGTTGTTCGGGGTAAAGTATGGCTTGCTGATGGCGATGATGGAGTTGGAAGATCTGTAAAATCATCACTTCCAGATATTTGTGAACCATTTGTTATTGTTTCTGGTGGAGAATTCGTTATGGTTGGAGAACTTTCGATAATTAGAACATTTGGAGTAAGTTTCGCCACCCATCTAAAAAATAAACGTATTTAGTGGAGAGGGAACAAAATTAAAAAAAATGCAAATTGTCGTGTTCAGAATCAATATGCTTACCTAAGATATTCTTCATGATGATATGGAGCAAAATGATACCACATTCTTCCAGATGAAAGACAAAAAATAAATTTCTTTGTTGTTTTGATATCCATGGCTTGTGTATTAAAACTGCATTTTGCAATATCCAAAACTAAATCAGCCGATCTTGCCTAAAATTAAGTTTTATTAATTTTATTTGCAAATCTTGAATTTTTGATTTTTTACCAATTGATTCGAATATGAAAGCAACACTCTATTTTCAACTAAAACTATCCAAGATTTAACCCATTGACTTGGTTTCTTTTGTTTTGGATAAATTGGATCTGACATTATTCTTTGGCGACGAACCCAACTTTCATATGTTTTATTTATGAGTTGATGGCATGGAATTCGAACATAATTTTGTAAATCAATTGATTCTATTTTTGTTGTCTCATTTTCACTTGGAATATTTACATTGTTGAGTGGCGTTGAAACTGAAGCTGCTTGGGTTTCTTCTTCATCAAATTCTGGCTCAGCCAAAGGCTAAAATTATTTTTGTTATTTAATTATTTATTTAGTTTTTTTACCGCTAAATGATTTTTTGATTTTGCAGTAGAATATCTCGGAGATGGAACTTCCGATGAGCTACTTGGCTCAGGTGAGATTGTATTTGATCGTTGAACAATTTTTGGTTGAGGTGATGTGGAACCATTTTGATGGCTTGAAATTGCTATTGGTGATATTTGCATTTGTCTTGATTTTTCTTTTGCTATTTTTTCTAATGCATTTTTATTTATTGGAGTTGAAGGCATGGAAAAATTATCTCCTTTATCTGATGCATAGCTTGTGGATAAAGCAGAAATGCTTCCAGTTTCATTTTGTTGCCAGAATTTTGTTAATTTTGTAAAGGCGGCGCTGAAATTAAAAATATTAGCCAAAATTTGTATTTTACAAAAAACAAACCTCAATGGTGAATCTGGTGCCACACTGGAAGTACTTTCCAAATGAGTCCTTTTTGCCACTAATCGTAACCCTGTAATTTCTTGGACCGGAGCATTCCATTCTGAATCATTCACAGATGGCGAAGATAATTTTAATTTTTCTGCTTCCAAAGGCAGCACTAATTCAATTTTAGAATAATCTTCAACTTTAACAAACTCATTTTCTCCTATTTCTTCATCTTCGTTATCTTCATTTACAACATCAGGATGGCTTCCATCATTTAACTTTAATGCCCCGGTAGCTTTGGCTATTCGACTTGCTCTCACTAGCCTCAAATGTCCATTGGGTCTTGCTTTGGGTTCGGTCCAACAATCCAATAAATGCATTAAAGCTTTAGATTCAAGACCATTTTGAATTTTTCTATTTGCTGCTACAAATGAAGCTGGAGGGGAATCAGACCAAACTGATGCTCGACGATATAATAATCTTTTATCATTTCCTATCATCCTCGAAGCTATCAAGGCTGAAGGTTTTAGCACTGGCATGGATAATCGATCAGGATTTTTTTGATTTCCACCATCCATCAACGAAAAGCTTGAAGAACGGCGACGATGAAGCGAGCGTCTCTGCAATAAAAATTATTTAAACATTTTTTAGAGGGGAAAATAAATTACGAACCGATCCATCATTGCTTCTACAAAACATATCAGGTTGGATTTTTAATGTAAAATCTAGTTCCAATTTATTTCGATTTTCTTCATTTTCATTTTCATCCTCGACTCCACTGCTATTTCCATTTATTAAAGTTTCAGCTGTTTTTGATTTAGATAATGTTCCTGAAGTGCTATCATCAAATGGCCTTCGATTAATAAGTAATCTTAAATCGGATGCTTTTTGCTCCATATTTTGATCCAATCGCAGATTTGCATTTTTTAGTTTAGCTTTTACTTTTTCATAATTCCATCCAACTACAGCTTCACCATTAATCTGCAAAACAAAAATACACTCTTTTTTTTGTTCTAAATTTTAGATTAAAAAAAGGGGGATAAAAAACTAACTTCAAGGATTTCATCTCCTGCGCTAAGCTTTTTACATTTAGCTGCAGGAGATTCAGGATCTATACTTGTAATTAAATTGACGCCATTAAATACAGATTGAAAATTAATCCCCTACAAAAAATAAAATAAGCTCTTTAAAAGACACATGTTTGTTATTTTTATTATTTTTTTTTTGACGTACGCATGTTGGTTTAAATTCATTATTCCTTATAAAAGCATTCTCAAAATGTGAGGTATATAATATAGATGGATCAGTGCTGAATAATAATTGTTGGCATATTTCTCGAAGCTTTATACCTCTCTAAAAATTGACACTAAATTAAATCGATAAGGGTTAAAGGAAAAAATTTACATCTAAAAGCACTTCAGAAACTGGCATAAATCTACGATTTTGTGGATTAACTGCATCTAACATATCCATAATTAATTCCGTAATTCTATCGCGTATTTGTATATAATCTTTTTGATTTTCAAAAGGGGCTCTAAAACACTAATTTTTATGAGGAAAATTATTTGTAAAAAGCTACCTATCAAGCCAAAAAACCAATTTTTTAACATGTTCATAAACTAATGAAAAGCTCATTAAAACTGAATTTAAAACTTCAGTTAATTTAGTTCCTCCAAATTGATCCAATCCATTATTAAATTGATCTATCACTGGTGAAGCTCGAAATATGGCATCGGATAATGTGGAAATATCCACAGAAATAAGCATCGCAAGTTTTTGAAGGTTTTCATCTCGAACATTATAACACTAAAAAAATTTATAAATTATAATTACTATAGAAAGTTTTTTTGGATTTAGCTTACATAATATGCCAAAAGATGAATGGCATTAAGCATTTTTTCTCTCACAAATGCAGATCTCACTCCAATTTGATAAAGTTCATCATCATCAAGAGTAAGCAATTCTCTGCCATTTATTTGAGCTTTACGTAATGCTCGA
The DNA here is from genome assembly GCA_028622995.1 of Panagrolaimus kolymaensis. Taxonomy (NCBI): domain Eukaryota; kingdom Metazoa; phylum Nematoda; class Chromadorea; order Rhabditida; family Panagrolaimidae; genus Panagrolaimus; species Panagrolaimus kolymaensis. Next base: position 452,336 of record JAJQJQ010000031.1, read on the forward strand.
AGATATGGCAATACTGAGTCATCGATGCCTGCAAAAAAATAAAACTTTTGTTTTAGATAAAAAACTTTTAAAGAAAAGCAGCTACCTTTTAACCACGCTAAAACTTGTTGTTCCCTCCAATCTAAACAATTAAAAAATGGAGCTGTAGCTGTTTCAAATCGTTCTGAACCATGTGAATAAAATGTTGGTATTTGTGACGACATTACAGGAAAATAATGCCCATGACTCTCGTCTAAAAACCTATTAAAAGCAAATCAAAATTATATATTCTTTCATAAATTTTAAACGCCAAAAATAAATAAAATAAAAACACGAATAAGAAGGAAAAAAATATTTCAGGTGAGTGCAGCTTAAAAAAATAAATAGTAGTAGCAACTAGTAGTTATTAGTAGTTGTTGTTAGCAAGTAATAAATAATACTAATGATGAAAAAGAAAGAAGAAGAAAGAAAAAAAGTTAGTTAAAAGGAAAGGAATGAAAATAAGTGCAAGCATCCGTGTGTTGAATTATTTGTATGTTGTACACCGACAAACATTGAAAGGAAGAAAAAGAAGAAGAGAGGAGGCAAATGAGCGGATTTTTTTAAAAGTTTTTTTATATTCTTCTCCCATCTTTTTTTTCTTGATGGACATTTTACCAAAAAAAAGAAAAAAAAGCAACCAACTAAAATTTGTTTGTTAAAAAAAAGTTGAAAACTTTAGTTTTTTGTTTAAAATTTTTTTTAACTATAAAAAACAAACGAGAGAGATTTGGTTAGTTGGATTTAAATATTTCATTATTCTTTCTTCCACTTTCTCTCTCTCATTCCGAAAGAATTTTTGATTCATGCAGTAAAAAAAGTTTTTCTTCTTTTACATTCCTCCTTCTTCTTCCAACGACGACGACAACGACGAGGTGTTTTGTTTTTTAAGTAGTAGGCGTAAAATGTTTTTTGTTTGTTTATTGAGTATTCGTTCGTTGTTGCCTACTCAATGGCTCGCGCTTTTTTACTTTTAATTCAACAATAAAAAATTACTCCTTTTTAAAAAGTAATATGTACATAATAAGTTTGCTGATTATATCCATCTTTAAAGAAAAAAATAAACAAAATTAAACAAATGTATGACTCAATAAAAAATGAATAAGAATGATATTCGAGAAAAAAACAAATGTATAAATTAAAATAGTTTTTTGTGTTGATAAAGTTAATTTTATTAAAAAGGGCTTGGCAGACATAAAACGTGATAGAGATTTCCAAACTTTGATAATTTTAATAAAAAAAATATTTCTTTGGCTTTTTAAAACAATGTAGTCTTAACAAATTGGCGATAAAATTGCAAGAAAAAATTTGAAGGTAGACAAAAATATTCAAAAATGGCATCATTTGAATTCTATGTCTCTCAAAAATAGTGAGAATAGAATTTTAATGAAGGCTTTTTCGGCTTTGGCGAAACTTATTTTAACTCAATTAAAATATTTTAGAATATTCAAGATAAAAAAAATAAAACCAAGTTTCTTTAATTTTCTATGCGTCTCATTGCATTAAAATTTTTTTAAAGAATTAAACGGTTAAAAAGTATAAAAATTTTTATTTAAAAAATACCCTTTCACCGAATAATTTTTAACATACACGAGTTTATGAAAGCATTATTCAATAGGCCAAACAAATAAAAGCGAGGGTGGAGAAGCAAACAAACACAGTATAGAAAAAGTAAAAACACTAACAACATTAAAATAATAATTTTAAATTAAGGCCTTTGAATTTCGGTTTACTAAGAATGCCAGAAAATAAAACAATATTAATTATTTTTTGGAGAATGATATATTAAAAAAAGAAAAGATGTGGAAAGAAAGATGCCAAATTTTTGACAAATTGAAAAAGACCAATGAAAGGAACAACAAAAGTCAATTTCAGAGGAGTAGCCAAAATTAAAATTAATTCCCAAAAAAATTTATTTTTGTTACCATTTTTTAAGAGTTACTCTTTTCTTTTAATTATTTAAAAGTTTGTGGCAAAACCTAGATATTTGAAACAAAATTTTTTTGGTTTATAAATTAATAGGCAAAAACTAACAGTATTTTCGCAAAGGTTAATTTTTTATGACAAAAATAACATTTTTCATTATTTTTTGGTAAAAAGTGGAGTTTTCTTTCCTCTATTTTTTGATGGTAATAAAACTACCTTTAACGTAAGAAAGGAATAGCAAAATAGCGCATTTAGCTGAATTCAAAACTCGAGTAGTTGATATTTTCTTTTTACCATTTCTTCCCTGGAGAACACCTTTTTTTCTTTTGTGTAAAAAAAAGAAAAAAGTTTGTAGTTTTAAAGGAAAAGTATAAAACGATTCTTAATTTATGCTTTTAGCTTAAAAAATAAATTTGTGACACAAATAAAAATAATAGAAAGGATTTTTAGCAACCAACTACAAAAATAAAAACAACATTTTAACATTTTTTGTATTTTCTCAATAGATTTTTAATTATAAAAAATAACAACTTTGCTCAATTTTATATAATATATTTTTTAAGCTATGAGTTCACTTGGAAGCCATTCAACTGGAGATATATGCCATTTTTGAGATTTTTAGGTCGAGCACATTTTTGAAGAGATGGTGCTCAATTGGGAGATGAATATTTTCCATTTTTCTTATTCAAAACTAAAAAGCCTATTTTCGAAAAATAAACATGTGATTCTAAAAATTTACCCATTAAATTAAAAAGTTAAAATTAATTATGAAAATTTTACTGATAAATCATAATCCCAAAATTCCATATCATGTTGCCCACACTCTTTGAGTTGGACCATCCATTTTTTGCCTCCTGTTTATTATTACCCAACGGACGTTGCACTCAAACATGGATGCAGGAAATTTCTTTTGTAAGTTTCCAGACTTTTGTATATGCAAGTTTCTATGTGGATATTTCCGTTTGGCAGTATCGTTCCCGCCGTGTTCCGTTTATAAAAAACAATAATTGTAAGAACAAAACAGCCGTAGCTTATCGTATGCCTATATTTTTCTTCTGCAAAATTTGCAAATGTTTATCTTTGCATTTTATTTATCACCATTTTCTTTGAACTTTAATAAGTGCAACCACATATTAAGCACGATCTTTAAAAATAATACATACATTGAACTGGGGCAAAGAGCATTAATTAACACCGGTGTTTTGAGAATAATAAAAGTCTATCTAAAGTAGCTATTACCCCATTTGCTTTCAAATAAAAATAAATGGTAGGTTGTTAAAAAAAATTGGGCTACATAAAAAGGGAGACAAAATGCTATAAACTTTTTCATTTTATCTTATTATTTTCTTTAAAGTCTTTGATATTATGGCTGGAATGAAAAAAGCTAAAAAATTTGCATGTTATGCATTTGGAATTAAAGTTCAAGGCGACGATGAAATTAACACTTTTGATGGATTTCGATGTGCTCTAGTCAACTTTGCTGTGATATTAAACCGAATAAATTTCGGTTATATTTGTATGGCTTTTTTAATTCTCATTATTTTTATCTCAATTTTTGGTCGAATCAAAGAAGATTATCGTTGGTTTATTCTTAATCAAGCTTTTTGGGATTTAATTATATCCTATAGCTTTATTTGCAATAATCATATTGTTGAAATGGCTTTTGATATTTATGAATCAAATTGTCCATATTATATTAATCCAAGGCAATATCAATATGAATGGTTAGGAAATTCAGTGAAAACTATAATTGAAACCAATCCTTATTCAGCTTTACTCCTTTTATCTTTTACTCGATTTTTATGTTTATATTTTATGAATTTTTATGAAAAAATTACTCGTGGAAAAAGAATTTTTTTAATAATATTTATTTTTAATTTTGTTGTTATTTTTGTAAATTGCGATAGCTTATTATCTGAATTATCTTATCAAAGAGTGTTAAAATTAATTCGGGATTGTCAGGTTCAACGAAATATGTCAGAACTTAATTGCATGTTTGAAAGCCGCGATGATGATACTTTAAATAATTTATACCAAACTTTAAGAAAAGTTTTTAGTTTTTTTGTTGTTATTAAACCAATCATATCTTTATTCCTTTCCTCCCTGGCTGCAATGTTAATTATGTATCGAATAGGAAAACAAGCTAAATTTCAATCGAAACATAATCGAAGAGATTTTATCAACTCTCTTCGAGTTGCTTGTGTTATTCTATTTCAAACATTAATAAATTTATTCGTTTTTACTCTTGAATTTATTAAAAATTTTAAAGAAATTTTGGGACAAACTCTTGGAATTGCTATTAATCATTCCGTGAAAGATTACACATGTACGGATTGCTTAGATTTTAGACTTCCTAAATGGCTTGATGGATATTATGGTTTAGCATTTCCATCCATTCTTCAATCCATTGTTCAATTTCGAATTTTCCTTGAATCCATTATTATTTTATTAGTTATGACTGGATATCGAGAAGCTATAGTACATTTTGTAAAATTTATATATAATTTTATAAAAAACCCTCAAAAAGCTTTAATGAATTCAAAAATAAAACCAGCATCAATGGGATCCCTTTTCAAGTAAAACATTTTTGATATTTTTTAATAATATTTTTTTCTTTTTCAGACCTATAAATTCAAAATCAAAATAAAATTCTTGCTTGCTGCTTTTTTATTTACGATAAAAGCCTCTTAATAAGCTTTTAGTACTTTTATTGCATATAAAACAATTACCAATTCTTTAAATATTTTTTCCCTAGAATTTAAATAAAGTTTAAAAATAATATGGACATGAAAACAAAAATCATTTATAAAATAAAGCCTCATTTTTGCCATCATCAAAGGAATTTTATATTTAATTTTTGTTTTGCACAAAAAAAGTAATATAGTTTTCTTATTATTTACTTAATTGATAAATGTTTATTTGTGTTACAAAAATGCAAATCAAGATAGGGAGTTATCCGTAAAAATTATACTGCTCGATGGGTTCATGTTCTGGATTATCGTCAGGGTTATTGACATCAACACTGATCGTCATCGTCGTCGAGCTTTCATTTGCCGTTACGCAGAAATGGTCTCGATTATCGTCGACTACTGGCATAAAACAGTTACCAGAGCCCGACGCGACATTATTAACAGAAGGTGTCATATTGGATAAGTCCATAAGTGAAATATTATTAAAGTAATTAATAGTACTTTGGTCCAAAGTCTCAGCCATAGATTGGGTTTGCTCTTGTCTTGGATCATGATATGTTGTTAAAAGAAATTCAGGCGCTTCCGCGTTTTCATAAAATCTCGAGAACGTTTGTTGAATTGAAGGTAATTGGTTGGAAGTGGAATTTGAGGGCCCTGGTTCACTTTCCATATTGTAATCTGTTCTTTGTATCACCGATTCAGACTTTGGTTCCACACTAGATTGAGGAAGGTGTTTACGAGGGTGTCCTCGAGCCTTTTTACCTTTTACCTCCACAGTTTCCCATGATGCAATTTCAGTTCCTTCTGTATCTAATAGAATAGTTTTTAAAATATCTGTCTTAGGTTTTGGTTTAGGAGGACGGCCTCGACGACGAGGCAAATTTTCTTCCAGCACTTTTAGTTCTTCAACAGCGTCTTCGTTGTTTTCAATTCCATGAGCTTTTTGTTTTTTGGCTGTTATATTTTGTTTAGATGTCGCCCATTCTTTAAATGCATCATCAATCTTTTCTTTTAGGTCTGACATACACTCTTTACAAAGACGGGTTTTTACCAACGTTTTCCATTGACCTGGTTCATAATAATAAATCGGTTGCTAAAATTATGGAATGTCTTTCATAACAAAAAAAAAGTTAGTGAGAAAAAACTAACGTCTTTTTTTATTTGTAAAACTGCTTTCCTAACCTCATCCATGGAGTATTTTGGATTCTGAAATTTATTAATTAAAGATTTGATTAAAAATGGTGGAAATTGACAATACGATTTTTAAGGGAAGGTCATAAGAATAAATTGTTTTTTTGGCGTGTTTTTTTTCTTCAATATAAGGTAACGAGGAAAATTCAAAAAGAAAACTTACCTCTTTTTTAATTTGTAAAATAGCCTTCTCGACCAAATCTTCGTCTAATTTAGCATTCTGCAACTCAATAATCGAAGCATCGTCTGGTTCAATTTGCAAAATAGCATCCATTGCCATATATTGTTCAAATAAAGGTTCATTCGTGTACCTGCCACATGATGCACAACAATTACATACAAATTTGATATCTTGTTTAACTTTTTCTGTATTAAATTTATACATAGCTTTCGAATATTTGGTCCTCCCAGTATCGTGAAATTTATCATCTAAGTTGTCTATGATAATCGTTGTAGCAAACTCGGCACCAACTGCTTTGCCGGGAACGGGCTTTACATTTGCCCGAGGTAGCGGATAAATCATTGACGGAAGGAATGAAAGATTTTCAAGATCATCGTTGTCAGAGATATTAATTTTCATTATCCCTCCAATTTTTTGAATATTCGTATGAATATATGGACAGATATGATGTAAGCTGCAAGCATCAACTTGTAAAATTTCAATATCTAAATCTTTTAAACAGCATGGTAACGAGCCAAGATTGTTATGGGTTAGATATAAGAAGCCAAGAGATTTGGGAAGTCGATTCCATAGAACTTCATTAATATTTCCATAGTCAACGTTGAAATCATTGTAACTCAAACCCAATTCAGCGAGATTTTCGATATTTTTAAAACTTTTTGGAAGTGCCGAAATTTTATTATGATCCAATGTAATTTTTGGACAATTTTGTCTGCTGATTCTTATGTAATGTCCTTCTGCAATATGGCCAATACGTTCCGAAATTATATTAATTTCATTTGATTGTGCCGACAATTCTTCCAATTGAGACAAATGCGAAAAATCTCCAATGGATGTCAACTTATTGTGATCCAATTCAATAATCGTTAAAGTAGGAGGTAGGTTTTCCCATGAAATTGTCTTCAGTCGATTACGTCGTAAACTTAATGTATCAAGGCAGGGTAAGTTATTTTTAAGATTAGATGTATCAAAATCCTCTAGCTCGTTTTCGGTTAAATAAAGAATTTGCAAACTCGGTGGTAAATTTAATGGGTCGAGTTTCTGAAATTGCTATTATTTAAAAAATCTAAAGGAATACTCAAAACATGAATATATCTGGTAAAAACAGTTTTTCAAAGTCCCAAATGAAAAAGTAAGCTTCTAATCATGTGCAGATCGCGCTACAAGTTTTTTCACTGCAACAACAAACTTACAGATAATTTTAAATTGACGATCTTCAATTCTTGTAGTTTTGTCTTATCCTTTAATTCGATGTCATTAACTTGTTTACCACCACCTTGAATAATTATCCCTTTAATTAATGGGCAAAAATTTTTCCATGAAACATGCTAAAAATTTACTATTGTCATATTATGAAAGAGATATACAAATTTAATCGACCCCCAGCATTTTACTACGTATCAAACAATCTTTCAAACTTTTAATTTTTTCGATTACTTCCGGAATTCGTTTGATGTTTGTGCCTAGCATTTTCAGCAGCTGTATGCTTGAAGGCAAACTTTCCCATGGTATACCATCATCGGATAAATTTTCATTTTCATTTAAAATTAAAAATTTTAACTTTGTTAATTTTTCAATTTTCTTTGAAATGAATCTAATATCGTTGTTTTCCATGTTTAAATGTTCCATTGAAGGTGAGAGTAACTCAAAAAAAGCATCATACAATCCCGTAATTTTACAATCGCTTAGTCGCATGTAATAAACTTTGGTAAAATTAATTTTCATTAAAATCGGATGCACTGGATTGGTTTGAGATAAACAAAGATCTACATCTTCAAAATCCAAGGATTTAAGTTTTTGAAAATTAAAATCTCCAGGATCTATGTTTTTTAATTTGGCTAAAGGGATGACGTAAATTTCTCTATTTTTATACTTCAAAAATCTCACTTTTCACCCAATACAACTTTTCACAGTCGCGATTCTTATTTACTTGAGATTTTAAAGCGGATCTGGGTTTATTTGCATACCCTAAAAATATTTAACTTTCAGTTTTCAGACATTCAAACAGAGAAAATGGTGAAAAAAAATTTTTTATAAATTCCCTTAAAATCACGAAAAATTTCATTTAAATGTTGCCTGATTTTCAAGGAATGTTCATTCCATAGAAAAACTTACATATTGACTGTTTATTCAAAAGTAAACAATCCACCTGTTGATTGAATCTACACTTTGACGCAATTTTTGTTTTAGGATCAATAACAGTTATTGGAACATTTTTATAGAAACCAGTTTGTGGATTACATAATAAATCAATGGCGCTTTGAAAATTGTTCAGTTTTTCATGTAAGGCTTTCTTTGTACTTGGATTCGGGAGTTTAAAAGGTAGAAGAGTTTGAAAAGCTTCTTCTTGGCGTTCCAAAAATTCATTCGATGATAAAGTTTCTAAAAATCTAAGAGATCTAAAGTGAAGGCACATCTCACGCAATTTTTTTGTGCCGAAATTATGGCAACTTTATTGAAGCAATCTATTTTTCATTTAAACGGCGAGAATTAAAAATAAACCGCTTTAGAAAAGTTTAAAAAAAAACAAACCTTCTGAATTACAATACCTCCCAATTAATTCAACATATTCATCGTATACCTTTTCATCTTCTTTGCTAATAAGGCCGTGATCGGAATCATTACGAATTGTGTTCTTAATCTAAAAATTACTACGTTACACGAAAATAACAAAATCACGTACACAACGTATTCGAATTCTCAAATCTTCTTTTGTAATATGAGGTATAAGTTTGGAAGTAGCAATATAAAGATCAAAAACGTGTTTGTTGACGCCATGTAGATCGTCGCAACAATCTTTGTCGTTTGTTAAATTGAATATTCTCACTGCCCCTCGCTAAAAATTTACTTAAATGAAGGTTGGATAATAATGGACTAGCATCAATTTTTTCAAAGATTATAGTTAAAATCTGGTTTAAACTGAAAAATGCTCATTGTACAAATTTTTCTTGTAAAACATCATAAAATTAGGCAATTTTATTGGAGGGGTTTGTCTTTAATTGGAGCTGCAAAAAAAAATTAAACAACTCCAATGAAAATTAAACCGTTTAAATAAAAAAGTAATCTAGTTTTAAAAAAATTGCGCATGAAAAATTTTGTCAAACTTCAAACAACTTACTATCATTTTGAAAGTTAAAAGTTTTGAATTTTTTTGGTAAACATTCATAACATAAACTTTTCGAGGTTGAAAATTTTTTTCAACATATTCGTATCCAACACAAATTTCTGTTAATTCATACCGCATTGAATAATTAAGGATTTTATGGAGATCTTTAGGGGTTTCAGTGACATGGAATGTGGATAAAATAAGCTCATCCGCTTCTGCTTCATATGGATTCGTAGCGATTTCTTCGGGTTTAATAGCAATAATACTTGCTAAACAAAATATTCGCATAATTTATTAAATAAAAATAAAGAGCCTTGCGATGAATAGCACTTTTCCACCGGAAAAAAAATAAATAAAGTTTACACGATAAAAATTTAATGTTTTTTTGTGTAAATTTTTGAGAGTCGATTAAAGTCAAGCGTTTTTTTAAGACAGCAGTAAAGTGAGGTGGGATCAAACTACAACATTTGATAATAAAATAGAAAGAAGATTGTTTTCGGTTAATTTTTTTCTTTATGAATCATCGTTATATATTTTTTTTAAAACTTATTTATTTCATCTGCAAACAATAAAAATGATGATGATATCAATTAAATTGGTAGATAAAATATTTTGCAATTAACAACAAAAATAAAGGCAACATTTGAACTTTTTTTTGGATATTTTTTGCAATGGCTTTTAAATTTATTAAAAAATGTCTCCACTTTGCTATGCTTAATTGAATTTAAATTACCTGATAATTTTTTTATGTTAAGCTATGAGTTCGCTTGGTAACCATTCCATTGGAGAAATATGGCATCTTTATTTGAATATTTAAGTTTTTTTATTGTTATAAAACCAATCATATCTTTATCCCTTTCCTTAATGGCTGGAATTTTTATTATGCTTCGAATAGGGAAATATCTAAATTTCAAATTAAACATAATAAGGGTTTTGATTTTTATCTCATAAAATGTAATAAAATTTGCTGGGAAAATAATTATAGGAACAATGATTGTCCTAAGAATTGGCTTTCTTTTGTGGCCATATTATTTGAAAATGGATAGTAAGTAAAGTTTTTATAATTAGTGTTAAATCAAGGTTTTATTTTGATTTCAATAGTTTATAATATTATACTTTTGCATTAATTATTACACGGTTATGGAACTATATTGTACGTACGAAAAGCAACGAAGAATGTCTGGAAAGCAAAAATTAATACGGACTAGGAAATTCCCGGCAATCAAAACTTCTTTCAGATGGTAAATTACGTTCATCATCGCTTTCGATTTTTATTTTCAACAAGATTAAATTTAATAAATTAGCCACAAACTTTGTGTTTGTGTGTTTTTGCCACATTTTGAAGCATGTTAAGGTATTTTAATTCCCCCACTCGCAATAAAGAACTCGTAATAAAGACTATAAGTGCCAAAAGTTTTGTTAATCATCTTAACCATACATGGGCAAGGTGGTGTGTCCAGATTTTTTTTCTAGCGGTACCCCAAATTTTCCAAAGGGTCCCCCCTCTGTGCTATTTTTTGCTAGCAAAAAAATAAGCGGTACCCTCTGAATATTGAAAAAAATTTCCCTTGATATGACATGTGAATTTTTTTCATTTCCTAAAAAACCTTAGCGGTACCCCGGTACCCCTGGGTGTGTCAAAACACACCATGTGCCCATGTATGAAACGGATAGATATTCGTTGCCTTAAGCATTTTTAAAAATATCCTAAAACTTCAGCAAAAACATTTAATTTTTTATACTTTTTTAAATTTTTTTTAGTTTGTTATTTTCTGTGATAGTTTGTTTACGACCACCAAGAATAGAATGGGCAAACGTTCCTGCCACAATGAATAATGAAACTGTAATTAAGAGCAAATAAAAAACTTTGTTAAGATGCAACTTCAATAGGCGGAATTAAAGAAAAAAAATCTTATAAAAATTCTCATCACTTCTTTTGCCAAAAAATCTTTTTTTTGTTGATAAAAATTAATTTAACAGCATTTGTGAATGTTTTGAGTTGTGACAATTATTAGACGTTGTTCCATCCCATGTTATCATTTTAAGCGTTTAAAGTTTTGTTAATCGTCTTTCTTTTTTTTAAATATTGTCAACAAAGGAATTTGGGTTTTTCTTGATGATAGAAAAACAAAATATTCTTTTTTATGTTACATGTAGTTTTTTGTTCACTCACATAAATCAAATGGAAAGATGAGAATATTTTTTATTTTAATTTCTGTAATTTATATTTTTTATTTTGTTGGAGGTAAAAAGGTGACAATTTGTGATGACTCATGTGTTACAAATATTACTTTAAATCAAAATGAAATAATTTTTATTGAATCTCAAGGATTTCCCAATCCTCCATTGACAACTGACTTTACTCTAAACGTTTTTGGCAAGTACATAGGAGAAGTAAGCATCGCTTTTAAAGGATTACAAATTTATATTAGACAAGGTGCTTTGAATAATTCCCCGAAATTAAGGCAGGTTAATTGGACCGTTTATTTTTATTTTTGTAGATCAGCGAATGAAAATAAACTGTTAAAATCTTAAACAAGCTTTAGTCTCTGATCGAGTGGGATTGTAATTACTAGAGTGTAGCGTGTATATTGTTCATTTCACCTGGGAGCTTGAGTGAATTCCTTATTAGCAATTATAACATTACAGTACAAAAGAGTGAGAGAAAATAGAGAAAGTGAGATAGTATGAGACTGTCTGAAGAGATTTGACCTTTTCTGCATGCCATAGGACAAAGTTCGATGCCCTTTTAGTTATTTGATAGACTCAATGTCAGTGATTTATGTGAGATATTTTAAGTAAGCTAAAGTCTAATGCTCTCGCATTACAAGATGATAAAAAAAGCAACAAAAAAGTGCAAATCGATAGAATTTTAGGAAGCTACGTCGCTAAGTCTTGGCTTAACAAGTGGTGATGTTGTTAACAACTGCTTTTTATATGATGGTTTCCAAAGGTTTGCTAAGTAACTATTATTATTTATTTCTTATCCGTTTAGCTTTTTGACCTTTCCTGTGCCATATGTTTTCCATACGAATAATTCTTTTTTTACCTTTACATGCACCGTTCAAGAAGATAATTTGAACCCTTTTCAAGGATTCATTAGTTATGAAAAAAATTATACTTGTAGTTTAATAAACATTAGCCAACCTTTGTTTCTTACTGATGAAAATGAAGTTGTTTATATTGATGTTTTTATTGAAGCATCATCCACAAAACACATTTATTGTTCATGGAATTTTATTGCACCAAAAGATTTTGGTTTTAAATTCACTTCTCTGCCCAAATTGGACCAAACAACTCCAATCGTAAAAAATAGCACTGACTATATTATTACTGAGTATATTTTTTATTCGGAAACACCGCATAAAATTTCATAACTATCTAAATTTTTCCTTAGCACTCGAAAAAGGCTTTGAATCTGTGATAGATTTTCTTATTTTTATGATATGTCTTTGAAAATCTTTACAAATAATTTCATTATAATTTTTTTAGCATTTTTACACAATCAAATCTACCGTATTACAATGTGGATCATAATATAACGGTTACGTTTGAAATTCAACCGGGATCAACATATTTTTCCGCTTTAATAAGCATAGTTAAAAAAGATCCAGTCCGAGAAACTGGCAATTGTGTAATCGAGCAACAAAATGGTTATGCAACATGGTCAACATCATTTTATTCAAATAATGCTATCTGCAATTTTTCAACACAAATTAAACCACATCAACAATTATTTACTTCTTATAGATCTACGGTGACAGAACCAGAATTTCTTGCAGATATTACCACCATTACAGTTGATGAGGATTTGGATAACAGAATCATTTTCACCGCACTTGACGACATAAGCGTCTTTGGCCCAAATGAAAATGGAACAACAAAAACTTTTTATTGGGAATTTTCAAGTGATGGTAGTATTGTAACACGGGGATTCGTAATTGATTATATTATATATGGTAATGATAAGCATTCATAATAAAGTGGCTCAAGTTAAAAATTGCTTTTAATGTCGAGGCAAATTGATTTTGGTTACCATTTAAAATTTTTTTTATCGATTTTTCAAAACCGTTTTCTTTTCAACTAGTTTGTCCTTTATTTTAGATTGCAATTGTAGTGAATCTTTGATTGTTGTGCCTTGTGAAGGTATATATTATTACAATCTACTGAATACTAGTAGCATTTTTGCTGATGACTATACAAACTTTTATTGTGCTAATATGAAGTGTATTTTTACGGTAAAATATTTTTATATACAGTAAAAAATGGAATCAATAGAGTTAAATAATTTATTTTAGATCACTATTAACGTCACATGTTCAGAGAAATATATTTTTGCATATTTAGATCTTTTTGACGGAACAATAGGGAATTCCACATTTAAACTAACATCCAACAATGAAACCTATGCCGATTTATGTACAAATATTGACAAAATATTTTTTTTTTAAAAATTTGAAATAATTTATTTCGACCATTTTAGCGGCATCTCAGCCATCAGGGTTTGGTTATATTAAACCAAATTCACTTACAACATTAGAATTTAATTCGGGAAAAGATTTGGAAAACGGTACCTTTGAAATGTCCTTTCAAGCTTATGATAGTAAGTTTTACCACAAAAAACCTTTAAAGGATATGGAAAACAACTAGAAGATTCGCAGTCAATAATAATAACAATTCCAGAATACATCATTTTACCAAAAATTGTAGTAACCTCCGATAGCCCAGTAGTTGCTTTTGATTCATATTTATGGCGAATTAATACTTTATTACCTGTTGAACTCTCTGATGAATTAAAACGGAATAATGACTCACTACAACTCAATTATTCATTATATTTGATATTCTTCGAAAATATTCAGTTGTATAGTGATGTCAATTTAACTCATATATTACCAAATGAGTATGTCCTCAAATTTAAGAAATAATAGTAAAACTCATGCGATAATATTTCAGTATATCGATATTGAATTTGACATCATTTGTTATTCTTACACTTATCAATGATGAAGAACATTCAATCCGTTTAATTGTTAGTGCAAAAAAAGGTAAGTTTCTATTATGCCATTTTTATAAACATAGGATTCGACATTTTAGCTTCTTCTGAAAATTGTTTATTTGACGACACATTGTTTTATATATACCTCGGTGATGAACCAATATACAGAAAAGCCAAGTATGGTGTTTTAAGAGGAGAGGAAGACAATACGGGGACCGCTAACTCTTTTTTCGGACAACGGTGCATGATTTTCTGAGAAGGGTTTTCAAAAAATTTTTTCTTTCATCTTGTTCACAAATGAAAAAAAACCGTTTTAAAAAAGCAAGAAACTGTAGGTGATTTGGGGTAACTTGTCTTAAAAATCAAAGACAAAAGTAAACGAACCATATAGTTTTCAAAAACAGTAAAATTTAACTTCTTAAGTAGCGAGCTATAAAACTGTTTGGCATAAATTTTAATCTCTCGTTTTTACTCTCCAACACCTTTAATTGATCTTTTCTCAATATATTTAAAGTTTTTCTATGGTATCCAATCATAAAGGACCGTGTTATATGATCATAATAAACACAATCGACTACTTTATTATGGATGGTATGTGGACCAACGCAAAGGAAAATCACGTTGAAATTTTTAATGGCTTAAATAATTTAACGAAAATGTTGCATTTCAAGTTAGCTATTTTTTTTTTCTTTCTTTGATAGACTACTAAGATTGAGGTTAGCATGACAACAAGCCTGGCAACAGACTTAATTCCAAAATGGAAGAACGAGAATCTTTTTCTAAACTTGATACAATAAAATAAACAAAATTTTAGCAAAACTGATGCTTCAAATTGGCAATCCTTAGCTCTAACCTCATTATATTATGTTATAAAAATACCAGCAAAAACAAGCATAATTATAGAAAGTTATGAATATGTACTAAATCCCAATGGCATCGATGAAAATGAGGGAATTTATATCTCATCACCTTGTTTATCTATAATGGAAACGCCTGATTATGGGAAATTATTGGGTTATGGTATACAAACTCTCGATCTTGTATATATTATTCAAAATATTACTGTGCAGTTTACAGTCGCTCATTTTGATATTTCTGAAGATGGAAGTTTGGGGCTTGAAGATTCGTCAGGAAACATTAAAATGTATATGATAATTTCGTTATTTTAATTAAAATTTGTTTTTTGTAGGTTAAATGCAACTAATCAATCAGTTGAATTTTATTCAACAAATGTTACTTTGATTTATCGTGAACCAAATCAAGGATATAAAGGGGCCATCTTTTATTTAAAGGCGTTTAAAAAAGATAGTTTGTAGAAATTTGTAATAAATTCTATGCCGCCACATAATAGTTAGGTAGCTCGAAAAACAATAAATTATAATAAAAAAATTGACATTTGATGTAAAACTTTTACAACGACATTTCCCTATCAGCTCTCATTATCAGTTTTAGCATAAAGTTTTGTTAATCGCCTTTTTTTTAAATATTGTCATCAACAAAACTTTCTTACAATATTTTGTTTTTTGTTGTTTAAATTGAGTGGAAAGATGAGAGACTTTTTTACTTTAATTTGTTTAATTTTTCTTTTTTGTTTTGTTTGAGGTAAAAAGATATTGACAATAATAGCGTTTTATAAATGTATTTTTAAAGCATGTTTTTTAATAAATTGCAAAAAAATAAGACTTTATTTATGCTTTTGATGAAGAGTAAAAAATCATGTCTTCCGTTGATTCAAGAGCCGCCAATTTTAGGTAAAAGTGGAAATAATTTCTTAGCAGTGTTGTTGGTGATAAAGTCAGTCATCAACAGGCAGAACGCGGGTGCTTGTTTAAAACGATGAGAGTGAAAGACATTTCTTTATTCCCCTGTTAAAGTTGTAAAAAAAAAAGATAAATTTTCAAACAAACAAAAAAACGAATCCAAAAAGTATAAAATGTGTTTTTTTACTGAATGTGCTTATCTTTTTATGCCATTTTGGAAACTCTTGTAGTTCTCTGTTGTTCCAACAAATTTTTCCATAAAATTTAATATTTTATTAAGTTTTAAAATATCCAAGCAACAAAAGACAAAATCAAAATAAATCCGGTCGAAATCATAGCTGAAGCTCCATTACGAAGAATATAAATATATTGGCGAGTTATGTGATGACATTCATTGTTACAATTGTTTCCATTACAAATGTAAAGAACATCTCTCGCTCCATTTATAGTCGAGGTTGTGCACCTATTTACTTCTTCGAAAGTCCCATGTCTATAGGAAAATGAAGGCTGATCCAAGCAGAATCGTTCAATGCGGGTACCACTCTTGTCTAAAATATTAGAAAATATTCAAAAAGGAGTTTATTTATTTGTAAGCTTACCATAGCCACAATACTCGCAATCATGCTTTGTTTTTGTTGGAGGATCATCAATGAAGCAAGAAATTTTAGCATCAACAATGCCTAAAACCTTTTTTAAGCAAAGTAAAGTGCTTGGATTCTGGTATTAAAAATCTTACTTAATAAACAATAAACGATTAAGAACAAAGCATTTTTCATGCTTTAAAAAATGATAAACGACAATAGTTTCTGATTTGTATTCCCGTGGAAGAACAATAGTTTCTTTTTATATGTAAAAACATATAGGCCGTTTTAGAGCTGTTTACAATTGAAAAAAGCGTTCGTCATCATGAACGAGAAGAAAAGAAGATGACAGGGTTCCAACAAATATTATTCATAAAACTTCAGCAAAAACATTAATTGTGAATAATTTTTTAAACCTTTTTGTTGCTATTTTTTGCGATAGTTAGTTTACTTACAACCACCAAGAATAAAAACGAACAAACGTTTATGCCACACAATAAAACTGTAATTAAGTGCGAAAAAAAACTTTGTTAAGATGTGACTTCAATAGGCGGGGCAAAAGCACCTTTCGTTTCTTTACGCATTCCTTCTTTTTTTATGCTAAAACTTTTGTAAGCCTTGGAAGTGAAATCGTTGTTTAGACTATTGTAACAATCAATAATACAATCGTTTTCTAATGCAAGCAACAATGTTATCATTTCATCGTTGAAGAGACGCAAGATTCTTTTGTGTTGAAAACTTAACGGAAGCATCGAATATGCAAGGGAAAACAATTGCAATTGTGATAAAGAAAAGTTGTTTCTTCTCTCTTTTTAAAACGTGAAACAAACAATCTTTTTAAAATCTTTTTATACATTCAAAAACAAAGAAATTAACAGAAATTTAAACATTTGAAACAGCAACAAATCCAATTTCCAATAGCTTACAAGCTTCTTCGAGTCCAGATTTAATTCGCTTCTTTTCTTTCTTGCTGAATTTGCTGAAAAGACAAAATCCAAGTTCATTTGGCTTCTTTCCAATTTCTTTCTCGATTGCCTTGATATGATCTTTGAGAAGGCGAGCCATAATGAAAACAGGAGATTCAGCTTTTCGACTTCCCAAAAATGTTTTATGTTCAAGTAAAACAGGATTTTCAACATCACTGGTAACTTTGAAGCCCCAATTAGGATCAGCTTTGATATCATCTGGCTGCATAGAAAGGATCTTGATCAAATCTGAGAGTAATACAAGTATTAAAAGATATCACAAAATATGTGGACATACCATAAACAATAAAAGGATCTTTATCTTTGACTTTGTTTAAATCTGTGATCATATGAGGTTCTTCTTGTTCAAAGCTAAGATAAAGATCATTTCCACACAAGCCTAAAAAGAACATAATGCTTATTGTAGTACATAAGAAACTAACTTACCATTCCATTCGTTCAAGAACTTATAGCCATTTTCATCACGAACACAAATTACTGATGAGTTATCGAAGAATCCAATAACATGAACATTCAAATCAGGTCGTGATGCAATTTTCTTTGGTAATGCTTCAATTTCAGGAATGATAAATGGTTCTTGGTAAAGGAACGGAAGAGAGTTTCGATCGACGACCAGAGCTAGCTTGATACGATGTCCTCCTTGTTCTTTTGAAAGTTGAGTTTTACCAGCAGGTTTGTAACTATCAGAAGTTTCGTCAAGATAAGCAACCTAGAAAACAACATAAACGTAAAGAAGACAAAGTAAACAAACTTACATAATATGGCTTATTTGATTTAGGAACAATATGCACTTTTTCCAAAGGCAATTCTTCATAATGATCTACAGTGATCACAGCTTGTTCAGGAACAGTAAAAATTGATTCATTTGTAACAGCAAGTTCATCCATAGTGGATGGAATAACTTGGTTATATCCACGATCAAAGATTGTTTTCAGAACTTGTGGATTAATTCCAACGATATCTTCAGGACCAATGTTAATAACATTTTTTGATGAAACAACTCGAGATTTCAAAGATATAAACAAATCATTACCAAGTGGATAACAAACGATAACATATTTAGGATTACATGTAGCAAGAATTTCAGATGCAACATCATTAATATTTCTATTAAGGTGATGGAAATTTCGATCAACTATGTATGAATATCCTTCTTGTTTACGTCGAAGTTCAGAAACACTAACCATTTGACACCACGATGAAGCAATCAAAACAACATCACCAGGTTTTGAATCCACTTTTGAAATAAATAACATTGACATAATTGAATTTGTTCTAGGATAAACAAGATAAATATGCAATTTTCGTTTTCTTACTTCTTCATAAACCATTTGACGAATTTCAAGATTAACAATGTGAGAACTATTGTCTAAATCATTAAGAAGCATCATAACAACTTTGAGATTTCGACAAGCAGGAGAATCAAGAAACTTCGGAAAATCTTTAACAGGTATATCCATGGATTTTGGAAGTTGTTTAAATTGAGCATTCAAGAAAACAACAGCAAATTTTCCATTTTTCTTTCCTTTAATAAGTAAAGCTTCGTCTTTATCTTTCAAATTCTTAACATCAATAGGAGGGTGCAATAAGTTATGTCTATCCATAGTTGCAGAAACAATAGCGAAATGAAGCAATGTACTTTTCTGAAAAACAAATCTGTAAAAAGTAGTTAGAAATAAAATTTCTCTGCTTTTGAAAACAAAAAGTTTGCCGCTTCAAAGCAAACAATCGCGATAAGAGATGAAAGGGCATTTGAATTTTTTTTTGCAAATCGTTTTTTTTTTTTGAGAATGCGTTTGTTTGTATTTTTTAAAGAATTGTAAAGTATTTATTGTGGAAATTATTATAATCATTATACGTATTTGTTTTACTTAAAATTATAATAAAAGTCGAATGGATATTAAAAATTAGCAAAGAATAATAAAACGTTAATCACTATGGATGCACCACAAATCTTCAATGGTGAAACCAGGTTTTAATTGTTCTGTTGCAACTCCCAAAGTTTCTGAATATGTTATTTGTTGTTTATCATTTCCATCAGCTCCTTCAGAAAAATATGCTTCCAAAGCATCGATTCGAGTTTGGAGCTGTTTATCTTCTTCTGTGTCATCCTCTGGTTGCTTCTTTTATTTGTTTGTTTAGAAAGCCTTTTAAACAAACTCATGTTAATATTTTAAAATTTAAAATTTTTTTATTTTGTTGGAAGTAAAAAGGTATTTTCTGAATAGCGTTTTTTTAATAAAAAAAATTACAACTTTGCTTCATTTAGATAATATATTTTTTTGACCCGATAATTTTTTAAGTTTTTAAGATATGAGTTCACTTGGAAGCCATTCCACTGGAGATATATGCCATTTTTGAGATTTTTTAGATCGAGCACATTTTTGTAGCGAGGGCACTCGATTTGGAGTTGAAGATTTTCCATTTTTCTGATTCAAAACTAAAATGCCTGGAGAATTGGCAGTTTTTATTGGCGATTCCAAACTTGGTTCATCCAAGCATAAACCCGATTTTCGATGGATAAATATTTGAGACTAAAATTAACTCTTTTAAAAAGTTATAAATAAGTTTTATAAATTTACTGATGAATCATAATCCCAAAATTCCATATCATGTTGCCCACATTCTTTGAGTTGGACCATCCAATTTTTGCCACCTGTTAATCCAATGGAAGTGGCACTCAAACATTGGTGTTCATCACCTTTTATTTGACCATCAGGTGTAAAAATCCAAAGCTGAAATAAGAAAATTAGCAAAATAAATAATAAGCTGAAGCAAAAAAATGTAAGAAATTTAAATAAAAGCTGGCGATGACACAAAAAAAGGTTTTAATATTCTTTTTTTCTCAAATTTATTATTTTGATTTTTTGTAATTTTCTCCAACCTGCCACATATCAAAACCCATGGTACATTGTGAAAAGGTTAAACGATGTTGACGCTTTCCAACTTCGCCTGGACGGCTTCCAAGACATTGTCTTATTTTTCCCGAAGAACTTTTACCGCCACCGTGAGCAATCTATAAAAAAGGAAAATATTAACAAACCTCTCTACGAACGGTTCCATTTAAAAATGATGTTTTGTTTAATGTCACACATTCCAATGAACTTATAAATGGTTGTTTGCCTACGCCCGTAATAGTATTAGCAGCCATTTGAAGGCATTGTTTTCCAAATTTGAGCTATAGAAAAGAATGAAAAATAGTGACATTTAATTTTTTGAAAGTCAAAAAAGTTTGAAAGTTTGAAAAATGCATAAAACTATTTTTAGAAAATTAGCATCAAAGATTTAAAAATGTTTTTTGATATAAAAAATTTGAAAAAAAATTTAAAAACTTACTCGTCCAAAAACGCTCTCAGGCGTAGGTAAAAAGTGTTCGGGCCAAACATTTTTTAAATACCAATCAAAACTTTTGCATTGTAATTTTTTTCGAAGTTCAACTCTTTCACTGACATCAATGGTTTTACTGAGAGTGTAAGCCTCTAAAAAATTATTAATATTTTTAAATTTCTGCTTTGGCTCGATTAAAATTTAGGTGAAAAAAACTAACGTGGAGCAGTTTTATAAAATAAATGTTTCCATTCATCCATCCAAACTTCTGCGACTCGAACCAAATTACTATTTAAAATATTTCCAGATGTTTTGCCATTTGGAAAATCATGAGGCGAAGCTTTGCGAAAAATATGACCCACATGAGAGCAAGGCAATATTTCAACTCTTCCTCCACATTGCCAAATTCGAAATGATATTTCAATATTTTCTCCTCCCCAAATATCCATTCCCGGATCATATGTGCCAATTTCTTCAAAATATTTTCTATCAATTGAAAATAAGCCTCCCGCCATAGCTGGCGAAGATATTGGTGCAGTGGCATCTTTTATTCTTTCTTTCGCTATTTTTGGCGAAACTGCATACCATCGAAATTGTAAACTCCAACTAAATCCACCATAAAACATTTCGATTCCTCTTTGATATGCAAATGTTCGATCATTTATTACATCAATAATTGGGCAAACTACAGCTTTTCTATAAAAAAGTAATTTGTGAAATGAACCCCAAAAAATAAAAAGAAAAAAATTAAATCTGAATTAATCGAAATTTTTTGGCATCGATAATTTGTTTTTTTGAAAACAAACCTATTTTCTTTGATTCTCGATAACAAAGGCTCCAACCATCCTTGAGTGCATTCACAATGACTATCCAAAAAAGTTAGCACCTCTCCTTCAGCTTCTGCGGCGCCCATCAATCGAGCTCGAATTAAACCCACTCTTTCTTTGGCTCGAATAATTTTTATTTTCACTGGTAAATTTTTTAATGCATCATCGAGAGGTTTTTTGAGGAATGCTAAAATCAAAAAAGTAAGAATTTGCATAAAAAATTTAAGTAAATTTACTTCGAGTGCTAAAATCATCGACGAGAATAATTTCTTCCAGCACTTCTTTAGGCGATCGATTAATTACGCTAATTACAGTTCGAAGCAAAGTTGAATATGCTTCATTGTGATAAACTATTATCACACTCGTGGTTGGCAAAGTTGATGGATGTGGATAAGTTTTATTTTGGCATACAGGTTTTCGAATATCTGGCAATGTTCTATTTAATGGCAGCCTGTCACTTATCCAAAGATTAAATTGATTAATACCAAACGTTTTTTCTGATTCTAATTCATCTTTAATTTTTAAATTCACTGCTCTTCCATTTTCTCCAAAAGTTTGAATAGGATTAAAGTTATTTGCATTTAATTCATCTAAAAAAAGAAAGACATTTATTTTTATTATTTTTTTTTTGGAAAAAAGCTACCTTCTGTGAGATTTGCTAATTTTTCTGCCGGTAAATTTCCATTATAATGACCCACAACCATTTGAATGCCTTTTCCCATGTAAGAATTTGGGTCCACCTTTGATCGAGGGTCTTCGTCACTTAATGGCCCAAGCAGCTGCAAAAAAAGGGGTCAAAAAATTGCGATTATGAAAATTTAAAAAATGAAAGAAACGTTTTTGTTAAAAAATAAAGAAAAACGTACTCTATCTTGTGCAACTAAAATTAATATAGTAAGCAAAGACCAACAAATTAAAAATGCCAAAAATATTATACAATATATTAAAAATCTATTATTTGTTCGAAATGCACGTTTAGCTCGACGACTCAAATGTCGAATCATTTTTTTGCAGGAAATTTTGATAATAATAATAATAATTTACATATGAACCCGTGATTTTAATAAATAAATAATTTAAAATAAAATAAAATAAACCCGCTAATTCACCGAGAAATCAGCATAAATTTGTAGAAAAATAAAACTATGTTCTCCGCCGCTTTTGAATTTCTTGTAAAGAAAGAAACCAGAAAAAGGTCGCTAAAATATTAAAACTGCCACTAAAAGTTTAAAATAAATTATATTATGTAAATTTTCACGCCAAATAAAACTTTACAAATCCTTAAAACCAAATTTTCTTTAAAAAAATAAATATTTTCGGGTCAAAAACGTTCATGAAAAGAAAAATAAATTGAAGATGAACCGTCGTCGCGTGTTTCTTCACTATTCTCTCTTACCGATCATGCATGCGATGCACTCTAGAAAAACGTTGTTGTCGTCCGCCAAAAAAAAGTATGCATGCGCGAGCGAACCGAGCCGAGGCCATTCCAAAAAAAAAATAAAAGGTAGAAGGAAAAAAGGAAGACGATCCGGAGCAACGGTGGCGGTGACTAGGTCCTCAATCGACGACGTCCGTGATTGACCTTGGAAAAAGACGCTCTTGCTCTTCGTTCATCCACCAATAAAATTGATTGTATTTGTTATTATATTTTTTCAGTGATGTGAATATTGTAAAATAAAATAAATTGAAATCCACTTTAAATAAGTTTTTTTGGCGGAAGTTTTTTGTAATTTTTTTTGGTTAATCGAAAAATCTTTTAAGATTATAACTTTGAAGATGGAAAATGTTTCTAAATTTTTTTGCAAAGAGTAAAAAATATGAATTTGTAGCCAAAAGGTGCATTTTAAGGAATTCTGAAAATAATTTTCAAACAATGGATTCCCAGGCGGCAAAATTTTCCCAAATGGATGCCCCTTAATTAGCAAAAAACTTAATTGTAAACATTTCCAAGAATTAACGCCCCAACAAAAAAAGTGTTTTCTGAAACTTTAGAGATTTTTATTTTTTTATTTGAGTCACTTTTTTCGATTGCAAGAAAATAAAAAAATAAGTTTTCATTGAAGGAAAAAATATTTCCTGCGTTCGCTGTTGTCGTGTTTGTCTAAAATCTATAATTATCCATTTTTCATTCTACACTTTTTTCGAGAAAAAAAAAAGAAGACGACACATTTAAAAAAAAGGTTAACAGCAGCCTTTTTTTATTTAATTCCAAATTTTGTCAATTTTTCATTTTGTTTTTTTGTGCTATCGAAAAAAATCTTTAAAAATATATAAATTATTTTTTATTGATTTCCTGTCATTAAATCTACAACCATATACAAACAAACATACAACAAAAAACCGTAACAAACACGTCATTTTTATAATACAAAAACAAAAATTAAATTTTCAAGTATTTTTTTTTTGAAAACCGATTATTTAAAAAAAAACAAAAAAAAACAAGTTAATTAAAAACAAATCAAAAAACTAAAAATTATATGTAAATTTTTCTATTTTTTTTACAGTAATACTTCGCTTGCATCATTATCTAACGTATTTTCAGATGGATGATCTTTTTCTATCTCCTCATCATCACAATGAAGAGGGTTAAGAATAATAATTTTTTCATGCAACAATAATTCTTTTCTCATTTCCTCAAGTTCTGTTATCATCGTTGTTTCACCCGTGGTATTAAATGATTGAATTGATGGAGTAGTGGTAATTAAATTTAAATTAGTGCTTATTGAAGTTGGCAGAAGTTTTCGATTATGCTAAAAAAATTGTGGTAATTTTATTTATTAAGTACAATAATTTTTTAAAGCTTGACTTACCACTGATGGAGTTGGAGTAGCTATAAATGGGGACAAACTTCGATCGTTATTATTTTTACGAAATATTCTAAAAAATTAAAAATGAAGAAATAAATTATGCGAATTAATATTTAGCAATAAAGTTAAAAATAAATAATAATTGCTTAAAAATTTTGAAAATACTTACCCAAGCTTTTGACGAACTTGTCGAGTGGCCCCTTCTGTAAAACTACGCAATTTACGTTTTTGATTTATAATTAATTGAGCATGAGCATGTTTTATAGCTCGATTCATACCAGTAAATATTAATGGATATGCTGTACAACTGATATACGGTAATAAATGAATAAAATATGATACAATTACCACTGAAAAAAAAACAAAGATAAAATAAACTAATTAATTAAATTGTCTTAGGGAAATATAAAATTTTGAGATAATTTTTTCTGACAAGTAATTAATTATAATTGTTATGATTACTTTTCAAATTATCAAATTTTTGGAAAAATTTAAAAGACGTAAGTATCCTAGACATTTCCGCTTGAGACACTCAGCCTTCAATGTTTTTGTTTTCGATTTTTCGAGTATTTTTTTTTAACTCTGCCAGGCTTTTGCTACTCAACTTTGATGTAAGCTTCCTTATTTTTATTTTCTTCTTGCCTCGTGATTTTGAATTACAAACAAACAACCTATATTTATAGCATAAAGTTGTTTTCTCCTTGTGCTTTTTTTCTGTGTTTATTTTTGTTGTTTTTTTCTTTATTTTTTTCTTCAAAGGTTGCAAACTTTATAAATTTTGCTTCCTAGTTTGTTATTTTCTTAAACCCCAAAACTAAAACCCGAGGAAAATTCCTTACATGTTCGTTGAAGTAAAGATGAATTTAATTTACGATGAGCAAAAAGAAATATCCAATATGGAGACCAACAAGCTATATAAACAAAAGTTAAAACCAATGCAGTAGTTATAACTTTTCTTATTGCAGTTTCAGAAAGTCCACTTTTGCCAACGAGTGTAGTTTCAGCCCGCCTTCGCAAAAAATATGGTACAGATAAATACCAATATAATATTCCCGCGAGAGGAATGGCATAATTGGCTATGCAAGCAACAATACTAAATCCAAGTTCAATAGCTAAAAATAAAAAGCACACGAGTTAAAATTATTATTTAAAAAGAGCTATAATTTTTATTTTTAACTTACTTGGTGGAGGTTGAAAGCTACATTTATGCATGATAAAAACAGATTTTTGTGTATGATTTGCATTAAAGAAAAATGTTACAACTCCACTATAAGTAAATACCGGCCATAAAACAAGCATAACCAAAACAAGGCAAAGCAAAACTTGCAATAAAGCAAATTTAAGGTTTGCCGCTCGTTCTTGGTATTTAGGATTTAAACAAACTGAAGCATAACAAGTTCGACTTATAAGTAATGCAATGATAGGAGCCATAAATTTATTTAATGAATCAAATATAAGATATGTAGTGCATGCGGGTGCACTAAATTTCCATGTACCCAAAATCACTTCGGAAATTAGAAATACCATGCCTAAAATTTTTTTAATTTAGAGACTTGCCACGAAGATGAGAACCTGTTATAAAAAACTTACCAATCATAGTAAATAAATCAGATATGCATAAAACTACAATATAAAATAGTATTGATTTTGGAACTTTTACACTTGGCGCAAATAGCAATGGAGCCACGACATATAAAGCCCAAGAATTTACAATAAATCCAAGAACATTAAATAATATATATGAAACAGCAACGTAAATTCGGAAACCCTTAAAATTAATTTTATTAAAAAATTTGTTTTAAAATTAGTTCCTTATGGGTGACGGATAAAATGATAAATGGACTCTTTGTATGGGTCTCAAAAAATACAGACATCAATTTTAGAGACATAATTAGTTTTGAGCCTCCAAACGGAAGCATTTTCGAGGAAAAAATTAGTGGAAATAAATTAAAAATAATTGTTTCATTTACTCACCTGTAGTGGAAGATAATGATCAATTTGTAAATAATCTTGTACTTCACTGATATCCGTCACAACGATAGCTGCTGATTTCATTGCCATTTTAAGCGAAGGTTAGAAAATATTTACAGCAGCGTTGAGATCAAGCTTTGTCAACTATGGATTAAAATAAAAACAATAACAAAAAACTAGGCTTAAGCAAAATTTCTGAAAAATTTAAATATTATTTCTGGAAATTAAAAAACAAAATAGTAAAATGGTTTTCGCGCCAAAATAACACGTCTCTTACAACAAATTTTTTATGCAAACAAAATACAAAAAACAGTTTCTCCTAAAAAAGATTTACGATGTCCACGTCATTACAATATTCCTTTATTATTTATCTATATCCGAGAAAAAAAATGTAAAATCTAGAAAATATAAAAAAATATTGTTAATTAACTAAAAAGAAAGCTGTTGCTTCATTCAACCAACCAACTAAAAATTATTAAAGCTTAACTACCTTTAAAACTAAAATGAAGTAAATAATAATTTCTTCTTTTTTCTAATTTTTTTTTTCAACACACAACCATTAACAATTTTTTTTCTTCTTATTCTCTATTTTATCTCATCCCTAAAGTAAAGTAAAAAAGCTTACTAAGCTATGTATTAATTGTACTCTTAAACATCAACCAACTTTTTTTTCTACTAACTTGCATGGGTTAAAGAAGTATGGGCGGTACTCACAAGGGAAAAAAACTTAACTTGTTAAAACAGAAGAAAAAAAAGTAAAAATAAAGTGACAACAAAAATTTTTTTAATACTTTTGGGAATATTTTTTTGAAGGTAGGATATCATTTGTACAAATAAATAATAATTTAAAGTTTTAATGATCGCGGTCAAAAAAAAAAGAAAATAATAATTAATTTAAAGTAAAAACACAGTAAAAATTTTAGCTTCTTTAATTTTATAATAAACAAAAGCTGGTAAAAAAATTATTTAGAAAAAATAAAGAAAGAAAAAAGGAAGAATGTCAAATTCTCTAAGATAGAATGCGATGAATGGTCATGCTTCAGTTTAGTATATAGAGTAGTTAATGAAGGGACGCAAAAAGAAAGATGCCAGAGAAGAAGAAAAAAAGGATAGGAGTAAATAATATTTAAGAGTCAAAGTCAAAAGTCTAAGGAGTCTAAAATAAAATAAAAATAAATAATCGGTATTCATCAAAAAATAAAAAATTGACAGAAAGGAAGAATGAAACGAGCTAAGTGGCATTTATTATGCAAAAAATAAAAGTTGAAAAAGCATTCCAGAATTGAAAGAAATTTTTTTTAGTTTATTTTGCAATGATCTTTTTTGTTTTGTTTTCTGTGGTAGTGTGAGAAACTATGAAACTACTTTTTATTGTTTTTGGCTTTCTTTTTGATGGCTACAGAATCTTTAGGTGCCTAATAATTTTTGGAACATTTTATAAGCTTATAGTTTTGCTGCCCTATATTTTCACTTTAAAAAAAAGAATAATGGAGCAAAGTTTATGACAAGAATTAAAAAATAATTGAAATTTAATAGCTTCTTTCTTTTGGATAATAAAAAATAAATGACTTCCTATTTTACTTTACTTTTACCAAAGAAACTTTAAAACTTTGCTTCCGTGAAAAATTAAAACAATAGAAGATGTCTGATATTTAAAAAATATTATTAAAAGTTTTACTTTTTCTGCCCTACTTTTACGTTTCTAAATCGTTTCTTTCTTGCTTCAACATAATTTTTTTTAACGACTGATGAAACATTAGAGTATTAAGTTAAGTTTTTATCCATTCAGCCCCCGCCTAATGAGTGGTAGTAAAATGTAATCTGAAAGAGTTAAGTTTCTCTATTATAATTTATAAAAGTCATTGAAAGATTTAGAAGAAGAAGGAAAGAGAAAAAAAGATAGACATTATTAAAATTTTATTAAACTATGATGACAAAAAATTAAGGGTGTTGTCAGTCCCAGTCATGTTTATTTACTTTAACACATGATTGATAAGTTTTAAAAGTTATTAGTAAATATTGAAAAAATTAAAAAGAAGCGGAATAAAAAATTTTTTTTCGCTTTTGCCATTTCGGTCACGTGATAATTAAAACAGCTAACGACAACATATCATAAAACCATAAATAAAATTTTAAAATAATTAAAAACAGAGACAAAAATTTTTTAATGCTTACTTTTTTGTGCTTGATTGAAAAATGTCAATGATATTCTATACGGTAAAAGAGAGAAGAAAAAAAAGGTTAGTTGTCTATTTGAAGCCTACTCTATTATTTTATTTTTTACTCTTGGGTGTTGTTTTATTTTATTTTCTGAAGAGCATAGAGTCAATTTACCACTTACTTATTGCCACTTCATGTGACAAACTAAAAACAAACAACATCCTAAAGATGCTTCATCCCTATTTTTTTTTCTTTAATGTTTTAGTTTTAAAATAAACTCTGCGAAAAATAAAAAATAAATGTTTTGTAGCCGCCGTGTGAAAAAAATTCCACACGCAAAATATGGGATTAAATAAATATTTACATACAACAAAGTATAAAGACTTTTTTTAAGCAAAAAAAAAAACAGGCTAGACGAAGGAGGTTTCGGCAAAGATGTTATTAATTTCTTTGATATTCACAAAATAGATTTTTGAATATTCGAGAAGTTATGAGAAAAATGTGGGTGATGAGAAGGAAAAAATAAAAAGCCGGTCTTTGCACGGAATCTTTAAAAAAACAAATTCTTCTAAGGTTAAGGAATTATAATAATATATAAACAGGAAGTAAGTCCACTAAATATAAATGCCACGAAAATTTTAATATCTGATCCGCTAAAAAATACTATGTTTGGCTACAAGCCTATCAAAAAACTAATCTTTAACACTAAAATATGGCATAATTTTTCGGGTAAATTAAAAAACAGTAATAAAATGTCAAAGATGAAAAACCCAAAAAAACATAAAGCATCTTTCACAAAAGTCAAAGACTCATTTTTTCCTCATTATTTTATGCAAAAAAATAGAGACAATAAAAATAGCATCGCTTAAAATAAGTTAATGAACCACTTTAAAAAATAAAAATGTCCTAAGAAAAAAATTAAGCATTTTATTTTTTAAATTGCCAAAAAATGCAACAAAAAAACTGTCACTAAAGAAATTAAAAGAAAATTTAAAAAAAACGTAGTTTCAACCTTTCTAAAAAAAGAGGACATCACTTCTTATTTTAATGATGATGACAAGAAGATAAAAAGACGATGGAGAGAAAAAATATACGTCAACCATGGAAGGAAAAGACGGGAAAAGAAAGAAGAGGCATTTTGGCTTCCATTTTCATATTCGAGACTAACACGACTTAGGAAGAAAAAGGAACTTTAAAAAAACAAAAAATAAAACAAACTTAGAGTCATTTGTAAAAAATAAAAGTAAGTTAGAGTAGTAACGGGAAAATGGGAGAGAAGTAAGTAACTAACCCGAATTTGGCTGTCAGTGAGATAGATTCTTCGTGTCAGGCATTTTGTTTTCTTTTACGGGTGACAATTTTTTTTATTGATATAAACTATTAAGTTTTTTTTGAAAAAGAGCTAAACGCTTCCTGAATGAGAAATGAAAAAAAATGAAAAAAGATAAATGTTATCCCTCCTGACATGTGCCAGTTTTTTGAGCAATAGTTTTTTGGTTTATTTTGGTTTCAGTTTATTGGTTTCTTGGCGGTTGACTGACTCGTTAGTTAAAATTCATAAGGTCTTGCAGAATTTCAAAAAAAAATATGCAAGAAGTCCTTAATTTTATTCTATAATTTTTAGTTTTTGCAATTTTTCCCATGAAGCTTTTTTTAAAAATAAAAAAAGTGAGCAAATAAAATTTTGCAACTTCACGTAAAAACTACTTTTTCAAGACTGACAACAACAGCATCAAAGATTTAACTGCAGCTACTTTTTTAGACATCGCCATTGAGGAATTATTTTATTTTTTTTTTATTTTGTAAATAAAGCTTATTAAAAGTATAAATTCTTGCATATTAGAAAAAAATAACATAGGAAAACATGGAGAAAAGATGCTTAAAACCCACAATGATCAGGGGTTAAAAATCTTTTGCAATGTAAAAGCTGTTGTCGGCGTATATGTTTCATTCATTGAAGTGATTTATTATTTACGTAAAATTTAAGATGTTTTAAGATACCAAAAAAAGTGAATAACATGGGGATAATAATAAACATGGGATAAGTTATAATTTTTTGTTCTCTGGCATCCACCACGGTTATGAGTAATTACTTAAACCTTTTAGAA
The DNA here is from genome assembly GCA_028622995.1 of Panagrolaimus kolymaensis. Taxonomy (NCBI): domain Eukaryota; kingdom Metazoa; phylum Nematoda; class Chromadorea; order Rhabditida; family Panagrolaimidae; genus Panagrolaimus; species Panagrolaimus kolymaensis. The sequence continues at coordinate 482,974 of JAJQJQ010000031.1, forward strand.
TTCAGAAAAAATGAACATCAAAAAATATTTTTATCACTGGATGTTTTTTTCAGAGTATTTATTTACGCAGATTGAATATACCTCTCTAATTAATTATTTTATTTCATCCTTTTTTCTTTTTTTTCTCTCGAGTTATTTTAAAAATAAAAATACCTCATGCACAATAATGAATCCTCTCCCTTTCTCTCTCTCATTTTTCTTCAAAAAATTACGTGTATTATTTAATCTTTAAAAAGAATATATTCATAAAAGCTTATTAATATTCACTTTTTTTAAGCGTAAACGAACAAGAAAAAAAACTGTGTCATTTGAAGCGGAAGTGCCACAATAAAAAATAATATTTTAACAAGCTGCTTTTATTATAAAGAAATAAACACGGTAACGAAAAAAAAGTAAGACTCATTTATGAATATATTTTTTAATAGGCACAAAAAATTAATTTTTGGCAACAAACCCTCATTTTTGGCTTCTTACCTACGTTAATTTATATGTGCCGCTTATAAAGTGTGAGAAAAATATGGGCTGCACATAAAAGAAAAACATTATTCATTTATGCGTCTTTCTTAAATGTTAAATAAATATGGTAACTAGAAAAATAAAAGTTAATGAAAGTTATGGAGCACAAAAAAAGTGTGGAAAAAAGTCTAATTTTTAAAACTCGTTTTTTGAGAAATTCGAGCTTGGATTGGTACAGCAAAAAAATTTTTTTCGATTTTTTGGTCTGGTAATTCGCACCCGGGGGTTTTTAACTATGAAAATCACGAATCTGAACTCCGTTTTGCCATAAGATAAGCTCATTCTGGAGATACAGTAATCTAATTAGCATAATTATGGACTTTTTTTATTTTTTAAAGTTTTATATACCATTCGATTCGTAAAAATGTGCTGAACAAAATTGTAATTGACCCCAACCATCGAAGTTAATATAAAAATAGCATTATACCGCTATCGAAGTATCACGTGTCTTTATCTAACCACCTTAGATACGTTAACGGTGGTATGTTTTTTTCGACAGAAATACGCAAAAATATATGAGGAATTTGAATCAATTGAGAAAAGTTTCCAACGGGGACTTTACGACATACTTTTCCTTGCAAAACCATAATTTATAACTTTTGATAGCGGCATAGTACTATTTTTATATGGACTTCGAGGGTTGGGATCAATTACAATGTTGTTGAGCACATTTTTACGAATCGAATGGTATATAAAACTTTAAAAAATAAAAAAAGTCCATAATTATGCTAATTAGATTACTGTATCTCCAGAATGAGCTTATCTTATGGCAAAACGGAGTTCAGATTCGTGATTTTCATAGTTAAAAACCCCCGGGTGCGAATTACCAGACCAAAAAATCGAAAAAAAATTTTTTGCTGTACCAAAATTTTACAGAAAAGCTCGAGTTTCTCAAAAAATGAGTTTTAAATTGTAAAAATGTGAAAGCTTTCGAAATATTTTTTCTTTGCACCACAGATTTCTTTTATTAATTTTTTATTTTTACATACGACCCTAATTACAAGAATATAAAAATTAAAAATAAATAAATTTGGAAAGAACATTGTCCTCGTAAATTTTGCCCCGCGTCAATTAACCTACAAAACAAAATATTTATTTATAAAAACTAGACAAAGAAATTTTGTAATTATTTTTAAATAAGCAAAAGTCTAAAAACTAAAGTTCTTCCGACCTTCTGGGGGTTGTGGTGACAGGCACCGATAGGTATGTATGTCAAACGAAGGATGGTACTAGCAAGTAAGAATTTAATTATAAAAACTTTGAAACCCCTTGAGAAACACAAAAAAATATGGTAATGTTTAGAGCCTAATTATAAAAATCATTTCCTTTAAAACAATGTGATTCATTAAACTATGGCTCGTTTAATTGGCTGCTGACAATTAAAAAAATTGCTGTGGTTGTGAGTAGGGTTGTCGATTTCCAGGGAATTTCCTGGGAAATGCCTCAGGGCATTTGGACATAATTCAAATTAATTTTGGTTTTTTTACAAATTTGTAAAGAAAATATTAATTCACCATGCTTTTTCTATGTAATGCAAAAAAAAAATACATAAAAATAAGTCATCAATAAAAAGTTATGCTGAAATTTCCCGCATTTCCCGGGAAATTTCCCGGGAAATTTTGCACGCAAGCGGGAAATTTCCCGGGAAATTCGACAACCCTAATTGTGACTGTCAGGCACTTCCGATTAGAGATGCCTCATTTTTGTAAATTATTAACAACAACAAAAAACAAAAGATTAAGAAAACGAAACCCTTTTAATTCTTGTGGCCAATTGAGCATAAAGTATGTAAATTCTCAAAAATAAAAAGTAATATTTTAATTATGTTTTTAAAAAATTTTTAAGTTATTTATTTCCCAAAGGCATTTACAATTTTTCAAAACATAATAGGTAAAAAAACAAATGTGAGAAAATAAATTACGTAAAAAATATGACACAGATTTATAAAAATTATTGAGTCAGTGTGAATGAGACATATTTCAGTTTTAGACAACAACAACAAAGAATTCAGAAAGTCCAAAATAAAAGATGACGGAACGGGAAACAATTTTCTTTTTTGAATTTTTGAAAAGCTTTCAACGTGAAACCACTTTTTAGAGGGTTATTAAGATTTTTTTCCAACCAAAAAAAATAATCATAAATAATTAAAATTACAAATGAAAAAATTGATTTTTACATTCCAACTTTTAAAAGTTTAATTAAAAGTGTATCAAGTTGCCAGAGATCAAAAAATTCCACTCTGTGATGATTTTCTATGCACTCTAAACCGACGCACTAAAAAAATAAATTTCGTATTAATTATTTACTTTTTGCGTTTTCTCAGATAAATTTTTAATTTAAAAAAACTCACAAAAACATTTGAAACTAAAAGCACTAAATTTCCCATTCTCTCGGCAATTGTGTTTTCATCCATTTTCTTTTTATTAACATAATAATAATTTAAACTCGCAAAAAGTGCATCAATTTCTTTGGATAATATTTCTTTTGCAGAATTTGAAACAAAACTCAAAGCACTTTTCCATGAAATTAATGCTTTAAATACGCAATATTCCGTTGTGGATAAATTTAATTCTTTCATAGGTTTTATTACTTCATGAATGACTCGATCCATCAATGGTCGATAAATGGATTTTTTAATTTCAGAAGAAATTTCACTTTCATCTTCCCATCCTGTTTCAGATTCATCCGACATAGATACATACATTCCATTAGACATAATAAATTTATTTGGATATCCTATTTTTAAGGTCAAATATGCTGGGTCCACAATTGTGTGATAAAGCACGCATCTGCGAAAAAGTATTTTCTGAAAATCCCAGAAATATATTTTTAAAAACATTTTAAAAAAATTTACAGTACTTTGTCAGCGGTGGAAAGTTGACTAAAATACGGCAAAGCTCGTAGCCATTCAAAAGCTAATAAAATCATTGAACGAGTTTCTCGACGAATTTCCATAAATTTCATTGGTCTTATGTCATCTTCATGGAAGGGCTTAAAAATTATGGTGAAATTTAATTAGAAAAATAAACTAAAATAATTAATTTAGTTTTTTTTTGCGTAGCTATGAGCACTTTTATTTAAATAATCAATTAGGCTTGCTTGCTTTCGATTTAAAAAAATTATAGATTTTAAGAGTCTCTTTTGAAAATTTGTTATTAACTTTTTCTTAAAAATCTCTTTAAAAAATTCATAAAAACTAATGTTAAGAGAATAAAAGCAAGAAAACATAAATGCATAATATCCATTTTGTTGGTTTAAGCTAGAAATTTGACTATAAAATTGAAATTGAAAATTTTAAATGTAAGAGACAAGATTCATAAATATTTATGAGAAAAAAAAGTTATACTGCCATTTTATATCACAAAAATGTGTTTTTAAGCTTACCAGATCATCATATTCAGCTTCAGATAACATTTCCGATAAATATCTTTCCGAATATAATATTCTTCTACGTTCATTCGCTTTTCTTTCTTCTGCAAGTAAACGTTGAATTGCTGCTTCAGGATTTACTGCAGTCCTACAAAAACTTATTTTATTACCAACAATGTAATTTTATTAATTGCAATAACTAACGCTGGTGGAGATGATGGAGGAAGGGTTGGTGTATTCGTCGTCGACGATGAAGGCAAACATTCATGGTTGTTATTTACTGTATCGAAAATAGTTGGCGAAATCGAAGTTAAGAAAGTTGGAGTATGTTGTTGACAATTTTGAAAGTTTTGTTGTTGAAAATTTTCATTGATTATGTAACCATTATTATCGTATGTTAATGAGCTCGTTGAACTTATGGATGCTGCAGATGAAATGGAATTTGATCGTCTTGCAACAAAAGGTGATATGTCAAGTGCACTGGCATCCTAAACACAAAGTTTAACTTTACTTTGTTTCTTTGGTTTTTTGGAATTTTATTTTGTTTTCTAGCTTATTTGCTCTCTTCAAAAGTCTCGGTTGACAGCCGAGAAACAATTTTAAACGTTATTTTCCGGAATTTGCTTATTTTTTTGGACAAAAATTGATAAGAATGGAAGCCAGTGAGAGACACTCAAAGTAGACTACGTTTTTTTTTCTTTCAAAAAAATATTATGTTTAATGAAATTATATATTTACCAAAACGATATATGTTTTTTCATCTGATTTCGTAACAACTTGAAAATGAGGTTGCAAAATTTCTATTTGCGTCGTTTGTGGTTGTGATCTTTGAATATTTGTATTTGAATATTTTATTTTTCTCCTTCCCATTATTGAATCTCTTCGAGGTTGAACAGCTAAAAAAGAAAGAAGCAAATAATTTGAAAGCTAATCAATTTTTTTTTTGATGGTTAAAAAAAATTTATGATGGCCATGTCAAAAAGTTTTTTTGTTTGTGCGATAAGAAAAAAAAAGAAGGGAGAAAAACTTTTGATCTCTGGCTCTTTCTAACTAACCTCTTCTGTCCATTCCTGCTTGAATACATTTTTGATATCTACATGCTCGACATATAACTCTCATCCCTTAATAATTTAAAAAGAGCAATTAGAGATTAAGGATTAAAAAATAAAGCAACCGACCATAATCTATTCTGCAATCATTATTGTGGGAACATTCAAATTTACGATTCAATGTCACCGTTCTACGAAAAAATGCTGCACATGCAGAACCTTAAAAAACGTAGTATAAATTAAATAATTATGAGTAATAAAACATTTTAAATTTAAATTTTATATTTAAATAACTAAATAACAAACAATGAAAAGAGACTAACATGATGGCGCATTAAAATGATATCCATTTGAGGGAGCATTGCAAACATGACAATGTCGCTCATATTCAGCTTCAGTCCATTCTGCTGATGGTGGAACTTCATAAACATGATTAACTTAAAGAAATAATTAGGTTAAAAAGGGTAAAAATGAATAGTAAATAAAATATTTATTAATTAGAAAAACGACGGGAAGTAAAACATAAAACAAAGATGAAAGTTTAAAACTTTTGTTTTTGAGTTTGAGCGTTTTTTTTATTGATTCAAAAGTTGCGGAAAGTTAGCTAAATTTGTTTGTAAATGCGAAAAAAATTTTTTTTAAAGTTAAAAGCATTTAGTAATCAATCCATTCACATTAAATCTCTCTCGATCGTTAGATACTCCTCTAAAAATAAACTCACTTGTTGGTTGTTCAATAATCACTTCCATTTTCATTTCTGCTCATCAAAAAAAAATCAAAATTTTTGAGGTAAAAACTAATAAACCCAGACTTATTTTTTTTGCTACTGTAAAATAAATAAGCTACAATTTAGTTAAAGTATCAAAGAAAAATGAACATAAACAACACAAAAATAAACTTCTATGTGTTTCAGTAATGAATGAAATTAAGCAAAAAAAAGAAAGAACATTTGCCCTCCTCCTTCTTCTCCTACTATTATTTTATTTGTTAACCCGAAAAAACAGTCTCGCTTCTTTCCTCTCTTATTTTCTTCCTTTTTGGGCTCTTATAAAAGGAAGAAGAAGATCGACAAACACATGGTTCAAAGTACTGATAAGAAAGAGAGAAAAACGTCGCATGATATTTTTCTCTCTCAATAGAATGATGCACACGTGTGTTTTTGCTTGATTTGAAAGATTATGCTTACTTTCACTAAAGCTTGATTTATTGGAAAACAATCGTCAAATTAATTCAGGAGCCTTTATTATTGCTTGCTATCTCGAAATAAAAGGGAAGTTGTGATCATGCTTCACATCATCCACAAATTTAAAATCAAGTTTCTAAACATTCTATTAACACGATTTAAAAATTAGAGCACTTTTTCATTGAGACAATCATTTTTAATTGCTACTACCGGATCATGTTTTTGTTTCAAACACAACTCAAAAACTATTTTGAAAACTGATAAAGAATGAAACAAATCTTGCATAACTTTGCCCTAATCTTCTTTACTTTCATTTTGTTTCGATAAATCAGTTTTGTTGGTCATTTCTGTCTAAAAATAACTTCAAAGATCATTTGCGGTCCAAAAAAAAACACATGAATACAACATTTGAAGTTCACAAATCAACGCTATTGTTGTAATTGTCACATTCAAAACGCATTGCTTCCATTTATGTCATGACCACGGAGATCATTGCGTTCAAATACAAAGAACCGATAGAATCTTTGAAGTAAAAAGGTTTGATAAACTATCGTCAACTTTGATTTTCATTAGTAAAGGTACATATGCAAGGTGGCAAAGGAACAATGCTTCCAAGTACTAAGCTTTGACATTCAATAACAAGAATTTTCCAAACTTAAATTATAAGAATCTGTTTCACCAAGTTGAATTGGAATAAACATAACCAATTTCAATCTCAAACCTATAGCTTTTTCATGCTAATGCAATTCCCTATGTTCCATATAACTCACACAAACATGCTTTGATGCAAAAGCTGTTCTCGCATAACAACAAACAGCGTCAAAACAAAGCACATTTCCAAAGTATTTACAATCAAAATAGTTAAAAGGAATTTATTTTATTTTACAAGTAATACAATTTTAAAATAATTACATTCACAAGAATACAATACAAAATATTAAATATGAAAAAAGTTAAAAACATAGAAAAATTAAACATCATCAGGAGACACCGGGGACAATGGAAGAGTGGTGTAATGAGGTGGCAATGAGAAGGTTACACTTTGATCAAGACTTTCTTTTCTGTCGAAGTTCGGTGGTGGAGGCATCTTGAAGACATCTCGATTCTTGTTATCCTTGAATAATTCAGATGTTCGCATCTCTTCATTATGAGCCCATAGTTCTTTCAAAAGATCTTCAGCCATCGTTGTTCCAAAGTTGGTTTTGACGAGAAGCATTGCAAGAAGACCATTAGCACCAAGGATATCATGAGTGAATTTTGGATCATGGTTGAAAGGCATGAGTAAGTCCTTGAACTAAAACAACCAAAGATGAAAAGTAATCAAAGGCAACCGAAATAAACTTACTCCAAGCATATTACCAACGATGTTGTTGCGGATATAAGCACAGATCATGACGATAGTATAGTATCCAGCAGAGATGGACGAAAGAACGATGATAAACAGGAGCAGGAAGTATGTTACGATGTAGAGCTTTTCATAAATGACGTTCATTCCAAGCACACAGCTAGCAGTTTTGTCGGTGAAATGGTTGTCTTCGAAAACAGAGACACGGCACCATGAAAAGAGCGGGAACAATGGAGACGAATTGGTCATGTCCCAAGCTTTCTTTGAGACATTCGTAAGAGCCTAAAAGAATCACCGTTAGTAATAGCTATTCGATTAACAAGAGAGGCATAAAATCGGGTTAGCCAAAGAAGCTATTCACAACCAATAATACGAATGAATGGAACATAAAAAGCATACCTCAAATCCCCATGAAGAGCTTCCGTTTCCAATATAATTGCAGATGATGTTAAATTGAATGATTGATAGAGCCACGATTAACCATTTCTTCAACAAGAACATAACAGGAGTAAGCGAGAAAAGGAAGTATCGAGGAGAAGAGCCACCAGAAACAAATCGAAGATTGTCCATCAAATTTGAAGCCAACATTTTCATCTTCTCCTTGCGAGTTTCACCAGAATGATCATAAAGTTCTTTTGCTTGAGTCAAAATTCCTTCCAAGTCGAAACCTAAAACGATAAAGATAAAGTGATCGATCAAAAGAATGAAAACGAAGTAAAGCATACCACACGAAAGCGAAAGGCCACTCCAGATAAGTTTCGGGAAATAGAAGACAAAAGCATGCAGGAAGAAGAAGAATGGAATCCACTAAAAGATGATGCATAAGTAAGACAAATATATGAGTGAAAAAGAACATACAGGAAAGTAGGCGATTTCAGATCGAAGCAATGGTTCAGATGGATCTTCATAGAGAAATACATGAGGTTGAACATAGCAGTAACTGCTGAAGAACTCCTTCCAATCATCTAAAACAAAGAAACATAAGTAAAAAAGTAAAAGGGATAAAAACATACCTTTTAGATATTCAGATGGGATCATGCATTCCATATGATTACCATTGAAGAAACCAACGCTTGCGATGGTGCAAAAGACGAGCATCAAACTTGAAGCAATCCACGTGCTTACTCGATCAACATTATCCTCCAATGGATCCTTCTTATAATTAGTGAATTCCACGAACAATGGCCAAAAAAACTTTGATGAAGACATTGTTGTTGAAAAATATGAAGAAAGATGCAAACTCCTGGAAAAAAAGTTGATTGATCAAAAAATGAAAAAAGTTGAATGAAGCATCAAAGACCAAAAAAAAGCGAGAGCGAAAAAGAAGCAGTGTCTTTCGTGCTTGAGCGCGAGAAGCTTTGGGAAAGAAAAAAAATGCGGCTTGTTTGAAAACTGAAAGCTTGATTGATGGCATTTATGGTTGGACAATATTGAGTTCATTGCCTGTAAAAGAAAGCTTCCATAAAGCTTTTACTTTTCTTTTTTTTTTGAGATGATACATACATACAACTTTGTGATACGTGAAAACTTTTACTTTTTTCCGTTTTGAAGCTGTTGACTTTTTTGCGACTATTGTCTTCGATGCAACAATGTTGCTTATTACCTTTTTTTTAACAATTATTTATTTTAATTTTTACAAATTACCCGTTAACATTTTACATACATTTATACCTATAAATAATTACAATGGAGAATGTTCTAATTGACAAAGAAATCTAAGGATTCCATCTTTTATTGGAGAAATATTACTTGCATTTTGAATATCTTCCAAAGTTTCCCAAGTTCCATCAAATAAGAAAGTTTCTGATTTTAATGCCGCACTAATTTCCGTGGGTTTAAAATGTGATGTGCAACTAAAGGTTTCAGTTATGAAAGCAGTTAACTTTCCACCTTTGTTATCCCAAAATTCTCTAAAATCTTTTAGCATCATATCCAAAAAACTTTCAGTGCAAATAGAGCTTCGATAAATTTGACTAAACATATGATTCCATGACCATAAAAATCTATCATATCTTGCATCATATTTAACAAACATTCCACCACACATATGAACATATTGAAGGTCATCACGATGTTGATTTTTCCAATGTTCCGGGCAACCAATGGGAATGAAACCATAGGCTTTTAAAGCTTTTCGCATGAGAATGGAAAATTGATATGGTGGCAAATTATCGGGGTCTTCGGGTAACTTTTTTTGTGGTTGCTGCTGCTTTTTATCAATATTTTCTTCCTAAAATTTTTGAGGATTAATAAAAGTTGAAATTACTTTCTTTAATTTTTGGACTTACAACAATGATTCGATGGATAAGTTTATGATTGATGGTAACAAAAATGGGACATCTCAAAGGTGAAGAAAGTGGATTAGTTGGTTCGGCAAACATATCTTCTGGGATTGCAAATAAATTAAATCCAATTCTACTGCCTCCTCTTGCCCAATTTTTAAGGACTATATCCACCACTGTTTGTCCAGTAGCCATTAACCACTTTACCCATATTTCATATGCTTTTCCCGTGGTATACATGGATTCCGCCATCACTCGACCCCATTCAACATAACTATTTTTTTGATCTCGAACATGAACGCATTGAGAAAATTCCATGGAAGTTTCTTGCATTCGAATTAAACATTTTCCTTTATCTTCGTGAATATTGTTTTTATGTTTTTGACAACGACCAATTTCAACAAATCTATCATCGAGAATATTTTCTTCGGATGTAAGTTCAACTTGAACGATTTCATTTACATTTATAGCAGCGTTGAGTTCTTCAAAATGATCAGCTGTGTAACAGCGATCAGTTTTGACTCCATAAAGAACGAAACCAACATGGAATTTATCGGTGCTAAATTGAATGTTTTCAAATCGATTTCCATCAAATGCAATAAAGTAATCAGCTAAAAAAAAGAGGATTTTATATTAGTTTTATTTTTTCCAAAGTATTGCAAATTTTCTTTTCGTTGCAATAATCGTTTTTTAATCGTCTGCTATTTTAAAATATCAATGTATGTTATCGATCTCTTGGTCACGGTTATCACTTACCTCGTTGCAAAATTTGAATTTTCTTTAATTTCACTAATTTCTCGCAAAATTCTATTGCATCCCTTTTCTTGAATAATGCTAAAACATGGCATCGAAGCCAAACAACAAAATCATATGAAACTATTATATTCGGCGGCAATACATCTTGAGTAATCGTGTGCTGAAGAGGATTACTAATAACAATCGATAAATATGTTTGTAATATTTCATCCGGTTTTTCTGGAGTTAAATGTGGAATTAAATTTACAACTATAACCGACGGAAAGCTCGCAACATGTTGTTCCAATAATTCATGGGCTTGTTTTTCCGTTGGCCCTGAAGATGCTACACTTGGTTGACGAGGATGTTGAGTGGCGGCATTATTTCTCATTCGATTGATAATTTCAATAAATCGAATAAAATTAAATTCCAATCTTTCAGGTTGAAATATTTCTTCACAATTAAATACATCTCCTCGTTGTTCAGTGATGGCAACGCTAATCAAATAATCAATATTTGGAACGAGTAAAAATCGGCAAGAAAAACATTTGAGAACGTCGAGATAATAACCAGGATTGTTTCGGGTTTGAACGCACATATCGAGTGAAGCCCAATTTATTTTATCCAAATTGTGATGCTTGAAACTGAAAATTTCATAAAAATTTTAATATAATATTTTTAATAAAACTTTTTCTGGGGCTAACAAAAATTTAAAAGGCAGAAAAGTGTTGCTTAAAAATTAAGGTAAACAAAAGCTATTATTTACCTCGTGGTGCTTGCAGTATAATTATAATCATCAGGAACTTGAAACATATAATTATAAATTTGTGGTCTTTCTTTATCCATCCCCATAATTCTATTATTTTTTCCAATTAAATTCATAGTTTTGGGTGCAAAATGTTGAAGCATAATAAATTGAGAATGTTCCAAAACTATCATAATTCGATGATAAATATGATTAAAAGAAAGGGTGCATTGTTTGAGGCAATGCCTTTGTTGTCTTCGAGCTAAATCAGGAACAAATTTAAATATTTCATCTTCGATCGTATTTTCAGGAAGTAAAACAATTTGATATCCTCGTTGTAATCTCTGGCAAATAAGTTGTTCAAATAAAATTCCAAGGAGTTCAGCATCAGTGATTTCATGGCGTCGTTCAAGTGGAACCCATCTTCGAACTTCTTCCGTTTCCACTTCCACTTTATGCTCAGATAAAACATAATCTTGTAAACTTTTATAATCAGGAAAAAAATCAGTGGTAATTGGTAATAATCCTGATCGAATGAGAGATTTCCAATCCATTCCAATTTCCATATCAGGGTTCCATCTTTCTTCTCCAGTGGAACCCCAAGCCCATACAGTTGTAATGCCTTTGGCACCTCTTCCCGTGACTTTACTGGCATTAACTGGATCTCGATCCATTGGCGGAGATTGGGGCGAAATTGGTCGATGTGCTGGAGAATTATGAGTGCTATTACCTATTTGTGAATCACTTGGAGGCAATGTTTCAGGACTTTGTAGTATTAATTTTCCCACAACATAATGATGGGCAAGTTTGGCTCTTCCTCTTCGATCCACTGGGAAAACGTGAATCCATCGTCGACGATTAGCTGTGATTCGAACGATGTAATCTTCTGGTCGAAATGGATTTATTAAAGCTCGAATTGGTTCCCATCCATTATTCGATAATGGTTGAGCATTGGATGGGGGTTGAGCTAAAAATTAATTAAGAAAGTTATTTTTTTTCAATCAAAAAAATTTAAACTTACGAAGTCCCCGTTTATTTTCTTCTAATGATCCAGCTCTGCCCTCTTCATAATGATCTTCCATTACATTTCTTGCATCTTCAAAGGATCCAACTATAGGTCGATCTCCACTATTATGTGTCGTTCTTTGTGGAGTATTTCCTCTTCCAACATCACCTCCATTGCCATGGCCATTATTTTGATGGTAGTTTTCTTCTTCCAATAAATATGTTACATCCAAATCTTTGCATAATTCTTGGAGATTCAAGTTTTGAGCAGAAAATGTATGAGACATTTCACATTGCTTCTCGTCGTATTTTGTATATGGATCATCCGCGTGTTCATCAAATTCTTCATCAATCGAAGGAATAATAGTCATTTTAACATTTTCAGGTTTTAATCCAATTTCTGGGTAATTTACTCTTCGTTTTATTGTTGGTCCAATACTTGATCGAGGCTTATTATGATAATAAGAATAATTCATCCAATGTGGAATAAAATAATCTTCATATACTTCATTTCCACCCATTTCGCCTCGAAATATAAAAAGTGGAACTGCGTGATATGGTTGCTCCCCAAGACATACAATATCCAAGGAAATTCCCATATCGATGAGTCGTTGCTTGGTTAGGTTTACCATGTTTCGATCAACATGGAATACACCGCCTCCAGGAGTCACGAAAAGGATCTGTAAAACAAACAAAAAATATATAGCTCAGAATTTAAAAAGTAGTAGACGATTAACTTGTTGCCCTGTAGTTTCAAATCGTCGATCAGAATGATAAACAAAAAATGAATTCATGGATAAATTTAAAACTTCCAAAAAATTTCCATCTGAAGCTACACTAATTTCAATAACTGGATTAGCTTCATTTTTTACATATGTTGGAAAATTTGAACTCAAATAATTGTGGATGCTTGATTCGTACAAAAAGAACACTTCTTTCAACTAAAAAAATAGATTTAAAAATTTGCATATTTTAGCTTTTTTGGAATGTTGTAGTTTACCTTATTTAAAACATGATTCCAATCGCTATAATGCTCATTTTGAACCACGAGTTTATAAAAGTCTTGATAATATCTTTTTTGATGATCGATATTCCCGGATAATTGTTGCTTCATTTCTTCCGTCATTAATTTGTCATTAAAATACCATCGTGAAACAACGATTAAGGAAACGTGATGGGCGCATGAATGATCAGCCCATCGAACAAATAATTTAGGTAAAAATCCCATACAACATCGCTCAAAATAAAGATCACCTTGAGCATCCATATCCCACATTTCTGCGCTGAATTGAATGAAAATTAAAACTTGAGAACTTGAAGAGCGGAAAACCACTCGAGTTTCTTCTGAGACATAGCCGCTGTATTTCTAAAAACCCAATTATTAGTCCAAAGTTGCAGTTAAAAGTAAATTACCATATCACCACTTTGCCATAAATCTGATACAGTACATTTAATTCCTAACCAATCTTCTAATTTATTTACATGGACAACCGTATTCACCATGCACTTTCTAAATCTCCACATATCCGTTCGACTAACATATTGCTCTTTAAAAGTTAATTCAATACTATCTAATGTTACCTATAAAAATATGTTATTCATCAAACTGATTAACTTAAAAAAAAATTAAAGAAAGCTAGCTTACAGTTTCTTTATTTTCAACTTTTCTCAAATAAACTTCAGTTTTGTTTGGAAATGCAAATTTTACGACGTCGAAAAGTTTCAAAGGTGCATGGAAAAGATTGTCCTGGAAAATGGAAATTTATTACTCAGATATCCAAAAACTAAAGAAATACCCTAATTCCCCGAACATCAGCTCTCGATGTATCAATATCCAATTTGCATACAAATGTGTCCTTTGAAACAGTCGATCGAATTTCCAATAAATCCCCGACTTGCATTCCTGGCCATAATTTTGAATTCTAAAAAAATAAATATCAATTTTTACTTTCCTTTATTTTCCAGAATATATGACACTTACAAATTCAACTGAATCATCTGTATGATAATGAAGCATAATTAATATATAATCATCAGGATTAAAAGGGTCATCGGTATCAGGATTTTCTATAAATGTTTCTTGAGGTGGATAATTACGAATATCAAAATTTTGACCGCTCATAATGAATAATGGTGAAGGAGAACCCTGAGATCAAGTGAAAGGCAATAATAATGAAGAGGTTATATTCCGAACATTCACTACTAACTTTAAAAGAAAAAAGTAGTGAATCAAGTTTGTGTATTTGTAATTTGGTGGTTGGTTGGTTTATTACTAAAAAAAATAGAGTTTTTGTTTAGTTTGCAAAGGAAAAAAACACGAAGCTCAAATGATAAGCGAAGCGAAACAAAACCGTTTATATTCTTGGTGCTTTTTTGTACCAAAAAGAAAAAAAATGAAAGGCTTAAAAAAATAACCTAAAGGAAGAGGAGATAAGGTATTGAAAAAAAAAGTAAATGCAAAAACAAAAAAATTTATTATAAATTTTTCTGTCTGAAAAGTAACACTTATTGTTGATTTGAAGAACAACGCTATAGCTTTCCATATTATATTACACTTTAAGCTTGATTATGATGCTATAAATTCAACGGATTTTATGCCATCATGAAAAAAGAAAAGGTGCATAAAGTCCGTCCATCAACAATCCATTACTGATTTTGCTTGACTTTGACCATTCCATCCATTTTCAAGCAATTGGTTCAGGGAAATTGGCAATAAGCGATTTTCTGCCAAATTTATGATTGCTAAAAGTTTTTTGTTTCAACAATTTTTTCGTAGTTTTGTTTGTAGGTTCAAAAGAGATGGCTCGAGCTTCTTCATCCATCATTCATCATATTGCTGCTCGTCGATCATTTGCAACTTCAAATGTTTGCTTTATTAGTAAGCCTCAAAAAATAGAATCAACGACTACACATTTTGGTTATGAACAAATTCCTGAAAATGAAAAACAAGAAAAAGGTTTGCTTTCATTTGGTTTATTTTAACATTCACTAATATTTCCTAATTTTCAGTTCATACCGTTTTTGCAAATGTTGCAAGTAAATATGATATGATGAACGATGCAATGAGTGTTGGAGTTCATCGTCTATGGAAAGATTATTTTATACAACGAGCTAAACCGACATCGAATTCAAAGATTATTGATGTGGCTGGTGGAACTGGAGATATAGCTTTTCGACTTCTTCGGCAAATGAAAAATGATTCAAATGGAACTGGTGAAATAACTGTCTTGGATATCAATCAATCTATGCTAGATGTTGGTATGCATCGTGCTCAACAAGATCAAACTTTGGATTTGAATAAACTCAAATGGGTTTGTGGTAATGCAGAAGCGCTTCCATTTGAAGACAATCAATTTGATTTATATACTATTGCTTTTGGTATTCGTAATTGCACTCATGTTGATAAGGTTAGTTATGTTTTTGTACACTTTTGTTAACCGTTCTCATTTATAGGTGCTATCAGAAGCTTATCGTGTGCTAAAACCTGGTGGAAAGTTTATGTGTCTTGAATTCAGCAAAGTCAACAGTATTATCAAACCTTTTTACGAATTTTATAGCTTTCAAATCATTCCTGTTCTTGGACAAGTATTGGCTTCTGATTATAAAAGTTACAAGTATCTTGTTGAAAGCATCCGAATGTTTCCTGATCAACAACAATTTGTTCAAATGATTAACGATGCTGGCTTTGCTCATGTGTCTTATGAAAACCTTTCATTAGGTATTTGTGCTATTCATAGTGGTATTAAGCGATAGTTTATTTGTACATTGTCGTGATTTTTTAGTTAATAAATATATAGTTTTCTTTTTGTTTGTTCTTTGATTTTATTTAAGTTCTTATCTTGAATGTATCTTTGTTATTCATGTTTGTTTCCCAATTTAGCTGGTTATGTCGAATTAGAATATTGACACACAGATTTCCAGGCTTATTGCAAGATGATTGGCATTGTTAGAGCTCCCATTTTTCAAGTGACTCGTCGTTCATTTGCAACATCCAATGTTACTTTTTTGAGGTTTGTACTTATTAGTGATAATGGCTAATCGAAACAAATGTTTTTTCAGATTTCGTGGAAGTAGTACAAATCCTCCATCAGAATTAGTCAAACTTGGTAAACTTTGTGGCATTAAAAAAGAAGCCGTTTTTGAACCAGGACAATTGTTTCTTCACCGAGTTTTTGCTTATCGCGGTGTTGTAATATGTTCTTTTAATGTGAAAGTTCAAGATAAAGCGAAAACGTATGCTTTTGTCTCATTGCTTATTAGGTTTGATTCTCTCGTATTTTTCAGCAATGAAGCAATTGGCCATTCTGAAATTGTCCCATATTATCAAGTACTTATCAATCGATCTGATTGGGATTGCATGGTATCTTTTTATTTATACTAAAAATTGTTCCATATAATTACCCGATTTTTAGAATTTCCGTTCTGACATGACTTCATATTTTACTGATTCCACTGTTGGTAGAGATGAAAAAGTTTTAACTGTGATAAATGGAATGGATTGCGTTCCTCATCATGAAATTATACCTTATACTTCCACGGATAAAGATGCAATAAAGCATGATTTATTTGCTCGACTTTTTGAGCCTAATGAAGAAGAAAATGAAGGTATCTTTAACAAATTTATGACAGAATATTTAACTTTTTTTTGTTGCAGGCCCAAACTTTAATATTCGACGAGATTTATTTCCAACTTTTGCATTATCGAATAAGCGATCATGGCTCACTCCTCAATCAGTTCATAAAGAAATGAAAGAAAATATTCAACTTACAGTTATTCCATATTATATTGGACCCACTTTTACCGCGGGACAACAAAAATATTATTGGCGTTATACAGTTCGATTGGAATCTCTTGATAGAAAACCTGCAATTTTACGTGAAAGAGTTTTGAAAGTTTTTAGTTTAAATAATTTACAACAAGTTAACGGCCCTGGCGTTGATGGAGGAGTAAGTTGCTTTAATTATGAAATTTGCTTCTCAAAAAATCAATGATTATTGTTTTTTTTTTCAGAGCCCTCGATTAACTGCTGATAACCCTGCTTATCAATTTAGTAGCATCGTGGATCTTTCTCAACCTAAAGGTGGACACATGTGGTAAGACTTATACATAAACTTGCGACTCCAACAGTATACTTGATTATTTTAGGGGAAGATTTACGATGGAAAGAGATGATGGATCAACATTTGAAATTTCTATGCCAACAATTCCCCTTGAATGTCATGCTGAATCAGCAAATGAACAAAACGAAAACATTATTCATTAATAATAAATTTTTAAGTTGTGATTGTCGTCGTTGTTTAGTAGTTTGAAAAAGGTTTTATAGGTAATTCTTTTTGTATTTGGTTAGAAAATAAATATCGGGTTAAAAAAATACTGATCGAAAAACTTTTTTGATTTATTAAAAATAATGGAATCTAAACTCTTTGGTTTTAACTCAATAAACGCCTAAGGAATGATGGAAGCGATAAAGTTGTTTCTTATATTTTTAGAGACAATCTTTAAAAAAACTTTTATGTATAAATTCAAAAACAAAACAACAAAACAAAGAAATTAACAAAATTTAAAAATGGTCAACAGTAATAAAAACAATTTTCAAACGTTTACAAGCTTCATCAAGTCCAGCATGAATTCGCTTCTTTTCTTCAATAGTAAATTCATTGAAAAGGAAAAATCCAAGTTCCTTTGGCTTCTTTCCAGTTTCTTTCTTGATTGCTTTGATATGGTGTTTCAAGAGAAGAGCCATCATGAAAACAGGAGTAGCAGCTTTTCGATTTCCCAAAAATGTTTCAATTTCGAGTAAAACAGGATTATCAGTATCATTGGTAACTTTGAATCCCCAATTAGGATCAGCTTCGAGAGCATTTGGTGGCATAGAAAGGATCTTGATCAAATCTAAAAGCAATACATATAACCAAAGAAAGGATGAAGCTGTAGACATACCATAAACAACAAAAGGATCATTATCATTAACTACATTCAAATCAGTGATGATAGTAGGTTCTTCTTGTTCAAAACTAAGATACAAATCATTTCCATATAAACCTGAAAACACCACACAGGTTTATTGTAGTACATAAAGAACTAACTTACCGTTCCATTCATTCAAAAACTTATAACTATTTTCGTCACGAACACAAATGACGGATGAGTTATCGAAGAATCCAATAACAGGAACGTTATAATCAGCTTTTGATGATGAAAGCTTCTTAGGTAATTCTTTGACTTCAGGAATGAGATATGGTTCTTGGTACAGGAATGGAAGAGAGTTTCGATCAACAACTAAAGCAAGCTTTATACGATGTCCTCCTTGTTCTTTGGAAATTTGAGCTTCGCCAGCAGGTTTGTAAGTTCCAGAAATGATGTTAAGATATTCAACCTAAAAACACCATAAAGATAAAGCAATCAAAGTAAAAAAACTTACTGAATAAGGGTTCTTTGATTTAGGTACAATTTTGATTTTATCAAAAGGCAATTCTTCATAGTAATCTACAGCAATCGCAGTTTGTTCAGGAGCAGTAATATTTGAATCATTTGTAACAGCAAGTTTGTCCATAGTGAAAGGAATAATTTGTTTATTGATGTGATCAAAGATTGTTTTCAAGACACGTGGAGTATTGAAAGCGATACAATTAGGATCAACATTAATAACATTTTTTGATGGAACTACACGGGATTTCAAAGACAAAAGCAAATCAATACGATGTGGACCAGAAACAATAACATATTTAGGACCATTATTGCCAAGAATTTCCGTGGTCTTTTCATTAATACTTCCAATAGAACTGCAGATATTTCGATTAGTTAGGTAAGAATATCCTTCTGGTTTGCGTCGGACTTCAGAAACATTAATCAGTGGACCCAAAGATAAAGCACTTAAAATAACATCACCAGGTTTTGAAGTGAGATCAGCAGCGAATAACATTGACATAAATGGAAGTGTTTTAGGATGAACAAGATAAATTTGCCATTTTCGTTTTCTTACTTCTTCGTAAACCATTTGACGAATTTCTAGATTAACAGCGTGAGACATATTGTTATAATCAAGAACAAAGAAAACAACAACTTTGAGATTTTGACAAGCAGGAGAATCAAGAAACTTGGAAAGATCTTTAACAGCTATATCTTTAGATCTTAGTTCAGGAACAAACTGAGCATTCATAAAAGCAACATCGAATTTTCCATTTTCCAATCCATTAAGAAGCAAAGCTTCGTCTTGATTTTTCAAATTCTTTACATCAATAGGTGGATGCAATAAATTGTGTTTATCCATGGTGCAGAAACAATAACGAAATGAAGCAATGTAATTTTCTGAAAAACAAATCTGTAAAAAGTTTTTGAAATAAAATTTCTCTGCTTTTGAAAACAAAAAAGTTTGCCGCTTCAAAGCAAATAATCGCGATAAGAGATGAAAAGGATTTGAATTTTTTTGCAAATGTTTTTTTGACGATGTTGTTGCTTTTATTTTTTAAAGAATTGTTAAATATTTATTTTGGAAAATAAGAAATCATTATACGTATTTATTTTAATTAATATTATAGAAAATAATAATAAAAGTTGAATGGATATTAAAATTAGCGAAGAATAAGATAAAGTTAGTTATTGTGAATGCACCACAAATCTGCAAAAGTGAAACTAGGGTTTATTTGTTCTGTTGAAACTCCAAAAATTTCTGAATATGTTATTTGTCGTTTATTATCTCCTTCTGCACCTTCAGAAAAATATGCCGCAAAAGCACCCATTCGAGTTAGGGGTTATTTATCCTCTTCGGTGTCATCGTCTTGTTGCTTCTTTTATTTGTTTGTTTTAGAAAGCCTTTTAAACAAACACAGGTTAATATTTTAAAATTTAAAGTATTTGTTTTTTATTTTGTTGTAAGTAAAAAGGGTATTTCTCAATAGCGTTTTATTGCCATAGCCAAAATACTCGCAATCATGCTTTGTTTTTGTTGGAGGATCATCAACGAAGCAAGAAATTTTAGCATCAACAATGCCTAAAACCTTTTTTAAGCAAAGAAAATCTGTTTCAACAATTTTTTAACAATAAAACAATCTTTTTAAAAGCTTTTATAAATGCAAAAACAAAACAACAAAACAAAGAAATGAACAAAAATTTAAACATTTGAAACAAAAACAAAATAAATTTTCAAGAGTTTACGAGCTTCTTCCAGTCCAGTTTGAATTCGTTTCTTTTCTTCAGCGGAAAATTCATTGAAAAGGCAAAATCCAAGTTCATTTGGCTTTTTTTAGTTTCTTTATTGATTGCTTTGATGTGAAGCTTGAGAAGGAGAGCCAACATGAATACAGGAGTAGCTTTTCGATTTCCCAAAAATGTTTCAACTTCGAGTAAAACAGGGTTTGCAGCATCACTAGAAATTTTGAATCCCCAATCTGGATCAGCTTTGACATTAAAATTTTGATTTCTTGCATTTTTTTTTCGAACTCGAGCGTCTTTATTTTTAATTATTGATATTGTTATTAAGAGAGGTTCTACGAGCTGATTCAAATCGAACGAACCATTTTTTTTTCAATTTTTTTTCTGTTTTACTTTTCGGGTAATTTAGGACGTAAGAAAATTATTGGCTGCGAGCTTTTTCTCAAAAAGTGAGCAGGATATGCTAATTCATGATAATGAAGTTCAAACCATGCATTAACTTCAAAAATTCGGCTAAATTCACCCATGAAGCATAATAATTTGATTTTTATCCAATATTATGTAATCGATTATGGGCTTTCGAATGGTGTATACCATATATTTAGATAACATATAAAAATCATGCGATATTCGCATATTTATTATTTCATTATTCTTCGACCTTGACTAACATACCTTTTTTTCTTCCGCGCGGAAATAGATTTTATCCCAAAATAACCCTCAGGAACTCTATTATTTTATTGAAAAATATCATAGTAAACAACCGTGTCACAAAAGAGTATCAACTATAAACATACATACGACCACAATTTTTAGTGGGGAAAATGGTGTTTCTCACCAGTGTTGTCATATTTTTATTTCATCGCCGCCGCCGCCGCCGCCGCCGCCGGCGGCGGCGGCGCAGATATCGGCGACGCCTCGCCGCCGGCGGCGGCGGCGTGACAACACTGTTTCTCACTTCTTTCCTTTGTTTTTTTGGCGTTTTGTTCTAATTGATTTCGACAAGAAAGAATGAAAAAAATACTTTTCCCCACTAAAAATTGTGGTCGTATGTATGTTTATAGTTGATACTCTTTTGTGACACGGTTGTTTACTAATGATATTTTTCAATAAAATAATAGAGTTCCTGAGGGTTATTTTGGGATAAAATCTATTTCCGCGCGGAAGAAAAAAAGGTATGTTAGTCAAGGTCGAAGAATAATGAAATAATAAATATGCAAATATCGCATGATTTTTATATGTTATCTAAATATATGGTATACACCATTCGAAAGCCCATAATCGATTACATAATATTGGATAAAAATCAAATTATTATGCTTCATGGGTGAATTTAGCCGAATTTTTGAAGTTAATGCATGGTTTGAACTTCATTATCATGAATTAGCATATCCTGCTCACTTTTTGAGAAAAAGCTCGCAGCCAATAATTTTCCTACGTCCTAAATTACCCGAAAAATAAAACAGAAAAAAAATTGAAAAAAAAATGGTTCGTTCGACCTCAATATCTTTAAATTTACTCGTAGAGTCTCTCTTAAGTTTATAAAATAAAAGTAATTTTTTAACATTCTGTAAAATATCGAAAATAGCAAAAAACTAGGACGTTAGTCATTATGGATGCACCAGAAATCTTATGTTAGATTCTTAAAATCAACAAAGCTTAAAATTTTAATTATATTCTTTTATTTTGTTTTCATTTTATTATTCATCAAAGTCTTTTCCTTTTAATTTTGTTTTTATTCTTTTGCAAAATAACACTCATGCAAACACTTCCTTTAACTTATGATTAATTGTAAAATGATCGTCTGGATCAAAAGGTATAAAAGAACTGATTCACTTCTTGCATTTATCATCCTTTTCTCCGTCCTCATTCCAGTCGACTTTTATTTATTATCTAAGTTAATATTATTTTGTAAATCGAAAATAAAGTAATTAATTCAATTGCTTTCACTTTGGATTCTTAAAGCTTAGTTAAACTAAGGCATTTGAGATCCTAACATCTTAGATGATTGTAGGATATAACAAATGGCAAGAATAACACCAAAAATGTTATATGTGCATTAATTACTACTTTCGATTTGGAGATTAATAAGCTTAGGAACCACCATGGAAATTAATATTCAAGAAGGCCAACCGAATGAAAGAAGTGTAACAAAATTTTTAGCGTTAAATACCGAACCTATGCATTATCCATGTATTTTTAAAGTACAATATTGTTCATGTTCAACTAAAAATTATCTGTTTCGAGAAGTAAAGCAAAAGTATACCATTTGAATATACAATGGTGAACAATGTTTTCATCGCAAATTTTCCTCATTTTTTCCTCATTTTTCCTCATTTTTACTCATTTTTCCTCATTCTCTTCTCTTTTATTCCTCATTTACATTCTCACATATTTTGCCAAAGTCCCTTTAATCCATTTTTCAAAATTTTTCGAAAGCTTTCAAAAATTCGAATCAAAGAGACTTTGGCAAAATATGTGAGATTGTAAATGAGGAATAAAAGAGAAGAGAATGAGGAAAAATGAGTAAAAATGAGGAAAAATGAGGAAAAAATGAGGAAAATTTGCGATGAAAACATTGTTCACCATTGTACTGCAGAAAGAAGAAATGCAAGAAGCTTTCGGTTATAACTAAATGAATGCAACGGCCGCCTAAGGAATGACAAAAGCGAAAAAGAAAAGCGTTTTCTTTCTCTTTTTTAAACGTGAAACAAGCTATCTTTTTAAAATCTTTTAATACATTCAAAAAACAAAACAACAAAACAAATATATCAACAAAATTTAAAAATGATCAACAGTAATAATACTAATTTTCAAACGTTTACAAGCTTCATCAAGTCCAGTATGAATTCGCTTCTTTTCTTCAGCTGTAAATTCATTGAAAAGGAAAAATCCAAGTTCTTTTGGCTTCTTTCCAGTTTCTTTTTTGATTGCTTTGATGTGATTTTTCAAGAGAAGAGCCATTAAAAAGATTGGAGTTGACGATTTACGAGTTCCCAAAAAAGTTTCAA
This sequence comes from Panagrolaimus kolymaensis, assembly GCA_028622995.1. Lineage (NCBI taxonomy): Eukaryota > Metazoa > Nematoda > Chromadorea > Rhabditida > Panagrolaimidae > Panagrolaimus > Panagrolaimus kolymaensis. The sequence goes on from JAJQJQ010000031.1 coordinate 506,366, forward strand.
ATTGAAGTAAAATAGGATGTTCAGGATCATTAGTAATAACCTTGAATCCCCATTTCGGATCAGCTTTGAGATCATTTGGTGGCATAGAAAGAACTTTGATCAAATCTGAAAGCAGTACATATAATCAAAAATAACATAAAGCTGTGAACATACCATAAACCAAAAAAGGATCTTTATTTCTAACTTTGTTGATATCAGTGACAATAATAGGTTTTTCTTGTTCAAAGCTCAGGAATAAGTCATTTCCATACAAGCCTAAAACCAACACACATGTTTACTATAGTACATAATAAGTTACCTTACCGTTCCATTCATTCAAGAACATATAACTGTTTTCATCGCGAACACAAATGACGGATGAGTTATCGAAGAATCCAATAACAGGAACATTCAAATCAGGTTGTGAAGCAAGTTTTTGAGGCAATGCTTGAATTTCAGGAATGATGAATGATTCTTGATACAGGAATGGAAGCGAGTTTCGATCGACCACTAGAGCAAGTTTGATACGATGTCCTTTTTGTTCTTTTGATAGTTGAGCTTCTCCAGCACGTTTGTAACTTCCAGAAACGGTGTCAAGGAATGAAACCTAAAAATAAAAGCATAAAGATAAAGAAAACAAAGTAAAAATGGCTTACATAATACGGCTTCTTTGATTTAGGTACCATTTGGAGTTTTTCAAAAGGTAATTCTTCAAATTTTTGAACCGTAATTACGGCTTCTTTGACATCATCCAAATTTGATTCATTTGTAACAGCAAGGTAGTCCACAGTGAAAGGAATGAGTTCGTTAAATCCACGTTCAAATATTGTTTTTAGAGCTTGTGGAGTACATTCACGAAGGCTTTCAGGAACGATGTTAATAACATTTTTTGACGGAACAACATGAGATTTCAAAGTTATCAATAGATCATTATAAAATGGATCACAAACAGTAACATATTTAGGATTACATGTACCAAGAATTTCAGTAGCAACATCATTAACATTTCGATTAAAGCGATTGATCATTCGAAAACGAACGCATGAATATCCTTCAGGTTTACGTTGAAGTTCAGATACAGTAACTGTTTGACTCAAAGATAAAACATCCAAAATAACATCACCAGGTTTTGAATCGATTTTTGAGGCAGATAACATTGACATAATTGGAAGTGTCTTAGGATGAATGAGATAAAGATGCAATTTTCGTTTTGTAACTTCTTCATAAGCCATATGACGAATTTCTAGACTAACAGTTCTAGAACTATTGTTATAATCAAAAAGAACGAAAATAACAGCTTTGAGATTTCGACAAGCAGGAGAATCAAGAAACATGGAAAATTCTTTAACAGGTGCATCATCCACAGATTTAGGAACATCTTTAAAATTAGCATCCAAGAAAATAACATCGAATTTTTCATTTTTCATTCCATTAATAAGTAAAACTTCGTCTTGATTTTTCAATTTCTTTACATGAAGAGGTGGATGTAATAAATTGTGTTTATCCATGGTTTGAGAAACAATAACGAATGATGAAGATTCTTTTTAGTTGAAAAATATTCTCAAAAAAAGTGTTTAGCAAATTGAAAAAAAACTTTTTATTTTTGCAAACCAAAAAAGTTTGCCGCTTCAATGCAAACAATCGCGGAAAGATATAAAATGGCATTTGAATTTAGTTTCCTTTCAATTTTTTTTTTTGCAATCATTCCATTCTCATTTTTTAAAAGTTGTATAGTATTTATTGTGGAAATTATTTTAATCATTATAAGTATTTATTTTACTTAAAATCATAAAAATTATAATAAAAGTTGAATGGATATTAAAAATAGCAAAAAGTTAAGGAGTTAGTCATTATGGATGCCCTATAAATAGTTTGAACAAGATAAATATGGCATTTTCGTTTTCTAAGCTCTTCATAAACCATTTGACGAATTTCAAGATTAACAATAGGAGGCATATTGTTACAATCAACAAGAAGGAAAATAACAGCTTTGAGATTTCGACATGCAGGAGAATCAAGAAACTTCGAAATATCTTTAACAGGTACATCCATAATATTTGAAAGTGGTTCAAACTGAACATTCAGGAAACCAACTTGGAATTTTCCATTTCTCATTCCTGGAATATATAAAACTTCGTCTTTCTTTTCCAATTTCTTAACAGGAAGAGGCGGATGCAATAAGTTATGTTTATCCATGGTTCCAGAAACAATAACAAAATGATGAAGATTCTTTTTTTGTTGAAAATATTCTCACAAAAAAGTGTTTAGCAAATTGTAAACGAATTTATGAGTTTTTCCAAACAAAAAAATTTTCAGCGCCAAATCAAACAATCGCGATAAGAGATAAAAGGGCACTTGAATTTACGAATATTCAAGTTATTATAGCTTTGGATCCATAACCCATTCGCAGCTAAGACTTTGCCATATGTTTTTATGATACCTGCTAAAGTACATTTGTACTGAAACAGAAGTTGAAAAACGAAATATCATATCTGTCGGTTCCCTTGTTAGTTTTCTTGCAATTTTTTTTGCAAACATTTTCTTCTCATTTTTTTAGAAAGGTGTAAAGTATTTTTTAGGGAAATTATTATACTCATTATACGTGTTTATTTTTACTTAATATTATAAAAAATTATAATAAAAGTCGAATGGATACTAAAATTCGCAATGAATATTAAAAAGTTAATCATTATGCTTCTTAACCTGATGATGCCGTCCCTTGAATCAAAAATACTGGTTGCTGCTTTTATAGCTGCAGCTGTAATTTTAAATTTCAATCAACATTATCTGCTGCTGCCCATACTAGAAGCTCGTGTGTTTTCAAAAGCATCATAAAAAAACTAATTCATTGTGAACAATATTTGGTTATTCCAGCTAAAATAACTCTCACTCTTTTTTTATATTCATATATATTTTGTGTGTATACTTTTTTTTTGACTAGCATCATTACAAACAGGGATCAATTTTAATTTTTACTCTTATTTTTTGTTGTTTGTGATCATTGCTGCTTGTCAACTTTACTTTTCTTCACTTCCTCTGCTTTTCTTTTTTGAAAAAAGAAAGACTCAATTAAATTAATATTTAATCCCATTGACACATTTTTACAACCTAGAGATTATGGCACTTTTAACATAATTTTTTCTCTAATACTTTTTTTCTAACCCATCGACATTTAAAAAATTTTTTTTTATTATTTGGGCTTGTTATTTTTTTTTTTTGTTAGTCGTCTATCATTCCACGTGCAAACAAAAAAAGAAAACATACAAACATATATATATTTTTCTGCACTCTTGTGCAATTTTATTTTTTCGCTTTTTCCTTTCTTTTTTCTCCCACAAATAACACTCACAGACGACGACAACCCAGAGTACGCTGAAGAAAAAATAGCCTTGAGCTTCCTTCCATTTTTTTTTTTGCTGTTGATGAGTTTCCACTCTCTCTGTTTTTATTTTCTTTTAACTTTTTTCTTTTAAATTCTGCACGTTTTAGGTTTAATGATTTTTCACGTATTTTAATCAAAGTATCGTCTTTAAAATAATATTTAAATAATATAAATTGTTTTGAAATTTTGTTGTTTTTTGCGTCAATGTCAATGCTCGCTTCCCAAAAAAGCAAAGAAAAATGAAAACTTTGTGCGCTCGATGATGGCTTTCGTCTTTTCCACATTGCTTTTAAACCAGCGCAAACCCAACGCATTGCATCATTTTTTAAAAGAATTTTTCTGGTTTTAAAGTTTCTTTCTTTATAGATTTTATTTCTTATATTTATAGAAATTAATATTTTAATATTTATTCCATTCTTTTTTTTTTCAAAATCCTTTGAATAATTTTTGTCACTTGCGCTAAAGCAAGGCATTTATTGCATCATCGTTTTTTATAACCTTCTTGGATTATATTTTTTCTCTTTATGAATTTTTGCTATTTTTTCCTAGATTTTTAAATAAAAACTTCAATTATTGATTTTATTCTTCTTTTTTTGTTGTGATAAAAAAGTTTTTATTTTTCCTTTATTTTGCCTTGTACGCCAAAAACATTGCTTCATTTTTTAAAATTTTTCTAGGATCATTCGTTTTTATGGAATATTCTTTTTCTTTTTGTTTCTGCTGAAAAAAAAAGAAGAAGAAAGAATGATTTCTTTGATCTTGAATAATCTTTTGACAATTGTTTGTTTATTGCACTAAAAAAGTACCTTCAAAGTGCAACAAAAAAAAGAAAAGAGAGAGAGGCAACAACGTTAAATAGAAAATATTGAATAGAGTGAATGTTAGTTTTGATGGAAGTGTTGTTGCAAAGTTTTGGGTATTATTTTGACGACATTTTTTTTTTAATTCTAAGCGCTCCTTTTATTGTTTTCTCCATTTTTATTATTGCTTTACTTTTTCTTAAAATTATCCATTTATTTATTTTTTGGCTCGTCAACATTTGTTTTTTTTTTACAATTTCTTTTTGAATTTTAAAAGATATTTATGATTTTAGAACTACCAAAAATGTTAACTCGTTGCGGATTATTTTGTGTAAAAAATTTGAATTTGAAACTTGTTTCCGTGAGCTTAAATGGAGCTGCTGGACAAGCTTCGTTTGAAAGGTAAATTTTTGAAAAAAATAAAATTTTTCCTTAATAAAGTTATCCATTTTATAAACTATAGAAATTTTTCAACAAATCCATTTCGAGCATTCATCACTTCTTCACATGCAACCAATACACCTATTGAAGATGGAGAAAAGTCAATTGGGGCGGCTGACATTTATCCATCCAAAGAACAATTGGCCCAATTAGTGGAACGCCATCAAGTTTTAGGCGTTTCCATGCCAGTTCGATCAGAATTTATTCGAGAAGAGCCATTAAAATTGGATGATTTGGAAGCCATTGATATTAAAGTTTATCATGTAAAACCTAGTAAGTTTTTTTTATAAAAACAAGAACCCTAAAATATTAAATAAACATTCTTGAAACGAAAAAAACTTCAAAAATAATTTCGCATTTTCCCCAATGAAATTTTTTATTTCATTTATTTCTGACTTTTCGGCATCAATATCTGAAATTTTAAAAGTCTATTATTTAAATATGAACCCTTTTTTTAGAATCCATCTCAGATTATGTAGCATTTGGAACAGTAAAATTTCTGCGATTTTTTGCTGATCAATTCTTTCGTAAAAGATACGTTCATCGTGCAATTGTTTTGGAAACAGTCGCGGGTGTTCCTGGCATGGTAGCAGGAATGTTTTGCCATATGCGTTCTCTTCGTCGAATGCAAAATGATTCAGGATGGATAGAAAAATTATTGCACGAAGCTGAAAATGAAAGAATGCATTTAATGATTTGGATGAGCGTTACCAAACCAACTTTTTGGGAACGCATGCTTGTCACTTTTGCTCAAGGTGTTTTCTTTAATCTTTATTCATTTTTTTATTTATTCTTTCCAAGAACTGCTCATAGACTGGTAATTAACTCTCAAAATATTTCTTTTTCACCACAAAATTAATTTTTATAATTTTTTTAGGTTGGTTATCTCGAAGAAGAAGCGATAGTTTCATATAATAATTTTGCTGAAGAAATTCGAAATGGCCACATTGAAAATAGTGCTGCGCCCGAAATTGCAATAAATTATTATAATTTGGATAAAGATGCTAAAATTTTGGATGTTGTTTATGCAGTTCGAGCTGATGAAGCAGCCCATCGAGATACTAATCATCATTTTGCTGATCGAATTGATGCTCATAATGAAAATTTATCTAGCAAATTTAAATAGAAAATAACAAACATATTATTTTGCATTAATAAGAAGAGTAGCTTAGTTTCTGATTATTTTGTGTAAAAAAGTATTATTTTTTTTTTATCATTTTTTCTGTTTAATTATTCGGAGAAATATATAAAGTTTATTTTAATTTTCTTATAAAGTTAAATATTTATACAAGAATTAATTAAAAACGTTAGTAGAAATCAAATAATTTAAAAAACTTTAATTCATAATTTAATAATGTTTTTTGGTGGCATAAAAAAAGTAAATCACCAATAACGTCTTTCTTCTTCACGTTTCTTTTTATCAGATTTTGATTCACTGTATGCTGCTGCAGCTACGGTTCCTACAACGGCAATAGCTGCTCCAGCAGCTAAAAGCCCAAGCCATCCGCCGCCTGATTTAGAAGATTCTAAAATATTGAACGTTAAAAGTAAATAAAAATGGATACTGTAAATGGATATTAATACCTTTCGTCTCCTTTTTTTGCTCATATGATTGGGCTTTGGGTGGTTGATAACGCTTAACCCCATATTTTTCTTCTGGTTCTGATTCACCTAAAAAACAAATTCTGATTTTTTAAAATTAAGGAAGCCGGTTTACTATCGGAATAATCGTTACGATTGTTGTAAGAATTGGCATCGTGATTATAATAATAAGGCACAATTTTATTCGAATTATTGTTACGAGGACATGATTCGTTTCTGCGATAATCATAGAGACTATCTCTAATTCGTTGCTCTTCCGCATAATCTCCATTTTCCCTTGCTTCTTTCTAAAAAAAATAAAAAAAGTTAATTTTAACAAAAGATAAATTTACCATTTCCCGTTGTTTTTTACGAGTTTCAGTATGTATGTTGAAACGCTCGTCCATTTTTGAGAGTTAAAGAATATGATTGACTGATTTAAAGCTTTAATGAAAACTCTTAAATATGACAACAAATAATTATCAGTTTTTATCTTTCACATTTTGGATTATTTTGATAAAAAAAAACACATGACAAAACTGTCAAAAATAAATGAGTAAACAAAAAAAAATTGAAAGAACTTTTTAGTTTTTTTTGAATTTAAATTATTATTCAAATCCTAATGACAGTTTCGAAAGGCAGTCATAATGATATGATCTGGCAACGGTCAAAAAAAAAAAAAGAAGAAATTCTGTTAGAAATTAAACACACAATAAGAAAAAAAAGCGACGATCAAAATTTTACAAAAATCGAAATATAAAAAAAGAGGAGAAACTAAAGCTTGATGAATAACAAAACATTCATGACTTTTTGCAAAGAACATTCTAGAAAACCTTCCATAAAAAGATGCATTGGACGGACAGCTCCAGTTTTTCTGGCTCTACATAAATATATTCTTCTTTAGAAGGTTTGTGTGTAGCCAGAGCAAATGTTATGTTTGCAAACCAAAGAAAATAGCACTTTTTTAAAACAAAATTCAGCCAGACAAACCTTTATGATTAAGATTCGTCGATAAAATTATTATTTTACATTTTCCTGTTGATTTTGGTTGCAACAATAGAAGAGCTTTAATAAATTTTATTTTTACCTTTTTTTTTATTTCTATCATTTACGGAGCAGCGCTGTGGATAATTTTACAACAAAATGGAAGAATATCCGTCCTCTATAGCAATTTTTTTCTTTCACCTTTTAGGTCTGTTAAAAAAATATTTTTAAAGACAGTTTTCTTGGGAAATAAAGTAAATTAATAGTTTTTTTGGAATTTTTCAATAATGGAAAAAAAGGACTTTTTTCATTGAAAAAAACAAGAACTAACTCAAAGTTTTTAAAAGGAATAAAAATGAATGAATGAACAACGAACGCTTATGAAGCTAAAAAGCTGAAGGAAGCATTATCTGTTGCTCTTCTATTTTTTTCGTTAGCACCATAAAAATTAGTAATGTAGTGTAAAAAAAATGAAATAAACGCAAATATTAAAAATATATTTATTGCATGCAAAAATTAAATTTCATTTAAACTGTTTCAACATTCCTTCACGAGACATTAAAACATTTAAGCGGAAGGAGTAGTGAAGGGACCACCAAAGCCTCCAAACATAGGACCTTTGGGTTTAAGTTCAGCTATAACTTCATCGGTAACTCCATCGAAAAGGGCCTTAATTTTTTCTTGTTCTTGAGCCGGGGTAATTGACATATCTTTATGGATGGCTTGAAGTTGTGTGACAAGAGTTTTGGCGGCGTCAGAAAGATTAGCAGTGGCTTCACTGGCTTTTGATTCCATTTCAGTTTTCATCGATTCCATTTTGGTTTCGATTTCATTGAATTTTGTCTAAAAGACATTTTTTTAAATTTTAGCTTTTAGGATGCGTAAAAAGCTTACAGTAACATCACCGCCAATTCCTTGGAAGAAAGATTTAATTTGATCATGAATTTCTTGCTTGGTTAAAGCTTCATTTTTGAGAATGCCTTGAAGTTGGGTCTTTTGATCATCCGTTAAACTTTGTTCAAGTATACCGAATGGTCCACCTGGACCTCCAGGACCTCCCATAGGTCCACCGGGCCCTGCAGGACCTCCCATGGGTGGTCCACCAGCACCTCCAAAGCCTCCAGGACCTCCCGTTGTGGTAGCTGCTGAAACTACAACAATAAAGGTAAGAGCAAAAATAAGCTTGGACATTTTTTCAAAAATAAAATAAACTTTAATGATTAAACGGAATCAAAGTTGATGAAAATGAGGAATGGCAGATGCCTTTTTATATCAAAAATTTTAGGGATCAAAAGTGGATGGATCATAATTCAACAACATTCATTCAAATCCTCCTTTTTTTTAAAATAGACACTGAACTCTGGTTAACAAAGTATTGACACTTTTTTTGTGCTGAATAAACAAGAAGAGCTTATTTTTGACCATCAATTTTTTTTTGATCTTGATCATACCATTATTAAAAACTTAAGCCGAGATCAAAATAAAAACAATGTTATTATTAGTCTTTCAATGGTTTCATTACAAATTATAAATTTTGGATATCTTTAATACATTAACTTTCAAACTTTTAATAAAACTTTTATTTATACAAACAATATTAATTTTTAACATTAAAAAAGTTAATGGATATTATTCACAAGAGATACAATGAATATTAAAATAAAACAAGATTCGAAATTATTGAATCACTGTTGTTAAATTTTTATCTTTTTCATGGTTTATAGTGGATGTCGATTCGGTGATGAAGAATAATAAGTAGCGGAACAAGGAACAGCGCAATAGCAGTTATTAGTAAAAGAGTTACTCTTATGTTAAACCGGGCAGAAGAAAGGCATATTTTGTCAATAAAAAGGAATGCGAATTCTTGACAACTTTTATAGCTCGAGTTGTACTTTTTTTCCATCTTCTTAAATTCTTGTTTATATGAGCGGCTTAATTCTATATCGGACAAATAAGTTGCACCCATCACGCCATACTGAATTAGAGGGATATAAAAGCGAGCTCTGTGAACATTCCTTCTTGCTCCCATATTGTGCTTTTGTTTAACTGGAACAGCCCTGAATTTGCCATTCTTTTTGAAAATCTCGAAAGTTTGATCGTCACCAACAACTACATAAATATGTCCACTGTCGGCCATTGAGAAATTTGAACACTGTAGCGAAACAATTCTCTGGTGGATCACATCATCAGGGGCTGAATTTCCCAAAGAACAAATAATCCATTGTTGCCACCAGATCCAACCCATACGAATCAAAATGATAAAGAATGTCCATGCTAATATTGGCCATAAAGACTTTTTGAAATATATCTCACGCAGAGTACCAGTTAAGCCGAACAATACAAGATAACACATGTCGTCCACCTCTTCGAACTTGTAAAAAGTCCGCCAAACAAAATCATATATTTTGTTTGCAGCGAAGAAAAAGAGGAGTAATTCGTAAGAAAATGCGTCAATCAGTAAAAAATAAACCAACTCCTCTTTCTGCAACAATATCTCAATTATAAGTAGAAAAACAGTTCGGACAGGCATTGGACCCCACTCATCTTCTTGTGACCGCTTCTCAGTAAACCAAAGAGTGAGTAAGTAAGCGACAATTAGGCCATACAAAAACCAGCAACAGTATTGGAAATTTATAACAGGTTCTAAGAAATTCGACATAAATGCTGCAACCGTAATCGTAAACCATGTTAACCAATACAACACCAATGTGATGGCTTTCAAAGTCATGGTGACATACGGCTAAAACGGAATAATGTCAATACACTTTTAAGTTCCAATGGGTTATCAAACAATCATAAAGTGACCTATAGGAATTTTTGAAGGTTGAAAATATAGCGCTTAAATATGAGAAAACGATTATCAAATTTTACCAGAGATATTTCATAAGGCATAGAAAAATCATTCAAAAAAGAATTTGGATAAACAAAACAAAAAAATAGTATTAATATACATAGCCTTTGTTGCTTAACTTTTCATAAAGTCAATAAAACTTTTAAGAAAAACGTTAAATATGACTCATTTTTAAAAAATGTTTTGTATAAATAATATAATATTTTTCAAGCGTGAAAATGCATTTTAAGGATTTTAGGAGGACCCAAAATTTTATATAAATCATCACTTTAAATTGATTGATAAAATAATACAAATCACTTAACATGAAATGAGTTAATTTAATAACACATTTTTATGAATCTTTTTATTAAAAAGTACAATTTTTTATATTTTGAAGATTTTAAAGCACCAATAATTATACAAACAAAATATTTTTTAATATTATTTTAACATAATTTACATGAGCTTCCACAGAGATAAGTTCGTTCTTCAATGGTGTAAACTGGATTATCACAAAATCCATCATCTTTAAATCCAGAGCAACTAAAATTAAAAATTATTTTTAAACGTTTTATTATTCAAGGCCTACTTTTTGTGACGATCTTTACAACCTTCAGATTCGGGAGTACAAACGTTGCAAGTTTTGCGGCATTGTTTTTTCATGATATCATTGTAAATTTCATGAAAGCATAAAGCTTTCATTCCTTCACATTCAACATAATCTTCGCAAGTTTCTAAACAAAAAATTCATTTTTATGTTATCGAATAATTTTTTTACCTCTTTCTTTATGTTGAACTTCGCATCGATTACAAGTTAAAGAACAATGTCGAGCCATGAGTTCCTCATATTCGCCATGATGGCACATGGCAGCAAATTCGGCACAGTAAATGTATTCATCAAAACAAGTCCCTAAAAGGAGGAAAGAAGATAACGATTGATCGCAAAAAAAGTTTTTTGGTTTTAATTAAAAGTGAATAATTAATTTAACCTTTCTTTAATTTTGTTAGGGAAAAAACTTTAGTTTATTCTTAAAAGTTTTCAGAGGTTTTTCAATTTTTACCTTTAATAATAGTTTTTGAAAGCGAAGAAGCGCTAACAGCTTTAAGCGAATTATTATCGTTTGACTCAATATTGGGCAATAATAAAAATTCTTTGTCCACCAATTTTTCATTTACTTTTGACGATTCGCATAAGCCACAAGTTTGAGGGCAATCTTCTTTCATAATCGATTCAAAAGTTGTATTATTGCATAATGCTTTAAAGTTACCACAATTTGGTCGAACATCTTGACATGATGGTCTTGGTATTGATGGAGGAAATATTAAACTATCATTAACACTTTTTTGAAGATCGTCAACTAAAAATAAAAAGAATTGGGTCAAAATCAAATAACTTTTTTTGATTAAAAAAAAGAAGACAGTTTTGTTAAACCAATTTTTTTCTTTCTTGTTTCTCTTTTTTCTCCCCGTTTTACAATTTATACTACAAAAATCCATTTTTTCCAAAAAAAACTGCGAAAGAAAAAAAAGGAATTGACCTACTTACGTTTTTTTGGAAATAAGTATCGTTGTTGTTGTTTGGGAAGAAGAGGCGTTTGCGCTGGTTTTGTTACATTTGCGCCAAGGACTTCTTTAGTTTTTTCGTTCGTTGTTGTATTTGTATTAGTTGAAAGCGTATCTGCGACAATACTAAGTTGCAAAATTATGCAGATCATTATTATTATTGTTTTTGTAAATGAAGTTAGCGGGAAACCATTATTTGACATTTTTTAAGGATGAAATAAATAAATAATTATAGCTTTTATTTTTCTTTAACTTTTTTTCTTCTGCTGCTTCAAAAAAAAATATTACAGAAATAAACAATATTTTTTTGAGGATAAATATCCCAAATTTTGTTTTATTGCGCTTTTATATATACGTTTTTTCCCCAGTGGTCATCTTTATTTTCCTTAAATTTTTGTTTTGTTTGTAACATTTTTTTTTTGACCACCAATCAAACATGCGTGTATTTTTTTTTATTTAGTTTCTTGAAAGTCTTACGTTTAGGAGGATAAATATATTTCTGGTCAGAATATGGATTTATGTTAGACTAGCTGACAGTCATCTTTTGCGATTGCTTTATTTTTTGCCTTAAATTTTTTAGCTTCGATTCTTGCTTCTGTCCTCAAAAAAAAAGCTGAACAAATCTCAAATTTGAATTTGGATTGTAAAAAAAAAAAGCCATCTGTTGCGCAAGCATTAGAGTAGCAGCAGTTTAGCCTATTTTTGGGTTTTTTCTTTCTCTAAAAAAGAATTTTGAATTATTGTTATTTCAAAAAAATTGACAAATTTTGTTTTACTTTTTATGTTTTTTCTCTGAAAAATATTGTCTGATCAAAAAATGTCTCTCATTAATTTTTATAACTCTTTTTTTAACCCATTTTTGATTGCTTCTTTTTTTTCACATTTTTCTTAAAAAGTATTACGTCAAAAAGTTGTTGCGTTTTTTTCATACTTTTTTTTCTTGTTTCCGGACGTGATCATTATACTTAAAAAGTTAAAAATCAACAACTAAATTCAAAGCAAAAGAAATAAATAGGAAATAAGAACAAAGTATTACTCTGCAATTTTCCAACCTTATCTCTTTCTTTTCTTTTTTGACTATTTTCTTCTTCTTAAAAGTAATGAATGATGAATTTTTAAGCAGAAAATTTGTGCAAAGAAAAAAAAAGTAGGATCGTTATATTGTACAATTTTGCGCCGAATCTTTGTGTTGAAAGTAGTAATCATCAACCAACCGCATACACAAAACAGAAAAAAAAATTTAATTTTGCGATGATAAGAAAAACTTTCCAACTTTTTACTCATAATTTAATTTGTACTTTTGTACTTTTATGACTTTTTTAGAGAATAGTTAACTTTGCTGTATTCCAACTTAATTCTTTCAACAAATAAATACTTTTGGAATTAAGTTTGAAGTTTGGAGAAAGAATCATTTTTTTTTCTTACAAATCTGGGAAATTTTTTAAAAATCATTAGCAAAAAAAGTGTGATACATCTACCGTAAGTTAAAAAATCCCTGGTCTGTCTTAAAACTATCACCAAGGCCATTGATAATCGTGCCTTTATTTTTTTCTTTTATTTCTCAAGCCTTTATTAGGAAGAAGATTCCATTATTGTAATGCATATTAACTAAGTACTCTAACTACTATCATTTTGCGATCTTACTCTAAAAGAAAAACCTTTATTTTTTGGATTACAACAAAAGTGCGGAAAAATCTATTTTCATTTTTTTTTTTGCTGTATCGAAAGAAAGAAAAAAATCATAAAATGGATAGTTTAAAATATTTTTCGTGGTTCAGTTTAAAAGCAAGCGATTGAATGACTAAACAGTTGTACAGTTTTGTTTATTTTACACCAACAATCAAAAAAAAGAAGAAGAATGCGATGCTGGCTTTTATTTTTAACGCCTTTGCGTGTCATCATCATCAGCAACGATACTAAGAAGATGCATAAAAATATTATGCATGATAAATTTAAAAATGGAAAAGAAAAGAGACAATGTCCCGAATTTCTTTTTTTTTTGACAAAAAAAAAATTATATTTATTATTGTAGCTGTTCTTGTTGTTACTCATCATTTTTTAGAGTTAGTTAGTTAGTCTTCTTTCCATTTATTTTTTTCCACATCTGTCTTTTTTCTTCTTCTTTCAATGAGTTTTTTTTACTTTGGTGAAAAATTATTATTCAACAAACAAAAAAATTTCATAAATTTTTTTGGGCTTTAAACAACCATTTTTAAAATATAAATAAAAAACCATTATTAAATTTTTTTTATTTGAATAGTAATGTATTTATTTATTATTGTTAGTGGATGATGATGATTTTTCTCTTCTCTTCTTCTTCTTCTTTTTTTCGGGTTTAATGCATGCATATTATTTTTTTTTGACAAAAATAAAACTAAAATAACTAAACTGACTGAACTGTTTACAAAACGGCCTCAGCCTCAAAAAAAAATTCGGCGGTCGGGCTAAAATAAAAACTAAAAAAATCATGGTTTTTATTATTTCTTTCTTTTTTCTCGCATGATTTTCTCTTTTTTGTTTAAAGGCTCGTCGTCGTGTGTTTGTGGATGATGATTTTTTTTATTCTTCTTTTTCGGTATGATGCTTACTTTTCTGTCGAATCGAAAGCAGTAAGATAGATTTGCAAATATTAATGCATTCATCCTTTAACCATCGCCGCCGACGCACATATAAAAATATTGTTTTATTTTGTGTACATTTACATTTTAAAATTTTTATATTGATGGGAGAAAAAGCATTTGACAAATATGGAGACAGAGAAAAAAATGGAAAATGCTTTAACATCGGATATTTCTTTTTCATTTCGAAGTTATGATTAGAATTTCAGGAAAACGTCTAGAATATTTTCGAATTTTTGCCAAAACTCGAAATTTACTCACAAAAATAAAAATGTCAAAAAGTCTGAAACATGATTATGCAAATTTTAGTTCCCTAACTTTTTTTTTGCGACCCAACATCGTGTGCTTTTTTCCTTCATTTATTTTAGAGTTCTGTCACTAAAACAATGATAAACAATATAAATTCTAGAATTTCTTAATTCTTACTTTTTTATGTTTTTCTATTCTCATTTCTAAAACTTTCCCAAGAAAGAAAAATTATATTTTTATTTTACTTCTCTGTCTTAAGTAAAAATTATATCAATTTGAGTTAATCTTTCTTTTTCTTTCTATCTTTTTTTCTTTCTTCGTTTTTCTCTCCCTTAACTTTTCCACTTTAATTTGATTCATTTTCCCAAGACTTAAGTAATAAAAAAAATTTGCGTGTGTGTCTTTTGATTTGCCAATATTTTTATGTATTACTGCAATCGCCCGAAAATCAAATGAAAAAAAGAAGGTTAAAAAATATAAAATTATTATGCATTTCGAGTTTTCGACCTAATTTATTTTCTTCTTAAAATGTATATGTATGTGTACATATTTTTATTCTTCAACTAGACAACAAGATAAATAGATAGATCTATTTCAAAATCATAATATTTTTAGTTTTTTATTCTTTGACTAACTAAGCAAAAAAATGCATCAAATCACAAACAACAAGCGATGGACAATGAGCAGTACTGCAGTAATTTTAGAGCCATGAGTTTGACCTTTTCTTGTTTTCTTTTTCTTTTGCTGTATAAATTTATTATTTTGGCAGTTTGGCATTTTTTTAAAAGTTTGTCAGTTCAGTAATCGCCAGTTTTTTTGTCTTATTCTGTTGCATTAACTCGATAACAACAACTCAATAATTTTTGTTTTTATTTTTTCGCGCGCCAAAAAAACTAACTCTGACCTTTCGTTTTACTATCTTGTCTCTTCTAAAATCTCCTCCTTTTTTTACTAACTGACTGGTCTTGTGTCTATTTTAGTATTTATTCAACATATGGCATTTTTCTTTTTTTTTCCTTACTTTTTGGCTTTTTTGTTTTGATTTTTTTTCTAACAGTTTTTTTAGTTTGCTTTAGCCAAGAAGAAAATAAATCAGAGATTGTTTATATAAACTTTGAAAACTAATTTCATTTTTCACCGAAATGTTGCCCAAAAATTTGTTTAAAATAACTTTGTTAGTTCATTATTGGTTGGTTGATCTGCTAAAATAAAATAAAAAAAGATAAGATCTTAGGGACTATGTTCTTGCTGTTACTAGTGAAAAAGATGCCTGTGCTTGCTTGCCCCCACTAATCGATCACTTAAAAAGTTTTTTTTTCATCGCAGTTTTGTTCTTGCATTTTTACTATTAATCTATCTTTTTTTCATTTCTTTCATTTTCTTCCAATCATCGGTGGTTGTTGGTGGTGATGTGCCTTTGGAAGAAGATACGTTTACTCTACTCTACTGCCTACCTACCTACCTACTACCAACAAATAATATAAATGAATGCTTTTTTTTTAACTTTTTCTTTGAGCAACCAACAACAAAAACTATCATCGCATTTTTCGATGTTTATGTCCGGAAAAAAATAGAAGAAAAAGTAGTACTTTGCTTTTTTGCATTTTTTTTTTGCGTTGTGGGCTTTTTTTAATTGACTAACATTATTATTGAAAGAGAAGTAAAGCATTAGTTAGTGGAAAGAAAGGAGTCTGGTATGCCGACGACGACGATTGGTGAAAGAAGAGCTTCAATAAATTTTATTTTTTTTACCCAACCAACTTTTTTCTCTCATTTGATTTAGTTTTACATTTGTCATTCATTTATTTGGTTTTGGATTTTTTATTCGTGGCAGAGGTTTTTCTTTAAAGTGTAGGTAGGCAGTAAAAAAGCTCACAATTTGTCTTAGGTTTCGATCGAAGTATAAAAAATTGCGCTTTTTTTCCTCTGTTTGAAAGTTTTAGGATTTTTTATTCTTTTTCTAAGCCACAGTATTCTCTAAAAATAAAAACACAAAACGTTTTTTGATTTACAAAAAAAAATATGTTGAAAACCGTTTTAAAAAGTTATGTGCTTATGATTCATTCTTGATCGCTAAGCTATAGGGTGAAAAAATATATATTGCTTTACTATTTTTTTTATTTGATAGTGTTTTAAAATCTTGATTTTTGTAATATTTTCTTCATTTTTTCCAACATTTTTCTAAAAATTTCTAGAACTTTTAAACTTTGATAAAAAAAATTTTTGATTATTACTTCACCCATTTTTCTAGTCACGGTTCTAATATTGTACTTTTGATTTCTTTTTTCTCCATTTCCTTTACTTAAAAAAGTAATCATCAAAACTGTTATTTATTTACAGTTAAAATTATCTCTTATCTAACAAAAAATAATGCGAGTTTTTTACTTTTTCCCAAACAAAATTAACAACTCCGCCTATTTTATTTTTAGTGAAATAAATCTAAAAATCAAAAAATTTATTTCATTTCTTCTTTTTTTTTTGCTTTTTTCTTAGATCTTTCATAACTAAGAATAACTAACTACGGCCACTTTACTTTTTTGCTGACTGACTGCTGACCATTACTCCAACAAAAATTTCCTTTTATTTTTCTTTATCGCCCTTCATCTTCTTTTTATTTTTATTTTTCTCCCAACCTTTTCTTTTTTCTTCTGTGTTCATCAAAAACTTTTTTTTTGAGAGTAGTTAGTTGTTATTGGTAGTTGGTAGAAGTAATTCTATTCATGTTATTTTTTCTTTAATTTTTTTCGGAGCAAAAAACTTACGCATATAGTTATTTTTGGAAGTAGGTCGTCGTTGGTTTTATCCTCCAAAAATGTTGTCGTTCGTGAATAATAATAGTTTTTTTGGTTGTTGGTTAAATTATTTGTTATGTGCGTGAATAACAACAACTTTAGTAAAACTAAAACCTTTCCCGCCACAACCTTTTGAGGGTTTCAAATATCTTTTCTTTTTATATTTTACTGCCATTTTTTTGGATGCAGAAATTTTACTTTTTATTTCTTTATTTGGCGCCAACTTTTATTTTTGCAAGGACGTTTCTTAGAAAACGTTGACTCAAAGTTTGCTGTGCTGATTAACGAAAAAAAATTTAACTAAACAGTAACCTTTTTTACCGCTGATTTTTGAGATATTTTCTAAACTTTGCAAATTCCATTTTTATGCAGTAAGCAGCCTACCACCTTTTTCCTTCATTTTTTATACTGTAATTTTTTATTTTTTTATTGAAGGTATAGAGAAAGGGGGAGAAGTAAAAAGAATATGGCCCTTTTATTTATTGTTAGTTAAAGAGAGAAATAGATTTATCAACAAGTTATAGTATTTATTTATTTTGCTTGCTTGATAGTTGTCGTTGTTGGTGTCATCAAACACAAGCTTTTTTGTTATTATTGAAAGATAGATATTTTACTGCCCTTTTTTTTACTGCATTCCTTTTCTTCCTCTTTGCTTTTTTTTTCTTTCGTAAAAGAAGTAAAAGAAAAAAAAGAGGAGGGAAAAATGAATGATCAAAATCAAATACATACTTTTGCTAAACTTTGATAGAAAAAAAGAAGACGCCAAAAAAAAAATTACAAGCAAAGGCAGTAAACGATTTTATTTTTATTTTTATTTTTTACTACCAAAAAAAATAAATGATTGTGCAGTAATGTATTTGTAGGTAGAGAGGGCTTGCAATCCTCCACAGGAGGTCATTCCCATTATTTGCCTCTTGGAGGAAAAAAATGAAGAAGAGTAAGGTCGTAGATTTTTTTATACTACCTCAGAGTTTTGTTGTTATCGTTCCTCCTCTTCCTCTAAAAGCCGATGTGGATGATACTTTCTTTCTTTTACTGGTTAAAGAAAGATGAACAACCTCAAAAAAAAAAGTTTAGTTATTTTTTTGGCGCCAAAAAAAGAAAAGTTTTTTTTTGCGTTATTTTGTCAAAGTTTTTTTTTCGACGACAAAATGTATGTCTTTAGCGCTGGCTTGGTTTAGCTTGGTGGTTTTTTTCGTCTGCTTTTTGTCTTTTATTGTTTATATTACAAAAAAAATATGCAATATCATCATCATCGATTTACAGCTAAAAAAATATATGAAAAGATATGTTTACTGCTTGCTTGCTTCATTTTTCTTTCTTTTTTGACTTTGTTATAACGAAAAAAAATATATTTAAACACACCCTAAAAAATTGTTTATAATTCTGCATATACTTTTTTTATTTTTCTTTCCAAAGTTTTTTCTCGCCATTTACTCTACTCTCTATCACCATAATTTTTTGTTGTTGCCCTTGATATATATTTTTAATTTTTATTTTTCATATCTCTGTCCAACGAATTGATTTGGTGTTAGGTTGACCTGATTAATACCGAAGAATGTCTTTTTGACATTTTTTTCACAAAAAGTATAGTTTGTTATGATTTGGTTTTGCTGCCCCTTCTTTCTTTTTTGCAATTTTTACCTTCGATGTTGTCGTTTTTGTCTTTTATTTTTATTTTTGCACACAACATCGCTTCTTTCTATGCGTTATTTTATTTATCGTGTCGCTCAATCTCAGTTTAGTTAATTGTTATTCTAGTTATTATTTATCTTTTATCGTTCGTGTAATTTTTTGAAAGAAAAATGTTTAAAAATTTTTCGAATCCAATTTTTTCTTTAAAAAATATATAAATTCGCAAAAGAATTTGCCATTGAAAATAAAAAACTAACTAAACTTACATTTTTTAGGCGACAGCAACGACTAATTTATTTGCTCTCTTACAAGTGCTCTCTCGCTTCAAATAATTTTATTTATTTTTTATTGTTTATTTCGGCACTTGTTCAAATCAACTAACAACAAAAAGAGGCCAAAGTGAAAAAGAGTGAAAAAGAAGGGATTAATCAATTTATTTTTTTTTTGCTCTTCATTGTTTCAACCTACTTTTTTTTAAATTTCAATCACAAAGTGCCTCATTTATTATTTTTAAAATTCAAAAATTAGTCAATGTCTGCCTCAACGAAGACAACAACGACGAATAATTCAAAATTGTTATTTGATAGTGAAAATCAATCTTCTATGCTTTTATCAAAAATGTTAATTCCAAATAATAATAATAATAATGAAAGTGAAATATTAAATGATTTTTTTGCGGCTCTTTCAAATGCAAAAAATTCAATTACTCAAAATGAAGAAAATAATTCTGGAATCGTGAACAAAAATTCTTCGTCAATGACCCTTGGAAAAGCTTTACAAAATGATTTAAAAAGTCAAAGGCTGCAAAGAGAACAAAATGAAAATTCTTTATCTTCCACTTCGAGTCCAGCCCCAACCGAAACTTCCGATGATCAAATTCAAAATCAAAAAGTTATTGGAAGAAATAAAGAAAAATCTCCAAAACGAAAGCGACCTCGTCGAAATCCAGTTTGGGCATATTTTGAAATTCGAGATAATATTGCTTATTGCATGGAAGATGGATGCAAGTATAACACTGGAAGCGTTTATAGTACAAATCTTAAAGTTCATTTAAAATCTCATCATCACGAAAAATATCGAGAAGTGAGTCATCCAACTTTCTCAAAATTTGTTTATCGTCTGCTTTTTTAAAAACCTTGTAACTGTTTTTTATCGCCTGCTTTTTTTATTTCAGGTTTTGTTAGCTGAATATCGAAATCAAATGGTTACCCATTCTCAACAAGGCCAATCTTTAGGTTCTCCAGCTATGATGGGAACATCTTTAATGATTCCTAATCTTTTTGGTATGTTTTTTCTATTTTACATTTTTTTGGAGGAAAAAATCTTAGAAAAAAACTACTTTTTTTCTTCTTTATTTTGGATTTAATTGAATCAACGAAGTCATCTTCATTTTTTAATTTTTATTCTTCTTTCAGATCAGAATGTAAAAAAAGAGATAACTGAACGACATCCAACTCTTGGAAGCATGTTATTACAAGTTAAAAAACCAGTTCCAATCGTTGTTCCTCAAATTACAGAAAAACGTAAGCAATTAAAAATAAATAAATTTTTTTGTTCCCTAAAAACACCATTCTTTTTTTGCAGCCTTAGCTTCGAGTCCATTACTTGCAGCAGCGTTAAAAACAACAAAAATTAATTCAGCGACGACGGCTGCTTCGTCACCAAAAAATTCTACAACTTCCACAATAAATACCTCTACTGCTGCCACGGAAAATAATGGTGGAGGTGAATCATTTAATGATCGAATGAAAAAGCGTAAAAGATTACGTCGACATCCAGTATGGAATTTTTTTGATGATTTAGATGATAAAAATATTGGTTGTATACAATGTGATTTTAAAACATCCAGCGGATTTACAACAAATTTAAAAATGCATTTAAAAGCTCATCATCGAAATGATTATATTCAAGTTATGCAAATGGAATGTGAACAACGGAAAGAAGAGGGATGCGTGGATGCAACAGTAGTGACGACACATGGAAAGAAAAAGAAGCGAACCGCTGAAGAACTTGAAACTATGTTGGAAGCATACAAGGCTAAACATGGAACAGAATTGGATGATGTTCAAGCAAATTTATCCCCTCAAGCATTAGAAAAGTTAGTTTTTAATTTAAAATGGGTATCCCGTAGCGAAAAAATGGTTTTAAAAGCAAAATTTGAATTTTCAAGTTGGAATTTTTTAGATAAGGAAAATACAGACAGATTTAAAAAAATTTAGAAAGACAGCAAAATTAAATCAAAAATCAAAAAGCTTCAAAAAAAAATTTTATTTTCGAAAAACCAAGAATATTTTTGCTTCGGAACTCTTCACTGAAAAATTCTTAAATCATATGCATCTTTTTTTAACGACAGATTTATTGATTTTTTAATGCTTATTTTTTTAGTCTCGCAAACCTCCTCCAACTTTCAAATAATTTTAAAGTCGATTTTGATACTTCCAACACCACAGATTTTGATGAAGATGTTTCAAGCCCCGAAACTACTGAACCATCTCCAACTGAATTAACTTATGAATCGCTTAAAGCTGAATTATCATCGCAAGAAAATAAAGAACCCACTTCCATTTCGAAAAACGAAGGAGCCGAAAGACCCGATGATGAAAGTTTATCAAAATTCAGAGATTTTATGTCAAGTTTATCTCAACTCGCAAATGAAAATATCGAAGCCAGAGATTTGATTAAACAAACAAGAGACGTGGCTCTTGGACGAGTGATTAATGAAATTGGAGTTCAAAATATTTCTTTTATTACTTCCAATGTTTTTATGGTAAATTTTTCAATTTTTTAACTTTTTTAAAAGATTTTTATTTGCATTCAATTTCGAAGCTGAAAATCTTTCAAAAATTATTTTCTTGGCTGAGTCCTAATTTTTTTGTTTTTTCAGCAACTTTTAATTGCCATGGACCCATCCTATAAATTACCTAATGACATAAATCATCTTCGACAATTAGCAGAAAGCTCATCATCACACAACTAAAATTTTATAACAAATTATTATTATTAAAATTTAAATATCAAACTAACATATTTTTTTCTTTATTACTTTCACAAATTTTTTTAGTATTACTTTTTTTATTGTTTTTTTTCCTTCTTGATTCAGGCCGATTTCGGGTGTTTTGACTTTTACTATGGTATTTACTATGCAATATTATAATATATATATCAGAGAGCTTTTTATAGCATCGTCTGCTTTATTTTTAATTTTTATTTTGTTACTCAAAAGTATTATTACAGTTACACGAACAAAGATATGTGACATAAAAATAAAGAGAGATGATAAAAATAAATTAGCAATAAATAAAAATATTTAGTTACAAACAGTGGTATTTTCGGAAACAGAAAAAAAAGATCAGAAGAAAAGATTATTAAGAATATGCAAACTCGCTTAGAGGTTTAGGTTTAGGTCTAGTTTGATAAATATTGATAGCATCGATATCTCCATATTTGTCAGAATATACATCTCCAATTTTTTCTGTTCCAGAAAATGTATTCGTTGATGAAGGTGCAGAAGCTGCGGAAGAATCAAAACCGGCGGTGTAGGTCGTGGTATAAACATTACTTCCATGTTTGTACGTCGTTGGCGGAGGTGGTGGCTGGGTTTCAGGAATATTTCTAACGACATTCGATGGATCTGAGTCACTTGAACTTGAAGTATTTGGAATTGGAGCAACTACGGTATAAATATTTGATTTTGTTGGTGCATGAGAGTTATGGCCCGAATGAGTGGAAGTTCCATAACTGCTAAATCGAGATCCAGCAAAACTTGGAGAGTTTGACCCAAAATTTGGGATTGCTGATGCAGGATTACTGTAGCTCGAAACATAATTGATTGTTCCACTATTTTGATTATAAGTTTGTGGTGGAACACTATTAAATTGAGATCCATGAACTCCAATATTATTATAAGCATTTTGTTGAGCAATATTATTTGCAATATTTAAATAATTATTTGATGCTCCTGGATATGTTTGAGTGCCAATAACTGGAGGTGATGGCGTTCCATATTCACCAAGTCCCATAGTGTTTATGAAACCGCCGACAGCTTGGCCATTATTTGAACTGTATGTTTGGTGGGTTGGCTGAGTTACTGGTCCGTAGCTTGATGATGGAAATCCATATGGATTTTGTGGTAGCTGATTATTTATTTGTGCTGCTGCTGTTCCAATATTATTTTGTTGAGAATTTTCGAATGTTTGTGGAAAACCTCCAATTCCAATATTTGCATTAGCATTAAATCCATTTGTTTGTTGTTGTTGTTGATCCACACCGCTACCGACGTTCATTTGAGATGAATAATCAACATTTACATTTGCATTGTTAATCATTCCCATAGAGCCAGTATTTGCATAATTCATTGAATTCGAATTATATTCATTTCCGGTCTCGCCGTCATTTCCAGAAGATTCAAAGCCTCCAGCATTATTGTTATTATTTGAGCTGCTATAATCTGTTCCAAAGCCTCCATTAATACCGCTTCCAATATTTGACATTCCATCATTTCCTCCTCCATTATTGTTGTTATTGTTGCCTGTGAAAATGCCACCATTTCCTGAAGATGATGTTCCAAGTCCGGTATTAGTCATAGGAATATTTATATTATTAAAGCCTCCAACAGGTGAAGGAATTGTATTAACATTATTAAATCCATTATTTCCATTTAATCCAAAATTAGAATTTGAATTTATCATTCCTCCGCCTCCGTTGTTATTATACGGGCTTCCGGTATTTGAGCCTGTGCTACCAATGCCAGAATTAGATAATCCATTGCCGCCAATATTATTTGTTCCAAAAAAGTTTGTATTTGTTGAGCCACCACTTCCAGCAGCATTAATCATTCCATTGTTGTTGTTGGATGAATAATTTATTCCTCCAGTATATGCATTATTATTATGGTTATTATTCATATTGTTTGTCCAACCGCTATTATCACTATGGCCAAAATTTGAGTTTGTCGATGATGATGTTTGACTTGAAAATGAATCAACGCCGCCATTGTTGTTGTTGGTTGCTGTTGAACCAAAGTTGTTATTATTATTCATATTTGAATAATCTATTCCACCACTTGCGCTGTTGCCAATGTCAGTATTTTCATAGTTATTGTTATTATTCGTTGCTGCTGGAAAAGTTGAGGCTACTGCAGCAGTGGAAGAAAAAGTATTGGTGTTAATAAAATCACCGGTGGTTGAAGCGACATTCATTCCAAAATTTCCAGCATTTTCAGAATTTAAATTTGAGTAGTCATTGGTATTTATTCCATAATTAATAACGCCTTGGGGATTAACATTTGAGAAACCATTTCCATTGATATTAGAATTAGTGTAACCATTATTGGTATTTATGCTTGAATAATCAGTGTTTATTCCATAATTATTTGGGCTTGGAGCAACATAACCTCCTGTGTAACCATTCATTCCAATAATAACTCCACCATTAGCTTCAACATTGGTGCCATAATTATTTGTTCCTTGCCCGATCCCAAAATCAACACCACCATTATTTTGAGATCCAAGTCCTGCATTATTATTTATTCCACTGCTTGTAAAGTCATTTCCTCCTCCGCCACTGCCAATGTTCCATGAATTTTGGGTTTGCATGTTATTTGATGTCCCAGACCCATAATTGTCTGTGCCGCCACTCCCTGACATTCCATTAATATTTGATGAAGCTGATGTGGCTCCAAAATTCATGGAATTCATTTCTGAAGTAAACCCGCCATTTCCATTTCCTTGTTGTCCATTATTATTTTTTATTCCCATTGAGTCTCCACCGCTCGAGGTTCCATAAAAATTTGTTGAACCTGCTTGTTGGGGAAAACCTCCGAGTCCATAATTATTATTACTATTGGAATTTTGGGATGGAAATAATTGTTCTTGTTGTGAATTCCAAGAACCTAAAAACCATTATTTTTAAAGTTTATAATTGTTTTTAAAAAAATTTACTTACTTGAAATTCCATCAATTCCACCCATTCCACTGTAAATTTGACTGCTACCATAATTGCTGCCATAACCACCATAACCTCCAAATTGATTTCGACTTGATCCTTTTCCAACGGTTCTAGTCATGGTACCCAAAAAATTTTTAACTGCTGATGCTTGAATGTCTGGCGAGCCTAAAAGAAAATTAATCAATTTTTTATTATTTAAAAATTGGGTCAGATTTCAAAAAATTAAAAAAATACGCACCTTCATACCCTCCTTGTTTATAAGCATTACTACTTCCAAAGTTAGAATGCTTTGCGGAAATTATTTTTTTATTTCCACCATTGTTGTTGCCGCCGCCGCTGCCGTTGCTTGTTTCTCGTTTTTCTTCTGTTTTATTTTTTGGTGTTGGCGTTGTTGTTGTTGTCGTCGTCGTCGCTTCGCGTTTATTTATTTGAAGTTGTAATAATTTTTGAAGTTGAGGTGTCAAACCACTTGAAGTTTGACCAATATCCTATTAAAAAAAGTTATTTATTTTTATTGAATTTTTTTAAGTAAAAAACAACTAACAAGTGGTCGACTGTAGTCCACTGAAGACCTTTCACGTTTAATTGAAGCTATTTTGGATAAAACTGGGAAAGCCGACAAAGCCGCTCCACCTTGATTGTATGCAATTTTGTAGTTGTTTGGAAGGGTTTTTTTAGTATTATCTAAAATTAATTTCATTGCTAATAAGAATTTTAAAAAAATCTATAAAAATTACAATCTTTTTGTCGAATTGCGTCATTTTGAAGTAGATCTTCATCCTCCTTGGTTGTATTTGTGTTTGGGGTGGAAGTTGAATTGAAAAGCGATGGAGGTTCGGTAGAATAAGCAGTGGAGTTGATATTAGTATAAGTTGAAGAAGCAGGTAATATTAATAAGTAATAAGTAAATATAGTATAAATTAGCAGCTTCATAGCTAAAATAGAAGCAATTTATTATTAAAATGGTTTTAACAAGAAAAAAGTTTAGCTAAGTTAGTTTGCAATGAAAATGCGAAAATACATTTAAAAACTAATTTTTTATTTAAAATTTGGTACAACTTTTAGCTGAACTTTAGTATATTAATAAATTAAAAAGCAACGACGCTGGATTTTTTTAATTCTATTAAAAAACTAAGAATTTAAAACATAAAATTCCCAGACTGTCGACGAATTTGATTGTTTTATAACCAAAAAATATATTTCGATGTATTTGACACCTTTTTAGCCAGCAGCAACAAGAAGCAAGCACTTTAAAAATAAATTAGCTGTAAGTTTTTTAGAGACTGACTAATTGAGGAATGTTTTTTTATTTGTTTCTCCTTTGGTCATTTATTTCGAGATATGCTTAATCTATGTATGTGTCCATATTAATTTTTTGCGCAATATTCTTTTTAATTTTTTTTTTGTTGACTTGACTCTCGTTTGTCGTCGAAGAGGGATCCGATTGAGCGACAGCATCGCATTTTCATTATCGTGGGTTGTTTTTTTTGGTTTTGCTTTCATGATCAATTTCAAGCAAACAGGAATCAAGCAAATCAGAGACAGGTTGGTTTCCTTCCGTTCTTTTTTTTTTCAGGAATTATTTTTTTGGTCTTTTGGTTTGGTTTTTAACCGGACACGAACCACATCACTTTTTTTTTTATTTGGCTTTATTTTTTTGCTTTGCTACTTTTTGTTGTATGTCAAAAAAGGGTAATCCGGATAAATGTGAATAAAAAAAAGATTTGAAACTGAAACCTTTCTCAACCGGATTTGTGTTTTTTTCTTTCTTAAAAAAGAATGAATTGGTAAAAGATAACTTTCTTTTGGAAAACTCTTTTTTTAGCTTCCATGAAAAAAACGTGAAATTAAAAAGGATGATTAATTGCGACAAATATTATCTTTGAAATTTTTTTATTTGGCTTTTTCATTTTCTTTTTGTAAAGAAATTAGATTCTCTATTTTTCATGAAAAAAAAAAGAAAAAGAAGCAGCTGATTACCAGTTTTTTTGAATAAAGTAAAAAATGAAGGTGTAACAAAAAATAATTATTCATCTTTCTTGTAAGGTTGTTGATGAACAAGCGAAAATAAATAAGGTGAATAATAACTTTGTTATTTTATGTGGTAAATGATGCTGAATTTAAAGCAATATGTGACTTGACTGGTGGCTTGCTTCACCAGGCTTGGGAAACTTGTATATTATTTTAAGAAAACTTATGATAAACAAAAATGCAAATTTTAACTTTGTTAAAATAAAATTATGAGATTTAGATCAGCCTATTGCAAAATTTATGCTTACAAAAATTTTAGATTATCAAAATTCAAACTAAAATATTAAAGTTCGACTTTTAAAAAAGAGATGCCAAATTCCATTTTTTATTTTTTTTTTATTTTCATGTTTGATCACTATTTTAATTTTTTTTAATCTTTTGTCTTCATTTTTTATCTCCACAAATAATAACCCTGCAACTTTGAAAAACTATAATATACAAGCTTCAACAAAATCCTATCATGTCTCCAAGTGTCAAAACTTTATTCTTTTTTTCCCTTTGTTTACAGTCCTTTGAAAGACTAACTGGTCGAACAACAACAAGCTTACTGCGTAAGAAAATTTTTGTACTTCAAGCGATATAAACTTTTCTTCTCTCTCTATCGTTTGCTTTTTTTCTTTTCTTTGTTTTCTTTCTTTATCCATCGTTTTTTTTTCTCCTCTCATGTTTGCAGCCAGAGGCGCTTAAGCTTGAAGCAAGCTACTCTCTTGAATGAAAGAAAAAAGAAAACAAACCTTCCTTATTTTTTTTATTCCTAACAAATATATACTTTTTGTTAAAGCCTAAAGAGTTAAAGCATATACATACAATAATGGTATATATTTACATTATTTTTCTTTTGGGTGGGTTGGTGGATGACAGATGGTTGAGTTGCAAAGAAAGAAACTTAACTTGCAATAGTAAAAGAAAAAGAGAAAGGAGGAGATCAACTAAAATGGCTTTAGTCATAGTCAGTTTGGTATGTCATCGTCGTTCGTCATTTAAGCCTCTTGTTTCATAATACTTTTTTTTATCTTTAGTTTTTTCTTTCTTTGAGATAGATTTCAGTTTCATTCTTTTCCTTTTTTTCGCAGGAATTTTCTGGATTCTTTAGTTTTTTTTAACTGAAATCCGGAAAGTTTCTTGTAAATCAGTGATTTAATTTTTTTTTCATTATCAAATATCAGCTGACGTCGTCAGGTTTTTTTTCTTCCTATCTTTTTGTGGTTCAGAATCACTACCGCCAGAAGCAACAGAATTTAAAAAAACGAGTTTTATTAATCACTTTAATTAACACACACACACACAAGGATATATGTATTTCTGTGATATGTGATATATAAATATTCTTGAAAAAAGAAATGGAAGGAATGCGTTCTTTTGCATACATAAAATGGAAAACTTTGGCTTTTAAACGTCACTTTTTAAAGTGATTCATAAATGTCAAAAAAAGATTGATAAATCAAGAAAAATCCTAAAATATCTGAAAACACAATAAATTTTTTTGCTATATAAATGAATTTATTTTTATTTTGCAAAGATAAACTCTGCTATATATTTTTTTGCTTCAAAAACAATTTTTTTCTCTGTTATCGGTTTATTTTTTTGCTTGCGCGAATGTTGTATGTATTTTGCGTGACTAATCTTTTTTTTGTTACCCGAATTTGTTGTTGTTACCAATAATCTATTATCCTCTTTTTTCCATATACTTTTTTTCTTTATAAAAAAGTGCATTGTACACTTACTTATAAGTCGTCTGTCGTTAGTTGTTGTTAGTCAGCTGTAGTATTAACTAATCGAGCAAGTGGATTTGAAGTAAGTTGAACTCAAAAAAACTCTAAAACACGCAATGTTTTTTCTTTCGAATTTAAGTAAGTAATCGTAGTTTTTTACACGAAATAAAAAAAGCCGCCGTTGCTCCAAACAAAAGCATCGTTTTTTTATATACTTTTTTCAAAAGCATCGTTTTTTTATATACTTTTTTCAAAAGCTAAAAAAATACAATCGACTTAAGCAAGCTATCCTTTTTCTTTTCTTTTCTTTTCTTTCCATAAATTTCTATTTTTTCGGGCTTGAATTGAGAGAATTTAATATGTATGAAAGGGCTTCTCATTTTTTTGGGTTTGCATGTTTGTTTTCTTTTAAAAAATTTCTAAAAAACTCATTTTATAAAAAGAAAAGAAAATTTTTTTCGGGAGTTTAAATAAATATTTTTATATGCTTTTTTCTTTTGCAAAAAAAAAGGATTTATCTTTTTTTTTATTCTTGCTTCTGCTAATTTTTTCAAGCCGGTATTAACCTTTTTTTGAATTTTATTTTCGCTTCTTTTAATGTCTCTTCTCCGCCCCTGCATATTTTTACATTTTAATCTTTATTTTACTACTACTGAATTTGGAGCTGATGCTAAACATCAATATGCTTTGCTTTTTTCTATGCTTTCGACTATAATTAATTACCAAACAAATTTAACTTTTATAAACTACCACGGAAACTTGTTGTTAGATTTTGATGTTGAGAGTTTTTTCTGTCTCTTAGAACCGATTCACTCTATTTAACAATCAACCAAAAGTTTGGTGATGCGAAAATAATGATTCGATTTTGTTGAACACATGTAACTCGTTCATTTTAAACATTTTTTTCCTCATAAAAAGAGACTTAAAAGTCACTTGTTTTTTTTCCGTTTCTAACTTTATAAAATTAATTGTAGTGTTCGATTATTTTTATTTTTTACATATTGGCTAAACTATTTTTAATCAACAAACATTTTTGATTTTAAAAAAATAACTAAACTCAACCCATTTAAAAAAAGGAAATATTTCTTTCTTTCTTTTTTTTTTTGCGTTTACGATTGTTTTTGGTGATGATGATCATCATCATTTTAAATCACTCTCCACCCCCAAAAAAATATTATTAATCAACAAAGTATTTAATTATTTGGGGGTAGTGTCCATGAAAAAAAATCTGATACTTCTGCCGGCTGCACTTAGTCTTGTCAATATTGTAGCGGAGAGTGGCGGGTGGAAGAAGATAGGCGGTCGATAGAAAATAGTGAAATAAAAACCTGTCATCTACCTTCACACAGGTAGGTTGGTTGCACATACATGGACATGGGATTTCCTAAATTGTTACCTGCGACCTCCACCAAAAAATGAAATAGAAAAAGTAGTGAAGAATAAAAATTTTTGGTGTCTCACGATTTTTGTGCTTCCTTGTTTTTTATATATTTTTTCCCTAATAATTTTTATTGTAATCTCTGGGTTTCAAGGAAATATCGGTTACAGTCTCAAAATTTTTTTTTCATTTATCAACTTTGAACGATTATCATTGCTCGAATCCGTAGTCTTTTTTTTACACTAATTCTCATTTTTTAAGTAATTTGTTATTTTCTTTTCTTCAGTTTTTTTATCATATTTTTATTATTGATAGATCAGATAGAAAATTACTTTGTTGTTACTACTAAATATTCAAGTTTTTTTTTTATGTTTCTGTGTTATATTTACTTCTTCTTTTCATTGTTAAATAAAACAAAAAAAAGGATAGAGAAGTATCTATCTTTTTCTTTCTTTCTTTCTATTTTTTCTCCCATCAACAACGACTATCAAGCAGCAAGAAACAACAACAGGTTCTTCTCATCTCCCATAAAGTTCTTTCTTTGTATGTTGGAGACTTAGCTGTTGCTAAAAGAAAGAAGATAGATGACTGCTTATTCTTTTTCGTTTTGCTCCTTTTTTATTTTTCATGATAGCTTTAATCTCCGCTATTTTCATTTTTTTTGATTATGAATCATTATTTATTTTATTATTGATGACAAAGTTTATATCCAACCACATTGCAGAGGATGGATGGATATATCTCCTTCCTTAATTGCCTTGAGCGACGACGACTACTATGTCCGTTTTTGCATTTTTTTCTCTCACCAAAATCAAAATAATTTTATTTATCACTTATCATTTATTTTTATTTATCTATTTTTAATATTTATTTTTATTTTTCGAATTATTTTAATTCGTAAATAATCATTTAAAACATGTTTACTTTGCGTGCATACAACTTATTATTATGCTAGAAAATAATAATTTGTTTTTTATATTTTGTTTTCTGCAATTTTTTTTTCTTCCCCAAATTGGCCCTTTTTGTTTTGCCCCAAACAATTAGCATCAAACCGAAAGTTTATCAAATCGTGTTTTTTTTTTGCGGAGATATTTTTCTTACATTTTTTTACGTCACAGTTTTTGAACTTTTTAAGATAATATATTTTTTTGTTTGATTTCAGTCGGCAAAATTGAGTCCAAAAATCCTTTAACCATAAATTCAACCGCATTTGACGGAACGTCATCGCCTCAAACCGCGTCAACAAGTAAAATGACTTTACCAGTATTTGCTAAAAAAGTAAAGAAGCTTGCTTCGCTACAAATTTTGAATATTAAATTTTTGCTTAATGGTCGAGGATTTTCAAAATTTAAGAAAAATTATAAACTTAATGGTGAAATTGGTCAAGGTGGATTCGGTAAGTTTTGGAAAACAAAACTCCCACGATTCGACTTTAGCGAATTTCGTTCTAATTTGTTTTTAATATTTATTTTTTGCAGGAATTGTGTATAGCGCAGTTAGAGTTCATGATGAAATGCCAGTGGCTGTAAAATTTATTGAGCGACGTCATGTTCGAGAATGGGGCAAACTTAATGATGAACGAGTGCCCATGGAAATTTGTATGCTTGCAAGATGTTCTAAAATTCAAGGGGTCATTAAACTTCTTGATTGGTACAGTATGCCTGAAGGATTTTTAATTGTTATGGAACGTCCTTCTCCATGCATAGACTTGTTTGATTTTATTAGGCGCCAAAATTTATTAACTGAAGATGTAAGTAAATTTTGCTTTTATTATTTCTAAGTTTTGTCACGCAAAAAAAAATTAAAACGAAACATTTTTGTTTTGTAATTTTTTTCACTCACATGGCTTTTTTTGTTTTTGTGTAAAAAAAACTTATACTTATTTCTTATTATTTTTTTATTATAGTTGTCTCGGTACTTATTTCGTCAGGTGGTTCAAACAACCATCGAATGTGCAGAAAGAAAAGTTTTACATCGAGATCTAAAAGTATGTATTTTTCCTTCTTTT
Organism: Panagrolaimus kolymaensis; assembly: GCA_028622995.1. NCBI lineage: Eukaryota > Metazoa > Nematoda > Chromadorea > Rhabditida > Panagrolaimidae > Panagrolaimus > Panagrolaimus kolymaensis. The sequence goes on from JAJQJQ010000031.1 coordinate 538,298, forward strand.
TTTTCCTTGTGATTTTCAAAAAGTGCAATACACAATTTTTTTAAAGGTCGAGACCTATCTTTTTTGCAAAAATTATTTTTTTGGCATTTTGATCACATTTTTTATTTGATTTTTGCAGGACGAAAACGTTGTCATCGACTTAATTACTGGCGAAACACGTTTAATTGATTTTGGTGCGGCTACACTTTTGAAAAAGACACGATATCATGATTTTCAAGGTTCGTTCGTTTTTCTTTTTTTGAAAAACATTTATTTTTAATTTTAAAAATCAAAGAGAATTTTTTTGAAATTGAGAGGCAGAAACTATCGGAGTTATTTAGCACGTACCTTTTGCTATCCATCCTCCCACAACTTTTTCTTTAATTTATTACCTTTAAAAATAAAATATTATTTCTATGCTGTTTTTTTCTTCCTTCAAATTTTTTGGCGCTGATCTCTATTTTTCTCTTTCGTTATTATACACCAAAAAGTTCAAAGTTGATTTATTACCATTTTCGGTTTTAGTTTGTTATTGAAAAGAAAAAAAATTACCTACCTAAAACTTTTATTTTTTTTATGGTTTCTGAAGATAAAGTGCAAAGGTTGTGTCGTCATCAAAAAAATAAGAAAAGAGTATTCTTTCTTTCTCTCGTGGTTTAAATTTTTTTATTAGGAGTTTTTAATGTGTTTTTTATAGTTTTTTATTTTGTAATTTATCGAATTATTTTTTTATAGGTACCCGACTTTACACTGGCCCAGAATGGTTTTTACATAACATATATTTGGGTAAAGAAGCTGCAGTATGGTCATTGGGGGTTTTATTATATAATATGGTAAATGGAAGATTACCATTTCAAAATGAAAAACATATTTGTACCGCACATTTACTTGGCCCATTACCATTTTATGCTGAAGTATCAGAATGTAAGAAAAAACATTAAAAAATTGGGAGAAAAATTTCTAAATTCAAATTTTTTTAGCTCTCAATGATTTAATTAAAAAATGTTTAACTTTCGATCCATTTTCAAGAATTCCATTGGAAGAAATTTTAAAGCATCCATGGTTGCAAAATGAAAGCAACGATTGGTTGGAACTCACTGAAGATATTAGTCTTACTCCAGCAAACTCCTCGGATGCCGCTGAAGGCGACTCAAAAGAAGGAGATTCAGAAAATCAAGAAAATGAAGAAATCAATCCTTTCGTTTCTCCTAATTCCAATGAAGCTAATCGGAAAGAATCTGGAGTAGTCTGTGGCTCAACATCTTTTGTTGATGCAAAACCTAGAATTGATGGCCTTCATGGTCAGTTAACTTATTTTCCAAATTTTTTCTGTTATCTAAACTATCGATCGATTTTTTAGATTCTCATCTTCTCCCTCAAAAACCTGATACCACTATAATTGGAAAAGCATCAAATACAAATCGAACTATGCCCATTCGACGCAATGCTAAAACATCCCTTTTTCAACCTATTGGAAATGGAGGAGGAAATAATATTTATAATGGAGGAATGACTTCAACATTTAAGAAAAATTCTTCGGTGGAAAATAAGAAGACTAAATCTGGATTAATAAGGTAAAAAAATTTCTTTTGTCTTTTAGCCTTTCAAAACAAAACTGATAACATCGTTTTTTAGGCCAATGTTAAAATCGCGAACAAAGCACACAGTGCAATCCTTTGATTCTGGTGTTTCTTCTTCCTTTGCTTGCAGCAATTACAGCCATGATAGTTTACGATCGCCTTTGGGAAGTCCATTACTTAAAAATAATAATGTTTGCCAATTTCCTGAATTAGTAGGGATGACACCTTTGGAAGCTCGTGTTTAAAAATTACGGTTTTGATATGTTTTATGTAAATTTTTTTTTACAAATTACTGTACATTATTTTATTGTAAAAATTGAAATGCATTGAGAAAAATTTGCATATTTTTTGTTTGTTTATATTTGTTTGATTTATGTATGTACAGATTTTATATGTAGAGTATCCGTCAGCACCTATTAGGCTTCGGATCCAAAATGTGTATACTTTTTCTTACTTTGTATTTTTTTGTACCTAAAAAGTTATCTAATTTTAAAATTAAAAAAATATAAGAAATAAAGTTTATGTTTAAAAAAAGGTTTCTAATTTTTCAAAATTGAAATACAAAAGATGAAAGTTTGTAAAACATAAGTTTTTTTTCGATTTTATCAGAAAAAAATCTATAAAACATTAATAAGTAAAAGTGGAAACCTCACAAATCATTTTTTCAATCAATAAGTCTGTCATTTTTTGTTTCAATTTTTTCCCTTGTCTTTCTTGACTTTTTTTTGGCTCGCGTATAATTTGTTTTCAATGATCATCGTCTGTTACTTTCCCTCTAATTTTTTGGGTACTTTGTTCATCATATACAAATATGGGGTGATAGTTTTTTTTGGGGACAACATCAAACAAAAAATCTTTTGTGTTGTTTCAACAAGCAAAAAAATATATATAATATCGGATTCTTTTCTTCTCTTTTTTTTGGGCCAAAAATTTACTTTTGCACATTTTTTTCTTTCTTTCTTCTTTTCTTTAGAGTATTAGCGCGTTCTTAGCGAGCCAAAAAGAAATGATAAGATATTTAAGACGCTTGTCACTTCCTTCAATTTTGTCTTGTTGAAGCGTGGTTCAGAGATAAAAAAAAATATTAGCGTTAATACGTTGATTATTTTTTCTTACAAAGCGAGCAGCACGTTTAAGGAACTCTCTCTAAATTGAATTCTTTTTAAAGGTCAAAGTTAGACAAGTAAAAAAATTATTATCATTTAAATTTATGACTTTTTTGCTTCTTGTCTATCTTGTGTGGTAATAAATTCTCGTGGCTTTTTATTTCCCTCAAATTGCAGTCATTTTTGCTTTTTCTTTGTAGGGTTTAAAAATGGTGGCTCATTGGATGAATATTTTGTGGGAACAAACCGTCGCATGGCCTGGAACTTTGCTACTTACAATCGCAACATCTATATTTCTTACATTTAGAATATGGAAAGGTCGAAATAGAATAATGCCTCATAATGGAGTTTCCGTGGATCAACAATCCATTGAAGTCAAAGTAAAATATTTTACTAAAAATTAATTTTCTATTAGCTTTAAAATCCATTTTCATTGTAGGACCAAAAAGGCGTATACAAAAGCGGGATTCTTAAATTTTCAAAATATGATACATTAAAGAGTTATTATCCCGGAGTTGAAACCCTTTTTGATGCATTTGTTCATGGAATGGAGCGAAGCAAAAATGGAAAATGTCTTGGTTTCCGACCATCCCCTGGCGCTCCTTATGAATTTCTATGCTTTGCGGATGTTTACAAACGCTCCCGAGAAATTGGTTCAGCGATGATTAAGAAACTTGGAGTTAAGCCAGGAAATGAAACTAAAATAGGAATTTATGCAAAAAATTGTCCTGAATGGTTTATCACTTGTTTGGGCGCAATTCGATATTCCATGGTCACCGTTCCTCTTTATGATACTTTGGGGGCTGAAGCCGCAGCTTATATTGTTAAACAAACTGACATCAAGTTAGTTATTAGGAGTTTCACGGGGAAAATTTAAAAGAACCTATTTTTAGAGTTATTGTTGTTGATTCGGTTGATAAAATAAATAAATTGTTGGATTCAGTGGATCAAATGCCATCGCTCGCTCATATTATTTTTACTGGAAAAGATCGAAAGGTATTGGAATCCATTGAATCGGCAGCTAAATCCCATAATATTGAAATACATTTATTTGAAGATTTAAGAAAATTTGGTGAAAGCAATTTGGTCGAAGATGTCCTTCCTAAACCCGAAGATTTATTTGTCATTTGGTAATTTTTTTGCCAAAATTTAATAGAAAGCCTGAAATTTAAATAATTTTTTTTAGTTACACAAGTGGAACAACTGGAACTCCAAAAGGTGTATTAATAACTCAAGGAAATATAGTTGCCAATATTTCTGCGTTCGTAAAATGCATGGATGCATTTGATCCCGAAATTTGTAGCCCTTCAAATGTTATTATTAGTTTTCTTCCTTTATCTCACATGCTTGAACAAGTTTGTCATTGGACTGTTCTCATGTTCGGTGGATCCGTGGGTTATTATAGTGGCGACATTGCTAAGCTTACGGACGATTTAAAAGCTCTCCAACCTACTATTTTTCCAGCAGTTCCTCGATTGTTAAATCGATTTAATGATCTCATTCAAGTAAGTTTTAATAAAAAAATTTTAGATACATAGAAAATTAATTTTGATTCTATTGGTTCAAAAATTAAAACTACAGTATACTTTTGTGAGCTAAAATATTTTTTGTGTAGTTGTTTTTTGATGCTTAAAAATTGGGAAATTCCATTAAAAATCCATTCCTCACAGATGTTTTCGCAACAAAATAGTTTTATTGGCCGTATTCTGTAGCCACTTAATTAATTGCATTCCAAAAAAAAGCAAAAACATTTTTTTATTTTACAAAATATATTTGTCGAAAACACCCCCGCAACAAATATGTTATTTTTTTATTTCTAAAAATAGCACAAATTTTTTTGATAGTTTCAAAATTTCGACGTCATTTTTGTTTTGTTTAAACAAACATTCTCAATAATTATGCAATAATAGTTTTTCTTTATTTTCAAAACTTGCTAAAAAAAATTGTTTTTGTTTTCTTTGTTGACTAATTTTTTGTTGATTACTTTTTTTATATCATTTCTCATTTTTCAGAGTAAAATTTCATCAGCAGGTTTTATTTCAAAATTAATTTTTAAACTTGCTGTTCATCAAAAACGCGCTCTTTTAAAAGAAAGGGTTGTGACAAATAAATCAATTTGGGATAAACTTGTATTTAATAAAATTCAAGCAGAAATGGGTGGAAAAGTTCGATTAATGATAACAGGTTCAGCGCCAATTAGTCACGAAGTGCTTGAATTATGCAAAATTGCACTTGGGGCTGTTATTTGCGAGGGCTATGGCCAAACTGAAGCAACAGCTATGGCAACCTTGACATGGCCGGGCGATCCAGATGGCGGACATTGTGGTGGCCCAGCTGTTTGTGCTACCATTAAACTTGGAGATGTACCAGAATTGGAATATTATGCAGTGAGTTTTTGAAAAATACAAAACAAGAAAAAAAGCAAAATAAATACCGTAATTATTTAATCACCCAAAAAGTGCATTTTTGATTTAAACAAAAAATGTAAAAAATTTATAGTAAAAGCTGCTTAAAAGAAATAAGAAAACAATAAGCTCAAGTTTTTTTACCCAAAAAATTAAAAAGCAGCTTATAAAATTTCTAATACTTATAAAAATTTACCGGCTCCAAATATTTTTCGACCAAAAAGCTTAAAAACAATCAAACTTCAAATAATTTTGATTTAATCCTTCAAACAAAAAAAGTTTTTTATGCCAAACCTTTAAATTGGAAACAATGAATTTCCACTTCCGTTAACAAAAATGACTTTTTTTTTAAGGCTGATGGAAAGGGTGAAGTTCTTATCAAAGGCCCATCAGTTTCATCCGGGTATTATAAGGATCCAGAAAAAACTGCAGAATTATTTGATGAAAATGGATTCTTAAAAACTGGAGATATTGCTCAACTTTTGCCCAATGGAACTATAAGAATCATAGATCGAGCAAAGCATATATTTAAATTGGCTCAAGGCGAATATGTGGCACCTGAGAAAATTGAAAATGTTTATATTCGATCTAATTATGTTCAACAAATTTTTGTTGATGGTGATAGTTTGGAAATATTTTTGGTTGCCATAGTTGTTCCTGAGCCACATCCAATTAAAAAATGGTATAAACAAGAAACAGGAAAAGATTTGGATATTGAAGAAATTTTTAAAGATCCAATTGTAAGTGTCAAATCTTTACTTTGGGTCTCACAAAGATAATATTTTTTTTTGTTTTGTTTTAGACAGCAAAATTCATTCTCGCAGATCTTCAAAAACTTGGAAAAGAAAATAAATTAAATTCCATTGAACAAGTCAAAGCCATACATTTGGAATCTCAACCTTTCACAGTTGAAAATGGTTTTCTCACTCCAACCCTAAAATCCAAGAGACCTCAACTTCGTATAAAATATAAAGATGTTATCAAAAATTTATACAACAAAAAAGCTTAAAGAAATAATTAATTAATTCTGTTTTTATTTTTTTTTTATTTTGATAAATTTTTTAATTAGTGAATAGCAAAACAATAAAAATGATTTAAAAAACTAATTTAATAAATATTATGACTGCAAAAAAAATTTTTTTTGAAAGAAACAATGAAAAAATTAATGCTAAAAAAGAATGAAAAAAAAAGAAGATGGCTGTTTAGCAAAAAAAAATAATGAATAGCATCGAAAATGTAAAAAGTTTTGTAACTAATGAATTGACCACAAAAATGTTTGAAAAATAAAACTTTTGTTATACATACATATGCAACAAATTTACAATACTTTTTTTTCAATCTTTGTTAAATAATTACAATTATAGCAGCAAAAATAAAATCCAAGGAAAATAAAATTATTCATTCATTTTGCTTTTTATTTTAAAAATTTTTCTTCAATTTTTTTGTAATAATTAAAATTGACAAAAAAATTTTATTTAAGACAAGAAATGAAACTTGCTACTTTGTTTCTTCTTTTTGGAACAACAATCTTATTTGGTTTATGTAATACAAACGATATCGTCCAAACTCCAAATGGACCATTACAATATGATGAAGATTGGGGATATGTTACCGTACGGGAAAACGCACATACTTTTTGGTGGTTAATGTCTGCTGGGTACGAAATTCCAATTCGGCCATTAATTCTTTGGCTTCAAGGTGGACCTGGAAGTGCATCCACGGGATTTGGAAATTTTAAAGAATTTGGTCCAAAAGATATGGATTTAAAGGATCGAAATTCTACTTGGCTTCAAGTTGCAGATTTAGTGTAAGTTTTATTGATTTAAAAAAATAAGAAAAGTGGAGTTTTAAGATTTGTTGATAATCCCGTCGGTACTGGATTTAGCTATGTGGATTCCCCCAAAGCTTTCACCACGAATGTTAAACAAATTGGAGCGGATTTAGTTGCATGGGCTAAAGCATTTTATAAGAAATTTCCACAATATGAAGAACGAGATTTTTACATTTTCTCTGAAAGGTAAGTTTTTTACGACACAAAAAAGACAAAATATTTTTCTCAAAACTCTTAAATTTATGTTTTATAAACCCATAAATTTTGATTCTTTAAGTTATGGTGGTAAAATGGCTGCTGAGTTTGGAAAACAACTTCAAGATGCAATAGATGCAGGAAAAATAAAAGCCAAACTTTCGGGAGTTGCTTTAGGTGATTCATGGATTTCAGGAATAGATTTTATTAATACATGGCCAGAATATCTTTATGCTACTTCAAATTTAGATGGAAGACAATTGATTGAAGCAAAGGCTCAAGCATCAGAATGTCAAAATTTAGTTGATTGGGGAAGATGGAAGGAGGCAACAGGATGTTTTTTTAAAATGGAACGTTTAATTGGTGAATTAACTAATGGCGGCGTATGTATGTATAATATTATTGGAAATTGCGAAATTTATGACAAAAAAAATTTAAAAGTTGACAAAAATCGCAAATTATTGGGTTTTAAAGAAAAGAAAACTCAATATCCTCATTCTGCAATTTTTCAAGGAGACGATCTCGATGATTTTATGAATACAAAAATGCGAAAAAAATTTGGATCAACAATTCCAGAAAATGTCACCTTTGTTTCTCAAAATTTTGATGTCTTCGATAAACAAGCTGGAGATTTTATGAAGCCCAATATCGCTACCGTGGATAATCTTCTAAAACGCGGAGTAAAAGTTTCACTTTTCAATGGGCAATTAGATCTTATTTGTGATACTCTTGGAGTGGAAACTTGGCTAAAAAAACTTAAATGGCACCATCGAGATGATTTTTTTAATTCCGACAAAACAACTTTTGGTTCAAAAGATGGAAATGAAGTTTGGGGATATCACAAAAAATATGAAAATCTTGAATTCTTTTACATCCTTCGTGCAGGACACATGGCTCCCATCGATGTTCCATTCCCGGCTTTAGAAGTTGTTAAACAAATTATTGGCCCAAATTAATTTTCAAAAAGATAAAGCACTTAAAAATATGAGTTTATATGCTCCAAATTAAATCACTAAATATTTAGTCGAAGATGCAGAAAAAATTTGCTTTTTTATTTGTTCCATAAATTATTCTTAACTATTTGTCATTTTTGATCATCGCTTCCCCAACCAAAAAATATTATTTTTAATCATTTTTAAAACAGGATAGATTGTTGTTTCGCAAATCGTCTTTTGCGACCTTTTGTAATGCAGCAATATTGGAATCTTATTTTTAAATTAAATTTTAATTAATCAAAGATATATTGGATTTTAAAAATTCGTTTCCGTTAACTTTTAAACAAACTTTAACATTATTTTTTTTTGAAGCAAAAAATTATAAAAATAAAGAAGAGATAAAATATTCAAAACACTAAATAATGAAAAACGACCATCAAGCGTTTTATTTTATTTTCAGAAATGTTGACAACTAAAAAAGCAAAAAAGAATAATAAAAAACTAAATAGGAGCGATGAAGCAAATAAAAAGGAAAATTTATTTTTTACAAGCTTTAAAGAAACATTTTTATTATGTTGTGAAAAAAAAAAGAAAAAAACGTTTGATTTATTCTTGACGCAAAAAAAATAAAAGCTTTTTTTACAAAACTTTTGACATAGAATTTTTTGTATTTAAAATATTAATGGATCGTTTGTTTCGATGTCGACGACGAAATTGCTCTTCTTCCTCTTTCTCTCTTTGATGTTGACGGGCTTTCATTCGCCTTTTTAACTCTTCTTCTTGTTCAGCTTTCCTTTGTTGTTGAGCTTGATATTTAGCTAATCGTTGAGCTCGAACACAAAAGAATAAATCATGTAAACATGTTGGAAGGGAAGTTTGTTGCAAAGCCATATTTACAATATTATCTGCTCTGAAAATTAAAAAGTATGTTTATGGAAGCATAGTTTTTTTTGAGTAAAATTTCAAACCGATTATATGGAAAATTACTTCCTTGTTGCCATGATAATTCTTGATTTAAGCGTCTCAAATTATCATATCTCCCATCAAAATCATTAATAAAAGTATTTGGATAATAATTGGGATAATACCAATTTCCATATTGACCATAATTTCTTACTGTACTTCGATCCCAATAAGTATATCTTGGAAGGACATCGGGGCGATTATAACGGCCACCAGATTTCTGGAGAATTTAGTTTAGTAAAATTAAAAAAATTAAGTATGAGAAATCTCACCCGATAATATTCAGCCATAAGTTGACGATTGGAAACCTGTAAGTCTTCTTGAGTGGCTTTAGGCCCGCCATTGCCGTAATTACAATCAGACACAAACTGAAATTACAAAAAAGTTTTTACAAAAAATCGATTAAAGTTCAACAAACGAACTTTATGAATATCACTGCAACTCATTTCTTTAGGTCTTGGTTGAATTTTATCACAATTGTCACGTGTCCAAGCTAATAAAGTTTCAGGCAAAGGGTTCCACCGAGCCGCAAATTTAGCAAATGCTGCACACATTTGTGGCGTAGGACTGCCATTTATCACATTGAAAAAAATAGTCAGCAAAATAAAATAAAAATATGGTATTTTTATCATTTTTAAACCCAAAATGTTTAAATAAAGACAGAAAATAAAAAAATCAATACAAAAAAATAAAAGTTGAACGCGTTCGACCTTTTTTTAGTTTCACTAAACCAAAAAAATTATTACTTTCTTTACAAATTTTTTTCTTTCTATCTTTACTCGTCTTTTTTACTTTAGAAGAAAAATAAAATTGCAATTGACACCAACACTATTGCGTAAAAAAACGAGGGTAAACCAGTTTTAATAGTTCAGTTCAACTTTATATTTAAAAGTCGATAATGATGCTGATTTTCAATTGATTTGATTCAGGGCCATTTGATTTTCGTCATCTGCTTTTTTTTCTTTTCTTTTTGTGACCGTTGTTTAATTGTTTTTTGTTTGTGATTTGTGATTTTTATAAAGCAAAACTAATATCTTTTTATTCATCAAAAAAATTAGATAAACTTTTGAAATTCGATAATTAAAAAATATATGAAAAAGTATCAGCAAACACATTTTTTTTTGATTAATTTTATCATTAAAAAGTTTATTCATTTTAGAGATATGTTTATTAAATTCTAGAAAACGTATTACAAAAAAACAAAATTCAAAAAAAACCAATATTATTTTAAAACATGTATTAAATTATCGGTAGAATGCATTTTTGGGGTTTTCTGTTCATGGTTGGCATTAAGTTTAATCCACAATATAAGACGTGTTGACAATTTGTCAGGGTAAAATTCTTCCGGATAATTCGATGATAAGAAAAACATTTAAAAGTGCACTTTTTTTCTTAAATGTGATCAATTCAATGAAATAAATTCTATGAGGAATTAAAGCATTCGAACTTTTATGATTATTTTTTTCTCGAGAAAATCAAAATAATCTTTCTGTTTTTATGTAAAATAAAACTTTAAGTTCTAGGTGTTGAAGTATTTCATCACTTTTTTGTCTGGTTTTTTCTTTCTTGAGCATTACTTTAAGCGCATTACTTTTTTTTCTCGTCTAAAACAATAACACCTTTTCCAAATTCCAAGGCATTTACTTTTTGAACACATACACAAAAAATGCAACAAGGCTGTATTTTTCTTTCTGTTATTTTAATTTTTAGCTTTAAATTTATAATTATTGTTGAAAGTAATAAAAAAGTATTTTGCGATGGAATAAAAAATATTACTTTGAATGCTAATGAAATTGTATTTATTGAATCTCCAGAATATCCAAATACCATGAGCATTGAAATGCAGAAAAAGTGTAAATTAAATATAATTGGAAATTTTACTCAAGATGTAAAAATTTATTTTTAATTAAAGATCAAATTAGAAAATTTTTTAGGGATCCATGACGCTCATAATTTATTTTACGATAGCTCATTTTAAACATGGTTTTTTGATTGACGGAACTAAAGAGTTAGTTTTTCTATGTTTCGTTTAAGCTTTGCAAAAAATTTTACATTATATTTTTTGCAAGCAATTTCGTTTAAAAAACATAGTTAAAAAATAAAGAACTTTAAAATATTGCAGGATATCTATATATGAACTCGACCCATCACCCTTTTACTCAACAAATAATACTTTGCTAACTTTTGAATTTTCTGAAATTCAAGAATCCGATTTTGTTGGATTTCAAGGCTTTGTAGCTGCAGAAAAATATAATTTAACCAGTTGTAGCTTAGAGCAAGCAAGTCAACCATTTGTTTTTACAAATGAAAGTGAAATTTTCGTTATTAATACTGCATTGTCCCCGAATTATGTGAATGGATTGTCGAAAAATTGTTCATGGAATTTTATTGGCCCAGAAGGATATGGATTTAAATTTACTCCAAATTTATACAAGAAGCCAGTACAACATGGTAATTTAACCGTTAAAAATAGCACCGGTGATATAATTACTGAGTATGTGTTTTTTTCACAAAAATTTATAGGTTTGATATTTATACTTAATTTTTAGTACGTTATATACTAAAGATAACAAACCCTACTATAATGAAGATCACAATATAACCGTTATTTATCAATTTAACGTAAATCCAGAAGACATCGATCCAATTAGATTTATAGCTTTTATTACTATTGTCAAGAAATTTCCAACGAGAGTATCTGCAAATTGTTTTTTACAAAAAAGCGATGAAAAAAATATAATTTGGTCAAATGTGAATCAAACAAGACTTTATCCTAACAATGCTTACTGTAACTATACAACTCAAATTAAACCAAATCAACAACTATTTGTAAGCTATTATATTGGAAGTTTAGAAGAAATAGCTGACACTTTAACATATTATATTGATAATGATACGGATCATATTATTCCAGTCATAGATAATTTCATAATCCCGCCAAATGAAATTGGTACATCACCAAAAATATTAACTTTTGAATATTTTACTGATGGAAGTATAGAAGGAAAAGGGTTTCAGCTTGGGTTCACATTTTCTGGTAAGCTATAATGAAAAAAATATATTTACTTTTTTTTTACTATCTTTAACTTCTTTAATTTTATTTTTTAGATTGTAAATGTAAAAATCATTTGATTATCGTGCCATGTTTTGGACTTACTTCCTTTTCTCCAATGACTGATGCATTTGGAAACATATGTGCTAATTTAATATGCACTTTTAATGTAGGCCCTTTTTCTGTATCAATAAAAAACCATTATTTTCAAGAGTTAGGCTATTTTTCATGGGTAACATTTGAAGTTTTAGATAGTTATGGATTTTTTATGTCCAGGAAAATATATTAAAGCAATTATTGAAGTTTCACAACTACCAGGTGAGTATTATTTTTTTTGCATATTTAAAGGTATACAAAACTATGGACGTTAAATTTTTTACATCATTTATAGATGAGAATTTTGAATATATAAATCTTAAACTTATTTCTAATAATCGAACATTGTTGGAAACTCTTACCACTGAGAGGTATTACGGATTAATTCCAGCATATTCTAATTCGAGTATTATAATACAAACTGGAAATGTGCCAACCTTTTCATCAGTAATTTTAAACTTTCATACACAAGACAGTCAGTCGTCTGCTTTCAAATTCCATAAACATCAGAGATCCTCGGTTTTTTTAGAGTATATATATTTGCCTAAAATCATTCTCACTATGGATAAACCTTTATTTGGTATGGATATATTGAATATGCAACAAAATGTGGTGTATACATTTGAACTTTCTAAAGAATTTCAAAAAACTAATGATGCATTGCAAATCACTTTTGGTAATGATCCAAGAATGTTTATTGCAATTTATGTTGATCAAAATTTATCCCAACCATTATATATAAAATTTGGAATAAATGGATTTGATTTTCCAATGTAATCTATTTTTTTATCACTCTTACGATACAGATAATCTTATTTTTTTAAATTTAATTTTTTTTTAGCATTTATACCTTAGATTTTCCAACAATTTATATTTATACATTTAATAATGAAAACCGTGATAATGATCCTATAACTATAGTAATAAGAGCTAAAAAAGGTTTAAATATATTTATTTATTTTTGTTTCTTTTACCATTTTTTTGCCATTTTTAGCTCATTCAAAAAATTGCATATTTTATGATACCATTTTTTATATGAATTTAGGATATATTAGTAACAGTTTTGGTAATCTAAGAGAAAGCTTTTCAATGGTTTCAAATAGGGTGGACCGGGTAGATCTACCAGTAGAATCTACCGGTAGATCTACCGGTAGATCTACCGGTAGATCTACCGAAATCTACCGAAAAAAATTTCAAATCTACCGAAATCTACCACGCCACCAAAATTTAAAAGAAGAGGTTCTCTGAGTTTTTTAAGCGACAGTTATGAATTAGAAGGTTCTAAAATGCATAAAAACGATGTTTTCTCTACTTCCGAAAATTTTTCACTTTTTTTAAAAGGGGAGAGTGTATGATAGGAAAGTAATAGCTTGGTCCACCTTGTTGAAAAATTGAAATTTTTTTAAAAGTTTGCAAAACCTATTTTTCTGCCCAGAAATAGCCTTATATTCTTAATTTTGTATTCCTTGATTCATAATCCCTTTCATTTTCGAATTTTGGACTTGCGGTAGATTTCAGTAGATCTACCGGTAGATCCACCGGTAGATCTACCGGTAGATCTACCGATTTTTCAATCTACCGGTAGATCGGTCCACCCTAATTTCAAATCTTGATGGTCCTTGCGAAATTTTATTAATTAATAGTAAACCAGCCCGTAGAAGTTTTTTGATTACAGCGTTATGGACAAACGTTAAATTTGGAAAAGTGGAAATTTTTGAAGGTGTCAATAAATTTGAAAAACTTTTAGAGTTCGAGTAAGCTTTTTATTTTTTGAATTAAAAAAAAGTATAATATTTTTATAGCGAATTCGATGCTTCAACAATACAAAATTTAAAATTTGGATCTATTTTTTATGTTATAAAAATTCCAGCCCATTCCAGTTTGATTTCTAAAATTCCCCGATATGGAAATAATAATGTAGATGTTCCGATTTTACAATCATGCTTTTCCATATTTGAAACAGATAATTATGGCCGATTAGAAACGACTGAGTATATTGGTTTTCAATATTTAATTGGAAATATTACCACAACATTTATAGTAAATCAATTTGATTTATCAAAATCAGGATCTATGGAAATTTTGGATGAACTTGGTAATAGAAAAACGTAAGTTTCAAAAATTTAAGAAATATAAAAATTAAGATTTTTTGTTAAAAGCGAAACCTAAATTAAGCTTCAAAAAACTAACAGTTTCTTTAAGTAAAAAAGCTAATTTTTAAGGATAACAGCAGTTAATCAAACTTTTGAATTTTATTCCGCGAACGTTACTTTGTATTTTTATGAACCCAATTCAGACCATAAAGGAATTCGAATATTTATCAATGCTTTTTTTAATTCTTCTAAATCAATGTTTTAATCTTTTTATGTTGGAGAAAAAACGAAAAAAGATTTAAACTTTTTAAAACTTTTTTATTTTTCTTATGAAATTCATTATTTGTACATATAATCTTTCTGTTATAAATAAAGTGAATTAATCTTCAAAGCTCTTTGAATTGAATGTTTTTTTTATCATTTTTTCCTGATTTTTGAGCATTAGTTTAATCGTCTTTTTCTTCTTAAAAATTACACCTTTTTTTCCAAATTTTTTAGAGACATTTATTCTTTGATTTTAGCTTCATAATACACGAAGAAATGAGATGGTTCAATATTTTTCTTCCTGTTTTTTTAATTTTCAGCTTTAACTTAATTATTCTTGTTGAATGTAATAAAAAAGTATTTTGTGATGGAATAAAAAATATTACTTTGAATGTTAATGATATTGTATTTATTGAATCTCCAAATTATCCAAGACCAGAGCGAAAAAAAGAAACGATAAAAAAGTGTTTTTAAACTAAATTTTGAAGATTTGTTATTTATTTTTAAATCTTAGTTTGAAATTTGTTAGCTGCGGTTAAATACAATGTTTGCGAACTAAATATTTTTGTTGTTTATTTTTTGTTGATTATTGTGATACTTTTTTTCTAAAATCATTCTCACTATGGATAAACCTTTATTTGGTATGGATATATTGAATATGCAACAAAATGTGGTGTATACATTTTAACTTTCTAAAAAATTACAAAAAACTTTGTAGCCCATTATTTGTATAAAAGTTGCGTGGTTAAATTGAAAGACACAACAACATTTTTTTCCTCTCCAAATCTTTTCAAACTTTAAAAAAGAAATAAAGGAACACAATAGAAAAAATATTTTGTGAGTTGAGTTCTAAAATAAATAAATAAAAAGCAAACCGAAAGGTGGAATTCTTCCGTTCAAGTAAAAATAACATTTTTTTTATCCTAGAATAAACGTCATTTTAAAAACTTAGTAAAAAGTTTTTGTTTAATAAATGTTTGCTTTAAAAAAACTTGGATTTTTTCTTTGAGAATTTATTACTAGGAATTTGAAAGGAAGAGGCGGCAGCAATTTTTGAATGCTTCCACTTTCGTGATGAACAAAGGCATTTTTACTGGACAAAAAAGAGGAGGAGTTACAAAAAAGTTATATAAAACGCATATATTTTTCTTTAGAGACATAAAATTATTTACTTTTTTTCTATTTATTTCCAACTTAAACTTAATTTAAAAACAAAAATGAAATTCTTCGCTTATATTTTGGTTGTTGCCATAATCATTTGTTGCTTTTCATTTTACGTTGCCGAAGCTTATACAGTTAAAAAGGATGATAGTTGTTGGGGAATTGCAAATGCAAATGGAATGAACCTTGACGCTTTTATGGCTAAAAATAATGGTTTACAATGTAATCCACTTGTAGTAAGTTTTAATGGTTTTGAATTATTAAGATTTTGATTATATTTATTAAAAAAAAATTTTAGATTGGTGCCAATGTTAACCTTTAAACATTTTTTTCTTTCTATCACTCTTTTGCTCAAGCTTCATATAATTTTATTAAATTAAAAATGATGAATCTAAAAAAATTAAATATCTTTAAATATTTATAATTTCGATTGTCAAAAAAAGCATTTTCATTAAAAATAAATTAATTTTTCTTTAATTCTTCTAGTATTATTCTTTAAAACTTTATTTGCACGTTTATTCGATGAAAGCTTGCTTGGTAGATGCGGTGAAAGATCAGTAAAAAACTAAAAAAATAAATGAAAAAGAAAAACTTAAAGAAAAATGGATATGTGTGTGTGTCAATTTCAATTTTAAAATTTTTTTATAATAATGACGAATTGACTTTTTGAATGACTTTAGAGTCGTACACAAAAAAGAAAGCAAAGTTCATTGTTAGCCATAAAATAAATAAAACCAATATTTATTTAAAGTTTTTTCTTTGTTAAAATTGTTTCTTTTATTTTTGCAAAGTTATAAACATTTTTTTGTGCGGTCGTTTTTTTAACAACCTTTTTTAAACTTTAAGTAATTATTTTAGGTTTTTGCCACAAATTATTATTTTGAGTGAAACTTTTAAAAAACATGAAAAAAATTAATTGAATGCAAGTGACACCTGAAGAAATAATATGACATTTATTTTTACCAAAAATTTTTAAAATATTAAAATAAAAATTAAATAAAATATTTTTTTACATGAAACGCTTTTCTAAAAGCACTGTTATTTTTTCGGGACTTTGAATAGCAATTCCATTCATTTTTAAATTATCTTCAGTTTCAAAGCATTTTCGAATAAAATATTTTTGTAAAATTTTAATCAATGCCAATTTTATTTGTAAAACTGCTAGTCTTCTACCAATGCATTCGCGAGGTCCGCCTCCAAATGGATAATACGACTTTTGTTGAATGTGAGTAAAATCATTAAATCGTTCAGGTTTAAATTCATTCACATCTTCACCCCATATACTTTTGTCGAAATGAAGGGTATAAAGGTCCAAAACAACACAAACATCTTTTTCGATTAGAATATTCGATGATCCAATGGTTGTAGGAATTTGGCATTCACGAGTGGCGGCACTTAAAAAAATAAAATAGGTTATTGTGAATTAAATTTAAAAAATTGCAATAAAATAAAATTAAGACTTACGATGCGGATATTGGATAAAATCTCAATGCTTCTCTAATTATTAAATCAGCATATCGAAGGGAACATAAATCTTCATAAGTAATAACTTTGTTGTTGCTTCCATCATTTCCACAAATATCTTCAATTTCTTCAAATAACTTTTCTTGAATTTCAGGATATTTTGCAAGAAACCAAGTTATTATAGCCATAGTATTTGCAGTTGTATCAAATCCACCTACAACAAATATAAAACATTGAGCTGTAATTTCTTCATTGGTTAATTTTTTTGGAATTTTCATATTTGTTTTTTGAAATGCTTCATCCACAACTGAATCATCTTCAGCGTCGAGGAAGACATCAATGAAATCGATCGAAGACGAAGATTCAATTTCCGTTGGGTTATTTAACTAAAAAAGTTTAAATAATTAAATATTCTTACGGTTAATTTGTGATTGATTTACCCTTTCTTTTTTGCGATTTTCAACGGTGACATAAAGTTGGTAAATTAAATCCCTCATTGGAACTTTAGTAAATGAACCCATAGCGAAGAAAATTTTACGCAAAATTGGTCCAAGAATTGGAAAAACATAAGCCAAATAATCAATAGGAGTATTTGAAAATTTCCAAAGTAATTCTTTAATCAATTCCGTATTGGGATTATTAAATTGACGAGTGTCTTTTTGTCCCAATGCAACTCGCGAAATGATATCCATAGTGAATTCATGAAAATATGGGAGAATGTTGAAAGGTTTTCCATTTTCATAAGCTTTATCCAAAAATGAAAGAGTCACATTTGCAGTATCTTCAATTGCTGGAAGCATCTAAAAATTTGCAAATAAAAAATACTTAAAAAAATAAAACAAACTCTTTTTAAATTTGTTACTGTAAAGCATTGATTTGCGATAGTTCGAAGTCGCTTCCATCGAGAACCTCTTGCATTAAAAATATTCACCCTTGGTTCGGTATCAACATTTCCAACAATGGGATTTAATTTTCGTGCATAAAAATATTCAAATTTTTTTACAAATACTTCATGAGCTATTTCAGGATCAGATACAACCAAAATTTTTCGTTGACCTTCATTATATCCAAAAATGGAGCCAAATTGTTTTGTCCAATCACGAAATATAAACATATTTGGATATTTTGGATCGAAAACGAGATGGGCTTGATTTTCAAATGAATTTCTTTTTAAATCATATGGGCCTGGAATTCCTCGACGCTTCCAATAATTTGAATCATAAACGCATTTTCTATAAAATACATTGATTGTTAGTTATCGCAATCCCTTTGACTCAAATAAAAAAACTTACAAATAAAAAATTATAAATGAAGTTACAGCAATAACAAAGAGGGCAAACATGAATGCAGCCATTCTTATTGTAATTATGAGAACTTTGTTTTTGATAAAACTAAAATTAATATATATACTTGCACTTTTAAAATTAATGAACGCTCACTTTTATCTATGAACGACACTTAATCATTCAAAAAAACCGGTTCCATGTGGCGCTTTTATTTTTTGTTGGTTAAAATACAACTTTACTAAAAGATGATTGATAGTAGTAATTTGGTAGTATTCAATGATAAAAAAATCATAAGACTAGAAAAATGTTTCTTTTTTTCCGTTTGATGCGTGATTTAATGTATAAATATTTTTTTAATTTCTGTCAGTTCCTTGTTTTTCAAAAAAAATAATTCTCTGTTGTAACAATTTATCGAAAAAAAATAAGAGACGTTAAACGATTTTAACAGTTTTGAAAGGGTTAATATTTTTCCGTCTCGGTTTTGTCGTCTTTAGCAACCCAAATCTATTTTACATATATTTAAATGCTTTAAACAAAATATTTAAATTTGAAGCCCAAAATATTTTTTCGCCAAAATCATAATCCCATAAATTTTATAACAATTCAACCAATCAATCGAATCACCACTTTTCATAGATTTGGAATTTAATAACTCGATTGATATTTGACTATTTATCCTACAGCTAAAATTAACTATTTTTATAAACACATTCGTCATTCTTTTTTTTTTGAATCCATGAGTTATTAAATTATTTTTTTTAATATTGTACTTTTTAGAATTATTTAAGTTTAGAAAAAAACAGAAACCTCATGAGTTATTTAAACAACCTACGAAACTATTAAAACATTTTTATAGCAATTATGACCGAAATAATACCATGGTAGCTGACTTAAATTGTATCAATAAAATTCTTAATCTATCATTATTTTTTAACTTTATTTTTTTAGCTCTCTGAAAAATTTTACAAAATTTATTTTGTCTTTTTTTCCTCCAAAATTAAAATATTACTCAGTTTTTAACAAAAAATTTACAAAAGAAGAAACAAAATATTCAAAAATTTATATATAAAAAAAGGAAACACAAAAAAAGTGGAAGGTTTTCAACTTTTTTCAAATCAATAATAAAAATTTCTTAGGAAGAAAGCAGCTAGCTGGATGTGTTTTCCTGAGCGTTCACGTGACATGACCAATACTTTTAAAAAAAATGTTAATTAAAGATAATATAAAAAAACTTCCATGTGTGCTAACCAGCGTTTTCGAACTTCCAAGTTTTCCACTTTCATTAACTTCCGGCACTTCCAATCATAACTTCGACTTCCAAAAAATTCCTCTATAAACTTCTAAATTGTCATATAATTTTAGTGTGGAATTAATCCATTAGATTTTTGGTGACGCACCTCAGTTTTCTTTTTTTTTATTTTAGTTCGGAAGAGTTACTCACATTTATGATTGGATTAAATAAAAAATATTGATATAAAATTTTTTTTAATAATGTATAATTGGTAGGCTTATGGTTGCCATTATTTTGGAGGTAGAGTATTATGGTAAATGACTTTAAAAAATAATAATATCGAATTATATCCCAACTTTAAAATTGTGGGAGCTAAATGTATGTAGTTTAAACTTTAAAGCTTGAAAAATAAAGAAATAAAAGTAATTCCTAAATTTAATGCGTTTTTTTAAAAGAAATAACCGGATTTCTTTTTCAAATACTTTGAATATCGTAAAATATAAATTTATTTCATTCGAATTATTTTTAATGTGAAAAATGAAGGAACATTGATGTAAAAAAATTTTTTAATTGAATTGCACGAGTCCTTTATTGAGTAATACACCGACCGTATTTAATAGCTTTAATAAAAGTAATAGTATTGAATTATCTTAAGCTTTGTGGGAGTCACATGTATGTTTGTTTGAAGTATAAGAATTGAGAAATAAAATTTTAAAAAATACAGTTATTAACAATTTTATTTTAACTTGAAATTCCTTTTTTTATTATTGCTGAAATAGAAAAAATGGCGAAATCTAAGATGATTTTTTGCCAAGTTCCTGGAAGTCTATTGAAACAATGGCAAGATATAACTAAAGTACAATGTAATTTTATCAATTTTGCTGTATTTCTCAACAACAGTTTCCATTTCGGATATGTTTGTGTGGCTATTTTAGCAATTATCATAATTATCTCAATTTTTGGTAAAATTAAAGAAAATTATCGTTGGTTTATTCTCAATCAAGCTTTATGGGATTTGTTGATGTGTTATGATTATATTGATAACAATAAATTTATAACTTACTTTTTCCAAAATTTCTCACAAGAAACGCGGGGTTTTGAACGCTTCGTTCCTGTTGGATATGAAGCTTTAATTGATAAAATTATGGTTACTCAACCATACTCATCCTTGTTTATGCTATGTTCAACTCGATTTATGTGTTTGTTTTTTATGCGTTTTTATGAAAAACTTACTCAAAAACGAAGAATTCTATATTTTATTTTATCTTTTAATTTTATTTGTATCTTCGTTCATATTAATTATTTTCTTGAAATTTTCACCAGAGATCGAGTAACGTATTTGGATGGGCTTTGTAAAGCTAAAGAAGGCCCAATTCGCCAAATATGGGATGAATGTAATGCAATTAATAGACAATATTTTTATCCAGATTTTTGGCAAAATGTTTTAAAAGTTCTGTATACTATATTTACTTTTATCGTAGAATTTAAACCCCCATTCTTTTTATTATCTTCTATCATCGCAACATTCATGATTATTTTTAAAATAGGGAAACAAGCGAAATTTCAATTGAAACACAATCCCAAAGATTTTTTAAGCTCCCTTCGAGTTTCGTCTGTTATGGCCCTTCAAACTTTGTTATATATTTTTGTTTTCTTTTTTTCTTTATTAAAATCTCTTGATTCATTTAAAGTTTTATTTAATATAATTATTGAATATTCTGTAACTAAAGAAGATTGTAATAGTTATGCTACTTTATGTTTAGTACTTCCAGAATGGATGTGGTCAGATACTTATGGTCTAGCGGATCCCAGAATTATACAAACCGTTGTTCAACTTCGTATTTTTGTTGAATCAATAATTGTTTTATCCCTGATGACGGGATATCGAGAAGCCATATTTAAATTTTTCAAATTTCTCTTCAAATCTGCTTCGAATCCATTGGAACGATATATAAAACTAAAATCTGGTTTTTCCCAAACCCAAGTTACTATTATTTCCAGCTCTTCTACAAAGTCTATCGTTTCTTAATTTTATTTTATTTTTTGTTCGTTTTTGTAAAAATAATAAATTTATTCAATCAAATGAATTTCCTGTTATAATTTATCAAATTGCAGTAAAAAATTTAAATACTTTTTTGGGATAAAATTGTTAAAAAGTTGAATTATAAAAAAAAAAATATTTGTAGTCCATTGTTTGTTTAAAAAAATTGCGTGGTTAAAATGAAATGTTCAATCAGCAACACATTTTTCTCTCTCACTCTAAATCTTTTAATACATTAAAAAAATAAAGGAACGCAATAGAAGAAGAAAAAATATTTTGTTAGATGAGTGCTTAAATAAATAGATTAAAACCGAATGTTTAAATTATTTCTTTCAAGTAAAA
This sequence comes from Panagrolaimus kolymaensis, assembly GCA_028622995.1. NCBI lineage: Eukaryota > Metazoa > Nematoda > Chromadorea > Rhabditida > Panagrolaimidae > Panagrolaimus > Panagrolaimus kolymaensis. Next base: position 560,322 of record JAJQJQ010000031.1, read on the forward strand.
ATAACACATTTTTTCTATCACAATCATCGTCATTTCATAATTCAGGTAAAAGCCAATGAGAGGCCGGTTGAGTCATACGTGAAACAGAAAAGTCGTTCGTTAGCTACAAAAAAAAAATAAAGCAAATATAAACATTAAGTTTTCAACAACAAATAATTCCTTTAACCTTGGTAATCTTTTTTTTCTTGTTTGTTTATGAAATTACTTTGAACTTAAGTAAATATTTTAAATTTCTAATGACAAATTGTTTTAAACTCACAGAAGTTAATTTTTGTATAAATACTTTTTCTAAATTTGAATGTAAAACAAGAATATACTCTTAAAATAAACAGAAATTTTTTTATTTTGTTAAAATATATCAACTCCAATATCCTATACTTTCTTGCTTACTGCTGGACATTCTTATTGTTACTTCTAAAAAAATATATTTATTAATAAAATAAAAAATAAAAATGTCTAAATTTATGTTCATTACTTTATTAGTTTTTGTTTCTGCGTTTAATTTTGGATCAACCGCTCCTGTTGGGAATGATGCTGCCGCTTCAACTACTACAACAACTTTAGTTCCCGTCAAAAGTCTACCACAAAATTCTTCCACATTGTCCTCATTGATCGCTGATAGGGGCTCCGACTCAACTGCATCTGATGCTGGTAATAATGTTCCATCCGAAGAAATCATTCCAGATGTTGATGACAATCAACCCTCGGATTCCACCATGATTCCAGCAGAAATATCAGATATCACTGATTCCGGTGAAGAATATGCTCCTGCACCAGGGATAAGCGAAAATAACTTTTCCTTCAACGGAAGGAAACGGAAGTAAAAAAACCACGGAATTCCGCGGAAACGGAAACGGAAGCGGAATTTTGCTCATCCCTGTCCCACACTCATCCATAATAATTCTGCTTCGACCTCTTTATCCATTTTTGCCTTTATTTTGCCTTTTATAACTTTCTTCATTTTTAAAGTTTAAATAAATATTTTTATTTCAACATTTTCAATGGCATTATTATTTATTTTTAAATTAAATTTTTATATTGCATTCTTTTTAACTACGTGAATTTTAACATCACTAGTGATTCTTGGTAATTAAAAAAAAATAAAAAAGTTATGAAAATTTTGATGTCAAATTTAAAAATCTTTTTTTTATAAAAATAGTAAAGAATTAAGTTTTACATTGACTTTCGAGTCTTACGTGAAGCAAAGTTCTTTGTAAGCCACAAAAAAACTAAAACAACATTCATTTCGTTTTTTTAAAAGTTTATTTGATTTTTATTTTGTTTAACCACATTTTTCGTTGTTGTTTATTTAAGAACACATTTTGAATTTAAGCGAATATTTAAATTTCTGACGATAAATTTTTTTATTTGTTAAATGGATAAACTTTTTTGTATAAATAACTCACAATTTTTTTGTTTCACTTATAAAAAAAGTTTGTTTCAAACTTCCTAATTTTTTTTTAGAAAATTGTCTTTTGTGATTTGAAAAAATGAATGTACTAAAATTTGCGTTGATTTTTCTCATTCTCAGTGAGTTAATTTTTTGTACTTTATTTTTTAATCAAAATTTTAATAATAATCTGATAATTTAGGCGTTTCTTCATTTGAAATACTTTATGCTAATGGTGATGTAGTTTCTGCTTGTGATGAAGTATGCCATCGAACCCAAAATGAGATCAACCAGTGTTGCAGTGCCCATGGATATAGTAATGGAGAATGTGTTCCAGGTATATCACAGAGAGCGCCTTCATACGTTGTATGCCTTCGTTAAGAGCCAGCTACATCAGGAGTTGGATCGATTCAATTATAAAAAATTAACACCAATTCAAAAACAAGGAATCATTCAGAAATTTTTAAATCCAGACTATCTATGATTTATATATTTTTTTGATTTTCATACTATTAAAAATAAATTTTTTCATATTTTGATGATTTAAAAATAATAAAAAGATATTTATATTTGTCGTACATCTACTTAGCGCACACCGCGTCGACCATCATGATAACAATCAAATAAAAAATGAGGTCAATTTATCCGTAGGATTAAGTCAGTTTTTTTATTTTTTTATTATTTTTAAAATGAAACGTTTATTTTTTGTTTGAATATTTGGTTTAAAATTTTTTTCAATGTATTTTATAAATTTTTAAAAAAAATATAAATAAATATAAAATATAAGTAAAACATTGGATACCATGTTTTAATAAAACTAGTATTTACTCATATTTAAATATACATAGTTAATTACAGAAAAATATATACGAGGGTAGTGAGTTAAAATTTATAAAGCTCAATGCACGTCTTTGCGACATTTAAGACTTGAATGATAACCTTTGCAACGAAACGAACAACAAATTAAATATTCAAACTGCTTTTCATATTAATTCAAAAAAAACTGTTTTAAATACTCTTGAAACAATACATAATTATAATTTTATCCAAAGTGCTTTTTAAGAATTTAAACAAGAGAAAGTTGAGTAAAAAAGAGATAAGCTTTTTGTTTTAACAAATTTTTTGTATTCGATTTTTTTTAAATAAACAAATATGACGCTTGTGAGTGACGTGTGTTGCTTTTCTTAAATAAAATAGAAAAAAAAACTTAAAAAATTTAAACTTAACCTTACGAAAAAATAAATAAAACGCTGTTAAATGTTTGTTTGATTTTGGGGTGGTTGGCTACAAAAAAAAACATAGAAAAAGTAATTTTTGAGAGTTAAAATAAAGAAAAAAATAACGTTAAATGTTAGTTTACATTTAAAAAAATTTCAAGGTAAAACCCAAATATTTTTCTAAAACAATCAATTTTTACTTCACTTTTGTTTGTTTTTTCATTCATTTCAGAAAACTTAAGCATTTGGTTTGAAGGCGGAGATTTGAAAAAAGTTGTATAAAATGAATGAAAACTTTTATTTTTCTTATCATATCTTTCTAATTCTACATACGTTTTATTTATTTTTTACCTGTTAAAATTTATTTATAAATAAAAATGAATTTTATCAATTATTTTTTGGCTGTTTTTGTTATTTCTTTCTGTTTTTATTCTGCCATCGAAGCATATCCAAGTTTTTCCAATTCCTATGGATTTAATTCTCCCGCAGACGAATCAAACACAGATGATAATGTCTCTGAAAATCAAACCTTCTTAGATAATGATGAAACGACAACTGAATCAAATACAGATGAAAGTTCTTCTTCCTCTGATCAATATACAGTTAAATCAGGGGATAGTTGTTGGAGCATTTCAACTGAAAATGGAATTTCCCTTGATGATCTCAAAACTAAAAATCCCGATTTAAATTGTGAACCCCTTTCGGTAAGTTTCAGATTAATTTAACAAATAAATAGTTTTTTAATATTATTTAAATAATTTTAGATTGGCGCCAAAGTTAATTTGTAAAAACCAACAGCTCATACTTTCATGACTCAAATGTGTATGTAAATAACTTATTTGACAAAAATAAAATCATGATATTTTTTTTATGTTACCAAATTTTTTTTTTCTTTTTATTTTTCTGAATAAAAGTATAATTTATTTTTTCAATTTTTTAAACACCAATTTATTATGATATTTATTGCTGTAACATTTATATTAGAAATATAACAAATAAATTTATAGAAAGTTAAATATAAGAAGAATTTTTGAGAAAGTATTCAATCCAAAAAAACATTTATTAAAAATAAGAAAAATGTTTCTTTTTTTGTTATGTTTTGCAAGTTATCTCTGTCACACTTCAGTGTGAAATTAATTTAACATTCAAAATTGCCAAATATTTTTAAAAATAAAAAGCATTTAAATTTTTTTAAATTTTGATGTCGAAATCATAATACTTTTTACAAATAAATTATATTTTTGTTGATTTTTCGCCCCAACAAATTTTCATGTTGCTTTTTATGCCATTAAAGATCAATAAAACACAAGACAAGGAATTTAAGAAAGGTGTAAATGGATAATTGCGAAGCTTACAATATTTGTTTTTATTTTAATAGCAGCTAAAAATTGGCTGACTAACTCATTTGACTTGCGAAGTTGACGTGAAATAATTTAGAGTCATTTTTACCCACATGAAGAAAAAAATAGACAAATATTTGTTTTAAGTTTTTTAAAGTCCCTTTTACTTTAGTAATCTTTTTTTTCTGTTTATTTATGAACTTACTTTGAACTTAAGTAAATATTTTAAATTCTTAATGACAAATTTGTTTCAAGACACAGAAAAATTATTTGTATAAAAACAGTTCCATTTTCTTTGTTTGTATGTAAAAAAGAGTTTACTCTTAATTTAAACTAAACTTTCTTTTGTTACAATATTTTTTATTGCCACCTGCCTTATATTCTAAGGTTTTGATTGATTGCTGCTAGTGATTTTTAATTATTACTTCTAACGAAAAATATATATTTAAAAGTTAAAAAATAATGTCAAAAATTATTTTCATTACTTTATTTGTTTTTATTTGTGTATTTAATTTTGGATCAACTGCGCCATTGGAGAATGTCACGACGGCACCTTCTGGAACTACAATAAGCCCCATTCCAAGTTTGCCACAAAATTCTTCCACATTAATCCCATTGATCGCTGATGATGGCTCCAACCCAACTTCATCCGATGCTGGAAATAATGTTCCATCCGAAGAAACCATTCCAGAAAATGATAATCAACCCTCGGATTCCACCATTAATCCAACAGAAGACATATCAGATATCACTGATTCCGATGAAGAACAAACTCCCGCACCTATCCATAATAATGCCGCGGCTTCAACCTCTTTATCCATTTTTGCATTTATTTTGCCTATTATAACTTTCTTTATTTTTAAAAATTAAATAAATAAATGTTTTTATTTCAACATTTTCATCTTTTTTATATAAGTGCATAGAAAAATTATACAAATATTAAGAAGCATTTTTAAAAATGGGGAAAATGTATTTAGTCAAAGATGAAAAATAAAAACCGAACTTGTAATATTTCCCCATTTTTTATGTGGAGAATCCAATGAAATAAAGCTTTAACAAAAATGAAAAAAAATACCAAAAAATAAAAAAGTGTAATTCAAAAAGTCGGGTATTAAAATTTAAAGTGGAACTGATTTCTAAAAAACAAAAATGGTATAAATTATATTAAACCTTGCAATAAAATCATTTTATACTTTGCTACTAAAAATTTTTTTAAAATAAAAATGAATAAATCGTTTAAAAAAGCTAAATTTTTTACTTTAACATCTTTTTTCATACTCATTTTTTTATTTTACAAACAAATATGACGAGGGTGAAGTATGTTGCCTTTCAATAAGCGATTTAAACTTAACTGCTCGAAAATAAAAAAATGTTGTTTAAAGTTTGTTTGATTTTAAGGTGGAAAGCTACAAAAAAATAATTTGAGAGGTTAAATAAACAGAAAAATAATGTCAAAAGTTTTAAACAAAAAGTTTGAATGTAAAACAGAAAATATTTTTTTAAAACAAAATATTTTTTTTCTTTACTTTTATTTACTCAAATCATTCAATGACGAGTAAGTTAAACAACAATTTGATGCGAAGGCGAAGGGTTGAAAAAAACTTGTATAAAATGACAGAAAATTTTGTATTTATTTTCATATCTTCTTCAATTGACATTTCATTTATTTAAACGGAGCTTCACATATTTTAAATTAATAAAAATGAATTTCTTCAATTATTTCTTGGTTGTTTTTGTTATTGCTTTCTATTTCCATTCTGCCATCGAAGCATATCCAGTTGAAAGTGCCACTGATGCCTTAGTATATAATCCTTCAGCTGATGAATCAAACACAGATGCCGCCCCCACCGAAAATTCCGCCATCTTAAGCAACGATGAAACTGCAATAACTGAATCAAATACCGATGCTCTCCCTTCTGAAGGATCAATAAGTTGGGGAAGTTCTGCCGATATAAATACAGTTAAGCAAGGTGATGATAGTCGTCCATCCGAAGGAATAATCACTAGTACTACAAGTTCCTCCTCCACTGTATACAAAGTTAAACAAGGTGATAGTTGTTGGAGTATCGCAAATGGGGCTCAAATGACCATAGATGATTTAAAATCCAAAAATCCTGGTATAAATTGTGATTCTCTTGTGGTTAGTTTAAAAATAATGTTTGAAATATAAAAAATTGAATTTTAACAATTTTTAGATTTACTCCAGAATTAATTTGTAACCAAACTCGTTATTTCATACTCAACAAATGCAAAAATAGTTAAATTACCATATTTTAGAATATAGAAAAAAAAATTATTGTAAAAGTTTTTTTGATTTATTTCAAATTTTTTTATATTTTCTTAATAAAAGTATTTATTTATTTTTTATATGAACAATTTCGCAAGCAATGTTTCATTTTCAACTTTTTTTTCAATTTTCTCGCCATTTTTCAACAATAAATACCATTGTTTTTCCGCGGTTTAAAAACATTTGTATTTTCCTCTGCCTTTCCTGCAAAGAATTGTTTTGAAGTAAAAGTGGTATGAAGAAGAATTAAATCATCATCATCTCCATTAATAACCCAAAGCATTGCTACAAAAAAATACACTTTTTTAAAACAATGTACATACTTGATGGCATCGCTTTGAATATGACTGTAATGTTTGGGAAAAAAAACTTTCACAAAAAATATTATTTAAAATTTTAAAATCTTTTTTATTTTTTTTCTCAAATTAATTCTTTTTTGTTGTATTTTACTTTTAAGTTAAATATCCAAAAATAATATCATAATTTCGGCCTTTTTTGACTTTGAAATAAATTATAAGGCATTGGAAGACAAACAAATATGACGAGAGTGAAGTTTGTTGCTTTTCGTAAAAAAAAGGATTTAAGCTTTACCTTACAAAAAATAAAACATTGTTAAACGTTTGTTTGTTTTTAAGGTGGATAGCTACAAGAAACTTGACAAAAAAAATTTTTCGAGAGGTTAAACAAACAGTAAAATAACGTTATAAATTTTCTGAAATGTGTTTAAAGTTTAAAGGAAAAGTTTTTTTTGAAACAATGGAATTTTTAAGCTAACTTTTATTTACTCAATCAATCCCTTCCTGAAAAGTTATGTTATGAATGTGAGGGCGGAGAGTTGAAAAAAGCAGTATAAAAAGACAGAAAACTTTTTTTTAGTTATCATATCTTCCTTCCTCATCAAATTTATTTTCAACTTGTTACAACTTTAACTTCCATATTTAAGAAAAATGCAATACTTCAATTATTTTTTGGCTGTTTTTGTTATTTCTTTCTGTTTCTATTCTGCCATCGAAGCATATCCAAGTTTCTCCAATTCCTATGGATATAATCCTTCCACCGACGAAACAAACACAGATGATAATGTCTCTCAAAATCAAACCTTCTTAAATAATGATGAAACGACAACTGAATCAAATACAGATGAAATTTCTTCTTCCTCTGATCAATATACAGTTAAATCAGGTGATAGTTGTTGGAGCATTTCAACCGAAAATGGAATGTCCCTTGATGATCTCAAAACTAAAAATCCTGATTTAAATTGTGAACCCCTTTCGGTAAGTTTCAGATTTATTTAATTAAATAAAAGTTTTTTAAACTGTTTTTTGAAATTTTTAGATTGGCGACAAAGTTAATTTGTAAACAAACCCATTCTTTTCCTTTCTCATGGCACAAACGGATAAATAACTATTTTATAATAATAAAAATAATGAAATATTTTTTATTTCAACATGTTTTTCTTTTCCATATTTTTTCTTTAATAAAAGTAATTGTACTTATTTATTTTTATGACAACAAATTTGCAAACTTTTTTAAATTTTATCATGAAATTTTAATTTTATTTGATTGCCATTTGGCAAACCAAAATCACATACTTTTTTTCTTTCGCGAAACAAATATTAGTCATTTAAAATGAATAAAAAAAATTCTTTCAGCCAAGACCATTATGAAAAAAAAGGTTGACCTTGAAATTTTAGTGTTTTCTTTTTGTGTTTTAACTTTTTTACTTTTAAACCGGTTGCTTTTGTTTGTAGCGAGAATTCGTTGTTGAAGCAACTAGCCAAAACACAGAAATTGCATGTTGACAGCGTTCACTGTTTTTTTTAAAAAAGTGATTCCATTAATATTTTTAACAGATTTTTGCGAAATCAATTGAACTCGGTGCATTGCTTTTATTTTCCTGAATTAATAAAAAAATTATTTTAGTACATATTTTTTGGGAAAATTCTTTAAAACTAGAACTTTTGAATATATAATTTGTAGCCCATTGTTTGTTAAAAAATTGCGTGAATTGAAATGCACGTGTTTCCGTTCCAGTAGAAATCACATTTTTAATATAAAAAAATTTAGCAAGAAAAATCTTATTTTTTGTCGTTTAATATTCTATTGGTAAAATTGAGAGAAAAAGAGGAGGGGTTAAAAAAAGGTATATAAAACGCATATACATATTTTTCTTTAGTGCCATAAAATTATTTACTTTTTTTCTATTTACTTCCAACTTAAACATATATTATTTAAAAAAATGAAATTTTTCACTTATTTCTTGGTTATTGCCGCAATCATTTTCTGCTTCTCTTTTTACGCTGCCAATGCATATACAGTTAAATCCGGAGATAGTTGTTGGGATATTGCAACTGGAAATGGAATGACCCTTGATAATTTCAAAACCAAAAATCCTGATTTAAATTGTGAACCACTTTCGGTAAGTTTTAACGGTTTTAAATTATTAAACGTTTAATTATATTTTTTTATTTTTTGTAGATTGGTGCCAATGTTAACCTTTAAACGTTTTTCTTCTTTCTATCACTCTTCTGCTCGAGCTTCAAATAATAATTTTACATAAAAATAATTTTTTTTTTAAATAACTTGTCTTAAAAAATTTATAATTTCACTCTGATAATTTGATAATCACATTTAAAATAAATTTAAAAAGCTTTTTTTTAAACAAAAATAAAAAACAAAAATTATCGTCGATTGAATGAACAAAAAAGTGAAAAATAAGATGCTTGAAAAAAACGATAGAGTAACAACTGTAATTTTAAAGCTATAAAAAGTATTTAAAAGACATTTATTCTTTACATTTTTGCAATTTTTATAAAGGGTCAAAAAACAACCACAAAACTTATGATTTTATATGAACAATATCTCCAACTTGAAGTTGATCCAAATTAGTGTCTTTGTTTAATGCCTTTAATTTATCCATAGTTAAACCATTCTTTTGGGCGATGTTAAAGCCTGTGTCACCATCCTTTATTTTATAATCACGATTGGGGTCGAAGGGTTCACTTTGAGCAGGTTGATCAATTTTATCTGGATTTGCTCCATAATCCACGCAACCTTTACATTTGCAAAAATCATCTCCCATTCCACAATATCCATTTTTGCTGCAACATGCATATCCTGGATCATCCGGATCACAAACAGCTAAATATTTTCCTTGAATTGGAGGGGCACGTTTTCCACATTTTCCTGCCATGTCTTGGCCATCTTCCAAAGTATACCAGCGTTTGTCATAGGTTGAAGGGCATTTATATTTTCCACTGCCACTTCCAGCACAAATTTTTTTGGAAGTTACAGTATTGAAAAGTGTCAAAGCATCGTCATCTCCATCAATGGACCAAATCATTACTCCACCGAAACCTTGTTCACTTGCATAATCCAACTAAAAATTATTATTTTAATACTAATATTTTCAAAAAAGTAAATTTTAAAATTTACCTTTGCATTCAAAGATTTTTCATTTTCAAAACCAAAAAATAATTGTTTTCCCCCATCAAAGATATATGGAGTTTTAGATTGATCATGCCATGTGGCACTATTTTTATCAAACATTGTACCTATTTCTCGCCAATTAAGCGCTCCACCTTCATATTGTCCATTGGGTCGAGTGGCTTTTCGCCACATTCCATCTTTACCATCCATTGGTGGTCCAACATGCTTCCAATATCGTCCATAAAAAGGTAAACCAAGATTTAACTAAAAAACAAATTCAAAGATTATTTAAATTTTTCAAAAATAGTTTTTAACAATAAAACTAACTTTTCCAACATTATTACTTCGACATGCATAATATTTCATTGTCCAATGTTGATTTAATTTTCCACTCGTCCCTTTCGGTGAACCCATAAACAATGGAGCTGGAGGTCCTGTGATTTCTCCAGCATCACTTTGCCATGCTCCATAATAATCATAAGTCATAATATTGAAAAAATCAATGATATTTGCAATTTCACTCAAAGCATATCCCTCCTTGATATTGTCTGATCCAGCTGCGGAAGCGATGGATAAAATAAATTTATTATTTGATCGCTGCATTGAATTTAAAGCATTTCGAAGCTCTTTAAGAAATGTAACATAATTTTCTCGATCCGCCTAAAATAAATTCAAAATTTATGCTTTGAATTAACTTTTTTGTAAGTATTTTTAATTTACCGCAATTCCAACGTGAGCTCCACCTTTTACGGGATATTCCCAATCAATATCCACTCCATCGAAATAATATCGCATTAAAAAAATGAGAATATTAGTAATAAACTTTTGTCGCTTTCCAGCATCGGCAACCACGGCAGAAAAATGTTGCGAATTTTCCCATCCTCCAATTGCAAATAAAACTTTTAGATTAGGATTGGAGTTGCGAGCGGTGCCAAGAGTTTTATATAATCTCAAATGAGCTGTAACTTGCATTTCTTTAGTATTTGGACTATCTTCTGAATTGCCTAATGAAAGGCTTCCATCTGCTTCCATTCGAGCAAAAGCAAAAATAAGATGAGTTAGTTTTTTAGCCTAAAAATATTTTTACATTAAAAAATTAATTTGTTATTTTTTGTGAAAAAAAAATTAGTTTACTTACCTGAATTTCCGTGAGATCAATTTTTCCCCATGAAGTAAAGTACCCAACCACACGATTATTACATCCACCATCGCGACGAACGCGGCTTGGGCTAGCTTGAGCTGGTTGGCATGTAAATAAAATAACCATCAAAAAGAATAATATTAATTTCATAAAAGCTGGCGACCACAAATAATTATCTTTACAAACATATTTTTTTATTTTTTCCATAATAAAATATTTAAATATTTTTAAACAAATTCTTTAATTTAAATTTTGTTAAAAATGATTCTTTAGTTTTTATATTTAAAATATTTTCTTATTTTAAACAAACACAACAACCACGCAACAAAAAAAGGAGGAGCAAAGCAAAAAATTTTTAGTTTTGTTATTACAAGTTTGAAGTTTATTTTGTTAAAAAGAAAATCAAAATAAACACATCATTTTTTAAACAAAAAATTTCTTCCTTTTTTTATTAGTCATTTTTAAATTCTTTAATTTTCCACGCAACAAAAAAATTTAACAAACCTGTGTCTTCTTCTTTTTTTTAATATTGAAATGTTTATTTTATGTTTAAAGTTTAAACAAGTGGTTTTAAAGAGGTACAAAAACTTCCCTTCGCTCAATTTGTTTATTTAAAATGATGTGAGGTCACAAATTTTTTGCATTCCTTTTTCTTCGCCCATTTTTTTCGTGAGTGTTTAAATATTCATTTAAAAACCTTTAACCTTTTACTTTTCACTACAAAAAGTTTACTCTCTTTAAAGTTTAAACAAATTTATAAAAAGAAAAGAGAAACTAAAAAATCTTAATTTTTATTTTTATTTTTATATCTCAAATTTGTAATGATGCACCACAAAATTTATTTTTTATTCTGGTGCCTAAGCTTAATGCAATTTTTTAATGGACAAAATTATGGTAATTTTTTTAAAAATAATTTCTAGTTTTTTAATTACATTTTTGATTTTTTAGTTGCCGCTGAAGAAGTCTTCGATAAAGCTAAAGAGTTCAGTGACAGCGCAAATGGCTTTTTGGAATTATTAAAGGAAAATACATTTGTAAAGAATTCAAAAAAATTTTTTGGTTTCGCCAGTGTTTTTTCTGAATTTATTATAAACGCAATTGGTGATGTGAGTTAACAACATAAATTAAATAACTTTTAAGTGCAAAAAAAATATAATTTTTTATTTGTTTGTTTGTAGGATCCAGTTATTGAAAAACTCGATTCAATGATGACAGAAATAAGATCATATTTTAAAGATCTTAAAGAAACCGTTGAAAAAGCTGTAACCCAAATTGAAGCAATAATTGAAGATCAAACTTTTAAAATCGTAAATTTTTTAAATAATTATGTTTTTGTATTCTGAATTTTTTTTAGACAACTCAAGTTCCAGCAAACCAATTGTTTAATACTCTTAATATATATATGAATGCGCCAGATAGCAAATCTTTAGGAGAAGCTCAGACGAAATGTAAAGCCACTCCTGCATACGATTATATCAATGTAAGATTTTTATTTTATTCCATGCAAAAATAAAAAAAACTTTACCATAAATTTTTGAAAATTTATATTTATTTTCATTATTTTTTTAGTCGATGAATACTTTAATAATGGATAATTCAATTTTTAAACAAACCAAACCTGAAGATCATTCGAATGCAAAATTTGAGCAATTAAGCAATTTCTATAATGGCATGATTAAACAAATTGTAAGTACTTTAAAAATTATATAATTTAAATATAAAAATTTTTTTAAAGAAAAACTCCTCCTGCAAATTAAATAAATAAATGTTTTTTTAGTTGATTTCCGCCGCAATTTGTGATTCTCTTCATGGCAAAGGACAAGCTTTAGAAAAGCTTCATCCAAATCGATATGACATTCCTTTAAAACAAGTGGCAGAAATTAAAAAGAAAACTGATGAAACTAAACAAGAAATAAAAGTAATTTTTATTTTCAACTTTCCCCCCCCCCCCCCCCAAAAAAAAATGTTTATGTAAATAAAAAATTATACTTTTAGGATACTTATTGGCCCACTAATGTTTTGGCTGTCGCTAATAAAATCATTGGTGATATGAAAGATGAAGATAGTGGAGCCGATCAAAAGATTGCAGAAGCAATTGTGGCAAAATTAAAGGAAAATTATCCAAATTGGTACGTGTTTCACCAATCAGAACAATAAGTGACAAAAAAAATTTTAGGGATGACTTTTTTGTTGGAATTTATGTTGGCGATCTCGGTGATAGAAATCATGCATATTTTGGAAGCGATTATCAAACGATTAAAGATAAACCCGATCGACATGCATTTATTTTCAAACGATCTAAAGATCGCGAAATAAAAAAATGCGATATCAAAAAATTTATTAATGTAAAAACTTTATGCGGTAATCCTGACACCAATTTAGGTTGGATTCCAAAGTTATTATCAGAAAAATGTCCTGAAGCGAAATTTATTGGAGTTATGAAAGAAAAATCCAATCTTGGCGTGGCTTCAAATAATGCTGATATGTATTTTTTTGAAAATTATAAAAAGACTTGTTCTGCACCAAACGATTTGTCAATCGTTGTGGGCTGGTAATTATGTACAAATAAAAATTTCTACTATTGTAAATAAAATTAAGACAATAAAATACATAAATACGAATTTAATAAACATTTTTATTTGCAATTTTTTTAATATTCCACAATAACTGTAAAAAAATTTTAAACAAAGTCATAAAAAAAATTCAAAAATATATTTTTAACAATTTCCAAGCATTGATTTGAGAAAAGCGGATACAATTTGATGTAAATGATGTGAAACACACTTTAACGAAAATAAATCAAAAATATATCAAAAAATAAAAAAAATTTATGTTCATTTCGTTTTTCTTTTCCACATTATTCTACGTCAATATAATATATTGGAAAAATTAGAAGAATCTAATAAAGATTAAAGGAATTATACCTTATCAAAATTAGGCGTATTATGTTTTCTTTCCTTTCCCAGGAACGATGATGCTTTGATTTGATGATATAAAAAAAGGAATTTATTTATAGTAAGAAGTTTGTAAAAGGAACTTGTCTTTGATACGTTAATAAGCAGAACGTGATTGATGAATAAGCGTTTTACTTTCAAAAAAAAACTGATAAAAAATTTATTGCTTGTTTCGAAGGCATTGACAAAATTCATAAAAACAATTTTTTTTATATAAGTGAATCGTCTGCTTTTTTGTATAAATTTCTTTTTCTTTTAAGCTTATTATTTTAAATTTTAAATTTTTTTTTAATTCTCTAATTTTAAGGATCGCTTAAAAAATGGAAGGACAAATGCATCGTTTTAAAGTGAAAGAATTAATTGGGCAGGGTGGATTTGGAATTGTTTATTTGGCTGTTGATCTTCCAACTAATAATGAAGTCGCTATCAAAGTTCAAGCAAACAATGTTAGTTTTTTTCATCAAGACTTTTTTATTTGCAATTTGTATAAATTTTTATTTCCATTTTTATTTTTCATTTAATGATTCTATAATTTTCCAGACCAAACGGTGCCATTTAGAAAATGAAGTAAAAGTGTATCAAAGGCTTCAAGGAAATGTGCCTCTTCCAATAATTCAATATTTCCTTAAAACTCCAAAATATTCATATTTGGTTATGGAATTACTGGGTCCATCCTTGGAAGATTTATTTAATATTTATGATCGAACATTTTCACTTCAAACTGTACTTTTGATTGCTGAACATTTGATTTTTAATATTCGATGCTTGCATGCTCAAAATTATATTCATCGAGATATAAAACCCGAAAATTTATTAATCGGAAATAGATTTGATCGAAATAAAATTTTTTTTATTGATTTTGGTCTTGCAAAGTTATACCAAAACAATAAAAATCAAAAAATGACGCAGCATATTCCTTATCGTGAGAAAAAACCTTTTTTTGGTACTCCCCGATATGCTTCGGTTAACGCCCATTTGGGTAAAGAGCAAAGTCGTCGAGATGATTTGGAAAGTATAGGGTATATTTTGATCTATTTTCTTCGTGGAGAACTTCCTTGGCAGCGAATGACTTCAATTTTGGGCGGTGGCGAAGAAATAAAAAAACAACAAAAAAGCTATTATAAAAAATTAAAAGAAATTGTGAGTTAAATAAATTTTAAACAAATGAAAAAATATTTTTTGTTTTTAGAAAATTGCTACACCTTTACAAAATTTATGTCACCAAGTTCCAAATGAATTTTACACATATCTCAAATATTGTCGAAGTTTAAAATTTGATGAAACACCAGATTATGATTTTTTGCAAAATATTTTTCGTTCCCTTTTTAAACGAATGAATTTTGTTTGTGAATTTGATTGGACTTCAAAAATGTAATTATTTTTTTGTGTTTTTTTAGTAAAAAATACTTTGGTGATTTATTATTATTATTTTTTTAGTTGATGTAAATAACGTTTACAATAGAAATAAAAGATTTTTGAAACTTTTATTTAACCTTTTTTGTATAATGCATTCTCTATGCTAATCTTCCATTTTTATACTTTGATTATTAATGGTTTGTTATAATTAGATTATAATTTTGTCATTTTTTGTTCGTTTTTGAAAATAAACTTTTAATCCAAAATTTTGTAACAGCAACTTCCGCTTCCATAAAAAGGAATTAAAATTCAATTTCTTCCATATTCCACGGAAACGAAAGTAACTCACTCTCCGCTCATCCCTGGTGTCACTAATTAGTATAGGCTACAAAAATATATTCACTTGACAATATGCTGCTAGAATGTGAACATTCTAATACACAGAAATAAAAAAAAGGTTGATTTTAGTTTGAATTAAAAAATATGCGTCATTAATCTGCAAGAGTATAAATGCTCAAATGAGTAAAAGTTCATTTGTTAATCCTCATCCATATAAAAAAAACTATAAATTAGTTGCAAGGAACCATTAAAATCATTTTGTTTTCTTTCCATTGGTAACTATTATATATTAGCTATGAATTTTCTCTGTCTTGCTATCTTTGTTGTTGCTTTTGTAGTATTTACCGTAAATGCTGCCCCTGTGAAAGAAGATCCAAATGAACTTGTATTATAAACAACGCCATTCTAAAATACAAAAATGTTAAAAACTTTCCATAAATATTTGTTAAAAACCTACGTTTTCAATTATTGTTTTAAGCTTTTCCTTTACGGCCAAATAAAGGGCCAAAAATTTACTAACACTAATTTTGTTCAAATCATAGAAAATTTCCTTAAAAGCCCTTGAAGCTTTTTCTCGATCAATTATTAATTGTTCATAATCCGATGAAACCATGACTTTAACAAAAGGAAAAATGTAATGTTGATTTCTGAAATTTTATATATATTACAAATTAAAAGTAAAACTTAAACAAAAAAGCAATTTCACGAAAATTAAAGCTAAAAAAGGAAAAAAAGAAAATTTTTGAAAGTTGATTTACAAAATAGCGTATCGATTTCTTTTTTGCAAAAAATAGCAATAATCGAATGTGGAAAGCAGATCGTGCGCAATGCCGCTAGTGTCCTTTTTTATGCAAAAAAGTGGAGTTTCAAAAAAAATTTGAACGGTGAATTTTGAAGAAACATAAAAAAATGTGTAATTTTTTTATAATCATTAACAAATATTTTAAATCCAATAACATAAATTTTTTTTATTAATTTTCATCATCATTTTTAAACTTCATTTCTTAGTTAAGAACTATCAAAATAAATCCTATTCCTTCATTTAAGCGTGTTTTCCTTTACATATACCTCAAAAAATAGGTTCTAGTATTTCTTTTGGCACAAATGTTGAAATCAGTAATTGGATTATCCATTCTAAATCATTTTTATGTAGATAAAAATACGTTTAATGCAGGTTTTTTCATCAATTAATTTTTCGCGATATCTATGAGAAATAATAGAAAAAAAATAAAAGAATATCGCATAAATAAAAATAAACAAAAAGGGAATCGAATAACTACATTGCGAATGCAAGTAAAAAGTCAAAACCATTATGCAAAACATCATAAGATAACATATCTATGAAGGCCATTTAGAACAAAAGCATATACAGTAATTTACAAATTTTGAAAAATAAAATTTCTCCATATTTGTAAAAAGTTATTGATGCTATAATATGTAAAAAATTAATTTAAGAAACTTTTGAATTACGACTTTTACACTTTTCCTAATGAAAATAGCATTATGCCGCTATAGAAGTAATATGCAAATTTTCTTTAATTTTTTTGAACCCCTTCCCCGATCTCTGAGTAAGCTTTATAGAGATGATTAGATACAATTTTTCATAGGCTTTCATATGGTGTATAGCAGGAAAGTGCGGGCGTCAAAGTTTTCGACTATAATAGAAGACATGTGATTTATGAAAATTTCCGGGCTATATAACTCAGCGAATATGTGGATGTTGAACTATGAAATTTACTCAGAATATGCGGAGGAGGCTGAAAAATGATTTCCCCTCTATAAAAATACATAACTTGAAAAAAATCTATTATAGCCATATGCAAATTTCCACAGCCATTTTGGTGGTATGATATGTAAAAACTAATGGAAAGGCTAAATTCTCCAACTAAAATTACCCCGGTATGCAAAAAATCAACCCCACAATAGCCGATTTCGATTTTTGGCTTCGCACTCGACCTTCCATTTTTGCTTGAAGTTGAAAAAAAATGAGTTTTATATCTCTCTTCTTAGAATATTTTTATTGCATGAAAGGTCAGATAAAGGTCATATGTTCGGCCCTCGCTGTTTCCAAGATGCGACACTATTCATTTATTTATTTTTTTGTTGCAAGAATGAAGGTTGCGTTTATTCTTTTATCCTTTTTTCCTCTATATTTTGTTTTGAGGTTTGTGATTGTCTAAAGCAAAACATGTGTATTACAAGAAATTTCCAAAATTCCTGTAAGATTTATATTTTATTTAATGCGTCTTTTAATTTTATCTTTTTAGCCCAAATAAATTATGCTACTTGCCGTGGTCATATTTGCATTGGCTATGCATGCATTATCAATAATGTAATTTATAAAGGTTCAGGTTGTGATGGAGATGATTATGGGATTTGTAAAGTAAACAATGGCGCTGTTATGATTGATACAATAAAATGTATGTATAATAGCGAATGTGGCATACATGATATGGTAAGTTTTTTTTTATCTTTGTATTCCCGAAGAAAGTGTCAAAAAATAGTAAAAAATATAAAATTTTGGGTTTTTAATAATTACAAAACATAGCCATGTCTGCTGATGTTAGTCGCTCACCAAAGATTTGAGAAAAAAAGAGTTGGAAAAAATTTGTAAAATCACCGCTATTTTATATTCAAAAGGTTATGATGCTTGGCAAAAACGAAAGCTCTAGAATTTTTTTATAATCCTGTTTGTGAGATTTTTACTTTCAAAGAATTCTGTTAAATTTAAAAAGCCAAAGCTAGTGTTCTGCGTTTTCGTTAAACGCCGATTTTTGCATCATCCAAAAGCCATGGTAAATTGTTTTTAAGGAAATACAACTCTTTGATACCTTTTTTTAAATTTTGTTTGCGGCTTCTTAATGTTGAAAAAGAAATAACGAGAATTTATATTTACTGATAATATTGAAACGACCCGTAAATTTGAATTTCAACTATTTCTTTTTTAATTTTCTGTACTCGAAAAATAAATTTCCTAAAAGGCATCAAATAACAAAACTCTAAAAATTTAATAAGGCTCTTTTCAAATTTAGTCATAAACGTTTATAAATTAACTTTTATTTTAGGTTACCAGAAGCTACTAACCTCATCTTGCTGATACACAATGTGATTATGAGCCAATAAATCAAACCTACTTCGCAAACCTACAACATAGATTCCACTTTGATTATCCTATTGATTAATTTTATCCTAAAAAAATTTTTGAAACTTTATTTTATCTTTTAACTACAAATTTTTAAATACCCTTTTTTGATTCAATAAATAATATTTCGATAAAAAATAGCAAAATAATAAAGAGAAATTGGATGTTGTTATTGCTGTTATTTGTTAGTCCTCATTATTATCCAAAATAGATTAACTCTGAAGTTTCCTCATCAATGTCGTCGCTGGTGTTGCTCAAAATAAGGCCTTTTTCAAAAAAATATTTTATTAATCTGATGTAAATTTTTCCCTTTAACCTCCAAATTTTTTTTATTCATTTTTTATAGTTTTAGATAAATAAAAATGTTCTATAATAATTTTTATGTAATTTTTATTATTTTTGTTTTTTCTTTTTTTCAATTTACGGTATGCATATTTCTTTAACATTGTTTCTAATGTTGAATAAAATTTATTTTCGATTTTTTTTAGAATGGCTACAAACTTCCATTAGTTGAAAGTTGTACAGAGAAAGTCAAAGCTTATTTCCTAAAAAATAATGAAACCCAAGATGATTACCGCGCTTTACTCGATGATGGAGGAGATGCGGTTGGATTTCAAGTCCAAATCGTATGCTTTTTTTGTTTTCAACCTAAAAACTTTTTAAATCCGAAAGTTTTTTTAGGTAAACGATGTCTGCAACAATACTGAAATCCCTGAAGCCTTGGATTTTTTCAATAAAAATGCGAAAGTTATTTCAGAATTAACTGATTTCACTCGAACTCTGAATGACAAAGACCTCGCCCAGTTTCTAGCCCTCGAAAAAAATAATGAATTTGCAAAACAAATTGAATTCATCAAAGATAAATACGATTCTGCGAATGCTAAAAATAAAAATAAACTTAAAACTTTGATGCATAATTTGGTTCCATTGCTTCTCAGAAATCTAAATGCAAATGATGGTAAAAATTTTTTTATAAACTTTAGACTTTTTTTTAAATACAAATTATTTTTTAGCAGTCATAAATTATTTTAACTCTGTTACTCCAAATGAGTTAGTGAAAATTTTGGATATCGCAGAGAAGCATAATGTTACAGCTTTGAAAAATTATGTTTTGGGAACTTTTGATGAGGTAAAGTTCTTTAATTTCAATTAATAAATCCAAAATTTAAAATTGGAATAAGTTGGATTATTGCATAACGCAAAAGAACAAAAAATATTTTTAATTCTTAATTTTTATTTTTTTTTTGTAGTTAAATCTCAATGCCAAGGAGCGTTCAAGTGTAGGACAATTTATGGATTCAATTCATAATGTCAAAAATGCTGCTGTTGCTGTTGCTGCAACTACCAATAAAAAGCATAAATCAAAATCAAATACTGCAACCGATGATTAACCGCCAACCAAAAAAACGAAAAAGAAATTCATGGATGATTTACTATAAAAATGTCATTGAAATATTTTTTTGATTTTGATTTTATTTTTTATATATTAATGTAAACTAAAAATTTTTCAAAAAGATACATGCACCCGCAAATAATAAAGTCATTATTGTTAAGACAACCCAAAACAATAATTGGTTTAAGTGATTAATTTTTCGGTCTTGATCTGCAATAATTTTGCTCACAAATGCAACGGAAGATTTCTAAAACAAAATTAAAATGTTAAAATTTTTTCAAAAAGTTATGTAAGACTTACTTCCTTCTTGTCTCCATTAGGGTTAACTTTCAAATACATAGAAAGAAGACATTGAACATCTTCAAATTGTTTTTGAAAAGCATTTTTTTCATTAATTATTTTTGCATATGCTACTTCAAATTCTTTAATGCGTTCATTTGCTTGAGCATGCCGGTTTTGATGCTTAATAATTTCCATATCAGTGGCAGAAGCGTTGAATTTTAAAGATTGATTTTGTTGCTCTAAAGCTTTGACTATATCATTTTTTTCAGTGACTTCGAGATGAAACTTTGCATTCAATTCATACTGTCAAAAGTGCTGCTGCTAAAAATAACAACAAAAAGCATAAATCAAAATCAAATGCTGCAACCGATGATTAAGAGCACCCATGAAACTAAGAATTCATGGATGATTTACTATAAAAATGTCCTTGAAATTTTTTTCATTTTCGTTGTTCTTATATATACTTAAAAATCCATAAATTTTGTTTTTAAAATGGGTTTTCTTCTTTCTTAAAAAAAATGGCACATTAATGAAGAGTTTCAGAAACACATAAAAAGAAAAGTGGAGGTGTAGGGAAGAAAAGTGGCAATTTTTTGGTTGAAATAGTATTTTTAAAGAATATTTATTTTATAATTTAAGTAAAAAAATAAATTTAAGAATATTTTCGTTTATAAAAAATTTTTCGGTTGTAAATAAGTGAAAACTGTTTGTTGCTTCTTTGAAACAAAATTAAGAAAAAAAAAGTTTATTAAAAAAATAAAATTTCTATCCACGAGAAACCAAACGTTTGCTTCCATATTTTGAGCATCACTCAAAAAGCTGAAAACCAGTGCTGCTTTTTTGGCGCTGGTCATTTTTCATTTCGTCTCTTTTGCCTTTTTAAAAATTCAAAAATGCATCAAATTCCATTGCTTTCATTGCGCCTCTTTTTTTGCTATGTCTGTCTCATTTTTTTTGTTGTTGGTTGAATGGAATGTAAATTTTTAAATTTTATAAAAATGAGCTTTAAAATTCTTCTTTCTAAATGGTGGTAGTTGCGCGCAACCCATAAAAAGAGAGGAGGATGCATGCGTCGAAATAAAAATTCAAGTGCCTCTTTTTTTGGCAGTTTTTTTAGTATGGTATCGAGAGTCGAGTGGAAGCTTGTTTGAAAAGCTGAAAAGCCCTTAATTTGCACAGAAAAACATACATACATCGCAATTTTTAGTTGGAGGCCATTGCCATTTTTGACTTTTTTTCTTTCATTTTTTTCCTTCAAACTTGAAGCAATAGTCCGGAAACACATTGATTCTTTTATGCTTTTGAAAACTTTTTTTTTTTCAAATCTCTCTCTTTTGTTGGGGTTTTTATTTTTTTAAACCTATTAAAGGGCATTTTAAAAGATTTAGGGAAGAAAAGGTTTTAAAAAAGAAAAAAAAGAATTTAGAAAAAACGGAGGATTTTGGATAAATTTTTATTACCTTTTTTAAGGTGTATCTTTCCTATTTTTAGATGCATTCTTTTGCATTCCTTTTTTCACATGAACAAAACCGAACGCATGAGATGACATTGATCACCACCTTTTTTTTGCGTGCTCTTGAACGCCATTAAAAATAAAAATAAAAATTGCGGTGGTTGTGTATCATCTTCCTTTTTTCATTTTTTTCATTGCATATTTTTGTCGCCGTCGTTTTTCTCATCAAAGTTTCTCCTCCTTATCTAACTTTTTTTATTATATTATTTTATTGTATGTCTTTTTTTTCTCTTGATATATCTATATTTTTAAGTGAATGTTTTGTAGTCCGTTTTATTTTGTTGAGTGGTGTTGTACATACAAAAGCAAAAAAGAGACACAGGCACTTGAACTGAGATGAGAACTGTTTGTAACGAGCAAGCCCCTCAAAAAAAAAAATCGTAGCGGTAGCATACTCCCATTATTTTTGTCGTTGGGAAAAGTGCCCAATCGTTTGTCCGATTTTTAGTGAGTGCATGTCTGTATTTTATTTTTTTTATTAGTTCCCCGTTTTTCTTCCTTTTTTCCTTTTTCGGTGGTTCAGTTCGACGACCGGCAACTAACGAACTAAATGACTCGATAACTGCGGTCAATACAAACACAAAACAAAAAAACGATGCTTTTTTTGGCGTCGATCGTTTTGCTCCTTTTTGCTCCTTTGTTTTTGGGTTACTTTTTTTTGTCTTTTATGGACTACGAAAAAAATAGTCAAAAACTCAAAAGTTTTGCTTCTATCTTTTTCAGATTTTTTTATTTTGTTTCAAATAAATTATAATTTTTTTATAGTTATTGGGTATGTTTGGAATTTTATTTTGTTGTTTCTTACATCATCTTTTCTGCCCCGAAGGCATCATTATGATTTTTTTATTTTGTATTCCATCCATCGACTTTTTTTTCGTTTTTGTCTTTCTTGCCTCTCATCTTCCTATTATTTTATTTTTGAACGTGTGAAAGAAATGTTGAATATAATAATAATGCAACAACTACAACAACAATGGCGACGATATGATTTTTATGACCATTATTTTTTTTATTGTTCAAAAATTTTTGTTGTTTAACGCGCAAAAAAAAAGAAAGAAAAAGAAAGCCCCAATGGACATTTTACACTTTTAGCGCCATTGTTGTGTAACGAACGATTCTTCTTCTTTCATTCGATTCTTTTTCTTTGTTGCAACAAAACAATTCTCCATGTTTTTATTGTTGTTGTGTTCGATTTTTTTTTTTTGCAGCACAGGGAAGGAATAAAGGAAGGCAAAATAAAATATCTTTCTTCCTGTGGTCACTCCACCATCCAAAAATTTTTTTAAAAAGGAATAATACCAAGGTGGAAATGGAAGAAGAAAAATAAAAAGATGAATTCTCTTTTTTTTCTTCTTTGTTGTGTCGTCTTTTTTCCTGAGATTTTTTAAAATTTTAATGCGTGTTGTTCGTTTTTACTTTACTTTTTTCTTTTTTTTTTTGTGGGTATGTTTTCTTAAAATATTTGCTTCATCTCATCTCGTTTACATTTTTTTTTATTATTTAACATAAAGAAAAATGGCGCCCTCCTTTATTTTCCCGTCTTTGAAGAAAAATGAAACGTGAATGTTTGTTTTGGCAAAAAAAAAGCACAGAAAAGAAGAATACGAAGCAGCAACAACAACGCACGATAGTTTTTGGGCTTGGCCATCCATCGTCGTGGTCGATGAAGGTTTTTTCTTTGCGCACTGAAAAAAAAGTAGCTTGCTTGAATGCAAGCAAACACGCAAAAGCAAGCAAAAAAGCTTGGCATTACTGAAAAAAAAAAGAAAAGAAATGTTGACCGACCTAAAAAAAATGAGAGAGAGGTAAAACAAGCAAACATTTGAAAAAGCAAAAAAAGGTCGCGAGCTTACTTATTTCTTTCTATTTTTCTCTTACAAAAAATGGTTAAAGGTTTTTTTATTGAATCGTCGAGTCAAAGAAAGAAAAAGAAAAAAAGAACTGTCAGTCAAATTCACAGTTTTTTTGTTGCCACCTTTTTTCTTTAATTCATTTTTTTATATTTTTTCCCAGCAAAATTTTTTCTTTCCTTTTTTTTCTGTCAATCTTTATTTTTAATTGATTTTGTGTCAAATTTTCCTTTTATTTAAACACAAAATGACTTTAATTATGCAAATTTTTTCTTCACCAATTCAAAAAAACGGAGATTGCCATATTTTTTTATTTGCGTCGTCACATTTGCCTTTTTGAAAAGAAAGCCATTTTTTTATTATTTATTTATTTATTTTTTCTTGAACCTGCACAATTTTTTTTATTATTTTCTTCGAATCGTCGTTATAAAAATATTTTTATGTCTTTTTCCTATCCTTTTTTTCTACTTTGTTGACCCCTATGTTTAATTACCAAATGTTTCCTTTTTTCTTCTTTTTTTCTTTTTATTTCCATGAATGGATTTTTTCCAAATTTAAGCACCATCTTTTCTTCTTCTTTTTTGTTGTGGCTTTAAGGGTAATTAATCACGCTGGCTTTTAAAAATGAAACAAAACAAATAATTCTTTTTTCATTCATTTTTTTTTATGTTTTTACTGTTGCGTTTTTAAAAAAGCTTGAAAAAAAATGAGAGCAATAAAATAAAATAAATTTGTTGTTGTTCGCATTTTTGAGTGGATTAGTGAGTAGCGGTCATTTATCTTTCAAGATTGCTTCCTATTTTTTCCTTTTCAATAAATTAATCTTTATCACTGAGGTTCCGATTTATCTTTATTTTGATTAGAATGAACCAACTTTTTTTGAACTAATCACAAAAATATTTTTTTGCTGTCGTCACACCTGCATCTTTTTTTTTACCTGTCCAATTTTTTTTACATTCATATACAGCGCTGGCGGTTTTCGGTTTTTCGGTTCGGTTTTCGGTGCCTTTTCGGTTCGGTTTTCGGTGAACCGAACCGAACCGAAAATCGAAAACCGAAGATTTCGGTTTTCGGTTCAAACCGAAAAACCGAAAACCGGGAAGCTTCGGTTCGAATTGAAAACCGAAAAACCGAAAACCGAAGAAATTCGATTTTTAACCGAAAAAACCGATTTTTTGGTTCGGTTTGATGAAAAATAGGTTGTTAAGAATCTAAGTTTTTTTTATTAAAAAAACGTAAATTTGGTTAAAAAGGCTTAGAAACAAGTAAAAATACATAAAAAAGACAAAAATATGCCTTATTTTTTACTTTTATTCAAAAATTAACGTTAAAAAAATTCAAAAAAAATTTTTTAAAACCGAACCGAAAACCGAAAATTTAGACTGAAAAACCGAAAACCGAGAAGCTTCGGTTCGATTTTAAAACCGAAAACCGATAAGTTCGGTTTCGGTTCGGTTCACCGAAACCGAAAACCGAAGGATTTCGGTAAACCGCCAGCGCTGTTCATATAAATCAATAATAAAGACACAAAACAAAAATAGAAAAAAAAATAGCGATTGCGGACGACGATGTACAAAAAAAAGTGGACGCAAACAAAAAAAGATAGAAAACGGAAAGCTTTACTTTTTATTTTCTTCTTCTTCCTTTCTCTAATCAATGTTCATCATCTCTCCACTTTTTATATATATTTTTTTTAAAGCACTCTTTAAAACAGTCCCAACAAAACACTGTCTCTTCTCCGCAATAAGAATGTTCATCTTTTCCTTCTTCTTTTCTTGACGACGAACGAAAAAAACCACGAGAGAGATTGAGATTGAGAGAGAGGTCAGCATTATACAAATAATACAAATATTAATGAGCTCTCCTCTCTCGCATTCCTTCTTTTTTTCTTCGTTTACTACAACTTCTAACTACTTCAATTGCAACGTTTTTAATTTTTGCTTTGTCTTCTTCGATTATTAAAGTTTTATGAATTTTTCAGTACAAAAAAGTAAAGTTGGAAATGAAGGATATTTTATTGTAAAAGTTTTTTTTATTTAACACAAATTTTAATTTTTTCAAGTCTTAATTTTTATTTCTACTGTATTATTTTTTCATGGTTATTTATAACTACTAAAGACTGACTAATTTGACGGCAAACTACTGCCGAAAAAGAAATTTACTTCTTTCTTACTCATTCAATCGTTCATGACTAATTTTCTTTCGTCTTTTCAAGTCAATAAAAAATAAATCACTCCTTTTTTACATGCATGCTTCACTATTTTTTCCATTCCATGTTTCTCATCAAAACTTTTTTTTGTTATTTCTGTGATTATTCATTCACTTTTTACAACTTTCTACCGTTTTTTCACCAGAAACTTTTTTTCTTGTTTTCTTTTTTGGAATATTATTATATTTTATTTATTAGTAAAGAAAATATTCCCACGATGTCTTCTTTTTTTCTTTCATGATATTTATTTTTTTGGAGAAGACATATTTTTTCCTTTTTTTGAAGATGCATTATAATTTTTCTTCTATATTTTAAAATTTTTTTATTTATTGTCCATCCATTTCCATCCCACTCGATCGATGTTGGTGTGCTGTTATCGGTTGTTATTATGATTCATCCAATTTTTTTTTGGCGATGACAAGACGACGTGAATTATATTTTTTTTTGTCTATCTTTCGTTTGTTTTTTTTTATTATAGAAATCGAAAATTTATGACAAAAAATTATACCTCTTTTTTATTTTTCAGATGCTCTACGATTATTACTGGTCTAATTGATTTTTATAAGGCATTTTAGAAAAATATTAGAAGCCTCAATTATTTTTTCTATTTATAAAAATGATATTTAATAAATCAAATTTTATCTTAAAAATGCTAAGGATATTAGTAATTTTTGTTTCGATATTTAATTATTCTTCTGGCTTTAATATTGACACCAGTACAGCCATAATTCGTCAAGGTCCAAAAGGTTCTTATTTTGGTTTCGCTGTTTCTCCACATCTTCAATCGGATCAGTCGATGTAAGTTGACACCTTGAAAAAAACAACCTGCTCATTTTTTTTGCTCATTGTTGTGTCCTTAAAATATATTTTTCGTGCATTAATTAGTACTTTTCTCGTTTTCCCCAAGAGTGTGGCATTTTGAGAAAATAAAAAAAGGCAGACTAAATCCTTTTCCTTTATTTTTTTTCGTCTTGATTGAATTAGTTTTTATGTTTTTAGTGTTGTTTGTCTGCGCGAAAAACGCCAAAATTGCTCTTTTGAAATATAATTTTTAACTTACTTTTTCAATGGCTTCTTTTATGATTTTACAAGCAAGCAGCAAAGTGGCAGACACACACAATCGCGCATTAAAAATCTTCAAAAAATTTTTTATTGAATTATATTTGCCAACAAAAAAAATTTTTTTGAAGCTTGTCATTTTACTTTTTTCGCACTCAAAAACTTGGCATTAAAATTTTAAAAATTTGACAGACATAAGTTTTTAAAAACCATCAAAAAATGGCATTTAAATGAGTGACACATTTCGAAAAGAAAAAACCAAAAATTATGCAAATTATTTATTCATTTTTTTTTTCTTTAGGATCCTTGTCGGAGCTCCTCATGGTGAATCAGGCCAACCCGGAACGATACAAGCTGGAAGCGTTTATAATTGTTTCCTTTTTGGTCCAAGTGAAACTAAATGCGATCGATTGCAAGTGGAATATCCAACTCAAAATCGTGAAGATGCAAATAAGCCTCCAAATAAATTAAGCAACAGGGATTTACATTATCTTGGAAAAGATTCTCAACTCCTCGGTTTTACTGTTCAATCAACGGGACTTAAAAATGGTGGAGCCATTGTTTGTGCCCCGCTTATTCGATTTGGAAATACTTCAGCATTTCCTGAAGGTGTATGTTATTGGTTAAATAATAAATTAGAAAATATTGGAATTATTAATACTTGTAATGCACTACCGAAAACTGATCGACAAAATGAATATGCTGTTTGTGAACAAGGATTTTCAGCTTACATTGATAAAGTAAGGAATTTTAAAGAAAAAAATATAAGAAACTATGGAAAAAAATTTCCATTGCAAATTTATGAAAATTTGTTAAGTTTCAATTAAATCCTAAAAAAGATAGCATAAAATGTATTGATTCCCAAAGAATTTATACAATACAATTTTTTTAAACTTTCAAAAGTCCTAGTTTCAATAAAAATTTGCATACTCTTTTTCAGAACGTGATTCTGACCGGCGCTCCTGGAGCTCGAAAATGGACGGGTGGCGTATTTGGCAGAAATTATTTAACTTCTAAAAATGATGGCGACCCCGAATTTCTTCTCGATACTTATGATCGATGGACGATGAGTTTTGAAGCTCGAAAAGATAGGGGCATTCTTCAATCCCTAACTTCTCATGACTACCTTGGATATTCAGTTCGGCATGGAAATTTTGGTTTCCTTAATGAAAGTTCAGAAAACAAAATTTTTACTATTGTTAGTGGAGCTTCAAGGGCAAATCAAATAGGCGCGGTTGTGTTTCTTCCATTCGAAAGTTCATATGATAATCAAATTTTGGGATTATATGATGATAAATTTCGAATTGATGGAAAACAAGTTGGTTCAGCTTTTGGATTTGCTGTTGAAGTGTTGGATCTCAATGATGATGGGTAAATTTATTTTTACATTTAATAAACCCAAAAATATCTTATTTTGTTAATTTTTAGTTTCGATGATTTACTCGTTTCCGCCCCCTATGAATTCCACCATGACAAGGATGTCGAACGCGGAGGAGCTGTATATGTTTATTTCTCAATGGGAGAAAAGCAAAAAACATTCGAAGACAAAGTTTTTCAAGAACCTTATATTCTTCGTGGATATGGAATTCATTCACAATTTGGAGTTGCAATCGCAAAATTAGGAAGTATAAATTTGGATAAATTTGAAGATTTTGCTGTTGGCTCTCCTTATGCCAATGATGGCAAAGGTGCCGTGTATATTTTCCATGGATCTCGATTTGAAGATTTTAAAATAGAACCATCACAAATTATTGAACCCGAAGCTTTGACCACTTATACTGGGCGATTGCCATTGGTGACCTTTGGTGCCGCTCTTGCATCCAATGTTGATCTAGATAACAATGGTTATAATGATATTGTTGTGGGAGCATTTGGATCTGATGCAGCAATAGTTTTGAGAACTCGACCAATCATCGATGCAACATTAGATTATGAAATGCAAACAAAGCATATACAAATTAATGGAGTTTGTGATCGCAAAGCGAGAGCTTGCTTTAAATTTACAACCAAAATGAAATTGATGGATAAAGATAATGTTGGCTCTGGTGTAAACTATCTTTGTGAATTAAAGGTTCGTTTGTTTATTTTTTCTTCTTTTTTCGCCATTCTCGATAGACAAAAGTAAAAAAAAAATTGTATTTTTGAACAAACAAAAAAATATTTTTGCATTTTTTAAATTTTTTTTGTTACAGATTGTCCCATCCGGAAAAAATGTCAAATCTCGAGGATTATTTAAACAAACAAATAAACATGAAATGCAATGGAATTGTGGCAGAAAAAATAACGAAGAAAAGGAATTTGATATTATTGTTCCGAATACTAATGAAGATTGGATAAATCCATTAACCTTCAATTTTTCTGTGTCTGTTAAACCTTCAGATAAAACTAATCAATTATTGCCAATAATAAATACAGAAAGATCAAAAAGAAGTTTTGTGGTTGATTTTGATAAAGAATGTGGAGAAGATAATAAATGCACAACTGATTTGGTTCTTGAACCGGTATTGAAAAATATGACGTAAGTAAAATCTAAAAATAATTTGATTGCGAGACCAAAAATTTCCAAAATTTTTATTAAGTTTTTAAAAATCTTCAGAAAATTAGGATAAAAAACCTTTTTTAGTCGAAACGAAAATGGCTCATATGTTAGCAAAGTAACCCAACAAGATTCAATTGCCATTAGCTTTTACGTATATAATCGAGGAGAAAAAGCTTATGCCAGTATGCTATATATTTATTACAACAACGACGAACTCGATGAACCCGTAATGAAAAGTTCGAAAGATCAACAATTTTTGGATAAAGAAAAAATTGAAGATGGCCTAATTGCTATCAAACTTGGAAATCCGATTAAAGAAAATGATAAAGTAAAGAATTTTTGCCAAAAAAATTATTCATTAATTATTAATTAATTTCAGAGAGTTTTTGACTTGAGCTTCAGCTTGGTTCGAAGTAAATCAGAACGAGTTAGTGCATCCCTAAATTTCACAGCTTTTTTAAATAGCACGAGCAAAGAAGAAAATTTTGCAAATAATAAATGGGAAGCTGATGTTCGATTAATTAAGGAAGCCGATCTTGAAGTTATAGGAACTTCAAGTCCTGCTATTATTCATTTTTCTGGTGGAGAATCAAGTCCAACAGATGAAGAAGATATTGGCCATCAAGTAATTCATCAATATACTATTACAAATCATGGTCCATTTTATGCTAAAAATGTTTCAGTTTTTGTAAGTTTTCTTACTTTTTAGAAAAAAAATTTGACACGAAAGTCAAAAAAAATTGGAACATAGAATGCAAAACTAAATTTATTAATGTTTTATTTTTAGATTGATTGGCCATTGGAATTAAATTATACTAAAGGCAAATATGTACTTTATATCCTTGAAGATCCAGTGATAAAACAAAATGGAAAAACGAGTATTTGTAAAATTCCTAAAGAATTAAAAATTGTTAATCCATTGGATATTCATATCGAAGAAATCCAGAGACTTAGTTATGCTGGAGTTGAATATGGCCGGAAGAAGAGAGAAATTGACCAAAGTGAAGACGAGACCACCGCAAATTTGAAAACTTCCGATGCACTTGAAGTTGCAAGATCGTCTTTCATCAATCAAAAAAATCATAATTTAAATCCCAAACAAATTAATCTTCTTGGAGAAGATATCGATATTTATGATGTAAATTGCAAGGATACCACAGCCATTTGCCATCGACTCCATTGCACAATTGAAAATCTCGATGCGAATGAATCTGTGCTCATTGAAGTTCGAGCAAGATTATGGAATGATACCTTTTCTGGAACTTATACTGGAATTGAATATATCGCAATTACATCTTCAGTTCAAATAAAAGTGGACCCAAAACAAGGAATAATTGAAACTGAAACAAATAATTATGCCATAGCCACCACCAATGCATATCCAGATCGGCCATCACAAGAACAAAAATTAACTCTTCCAATAATATTAATCGCAATTTTAATAGCTTTAATTTTATTGGCAGCTCTAATTTATTGCTGCTATAAATGTGGATTCTTTAATCGCAAAAGACCCACCGATGCCCTCCTTTATCAAGCTCAACTTAAAAAAGAAAGGGAAGAATATTATTCGGAAGCTTAGAAAAACTTACTTAATGGATTCAAAAAAAAATTAATATCATTTTCACATACATACATACATATGGATTTTGGCCGGTGCTATTAATAACTAAATGTTAATGTTTTTATTTTTGTGTTTAAAACAAAGTTCAGAAAAATGGAGATTTTATGGTTCTACTTATTTATTGTTTTCAGTTCACTGTTTTTTTTATTTATCCAAAAAATAATTCGGGTTTATTCCATTAAAAATATGTAACTTTTTTAAATTTTGAAACAACTTTTTTAATTTATTAATTTCTGTTATTTTTATTGTAATTTTGTTTATCTGTCTGCCTTTTAATGAAAAGCTTCCATCATCGGAGCGATCTCATTTTTAAATAATTCTCTTAACTCTTTGATTTTTTGCATTCCTTTTTAATGGTCTTATATTAATTTTTGGTAAATTTGCATTAAAGAGCCAAATTCTTTGACCAATTGCAACTTCTTTACTTACATACTTTGACACATTTATTTGCTCAATTTTTCTTTTTTTTATTACGCATATTTTTTTGTTTTTTTTTCTTTAAAAAATAAATAAATTTTATTAAAAACAAACTCTTTTTTCCAAATAAAAAACAGATCAAAAAATGCTTTAAGCTTTACAATATTATTATGTGGATGTAGTTTTGAAAACCAATTCGATAGTTGAAACAACGACAAATTGATAAGACAATTTGTCATGACGGCGATGCATTATTAAAACAATCCATAAAATATGATAATTCCAGATTTTTTGGGATTCAAAGTTGATCAGTGCCAGAGAGATAGCAGGAATTATTTAAACGTGTAAACACAACTTTGAATAATCAATTTTTACTTTTTGAGTTTTCTTAAATAGCCTTGTGAAAAGTAAAAAAATGAAACAAAAATTAGCATATGTGAAAGGTGCTTCGGAAAAGTAGGTAAGTTGAAACCTTTTCGATATGACTAATTTCTAGTGATATCGATGTATGTAATTCTATGGAAAGAAAAAATAAAATTTTCCCTTCTTTTAGTAATTATTCCTTTCTATTTTTCTTATTTCTTATTTATTATTGATTATATGATCTTGCTTGTGAAACTTTTGACATTCTTTTGTAAAAACAAAAAACAACTTTTTATTTTATTTTTACTTATGTTTCCAAAGTTAAATAGCTAAATATTTTTATTAATTTTGTATGGCCCCCTTCATCGCACCCGCATTTTATAAAATGCTATTTTTATTAAAATTTTGATAAATATTAAAGTTCGACGTTAAAATTTCATAAAAAACAAATATTATTATGTTTTTTTTTATTAAAACTGAAAGTTTTGCTAAACCGATAAATTAAATGAAAAAAAAAACAACAAATACAAAATATTCAAAAAATTTCTTAAAAAACACAAATTTCTTGGAAAGTAAAGACAAAATTGAAAATGGAAAAAAATAGAAGAAAAATTAAAAAACGCACTAGCTTAAACTACAAATTTTGACGTTTAGTTTGTCACACTTTTTTTCAACAAATAAAAATTTTTTAAAGATAAATTTTATCAAAACTTTCCGTATTTGAGCTTTTTTTGATTATTTTAATTTAATTTTTTTTGTTTATTATTTTTTACTTGGTTTTTAGTTCAAACAAAGCCGTTTTACACTGTAAATAAATAAGCTTACCTTATGCTAAAATGGATTCCACAAAAGAAAATAAAAAATTTGAAATTATTGCAAATTTTCAAAAAAAAATGTATTTCACAAGGAAAAGTTGGCACATATTCTGCATAAAAAATTCTAGAATGAATCTTTATACAAATTTATACTATTGCCATTAAAGAAAGTCAAAATTTGTATTTTTTTTAAAGTTATAAGTTTTATAAGCAAAGACACTATTTTTTTTATTGATACCATGTCGCCTTCTTTTTTGCCGTCGTAGTAATTTATAAAGTGCTATTTTTCACGACTATCCAAATAAGTGACAAACATAAATTAAAAATCTTTTGAGTTGATGTTTTTCGTTAAGAGAAAATTTCTTTATTTTTTTCCTTTATTATTTTTAATGTCAATGATCATTAATTCATTTTCGAGAGATATAATTTTATAGGTTATATCGGTAACAATAACATGATAATCTTTTATTCATGGTAGTTTCAAGAAATTATTGTAATTTAATCTCAAAAAAAAGTTTGATCTGTAATTTTCAAATTTTTTTATTAAATTCAAATGTATTGAAAGTAATGTTTTACAGTTTGAGGTTACTAGAAAATCGTGGCATGTCGATTGAAGAAAGCACAAAAGTGCAGAAATATTAAAGAAAAATATTAACAAAATATTCAAAACATTTTAAAACGAGAAAAAATAATTTAGTTGGAAAATAAGCCCATGAAAGTTTTCGATAAAACTTTATTTTGCAGTGAAGCAGCAGCCCCAGTTTAAACTATAAATATTGGAGTTTGATTTTAATCTGTGTATTTGAAATAATTTTACAGCAAAGACATTCTTAAAATTTTCAGCGGATTTTTTAATCATTTTTTTATTTTTTGAATATTTAAGTTAAATTATTTTTCTATGTTTTGTTCTTGTAATGGATGAGCAGCAGCCAAGGACTGCAATAGGACCGCTGGCAGCAGCGACGTGGTTGATTTGGCCAATGGCTGGAGTAATTGAGTCAGCCATTACATTCTTTAACGTTAATCTCCTTAAAATGTACGTCCGAACACAAGATTCAATCGGAAAAAAATATGTTAGTGGATGGTTTGAAAAATGAAAAGCGACTTTGAATCAGCCGTTGCTAACTTATTATATTTTCTTTAAAATATATTTAAAGAAAGTATTTTTATATTTGATAAATAGTTTTTATTTTTACTCTAGCTTATTATATTTCAATAAATAAAACAGCAGCATTTAATTAAAAATCTAAAATAAACAACTATTCTCATATGCAAAACACTTTTTCCTTCTCTTTTTTTTGCCACCCTTTAAAAAAGCACGAACCTAGATTTTTTAAAGCGCGAAAAGTCGAACCCCGGGAGCTACGCGCCCAATCGCGCCCGACTTGTCCCAGTGTGAATCTACCAAAATAATAATCATCCAACTTTTTTATGATATTTTTAAAAAACATGTTTTTTTCTCTCTTATTTATCTTTATTTTTTATGGTGCATTAATCGCTTCGGTCTTCGGAATTTTTATTTTATTTTTCTGAGTTCTAATATGTGCGAAAAATTTGAATAGCTCTCCTAATAAATGTTAAAGAAAAAACAATAAACCCGTAAAAATTTTAAGTTTTACATGGAAACCTACAATTTTTTAATATAAAAGTTTTCGAAAAAAATGTTATAAATTAATCAATAAAAAAACATAAACAAAATATTCAAAAAAAAAGAAAGAAGTAGAGTTTGAAATAACATGAGCTTCAAGTAAAACATGATGAAAATTTTTTTTTCATTTTCACCATAAGTTTAAACTACAAATTTTAGTGTTTGGACTTACTCGTTTTTCATTTGAAAAAATACACGCGTTGCAATAATAAATATTTTTTTAACGTTTTTATTAGTTTTTGAATATTTTAATAAAACACTTGTTTTATATTCTTAAATCTCAATTTATTGACACTAGCGTTCGCAAAAGCATAAGTAAATCCATTTCGTTCGTTAAAAGCTTCTTACAAAAGTTTATTGTTAAAAAGCAAAAGTATTGATTGATAAAAATAATATTAAACTGCTGTCCCAAAGTTCTAGAAAACAAAAAAAAGTTAGAATATATTGGATGTATGCTGAACTTCTTCAACAAAGATTTTTTTATATTTTTTTAGTTAGTCTCAAAGAAGATGAAGAAAAAAATGCTTGAAATATTTATGTTAAGAGCTTTCAATATTTGATTGTTTAAATTATATAAGTTTGGACGAGAACAAAATTGCATAAGAAAATAATGGAGATAAAATAAAGGTCGAACAATTTTATTTCTTTTTTATATCCTGGGTTTTTGTCGATACTTTATTCGCCATAATCGTGTATTTT
Source organism: Panagrolaimus kolymaensis (assembly GCA_028622995.1). Lineage (NCBI taxonomy): Eukaryota > Metazoa > Nematoda > Chromadorea > Rhabditida > Panagrolaimidae > Panagrolaimus > Panagrolaimus kolymaensis. The sequence continues at coordinate 595,325 of JAJQJQ010000031.1, forward strand.
TGTTTTAACGAGGTCGAGAATTGGAAATTTCCCAAAACCACAATCTCCATTCCAATCATCATACATTGGATACAAAGCAATACCGCCATAATTATTTTTTAAATATTTTGTAATCAAAAAATTAATAATTTCGTCATCATCGAATTCAATTCTTGAATTATTATTTGTCATTTTATATGTCAAAATATAAAAATTATATTCGGATTTGGTGCTATCATCGGCCAAAAGTTCTTTTTGATATGAACAAATTTGATTTTTTGTTAGAAAATGATTAAATTTAATTTCTTCCACTGTCATATTTAGAAAACTAATATTTTTTTCGTACTTTATATTCGAATCGATTACATGGTTGAATGTTCCAGGAGGATTAGGATCAAATGTTTCTTTTGAATCATTTCTAAGCGAAACTTTATTAATTTTTCGGAAATAATGAATTCCAGCCGATGAAATTAAATCAACTACTTTGCTTGAATTTAATCCATCATTAATCATAGTATGGCCGTAACGAGCCTAAAAATTTTTTCAAATTTGCATATTTTATAAGCATTACAAAAATTTATGAAAAATCACTCTCGGTTTATAATAATATTCTCCACCATCCGTAAACGTTGCAACATAATCAAGTTGATTTAAAGTGGAAGTGTTAACCTTGCAAAAAGATTTAACATAAACTCTTAAAACAAATGCATAATCCCAATATTCTCTGAAAAAGGGTTTAAAGTAAAAGCAATCTTTGCCCAAAAAATGTTATAGTTTTGAAAGCGGAGGTGATAAAAGCAAAAGAAAAAAGTTTGTACTTTGAATAATCCCAGCCACTACACGAAGGCACGCGAGCTCCCAACAATTTAGAATTTTTGGTTAAATTCTTGAAATTTGTTATAAAATTTTCAAATTTCTCGACATCATCAAGAAAATCACAATTAATCTCAATTCCATCTATTTTGTGAGTATTAACAAAATCAATAACACTTTTCAGTGAAGATGTTAAATTTATTAAAAAACAAAAATAATAATAATTACTTTTATATTGTAAATTAATTCTAAAAAAAACTTTGACGTACCTTCGCGTGATAATTGAAATATAGTATTGTTTATATGTTTGATGCCGCCATCACATTTAATTGATCCAATAATAATCGTATTCGCATTAGTTTTATTTTTAATAAAATTCATAAAATTTGAATAATTTTTTGGCATTTTTACAGTATCATTAGAAAATAATGCACTTTCAATAACAATACGATCACAGCCCTCGGGAATTCTTAAAGCTTTTGTATCCTTGATTTTAGGCAAGGAAAAATAACAATAAATATTTGGTTTCTTATATTTTTGATTAATAATTTGAGATTTGCATTTTCCAAAATTATTTATTAATTTTATGTTTTTCTTTGATTCATGAGAATTAAAAGAAAATAAAAAATATGTTATATTCTCAAATTTCCAAAAAATCTGAAATGTTTTTGTGACATTTTTAACTAAAATTTTTACAGAAATGCACTTACATTATTTTTAACACAAGTATCATTCATTTGTTCGACACTTACAATTAATTTATTTTTAAAGATCTTATCGTAATTTTTAAATTCCTAAAAGTAAATGAATTAAATTTAAGAAATTCAACTTGGTCTGTCAAAAACAGGGATGCTCGATCTTGGCTTTTGGAAAATCCGAACATCGAACTTCGAACATTTTTTGGCAAAAAAAAGGACGAACATCACGAACATCCGAACATCGAGCAATTTTCGCTGACGTAAAAATTTTCTTTTTAAAATCCAAACATCCGAACTCCGAACAATGTTGGGACAAAATTCCCTAAAATTCCGAACTTCGAACTCCGAACCACGAACGATCGAGCATCCCTGGTCAAAAAAGGGAGTTTTCCAACAACAAAAAAATTAAACGATAAATTTTTTTAAAGCAATTTAATAGATACAAAAAAATAAATAGTTCTTTGTTAAATTTTAAATTCCTGAAAAATGCTTCAAGCTTTTCTCACCTTTATAGAAATAAAAGGCATATCATCTATTTCCAATATTTTAGGTTTAATAATAATGTAATCAAAATTTTTATTAACAACTTCTATTAAATTTCCTGGATCAGCGCTGTGTTTTTCTTCATCAATTTCAATAACTAATGTTTTATTTGGTAGTCGTTTTCGAAGTTCCACTAAATAATCATAACAAGAAATATTTAAGTTGAAATCAGACATACATTCAAATTCGTTAACGTAAATCCCATCAAATTTTTCCATTATTTGTAAAGTTGCATTATTTAATCGAATATCCGTATCCGACAAAAAATTTAGAGATAATAATAGTGAACGAGATTTTGCCCAACTTTGTTTTTTATTCACAGCATTTTTAAAAACAAAAGTTTCCATTTTTGTAGTGTTTTTTGCTTCATCAGAAATTGTTAAATTTTCTAATACCAAAAATTTACACCATTCTGAATTTTCATTTATAAAATCTAAATCAATCTTATTTTCGCCATTATTTTTAATTTTACAAAATTTGGCTTTAAAGTTTTTATTTATACCAATGCCAATGGTTTCAGAGAACATAAAACAAATAAAATTCCAAGAAATTATGAAATCATTGAGTTTCATTATTTATTTGGCATTTAAGGAAACAAACAACCTAATTTGAAAAAAATAATAAATAAATGAAGACATAAATTCAACAAAAAAATTTACTTATCTTTCGAAAAACTCAATTTTTTGATTTTTTAATATTGTTAAACAACTTTTTAAGATGAATAAATAAAGATTATGGATTAATTTAATTTTTTAAATGATTATTCTTCGATTAATTAGTTCAAGAAGAAAACTCGTTCTCTCGATTTTTCAAAAAATGAAAACTATACTATTTTTTTCAGAACTTATCATAAGTTATTTACAACCATTACAGTGACTTACAATTCCATTTTAGAAAACCGATCAATGCTTCCTAATCTTTTTTGTCTTTGAAAAAGCAGATTAGAGAAAGCTTTCATTTGTTGTCTTTTTACTTTGTGGTGGCACAAAACACATTTTTACTACAAAAAAGAAAACCAAACTTTTTTGAAGTGTTTTTTTTTTTTTGCAATGTGTCAGTTTTATGCGTAAATGCATTTACGAGTGAGTGAGTTGCCATTTAAATTTGGAGACATCACTCTTTTGTGAGAATATCACTCAAGCTTTTGCATTTTTTACTTTTGCAACGAAAATATTTGTTGACTGAGTCATTTAAGAGGTGCATATTTTTAAGTGTAAAAATATTAGTTTGTTGCTGTTTTTATTTGTTTGTTTGAATTATTTATATATTTTTTCTTCTTTTTTTTGTTTTTTTAATATATAAATTTGTTTATTGAATAATTCAAATCGAAAAAAATGTTTTAAACCTAAAAATTTATATGAGTTTTTTATAATAAATAATTAGTGCTTTTTCAAAAAAGAAAGAAAAGTTTTGATGAGAGTAGAAAAGAAAAATGGCAACGCCCAGATGAAAATTTGAATAAAAATGGAACAAAATATGAAAAAGAGTCATTATTCACAAACATGGAAGAAGATCAAGGCATGGGTCCACATTTGCCCATCCGTATTTTATTTAAGCCTGATGATGCCATAAAAGCCAACGTCACGCCTATGCTTCGAAGGCTTACCTTTGTTAACTTGCAACTCGATATCAAAAAAAGAGGAATGCCAGTAAACCTATTATGCGAGGAGGACTTAAATGAATATAAACGCCCAGCAGGTATTCTATTATGGTCAACACAAACAACCATTGATGATAAAAACATTACCTCAATCTTTACGTCAACTTTAAAAGAAACAAATGATTTGAAACGTATGGATATTATCTGGGTAGCAATTGGAAAGGCGATGACAGCCATGGGTCAGGTGGCTATGAGAAAGGAACAAGATTCTTTACCCATGGATTGTGACGCCGTATTCGTGGACGAGCTTTTAAATATCGACTGCGAAAAGAAACACTTATCAAAGAGAAACATTTATTTGAAACAAAAGAACCAAATGGAATGGAAGAAACATGACGAACATCGGCGGCAAGCATCTCCTCAATATGATCGTCCATGGCGCTATGCAGCACCGCCGACATCAACAGCTCCGGCTCCACCATTACCACCAAAAAAGCCGCCAACAGCCAGACGATCTTTAATGGACCGCATGCGGAGACAAACACAGGCAATTGTACTTCCGCAGCGCGCTGAAAATGTTCAAGCTTCAACCGCCACCAGCGAAGAAGAAGAAGAAGGCGACTATGCGTTAAATAATTATAACAAGAAGACGATATATTTAAGTGTGGATGATTTTCAAAACAGTTATTATTAATAAAATAAATTCCATCAAAATTTTTCATTATTTTTATAGTTTCATTCTTTGATGGAAATTCAGAGTTTGGAGAAAAATTTAATGATAATAGCAATGAACGATTTTTAGCCAAATTTTGTTTTTTATCAACAAAATTTTTAAAATCAAAAGAATCTAACTTTGTAATATTTTTTGTTTCATCAGAAATTGTTAAACTATCAAATACCAAAAATTGACACCATTCTGAATTTTCATTTAAAAAATCTAAATCTATCGTATTTTCGCCATTAATTTTAATTTTACAAAATTTGGCTATAAAATTTTCATTAATACCAATGCCAATGTTTTCAGCGAAAATGAAACAAATAAAAATCCAAGAAATTAAAAAACCTTTATAACCCATTATTTTTTTAACATTGGCGGAAGAAAAGAAACAACAAACCTTCAACAAAAAAAAAATGAAAGAAAATTTTATAATTAAATATTATGCATATTTAACTGAAGAACTTGATTGGGTGATTCCTATTATACCTGTTTTTAAGATAAATTAAAAAGATTAGACGTTAATTAAATTTTCTGGTTGAGTTTTTCTGAATTCATTATGTCAAGAAGAAAAGCATGTTTTTTCGAAAATTCAAGTAATGAAACTTATTGCTTTTTTTTCATAGGTTTTCAGAAACTATAATAGGAAATTATAATGCAATCTAAAAATCGATCATTATTTCATAACTTTTTTTGCCTTTTGCCTTTGAAATGGCAAATTAGATAAAGGTTCTTTTTTTGTCGTTTTCATTTGGTACACAAAACGCGTTTTTACTACAAATAAAAACAAATCCTTATGTATATTTTGGACTGACTCAGTTAAATGCGTCATTGCATGTGTGTATGAGTGAGTTGTCATTTATACTTGGACGCACTTTTTTTGTCGTCACAATATAAATCTTTTGCTATTTTACCTTAGCAACGAAAATTTCTTTTGAATGAGTCATTTGGGAGGCGCATTTTTTTTAAAGCGAGAGAAAAATAAATAATGTGAAAAAAAAGAAATTTCTTCTTCTTTTTTTGTTGTTATATTTTTGTTTGAATTTTTTATCTCTTTTTTTCTTTTTTCTCGTATTTTTAAAATCAATAAATTTGTTCACTGAAGAATCGACTCGAATCAAATAAAAAAATTTTATAACATCGAAAAATAGATTTTTTTTTACAACAAACCAATTTAAAAAATTACAATGTTTAGTACTATATTAAGAAATCCAGCAATAAAAAATTTATTTAAGTTCGTAGGATACTTAGAATTTAGAACAATAAAAAAAGTAAATAAACTGTTTTCATGTGGAAGTTTTTAAACTAAAAATAAAGAAAAAATAAAAATGGAAAAATTATCGAGAGAAAAAACTAAAACAAGTGAAAGTCGAGCGTTCTTGACCTTCGTAATTAATTAACTTTTCACAATCGAGCCATTTTCCAAGGTCAAAAAATATTTATAAAAAAAAATAATACGTTAGAACCCGAGCATTGTTTTATCGATCACAAAATAAATAAATTTATTTATTTTCAGAATTTTTTATATTATTTAATTTTTGTATTTAAAAGCTTTTTGAATATTTAAAAGTAGAGTTTTTTTTTATTAATTTTTAGTTTTCAAATTTATCTTTCGAGTGATAACTAACAATTATTTGCTAAAAGCAGACATATTACAGCTTTATAAAGAAAATGAAGCAATCTTTTTTATTAAACAATCAGATCAAGTGAAAAAGATACTTATAAACCAATTATTGACCCAATATTTCAGTGAAAATAAATAAAATAAGTTGAAAAGGATGTGAATTCCCTAACTCATATGAGATAAATGTAAAAAAAAAGTTCGTTGGGTGTTTAGAGCTAATGACAATAAAAAAACACGTTTTTTGAAGTCATTTCTGAATAAAAAAAATTTAAAGCAAAATTTAAAACTAATTTTCCATAGTAATAAAGTTAAAAAGTAATACAAAAAAAGGGTAATAAAAACGATGATAGCGAGAAAAAAACAAAGTAAAAGAAGAGAATAAAATGAAAAAATAGAATATAGTTGAAGCAAGTTTTTAAAGTATAAAAAATAATATATGAAAAGAAGCTACCAATAAACATAAACAATAATGATAAATAATTTTTTTATAGCCATAATTGATGATAGCAATGCAAAGTTAAAAAACAAAAAAATCCATATTTTTTATTTTCTTCTCTTGGATGTGTTGAAACTTTAATTGTTGGTATGAAAAAATAACTTTTTCCCATTCCATGGATTCATCAACTTCATCAAATTCACCACGAATCATAATTATCAATGCTGGTTTGTCTTCTGGTGGTTCCCATAATTCAATGAGTCCATTTAAAACGGTTTGGAATTGATTAATTTCAGCTTTCGATTTACGGAAAAATAATCTAATAAGCGCTTTTGGGGCTACAACTTTCTAAAAATTATTCCCTTTTTTTTATTAGCTTTAAATCATGCAGACATTATTTACCTTAATAAAGTTAAAAAAGATATTAGGATCAAATATTTCTTCGATACCAAATAAAAATATTCTTTGAATTAAGTTATTTCCGTTAAAATTATTTATTTCTTCGTTAATATTTGGGTTAAAACGTTTGCAAAAAAAGCAATAAAACAAAATTCAAATGCCATTTTATATCTTACCGCGATTGTTTAATTGAAGCGGCAAACATTTTTTGTTTGCAAACATAAAAAAAGTTTGTTTCAAATTTGCTAAACACTTTTTTCCTCAGAATATTATTCAACAAAAAAGAAGCTTCATCAATTTGTTATTGTTTCTTCAATCATGGATAAACACACTTTATTCCATCCTCCTATTGATGTTAAGAACTTCAAGGATAATGACGAAATTATGATTATTAACTGTATCAAAAATGGAGACTTTGATATGGATATTATGGATGCTCATTTTCAATATCTTCCTAAACATGGAGTTCTTCCTGTTAATCATTTTTCCATGTTTCTTGATTCTCCTGCATGTCGAAATTTCAAAGCTGTTTTTTTCCTTCTTGTTGATTTAGATAATGTTTCTCATTTTGTTAATATGGAAATTCGTCAAATGGTTTATGAAGAAGTTAGAAAACGAAAATGGAATATTTATCTTGTTCATCCTAAAACAGTTTCAATTATGTCGTTTGTTGCAAACATTGATTCAAAACCTGGTGATCTTATTTTGAATGTCGTATATATGGGTGAAAAGATTACTGCTAATGAGCTTCAACGTAAAAACGAAGGATATTCATACGTTTCATGCCGAACTATCAATCGCTTCAATAGACGTGTCAATGATTTGTGAAATGAAATTCTTGGTATATGTAATCCAAAATATGTTATCGTTTTTGACCCTGAAAACAATGGTCTGATGAAGTCTTTGAAATCTCGCTTTGTTCCGTCAAAAAATGTTATTAACATCGATTTTGTTCAAGTTTCTGAAGATGTTCCACAAGTGGTGAAAGCTATCTTTGAACGTGGACATAACCAACTTGTTCCTTTCTCTATGGACGATCTTGCTGTAACTTATGATACAAATTTAACTGATGCTGATCGTGCTGTGATTACTGTAGAAGGATATAACGATCTACCTTTAGAAAGAATCAAATATAACGATCTACCTTTAGAAAGAATCAAAGTTGTTCCGAAATCAAAGTATCCATATTATGTAAGTTTGTTTATTTTGTCTTGATTTTCTCTTTATGCTTTAATTTATAGGTTGCATTTCTTGACACCATTTCTGGAACTTACAAACCTGCTGCTAAAGCTCAACTATCAAAAGAACAAAATGGACATCGTATCAAGCTTGCTTTAGTGGTCGATCGAAATTCGCTTCCGTTCCTGTACCAAGATCCATTTATCATTCCTGAAATCCAAGAATTACCTAAGAAACTTTCATCATCAAAAGCTGATTTGAATGTACCTGTTATTGGTTTTTACGATAACTCTTCCGTCATTTGTGTTCGCGATGAAAATCGTTATAAGTTTTTGAATGAATGGAACAGTATGTTAACTCTTTATGTATTAAAGCAAGTATGTATTTTGGTTTTAGGCTTGTATGGAAATGACTTATTCCTTTGTTTTGAACAAAAAAAACCTACTTATGTCGCTGATTTTAATAAAGTTAAGAGTAAAGATCCTTTTGTTGTTTATGGTATGTTACAACTTCTTACTATATTTGATTATATGTATTGCTTTTAGATTTCGTCAAGCTCCTTTCTATGCCACCAAATGTTCTCAAAGTTGATCCAAAATGGGGATTCAAAGTTACCTCCAGCTCTGATAACCCTGTCTTAATCGAAATTGAAACATTCTTGGGAAACCGAAAATCTGCTACTCCTGTCTTTTTAATGGCTCTCCTTCTCAAGCATCACATCAAGGCAATCAAGAAAGAAACTGGAAAGAAGCCAGAAGAACTTGGCTTTTGTATTTTCAATGATTTTACCAAGAAAGAAAAGAAACGAATTAAAACTGGACTCCAAGAAGCTTGTAAATTATTGAAAATTGGTTTTGTTGTTACAAATGTTTAATTTTTTGTTAATTTCTTTGTTTTGTTTTTTGAAGTTTTGTTTTTGTATTTATAAAAGTTTAAAAAGATTGTTTTCTGTTTTAAAAAGAGAAGAAACAACTTTATCGCTTTCATCATTCCTTAGTCGTTCGTTACGTTCATTGCATTTTCAACCGAAAGACTCTTGAATTCCTTTATGATGCAATGATAGCATGGTTGCTTGCATTAGAACTTGTCAGATTATTGATGATCTCGACATTGATTTCGCTTTGAATGTTGTTAAAATTTGATTTATTTTCTCTTCTTTTTTTTTTGCCAATGTTCTTATTCCGATACTTTACCGTGTTATATGAATTACATATACTTTACTTTTATCCTTTTGTTTGAATGTGTGCAGTATACCGATATTTTTGATTTTGAGAAAACTTTGTGTTTGTAAAAAAAGTATTGATTGGTTTTTAGTTTTAAAAGTTAACTAGCTTATGAATGAGACTTTTTTGCGCTGTAATCTTTTTACATTGGTTAAACTTGTAATCAACCATTGATAATTTGCATTGGATAAACATTTGATTGTGGTTCGGTTATTGCTTTTTTTATTGCTGTTCTCCCCAAGCAAATGGTATGTAATTATGCTTTATTTTCACAAAACCAATAAATAAATAATATTTTTTAGTTAAACAACAATACTTTCTGAAAATAACTGTTTTTCTTTTGGATATGAAAACTGAACAAATAAAAAGAGAGAAATAATAATTTAGGAATGAAAGCATTTTTGAGCTAAGAAAGGCACTTTTTGAGTGACTGAAAGAAAGTTTACGAACAAACAAACAAAATATCTGAGACCAAAACTAAATACAATACATAGAAAAACCCAAAAAAAGAAGACATAAACTAAAAAATGGAATGTAAATAGCCACCATAATTTTTTAGGAAGCTACGTTATGAGAATAAGTGCCTGAAGGAGGACAAAATTCTTTAGGCAAAAAATGTAATTGAAATGGACTAAAAGAATATACACTTTTTCCAATATTTTTTCTGCAATTTTCTAATCGAACTCCATTTCGCCGAATATTATCAAGAACTTGAGTTAATTGTTCACCAAAAATGCAACAATGTTCTTTAATAAATCTTGCTTCTTCAAGTGTCACAGCCATGGAAGTTCGATCTTTTCCACTTTTACACGCTAAAATACACGTAGCATGCATGGAAGCCATGAGAGTCATAACTTTAGAAAATATTGCAACATTTTTTCTTGATGGACATTCTTCCACCACCGCTTGAAGATCTAATAATTGTTCTTGAATTTGTTGCATTGGAAGTGTATTATCATTGGGAAAAGTTTCTTCCAAAAGTTTTACATATGATTCGATGGCGCTGCATCCAGCAATGTTAATTTGTTCTTCAAGTTTTATGGAACTCATGGATTGTGCCATAGTGGCTTCATGATTGATTCCTAAATTCCAAAATGTTGTTCGAACATAAAATGGTTCACCATTGGCTAATCGAGGACCAAGTTTGCTCATCAATGGTGGAATAAGTGGAAGGGAGACTGTAAGGAATCCATCAATGCCTTCAATTTGAGGTATACAAACTTGAGAAATCTAAAAACCAAAATTTTTTTTATTTTTAAAAGCAGACTATAAAAATTTTTTTGTTTACTAACCGAAGAATTTGCTGATATAAATTTAAATCGAACTTGTGAACCAAATGCCATCCACATATCAAACATATCTTCCATCATCCCTTTTTCATCTCCAAAACATGAAAGGAATGAAAAGTAGCACACGATAGGTGGGATAAAATCCCATCGAATTATTTCATTTTCTGGTAATCGATTTAATGAAGTTAGCAAACTTGTTGCAACAACCGTAATAATTTGAGATAAAACAAAATCTTTCCTGAATAAAATGTGGAAATATGTTTGACAATGTTCCGGGGTTCTAAGAGCATTAACAAGTCCAAGGATTTGAGCGTTTATTAGGCCTTCCACGACGTAAAGCATTATATCCAAAGTAGAGTTTAGCGCGGTTTTGGCACTTCTTTGGAAATGTTCACGACCTTCCTAAAAAAATTAATTTAGAAGTTTTAAGATTTTTTTAGGTCTAAAGCAACAAACCGCGTTGTCATCAATCGTGTCAATAACAAGCATCTTCGAATCCAAACTAATCACAGACATTTCCAATGCATCCATTTGACTGGCGAGTGAAGTCCTTTGCTCTTCAGAAATTTGTTCATTGCAATAAATAGAATTAAATAAATTATTTATATTTGCGATGCTCGAAGTCATGGAAGTAATATTTTCATAAAGTTTTTTAATTTCAGCTAATATTTCTGCACCCATATAATCTTTTTGTCCAAATTTTCCGATATGCCAGTTATTATCTATTTTTCGAGTTAATAAACCTATTTGTTTTTTTGAATCCAAAAATGTTTGGCGTCGATGGGCAAATAGGACATTGTCGGTGTTGTCCAAGCTATTGGAATCCAGAACACCTTGAAGGAATTCTTTTTGACGATGCAAGCCACCACTCTGAAAATTTGCATATTTTTGCAACTTTTTTTCAAGGAATTAAAGGACTAACCTTGAATCTCAATGGAATGGCAGCTGTGGCTCCCGAAGTAACATAATGGCAAGAAATTTGAGCATCTTTATCCACCACTTTAAAAAGTTGTACATGCAAATTAGTTGGCACTGGACCCATTGAAAGAGAAAATTTATCTTTTGATTTACGAAAAGAAGGACCATCATAATTTTCCAAAAATTCTATACATTGCCCATATATTTCGATATTAGAATTTAAATATCGAACTACATTCGCTGCAGCTTCGGTAACGATTTGTGAACCAGATCTCCAACTTTTACTTTTTACAACATTTACAAGTTCTTGCGCCCATTTATTTGCGAGTTTAATATATTCGAATGGAAGAATTATGGATAGTTTACTTTCATACATTTCTTCTGTGCAAGTTATTTTCCTTGCTGGCACAGTCGCAGTCTAAAAAAAGTTTTTAAAAGCTTTGAATATATAAAATAAATTATTTTTTGGGAAAGGATTGATTGAGACTCACAGATTTAACCATAAATTCTAAATTTTTTGTGAATGGAGGAGTTAAAAAATACGATAATGAATTATCAGATTTATTCGAGGATGATGGATCAGGTTGAGAAGAAATATTTAAATATTGATGGGAGACTTCTTCCAATTCACCTCTAGCAATATTATGGGACGCCATAGAAATCTGCAAACTTTCATTTAATTCAAATCCATAAACTCTAAAACTAAAAACTAACTTTAAGCATCCAATCTTCTTTACTTTTTTCATCTTTGGCTGTTAATTCCAATTGATGAAATTCTCCATATTTCACCATAAAAGCTTTTGAATCATTTTCTGATTTCTCAACTTTAATATTTTCGCATACAATTAAAATAGGTTCTATGGCAGTTTCGGTTGCTTTTATGGCTAATAAATTTCCTTTCAATTTTACCTAAGAAAAATATAAAAATTAGTCAGTCAAAAATATGAATAACAATTTTTTTCAAGCAAGAAAAAAAGGAAGAAACAAACCTACCAAGCATTTTGCTGGTTGATCACTATGCCTTAATTCCAGTTCATCACTTAAATCCACTTTTGTATCATCTTTAAATAACCATTTTACTATATCTGCTGCATTATCATCTTCCATAATTTTTTTATTAGAAAATTTTAGACCAATAAAATAAATAAATATTATATGAAATTAGTTAGAAAATGAATAATATACGTTGCGCAAAAAAAAAGGTTGTTTCTTTCTTTGTTTGTTCTTTTTTTCTTTTATTTTTATTTTCGGCACAAGACCTTCTCTTCCGCTCGATGGACAATTTGTAAATGGAGAAAGAAAAAAGGCAAAGAAAAACATGAAAGAAATAGGATAGATTAGGCGAAAGTAAACAAATATAAATATATAAATATATTTTGCACTCATTTTTTTCTAAAATTTTTGAAACAAAAAAATATGTATAAAAAGCAGCAAAACAATAAAACGTGAAGCGAATAATAACTTTTTGTTTTCGATATCAACAAACAATTCGACATATTTTGTTTCTTTTGATTCCTTTATTTTAATTTAAAAAGAAAAAAGAAATGAAGTTTCTTCCATTTTTTATTATTTTGGAATTATTTTTAATGTCAAAGTTTGTTAATGGAAATGATATACTTTCTAACAACACATCAAATTTAATAGTTAGCTTGATCTGATTTTATAATATTTAAAATATTTATTTTATTTTTTGTAGGAAATCAAAGCTATTCCATCTACATCCGGACAATGGCCTTTTCTGGTTTCATTTTATTCAATTCCCGAAAGAGAGTTTTTAAGAAATAGGGTAAAGTTTTTTTATAAATGTGAAAAAAATTTTACTAAATTTTATTATTCATTTATTTATTTTTTTTTTGAATTTTTTTTAGTTTTACATTACTCAAAAAGATATTATAAAAGAATATTATGTTTGTACTGGAACAATTATTGGCTCTCGATGGATTTTAGTTCCAAATCATTGTGTTTATCCTTTAATGTGGTTGAATAATGATTCCGTTATTTATGTAAATTTTTTAAATTTAAAACTATAATATAATTAATTTGTGGAATTAAAAAAATAAAAATTATTTTTAGACAGCTTCAACCGAATCATTAAAGGGTAAAGAAATGGCTATAGAAGACTATCGAATTCACTACAATCTTTTGCCATATTTACGAATTAGCGTTGATTATGCACTTATTAAAACTCGTGAAATTATTTATTATGACAATGAAACTCAAACAATTCAAATCGCTTCTAAAGCCACATTTGAAGATAACCTTAATTTAACTATGGCTGGATTTGGTTGGTATCGAGATATGAATGACACCAAAATTCCCAAAACTCTTAAACATTCTCCAATTCAATGGTTGCCATCGACCGAATGCCCTGGTATGTATAATCACACTGAATTTTGCATTGGTGGATTTACAAAAGAAAATAATGTTACATTTCAAATGAATGATGGAGCAGCCATTTTTGCAACCATAAACGATACTATTTTTCAAGTTGGTATGGTTGTTCGAGCAAGCAATACAAGTACCAATGAAAATATTCGAGCTGTTGCAACTTGGATTTCAAAATGGTGTGAATGGATTTTTTATACAACTGGAAACAAAATTTATGTTGTCGTAAGTGAAAATGAAACAGAAGTTTGGGATTCGGGTGAAACAGGACCACAAGTTTCGTGCATTTAATTTTTTGGGTGTTTTAATATTCTTTTTTTGTTAAAAAAATAAAATGGGAACTTTCTAAATAAAGTGTGTAAGACAATGGTTAATAACATATTAACATATTTTTAATAAATTTTTTATTTATGCATGCATTCCAAATCAAATAAAACATTATTTATTTTTTTATTTTAGTAATATATTGATAAATTTTTATGATGGCGGTTTTTTACAAATAAGTCTTGCCAAAACACTTTCAAGTGGAAAATTATCCCAATTACCAGCATTAATGTTGCAAACAGGTGCAAGAAAAACATAAACTGCAGTTTGATCTCCGCGATTTGTATAAGGAGCATTAGGGTGCCAATTTTGATAATCAAATAGTGTTCCATCAGTCCAATTCCAATGTGCACCGTTATCTTCAGTGAATCCACCAACATAAACTTGATATGATCCATCACATACATCAGCGCCATCATAATATGCCAAATCTAAAAAAAATTTCGTTCTCCTGTCACAAAAGAGAAAACATCGAGGTGTAAACCGGAATTTTCCAATATTAAAATTAAGCCTCACTTGCAATCCAAATAGATTCATCCAAAGAGTGAATGGAAGCCAAATGTCCGCCATTAAGTTGACACATTTCCTCTCCATCATACCAATTCATATTTTTCAAGAATTTTTAACAAAATTTTGTTTTACTATTATATGTCCATCCTGTTGAACAACTTAATGAATGTGCCATTGTAGTTGGAGCCATAGTTGTTGTAGGTGCCGGAGTTCCAATTTGCACTGAACAAATAAAAGGTTTATTTGTTCCAGTGCAATCAACACCGCTCCAGACACCGCTGGAGATTTTTGACGCTCCACAATCTGAATTCGAAATATTTTGAGGCTGGCCTTTATCCCAATCGTTGTAATCAAATGGAGTTCCATCCATCCATGCCCAAGTTCCTTTGGAGTCAAAATCATTTGCCCCAATCCAAAAATCGATTGAATCGCTATCAGTAAACCTTGAAGCGGCTTGTTCTAAAAAATAACAGCGATTACAAATTAATATAAAGCACGGAAAATAAAGGGAATAAAGCTTACGAGCAATCATCATATTATCAATAGAATAATGAATAGATGCCAAACGGCCACCCAAAGTCATACAAGTTTGATCCGCGACGAAAAAAGTTGTTTTATTTGACTGGAAAATGAAACAAACGTTTTTGTCTTTATACGATGGAACACTTCCAGAAGGACATTCTGCATTTATAAAAATGACGAAAATCAAATTCAAAATAAATATTTTCAACATTATAATTAAAAAAAATCAATTTTGTCGTTTGTGTTTTTTTAACGATAAATGTTTAATGGAAGAAAAATAAAATAGCTTTTGTGTTTCTTATCATACACAATGTTTTTTCCTTTTTAGGGAAAGCTCCACTATCTAATGTACAACTGTCAAAAGAAAATTTTAAAAAGTAAAGATTATCAGCTCCATTAAATTTTTTTTAATGAATCAAAACACTTTTTGTCTGCATTGTTTTTTTTCATCAAAAATATTATAATAAAACTTAAGGAGAGAAAGGAAGAAAAAAAGTTTGCTGCGTCAGGGGGGAATCGAACCCCCATCTATTGCTTGGAAGGCAACAATGCTGACCATTACACCACTGACGCTGTGTTTAACATTGAAACTAATTTATTTATAAAATAAAGAGATTTGATTAACATGTTCACATGCGACAACATGACCTCGTTTCTATCGAATCTCTTTTTCATAAAAAAAAAAGAATTTATTTTTTAATCATTTTTTTGTGATGCATTTTTAAAACTTTTCTCTGTGGCTACCATTTTTTATTTTTATGATTGGAAGAAAAAAATGGCACTACAAACCTTAAAGAAAAAAATCCTTAATTTTTATGTCAACCAAGTTTGATCGATCTCGATTGATTGTTGCTGTTTGCTTTTGGCTGGCTTTTACTTTAACTTATAATATGCCAAATGCTCAAAGCTGTTTTGCTTGTGTAATAAAAAAAAAAAGATTTGCTTTTTTGCTTTTGTTTTGTTTCAAAGAAAAAAATATGGATTGACTTTGGCTGACTGAGGAAGAATAAAAAAAAAAGTAGAGTAGCGAGGAAAAAATAAATAAATAAATCGATCGATTTTTAAAGAATAATAAATATTGTTACTTTTTGTTCTTAGAATTAATTATTTTATTACTTGCTTTAATTATTCTGAATTTGGATTATGAAAAGTGCTGCCGGAGGTCCCAGATATTTGCGTAAACGTTCAAGCGATGCCACGACGAGTACAAATGTGGATAATGAATATCCAAAATATCCAGAATCAAGATTTTTAGCTGCAAACAAAAAAGAAGATTTAAATGTGACTGGTTTGAGAGAGAAGAAATTAATGGCTTTGATTATTTGGTTGGGTGTTTTATTTATATTTGCACTTATTTTGCTTATTGTATGTTTTTTTTATTATTTTTTTTGCTTTGAGTTTTGTTAAAAAAGTTTGCATTTACATAATTTTTAGATAAATATTTTAATAATATACGTTTTACAAATGAGTCATCATGGAATGAAATCCCTCAAAATTTATACTTATGAAGATCCAAATACCCACGAGGAAGAATCGGTGGTGCATTTCACTGCGCCCAAATCACATTTTGATCATGTTACAGTTGAAACTGGAAAAGTTTTTGGACCAAAAAATCAAAATTTTAATTTGAAAGGAAGTCGGGTAACTTTTTATTTTACTTTTATTGGCTAATTTGATCGTGTGCTTTTTAATTTAAATTTAATTTAACTTTTTATAAAGGTAATTTTGGGTGAACCAACAGAAAATACCACCAAATTTTTGTTGCAAGAAGGTAAATGTAAATTTGAAAATATTGATCAATTTGTGGTTTGTTAATTTTATTTTTTTCTTTTCTTCCAAAAGTTTAGTCTTAAAATTCTTATTTTTTTAAAGGTCGTTAGCTCAACAAACAAAAAAACATTATTCAGCGCTCAACATCCTTTAGTGTCCATAGATCATAAAATTAAAAAGCTTTCCACTTCGTTGATTATAACAAACAAAGTAAGTATTTGTTTGTTTAGTTTAGTTTATTTGATTTTTGAATGTCTGGATTTCAAAAAAAAGTGAAGTGACTTTACTTTACTAATCTTTTAATAAAATAAATATTATATTTTAAAGGTTCGATCTCCGGTTAATGAGGATCTCAACATATATGGTGAAAATGTAGTGATTCGTGGAAATGAAGGAATACAATTGGAAGCAAAAAGCTTTAATATTTCTGCATCGACCATGATTGCTTTGAATACAACTGTAAGTGGTAGTTGGGTCCCGAAGCGAGAATACTTTTTCTTGGATTTTGAAGCGAAAATTTTTATGTTCTCTTTGATTTCAGGCTGATGGCAACCTTTATCTTTCTGGAAGACATATATATTTTGGAAATCAATTCAAAACCTTACTCATGAGCTCCTCCCCTGCTCTATCAGCATCGATAGAAGCCTATCGACTTTGCATATGCAAATCCACTCCTTCCAGAGCCAAAGTTTTTATCGTCAATGGTAATCGTCCATGTATAGCTCCAGCTTCAATTTGCAAATAATAAAGTTGTTTGAAGCCAATAAAAAATGATATAATTTTTGAAAGTGAAATAAAAAAAACTACAAAACAAAAAATAATTGATTAATTAGTTGCGATGAAACAAATAAAAATTGCATACAAATTCACTTATTTTTTTGTTGTTGTTGCTTGTTTAAACAGCGAATTAAAACAACCACGAGAAAAAAAAATGAGAATCAAAAATTTTGCAGCAACATCAGTATCAAGTTTCAAATTGATTTACCCTTCCTTAGCCACGAGAAAAAGAAATGAAGAAAAAAAGAAAAAGGTCAACAGGTTTTTTAAAACTGCATTGCATTGATGATTATTATTATTAAATTGGGCGTTAACATATTTTTTTCGGTTTGAAAAAAAAATCCATGAAAATAAACCTTTTTTGTTTTTTTTTGTGAAAAAAATTCAATAAAAAAAGAACACAGAAAAAATCAACAGTTTTTTCTTTGTTTTTTTTAATGATCTTTTTTTTGCTCTCTTTCGAGTGGTTTTTACAAAAAAACAAAAAGAAAAAATTGAGTAACTTGATCAATAAACGCTTAAAACAAAACAAAAAATTGACCGTTCGCGTCATTGTCGTCGTAGCTGCTCGTCATCGTTGGATAGACAAAGCACGAAAAAGACTGTTTTTTTTGTTTTTTTGGCGCGCACCCGAGATTGAGACACAAAAAGAAAAAATTAGACGAAGGAGATTGAGATGTTGCAACCAAGACTTGGACATGGCGTGTGTGTTTTTTTAAACATGGCAACAACATAAATAAAGCACAAGCCAAGCCACCTTCAAAAATGTTAGTTGTTTGTGTCTTTTTTTTTCCTTTTAATGTCATATATTGGTGCTTCCCTCAACTTCCGTCCTCTTCTCATTCAAACTTCGTGCTCCTCTTGATTGTCCTGTAACGAAACAGCCAGCAAGATGGCAGCCTATTTACATACTTTTGTTTGCTTTACTTTTGTCTCACTTTTGTAGTCGTAGTTGTGTGTTACATGTTTGTCTGTGCTGGTTGTTGTTTGTCCTGAATAAATATGTTTGTGAATATGTTCTTGTTTTATTTGGAAGATCCCAGCTACAGCAAATACAACCAACTCCCAAGGACTATCTAACTAAACCTCGACGACACCAATATCTGTCACCGCGTGACATGGAGGGCCTATCCACCCGTTCGATGCTATGGTAACTCTTGTGGGCCCGCAAAAGAAATCAATGCTGAATGGTGTGAACTATTTGAAGATGATGGTACTGGTGAAATCTTGGTAATGGTCGGATGTCTCTTGCTCATCTCAATCGTGGAAATATGGATTGAATTGAAGTCAAACAACCTCTTGGAATATGAACTGCTTATGGAGAAGCCGACAATGAACGTGATGTACTACTGGAAGATAAGAAAATGAACGTGGAAATGATCTTGAAAGAATCTGTACTTGGTAAAGAACCTATTGAAAACTTGTGACTGAATGTGTGAAAATGAAACTTTGCTGCTTATGTAAAGAAAACTCTGTGAATTGTTAATGCTCTTTTGTGCTATGATATGATAATGAATCTCGTCTCGTCGCAAGGATGATGGACTTGTTAACCTGTTTTTTTTGGGGTGCGCCGGGATGCGACGTCGATGGTCTTCGCTGCCCTGGTATGGTTTTATGGTTGATGGTGTTTTGAGCTTTTTGATGGTTATGTGTTCGTGGTGCTTGGTATGAGGTGATTATATGGATTGCTCTTACTTTACTGGTATGATCTTGCCATGGTGTTCTTGTTATGTTCAACTATGGTGAAGATCTATGGCTCTTATGGAATGATCTTGATTTGTTTTGATTGTATGCTTTAACGACACCAGTGCTCTTGTTGTGCTGAGCTATAGTTAGCCTTTTGATGTCAGCTGGTCAATATGAAGATGGTGAAATTCGTATGGTACTCATGATGAAGGAACAAATCTTGGATGCAGACTTGATTCACCCTGACAGCATTTATGCTTAATGTCTTGTACTGATGTCGATACCGATATGGAGAAAGATGCTTTGGTCCAAAGAAATGTGTTATGAAAGAATATTCTATGATCCAGAAATGTGAATGGTTTCAACTTCGTGGTTTGGTCGTATGTATGCTCAACGAAAATGTGAGGACACATTTTGGAGGCGGTGGCGGTATGTCATATATTGGTGCTTCCCTCAACTTCCGTCCTCTTCTCATTCAAACTTCGTGCTCCTCTTGATTGTCCTGTAACGAAACAGCCAGCAAGATGGCAGCCTATTTACATACTTTTGTTTGCTTTACTTTTGTCTCACTTTTGTAGTCGTAGTTGTGTGTTACATTATTGTTGTGCTGGTTGTTCTGTATGTCTCCTGAATAAATATGTTTGTGAATATGTTCTTGTTTTATTTGGAAGATCCCAGCTACAGCAAATACAACCAACTCCCAAGGACTATCTAACTAAACCTCGACGACACCAATATCTGTCACCGCGTGACATTAAATTAATTTTTATTAAATGAGAGAAACCTGTTCATTTCCGCTTCTTTTTTCTTTTCTTTTTTTGGCTGGTGTATGTTTCAAACCCCTAAATTTTGTCCCACGATGATTTTATTTTTTTTGCCCGGAAGTTGTCGTTCATCTATTTATTTTTTTCTATTTACTTTTCTTGTTTTTATGTGTCCGAAAAGCAATAATTAAATATATTTTATTCGTGTTTATTTTTGATAAATTGCAAATTTTTTAAATTAATATTTTACGATTTTTATTGTTTAATTTACGCGTTTTTTAAATTTAGTTCTTTTTTTTATTTTTGTTTGCAGTATAAAAAAAGTGATAAACATTGGCGACGACGCAAAGAAAAAAAAATGGAAGAGGAAGAACTAGGCGATGATATTATTGCCGCTGCCCTAACAATAAAATCAGCTGAAGATGAATTACAACAATCATCATCCTCGTTATTATTAAATCATGTATTTGAACATCGAATTGAAATATACGTTGAACCAGGATTTGATACAATTGGAGGAGTTCAAATGTGTCCAGCAACATTTGTTCCAAATAGTGCAGCACTTGAAAAAGCTATAAAATTATTTTACAGTCGACTTTCATCTTTTGCAGCCGAATTAGATCAAGGCATTCCAGATATTTTAATTTCATTTGTTTCAACTAATACTGTCCTTGGAGCTGAGGTAAGCTTTACTTTTAATAATTTTTTTGGGTCATGAAACGAATTTTTTTTTATAATTTAGGCAAAAAGTAAAATAACAGCTGGATTAAGCAAAATTGTTAGTCATTGTGGATTATGGCTAATTACTTCTGGAGAACAAAATGACCCTCTAGCAGCTATTTGCACGTCTGTCGTCAAATCCATTTTGCCTCATGTATACAAATTTTTTATTACCTTTTTGGAGAATTTTTAATATTTTTTAGACAAATCGTCCAGAAGAAACTTTAATAATTTCTATAAATTCCATTGATGCGGCATATGTTCCGCCTCCATCAAAGCAACGTTCCAAAGCCATGGCAGACACAAGTGTAAATACATATTATTTTGTTTTAAGTCGCCAAAATTTAACTCAACGTCAAAAATTAGTATTTCGCTCTCATGCAGCTATAAAACTTGCAAATCCTCCTCCGGCATTGTTGGTAGGAGTTCCTAGGGAAAACACGGGAAATTCTTCATCTCAAACTCCAAGTGGAACTCTTTCACCAGCCATTATTCTTCCAAATTCTACTAAACATGATTGTCGACCTTTGCCAATTACAGTATTTTGTGGAACAGCAATAGCTTCAATTTTTGAACTTAAAAATTATTTAGAATGTGGAGTGCCTTGTTTAATCGTGCAAGTTAGTTGTTTTTTATAAAAGGAAAATTAACACTTTTCGTTTCAAGAAAATCTTCTTTTTTAATTTAAGAAACTTCGTTTCTGGATTTTTTTTCTAAATTCCATTTTTTAGGACGCTTCTGATCTTTGCGCTTTACTTCGAACTTCCCATATTTTTTATCGAAGTGCCAACTTTTCTCACGATCACTTTGTTACTTGGCTTGAAAATGAGCTCCGTGCAATTATGGTTGATGAAAGCGAATGTGATTTTACTTTGGATGAAACTAAAAAAGCTGTATGCCAATGTCTTTCTGTGGCAATGGGAGATCATAGTTTATTATCATTTGTAACCTCAGATTCATTAGATTCATTACCAATTTTTTTATTGGATTTATTAATGCGTTGTGCAACAAATAATGAAGATTATCGACAAACTATTTCTTTAGCGGTTAAACTTAATGTCGCCTCGGTAGTTAGAAGTGTTAAAATGGGTTCATTATTTAATGATGAAGTAAGAAAATTATTAAAAATTTTTAACTAAAAAATAATCAAAATAATTCAAACTCTTTGGCTACTTTATGCATTCTGTTTTTCAACATAACTTTTTAAAAAATTTATGCCTCGGGGCCCTACCAAGAAAATTTTTTCACTAATTTTTTTTATGGCTTTTTTAAAGAAAAATGGTGTCCAAGAATTTCAGAATAAAAATTTATCTAATTTTTCTTAAACTTGCTTTTATCTGTTTTTAGCAATTTGAAAATCTCATGGTTGATGCTTTATGTTATGACCTTCGAATAGATGTGGTTGATGCTTTACTGGATAATCATCCATATTTACACGTTACTCCTCGAATGTTAATTAAATGGTTGGATAATGTGGTGGATTTAGATTTTTTTAATATTGTTGTCACTGGTCAATGCTTAGAATATTCAGATAAATTAGATGTTTTTACTGAAGAATTTGCAAATGATATGGATTCACTTTTTGTAAATTTTAATTTTTTTATAATTTTAAAAATGTAAATTTTTAGTATCGTCTTTCGGGTGGCTTTTCATATTTATTTCCTGCTGATTATTTTTCTCAACCAAATCCATCAAAAGATCGATCAAAATCAATGCAAATTTTAGCCCTTTGGGCTCTGTGTTTAAATCAAATCGAAGTGGTTAAATGTATTTGGGCTCATTCACCCGAACCTTTGCCCTTGGCTTTGGTATTGAGTCGAATTTCAAAATCACTTGCATTTGAAGGAAGAGAATATTTTTTTTATGAAGAAAGATTAAAAAATTTGGCCCAGTTTTTTACTGATGCTGCTTGCACTTTATTGGATCAAGCTTATAAATCTTCCCCAAAACGGGCGTACAAAACTCTTTGTCAGAAATTATCTAATTATAATAGACTTACTTTGACTAGGCTAGCCTATGAGGTAATAACAACCTTTTTTCCAGTTAAGAAACAAAGTAATAATTTTCAGACTAATAACAGAGAATTCATCGCCCATGAATGTTGCCAAAGATGGGCTCTGCGACTTTTTTATTCTAATCTTAAAATCGGCCAACTTGTCCCTGGCATTTCATTACCTCGTTGGCTAAAAATCTTACTTTCTGGTTTATTTATTTTTCCAATATGGTTTTGGATTAGCACAGCTTTTTTATCAAGCGATTTTGCTGGAGATGAATTTGGAGAAAATGAAACTCAAATAAGTCCCACAGTAGCTTTGTTGGAAAATGGTCAACCTAAAAAGCGTGTCAGAGCTGCCTCAACTTATAGCATGCATTCAGGCCGAAGTTATGGCTTACAACATCGAGACGAAACCAATGCTCCATCGAGGGATGAAAGGAGCATATACAATTCAAGTGCGCATGCAGCAATAAATTTTGGTGGTACTGAAACTCCACGATCTGGGTTTGCTCCATCCCTTCATGTTGGAGGCGGAGGCGGTGGAGGAAATGATGAAATAGAAGCCATGCTTTCAAAAGATGATCAAAGAGCCGCCGGAAAAACTCGTGGACCTTTAGATATTCTTTATCGTCGAAAAGGAACTAGAAGGAAAGCAACTGGAGCAAAGATTTCTGAATTTTATACTGTGCCAATAGTCAAATATTGGTTATCTCTGACATTTAGAATGTTTTATTTATGTTTTTTTGCTTATTCGGTAACTTTTTTTAACATTTAAAAAAATTTCACAAAAACTTCACTTTTCGTCTCAAAACATTAATTTTTTTTATTAATTTTCTTTTCAAGATCCGAAAATATTTATTTTTTACAGATTTCTTTACCTGGTTGTGGAAATGCTTGGATAGATTATGGTTTATGGTTATGGACTTTCATGTCGTTAATAGAAAGTTTATGGGTTTTTACAATTCGTTGTAATCAAACAAATATTTCACAATTAAGTTGGAGTTTATTTGATATTTTTTCTGTTAGCTTATTTTTATTGGCTTTAATTATTTGTGAATCATTTGGACGATGGATGACGAGATATGTATCTTTTCCAAGTGCATATTTAGTTAAAGTTATTTGGGCTTGTTTGTTGTTATATCAATGTTATGCAACTTTATTTATTTATATTCGATTATCTGATTTACTTGGGCCTTTATTAATTCGAGTAAAATTGATGGTAACTCGAGATTTTGCACATTTCTTTATTTTGGTTGCTTTAGCTGTTTGTAGGTAAGTTGAAATTGTGTCGCGCAAAGAAATTTTTTCATGGAGTAAATATTATATTTTTTTAGTACTGCCATAGCTATCAAAGCTATAGTTTACCCTGATCAAGAACCAACTTTGCATGTAATTAAAAATCATATTTATTGGGCTTGGATGCAATTATTTACAACCGATCTGGAAGCTTTGGACCAAACTAAAGAATGTCGAGCCACTCTTTTGGCACCAAGGAGCAGGGATTATTGCACGACGGTTGGAGGATTTGCGAACCATGAATGCCCGGCAGATAGTTATGCCACTCATTTTGTAATTGTAGAATATCTCGTTGTTCTTAAACTTATTTGCTGGCCTTTGTTATTTGCATTATTCGCAAAAACCGCTAAAGAAGTAGACGATGAAGCAGCAAGAATTTGGAAATATCAATTTTATGGTTTAGCAACGGATTTCAGTTTGCGTCCATTTTTACCCCCGCCTTTGACTCCACTTTTCTTTTTATGGGTTAGTTGCTGCCAATTATGTAATTGCGCTTGTGGAGCTTTTAATAAAGCAACGTCCTTTACAACTTCTGATCATCCCGATGTTGTAACTCATTCTCGAGCTACTCCACCTCCAAACAACTCAAAATATTCTGTTCTTTACATAAATCCTTCAGTGCCAAATCAAAAGCAACAACATTCAGTAAAACATTTTTATTGTCAAGCTGCATTGGATTATTGGAAATCATGTCTTGCGAATAATGAAAGTCGAATCGAAAGAAAATTAAGCAATTTTACAAAAACATTAAATGAAAAAATTCATCATTTAATTGTGGCTTCAAATTTTATTGGAGCTGCAGCACTAGTTGAAGAAGAAAGAAAAATGTGGAGTTCTAAAGATCCAACAGGATCGAAAAGACTTTCAATAAATCCAAAATATCGTTCTTGGCTTGTTTTAATTCCGGATTATTGTCCACCAAATTATTCTAAACCTGTTCAAGAGTTTCCACCTGAACTGCAGAAATACGTGGATCACACTTCCCAAAATGTATGTTTTTTATTTTTCATTTTTTTTATTTGAAATTCTCTAAAATTTGTTTTTGTAGTCGTTGGCAGATTTATGCAAGCAATGGAGGCAGAAAAAGTTGCATAATTTATTAAAAGAAAAATCCATCCAACTTCAACTTTCAACTATTGGTTTACCTTTAAATCCTGGAGGTCGAACAGGATTAGCAGGTCGAGGAAATTTAGTTAAATTTGGTCCAAATAATTTACAATTTTATGTTATTATTACTCGGCTCAAGCAATCTTCAGAATTAATGGTTTATTTCTTTTCCCTTTTAAAAGCAATCAAAAAAATAATATTTTTATTATAGATTTTAACGACGGCGATGACTGATAACGTCGACCTCCCAAATAAGCCTCGATATGATTATAATCGAGCTGATGAATACCTTCACAATATTTTAACTACCGTTAATGTCCCAGATCCAAGTGCACAAATATTTTCAACTAAAGGCCATTTGACTGCCGGTCAAGTTGATAACTGTGTCGCTCATGTTTGTACACAACCATTACCCTCAACGGAGGACACAGATAATGCTTGGACGGAAGCTGATGTTTGGGCTGTTAATATAACGTATGCTTTTTATCTTTTTATTTATTTTAAAAATGAAACTCAAAACAAATAAATAAAAATTTATTTTTATTTTTCAGTGAACCAATTGATTATCAAATTCAAATGACACCCAATGGTTTTAAATGGCAATCAACAAATTTTATGTTTCATCAATCGTTAAGAAATGAATTTGTTAAGAAAAGTATACAAGCTTTTAACCTTCAAAAATAAAAATATAAATAGCATGACATCTTCTTTTTTTTTGTGATAAAATTCTGAGCTTTTTGTGGCAATGAACTAAAATTAAACTTTCTTTTCCTTTAATGACTAAAAAATAAATAAGATCTCTAAAAATAATTTTGTTAATGTGTGTTCAAATAAAAATAAATTTAACAAAAAAAATCTTTAAAAATAAAAACTCATAGAAATTGCTATAGTTTATAAAGTTGTTTCTTGAGTGTCTCAAAGTATCTCTCTTCTCAAACAAACAAAAGAAATCCATATTTCTTAAAAGACCATTTTACTCACTCCGCTCCAATGGATTCTAACAAAAGATTAAAGCGCAAGGAACTCAAAGAAAATATAGGCATAATGTAAGCTTATGCAAATTTCAAAAAGTATTGACCGGACATTGCATTAGCGCATTTCTGCATCCTGAATGATCTGCCTCAAAGGCTGAAAGAAAAATAAAATGAAATGACTATTTTTCAAAAAAAGAGCAGCTTTTGCCTATGCATTTGACTCACATTCATTATCCTTTTCTGGCTTTGATGGACGGGAGAAAGTCGTTCCATTTTCTTCTTCTTCTCCCTCTCCACTCCATTTTAAAAAGTCAAAATAAACTTGCCAATGCTGTTGCTTTCTAGTTTTGGCACCCTTTGGGAAAGAAACAAAAAAATAAATAAAAATTCTTAATTTCGTAAAAAAATTTCTTTATCTGTCCAAACTCACATTTGTTTAAAAAACTAAAAAACTATTCCAAAAAAATTTATTTCACCAAATGCTTCAAAAATAATTTTTATATCTTTTATTTATTTTTTTCAATCTGCTTCTTTTTGATTTGCTTTATACTTACTAACTTTTAAAAATCCTGTAGTCATAAAAAATTTAATATAAACTCAATTCAATTTCGCGCTCAACTAAAAAAAAATATAAAAAATAAAGAAGAAGCGGATGATCGTCGTTAGTCGTCTCCTAAATGGTACACAAACTAAACTACCTTTTTTTTATTGCATCCACAAAAAAAAAAGAAAGATGCAGGTGGTGATAGAGTCCAGAAAAAGTAGTTAGTTAGTTAGTCGTCGCTCCTTTTTTCTCCTCCTCCTCTATCACCTACTTAGCCAATTTTTTTTTTCATTTTTAAACAGTCAATTTTTTTGTTGCTTTGTTTGTTTTAGGTCCAACCAAAATTTTTTCAAAGAAGGAGAAAAAAAGTAACAAATAATAATAATAAAAAACCTTCCTTTAAATTGATTGGAAATTCAAAGACTTCAAAATCTATTTTTTGTTTTATAGGTTTTTTGTTTTAATGAATTCTTTATCAATCAAAAAAAAATTATTTGTTTTATGTTTTTTATATGCATACCTAACTCACTTTTTTTTTACTTTGATGAATGTTATTCTTTCATTTTTTTATTCTCACTTGTCTGTGTTATGTGTTTTTTTTCTTCTTCTCCCATACCTTTTTTTACTTTTGTTTTTGTTTGCATTTTTAAAGAGACTTTGACAAATTTATTATTGCAACATTACCATTTTTTTAAATTTGAAATATTTCTTCCCTCATTCTCTCTTTCTTCGGAAGCCACTTGACAGTAAAGTCATTGTTCTTCTTTAAAAAAATATTTTGAAACCCTTCCTTTTTGAAGCTTAAAGCTTAAGCTCCATTGAAAGCGCAACATTGTCCATTTTTCTATTTTTTTTTACAAGCTTCTTTTTATATTTATTTCTTTCTTTCTACCAAGTAAAAGTGTCCAATGAATGCCATTGGCAATAAAAAACTCCAAAAAAGGGACAACAACGACGACAACAAGACGACGAAGACAAAAAAAATGCAATCAATAAATGCCACATTTTTTCCAACAAAAAAATGGAAAAATGGAGAGAGAAGAGAAAAGCCACAACGAGTGTGCCATGGAGCCGCCGTTCTTGTCTTGACTAACAAAAAACTATGTATGGATGAAATAAAATGGAACAAAGCAGAAAAACATAAAAAAAAATAGTGAAGAAAGAAAGCCATCAATGGTTTATTTTAGTTTTCTTTTTCCGGTTTTTCTTTTTTTTCCAATTCCATTTCATTCTTTTTTTTATAATTTAAAAAATGATTTACAAAAGTTTTTTTTCTTTTTTGCTTGAAGGACATCAAAGAAAATATTTTCATTAATAATTCTTTAAATGAAAAAAATGAGTAAGAATTATTACTCTTTTTTTTCTCCTTTTTTGTCGTTGGCTTTTTTTATTGTGTGCGGCTTTTTTCACGGACAGAAAAAGGTTGTAAAGCAATTGTGTGTGTTGAGTAAGTAACCTTGGCTCCAGTTCTTTTTCTCTTTCACTATTTCACCGATGATTTAATTGTTTTATTAGATTTTTTTTGTAAAAAAAATTAAATGTTAATTTACTTTCTCCTAAAATAAATTAATCTTATTTTATCAAAAAATAAAAATCGCTTTCAAAAGTGAACGCAAAAAAAAAAACAATTTGTTTTTGTTGTTTGTTTGTTTTTTCTAAAAGCGTCGGTGCGCTTGAAAGTGAAAATTGAAACCTTTCTCATTTTTCACGAAAAAAAAAATACACAAAGGTAAAAAAAAGAAAAGAAAAAAGAGAAAATTAGCTACTCACATTCGCGTGAAAAATAAAAAATAAACTTGTTTTTAACGTGTTGTTGTCGTCGTCTGCAAGATAAAAGAGAAGGTTCTTCCCTCATCCATCGTTGTTGTCGGTCTCTCTTTCTTTTTATATTTCTCGCGCAAGTCTGACGACATCATCATTCAATTCATAGAGAAAGAATGAATGCAATGAGCATGTGTAACTAACTAAAAACAACTTTATTTTGGATCGAGTTCATTTCGTTTCTCGCATTTTTTTTATTGAGTCCCTTTTTTCCCTTTTTCTTGCGTGTGTATATCCAACCAAAATATTCGAAAAATGTTTGATTTACTCTATTTTTTAAATTTGAAATTTTCTCTTTTTTGAAAAAAAAATTAATCGACAATCAACGATCTCAATTTATTATTTATTTATTAATTAAAAAATATTTTAAATAAATTTTTTACCGGTAAAAAATGGTTATTTAAATTTTACTTTCCCTAAATAAATTAATAATATGTTAAAATCTACTTTGGATAAAGTGAGTCTTATTAATTACTCTCCAAAAAGTTTATTTAAATTTTTTAAGGTAACGAATGATGCGGGTCTAGTCACTCCATCATGTTTAGGATTTCGAGTGCTTGTAGCAAATTCAAATAATGAAATAGCAACTTCCGGTGTTTTACGATTTGTTGGTGAACTTGATGGTCAAGATGGGTTATTTTGTGGTGTAGAACTTAGCGAGGCTTATGGAAAAAATGATGGCTCATATAAAGGTTCGGACACTCTTTACAAATTTTTACAATGCCTCTCCCAAATTTTTCACAAACGTATGAATGACCAATTCTAAGCAATTTTTCAACAACAAAAAAATACAAAGAAAGAAATGACCAACCACTTTTAAAATTTTGCTATTCTCCTCCACAAAAAAATATTTTTAACAAAAAATAAAAAAAGAAAAATAATAATTTGTGTTTTTACAGGCGAATACTTTTTCCGGTGTCCAACAAATCATGGTCTCTTTCTTCCAATTCATCGAGTTCGTTTAGCTGAAAAGCAACAACAACAAAGACGACAATCTCAACAATCTAAAATGCCCATACAACGTCCAGATGTGAGTAATAAAAAAATAAAAAAATAGTTTAGTATCAAATTTTTTGTCTTTTTTTTTGTTTGTGGGTCATAGGTTTTTAGCTTTTGCTTGCTTGATTTTTTTCATTTTTATTTTTCGTTGCTTGCGGTTTATGTCTATTTGTTTGTTTTGCTTTTAATCAATTTTTTTAATGGGGTTTATGGTTTTTAGCGATTGATAAAATCAGTTTTTCCTTCAATTAATACGAGTTTAATTGGAAGTCAACTTTCAATGGATGTAAGCATGATGTCCACAAATTCATCGAATTGGGTAAGTTTTTTGCTTGGAATCTTTTTTAACCTTAAAATGCTAGAATTCGAGACTTTTCAATTTTTTAAAAACTAAGGCTTTTTTCTAACAATTCTCGTTTGCTTTTTCCAATTTACAAAACTAATAATTTTCTCGTTTTTTCACTCTTTTATGATCCAAAAATGAAAAAAACGGCGACATAAAAAATCATTTCCTATTTTTCTTTTGTCTCATTCACACATTTTTTATTTTTTATTTTTAAGGTGGAAACAAGCGACGATGATGGTGATAATATGTTTGATTCATGTACAACTTATAATGTTGCTCGTGTAAGCTTTCTTTCACTTTTTATTATTATTGAAAACTAAAAAAAACAATTAATTCTTTTTTTGTCTGAGGAGGAAGAAAAAATAGCACTAAACGCGTTTAATAACAAATATCAAAAAAGATGGAAAAAAATGCGAAAAACATAAATTTTTTCACGGAAAAATAATTAACAGCCACATTATTGCCACAGAACTGATTTATTTTGATGCGAAGCTTTTCTTTTTTTTGTCAGGTTGCCTTTGCTTTTTTTAAAATTTTTAATGCTTGATACTTTTAACTATTTTTTTTAACTTAATGGAAAGTGGAAGGAGCTTTGTTGTTATTATCAAGCCGCCAACTGCTTTTTTTTACCGAAACAACTACGCCCACTGGCATTTTTCATTAAATAAAAAAAAAACTTCTTTTTTTCAAAGGTTAATTTTTTTCACGGATTTGTTTTTTGCTTTTTCGAAGATAAAAAAATCTTATAAAAAACTTGCTATTTAAAAAATGGAATAAAACTGAGGTTTTTTATTGTTTTTATTATTACTTTAGCCTCAATTTATGTTACAAGAAATAGAGGATCCTCGACCATTATTTGCAATGGATGAAGATGATTATAGTCCCACAAGTGACACAAATGTTCCAATTGATATGTTTTCAAATGGAAATAGTAAGTTTTCTAGAAAAAAAAGTTTCTGGAAGCCAAAAATATTAATCGTGTGCTATTTATAACTTTAAGTTAGTACAAGCTATGTTGTAACAAATCCAATGATGAATCGACACGATCTCCCAATAATTGGTACCCCTCCAGTTACCGATGATCTTGAAACTCCTTTAGTTGAAGAAAATCCAATCAATGGAAATTTTATACATCAAACAACCGTTAATAATTATGCGATATCTCAAAATTTTATTGCTTCTAACCCCGCTGAAAAAACTTCCGTAAATAAAACTCCAGAAAATAAAATAATTAAAAAAAGTAAATCACCAATAAATAATTCTAAAACTCAAACAGCCGCCGAGCCCGAAACCCCTCAGCAACGGGAAAAGCGTGAAAAAAAGCAAAGAGTTAGTTAACTGTTTATTTCTTGATCAAAATTTTTATTTTTTTAATTTTTTTAGGTTTCATTACGAGAAATGATAACAGCCCCTCCACCACCAAAGTTGCCGGATAAACCTAAAAAAATTTCCAAGCAACAACAATTGATGGATCAAATATTAAATAATATGAAAGAGCAAAAAGAACCCCCGAAAAAGCAAGCAAGGCCAAAGTTATCCGATCTTTGGAGTCAACCACCAGAGAAGACGACAGAAAAATCTTCTGCCGCCGAAGGAGAAAGAGGAGAAGAAGGTGGCGACGAAAATGGTAAGGATATTATATTTTTTTCTTCTTTTTTTTGCAATTAATGGACCATAAATTTTCTATCCTTTTTTTGTACATAGTTTTTTTCCTACGCTTTTTTTTAAATATTAATTTATTTTTATCTCTCATTTGTATATATTTTTTTCTTAGATCCTTTTCTCCATATTTTTTTCATTTCTATCGCTCGCTTGCTTTTTTCTTTTTGTTATTTGATCTTCCATTCACAAATTTGCTATTATTTATCGTTTTTCGTTTCTTTTAAATTTCCCTAAAACGGTGTACTTCACTAATAATAACTAACTAAATAACGGAAATTGAGATATTTGTCGTCGAGATCATTTCTTTTTTTTTGTTGCTTATATTTTTAGTTATATATGCTTTTTATACTTTATAAACAATAATACACATTAATAGTGTAAACTCTCTTTTTTTTTTAAAAAATGAGAGTGGAAAAGCTGCGCTTTAGCCCTCCTTATTTTTTTTCTTTCAAGTATCTCCACTTCCACTTTTGACAGCTCTCTTCTCCCGATCTCGATTTTCACAAATAAGCACTTTTTTAGTTGGTTATTGTTTTTCTTTTTTTCTTTTTTCTTTTTTGTTGTTGTTGGTCAATTACTTATGCAAATCGCTCTTTAATGTTTGTAGAGTGTTTAGGCTGCTAATAAAAATAAAAATGAGTGACAAAAAAAGTTTTTTCCTTTATTTCGCTAATGCTTTAAATTTTTTAAACTAAATTAACCTAATTCACAAAACTTTTGAGCTTCATAGTTTTTGTATTTTTGCTCGTCCAAAAAAAGCTTAACTCACCTTTTACAGCGACAGCTTTAAAATGCGAAAAACTGTAAATGCAGCAAAGGCTTTTTGAAGGTCATCGCTATTTTGCATAAAAAAGAATTTAAAACCGCCGCCAACGTTGGACATCGATTGTCATCGATACTTTCTTTCATTTCTTTGATTTTTGGTTTGCTTCCGATCGGTTTCTTTCTTAAAAAATTGATTATAAAAATTTCTTTTTTGCCACTATCTTTTTTATTCCTTTTTATGTGCGGCAATTTTTGCCTCGTCGCTGAGGTCATTTATTTTTACAATCCTTTGGTGATCGTTTTTTCATGTAAAAAAATTTAAAAGGCCAAGAAAAAAAAATGAAAAAATTTTAATTACTTTTCGGCATTTTTTTCTTTTTCTTGAGTTTGAGTTCACGCATTTCTTTTTCTTTCTTTTTTTTCTGGAGGGGTGAGAAGCAGCATTAAAAGCAGAAGACGGCAAAAAAGACAAAAAATGGGATGGAGAGTTAAGTTAAGCCAGTCACTCGCTCACTTCAATGGGCATTATTTTTAAGCCGTCGTCTAAAAACGAAACAAAAAAAATACAGCTTTCATTCTCACAAATTTTTCTCTCTCATTTTTTGTTGGTTTTTTTTATTATTTTTTGCATAAAAAATATTTTTTTCCTCCAAAAGTCTACCTTTTCAAAAAAACATGAAGAAAAAAAGACACATAAAAGTCAAATCTATTTAATTTTAGTGCTTTTTTTTATTTTTTATTTTATTGCATCGTATTATTATTATTTTAATGGATAGATACTTTTTTATTCATAAGCTTTTTTGTTTGGCCTTGTCCTTGGTTTTGGTCGGTCAAAAACTACGTCTTTTTTAAAGAAAAAAACTTGAGCAAAAGACAAAAAATAAATAAACATGCCTTTCTTTAACTTTCTTTTTTTTTGTGTGGCATTTCATCATTTTCTTTTCTTCTTTTTTTTTCTCGGCTGGCGCCTTAAGGGAATTATTTTTTTTGTTTGAAGCAAGCCGAGACTCTCAGAAACTTACACTCATGTTTTTGTGTGTGTTTTTTTGTTGTTGCGAAAATCGTTTTTTGCTAATGTCTTATTTCCTTTTCTTTTTTTTCTCTTTTTTTTGAATTTCTTTTTATCTTATTTCAATTCATTTTCCCTAAATTTTAGATATGACTCAACAAAAAAATGAAGATGAAAAAAATAAACGAGCTTTGAAAGCTCTCAATCATCCACCAGCGAAACCCAGGAATCCACCCAAACCTCGACAATCTTTATTACCTCCAAAAATTACTGCTTCTGCCACTCCTAAATCAGCAACCGCTGAAAATAACGAAACTGGTGAAGGAGTAAAAATGCGAACTCCATCCACAAAAAATGTTTCTGGATTTAAATATGGTCCAGAAACAACGAAAACTACTCCACGAAATTCTCAAACCGACGGAAGTTCTGGAGCAGAATCGGAAACAACGCCCGTGGCTGCAGGAAAAACAAATGGAAAGCGAACTTCTCGCTTGGCACCTTCATCAACAACAACTCGAAGACCAGGTTCACAAATTTCTGTAGCATCTTCAAAATCTTCCACAACTTCAAAAGTCCCTCATTCTTCTGCCACAACAGCAGCGAATTCCATTCGAACAAATAATACATCCAAAACAGCGAAAACAATTTCTTCGACAACAAAACCAATAAAAAAGCCAAATGAATTTGAACGAAAATTAATTCAACATTACAAACGAGTTTCACGAATTTCAACGGTAATGAGTTTAGTTTCGGGTAATCTAGCCGTTCAACTTAATGCTCTTACATTTAAATATAATCTTGGAAATGATACAATTGCAGCAAAAAATTTAGAAATTAATCATCTTCAAATTTCATCCAAAAATTGTAAGTTTAAGAATTCAAAGATTAACGAAAAATTCATGGAAAAATTATTTATATTTGGGATATATCTTTCCATTTTTCGATTGTCGAGCACGTGACTACGCTTATCCCAGGTTGAAAATAAGAAAATTTAAATTTATTAAAAACTGATTTTTTGATTATTATTTTTTCCATTTCTTTCCGTCTCCAACCAACTAAAATGCGGGAGAGAGGCGGAGGTTAAAAGATGCACCGCCTTGCGCCTCTTTTTTTTTTAATATTTACATTTACATGAAACGACGCACATTTCAAGATTTAAGAGTCTATTTCCCATCTACTTCTCGCCACCCTGAAGTAGTGTAGTGCTTTAATAAATAAAAAAAAAAATAGAAGCGATTATCGACAAAAAAATTTAAACGGTTTAATTTAATTTCCTGCAAACATTTTTATTTACTTGTCCAAAAATTTTTTAATTTTGTGGCCTCAAGTGATACATTAAATTATTTCTTGAAAAAAGTTTTTGAACTATGGCATTTTTAATTAATATTCCATCAACAAAAGTTGCAACCCGCGCATATACAGCCTCAACCATTTGTTTTGCATTAGTTATAATATGTTCAGCATTTTGTCTTTGCATAGAATGTGACGCTAAAAAATGGCTTACACTAAATATTTTTATTGTTACTTTGGCAATTACGCCTTTAATTGTATTTCGTTTTGCAGTGGAAGAATCATATAAAGAGCAAATCAAAACTCTTCATGAACAACATAAAGAAGAGGTAAGTAAATTACAATATTTATTTTTTTGTGTTTTTTACAATCAAAATTTTTTGAAAATTCCATAATGAGTTATAATCCCAATTTTTCTTTGGAATTTTCTCTGCAATTTTATAGCCATTCTAAAATTGCCATTTTTATTTGAAACTTGACAGACCCTAAAAATTCAATAAAGAAAAAAATATTTTGTTTACCTTTTTTTAATGTCTTAAAATTTATTCAATTTTACAACTTTTTGATAGCTTTTTTTCTTTCTGATTAAACAAAAAAAAATGATTGCGTTTCTTCTATTTTTCCTCTAAAAAAATTGCAAATGAGATGGACGATATTTTAAACCAGATTCATTTTTTTGTTGCAAGAATTTATCTTCACTTTTTTTTCGTAAAAAAAACTGCCTACAAAATCCAGTCAAGGATCCATCCATTTCGATCCTCATTGGTTTTTTTTAATATATAAAAACAGCTTTTTTTTCACACTCCAAAAAAGTGATTGAGGGAAGAAGAAAAAAAAATCAAAAAAATCAATTTTTTTATTACTA
The DNA here is from genome assembly GCA_028622995.1 of Panagrolaimus kolymaensis. Lineage (NCBI taxonomy): Eukaryota > Metazoa > Nematoda > Chromadorea > Rhabditida > Panagrolaimidae > Panagrolaimus > Panagrolaimus kolymaensis. The sequence continues at coordinate 630,873 of JAJQJQ010000031.1, forward strand.
AAAAAAAGTGAAGAAGGATTTTTTTTCGAGGAAAAAAGATAGATTTCAAGGTTTGATAAGTAACTCTCAACTCTCGACAACGCAATTCTCTCTCCTCTTTTTAACACCCCATCTTCTTTTATTTTTTCATTTCCCTCTCTCCAATAAAAAAGGCTATCTTTTCCAAGGATCTATGTGGACACCAATCCTTAATTTAAATTTATAAAAAAAAGATTTGACCTAAATTTAAATAAATAAACTATAAAAAAATCAATGGGATGAAGAGAAAATTAATAATAGCTTTAAATTTTCTTTTAGCTTGAAAAATTGCGTCAAACCAAGGATGCAGAATACCAACAAATTATTAAAGAATTAAAGCAAACTCATTTAGCAGAAATAGATGATCGTGATGTCAGTTATTTGCAAGTGGATACAGAACTTAAAGAATCTCAAAGAAAAATTCAAGAATTGAGGAAAGCTTTGAATGAAGGAACAGACGCTAAAATTACGGTATGAAACTGAAAAAATTTGAAACCTCAGTAAATAAATATTTTGGCTTTAGACGCTGAATTTGGAAATTAAAAGTCTCCAAGATATGCTTGAAATTAAAAATAAAGAAGCCACAGAATTACTTAAATCCAAAAATCGATTGGTTGCACTTCAAGAAAAATTCGATGAACTTGAAAAGGATTTCAAAGCCCTTCAATGCGAACACGAACAAGAATCATATAATTTCAAAATGAATCGTGATGTCAATAGGTAATAATAATAGCACACGATTAAAAAAATGTCAGTCATGCAACGAAATATAATTATATAATTTTTAGATCTCTTCGAGCTGAAAACAATAAAAAAGATTATAAAATTGAAGAATTAACATTTAAAATAGATAAATTAGAAAAGCGACAAAAAATTTATCAACAACGAATTGATGAACTTGAAACAACGAATCATGCGAGTGGCTTAGCAAATAATTCATTCCTTGAAGGTGGAAGTTTTAATAATAGTTTTATTGAAACTGATCATGATCACGATCAAGGTGATTCATCTGAAAATGATACAGAAGATTCAGACAAAATAAAACGAAGGAGTTTACTTTCAACTTATCAAGAAGCAGGGCGAAAAGCCATGGTTGAAAGCGTCCATCAAGATGTCATTCATTGTCCTGAAGGGAAATATCATGGTTCGTTGTTTTTATATTATTTTTCTTAGTTAATTAATTTAAATATTTTTTTTTGTAGAAGAAGACGAAGATGAAAATGACACAGCCTCGCAAGATACGCCTCAATTAGAATCAGATGATCCAGAAACTTTTTAGCTTTTTTTATTTTACAAATTTTTTAACGACACAACTGCTTTGGTTTTTAGCTTTTTTATTTTATTTTAAAGTGATCTCACACACGGGAATTTTAAATATATAAATTTTATTTTATAAAGCAAGGTTTAACTTTTTTTAATTTCCATTATGAAAATAAAGTGCTTATTTTATTAAAAATGTAAACATTTTTAAATTTTTATTTTTGGCATTTGATTAAAATTAAAATAAAGTGAGAAAAAATTATAACAAAATGAGAAACAGAAAATTTATGACATACAGGACAAAAATTCAAAAAGTGGAAGAATTTAAGAACCATGTGCCTTGGTTCCTCGATTTCTCAGAGATTCATATGCAATAGGTTCACAAATATGAACTTTTTTAATAATAAAACATTGTTTACCATCAACTTCTGTCTCAAAATGTCCATTGAGAGAATGTTTAAGACGCTTACAATTTGCACAATAATAAATAGCTGATTTTGGAGTTACTTGACTAAAATTGAAAATATAACATTTTCCACACGATGCAAATGTAACAACTTTGGAATGTTTACAACCATCACGAAACTCAAATTTATAATATCTGTGGATGACGTACGGAGGTTTTTTAGAATTTGTTTGAGGGGTTTGAGTTGTTGTTAACGTAAATCTATAATAACAAAATTTAGATTAAAATTTAGTCAAAGCCAACTTGAAAAACATACTCTTTACAGTCGATTTCTTCTTCTTCTTCAACTGTGGCATCTGATTTATCATCTTCTTCACTTTCCAATTCATTCTTGATGCGAGCTGGTCGTTTTGCTTCTGGACAGAGAGAGCTACAAATATCAGTAACAGGCCTTTTCTTCCTCAACTGAAAACAAAAAATGACTTTAGCAAAATGCAGTTAAAAAAATGTTTTCTTACTTCATATTGGTGAGAATTAACACCACTTTGATTATCTTCAGCGGAAAGGGAAACATCGAAATCTTCTTCTTCAGTAACAATTGGCACTTCAACTTCACAATTATCAATAAAAGAATGATCCGCTTTATTTTGAAGTTCATAATTCAAAGAACTGGAAACATGAGAAGCATCTCCGTTTTCAATCGCTAAATTTTTGTTAACATTGGTAGTTTCAAAAACAAGGGAAGGTTGATGTTCCGCGTCGCTATCATTAGTAATATTTATTGTGGATTTTGGCTGTGAATGAAAGGGCATTGTTTCTTCAATTTGTAATTCTTCAATGATCTAAAAAAATAAATAAAATATATATCTTTATTGGAATTTAAAGAAAGATTTTAACTTGATTCGTGGTATTAGTATCATTTGGAGCAAAGAACCTTGCAACATTATTCCAGTTTGCTTTTAAAGCCTGAAGTTCATGTTCCAATTTATCAATCTAAAAATTATTTGCATTTAAATATATGACAGCCTTAAAAATAATGCATTCATACCTTTAGCTTTTGTTCATTATTGTTAGTTCGAACTTCAGTTAATTCCGTTTGAAGCCCATTGACTTCAACTCGTAAGCCATCTTTTTGGATAATGCTTTCATGGTACTAAAAATAAAAAAGTTATATATAATATATTATTTATGAAAGCAACTCTTACATCATTCGAAAGTTCAAAATAATTTGATTGAAGCATAACAAATTCATTTTGCTTTTCTTCAATTTTCGCTTTTGACAATTCGTTTTCTTTCTCATTGTCATCTTTGATTTTCGAATGCTGAACCATTTCATTTTCATAATCAGTTTTCATTTCTGCAACAATATTTAAAAGTCCATTATTTTTCTTTTGTTCACTTTCCAATTGCCGAGTGAAATCAGAAACCTTAATAAATAAAATTTTATCAAGAAGGTTTTAAAAGAAAATTTAACGGTGTTACCTTTTCAAAAAGTTCCGCATTTGTAGCTTTCAATTCATCGTTGATATTTTTCAAACAAATATTTTCCTGATCCTTCTTTAAACTATCTTGAAGAGAGGCTTCAATAATTTTATTCTTTTCATTTATTTCAAAAGCCAAATCCACTTTTTTTTCTTGAACCCGATTTCGTTCTTTTTTCATTTCTTCATAATGAAATTTGCAACGCGAATGAACATCATTGTCATACTCGTACTTGATTTCATTGGGTTCTGTTAAATTTGAGGCAATACTATCGCCCGAAGTGGATTCGGGTCGAAGAGATGATTGATTTGAAAGTTGTTTTTCAATAAAACTTTCCATGATTTACGTTCCTCAGAGTTTTAAAATAAAAACATACTTTATTTTTAATTTTTAAAATTAAATTAATAAAATTAAAATACGCGGAAATAATTTAAAAAAAAATTAGTGGTTTAATAGCTGAGAAAATAAAAAAAGCCGTCGTAAAAATCTTCCAATTTTATTCCATTGCGATTGAAATCAATCGATCATGATAAAAAACAAACAAAAAAATGCAACATTTGACGCTAAAATTTTAGTTGAAATGTAGGTGTACATTTTTTTCTTTCGCGAACACTGCTGCTTGTTCTTCCTTCCTTCTTTTGTTCTTTTGCAGTTTTAAAAATTTGTTGTTTTTTTCCTTTTTTATGCTTCAATCAAATGTCGTCGATTTTATTATTAAAAAAAGGCAAAATAAGAAAATTTGTTTGAAAAATAATCAAATATTAATTATTTACAATCTAAATCTAAAGGGCCTTGTTGATTAGATTCGATAAAACGAATATATTCGATATGTTCCTACCAAACTTTGGGCAATTTATTGTTTTTTTTGTTAACGTCTTTTTTGTTTATCGATCAATAAAATTGAAACAATGGCCACTTCATTTTTTCTTTTCCCCTTTCTTTCGCTTTTTTTTTCTTTGTGCATGTTTCAAATCAATCTTTTTTGTTTTAAAGAAAAACGAACGAATGTCACTTTTTCCAATTTTTAAAAGGTTAATGTCATAAAAAACACCATTGAAAAAGGAAAAAACAAATTATTTGGTTTCATAAAAAAACTTAAATTTGTTTGTTACAATTTTTTTTAAATTTTGCATTTTTCATAAAAAAGATAAATCCGAAACGATTTTTGTCTCTACACTCGATTTTTTGGACAAAAGTTAAATTTTTCCAAATTTTGACTCAGAAAATGAAATATTTAAATAAATAAGATAAAAAAAATCAATCAAAACTCATCAATATTTTAACCTATGAAGAACGTAGTTGCATAAAACTGATTAAAAAAATGCGTTAATTGATTGCTGAAAGTTTGACAAAAAAGAGAGTTTAATTTTGTTGATATTGTCATTTCCCATTTTTGCTAACACATGTTTTTTTATGAAATGATTAAAAGATTTATAACTTTTCAAAGAAATAAATAGAAATTGGACAAATATGAACACAGATCTTGAAAATAGAGATTGGATTTAAAAAAAAGGATTTTAAGTTTAAAATGTTCGAAAAAAAGTTGATTAAAATTTTACACAAAAAAGATATGTACATTTATTGCAAGGATTATTTTTCCTTTTTGTATTATTAATGGTTTGGCGACGCATTAAAATATCTCTCCACTAAAATTTTTAATATTGGCTCGTAAAATTGGATTTGATAGGCATTTTGGAAAGATAGAGTTGAGTTAATTGAAGTGAGGCGCGGTTGCTGTTTGGTTTGATATTTGAAAATATTTTTAAACTATTAATTTCTCCAACAATTAAACTTATGTACGATGATGCCAAAAAATTCTACCAAAATTGTGGGTCAGGTTGAGAATTTAAAAAACCAAATGCTTCTAAATTTCATGAATGTTTTATACCTTTGTGGGCAAAGAAGAAAGCTTTTCCAGAGTTTAAAAAATTTATTTCGGTAAGTGTACAGAAATATTATTATTTTTTTGCATAATTTTTAATTATAGAATTACATGGAAATCAATGGTATTATATGAGTTGAAGATTTAATTGCTGGCATTCCAAAGAATAAAGTTAAAAAAATAAAAGGATATTTTATATATGAAGTATCTGATATTATAGCTTATCTGTAAATTTACAAGTTAAATAAAAAATTTCATTTTTATTTTAAATAGCTTGCTTCAAAGCATCGACTTTTGAATGTTCTTTCTTCACTCTCTTGATTCTAGTTTGTTTGTTGAACATGTTTTATTATTGTTTCGATAGACATGGATATAGTTTTCTTTTTGTTGCTTGAATCATTTCATGAATTTATCGTTTAAAAAAGATTTTATATAGGTTACTCTTCGACCATGTAAAACAATGGCTTGACAACAGCTAAAAAAGGTTTCAATTTTAACGTTTTGAGTAAATATTGCGGCTATTTAAATAAAAAAATGGTCGGCACAGGAAGACACGAAAATTTATATAAAAGCAGTTCAATGGTTCAAGCATTCATGTATTCTACAACCATGATTTGGTTTTTGACTTTTCCAATCGTTTATTTTGGGGCTCTTGTGATTTCACAGTCTCCAACAACTATCACTGATAACGAATATAAAGAATTTTTAACTTTAATGGAAAAATCAAAATATAACATTTCTAATGTTACTGAATCAAAAGTTCGTCTAGAAAATTTTCGCAAAGCCAAGATAGAGTTGCAAAAATTGCAAAATGAATACAAAAATGTTAGTTTTGCTCTAAACAAATTTGCTTTGATGTCAGAAAATGAGCGACAGAATGTAAGTTTCTTGTTTTTTATAAATTTTGTCAAATGGATTTTAGTATTTTAATGGATCCATGCCAGAGAACCAAAATTTTCCTTCCCGAGCAAAGCGAAGCGCTCTCGATAACAAATGGTCCACATCCATCCCAACTTCATTTGATTTTCGAACATATGGCAAAGTTTCAGCTGTTAAAGATCAAAGAACCTGTGGTTCCTGTTGGGCTTTTTCTGCTACGGCTGCAATAGAATCCCAATTTCTTCTTCGACGAAACCAAACTTTAGATTTATCTGAGCAATATTTAGTAAGCTGTGATACTCAATATTCACTTCAATGCAAAGGTGGTTATACTACCCTTGCTATGAATTATGTAAGTAAAAATGGAATTCCCCTTCATACATGGGCAAGTGGGTGTGTCGAGATTTTTTTTCTAGCGGTACATCAAGAAATTTAACAAAGTGTTACGAAGTGTAACGAAGTTTAACAAAGTGCTACAAAATCTTACAAAGTTTAACAAAGTGCTATAAAGCTTTGTAATATTGCGCAGATCGATAAAAGCAATATGCGAGTATTTTCCACGTTTTTGGTTTTTAATATTATATTAAAGTTTCCTTATTCTATTTGTCAAAAAGAAAATGATACCATTAAAATTAAACTTTTCATTATTTTTTTCTTGTAATGCTTGTATGCTTTTACTTAATGAACTTAATAGCCGTTCTATTCCAAACTTGGCGGACGGATAATGAATTAGAGAATTAGTTTATAAGCTTAAACTTAAGGGTTGCAAATTGCAATGTAAAAATGATGATTCTTACACAATTCTGCTTTTTAAATTGCATCCGAAAAACACAAAGCCATTAATGACCCCGCATTTTGCTTATAACTGATTTATTTAAAAAAGATTTTATGGTAATTCTAAATTTGAATTCAAATTTGACGATAGCAAGCTTAGTTATTTCGTTGAAGGCAAGAGCGAGATGACAATGATCGAATTTTTACAAAAGGAAGGCAAAACACAAATGATGACCATGCAATCCATCCTCATGCTTTAATATAATTAAAAATAAATAAAAATGACAAATCAATTAGTGCAAAGCTTAATGATTTTAAATATGCTCATCTTGATGCTCATGGAGATCCAAAAAAATAAGGAGTGATCTTAATTTATTTTTTGTTTTGTTTATTTTTAATCATTTGAAATAAATCTTAGAAGAAAAAAGAAAAATAATTCAATGTTTTTTTCTTATTTTTGCTATGAAAGAAGAGAAAAAATAAGTGACAAATTCTTTTAAGTAATGAAAAAAATAAAAGAAAAAATCCTAACTTTTTGGAGAAGAGTATATGCTTCGACTTTGACTCTCTAATCTTCGAATAAAAATGCGCTCTTTAAAAAAATATGTATTGCGAAAATTTGATTCTTAAAAATTATGAATTTTGAGGCAATAATGAAGGATTGAGCGGACTTTTACTTCTGAAAAAAAAGTTCTATGTAAAAAATTGGGAAGTCAAATATTTTCTTTCTTTCGTTGAGAAAAATACAACCGACGACTTTTTTGTTTTTATCAAAAAATGAAAACGACAAATAATAGAAAGGAAATATGGGGAAATATTAGTTTAAAAAAAGAATTTTGTTCCATTTTTAGTAACAAACTAATGAAAAAAGATGCTCAAAGTTAACAAAATAAATTTTTGAAATTTTTTAAATATAAATAAACTTTTAGTTTTTTTGGAAAAAAACTTTTTTGCTGGAAAAACAAGCATTTTTCGAAATTTCTAAAATTTTTAGCGGTACGTCGGCAAAAAACCCAGCGGTACGCCGGTACGTCAGGGTGTGTCAAAACACACCCTAACACACCCTGTGCCCATGTATGTTCCCCTTGAAAGTTGTTACCCTTATACTTCATCTAATGGAATATGTACATCAAAATGTAATTCCCAAAAATATTATGTTTCGGGTTATCGAAACTTTGGATATAATGAAAGTGACTATCCCTCATACCTATACAATTATGGACCAGCAGTTATGAGTTTTTACATTCCACAAGCTTTCGTTTATTATAAAAGTGGAATAGTGGATGTCCCAAGTTCCCAGTGCAATTCTAACTATAGTGTTGGTTCTCATGCTATGTTGCTTGTTGGATATACAAAAGATTATTGGATTGCAAAAAATAGTTGGGGTACAGATTGGGGTGAAAATGGTTTTGTACGATTTAGACGTGGAACAAATTTTTGTTCTATGACGAGGACGATTGCTGCTCCTTATTTGAGTGATAGCGTAACGACGACAACACCAAAGCCAACTGTTCGAACCACAGCACCAACTTGTGTCGATATGGCTAGCAATTGTGTTACAAATAAATATTTGTGCAACGATAATCTTTATTATGCACTTATGACCCAACAATGCTCAAAAACCTGTGGACGATGTGGTAGCGTTATTGCAACAACTAAGGCAGCACCAACCTGTAAGATTTTCTATTAATAACAAAATTACCATAAATAGTTTTAGGCAATGATTTAACAAATGATTGCCCATCAATGGCATATCTCTGTTCCAATACCACCTATTATACTCTTATGACTCAACAATGCCCAAAGACTTGTGGTCGATGTCCCAGTGGATAATATTATTAAAAAAAATTTAAATATAGAGCCAGAAAATATTCAAAATTTTAGAGTTTATTAGATAAAGAATTTTTTGAGCAAATGCTTTTTATTTAACTAAATTCGTTTAAAATCTTATGAAAACAAGATTATCTATTTTTCGGTAATCAGACCTAATCAAATTTTAAATTTGTTTCTAAGAATAAATTTTTTTTTAAAACTTTTATCAACAAAAACAGAAGAGTCGTCGGTCGCTGGAATAATTAAAACACCTTTTTACAGAAAAACAAGAAAATCATTTAAAAAAAAGAAAAATTTAAAGCACAATAAAATCAACCAAGAAATGGATTAGATAAACACTTGAAAATAGAAACGCAGCCTGTAATATCCCGAACAAACCCGAGATTGCATGTACATGCAGGAATGCAAGGTAGAAGGCTAAGTGGAGGCTAAAATAAAATATAAAATATTTAACATTTAATTGAGGTAAAAAAAAAAAAGCTGGGTAAAACTTACAAACATTTGTAAGCATGTTGCTTGAATCAAAGGTGCACAAAGATTCCAGCTTTCATTTATGGGACAAATTTGGGCAGTCGCTAAAATAATTATTTAATTTATAAATTTATTAGATTTTAAAGTTTTGAATAAACGTTCATAATTAGTTGGTTTTGATTGGGAAAGACTTACCAGTATAAAAAAATACAATAAAGAAAATTGAAATAAGTTTGACATTCATTTTTTTTTTGATTCTCTTAAACCTCAATCCAAAAACTTGTTTTTTAATCCATTTTTTCGTTTCCTTTTGTACACTTTTTTTCTTGCTTTTTTGAACTACAGCTGCAGCTGACCACTCGATATTCAAAATACACATATGATTTGTGAAGGGTCAAACAGGAAATTAAACAAATTTTTTTTATGAAAAAATGTTTGGCAAACAACTAATGTAAATTTGACGTAATTTAATTCAATAAAAAAAAGGAAGAGGAAATAAAAACAGCTACCAATTCGAACTTTTTGTTTCATTAGCTGTAAAAAAATACCATCATGAAAAATAATAAGCATATTTGATCACCTGCGCTTTTTAGTAGCCGTTTCACAAAAAAAAAAAGAAATGACATTGAGCTTTTTTCAAAAAAAATTAATTAAAAAATTACTTATTTAAAAATTTGTTATCGTAAATATAATATTTAAATTTTAAAAAAATTTCTATTAAATGATTGAGATTTAGTATTAAAAAATTCATCATTATGTATATTTTATTCTTAATTTTTTGCATAAAAAAAGTATGTATAGCAGTGTGGAATTATGGGTTTAAAAAAATACATATAAATTATAAGTTTTTGTTGTTTCAAACGTTCACAAGCAGTTCATTTTTTTTCGAGTAGGTTAAAAAAGAAAAGAGGATTATAATCTTAGAAAAAACATTTATTATTGCAGCATGGCTTACTTATTTTTTTCCTTCAGAATGCCAACTAAAAATTAAATGAGAAAAGTTACATTTTTTCTTCCATGGATAAAAAATAAAAAAAGTTAGAAATGTATGAAAAAAAATTTCTCTTATTTTTGATTTTAGTGAATTTTATAAACGCTGTAGAAAATTGGGAATGGCGTTCAACACCTGAATGCCGAGACGTTCAATGTCCTGAAGGATATTCATGCCACAGGTTATAAATTTATTTTATTAAAATTTTTTTAAATAAAAAAAAAGTTTTTTAGACCCAATAATGGAAGCGTTTATTATGTTTTACCAATAATTTGCGTAAAAAATGGAATGAATTTTAATGGAATTTATCCACCTTTGGCGGATTTCGATTCAGATACAAAATCTACTGAAATTATGCACTTCGTGACTTTACTTCAAAATGAGGAAACAACGACTTTAGTTTCATCTCCCATGACACCCATTCCTACAACCGTCTTTTCTATCTTTGATTCGATGCTCGCTATTAAAAATGAAGAAAATACGAAACAAATGTTCCAAATCCTTTATTTAATTTTAGGCTTTGTTACAATTGTTTTACTTTTAAATTTATGCATTTTTGTACAAAATTTAAAATCCCATCATAGAATTAATAGGAAATTTAAAAACCAACGTCCAATAAAATTGTAATATATGAGTTGTGTTTTTTTTTTGTAAGTGAATTGTTTTAGATTCATGTTTCATTACTTACTTAAAAGTTATATAAAAATAGAAAACACAGATTTTTGATTTTTTTCAATTCTCGCGATACAGTATATTAGATTTTGATGTGCGCGAAAAGTTTATTTTACATTAATACTAAAAATAAAAATGTTGAAATGGAATAGAAAGATGCATTTAAAAATAAACTCGTTACAATAATAATTAATGAAAATTGACAATTTTTTTGGCATTAAAAAACATGTCGCGGATGATTCATAAATGGAAAGCGCGCTTTTTCTTTATTTTTACCTTTGGTCTTTGTGCCGTTCATTTTATTTTTGCCTTTATCGGGCTGAATTATTCAAAGCCGCAATCTTAGTTATTCTCACTTTTTTGTTTTCGCGCTGCAGCTGGTGTTTGTTTCAATTTTGTTAATTTTTTTTGGTCTTCCGCAACTTTCAAAAAGAGTCAGTTTGGTTTGCCGTAAAAAGCCAAAAGATCATTCACATCAACCGTGGTTGATCGGAATAAAAACAACTTCGTTTTTTTTCATATTTTCTTCAGTTTGAACATTTGTGATTAAAGAACGTTGTTGTTGTTGGTTAGTTTTTTTGTTAAAAATATTTTATATTTGCATTTTTTATTTATTTATACGGCTATTTTTATTTGGTGTATTAGCTCCAGTATTTTTTATTTTCTGTATTCTGTGTTTTTTATTATTTCTTTATTTTTATCTAAGTTGTAATAATTTGAAATTAATAATATTAATTGGTTCATCAACACCACGGCAGTTTGTTACGATTTTTGGCACTTTTTTACTTTATCCTCTCTTTTGAACGTGAATGAATTTTTGAAATTTTGTCTCAGGAAATTTTTCTTTTTTAAAATTTGCAAATTCGACTTTTTCTTTTGAAAAGAACTTTATTTCAACAACTTTATTCGAGGGGTTTTTTTGTAAGCTTGCTTACGATGCCATAAGTTTAAAATTTAGAAAAAGGTTTGACTTAACGAAAAAATGATTTTATTATTTTTAATGATTAAGAAAAAAGAAAAGAAAAAGGAAGTCTTTGCAAATGAAAAAAAATCACGTAAAAAAGGGAATAAAGTAAAAAAGTTTCAGCGGTTTTTCAAAAAAGAAATGATCAAAAAGCTTCTATATACCATGTTATTGTTTTTTATTTACAAAATATTCTTTTTCTCAAAATTACATCCAAATTCGATCAATGTTTTCACGCTGGATTCTAATCACAAATTATTTCCTGTTGCTTTTTTAATTATTATAATCGAATTTTTATTTTGTATGGGATGTAGTGTTTTTATGGAATTTGTAATGCAAGGACTTCAAAGAAATGTTTTACCAAGACTCGCCAATTACTTATTAAATGAATAAATTTGTAAATTGGAGGAAATTTAAACTGTAACTTTTTTAAATTAATTTTTATTGAATAAATTATATAATAAAAATACCATTATGATAACAATAATGCATTGATTTTAACTCAAATCTCTTCAAAAGCAAACAAACAATATAAAACAAAGGATTTTTGACTTTTTCAATTCCATCGATACATTTTATTAAAAAAAACCTTTTTTCAAAAAAAATTATTAAAAAAGCCAACTATTTTTGAAAAATTAAAAAACATTTCAAAAAAGAGGAAAAGAAAATAACAATAAATCTTGTCAGATTTTCATTACATTTTTAAAAATAATGAACCTCCGGTGCTTGGTTACAACTTTTAAAAAAATTGCTACACGAAAGAAAAAACACAATAAAATTATTTATGCCATTGTAAGCGTTATTTTTTTCTATTTTAAAAAAAATGATTGCAAAGTTTCTGCTACCCTTGCTTAGTTTTATGATTTATAAAATATTTATTGAATGTGAAGTATTTCCAGATATTTGTATAATTAATATAATGTTGGAAGGTTCATATACGAGAATTGTTGGATTTCCTTTTCCTTTGCTATTTTTGATTATCCAATTTTTTTATGCCATGGGTTTTTGGGTTTTATTAGAGTTTTGTTACGAAGGTTGGAAATGGCGAAGAAGTATCAGAGGTGTTCCAGACAATATTTTGATATGTGTCAATCTTAATTTATTTGATAATTAAATTTTTAAATCTTATAGAAATTTTTTTTGCTTTTCTTTGAATTATTTTGAATGAGGAATAAAAAGATATTTAATTTCTGCGACAAAATTAATATTCTTTTTGTTATATAAAATTAATTTGTTGTTGTTGACTCAAAACAATTTTTGAAAGCAAAAGTACTTTGATAAATTTAATTTATATAATTTTATACCAATAAATAGAGAGTACTGGAATTAGTTGAAATTTCATCAAGCAACATAAATCAACTTTTTTGATTCAATAAACACTAATGAAAAATGCTTCATTTTTATTGTTGTTAAACATTTTTTTGGTTGTGGGTCTTTTGATAAAATAAATCATGCTTAAAAAATAACGACTTCAGAGATAAGAAAAATTAACAACAAAATACTTTCCCATAGTTATAAAGGCTTAAACGAATCTATTTTTTATTGGAAAATTAATTGTTTATATTTTATCTCAAAATGTTTTTCATTTTCTTACTTTTTTTAAACTTCTTTTTATTTACAAAAGCGACGATTTGCCCTCCTAATGGTGTTCCATCGTATAAAGATAAAAATGTTTGTTTCATTTTTCAATCTAATAAAACGTTCTTTACTATGGCTGATCAATCTTGTATGACTTTGGGTGGACGTTTAGTATCCATACATCATTCGTTGGATAATTTGTTGATTGCTCGTGAGTTTTTTACTTTCTAAGCCAAAAACATTGCAAGGGTATACATTTTTAGAACAAGCGGCTTCGAGGTTTACTGATAGCGATACAATCGATTTTTGGACTGGGGCAAATGATTTTGACTCCAAAGGAACTTGGGCATGGATGGATGGAACTCCATTTGATTATAGCGATTGGGGTAAAGGTCAACCTGAAAATACTTCAAATTTTGAATGTGGTGTATCAAAAATTTCAAGCGGTGTTTGGAGCGCTGTTGATTGCTCTGGAAAAAGTACTAAACCTTTTGTTTGCTCTGTACAAATTAGTGTGACTACGACAGCATTGCAGCAAACAACAACATATCCAATAAAAGAAACAACCACAACCATTAATCCTTGTTCAAATGGATGGACATATAATAGCGAAACAAAAAGTTGTTATAAAGTTTTGGAAAATATGAATTGGTCTGATGGGGAAGAAACGTGCAAGCTTAATGGTGGACATTTAGCTTCCATTCATAATTGGCATGAATCTATTTGGATTGCAAGTAAAGAAAAATTTGAACTTTTATTGAGATAAAAATAAATTTTTAGATTTCGCTAATTATACTGGAGCTGATGTTTGTGATGGATCAAAACAAGTTTGGGTTGGAGCTTACGTTGACAAAGTTAATGGGAATTGGAAATGGACTGATGCAACTGCATTTGATTATTTTAATTGGAGCCTACATCGTCCTATTAATTGGGGAATGCTAAATGCTGCATTTGTTCATCTTGCGCCAATATGCGGATTTTTAACTGGGTCTTGGGATAATTTGCCAGTAGGCAATGTCTTGGCAAGACTTGTTTGTAAAAAACAGCTTTCATAATTTAAAAAAATGAGCTAATAATGGATATTTATTTAATTTTTAAATTTCATTTAAAGAGGTAATTCAAAATAAAAAATTTTAAAGAGACATTATTCATTATTATTTTTGTTCCTGAAAATTATGTATGTATGTTTTCAATCAATAAATTTAAATTTCAAGACAACTGGAAATAATAATTTACAACTGTGTTTTGTCTTGAAAAATAAAAAAAGTATTACAAAAAAAATGCTGGTTAAAAAAATGATTTAAAAAAGTTTTAAAAAAATCAATCATCTAAATCTTTAAGAAAATCTTTGGATGAATAACTTCGAGAAATTTTAGTATTTTTAGTGGCGTGGCGGAAATCAAGAACTCGATTAGCTTCATTTTCAAGGGATTGGGCTTGTTGGGATAAAGTTCGAAGATTATTTAATGTAAGCCATTGCATGGAACATAAATCAGCGATATTAGTTTCATGAGTAAAATTTTTCTTTTCTAATTCTCTATGCAAATCCACGACTTCTTGTTGTCGGGCTTTATTAAGATGGATTTGAGCATTGAGAGCCCCGGTGGCTTCGGTAATTTGTTCATGAAGAGTATCCAATTCAGTTTGAGCTTCTACTCGCATGCGTTCAGCTCGAATTTTAGCCCGTTGTTCATTTTCTAACTCTTCCTCAAGATCTTCAATCCGGGCAATAAGTTGGCGGATGTTTATTTGAAGTTTGGTAATAAGATTTGCATCTTCATGAGCTTTATTTCGCCATTCTGCAATTTCAGCTTCTCGTCTAAAAAAATATTTTCAATTTTAAGAGTCGACGATTACTAAAATTTTAAAACAAAAATTTGAGGGGGAAATTTGCATAAAATTTAAGAAATCAAAAAGTGTTTTTATTTAAAATTTTGACCAAAAAAACTTTAATTTTAAAGTGTAATATTTTTTTCACAAAATTTTTTTTTTGAATAAATCGGATGGAAATAATAGTTTCAAGATGTTAAATTTTCTGATTAGAAAAATAAGTTTTGAATATATGAATATTTTAGCGGGAAAAAAAACTTTTTTTGCTACTTACCTTTTGCGATCAGTTTCTCCATCCTTATGACTATTTTGTAAAAGTTCAAATTGATCCAAAAGTTGTTTATATTCTGCTTCTTGTTTACGTTTGCCTTTAATGGCTTCTTCCTTCAACTTCTTTTCTTGATTTAATCGTTCTTCCGTGGATGATAATTCTTCTAAGGCATGTTTTCGTTGTTCATCCAATCGATCCATTTTAGTATTCATAACCTCGAATGCCGCTTTTAAATCTTCATTCGCAATTTCTTGAGCTTTCTTTTGTTGTTGAAGCTCAGAAAATTGGTCTTTTTGAGCGGCTAATTGCCTTCTAAAATCTTCAGCTTCCGCAATTTTTCGGTTTATGCTTGTTTCAAGTTCGTGTTTCTCAGTCATATATTTTTCTTGCATCGATTTTAATTCTCGATCCGTTTCCTTTTGTTTTTCATTAGAGCGACGTTGAAGGTCTTCAAATCGCTTTTCTTCATCCCCCAATTTTTCATTCAAAGCCTACAAATTAGGAAATATAATTAAAATTACATATTCCTAACTTAAATATGCAAATTTTTATATATAAAAATAAATTAAACTTTACCTCAATATCCTTTTGTTTTTTATCTTTTTCTTGTTGTTCTTTAGCTAAATTATTTTTTAAAGCATCAAATTCTTCAGCTTTTTGACGCAATTCTTCTTTAAGCTTTTCACGTCCTTCATCTTCAGCTTTTTGATTATCTTCCATTTCCTATAAATTATATATATATAAAATAGTAAAAAAATATAGATTGAAAATGGATGGAAAAAAGTTTAGTTTTAATCGTCAATTTTTTTAGTTAGTCTAATGCAAATAAAAATATTGTCTTCTTCATTTTTTTTATTTTTTTTGTTGTCTAAGTTGCTCAAGCTTTATCCTCCAAAAACTTTTTGAGATGAGCACAATCGAAACCAGTCTAAGCCAATAGAAAAAAAAATTGAGGGAAGCAAACACACAGAAAAAAAAATATACAGAAAAAAGTTTAGTTTTAGTTTTAGTTTACCTTGATCTTCTTTTCAAGCGCTTCAACTTCGGCATTCGAACGCAAACCAACGAGCAAAGGCTTAACACGTTGATAAAGTTTATACCAAGCCCAAGTGCGTAAAGTAATCCAAGCTTTAACATTTTTTTGTACTTGAATAATGGAATATGTTTGTCGAAGGCGACGTTGATATTCGCATTTAGCTAAATATTGTCGACACGTGGATTGTAATTTGGTGATTACAATTGTTAATGCAGCATCACGAAAATCTTCCAATTTTGCCAAAACTCCAGCTTTAAAGAAAACTTTTGTTTTACCAATTTTGAAATTTTCAATTGTGAGTTTATTGGCTTTTGAAAGTTTATCCAACATTTTTGTCGAGGCTGCTCCAGCATCAGGATCAGCGGCTTCATCAGCAGCAAGGATGGCATATCGATATCGGAATTCAGCAAAAGTCATACGATTTGGATAACCTTTTCGACAAATTCGAATACCTTCAAGGACGCCATTGCAGGTAAGCTAAAAAATTTATTATTTTACTTTGACTCTTAAAGCGAAATTGTATAGTTTTGGGTTTTAGAGCGAAAGTTTATTAATCTTGAGTCATAAGGCAAAAATAACTTAAATAAACTAAAAAAATTTTCTTACTTGATTCAAAACAAGTGGAGCTTCAATAACTCCACTTTTCTTTTGTTCATTAGGAATAATGCATCGAATAAAATGGGGATGAGTTTGATGAAGCATAGTCATGAGACTATTCAATGATTCACGATACATCATTGAAACCGTCATAAATGATCCAGATTTGCCTTTTTTCTTTTCGCTTGCTTTTCCTCTCGATGCTTCTTCTTCTCGATCGACTTCAGTTTTATAACTTTCCCAAATAAGATAAATCAAATTTTTCTTATCCGAAGTTTTTAAAACTGCCACAGCTGAATCATTGAGAGGATCCTTATTTTTATCCAACCATGAATCGCCGTTATATCGAACGGTTCCCGCATAATGGCCTATTGCGAAATGTGCAATCCCTTGTTTCCCTTTTGGAGGTTTAGGTTTTACGAAATTTGGATGCTTTCCAAGATGTTGATTATTGAGTTTCTCAACATATGTAATATCAGTGGCTTTAGGAACGATGCATTCTTCATCCAACATTGAAACAATACCCAAAGGTTTTTCGATTAAATCAATGCAAGCTTGGAGATCAAGACCAAAATCAATGAACTCCCATTTAATTCCTTCTCGTTGATATTCTTCTTGTTCGAGAATGAACATGTGATGATTGAAAAATTGTTGAAGTTTTTCATTAACAAAATTAATCCAAAGTTGTTCGAAGGAGTTTGTCTAAAAATAAATTATTCTTTAAGTATATTACTCACCATGCGAAAAAAAATATAATTCTGACGCCGGAAATTTTTTGAGCCTTAACGCGAAAGTTTTTAATGTTTGGATTTTAAAGCGAAAATTTTAAGTTTTCTTGTGTCTTAACTGAATTGTTTTTAATTTAATTTGTTTTGAAAGGAAAATTTCTTACATCAAAGATTTCAAATCCAGCAATATCAAGAACTCCAATCCAATGAGCAGAATCTTCAGGATTACTTGCAAGAGTTTTATTGCACCGAGAAATCAACCATGCAAACATTCGAGCATAAATAGCCTTAGCTAAAGCCCCAACAGCCCAATCAACTTGTTGAACATTTTGCCCTCGTGAAACCCATTCGCCTCCAACTTTAATTTTAGGTTTTAAAAGAGCTCCAACAAAAGCTTCAACATTCACTTCGAAAAGTTTTGAAGCCTTTGTAGCGGCTTCCATTTCATCAATTTCAGCTTGCTCTTCTCTGGGTTTTTGCTTGAATTTCATTTCGCCCATATGCATAATCGCGGCGCAGATTTTGTATAAATCATTTTTTTCATTCGATTCAAATCCCATAATGTCAAATGCATTCTAAAAACGAAAATGGAAGTTTAAAGAAAAAATAAGTTTAGAATTAAAAAATCATACATCGGTGACTTTCATTTCTTCTACATCATCCATTCCAGGAACAGTGATTTCAGCTTGAGAAACAAAATGATACTTATGAATGTCATCTTCAAGCAGGAATTCCTCTGAAAAGAAAAGACACTTTAATAAGTCCGAATTTATGTAGCAAATTTCTATGTTTTCGTGGCTAAATGCAAAAATCTTTATAAGAAAAATTTTTTTCTTTCAATAAAATCGTTTTTTTAGTTTTAACACAAAAAATTAAAAAAAGACTAGAAGCTGAAAATTTATTGTTGGTTGGATTATGCTTACTTCGAAGTTTTTGATTGATCATAATTTGATAAAAGATGTGGAATGAACGTTCACCAGGTGCTTGTTTGATAACTCTTGACTTTTCCAAAAGGTCTGCAATTTTTTTTATTACTCTTACTTTTTGCATTAAGCGGTTAGTTTCTTACAATGTTCAATATCACCACCAACGAGTTTGCCTTTTTCGCTAAAATGAATTCGAATAAATTTTCCATAACGTGAGGAATTATAATTTCGATTGGTTGCTCCATTACCAAATGCTTCAATTGCAGGATTAGCTTGGACCACCTGATCTTCCAAAGATCCCTTCTAAAAAATTTTGCCATCTTTTCAGTCTCACATTTTTGATATTTTGCAATTTTCATAAATCAGGGGTATAAAAGCCATTTTTTCTAAAAATCGCACTTGGTTTAGGATTTCAAAAAAAAATAAATTTCGCAAATTGACTTTTGTTCATTCCGCCTTAGGTTTTCGGGGTCGCTGATCACGAATCTGACCTTAGTTTAATTGGTCTCATAGCGAAAAACACTAGATCCAGAGGTCTCCAAACGAAAAGTCAACTTTTTTTAAAGATGCTTTTTTTTAAAAGTGTTTACATCAAAAAATAGTAAAAAATACGCTGATTATTTTTGTAATTGATGCCGATGGTAGAAGTATAGCATAAAATGGGTCAAAAGTCCTTTTTAACGAAAAATTCATCGTTTCGCTTAGGAAAACTCGAAATCTCTGGCCTCTGGCAATGCTATTGATGGCATATTCGGATTCCCCATGAAATTTCACCCTAGAAACATTGAAATGTAAAAAAAAATGCGTGGCCATTTGGAAATGGTGACTGGTTGAATGAATTACATCAATATGAGGTATATCAACAAGTAATTAATAAATATATGTAAAAAATACAAAATCCTTACAAAAAACGTAGAAAAAATTATTTAATGATTTTACAAATCGATAAAACTTCATGTTGTTAAGCTTTTCGATTTTTCCCACATTTTTAAAGTTTAATACTAACAAATATTGGTCAAAAATATCAAAATTCTCAAAATGAGGTATTTATTTTTAAAGCTCATCATTTCTAGACCTAATTTGGGTCGTAGAAACCGAATTTGACAATTAAAAAAATATATCATAAGCTGGTTATTAAGTTATGAATTTTTTTAAATATCATTATTTATCACAATGCTATACCTCTATTTTAAGCTTATCAACGATAGAAGCTTTTATCAAATTCGGTTTCTACGACCCAAATTAGGTCTAGAAATGATGAGCTTTAAAAATAAATACCTCATTTTGAGAATTTTGATATTTTTGACCAATATTTGTTAGTATTAAACTTTAAAAATGTGGGAAAAATCGAAAAGCTTAACAACATGAAGTTTTATCGATTTGTAAAATCATTAAATAATTTTTTCTACGTTTTTTGTAAGGATTTTTTATTTTTTACATATATTTATTAATTACTTGTTGATATACCTCATATTGATGTAATTCATTCAACCAGTCACCATTTCCAAATGGCCACGCATTTTTTTTTACATTTCAATGTTTCTAGGGTGAAATTTCATGGGGAATCCGAATATGCCATCAATAGCATTGCCAGAGGCCAGAGATTTCGAGTTTTCCTAAGCGAAACGATGAATTTTTCGTTAAAAAGGACTTTTGACCCATTTTATGCTATACTTCTACCATCGGCATCAATTACAAAAATAATCAGCGTATTTTTTACTATTTTTTGATGTAAACACTTTTAAAAAAAAGCATCTTTAAAAAAAATTGACTTTTCGTTTGGAGACCTCTGGATCTAGTGTTTTTCGCTATGAGACCAATTAAACTAAGGTCAGATTCGTGATCAGCGACCCCGAAAACCTAAGGTGGAATGAACAAAAGTCAATTTGCGAAATTTATTTTTTTTTCAAATCCCAAAATCGTTTGAAAAAGTGCGATTCTTACAAAAAATGGCTTATAAATTAATTAATTTTAAAACTATTTTTAAGCTATATTTCCACCATTATGTAAACTAATATTTAAAAAAAATTAAGGATAGTTTTTGTGCATTATTATTTTTTTTAATTTGGATGTAAAAGGCGAAGGAGGCTTTTAGGTATGTTAAGTGTATCTATGTGTGTGGTGGCTATGCGTAAAGGTGATGGAGAAAAAAAAATGCGGGAACCTTGCGCAAACAAATAAAAAAAAGTTTTTTTTGTTGCTTTGCTTTTCTATTTCTTGCTGAAAGGTGAAGATAAAAGAAGATCCATCAGTTGTAGCGGACTTTCATCCATGAGCAGCTAGCTATAGCTAGCTAAAAGGTGCTGGTTGCTTGGGGTAAAAAAGAAGCGGGCGGCGGACAAGCAAGGATAACAAGAGAGAGGTGCAGCGCTTTAGCTCTTAGTAAACTTTTTCTTGGAATTACAAAAAAAAATCAAAATAGCAACAAGCTACAGTGGGGAAAAATATGAAGGAAAAAATGTGCGCAATTTTACTTTGCAAAAAAAGAGGGAAGAAAAAGTAAATGAATATAAAAAAATTTGTGTGCGAAAGAAAATGTGCCTAACAACTGAAAAGTTTTGGTGATTTTTGTGCAGCAAAAAGAAACTAATATTTTGTATGTTAAAATTTTGTGGAGTAATTTTGTTAAAAATGCGACTTTGATAAAAAAATATAAATAATAATAACTAAAGGGAAAAAATAAGGGGAAAATAATAAACAGCAAACAACTAATACACACAATTTGATCGGTAAATCGTACGGATTTTTTTGAATTTTTTGCTTCTTTTGGTGAACCACCAATTCTCGCAAAATATGAAATAACTTTTTTTGTGTTTTCAGTTTTTCCAGCCCCTGATTCTCCAGTAATTAACATGGATTGATTCTCTTTTTCTAAAAAACAAAAACTATTTTTGTGGAAAAACGATTTTTAGAAAAGCAGACGACTCACCTCCCATCATGTTGCGATAAGCCAAATCCGAAACTGCAAATAAATGAGGCGGCATTTCTGAACGCCGGCGATTGATATACATATTTGCGACACTATCGGTATAAATTGGCAACATTTTATATGGATTAATAAAGACCAAGAAAAGTCCAGAATAGGTCTAAAAAAGCCAATATAAAAATTAAAAAGCTGCCGATATAATCGTAAAAAGTTTTTTATTACGTAAATCATCATTGAATAATATCGTTGACGAAGATTATGCAAAACTGAAGCTTCATTTAAAAAAGTTAAATTTGCCATATCTTCAGTTTTTTCAAATTTTGATGGATTAATTTCTTGTGTTTCGTCTTTATTTAATTTTTTCTAAAATATAAAAATAAAAGTCTTTTTCGAAGTTTTTAGTTTTGAAGGACGAACCGTTTCTCCGTTTGGCAAAGTTAAGGTTAAATTATTGCCTTCAACAATGCTAATATCAGCGATGATAAAACCTTCAGCTGCATCAGGTACCCAACAATGAGTCTTGTTGTCAAATTTTCGAGCGGCTTGTTCCTAAATATATTTATTTTTAATAATATTCGCTTTGAGACGCAATCTTCGTTCCAAGAGACAATTCTTATTTTATTTTACAATGAATATTAAATTTATGTTAAATCACAAACCTTAAGAGCAACGTCATCAGTTAAACGAAGATATTGCCATCCTGGATCTTGAATCCATTCAAGATTGACCATTTTGATGACCTTCCAAGGATGTGAAACAAGCCTTTATTCTACTGGACAATAACACACAAAAAGTCGTCGACAAGATCGTCGTCAAAAGCAAAAAAGTAACCTGTGTGAGAAGGGCTATGACAAGTTTGCTAACTTGTTGCTTATTTTTTCCAACGCCTATTTTTTTTTGTTGCTTTCAATATATTTTTATTGTATTAAAGTTTTTTTACTTTCTTTGATGGAGGATTTCCATTAGCTTTCTTTTTTTTCTTTATTTTTGCTTTCATCTTTATTCTTTTGCGCAACGAGCAGCAAGAAAAAAATGCAACGCACAAAAAAAGATAAAGCATCAACCGCGGCTTGGCCCCCCTGTACTGTTTTTTTTTCGTCTTCAAGAACTTATATCTCCAAGGACAAGGACATTGCATTTTTTCTTTTTCTTTCTCTTACTTTTGCATGTTGGATGTTGGCTTTCAAGTGTGAGTGTTTGAAAGAAAGGGCAGTGATTTTACTTTACATTTTTTCTTTTTGTTGCTTTCAATGAATGAATGATTTTTTTGTACGGAAACTTTTTTTTTCTTCAACTTAGCTAACTTAAAGCTTTGCAGCATCCTGCAGCAGCCTTGATTCACAAAAGCTAAAAATGATGGCTAAAAACTTGAAAGCATTTTTTCATATGCGCATGGACCATCCATCGCAATTTTGCATTGGATTGAAGCCAAGCGATGAGAGATATTTATCCCAAGATCATTACAATGCAAAGAAAAAAATTTTTCTATCATCACATGTTTTGATTAATCAAAGAAAAAAAAATAGAAATTATCTTTTTAATTTAGCAAAAAAATAAACGTTTTTTGCGTAAAAGAAAATAAAAAAGTTAAGTGGTTGTTAAACACTTGAAACAAAAAATCTTTTTTTGTTAGTTCGTTTTTTTATTTTTTCTTAATTTTTAAATCACTTGAAAGAATTTGTTGCAAAAAAAGGAATAAAAAAAATAGTCAGACTTTATTTTAAAAGAAGCTAGAAAAAAGTGCATCGAACATAGAAGACTCGAATAAGGAGCCAAGAAAAAAAAGTAAAGGCAAAAGCGAAAAATAGAAAAAGAAATAAGACACCTTCGCCCAAAAAAAAAAAGAGATTCTATAAACTAAAGGTAAAGAAAATTTTTCCATTGCACCATTTTTTGTGCCACTTTTCCCTTTTTTGTCTTCGAAAGTTTTTGCGATGCTTTTTTATGAAGTTTTACATCCACGAATCACCGACACTAACTACAACTTTGAAATTGGCAAGCAAATTAATTATTGTTTCTTTTTATTTATTTTAAAGTTTTTAAAGAGAGTCCACCCAAAACAAAAAAAGAAAAAAATAGTAAAATGAATTATTAATTTTTTTTATGTATTTTTTTAGGCAAGAATGTCGGCTGCTTTGGAAAGGGATGCCCCAACTATAGCAGCAGTAATCATGGAGGCGGCAACAGCAACATCGGCAACGGCTTATTTTATTTAACAAAGGTGTGTAGGAGTTTTATTTAATATTAGTATTGTTTTTTTTTATATGGCTAAAATTCTTCAGCAAACAAGTAGCAGCAATTTGAAAAATATTGATATTGAAGGTTTAAAAAATGGTTTTTTACGGGTGTTAGTTCCTAAAATTGATCCACCGTTTGTAAGTTTACACTTGAGTTTTTATAAACTTTTTTTGAATAACTATAAATTTAAAATATTTTTATATATGAATTTTCGTTGGAAGACTTGGAGCAATATATTTAAATTTTAGATAATTTTTAATAAATAAAAAAAATTTCAGGTAAATTATTTCAACTATTCTGCTGCTTCTATAACTGAAAAAGGTTACAGCCCGGGAGTTGTCATCGAAATTTTAGAAGAATTGGGACAAATGTTAAATTTAACTTACGAGTATATTTTTGCTACAGATAATGTTAACGGGTATTTAAATGATTCTTATGATAAAATATTTACTCAAAATGTTAGTCCAATTTTCAACACATTTTTTATTAGTTTTTAAATATTTTTCTCGTTTAGAGAATAGATGTAATAGCAGACGCAGCGGTGCAACAATACAGTAAATCAATATTTTCTGAAATGACTAATGCCATTACATTTCAATATACGGGTATGATGATTCGTTCACCTGATCGATATAATGATAATACATGGTTGATAGTTACTGAGCCTTTTACATGGCAGGTATCGTATAACATTTTTAAATTATTACTTACAAAAATTTTCATATTTTTTTTAGATTTGGATATTAATTTTAATTTCGGTTATCATTTCTGGTTTTTGGCTTAAAATATCAAATTTAATTATTTCAAAAGTATATTGCGAAGTTGAATATAATTATTTTACATCAACATGGGTATTTTTTTCGGTTTTTGTTCAACAAGGTTTACATCGTCAACCTACTTCATGGACGAGTCGAATCGTGGTTGCACTTTGGTGGTTATCCAGCGTGACTTTGCTAGCTTCATTTACTGGAAGTTTAGTTGCACTTTTTGCAGTCGAACGGGATACTTTGCCTATGCATAGTAAGTTTTAATAAAATTTTCACGATGGGAAAAATTTTTCGTTGCGGGATAATATTAACCTTTTTTTTTAGCTATTTACGATGTGGTGAAAGCCTTGAGTTCGGGTAGATATCGAATTTTAATGATTACCAGTGCTAGATGGCAACTTGATATAATTTCCGTAAATTTACACATAATTCTTTCATTTAAAAAAGCTAATAATTTAGGCTTCATCATTACCAATATTTAAAACTTTATGGGAAGAAATTTCTATACATCGGAGAATTGACTATGTCGAAGATGTTCTTCAAGGTAAACATTTTCAAGGCTAAAAAATTGCTGTAAAAGCCAAGTTTTTTTTTAGGAATTGAAAGGGTTAAAACTAGCAGCAATTATATATTTTTTGGTCCATTAGATATTTTATCCACTTATGCCGCAGTTGAATGTCAAGTCACCATGTTGCCTGATAGCATTCTCCCTGTATATTTATCAATCCCAATGCCTCGAACTTCGCCATATTTGCGTTTTTTCTCAGCAAAGTAAAGTTTCCTTCGTTTTATTGTTTGTTATCAAAAAAAACCTTTTAAGCCTTTTTTTTAAAGCTTTTTTTTTGAATTAACTTTGACTTATTTTATTTTTAGAATTCATGAGTTTGTTGAATATGGTTTAGTTTCCAAATGGTTAAATGATTATCGAATATATATACTTTCTCGAAGGAATTATCGGTGCAATTCTGCGACTGACACCCATACGAAAAAAGGTTTTCTCACGCTTTCTCAAACTCAAGGTGCATTTTGGATTCTCTGCTCAGGCATATTTGTGTCTTGCATTTATTTAATATTTGAGTGTTCCTTTTGTTTTAGCAAAATATTGGTACGTAAACATTTTTTTTAAAGTGCAAAGTTTAAAAACTAAAAAAAGAAAACAAATTGTTTTTTTTACAGGGAATTCGATTAAAAAATAAACTAAAAAATCAAGAAAGGAAAAATTCTCAAAATAGAATTGGAATTCAATTAGCCAATGCTTCAATTGATGATGAACCATCGCAATCAACGCCTCCAATTTCCATTATTCCTGTGATACCCGAAAGAGAAACAGAAATTTGAAACAAACATTAAACAAAATTATTTGGGTGTTTATTGTTTTTAGCTTTCAAAATGAAATAAACAATATTGTTTTTTTTTTGATTATTTTTTCTTTGAAAGTGTATACGCTTTTTTGAAGCTTGATCGGGTATTTTCATATTTTCCTCTTGCGTCGAGAAATAAAAATAAACAGATAAGAAACAACCAAACAAGATTGTCTAGTTTCGCATTTTTACCATAAAAACAAAAAACAAAATTATAACTACCATCGAGTCCATTTATTTGATAACTTCTAATTTAAGCCATTTTTAAGAAAAAAGGTTAAATATGAATAATAATGGCATTATTTTGTTTTTGGTGTGCTTCTTAACCATCGCCTTCCCAACCTTTGCTATGAGGGACCAAGCTGTTGGAGCTAAAGGCGTCCTTCGATGTGGAGATAAACCTGCTGTTGGGGTGATTGTTAAACTTATGGATAAAGATACTGGTAAAAAAAATTTATTACATTTTTATTAACTTTCAAAAAATGGATTGTTTTTATAGGTATTGACCCTGATGACGAATTAGATAAAACCACAACCAACGCAGATGGAAGCTTTCAAGTTCAAGGGTTTACAAAAGAATTAACCAACATCGACCCTCAATTAAAAGTCAGTTTTTTAAACTAAAAATGAATCAGCCCTAAAAAACGGAAATAATCACGTGTTTCTTTATTTTTAGCTTTACCATGATTGCAATAAAGGCCTTAACGTGAGTTTAATTGTTTTTCCATATTTTTCACTTTGGTCGATGAACTTAGTTTTTTCCCTCCGCAATTTTTTATATATTTTACTTCATTTTTTAGCCATGCCCCCGAAAATGGGTTATCACTATTCCGGGTAAATATATAACTTCGGGAATTACTCCTTCAACGCATTTTGATATTGGAAATATTAACCTTGAAGTTGAAATTGAAGGGGAATCTCATGATTGTGTTCATTAACCTTTTTTTATTTTTTTTAACCTGTTTTTTTTAACCTTTGTCTTTTGACAAATTGGCTTTTTGGCTATTCTTTTTTTAGCTGTTTAACTTTGATTTTTGCTTCGTCAATAAAAAAAAGTCGTTTAAAGGTATTTTTAGCTTAAAAAAATTATTTTCACGCCAAAGAACAACCGCAACAGCCAACCACAACGACAGCAGGCAAATGCAATTTTCAGCAGCTATCACTTTCTCTTTTTTGGTTTTGCCACACTCTTTAAAATCAACATCATATTGTTTTTCGCTCTCTATCAAAAAAATCAAAAATGGTAGAAAATTCTTTTTTCTTTTGTTTATCAACAAAAAAAAATAATGGCAACCAAATCGAGAAAAGAATGTGTGTTTATTTGATTTTAGTTAGCAGAGAGAAGTTTCAAGAATCAAAAAGAAAAAGTATGGTCGATGAAGTTAATCTATATTTAATGTTTTTGCTTCCACTATTTTTTTTTTGCTTGACTCCCCCATATTTTTTATTTGAGAGACAACAACATGACTATCTGTTATCAATATGATAACTTTTTCTTTTTTTCATTACTCTCTCCGCAATTTATTTTTCCAAGTCACTATGAACTTTGAAAACCAACAAATATAATATCTTTTTTTTTATTGAAAATGACGAGCGCTATTTTTTTTTGATCTTTGAAAATCCAAATTTTATTCCTTTTATCCTTTTTATTTTTAGAAAAAAATGTATGGTTTAAAGTTTAAAATTTTTGTCATTTTATTTTTTGCTTTATTTTCTGCAATTTCGGCTTTTCGTAAACAAAGTGTCGCAGTGAAAGGTCGATTAATGTGTGGAAATATTCCTGCTCGACGAGTTTTAGTAAAATTATACGATGAAGATGATGGTCCTGATCCGGATGATATGCTCGATTCAGGGTACACAGATGAAAATGGATATTTTCAACTTTCTGGTGATTCCGTTGAATTAACTAATATTGATCCTGAACTTCGAGTTTATCATTCATGCAATAATTATGTTAATGTAAGTAATCATCAGCTGTTTTTTTAAGATAAAAAATAGATACAAAATTAAAATTTAGCCTTGCGATCGCGAATGGGTTATTGGAATTCCTGATAAATATATTTCTTCCGGCACAACCCCATCAAAAATTATGGATATGGGTACAATGAATTTGGAAATTGAATTGGAAGATGAAGGACATGATTGCATACATTAAAAACGCTATTTTTTTTTAATTACCCTTTAATTTTTTTGTAAATAAATTTGCTTTAATTTTAAGAAATTTTATATTCGAAATTTTTATGGTTGAAAGCCATGATTTTATTTTTCTGTTAATTTTTTTTTGATAATTTTAAAGCTAATTTTTTTAGTTTTTAGAAAATATTTTAATTTAAAAATGCGTTTTTTGATTATTTTATCTTTGGCTTTAGTATCCATTGTTTATGGAAGTATTATTGCTGAACAACACACTGGAATTCAATCATATAGAGTAGGTTTTTTAGTCTTGTGTTTTTAGATTTTAGTTTCGCTCATAAAATAAAATTTAAATTTTATAGGTCAAAGGTAAACTTCGATGCGGTGACAAACCAGCCGCTCAAGTTCGAGTCAAACTTGTCGATGATGATTTTGGCCCCGATCCCGATGATGACCTCGATTCAGGATATACAGATGAAAATGGTTATTTTGATCTTTCTGGAGATACCACTGAATTAACAACCATTGACCCACATTTAAAAGTAGCAAAAAACCTAAAAATTTAACAAAACAAAATTCAAAAATATTTTTTTGTAGATTTATCACGATTGCGATGATGGCTTGATTCCATGCCAACGTCGATGGAAATTTGAATTGCCCAATAATTATATTACAAGTGGAAGAACTCCCAAAAAAGTTCTTGATATTGGTGAATGGAATTTACAAGCTAAAATGCCTGATGAAAGTCATGATTGCGTACATTAAATAATTTTTAAAAATTTCGTTTTTTTATTTTTTGTAAAATTATTTTTTTTGAAAATAAATTTTTTAATATTGTTTGGAAGAAAATAAATATTTAAAGCAAAAAAACATCATTCAAAATAATTTTTTATGAGTTAAAGACTAAAAGAAGTTTTTTCTCGCTGTGTTGGCACAATTTGGTACAGCAATAAATTTCATAATAATTTGTGAGCAACCAAACAAAAATTAATTATCTGTTGCTCACAGAAATAAAATTTTTTTTAAGCCAAACCAAAAAAGTTAAGGAATTCAAGATCTTTAACAAATCTGAATTTTTTTTTCTTTGAAATTTTCGTTTCATTTGTGATCAACTTTTACCCTTGAATTGATTGTGCCAGTTTTTAGTAATTGCAAAAAGACCATCTGTTAGAGCCGTGGGGTGGTTTACTTGAACTAGGGTTGTCAAAAAAGATTTCCCGATTTTTCCTGGGAAATTTCCCGCTACAAACCCTTACAAAGTTTCACAAAGTCTAACAAAGTTCTACAAAAGTTGCTATAACTTTGTTAAACTTTGTAAGACTTTGTGAAGGTTTGTAGCGGGAAAATTCCCGGGAAATTCGACAACCCTAACTTGAACCAATAAAAAATGGCCACTATGCTGGGGACTTGTTACTTTCCCATCTTTCTTTCCGCGGGTAGCAATAATATAACTGCTAAAAATAGTAAATTTGCATATATGTGAAATAAAAAGAAAATGTAAAACCTAGCGATAATATTTAAACATTACTGATAAAATGAACTGCATTTTTTCAGGTTTTGTTCTTGATCGCTTTACAGATGTACTTTCGTCAAGGATTCATTACCAACAAGAGATCTATCATCATCATCATCTGAAGATTCTTCACTTGAATCAACTCTAGCTTTTTTTAAAACTCTTGGGGTTGTTTGAGCAACTCACATTTTAGGAAGAAAAGAAAAAATGGATATAAAATATTCAAAAAAAAAAATAGCAAAATCTTTTTTAAAAACAACGCCATTCACAAAATAAATAAAAGAAGCAACAACAAAAAATGGTGAAGGTAAAGGTTTTGAGCCATCAATCGATAATTGATTTTCTCTGTATTTTTAGTTTGTTTGTCTAACCTCCAAATTGATAATCAGGAAATATTCCTTGGCATTCTTGGACAGATATAATTATTATAGAGAATGAAAGAAAGGGTGGAGAAACTTTTTACTCAAAAATATTTGCTAAAGATTGTTAGTCAGTGAGCCTGTGTTGCTTTATCTTCGCTTAGTTCAATAATGAATATGTTTGCATGTTTTTGACTATTTTATATTTATTTTTTATTTTTTTGACCTTATATCAATATTTGAATATTTAAGAAAATAACGTTAACTGCTACCATCTTCAAACTCCAAGTGTTGAAGCTACTTTTTCCATGGCGTGTTATATCTTGTGTTTGGTTGTTGTTCTTGCTTTTTAATCAAATCCATTAATAAACCTGTAATGTTCATTTTTTCGAATAACTGTAATACTGATGTTGAGGGAACTAGACTTGCCAAAAATTTTATAGTAATATGCGCACAGCACGCTCTTTGCTTATATTCACGATTAACCCTGTACTTATTTTTTGGGCATTGATTGTTCTTGAGCTTCGACCGAGACTCGGTCCAGCATCTAAAAATTCTTGTTGAAGAAAGAGAAAGTATAACAAAGTAATGATAAAAAAATATAAATTTTTTAATTTTTACAATTTTGCTAATATTTCAAATCCTTTTTGTAATATTTCATATACAATGTGTATTTGATTGCATCTAACTATTTTAGATATAAAGGTATCAAGCATGCCATGTCAATATCAAGCATATCTTATTTTCCAAATCTTAATGTACCAGTAATCCAAGAATTTTTTCCATTAAATTCCTCGATGTAAACATCCTCGTTACCATAGTAAAGAGTTAATCTCTAAATGTCTTAATAAAAGAAAAAAAAAGTAACTAAAATATTCTAAAAAAGCAAAAAATAAATTTATAAACAACGCCGTCAAAAAATAAATAAAAGAAGCTACAAAAATATGGTGAAGGTAAAGCTTTTCAGCCGTCATTCGATAACTGATTTTCTCTATATTTTTGTTTGTTTATCCAAAATCCAGAACTAAAATAAAGAACCTTTTTGCATATCAACTGCACAGGTTCCATGAAGCAGCAACCGATTTGGCTGATTTTATTTATGTCTTTGAAGACAATTGTTTAATGTGGCGTGATAAAAAAACTTTTATTAAATCCAGAACTAAAATAAAGAACCTTTTTGCATATCAACTGCACAGGTTCCATGAAGCAGCAACCGATTTGGCTGATTTTATTTATGTCTTTGAAGACAATTGTTTAATGTGGCGTGATAAAATTTTTTTTATTAAATCAAGAACTAAAATAAAGAACCTTTTTGCATATCAACTGCACAGGTTCCATGAAGCAGCAACCGATTTGGCTGATTTTATTTATGTCTTTGAAGACAATTGTTTAATGTGACGTGATAAAATTTTTTTTATTAAATCAAGAACTAAAATAAAGAACCTTTTTGCATATCAACTGCACAGGTTCCATGAAGCAGCAACCGATTTGGCTGATTTTATTTATGTCTTTGAAGACAATTGTTTAATGTGGCGTGATAAAAAAACTTTTATTAAATCCAGAACTAAAATAAAGAACCTTTTTGCATATCAACTGCACAGGTTCCATGAAGCAGCAACCGATTTGGCTGATTTTATTTATGTCTTTGAAGACAATTGTTTAATGTGGCGTGATAAAAAAACTTTTATTAAATCCAGAACTAAAATAAAGAACCTTTTTGCATATCAACTGCACAGGTTCCATGAAGCAGCAACCGATTTGGCTGATTTTATTTATGTCTTTGAAGACAATTGTTTAATGTGACGTGATAAAATTTTTTTTATTAAATCAAGAACTAAAATAAAGAACCTTTTTGCATATCAACTGCACAGGTTCCATGAAGCAGCAACCGATTTGGCTGATTTTATTTATGTCTTTGAAGACAATTGTTTAATGTGGCGTGATAACAAAACTTTTATTAAATCCAGAACTAAAATAAAGAACCTTTTTGCATATCAACTGCACAGGTTCCATGAAGCAGCAACCGATTTGGCTGATTTTATTTATGTCTTTGAAGACAATTGTTTAATGTGACGTGATAAAATTTTTTTTATTAAATCAAGAACTAAAATAAAGAACCTTTTTGCATATCAACTGCACAGGTTCCATGAAGTAGCAACCGATTTGGCTGATTTTATTTATGTCTTTGAAGACAATCTTTTAATGTGACGTGATAAAATTTTTTTTATTAAATCAAGAACTAAAATAAAGAACCTTTTTGCATATCAACTGCACAGGTTCCATGAAGTAGCAACCGATTTGGCTGATTTTATTTATGTCTTTGAAGACAATCTTTTAATGTGACGTGATAAAATTTTTTTTATTAAATCAAGAACTAAAATAAAGAACCTTTTTGCATATCAACTGCACAGGTTCCATGAAGTAGCAACCGATTTGGCTGATTTTATTTATGTCTTTGAAGACAATTGTTTAATGTGACGTGATAAAAAAACTTTTATTAAATCCAGAACTAAAATAAAGAACCTTTTTGCATATCAACTGCACAGGTTCCATGAAGTAGCAACCGATTTGGCTGATTTTATTTATGTCTTTGAAGACAATTGTTTAATGTGACGTGATAAAAAAACTTTTATTAAATCCAGAACTAAAATAAAGAACCTTTTTGCATATCAACTGCACAGGTTCCATGAAGTAGCAACCGATTTGGCTGATTTTATTTATGTCTTTGAAGACAATTGTTTAATGTGACGTGATAAAAAAACTTTTATTAAATCCAGAACTAAAATAAAGAACCTTTTTGCATATCAACTGCACAGGTTCCATGAAGCAGCAACCGATTTGGCTGATTTTATTTATGTCTTTGAAGACAATTGTTTAATGTGACGTGATAAAATTTTTTTTATTAAATCAAGAACTAAAAAAAAGAACCTTTTTGCATATCAACTGCACAGGTTCCATGAAGTAGCAACCGATTTGGCTGATTTTATTTATGTCTTTGAAGACAATTGTTTAATGTGACGTGATAAAATTTTTTTTATTAAATCAAGAACTAAAATAAAGAACCTTTTTGCATATCAACTGCACAGGTTCCATGAAGCAGCAACCGATTTGGCTGATTTTATTTATGTCTTTGAAGACAATTGTTTAATGTGACGTGATAAAATTTTTTTTATTAAATCAAGAACTAAAATAAAGAACCTTTTTGCATATCAACTGCACAGGTTCCATGAAGTAGCAACCGATTTGGCTGATTTTATTTATGTCCTCGAAGACAATTGTTTAATGTGGCGTGATAAAAAAACTTTTATTAAATCCAGAACTAAAATAAAGAACCTTTTTGCATATCAACTGCACAGGTTCCATGAAGCAGCAACCGATTTGGCTGATTTTATTTATGTCTTTGAAGACAATTGTTTAATGTGACGTGATAAAATTTTTTTTATTAAATCAAGAACTAAAATAAAGAACCTTTTTGCATATCAACTGCACAGGTTCCATGAAGCAGCAACCGATTTGGCTGATTTTATTTATGTCTTTGAAGACAATTGTTTAATGTGGCGTGATAAAAAAACTTTTATTAAATCCAGAACTAAAATAAAGAACCTTTTTGCATATCAACTGCACAGGTTCCATGAAGTAGCAACCGATTTGGCTGATTTTATTTATGTCTTTGAAGACAATTGTTTAATGTGACGT
Source organism: Panagrolaimus kolymaensis (assembly GCA_028622995.1). Taxonomy (NCBI): domain Eukaryota; kingdom Metazoa; phylum Nematoda; class Chromadorea; order Rhabditida; family Panagrolaimidae; genus Panagrolaimus; species Panagrolaimus kolymaensis. The sequence continues at coordinate 664,464 of JAJQJQ010000031.1, forward strand.
GATAAAATTTTTTTTATTAAATCAAGAACTAAAATAAAGAACCTTTTTGCATATCAACTGCACAGGTTCCATGAAGCAGCAACCGATTTGGCTGATTTTATTTATGTCTTTGAAGACAATTGTTTAATGTGGCGTGATAAAAAAACTTTTATTAAATCCAGAACTAAAATAAAGAACCTTTTTGCATATCAACTGCACAGGTTCCATGAAGCAGCAACCGATTTGGCTGATTTTATTTATGTCCTCGAAGACAATTGTTTAATGTGGCGTGATAAAATTTTTTTTATTAAATCAAGAACTAAAATAAAGAACCTTTTTGCATATCAACTGCACAGGTTCCATGAAGTAGCAACCGATTTGGCTGATTTTATTTATGTCTTTGAAGACAATTGTTTAATGTGACGTGATAAAATTTTTTTTATTAAATCAAGAACTAAAATAAAGAACCTTTTTGCATATCAACTGCACAGGTTCCATGAAGCAGCAACCGATTTGGCTGATTTTATTTATGTCTTTGAAGACAATTGTTTAATGTGACGTGATAAAATTTTTTTTATTAAATCAAGAACTAAAATAAAGAACCTTTTTGCATATCAACTGCACAGGTTCCATGAAGCAGCAACCGATTTGGCTGATTTTATTTATGTCTTTGAAGACAATTGTTTAATGTGGCGTGATAAAAAAACTTTTATTAAATCCAGAACTAAAATAAAGAACCTTTTTGCATATCAACTGCACAGGTTCCATGAAGCAGCAACCGATTTGGCTGATTTTATTTATGTCTTTGAAGACAATTGTTTAATGTGGCGTGATAAAAAAACTTTTATTAAATCCAGAACTAAAATAAAGAACCTTTTTGCATATCAACTGCACAGGTTCCATGAAGTAGCAACCGATTTGGCTGATTTTATTTATGTCTTTGAAGACAATTGTTTAATGTGGCGTGATAAAAAAACTTTTATTAAATCCAGAACTAAAATAAAGAACCTTTTTGCATATCAACTGCACAGGTTCCATGAAGCAGCAACCGATTTGGCTGATTTTATTTATGTCTTTGAAGACAATTGTTTAATGTGACGTGATAAAATTTTTTTTATTAAATCAAGAACTAAAATAAAGAACCTTTTTGCATATCAACTGCACAGGTTCCATGAAGCAGCAACCGATTTGGCTGATTTTATTTATGTCTTTGAAGACAATTGTTTAATGTGGCGTGATAAAAAAACTTTTATTAAATCCAGAACTAAAATAAAGAACCTTTTTGCATATCAACTGCACAGGTTCCATGAAGCAGCAACCGATTTGGCTGATTTTATTTATGTCCTCGAAGACAATTGTTTAATGTGGCGTGATAAAATTTTTTTTATTAAATCAAGAACTAAAATAAAGAACCTTTTTGCATATCAACTGCACAGGTTCCATGAAGTAGCAACCGATTTGGCTGATTTTATTTATGTCTTTGAAGACAATTGTTTAATGTGACGTGATAAAATTTTTTTTATTAAATCAAGAACTAAAATAAAGAACCTTTTTGCATATCAACTGCACAGGTTCCATGAAGTAGCAACCGATTTGGCTGATTTTATTTATGTCTTTGAAGACAATTGTTTAATGTGGCGTGATAAAAAAACTTTTATTAAATCCAGAACTAAAATAAAGAACCTTTTTGCATATCAACTGCACAGGTTCCATGAAGCAGCAACCGATTTGGCTGATTTTATTTATGTCTTTGAAGACAATTGTTTAATGTGGCGTGATAAAAAAACTTTTATTAAATCCAGAACTAAAATAAAGAACCTTTTTGCATATCAACTGCACAGGTTCCATGAAGCAGCAACCGATTTGGCTGATTTTATTTATGTCCTCGAAGACAATTGTTTAATGTGGCGTGATAAAATTTTTTTTATTAAATCAAGAACTAAAATAAAGAACCTTTTTGCATATCAACTGCACAGGTTCCATGAAGTAGCAACCGATTTGGCTGATTTTATTTATGTCTTTGAAGACAATTGTTTAATGTGACGTGATAAAATTTTTTTTATTAAATCAAGAACTAAAATAAAGAACCTTTTTGCATATCAACTGCACAGGTTCCATGAAGTAGCAACCGATTTGGCTGATTTTATTTATGTCTTTGAAGACAATTGTTTAATGTGGCGTGATAAAAAAACTTTTATTAAATCCAGAACTAAAATAAAGAACCTTTTTGCATATCAACTGCACAGGTTCCATGAAGCAGCAACCGATTTGGCTGATTTTATTTATGTCTTTGAAGACAATTGTTTAATGTGGCGTGATAAAAAAACTTTTATTAAATCCAGAACTAAAATAAAGAACCTTTTTGCATATCAACTGCACAGGTTCCATGAAGCAGCAACCGATTTGGCTGATTTTATTTATGTCCTCGAAGACAATTGTTTAATGTGGCGTGATAAAAAAACTTTTATTAAATCCAGAACTAAAATAAAGAACCTTTTTGCATATCAACTGCACAGGTTCCATGAAGCAGCAACCGATTTGGCTGATTTTATTTATGTCTTTGAAGACAATTGTTTAATGTGACGTGATAAAATTTTTTTTATTAAATCAAGAACTAAAATAAAGAACCTTTTTGCATATCAACTGCACAGGTTCCATGAAGCAGCAACCGATTTGGCTGATTTTATTTATGTCTTTGAAGACAATTGTTTAATGTGGCGTGATAAAAAAACTTTTATTAAATCCAGAACTAAAATAAAGAACCTTTTTGCATATCAACTGCACAGGTTCCATGAAGCAGCAACCGATTTGGCTGATTTTATTTATGTCCTCGAAGACAATTGTTTAATGTGGCGTGATAAAATTTTTTTTATTAAATCAAGAACTAAAATAAAGAACCTTTTTGCATATCAACTGCACAGGTTCCATGAAGTAGCAACCGATTTGGCTGATTTTATTTATGTCTTTGAAGACAATTGTTTAATGTGACGTGATAAAATTTTTTTTATTAAATCAAGAACTAAAATAAAGAACCTTTTTGCATATCAACTGCACAGGTTCCATGAAGTAGCAACCGATTTGGCTGATTTTATTTATGTCTTTGAAGACAATTGTTTAATGTGGCGTGATAAAAAAACTTTTATTAAATCCAGAACTAAAATAAAGAACCTTTTTGCATATCAACTGCACAGGTTCCATGAAGCAGCAACCGATTTGGCTGATTTTATTTATGTCTTTGAAGACAATTGTTTAATGTGGCGTGATAAAAAAACTTTTATTAAATCCAGAACTAAAATAAAGAACCTTTTTGCATATCAACTGCACAGGTTCCATGAAGCAGCAACCGATTTGGCTGATTTTATTTATGTCCTCGAAGACAATTGTTTAATGTGGCGTGATAAAATTTTTTTTATTAAATCAAGAACTAAAATAAAGAACCTTTTTGCATATCAACTGCACAGGTTCCATGAAGTAGCAACCGATTTGGCTGATTTTATTTATGTCTTTGAAGACAATTGTTTAATGTGACGTGATAAAATTTTTTTTATTAAATCAAGAACTAAAATAAAGAACCTTTTTGCATATCAACTGCACAGGTTCCATGAAGCAGCAACCGATTTGGCTGATTTTATTTATGTCTTTGAAGACAATTGTTTAATGTGGCGTGATAAAAAAACTTTTATTAAATCCAGAACTAAAATAAAGAACCTTTTTGCATATCAACTGCACAGGTTCCATGAAGTAGCAACCGATTTGGCTGATTTTATTTATGTCTTTGAAGACAATTGTTTAATGTGGCGTGATAAAAAAACTTTTATTAAATCCAGAACTAAAATAAAGAACCTTTTTGCATATCAACTGCACAGGTTCCATGAAGCAGCAACCGATTTGGCTGATTTTATTTATGTCTTTGAAGACAATTGTTTAATGTGGCGTGATAAAAAAACTTTTATTAAATCCAGAACTAAAATAAAGAACCTTTTTGCATATCAACTGCACAGGTTCCATGAAGCAGCAACCGATTTGGCTGATTTTATTTATGTCCTCGAAGACAATTGTTTAATGTGGCGTGATAAAATTTTTTTTATTAAATCAAGAACTAAAATAAAGAACCTTTTTGCATATCAACTGCACAGGTTCCATGAAGTAGCAACCGATTTGGCTGATTTTATTTATGTCTTTGAAGACAATTGTTTAATGTGGCGTGATAAAAAAACTTTTATTAAATCCAGAACTAAAATAAAGAACCTTTTTGCATATCAACTGCACAGGTTCCATGAAGCAGCAACCGATTTGGCTGATTTTATTTATGTCTTTGAAGACAATTGTTTAATGTGGCGTGATAAAAAAACTTTTATTAAATCCAGAACTAAAATAAAGAACCTTTTTGCATATCAACTGCACAGGTTCCATGAAGCAGCAACCGATTTGGCTGATTTTATTTATGTCCTCGAAGACAATTGTTTAATGTGGCGTGATAAAAAAACTTTTATTAAATCCAGAACTAAAATAAAGAACCTTTTTGCATATCAACTGCACAGGTTCCATGAAGCAGCAACCGATTTGGCTGATTTTATTTATGTCTTTGAAGACAATTGTTTAATGTGGCGTGATAAAAAAACTTTTATTAAATCCAGAACTAAAATAAAGAACCTTTTTGCATATCAACTGCACAGGTTCCATGAAGTAGCAACCGATTTGGCTGATTTTATTTATGTCTTTGAAGACAATTGTTTAATGTGGCGTGATAAAAAAACTTTTATTAAATCCAGAACTAAAATAAAGAACCTTTTTGCATATCAACTGCACAGGTTCCATGAAGTAGCAACCGATTTGGCTGATTTTATTTATGTCTTTGAAGACAATTGTTTAATGTGACGTGATAAAATTTTTTTTATTAAATCAAGAACTAAAATAAAGAACCTTTTTGCATATCAACTGCACAGGTTCCATGAAGTAGCAACCGATTTGGCTGATTTTATTTATGTCCTCGAAGACAATTGTTTAATGTGGCGTGATAAAAAAACTTTTATTAAATCCAGAACTAAAATAAAGAACCTTTTTGCATATCAACTGCACAGGTTCCATGAAGTAGCAACCGATTTGGCTGATTTTATTTATGTCCTCGAAGACAATTGTTTAATGTGGCGTGATAAAAAAACTTTTATTAAATCCAGAACTAAAATAAAGAACCTTTTTGCATATCAACTGCACAGGTTCCATGAAGTAGCAACCGATTTGGCTGATTTTATTTATGTCTTTGAAGACAATTGTTTAATGTGGCGTGATAAAAAAACTTTTATTAAATCCAGAACTAAAATAAAGAACCTTTTTGCATATCAACTGCACAGGTTCCATGAAGTAGCAACCGATTTGGCTGATTTTATTTATGTCTTTGAAGACAATTGTTTAATGTGGCGTGATAAAAAAACTTTTATTAAATCCAGAACTAAAATAAAGAACCTTTTTGCATATCAACTGCACAGGTTCCATGAAGTAGCAACCGATTTGGCTGATTTTATTTATGTCCTCGAAGACAATTGTTTAATGTGGCGTGATAAAAAAACTTTTATTAAATCCAGAACTAAAATAAAGAACCTTTTTGCATATCAACTGCACAGGTTCCATGAAGTAGCAACCGATTTGGCTGATTTTATTTATGTCCTCGAAGACAATTGTTTAATGTGGCGTGATAAAAAAACTTTTATTAAATCCAGAACTAAAATAAAGAACCTTTTTGCATATCAACTGCACAGGTTCCATGAAGTAGCAACCGATTTGGCTGATTTTATTTATGTCCTCGAAGACAATTGTTTAATGTGGCGTGATAAAAAAACTTTTATTAAATCCAGAACTAAAATAAAGAACCTTTTTGCATATCAACTGCACAGGTTCCATGAAGTAGCAACCGATTTGGCTGATTTTATTTATGTCCTCGAAGACAATTGTTTAATGTGGCGTGATAAAAAAACTTTTATTAAATCCAGAACTAAAATAAAGAACCTTTTTGCATATCAACTGCACAGGTTCCATGAAGTAGCAACCGATTTGGCTGATTTTATTTATGTCCTCGAAGACAATTGTTTAATGTGGCGTGATAAAAAAACTTTTATTAAATCCAGAACTAAAATAAAGAACCTTTTTGCATATCAACTGCACAGGTTCCATGAAGCAGCAACCGATTTGGCTGATTTTATTTATGTCTTTGAAGACAATTGTTTAATGTGGCGTGATAAAAAAACTTTTATTAAATCCAGAACTAAAATAAAGAACCTTTTTGCATATCAACTGCACAGGTTCCATGAAGTAGCAACCGATTTGGCTGATTTTATTTATGTCCTCGAAGACAATTGTTTAATGTGGCGTGATAAAAAAACTTTTATTAAATCCAGAACTAAAATAAAGAACCTTTTTGCATATCAACTGCACAGGTTCCATGAAGTAGCAACCGATTTGGCTGATTTTATTTATGTCTTTGAAGACAATTGTTTAATGTGGCGTGATAAAAAAACTTTTATTAAATCCAGAACTAAAATAAAGAACCTTTTTGCATATCAACTGCACAGGTTCCATGAAGCAGCAACCGATTTGGCTGATTTTATTTATGTCCTCGAAGACAATTGTTTAATGTGGCGTGATAAAAAAACTTTTATTAAATCCAGAACTAAAATAAAGAACCTTTTTGCATATCAACTGCACAGGTTCCATGAAGCAGCAACCGATTTGGCTGATTTTATTTATGTCTTTGAAGACAATTGTTTAATGTGGCGTGATAAAAAAACTTTTATTAAATCCAGAACTAAAATAAAGAACCTTTTTGCATATCAACTGCACAGGTTCCATGAAGTAGCAACCGATTTGGCTGATTTTATTTATGTCCTCGAAGACAATTGTTTAATGTGGCGTGATAAAAAAACTTTTATTAAATCCAGAACTAAAATAAAGAACCTTTTTGCATATCAACTGCACAGGTTCCATGAAGTAGCAACCGATTTGGCTGATTTTATTTATGTCCTCGAAGACAATTGTTTAATGTGGCGTGATAAAAAAACTTTTATTAAATCCAGAACTAAAATAAAGAACCTTTTTGCATATCAACTGCACAGGTTCCATGAAGTAGCAACCGATTTGGCTGATTTTATTTATGTCTTTGAAGACAATTGTTTAATGTGGCGTGATAAAAAAACTTTTATTAAATCCAGAACTAAAATAAAGAACCTTTTTGCATATCAACTGCACAGGTTCCATGAAGCAGCAACCGATTTGGCTGATTTTATTTATGTCCTCGAAGACAATTGTTTAATGTGGCGTGATAAAAAAACTTTTATTAAATCCAGAACTAAAATAAAGAACCTTTTTGCATATCAACTGCACAGGTTCCATGAAGCAGCAACCGATTTGGCTGATTTTATTTATGTCTTTGAAGACAATTGTTTAATGTGACGTGATAAAATTTTTTTTATTAAATCAAGAACTAAAATAAAGAACCTTTTTGCATATCAACTGCACAGGTTCCATGAAGCAGCAACCGATTTGGCTGATTTTATTTATGTCTTTGAAGACAATTGTTTAATGTGGCGTGATAAAAAAACTTTTATTAAATCCAGAACTAAAATAAAGAACCTTTTTGCATATCAACTGCACAGGTTCCATGAAGTAGCAACCGATTTGGCTGATTTTATTTATGTCTTTGAAGACAATTGTTTAATGTGACGTGATAAAATTTTTTTTATTAAATCAAGAACTAAAATAAAGAACCTTTTTGCATATCAACTGCACAGGTTCCATGAAGTAGCAACCGATTTGGCTGATTTTATTTATGTCTTTGAAGACAATTGTTTAATGTGGCGTGATAAAAAAACTTTTATTAAATCCAGAACTAAAATAAAGAACCTTTTTGCATATCAACTGCACAGGTTCCATGAAGCAGCAACCGATTTGGCTGATTTTATTTATGTCCTCGAAGACAATTGTTTAATGTGGCGTGATAAAAAAACTTTTATTAAATCCAGAACTAAAATAAAGAACCTTTTTGCATATCAACTGCACAGGTTCCATGAAGCAGCAACCGATTTGGCTGATTTTATTTATGTCTTTGAAGACAATTGTTTAATGTGGCGTGATAAAAAAACTTTTATTAAATCCAGAACTAAAATAAAGAACCTTTTTGCATATCAACTGCACAGGTTCCATGAAGTAGCAACCGATTTGGCTGATTTTATTTATGTCTTTGAAGACAATTGTTTAATGTGACGTGATAAAATTTTTTTTATTAAATCAAGAACTAAAATAAAGAACCTTTTTGCATATCAACTGCACAGGTTCCATGAAGTAGCAACCGATTTGGCTGATTTTATTTATGTCTTTGAAGACAATTGTTTAATGTGACGTGATAAAATTTTTTTTATTAAATCAAGAACTAAAATAAAGAACCTTTTTGCATATCAACTGCACAGGTTCCATGAAGCAGCAACCGATTTGGCTGATTTTATTTATGTCTTTGAAGACAATTGTTTAATGTGGCGTGATAAAAAAACTTTTATTAAATCCAGAACTAAAATAAAGAACCTTTTTGCATATCAACTGCACAGGTTCCATGAAGTAGCAACCGATTTGGCTGATTTTATTTATGTCTTTGAAGACAATTGTTTAATGTGACGTGATAAAATTTTTTTTATTAAATCAAGAACTAAAATAAAGAACCTTTTTGCATATCAACTGCACAGGTTCCATGAAGCAGCAACCGATTTGGCTGATTTTATTTATGTCTTTGAAGACAATTGTTTAATGTGGCGTGATAAAAAAACTTTTATTAAATCCAGAACTAAAATAAAGAACCTTTTTGCATATCAACTGCACAGGTTCCATGAAGTAGCAACCGATTTGGCTGATTTTATTTATGTCTTTGAAGACAATTGTTTAATGTGACGTGATAAAATTTTTTTTATTAAATCAAGAACTAAAATAAAGAACCTTTTTGCATATCAACTGCACAGGTTCCATGAAGTAGCAACCGATTTGGCTGATTTTATTTATGTCTTTGAAGACAATTGTTTAATGTGGCGTGATAAAAAAACTTTTATTAAATCCAGAACTAAAATAAAGAACCTTTTTGCATATCAACTGCACAGGTTCCATGAAGCAGCAACCGATTTGGCTGATTTTATTTATGTCCTCGAAGACAATTGTTTAATGTGGCGTGATAAAAAAACTTTTATTAAATCCAGAACTAAAATAAAGAACCTTTTTGCATATCAACTGCACAGGTTCCATGAAGCAGCAACCGATTTGGCTGATTTTATTTATGTCTTTGAAGACAATTGTTTAATGTGGCGTGATAAAAAAACTTTTATTAAATCCAGAACTAAAATAAAGAACCTTTTTGCATATCAACTGCACAGGTTCCATGAAGTAGCAACCGATTTGGCTGATTTTATTTATGTCTTTGAAGACAATTGTTTAATGTGACGTGATAAAATTTTTTTTATTAAATCAAGAACTAAAATAAAGAACCTTTTTGCATATCAACTGCACAGGTTCCATGAAGTAGCAACCGATTTGGCTGATTTTATTTATGTCTTTGAAGACAATTGTTTAATGTGGCGTGATAAAAAAACTTTTATTAAATCCAGAACTAAAATAAAGAACCTTTTTGCATATCAACTGCACAGGTTCCATGAAGTAGCAACCGATTTGGCTGATTTTATTTATGTCTTTGAAGACAATTGTTTAATGTGACGTGATAAAATTTTTTTTATTAAATCAAGAACTAAAATAAAGAACCTTTTTGCATATCAACTGCACAGGTTCCATGAAGCAGCAACCGATTTGGCTGATTTTATTTATGTCTTTGAAGACAATTGTTTAATGTGGCGTGATAAAAAAACTTTTATTAAATCCAGAACTAAAATAAAGAACCTTTTTGCATATCAACTGCACAGGTTCCATGAAGTAGCAACCGATTTGGCTGATTTTATTTATGTCTTTGAAGACAATTGTTTAATGTGACGTGATAAAATTTTTTTTATTAAATCAAGAACTAAAATAAAGAACCTTTTTGCATATCAACTGCACAGGTTCCATGAAGTAGCAACCGATTTGGCTGATTTTATTTATGTCTTTGAAGACAATTGTTTAATGTGGCGTGATAAAAAAACTTTTATTAAATCCAGAACTAAAATAAAGAACCTTTTTGCATATCAACTGCACAGGTTCCATGAAGTAGCAACCGATTTGGCTGATTTTATTTATGTCTTTGAAGACAATTGTTTAATGTGGCGTGATAAAAAAACTTTTATTAAATCCAGAACTAAAATAAAGAACCTTTTTGCATATCAACTGCACAGGTTCCATGAAGTAGCAACCGATTTGGCTGATTTTATTTATGTCTTTGAAGACAATTGTTTAATGTGACGTGATAAAATTTTTTTTATTAAATCAAGAACTAAAATAAAGAACCTTTTTGCATATCAACTGCACAGGTTCCATGAAGCAGCAACCGATTTGGCTGATTTTATTTATGTCTTTGAAGACAATTGTTTAATGTGGCGTGATAAAAAAACTTTTATTAAATCCAGAACTAAAATAAAGAACCTTTTTGCATATCAACTGCACAGGTTCCATGAAGTAGCAACCGATTTGGCTGATTTTATTTATGTCTTTGAAGACAATTGTTTAATGTGGCGTGATAAAAAAACTTTTATTAAATCAAGAACTAAAATAAAGAACCTTTTTGCATATCAACTGCACAGGTTCCATGAAGCAGCAACCGATTTGGCTGATTTTATTTATGTCTTTGAAGACAATTGTTTAATGTGGCGTGATAAAAAAACTTTTATTAAATCCAGAACTAAAATAAAGAACCTTTTTGCATATCAACTGCACAGGTTCCATGAAGTAGCAACCGATTTGGCTGATTTTATTTATGTCTTTGAAGACAATTGTTTAATGTGACGTGATAAAATTTTTTTTATTAAATCAAGAACTAAAATAAAGAACCTTTTTGCATATCAACTGCACAGGTTCCATGAAGTAGCAACCGATTTGGCTGATTTTATTTATGTCTTTGAAGACAATTGTTTAATGTGGCGTGATAAAAAAACTTTTATTAAATCCAGAACTAAAATAAAGAACCTTTTTGCATATCAACTGCACAGGTTCCATGAAGCAGCAACCGATTTGGCTGATTTTATTTATGTCCTCGAAGACAATTGTTTAATGTGGCGTGATAAAAAAACTTTTATTAAATCCAGAACTAAAATAAAGAACCTTTTTGCATATCAACTGCACAGGTTCCATGAAGCAGCAACCGATTTGGCTGATTTTATTTATGTCTTTGAAGACAATTGTTTAATGTGGCGTGATAAAAAAACTTTTATTAAATCCAGAACTAAAATAAAGAACCTTTTTGCATATCAACTGCACAGGTTCCATGAAGTAGCAACCGATTTGGCTGATTTTATTTATGTCTTTGAAGACAATTGTTTAATGTGACGTGATAAAATTTTTTTTATTAAATCAAGAACTAAAATAAAGAACCTTTTTGCATATCAACTGCACAGGTTCCATGAAGTAGCAACCGATTTGGCTGATTTTATTTATGTCTTTGAAGACAATTGTTTAATGTGGCGTGATAAAAAAACTTTTATTAAATCCAGAACTAAAATAAAGAACCTTTTTGCATATCAACTGCACAGGTTCCATGAAGTAGCAACCGATTTGGCTGATTTTATTTATGTCTTTGAAGACAATTGTTTAATGTGACGTGATAAAATTTTTTTTATTAAATCAAGAACTAAAATAAAGAACCTTTTTGCATATCAACTGCACAGGTTCCATGAAGTAGCAACCGATTTGGCTGATTTTATTTATGTCTTTGAAGACAATTGTTTAATGTGGCGTGATAAAAAAACTTTTATTAAATCCAGAACTAAAATAAAGAACCTTTTTGCATATCAACTGCACAGGTTCCATGAAGCAGCAACCGATTTGGCTGATTTTATTTATGTCCTCGAAGACAATTGTTTAATGTGGCGTGATAAAAAAACTTTTATTAAATCCAGAACTAAAATAAAGAACCTTTTTGCATATCAACTGCACAGGTTCCATGAAGCAGCAACCGATTTGGCTGATTTTATTTATGTCTTTGAAGACAATTGTTTAATGTGGCGTGATAAAAAAACTTTTATTAAATCCAGAACTAAAATAAAGAACCTTTTTGCATATCAACTGCACAGGTTCCATGAAGTAGCAACCGATTTGGCTGATTTTATTTATGTCTTTGAAGACAATTGTTTAATGTGACGTGATAAAATTTTTTTTATTAAATCAAGAACTAAAATAAAGAACCTTTTTGCATATCAACTGCACAGGTTCCATGAAGTAGCAACCGATTTGGCTGATTTTATTTATGTCTTTGAAGACAATTGTTTAATGTGGCGTGATAAAAAAACTTTTATTAAATCCAGAACTAAAATAAAGAACCTTTTTGCATATCAACTGCACAGGTTCCATGAAGCAGCAACCGATTTGGCTGATTTTATTTATGTCTTTGAAGACAATTGTTTAATGTGGCGTGATAAAAAAACTTTTATTAAATCCAGAACTAAAATAAAGAACCTTTTTGCATATCAACTGCACAGGTTCCATGAAGTAGCAACCGATTTGGCTGATTTTATTTATGTCTTTGAAGACAATTGTTTAATGTGGCGTGATAAAAAAACTTTTATTAAATCCAGAACTAAAATAAAGAACCTTTTTGCATATCAACTGCACAGGTTCCATGAAGTAGCAACCGATTTGGCTGATTTTATTTATGTCTTTGAAGACAATTGTTTAATGTGGCGTGATAAAAAAACTTTTATTAAATCCAGAACTAAAATAAAGAACCTTTTTGCATATCAACTGCACAGGTTCCATGAAGCAGCAACCGATTTGGCTGATTTTATTTATGTCTTTGAAGACAATTGTTTAATGTGGCGTGATAAAAAAACTTTTATTAAATCCAGAACTAAAATAAAGAACCTTTTTGCATATCAACTGCACAGGTTCCATGAAGTAGCAACCGATTTGGCTGATTTTATTTATGTCTTTGAAGACAATTGTTTAATGTGACGTGATAAAATTTTTTTTATTAAATCAAGTACTAAAATAAAGAACCTTTTTGCATATCAACTGCACAGGTTCCATGAAGTAGCAACCGATTTGGCTGATTTTATTTATGTCTTTGAAGACAATTGTTTAATGTGGCGTGATAAAAAAACTTTTATTAAATCCAGAACTAAAATAAAGAACCTTTTTGCATATCAATTGCACAGGTTCCATGAAGCAGCAACCGATTTGGCTGATTTTATTTATGTCCTCGAAGACAATTGTTTAATGTGGCGTGATAAAAAAACTTTTATTAAATCCAGAACTAAAATAAAGAACCTTTTTGCATATCAACTGCACAGGTTCCATGAAGCAGCAACCGATTTGGCTGATTTTATTTATGTCTTTGAAGACAATTGTTTAATGTGACGTGATAAAATTTTTTTTATTAAATCAAGAACTAAAATAAAGAACCTTTTTGCATATCAATTGCACAGGTTCCATGAAGCAGCAACCGATTTGGCTGATTTTATTTATGTCCTCGAAGACAATTGTTTAATGTGGCGTGATAAAAAAACTTTTATTAAATCCAGAACTAAAATAAAGAACCTTTTTGCATATCAATTGCACAGGTTCCATGAAGCAGCAACCGATTTGGCTGATTTTATTTATGTCCTCGAAGACAATTGTTTAATGTGGCGTGATAAAAAAACTTTTATTAAATCCAGAACTAAAATAAAGAACCTTTTTGCATATCAACTGCACAGGTTCCATGAAGTAGCAACCGATTTGGCTGATTTTATTTATGTCTTTGAAGACAATTGTTTAATGTGGCGTGATAAAAAAACTTTTATTAAATCCAGAACTAAAATAAAGAACCTTTTTGCATATCAATTGCACAGGTTCCATGAAGCAGCAACCGATTTGGCTGATTTTATTTATGTCCTCGAAGACAATTGTTTAATGTGGCGTGATAAAAAAACTTTTATTAAATCCAGAACTAAAATAAAGAACCTTTTTGCATATCAACTGCACAGGTTCCATGAAGCAGCAACCGATTTGGCTGATTTTATTTATGTCCTCGAAGACAATTGTTTAATGTGGCGTGATAAAAAAACTTTTATTAAATCCAGAACTAAAATAAAGAACCTTTTTGCATATCAACTGCACAGGTTCCATGAAGTAGCAACCGATTTGGCTGATTTTATTTATGTCTTTGAAGACAATTGTTTAATGTGGCGTGATAAAAAAACTTTTATTAAATCCAGAACTAAAATAAAGAACCTTTTTGCATATCAACTGCACAGGTTCCATGAAGTAGCAACCGATTTGGCTGATTTTATTTATGTCTTTGAAGACAATTGTTTAATGTGGCGTGATAAAAAAACTTTTATTAAATCCAGAACTAAAATAAAGAACCTTTTTGCATATCAACTGCACAGGTTCCATGAAGCAGCAACCGATTTGGCTGATTTTATTTATGTCTTTGAAGACAATTGTTTAATGTGGCGTGATAAAAAAACTTTTATTAAATCCAGAACTAAAATAAAGAACCTTTTTGCATATCAACTGCACAGGTTCCATGAAGTAGCAACCGATTTGGCTGATTTTATTTATGTCTTTGAAGACAATTGTTTAATGTGGCGTGATAAAAAAACTTTTATTAAATCCAGAACTAAAATAAAGAACCTTTTTGCATATCAACTGCACAGGTTCCATGAAGTAGCAACCGATTTGGCTGATTTTATTTATGTCTTTGAAGACAATTGTTTAATGTGGCGTGATAAAAAAACTTTTATTAAATCCAGAACTAAAATAAAGAACCTTTTTGCATATCAACTGCACAGGTTCCATGAAGCAGCAACCGATTTGGCTGATTTTATTTATGTCTTTGAAGACAATTGTTTAATGTGGCGTGATAAAAAAACTTTTATTAAATCCAGAACTAAAATAAAGAACCTTTTTGCATATCAACTGCACAGGTTCCATGAAGTAGCAACCGATTTGGCTGATTTTATTTATGTCTTTGAAGACAATTGTTTAATGTGACGTGATAAAATTTTTTTTATTAAATCAAGTACTAAAATAAAGAACCTTTTTGCATATCAACTGCACAGGTTCCATGAAGTAGCAACCGATTTGGCTGATTTTATTTATGTCTTTGAAGACAATTGTTTAATGTGGCGTGATAAAAAAACTTTTATTAAATCCAGAACTAAAATAAAGAACCTTTTTGCATATCAATTGCACAGGTTCCATGAAGCAGCAACCGATTTGGCTGATTTTATTTATGTCCTCGAAGACAATTGTTTAATGTGGCGTGATAAAAAAACTTTTATTAAATCCAGAACTAAAATAAAGAACCTTTTTGCATATCAACTGCACAGGTTCCATGAAGCAGCAACCGATTTGGCTGATTTTATTTATGTCTTTGAAGACAATTGTTTAATGTGACGTGATAAAATTTTTTTTATTAAATCAAGAACTAAAATAAAGAACCTTTTTGCATATCAATTGCACAGGTTCCATGAAGCAGCAACCGATTTGGCTGATTTTATTTATGTCCTCGAAGACAATTGTTTAATGTGGCGTGATAAAAAAACTTTTATTAAATCCAGAACTAAAATAAAGAACCTTTTTGCATATCAATTGCACAGGTTCCATGAAGCAGCAACCGATTTGGCTGATTTTATTTATGTCCTCGAAGACAATTGTTTAATGTGGCGTGATAAAAAAACTTTTATTAAATCCAGAACTAAAATAAAGAACCTTTTTGCATATCAACTGCACAGGTTCCATGAAGTAGCAACCGATTTGGCTGATTTTATTTATGTCTTTGAAGACAATTGTTTAATGTGGCGTGATAAAAAAACTTTTATTAAATCCAGAACTAAAATAAAGAACCTTTTTGCATATCAACTGCACAGGTTCCATGAAGTAGCAACCGATTTGGCTGATTTTATTTATGTCTTTGAAGACAATTGTTTAATGTGGCGTGATAAAAAAACTTTTATTAAATCCAGAACTAAAATAAAGAACCTTTTTGCATATCAACTGCACAGGTTCCATGAAGCAGCAACCGATTTGGCTGATTTTATTTATGTCTTTGAAGACAATTGTTTAATGTGGCGTGATAAAAAAACTTTTATTAAATCCAGAACTAAAATAAAGAACCTTTTTGCATATCAACTGCACAGGTTCCATGAAGTAGCAACCGATTTGGCTGATTTTATTTATGTCTTTGAAGACAATTGTTTAATGTGACGTGATAAAATTTTTTTTATTAAATCAAGTACTAAAATAAAGAACCTTTTTGCATATCAACTGCACAGGTTCCATGAAGTAGCAACCGATTTGGCTGATTTTATTTATGTCTTTGAAGACAATTGTTTAATGTGGCGTGATAAAAAAACTTTTATTAAATCCAGAACTAAAATAAAGAACCTTTTTGCATATCAATTGCACAGGTTCCATGAAGCAGCAACCGATTTGGCTGATTTTATTTATGTCCTCGAAGACAATTGTTTAATGTGGCGTGATAAAAAAACTTTTATTAAATCCAGAACTAAAATAAAGAACCTTTTTGCATATCAACTGCACAGGTTCCATGAAGCAGCAACCGATTTGGCTGATTTTATTTATGTCTTTGAAGACAATTGTTTAATGTGACGTGATAAAATTTTTTTTATTAAATCAAGAACTAAAATAAAGAACCTTTTTGCATATCAATTGCACAGGTTCCATGAAGCAGCAACCGATTTGGCTGATTTTATTTATGTCCTCGAAGACAATTGTTTAATGTGGCGTGATAAAAAAACTTTTATTAAATCCAGAACTAAAATAAAGAACCTTTTTGCATATCAATTGCACAGGTTCCATGAAGCAGCAACCGATTTGGCTGATTTTATTTATGTCCTCGAAGACAATTGTTTAATGTGGCGTGATAAAAAAACTTTTATTAAATCCAGAACTAAAATAAAGAACCTTTTTGCATATCAACTGCACAGGTTCCATGAAGTAGCAACCGATTTGGCTGATTTTATTTATGTCTTTGAAGACAATTGTTTAATGTGGCGTGATAAAAAAACTTTTATTAAATCCAGAACTAAAATAAAGAACCTTTTTGCATATCAATTGCACAGGTTCCATGAAGCAGCAACCGATTTGGCTGATTTTATTTATGTCCTCGAAGACAATTGTTTAATGTGGCGTGATAAAAAAACTTTTATTAAATCCAGAACTAAAATAAAGAACCTTTTTGCATATCAACTGCACAGGTTCCATGAAGCAGCAACCGATTTGGCTGATTTTATTTATGTCCTCGAAGACAATTGTTTAATGTGGCGTGATAAAAAAACTTTTATTAAATCCAGAACTAAAATAAAGAACCTTTTTGCATATCAATTGCACAGGTTCCATGAAGCAGCAACCGATTTGGCTGATTTTATTTATGTCCTCGAAGACAATTGTTTAATGTGGCGTGATAAAAAAACTTTTATTAAATCCAGAACTAAAATAAAGAACCTTTTTGCATATCAATTGCACAGGTTCCATGAAGCAGCAACCGATTTGGCTGATTTTATTTATGTCCTCGAAGACAATTGTTTAATGTGGCGTGATAAAAAAACTTTTATTAAATCCAGAACTAAAATAAAGAACCTTTTTGCATATCAACTGCACAGGTTCCATGAAGTAGCAACCGATTTGGCTGATTTTATTTATGTCTTTGAAGACAATTGTTTAATGTGACGTGATAAAATTTTTTTTATTAAATCAAGAACTAAAATAAAGAACCTTTTTGCATATCAACTGCACAGGTTCCATGAAGCAGCAACCGATTTGGCTGATTTTATTTATGTCTTTGAAGACAATTGTTTAATGTGGCGTGATAAAAAAACTTTTATTAAATCCAGAACTAAAATAAAGAACCTTTTTGCATATCAACTGCACAGGTTCCATGAAGTAGCAACCGATTTGGCTGATTTTATTTATGTCTTTGAAGACAATTGTTTAATGTGACGTGATAAAATTTTTTTTATTAAATCAAGTACTAAAATAAAGAACCTTTTTGCATATCAACTGCACAGGTTCCATGAAGTAGCAACCGATTTGGCTGATTTTATTTATGTCTTTGAAGACAATTGTTTAATGTGGCGTGATAAAAAAACTTTTATTAAATCCAGAACTAAAATAAAGAACCTTTTTGCATATCAATTGCACAGGTTCCATGAAGCAGCAACCGATTTGGCTGATTTTATTTATGTCCTCGAAGACAATTGTTTAATGTGGCGTGATAAAAAAACTTTTATTAAATCCAGAACTAAAATAAAGAACCTTTTTGCATATCAACTGCACAGGTTCCATGAAGCAGCAACCGATTTGGCTGATTTTATTTATGTCCTCGAAGACAATTGTTTAATGTGGCGTGATAAAAAAACTTTTATTAAATCCAGAACTAAAATAAAGAACCTTTTTGCATATCAACTGCACAGGTTCCATGAAGTAGCAACCGATTTGGCTGATTTTATTTATGTCCTCGAAGACAATTGTTTAATGTGGCGTGATAAAAAAACTTTTATTAAATCCAGAACTAAAATAAAGAACCTTTTTGCATATCAACTGCACAGGTTCCATGAAGTAGCAACCGATTTGGCTGATTTTATTTATGTCTTTGAAGACAATTGTTTAATGTGACGTGATAAAATTTTTTTTATTAAATCAAGAACTAAAATAAAGAACCTTTTTGCATATCAACTGCACAGGTTCCATGAAGCAGCAACCGATTTGGCTGATTTTATTTATGTCTTTGAAGACAATTGTTTAATGTGGCGTGATAAAAAAACTTTTATTAAATCCAGAACTAAAATAAAGAACCTTTTTGCATATCAACTGCACAGGTTCCATGAAGCAGCAACCGATTTGGCTGATTTTATTTATGTCCTCGAAGACAATTGTTTAATGTGGCGTGATAAAAAAACTTTTATTAAATCCAGAACTAAAATAAAGAACCTTTTTGCATATCAACTGCACAGGTTCCATGAAGCAGCAACCGATTTGGCTGATTTTATTTATGTCTTTGAAGACAATTGTTTAATGTGACGTGATAAAATTTTTTTTATTAAATCAAGAACTAAAATAAAGAACCTTTTTGCATATCAACTGCACAGGTTCCATGAAGCAGCAACCGATTTGGCTGATTTTATTTATGTCTTTGAAGACAATTGTTTAATGTGGCGTGATAAAAAAACTTTTATTAAATCCAGAACTAAAATAAAGAACCTTTTTGCATATCAACTGCACAGGTTCCATGAAGTAGCAACCGATTTGGCTGATTTTATTTATGTCTTTGAAGACAATTGTTTAATGTGACGTGATAAAATTTTTTTTATTAAATCAAGAACTAAAATAAAGAACCTTTTTGCATATCAACTGCACAGGTTCCATGAAGTAGCAACCGATTTGGCTGATTTTATTTATGTCTTTGAAGACAATTGTTTAATGTGGCGTGATAAAAAAACTTTTATTAAATCCAGAACTAAAATAAAGAACCTTTTTGCATATCAACTGCACAGGTTCCATGAAGCAGCAACCGATTTGGCTGATTTTATTTATGTCCTCGAAGACAATTGTTTAATGTGGCGTGATAAAAAAACTTTTATTAAATCCAGAACTAAAATAAAGAACCTTTTTGCATATCAACTGCACAGGTTCCATGAAGCAGCAACCGATTTGGCTGATTTTATTTATGTCTTTGAAGACAATTGTTTAATGTGACGTGATAAAATTTTTTTTATTAAATCAAGAACTAAAATAAAGAACCTTTTTGCATATCAACTGCACAGGTTCCATGAAGCAGCAACCGATTTGGCTGATTTTATTTATGTCTTTGAAGACAATTGTTTAATGTGGCGTGATAAAAAAACTTTTATTAAATCCAGAACTAAAATAAAGAACCTTTTTGCATATCAACTGCACAGGTTCCATGAAGTAGCAACCGATTTGGCTGATTTTATTTATGTCTTTGAAGACAATTGTTTAATGTGACGTGATAAAATTTTTTTTATTAAATCAAGAACTAAAATAAAGAACCTTTTTGCATATCAACTGCACAGGTTCCATGAAGCAGCAACCGATTTGGCTGATTTTATTTATGTCTTTGAAGACAATTGTTTAATGTGGCGTGATAAAAAAACTTTTATTAAATCCAGAACTAAAATAAAGAACCTTTTTGCATATCAACTGCACAGGTTCCATGAAGTAGCAACCGATTTGGCTGATTTTATTTATGTCTTTGAAGACAATTGTTTAATGTGGCGTGATAAAAAAACTTTTATTAAATCCAGAACTAAAATAAAGAACCTTTTTGCATATCAACTGCACAGGTTCCATGAAGCAGCAACCGATTTGGCTGATTTTATTTATGTCCTCGAAGACAATTGTTTAATGTGGCGTGATAAAAAAACTTTTATTAAATCCAGAACTAAAATAAAGAACCTTTTTGCATATCAACTGCACAGGTTCCATGAAGCAGCAACCGATTTGGCTGATTTTATTTATGTCTTTGAAGACAATTGTTTAATGTGGCGTGATAAAAAAACTTTTATTAAATCCAGAACTAAAATAAAGAACCTTTTTGCATATCAACTGCACAGGTTCCATGAAGTAGCAACCGATTTGGCTGATTTTATTTATGTCTTTGAAGACAATTGTTTAATGTGACGTGATAAAATTTTTTTTATTAAATCAAGAACTAAAATAAAGAACCTTTTTGCATATCAACTGCACAGGTTCCATGAAGTAGCAACCGATTTGGCTGATTTTATTTATGTCTTTGAAGACAATTGTTTAATGTGGCGTGATAAAAAAACTTTTATTAAATCCAGAACTAAAATAAAGAACCTTTTTGCATATCAACTGCACAGGTTCCATGAAGCAGCAACCGATTTGGCTGATTTTATTTATGTCCTCGAAGACAATTGTTTAATGTGGCGTGATAAAAAAACTTTTATTAAATCCAGAACTAAAATAAAGAACCTTTTTGCATATCAACTGCACAGGTTCCATGAAGCAGCAACCGATTTGGCTGATTTTATTTATGTCTTTGAAGACAATTGTTTAATGTGGCGTGATAAAAAAACTTTTATTAAATCCAGAACTAAAATAAAGAACCTTTTTGCATATCAACTGCACAGGTTCCATGAAGTAGCAACCGATTTGGCTGATTTTATTTATGTCTTTGAAGACAATTGTTTAATGTGACGTGATAAAATTTTTTTTATTAAATCAAGAACTAAAATAAAGAACCTTTTTGCATATCAACTGCACAGGTTCCATGAAGCAGCAACCGATTTGGCTGATTTTATTTATGTCTTTGAAGACAATTGTTTAATGTGGCGTGATAAAAAAACTTTTATTAAATCCAGAACTAAAATAAAGAACCTTTTTGCATATCAACTGCACAGGTTCCATGAAGTAGCAACCGATTTGGCTGATTTTATTTATGTCTTTGAAGACAATTGTTTAATGTGACGTGATAAAATTTTTTTTATTAAATCAAGAACTAAAATAAAGAACCTTTTTGCATATCAACTGCACAGGTTCCATGAAGTAGCAACCGATTTGGCTGATTTTATTTATGTCCTCGAAGACAATTGTTTAATGTGGCGTGATAAAAAAACTTTTATTAAATCCAGAACTAAAATAAAGAACCTTTTTGCATATCAACTGCACAGGTTCCATGAAGCAGCAACCGATTTGGCTGATTTTATTTATGTCTTTGAAGACAATTGTTTAATGTGGCGTGATAAAAAAACTTTTATTAAATCCAGAACTAAAATAAAGAACCTTTTTGCATATCAACTGCACAGGTTCCATGAAGCAGCAACCGATTTGGCTGATTTTATTTATGTCCTCGAAGACAATTGTTTAATGTGGCGTGATAAAATTTTTTTTATTAAATCAAGAACTAAAATAAAGAACCTTTTTGCATATCAACTGCACAGGTTCCATGAAGTAGCAACCGATTTGGCTGATTTTATTTATGTCTTTGAAGACAATTGTTTAATGTGACGTGATAAAATTTTTTTTATTAAATCAAGAACTAAAATAAAGAACCTTTTTGCATATCAACTGCACAGGTTCCATGAAGCAGCAACCGATTTGGCTGATTTTATTTATGTCTTTGAAGACAATTGTTTAATGTGGCGTGATAAAAAAACTTTTATTAAATCCAGAACTAAAATAAAGAACCTTTTTGCATATCAACTGCACAGGTTCCATGAAGCAGCAACCGATTTGGCTGATTTTATTTATGTCTTTGAAGACAATTGTTTAATGTGGCGTGATAAAAAAACTTTTATTAAATCCAGAACTAAAATAAAGAACCTTTTTGCATATCAACTGCACAGGTTCCATGAAGTAGCAACCGATTTGGCTGATTTTATTTATGTCTTTGAAGACAATTGTTTAATGTGGCGTGATAAAAAAACTTTTATTAAATCCAGAACTAAAATAAAGAACCTTTTTGCATATCAACTGCACAGGTTCCATGAAGCAGCAACCGATTTGGCTGATTTTATTTATGTCTTTGAAGACAATTGTTTAATGTGGCGTGATAAAAAAACTTTTATTAAATCCAGAACTAAAATAAAGAACCTTTTTGCATATCAACTGCACAGGTTCCATGAAGCAGCAACCGATTTGGCTGATTTTATTTATGTCTTTGAAGACAATTGTTTAATGTGACGTGATAAAATTTTTTTTATTAAATCAAGAACTAAAATAAAGAACCTTTTTGCATATCAACTGCACAGGTTCCATGAAGCAGCAACCGATTTGGCTGATTTTATTTATGTCTTTGAAGACAATTGTTTAATGTGGCGTGATAAAAAAACTTTTATTAAATCCAGAACTAAAATAAAGAACCTTTTTGCATATCAACTGCACAGGTTCCATGAAGCAGCAACCGATTTGGCTGATTTTATTTATGTCTTTGAAGACAATTGTTTAATGTGGCGTGATAAAAAAACTTTTATTAAATCCAGAACTAAAATAAAGAACCTTTTTGCATATCAACTGCACAGGTTCCATGAAGCAGCAACCGATTTGGCTGATTTTATTTATGTCTTTGAAGACAATTGTTTAATGTGACGTGATAAAATTTTTTTTATTAAATCAAGAACTAAAATAAAGAACCTTTTTGCATATCAACTGCACAGGTTCCATGAAGCAGCAACCGATTTGGCTGATTTTATTTATGTCTTTGAAGACAATTGTTTAATGTGGCGTGATAAAAAAACTTTTATTAAATCCAGAACTAAAATAAAGAACCTTTTTGCATATCAACTGCACAGGTTCCATGAAGCAGCAACCGATTTGGCTGATTTTATTTATGTCTTTGAAGACAATTGTTTAATGTGGCGTGATAAAAAAACTTTTATTAAATCCAGAACTAAAATAAAGAACCTTTTTGCATATCAACTGCACAGGTTCCATGAAGCAGCAACCGATTTGGCTGATTTTATTTATGTCTTTGAAGACAATTGTTTAATGTGACGTGATAAAATTTTTTTTATTAAATCAAGAACTAAAATAAAGAACCTTTTTGCATATCAACTGCACAGGTTCCATGAAGCAGCAACCGATTTGGCTGATTTTATTTATGTCTTTGAAGACAATTGTTTAATGTGGCGTGATAAAAAAACTTTTATTAAATCCAGAACTAAAATAAAGAACCTTTTTGCATATCAACTGCACAGGTTCCATGAAGCAGCAACCGATTTGGCTGATTTTATTTATGTCTTTGAAGACAATTGTTTAATGTGGCGTGATAAAAAAACTTTTATTAAATCCAGAACTAAAATAAAGAACCTTTTTGCATATCAACTGCAC
Source organism: Panagrolaimus kolymaensis (assembly GCA_028622995.1). Taxonomy (NCBI): domain Eukaryota; kingdom Metazoa; phylum Nematoda; class Chromadorea; order Rhabditida; family Panagrolaimidae; genus Panagrolaimus; species Panagrolaimus kolymaensis. The sequence continues at coordinate 688,422 of JAJQJQ010000031.1, forward strand.
AGGTTCCATGAAGTAGCAACCGATTTGGCTGATTTTATTTATGTCTTTGAAGACAATTGTTTAATGTGACGTGATAAAATTTTTTTTATTAAATCAAGAACTAAAATAAAGAACCTTTTTGCATATCAACTGCACAGGTTCCATGAAGTAGCAACCGATTTGGCTGATTTTATTTATGTCCTCGAAGACAATTGTTTAATGTGGCGTGATAAAAAAACTTTTATTAAATCCAGAACTAAAATAAAGAACCTTTTTGCATATCAACTGCACAGGTTCCATGAAGCAGCAACCGATTTGGCTGATTTTATTTATGTCTTTGAAGACAATTGTTTAATGTGGCGTGATAAAAAAACTTTTATTAAATCCAGAACTAAAATAAAGAACCTTTTTGCATATCAACTGCACAGGTTCCATGAAGTAGCAACCGATTTGGCTGATTTTATTTATGTCCTCGAAGACAATTGTTTAATGTGGCGTGATAAAAAAACTTTTATTAAATCCAGAACTAAAATAAAGAACCTTTTTGCATATCAACTGCACAGGTTCCATGAAGTAGCAACCGATTTGGCTGATTTTATTTATGTCCTCGAAGACAATTGTTTAATGTGGCGTGATAAAAAAACTTTTATTAAATCCAGAACTAAAATAAAGAACCTTTTTGCATATCAACTGCACAGGTTCCATGAAGCAGCAACCGATTTGGCTGATTTTATTTATGTCTTTGAAGACAATTGTTTAATGTGACGTGATAAAATTTTTTTTATTAAATCAAGAACTAAAATAAAGAACCTTTTTTCATATCAACTTCACAGGTTCCATGAAGTAGCAACCGATTTGGCTGATTTTATTTATGTCCTCGAAGACAATTGTTTAATGTGGCGTGATAAAAAAACTTTTATTAAATCCAGAACTAAAATAAAGAACCTTTTTGCATATCAACTGCACAGGTTCCATGAAGTAGCAACCGATTTGGCTGATTTTATTTATGTCCTCGAAGACAATTGTTTAATGTGGCGTGATAAAAAAACTTTTATTAAATCCAGAACTAAAATAAAGAACCTTTTTGCATATCAACTTCACAGGTTCCATGAAGCAGCAACCGATTTGGCTGATTTTATTTGTGTCCTCGAAGACAATTGTTTAATGTGGCGTGATAAAAAAACTTTTATTAAATCAAGAACTAAAATAAAGAACCTTTTTTCATATCAACTTCACAGGTTCCATGAAGCATCAACCGATTTGGCTGATTTTATTTGTGTCCTCGAAGACAATTGTTTAATGTGGCGTGATAAAAAACTTTTATTAAATCAAGAACTAAAATAAAGAACCTTTTTGCATATCAACTTCACAGGTTCCATGAAGCAGCAACCGATTTGGCTGATTTTATTTATGTCCTCGAAGACAATTGTTTAATGTGGCGTGATAAAAAACTTTTATTAAATCAAGAACTAAAATAAAGAACCTTTTTGCATATCAACTGCACAGGTTCCATGAAGCAGCAACCGATTTGGCTGATTTTATTTATGTCCTCGAAGACAATTGTTTAATGTGGCGTGATAAAAAACTTTTATTAAATCAAGAACTAAAATAAAGAACCTTTTTGCATATCAACTTCACAGGTTCCATGAAGCAGCAACCGATTTGGCTGATTTTATTTGTGTCCTCGAAGACAATTGTTTAATGTGACGTGATAAAATTTTTTTTATTAAATCAAGAACTAAAATAAAGAACCTTTTTGCATATCAACTGCACAGGTTCCATGAAGCAGCAACCGATTTGGCTGATTTTATTTATGTCCTCGAAGACAATTGTTTAATGTGGCGTGATAAAAAACTTTTATTAAATCAAGAACTAAAATAAAGAACCTTTTTGCATATCAACTGCACAGGTTCCATGAAGCAGCAACCGATTTGGCTGATTTTATTTATGTCCTCGAAGACAATTGTTTAATGTGGCGTGATAAAAAACTTTTATTAAATCAAGAACTAAAATAAAGAACCTTTTTGCATATCAACTTCACAGGTTCCATGAAGCAGCAACCGATTTGGCTGATTTTATTTGTGTCCTCGAAGACAATTGTTTAATGTGGCGTGATAAAAAACTTTTATTAAATCAAGAACTAAAATAAAGAACCTTTTTGCATATCAACTGCACAGGTTCCATGAAGCAGCAACCGATTTGGCTGATTTTATTTATGTCCTCGAAGACAATTGTTTAATGTGGCGTGATAAAAAAACTTTTATTAAATCCAGAACTAAAATAAAGAACCTTTTTGCATATCAACTGCACAGGTTCCATGAAGTAGCAACCGATTTGGCTGATTTTATTTATGTCCTCGAAGACAATTGTTTAATGTGGCGTGATAAAAAAACTTTTATTAAATCCAGAACTAAAATAAAGAACCTTTTTGCATATCAACTGCACAGGTTCCATGAAGTAGCAACCGATTTGGCTGATTTTATTTATGTCCTCGAAGACAATTGTTTAATGTGGCGTGATAAAAAAACTTTTATTAAATCCAGAACTAAAATAAAGAACCTTTTTGCATATCAACTGCACAGGTTCCATGAAGTAGCAACCGATTTGGCTGATTTTATTTATGTCCTCGAAGACAATTGTTTAATGTGGCGTGATAAAAAAACTTTTATTAAATCCAGAACTAAAATAAAGAACCTTTTTGCATATCAACTGCACAGGTTCCATGAAGTAGCAACCGATTTGGCTGATTTTATTTATGTCTTTGAAGACAATTGTTTAATGTGACGTGATAAAATTTTTTTTATTAAATCAAGAACTAAAATAAAGAACCTTTTTGCATATCAACTGCACAGGTTCCATGAAGTAGCAACCGATTTGGCTGATTTTATTTATGTCTTTGAAGACAATTGTTTAATGTGACGTGATAAAATTTTTTTTATTAAATCAAGAACTAAAATAAAGAACCTTTTTGCATATCAACTGCACAGGTTCCATGAAGTAGCAACCGATTTGGCTGATTTTATTTATGTCCTCGAAGACAATTGTTTAATGTGGCGTGATAAAAAAACTTTTATTAAATCCAGAACTAAAATAAAGAACCTTTTTGCATATCAACTGCACAGGTTCCATGAAGTAGCAACCGATTTGGCTGATTTTATTTATGTCCTCGAAGACAATTGTTTAATGTGGCGTGATAAAAAAACTTTTATTAAATCCAGAACTAAAATAAAGAACCTTTTTGCATATCAACTGCACAGGTTCCATGAAGTAGCAACCGATTTGGCTGATTTTATTTATGTCCTCGAAGACAATTGTTTAATGTGGCGTGATAAAAAAACTTTTATTAAATCCAGAACTAAAATAAAGAACCTTTTTGCATATCAACTGCACAGGTTCCATGAAGTAGCAACCGATTTGGCTGATTTTATTTATGTCCTCGAAGACAATTGTTTAATGTGGCGTGATAAAAAAACTTTTATTAAATCCAGAACTAAAATAAAGAACCTTTTTGCATATCAACTGCACAGGTTCCATGAAGTAGCAACCGATTTGGCTGATTTTATTTATGTCTTTGAAGACAATTGTTTAATGTGGCGTGATAAAAAAACTTTTATTAAATCCAGAACTAAAATAAAGAACCTTTTTGCATATCAACTGCACAGGTTCCATGAAGTAGCAACCGATTTGGCTGATTTTATTTATGTCTTTGAAGACAATTGTTTAATGTGACGTGATAAAATTTTTTTTATTAAATCAAGAACTAAAATAAAGAACCTTTTTGCATATCAACTGCACAGGTTCCATGAAGTAGCAACCGATTTGGCTGATTTTATTTATGTCCTCGAAGACAATTGTTTAATGTGGCGTGATAAAAAAACTTTTATTAAATCCAGAACTAAAATAAAGAACCTTTTTGCATATCAACTGCACAGGTTCCATGAAGTAGCAACCGATTTGGCTGATTTTATTTATGTCCTCGAAGACAATTGTTTAATGTGGCGTGATAAAAAAACTTTTATTAAATCCAGAACTAAAATAAAGAACCTTTTTGCATATCAACTGCACAGGTTCCATGAAGTAGCAACCGATTTGGCTGATTTTATTTATGTCCTCGAAGACAATTGTTTAATGTGGCGTGATAAAAAAACTTTTATTAAATCCAGAACTAAAATAAAGAACCTTTTTGCATATCAACTGCACAGGTTCCATGAAGTAGCAACCGATTTGGCTGATTTTATTTATGTCTTTGAAGACAATTGTTTAATGTGACGTGATAAAATTTTTTTTATTAAATCAAGAACTAAAATAAAGAACCTTTTTGCATATCAACTGCACAGGTTCCATGAAGTAGCAACCGATTTGGCTGATTTTATTTATGTCTTTGAAGACAATTGTTTAATGTGACGTGATAAAATTTTTTTTATTAAATCAAGAACTAAAATAAAGAACCTTTTTGCATATCAACTGCACAGGTTCCATGAAGTAGCAACCGATTTGGCTGATTTTATTTATGTCCTCGAAGACAATTGTTTAATGTGGCGTGATAAAAAAACTTTTATTAAATCCAGAACTAAAATAAAGAACCTTTTTGCATATCAACTGCACAGGTTCCATGAAGTAGCAACCGATTTGGCTGATTTTATTTATGTCCTCGAAGACAATTGTTTAATGTGGCGTGATAAAAAAACTTTTATTAAATCCAGAACTAAAATAAAGAACCTTTTTGCATATCAACTGCACAGGTTCCATGAAGTAGCAACCGATTTGGCTGATTTTATTTATGTCCTCGAAGACAATTGTTTAATGTGGCGTGATAAAAAAACTTTTATTAAATCCAGAACTAAAATAAAGAACCTTTTTGCATATCAACTGCACAGGTTCCATGAAGTAGCAACCGATTTGGCTGATTTTATTTATGTCCTCGAAGACAATTGTTTAATGTGGCGTGATAAAAAAACTTTTATTAAATCCAGAACTAAAATAAAGAACCTTTTTGCATATCAACTGCACAGGTTCCATGAAGTAGCAACCGATTTGGCTGATTTTATTTATGTCCTCGAAGACAATTGTTTAATGTGGCGTGATAAAAAAACTTTTATTAAATCCAGAACTAAAATAAAGAACCTTTTTGCATATCAACTGCACAGGTTCCATGAAGTAGCAACCGATTTGGCTGATTTTATTTATGTCCTCGAAGACAATTGTTTAATGTGGCGTGATAAAAAAACTTTTATTAAATCCAGAACTAAAATAAAGAACCTTTTTGCATATCAACTGCACAGGTTCCATGAAGTAGCAACCGATTTGGCTGATTTTATTTATGTCCTCGAAGACAATTGTTTAATGTGGCGTGATAAAAAAACTTTTATTAAATCCAGAACTAAAATAAAGAACCTTTTTGCATATCAACTGCACAGGTTCCATGAAGTAGCAACCGATTTGGCTGATTTTATTTATGTCCTCGAAGACAATTGTTTAATGTGGCGTGATAAAAAAACTTTTATTAAATCCAGAACTAAAATAAAGAACCTTTTTGCATATCAACTGCACAGGTTCCATGAAGTAGCAACCGATTTGGCTGATTTTATTTATGTCCTCGAAGACAATTGTTTAATGTGGCGTGATAAAAAAACTTTTATTAAATCCAGAACTAAAATAAAGAACCTTTTTGCATATCAACTGCACAGGTTCCATGAAGCAGCAACCGATTTGGCTGATTTTATTTATGTCTTTGAAGACAATTGTTTAATGTGACGTGATAAAATTTTTTTTATTAAATCAAGAACTAAAATAAAGAACCTTTTTGCATATCAACTTCACAGGTTCCATGAAGCAGCAACCGATTTGGCTGATTTTATTTGTGTCCTCGAAGACAATTGTTTAATGTGGCGTGATAAAAAAACTTTTATTAAATCAAGAACTAAAATAAAGAACCTTTTTTCATATCAACTTCACAGGTTCCATGAAGCATCAACCGATTTGGCTGATTTTATTTGTGTCCTCGAAGACAATTGTTTAATGTGGCGTGATAAAAAACTTTTATTAAATCAAGAACTAAAATAAAGAACCTTTTTGCATATCAACTTCACAGGTTCCATGAAGCAGCAACCGATTTGGCTGATTTTATTTGTGTCCTCGAAGACAATTGTTTAATGTGACGTGATAAAAAACTTTTATTAAATCAAGAACTAAAATAAAGAACCTTTTTGCATATCAACTGCACAGGTTCCATGAAGCAGCAACCGATTTGGCTGATTTTATTTATGTCCTCGAAGACAATTGTTTAATGTGGCGGGATAAAAAACTTTTATTAAATCAAGAACTAAAATAAAGAACCTTTTTGCATATCAACTGCACAGGTTCCATGAAGCAGCAACCGATTTGGCTGATTTTATTTATGTCCTCGAAGACAATTGTTTAATGTGGCGTGATAAAAAACTTTTATTAAATCAAGAACTAAAATAAAGAACCTTTTTGCATATCAACTTCACAGGTTCCATGAAGCAGCAACCGATTTGGCTGATTTTATTTGTGTCCTCGAAGACAATTGTTTAATGTGACGTGATAAAATTTTTTTTATTAAATCAAGAACTAAAATAAAGAACCTTTTTGCATATCAACTGCACAGGTTCCATGAAGCAGCAACCGATTTGGCTGATTTTATTTATGTCCTCGAAGACAATTGTTTAATGTGGCGTGATAAAAAACTTTTATTAAATCAAGAACTAAAATAAAGAACCTTTTTGCATATCAACTGCACAGGTTCCATGAAGCAGCAACCGATTTGGCTGATTTTATTTATGTCCTCGAAGACAATTGTTTAATGTGGCGTGATAAAAAACTTTTATTAAATCAAGAACTAAAATAAAGAACCTTTTTGCATATCAACTGCACAGGTTCCATGAAGCAGCAACCGATTTGGCTGATTTTATTTATGTCCTCGAAGACAATTGTTTAATGTGGCGTGATAAAAAACTTTTATTAAATCAAGAACTAAAATAAAGAACCTTTTTGCATATCAACTGCACAGGTTCCATGAAGCAGCAACCGATTTGGCTGATTTTATTTATGTCCTCGAAGACAATTGTTTAATGTGGCGTGATAAAAAAACTTTTATTAAATCAAGAACTAAAATAAAGAACCTTTTTTCATATCAACTGCACAGGTTCCATGAAGCAGCAACCGATTTGGCTGATTTTATTTATGTCCTCGAAGACAATTGTTTAATGTGGCGTGATAAAAAACTTTTATTAAATCAAGAACTAAAATAAAGAACCTTTTTGCATATCAACTGCACAGGTTCCATGAAGCAGCAACCGATTTGGCTGATTTTATTTATGTCCTCGAAGACAATTGTTTAATGTGGCGTGATAAAAAAACTTTTATTAAATCAAGAACTAAAATAAAGAACCTTTTTTCATATCAACTGCACAGGTTCCATGAAGCAGCAACCGATTTGGCTGATTTTATTTATGTCCTCGAAGACAATTGTTTAATGTGGCGTGATAAAAAACTTTTATTAAATCAAGAACTAAAATAAAGAACCTTTTTTCATATCAACTGCACAGGTTCTATGAAGCAGCAACCGATTTGGCTGATTTTATTTATGTCCTCGAAGACAATTGTTTAATGTGGCGTGATAAAAAAACTTTTATTAAATCAAGAACTAAAATAAAGAACCTTTTTTCATATCAACTGCACAGGTTCCATGAAGCAGCAACCGATTTGGCTGATTTTATTTATGTCCTCGAAGACAATTGTTTAATGTGGCGTGATAAAAAAACTTTTATTAAATCAAGAACTAAAATAAAGAACCTTTTTTCATATCAACTGCACAGGTTCCATGAAGCAGCAACCGATTTGGCTGATTTTATTTATGTCCTCGAAGACAATTGTTTAATGTGGCGTGATAAAAAAACTTTTATTAAATCAAGAACTAAAATAAAGAACCTTTTTTCATATCAACTGCACAGGTTCCATGAAGCAGCAACCGATTTGGCTGATTTTATTTATGTCCTCGAAGACAATTGTTTAATGTGGCGTGATAAAAAACTTTTATTAAATCAAGAACTAAAATAAAGAACCTTTTTGCATATCAACTTCACAGGTTCCATGAAGCAGCAACCGATTTGGCTGATTTTATTTGTGTCCTCGTAGACAATTGTTTAATGTGGCGTGATAAAAAACTTTTATTAAATCAAGAACTAAAATAAAGAACCTTTTTGCATATCAACTTCACAGGTTCCATGAAGCATCAACCGATTTGGCTGATTTTATTTGTGTCCTCGAAGACAATTGTTTAATGTGGCGTGATAAAAAACTTTTATTAAATCAAGAACTAAAATAAAGAACCTTTTTGCATATCAACTTCACAGGTTCCATGAAGCATCAACCGATTTGGCTGATTTTATTTGTGTCCTCGAAGACAATTGTTTAATGTGGCGTGATAAAAAACTTTTATTAAATCAAGAACTAAAATAAAGAACCTTTTTGCATATCAACTTCACAGGTTCCATGAAGCATCAACCGATTTGGCTGATTTTATTTGTGTCCTCGAAGACAATTGTTTAATGTGGCGTGATAAAAAACTTTTATTAAATCAAGAACTAAAATAAAGAACCTTTTTGCATATCAACTTCACAGGTTCCATGAAGCATCAACCGATTTGGCTGATTTTATTTATGTCCTCGAAGACAATTGTTTAATGTGGCGTGATAAAAAACTTTTATTAAATCAAGAACTAAAATAAAGAACCTTTTTTCATATCAACTGCACAGGTTCCATGAAGCAGCAACCGATTTGGCTGATTTTATTTATGTCCTCGAAGACAATTGTTTAATGTGGCGTGATAAAAAACTTTTATTAAATCAAGAACTAAAATAAAGAACCTTTTTTCATATCAACTGCACAGGTTCCATGAAGCATCAACCGATTTGGCTGATTTTATTTATGTCCTCGAAGACAATTGTTTAATGTGGCGTGATAAAAAACTTTTTTTAAATCAAGAACTAAAATAAAGAACCTTTTTTCATATCAACTGCACAGGTTCCATGAAGCAGCAACCGATTTGGCTGATTTTATTTATGTCCTCGAAGACAATTGTTTAATGTGGCGTGATAAAAAACTTTTATTAAATCAAGAACTAAAATAAAGAACCTTTTTGCATATCAACTTCACAGGTTCCATGAAGCATCAACCGATTTGGCTGATTTTATTTATGTCCTCGAAGACAATTGTTTAATGTGGCGTGATAAAAAACTTTTATTAAATCAAGAACTAAAATAAAGAACCTTTTTTCATATCAACTGCACAGGTTCCATGAAGCAGCAACCGATTTGGCTGATTTTATTTATGTCCTCGAAGACAATTGTTTAATGTGGCGTGATAAAAAACTTTTATTAAATCAAGAACTAAAATAAAGAACCTTTTTGCATATCAACTTCACAGGTTCCATGAAGCATCAACCGATTTGGCTGATTTTATTTGTGTCCTCGAAGACAATTGTTTAATGTGGCGTGATAAAAAACTTTTATTAAATCAAGAACTAAAATAAAGAACCTTTTTGCATATCAACTTCACAGGTTCCATGAAGCATCAACCGATTTGGCTGATTTTATTTGTGTCCTCGAAGACAATTGTTTAATGTGGCGTGATAAAAAACTTTTATTAAATCAAGAACTAAAATAAAGAACCTTTTTGCATATCAACTTCACAGGTTCCATGAAGCATCAACCGATTTGGCTGATTTTATTTGTGTCCTCGAAGACAATTGTTTAATGTGGCGTGATAAAAAACTTTTATTAAATCAAGAACTAAAATAAAGAACCTTTTTGCATATCAACTTCACAGGTTCCATGAAGCAGCAACCGATTTGGCTGATTTTATTTGTGTCCTCGAAGACAATTGTTTAATGTGGCGTGATAAAAAACTTTTATTAAATCAAGAACTAAAATAAAGAACCTTTTTGCATATCAACTTCACAGGTTCCATGAAGCATCAACCGATTTGGCTGATTTTATTTATGTCCTCGAAGACAATTGTTTAATGTGGCGTGATAAAAAACTTTTATTAAATCAAGAACTAAAATAAAGAACCTTTTTTCATATCAACTGCACAGGTTCCATGAAGCAGCAACCGATTTGGCTGATTTTATTTATGTCCTCGAAGACAATTGTTTAATGTGGCGTGATAAAAAACTTTTATTAAATCAAGAACTAAAATAAAGAACCTTTTTTCATATCAACTGCACAGGTTCCATGAAGCATCAACCGATTTGGCTGATTTTATTTATGTCCTCGAAGACAATAAAAAACTTTTATTAAATCAAGAACTAAAATAAAGAACCTTTTTTCATATCAACTGCACAGGTTCCATGAAGCAGCAACCGATTTGGCTGATTTTATTTATGTCCTCGAAGACAATTGTTTAATGTGGCGTGATAAAAAACTTTTATTAAATCAAGAACTAAAATAAAGAACCTTTTTGCATATCAACTTCACAGGTTCCATGAAGCATCAACCGATTTGGCTGATTTTATTTGTGTCCTCGAAGACAATTGTTTAATGTGGCGTGATAAAAAACTTTTATTAAATCAAGAACTAAAATAAAGAACCTTTTTGCATATCAACTTCACAGGTTCCATGAAGCATCAACCGATTTGGCTGATTTTATTTATGTCCTTGAAGACAATTGTTTAATGTGGCGTGATAAAAATTTTTTCTACCAATATACTTTATGTTAATGGAGACTTTATGGGTCCAAGTGGGTGGACATTCGGTTATAATATCAATCAATACTGGAATGGGTTCGTTTAATAAAATTTATAAAAAAGGTTTCCTTTTTTATATTACAAATTTTTTTTAAATCTCTTGGATAACCTACAATAAATTTAACTATTCGAATTCCAAGTGGCGATAACAAATTTTTAGTTATTCCATTTTTTAAAGAAAATTCTGAACAAGGATTATGGACTACTCCAATGGGTAGAATTCTTATTCGCGATGGCCAAACTTTGATGGAAGAAGGAGTTCCATATACTCCAGAAAATTATTGCGCTTCTCATAATTATCCATGTATTAATAATCAAATAATCACAAGTTTATTTTGTTGCACTGAATTTGAGCAATAATAATATTGAATGTAACTTATACGAAGTTGCAAAAAAAAGTTTATTATAATATTTTGTGCATATAAAAAACATTTGAGTCGAATATGTACTTCTGCTAAATATGTTTTGCAAGATATAAACGTTTGTTACGATAAAGTCAATAAAAAAGTGTTTCAAGTTAATAAAAACGAAATTTTAAACTCAAAAATTTATGATCAGGTCGAAACATCTCCTAAATGTTTAGGATTAACGATGTTCTCACTTATTTGGAGAATAATTGAATCATCGCCTTGATAAGAAAGATTTTTTTCATTAAGAACCGTGTATGCATACAAGATTTTTGTAATATTTGGCTTTATCAGTTCATCTTTCTGAGTAATTAATTTTTTAATAAAAACTGATTTTCCTTCTTGGCTTTCAGCTACGAGATTTAGAGTGAATGGGTTTTTAAAAATCATTTTTCATTAGCTACATTTTTTATTCTACTCCTTTTATGAAAATTTTACAATAAAAAACTATCCTTAAAATCCAAATGGTTTGATAAACATATTACTCGTAGGAACTTCTTTGCGGTTGATCGCTTGCCATTGTTTGATAAAGAACTTAGTCTAATTGACAACAAAAGAAAAAATGGATTTATAATATTCAAAAAAAAATAGCAAAAGCTTTTTTAAAAACAATGTCATTCACAAAAAAAAATGAAAAGAAGCAAACGAAAAAAATGGCGATGGCAAAGGCTTTCCACCAGTGTTGTTACTTGCTCCGCCAGCTCCGGCTCCGGAGCGCTCCGCTCCGCTCCAGGTCGGAGCTCGGAGCGGAGCTGGAGCTACAAAATAAATTTAGCCGGAGCCCGGAGCGGAGCCGGAGCTCGAAATTGTTTTTCTTGGAGCTGAAAATTTTTGTAAAAAAATTTTTTTGCGCTTTTTTTGCGCTATATTTTTATATTTTGAAAGAAGATCAGACAATTTTGGTTTACACCACATATACAGTTTTTTTTCTTTTTAATCTTTACGTTAAAATGTTTTGTCAAAGAAAAAAGATTTGTAATTTCTAAATTTACTGAAAGCTCTTTTTTTCTATACCGTCTAATTTCCTTTTAACTAAAAAAGAGCTTTCATCAAAAAATTTTCAACTTTATTTGTAATTATTCCAAAATTCTTATTTTTGTATTTTTAAATTTATAATCATTTTGATAATACCCTAGATATTTTTCTTGAAAATCTCTAAACTCATTTTCTCCTGCTTTTAAGTTTCATTTGAGAAAATTTGCTTCAAATACTACTAGCAAATTTAATGACAATACAAAAATAGATCAAAAGATGATCTGTTGAAATTGGAAGTCTTTTTAAACTCAAACCAAAATACAGTTAAAGATATAGAATAATTTGTTATTGTTGTTTCTTTTTTTAATAATTCATAAAATTACTTAAAAAATAAGCAAATTAAGGTTTAAAAAGAGCCATTTACTAACAAATAAATTTTTTGGGCTTTGAGAAAAATGTGGAAAAAAATAAGTCGGAGCTCGGAGCGGAGCCGAAGCCAAGAAAAAAAATTCACTGGAGCCTGGAGCGGAGCTGGAGCCAAAGTAAAAAAATGGCCGGAGCGCGGAGCGGAGCTGGAGCCGAAAATTTTAGAAAGTAACAACACTGCTTTCCACCATCAATCGATAATTGATTTTCTTTTTTTGAACCATAGTTTCTTTCCACCCATTCTTTTCAATTCAAAATCTTTGCCGCTCTTCTTTTATTTTTTTTTAAAATTTATTTTGTGACGACTTTGTCTATAAATTTAATTTTTGCTATTTTTCTTATTCTTTTTTTGAATATTTTAGTTAAATTTTATTGTTTTCCTAAATCATTGAATGTATTTATGATTCAAGTAAATCAACTCAGCATGAAATTATTATGAGCAAAACTGTAGCTCAAACAACTTCAAATCTTGTTATTCTATTTTGAGAGATGAATCCAACTAACAAAAAGTTGTTTAATGGAAGAAGCAAAGCAACCCGAAGCAGGAACATCAAAAAGCTTGAAGAAGTTTGCTTTTGAAAATCCAACAATAATTTTTGAAAGCGAGCCACCAACTGAAGTTAAATGTGATGAAAATAAAATAAGCATGTTTTCTGAGGAGATGCAAGATGAAGTAAAAATAGCTGATAAAGATGCAAAGATGATGGAAAATGTTGTAAAACCAAAAGAAAAAGTGGAACTAGCAGCAGAAGCGACAGCTGAAGTTTATTCAGGAAGTGCTGATGATGCAAAAAAGTTGTCATATTTATGGAAAGATCCAAAATTATTTAAACTTAAAATCCATTTGTGGAAATTAGTTTATTTACAGAAGCTCTTTTTTAACGAAAAAAAATTATGTAACTTGCCAAATAGAAAGGAACATCGCTAATCAGAAACATTTGGGAGATGTTTCCATTTGATCAGAAAGATTTGCTTTTTAAAAATAATAAAAACACAAACGTGCACAATTAAAAATTAAAAATTTATTTTGATGCTATGAAACTTGCAAAACAAGTGGGAACATTGAAAAGTTAAATTAAATTTATTTTTTCTTCATCACCGCATTGGTAAACTTTTTATTATATGTATTACAAAAATTTTTTACTTTGGTTCTTTTTATTGCATTAAGCCATTTTTCTCAACTTATCACAAAAATAAAAAAAAATCAATTTAAAAAGGTCAAAGTCTAAAATAAAAAAAATGATTTTTGGCGCGCAAACCTAAAAAAGGAAGATTAATTAATTGCTTTTTCGAAATCATTCACAATTAATCAATTTCTCGGGGTTTAATTAACATTTATTAGAAAAAGGTGCAACTTTTATGAAAACAATTGTTAAAGAAAAAATGATAAATAAAATGTGTCGAAGTTTAATATTTTTTATATTTTTATTTTCTTTAATAAGTTTGTCAACTGAAAAAACAAGGGATGTAAAAGATAAAACTGAATATGTATGGGAGAATATTTTAATTAGTAAGCTTTTTTTGTTTTTCATTTTATAAAATATCTAAAATAATAAATTTTAGATGAATACTGCAGATTAAAAAATAATTATACTTTAGAATGTGGTAAAAGATATGGTTTAAATGGACTTTTGGGAATTAACAACACTGATAAAATAATGAAGGATGCCATAATCAAAAAAGTTATATTTTTTTATACATTTGATATTGGAATTCTTAAAAAAGTGAGAATTACACTTGTTTTTTTTTAAATTTCTTTGATTTATTTCTTTTCAGGGCAGCATACTTCCAGGAAGAGAGCTAAAACACATCGAAGAACTTTATCTTTCTCAAAGTAATATTTCTGAAATTGAAAATGGAACATTTGATGATTTTCCAAATCTCAAAGATCTTGATCTATATGGAAATAAACTAACCCTTTTGCATGATGGAATTTTAACTGAAAAAGTTGGCATCACATTAAGGAATTTAAGTTTTGGTGGAAACCCTTTAAAAATTTTGAATGCTTCAACCTTCAAAAATTTAAAGAATTTAGAAAATTTGAAAATGGAAAGTATACCAAATATTGCTCCTTTTATCAAAAGTGGGATATTTCCTGAAAGTTTAAAAAACTTGAAAGACCTCACAATTTATAATAATAATATTAGTTCATTTGATGATAATATTTTTGCTAATTTAACGTAAGTATAATTTATTTTTAAGCAAACTTTTCTAGATACACAAAATAAGTTTTTTTTAAGCCATTTCAATATTTCAAAGCGAAAACAATATAAACATTTTTGTTTGTTTTTATGTTTAAAATTTCTTTTCTAATTTTTGACTGAAGACGAAAATTAATGTAAAAATGCTTGTTTTAGGAATCTCGAAGACCTTTCACTTTATATTAATCCATTATCATCAATTCCGAAAGCCATCAACATGTTGCCTAACCTAAAATCCTTGGGTTTTGGTAGTATAAAAAATATATCATCCATTTTTAAAAGAGATCCCAATGTAATGTCACCATCATTAAAATCAATTTATTTAGATGGAACAAATATAATTTCGGTGGATGATTGTGCTTTTTGTAATTTTCCTAATCTCACAGAAGTCACGTTTCATGATTGCACTAAACTTGAAAGAATTCATGAAAATGCTTTTGGAGCAATCACACAAATTTCTCCATTGAAAATTGAAAGCTTTGGAATTCAAAATACAAATATTTCGACACTTTCTGAAAATTTATTGGATTGGGAAAATGTAAAGAAACTTTATTTGGATTTAAATCAATGGAATTGTGATTGTTCACTTTCATGGTTAATCAATGATTTGAGTGACAAAAATTCATCGAAGCACAACCACAAATTAAAAGCTTATTTTTGGCATCGGCGAGAATTAACATGCAATAATCCTCCGGAATTGAGAGGAAAAAAATTAATTGAAATTTCTGATGCCATTAGTATTTGTGACGAAGGGAAAAATAAAACTTTTAAAGTTTTATGGGTTATTGGAACATTTGTTGGCATTATTGGAAGTATTTCTACAATTTTATGGTATTTTTATCGTGAAAGCTATTATTATTACCCAAAAATCAAATATCAAAAAGGGATATCTTCTGAAGACCTTGTTGAGATGAATGAATAAACGACGAAAAAAACAATTTCTTTTATTTTATTTTTAAATTTTATTTTATAAAAACATTATGAATCAATAAAGTTTTTCTCTTTTTCATTTAAATTTTCAAACCTTCCGTTCTGTTACGATCATGTGATATACAGAATTTATCTTCCTATTATTTTTTCTTAGCACCAAAACCCTTTATAAAATAAGCGTGAATTAGGGTTTTTTACTACCTTTTTTAATTTCTACATTTTCAATGAATTTATGTATTGACAAGCAACATCATGATATTTCATCTCTGAATTAAAAAATGGTATACTTGTAAACACAAAAATAAAGCGGGAAAGTAAAAAAGCAAAAAAAAATATCATTAAAATAGTTAACAAATTTTATAAGATCAAAATAATTTAAGCGTTTTGTCACGCGGTGACAGATGAGATATTGGTGTCGTCGAGGTTTAGGTTGATGGTTCTTTGGGAGTTTGTTGTATCTTCTGTAGCTGGGATCTTCCAAAATAAACAAGAGAAATTCACATACATCTTTATTCAGGATAAACAACAACCAGCACAGATGAAAACATGACAACACAACTAACTAAAGAAAGATACAACAAAGCTAAGAAGAGGCTGCCATCTTGTTGGCTTCATTTCGTTGTTGGACCAGTAAGCGTGCAAGCATGATCAAGAGTTTGAGAAGCGGGATATTTGAATGAGTTGGAAGCTGCGCCGCGCGACTGTTTATTATTTTTGGTTCTGTTTCCCAATGTTACACAATGATTTTGTCCAGAATAATCACTAACAGCGAAGAGACAATCTTGTCCTTCAAAATTCATAACTTTCCACAGACACATCTCATGGAATTTTTGAGGAAATTTATACATTTCAGTGATTCTTCTTATAACTGTGGGTGAGCAAAGCCCCGTTTTTTTTTATCAGTTTCAAAAAAATTACAAATAAACAAATTAAATATTCAAAATTATATTTAAAAAATTGTCAAAAAATAAAAGTAAAAAACCCGTGAACAAAGAAAAAAAACTAATGGAGCTATGTCGAAGGATGAAATAGCGAGAAATTATTTATTTTATGCATTCGATTGATTGGTCTTTTATTTTTTGTTTTTCTGCACAGAACATTTGCAAAAAAAGAATGGTTAAAAAGGTCATTTTCAGCAGATGGCGTCATCTTTTTTCATTGAAAAAACTTGGTACAAAGAAGAAGTAAAAAAAGGGCAGATTTTTTTTGCTCGCAATGAATTGTTGTTCTTTTCTAATCTTTTTTGACTTAAAAACAAAACAAAAAAATGATTTTTGTTGCAACATTAAATTTTTATTATCACAACCTTCCCTTTCTTAAACAGCATAAAAAAGGGATAAATAAAATACATTTTCGTCCTCCTTTTTGATTTTAAAAAAACCTTTTAAAAATGAGCACCATCGTGGCAGGGAGCCTATATTAATGACAAGAGTTTTAAAATCGTTTCATCATTTTTGGAAGAAAGCAAAAAAAAAAACGACGTTGCTTTCATTTGAAAACAAAGAAGCTCAAAAGGTCCACAAGCTTTCTAACACAAAAAATAAATAAAGAGCACTACTTGCATTAATTATTTTATTCAGCAACTTGAGTGCGAGTTTTCTTTTATGGGACATTTTACCTATGCAACCCTCGATTATTGTTTATTTTATTTTCAAAAATTATTTAAAAATCGTTATGAAAAATAATGACCAAATAATGTTCTTCAAACTTGAACTTTTTGATTTCCTCAATTTCACGAAAATCTTAACAAAAAAAATAAACTTTTGAGCCAAACCAAATTATTTACAAGCCCTTATTTTTGGCTGTTGTTATTCGCAAACAAATTTTTATTGATGAACCCTAAAACTGAAATTCAGGGATGACCTCTGAATTCTTAAATGGAATTAAAGGGTCTAAAATAAGTGAAAATTTTATTAGCTCATCAAATCTGAATATTGATAAAGCATCTTTTTTTGTTTCGTTGCAGGCGTATTTTTTTATGAAATTTTTATTTCAGAAACTTTTTTTTTTGAATATTTTACTTTCGTTTTTCTTTTATCACTTTTTTTTTGAGATGCTATGATACTTAGAAAACCTCTTCAAATCAAAAAATGAACTTATGCTTTATTGGGGGAAATATATGGTCAACGCTCACGCATCTTTAATGTCCAGCAACAAAGAAAGGAGTAAAGAAACGACTTACAGCCTTGCGTCATGAAATGAAACCAAAGGAAAAGCCCAAATTTTTCCAAACCATCAGAAAAAAGACCGATGATCGTGAAAAGATTATCACTGGAAAAAGAGGCCGACCCGCATATAAGAAGTTTTTTTACGTCCAATGGGTTTACTGTTAACGAGAATAATGAAATTTCTTTGGGTTCTAACAGAAGAATGGATTCTTTTGCAAATTCATTACTTAACAAATCGTATACTTCTCGTGGTGGCTCATCTAAATATAGTGAAAATCAAGGAGGTCTTCAAAATAACCACCAAAGCTATCACAATAATGACAGCGGAAATGGTAATGATTTATTTGTAACTATGTTTTTCTTCAATAGAAACTTTTAGGTCATCGGGGTGGCTCTGGCTATGATGAAAATCATAGCCAATTTCAATTAACCATTGATAATAAACATACAACAACTGTTTCTGTCACTCATAATTCTGACTGCGGTCATGGTAAGTCTTTTTTTAATGTTCGAAAATATCTTTATTATTCATTTTTTATTTTATCAGTCAAAATAGACCTATTTAATTTTTTAAAGTTTAATTTCTTTCGCTTATTTACTTTTTAATTTAAATATGTTAAATTTTATTTTATTTTATTTTATAGATATGGTTAACTCTGATGTTGACCATTTCTTTATTTTTTGTGTTAGAAGACTTGTGGACGAAAAAAAAATATTTTTACTTTTTTTACTACTCTTATTTGACGTTTTTTAACTTTTTTTGTGTGTTAATAGTCTCCCTTTATTTCAAATAAGTTTATTATATTGTTTGCACTTTGATTCTGAATTAGCGAAATATTAGAATTTTATTCGAAAATGAAAAAACATTATATTAAAAAAATAATTTTACATATTTTTTATTAATAACATCGATGAATTTCAAGTAGAAAATGTTCAAAACAAAAGAAGTTAGAACAATGACCAAATGCATACCAGGCATATTTAATCATATTTTTTAAGCAAGAGGATGAGAACTGTCCAATGGTTAATTCAAGTATGGTTGTTATTCCAAAACGATGGGAAACATCAAAAGTGCTATGTCTTCTCCAGATATTGTTGGATTACAATCGATAAAATTCCGTTTCTTAACTTTCTAATTAAATTTCCAAAAAAAAATGAAGAAAAATACTAACTTAAATATTCAAAATGGGAAAAAAATAAACGACAAAAAAATTAAAGGATCTATGTAGAAAGAAAAAACAGCGAAAAATTATTTTTTTTTGTAATCGATCGAGTTGGCTTTAATTTTTTGATTTTTTCTTCACAGAGCATTGTAAAAATAGAACTGCTAAAACGGCTAAAAGGTCATTTTCAGTAGACGGCCTCATCTCTTTTTATCTCAAAAAAAATTGGTACAAAGAAGAAGAAAAAAAATCGGGCAGAAAATTTTTTTTTCGCTTTTACTTGTACTATTCGAGGTAATGATTCTATTTCTTTGAAGTCAAGCATTTTCATTGTATGTATTATCGTTGGTTAATCTCAATTGTAAAAACCAGGGATTTCTAACTGAAAATGTGCTGTTTCAATCCATGGGGTTTTTGTAGCAACTATCATTTTGACAGCTCCATTTCCTCAGACACGCTTCATAGAATTTGTGAGGAAATTTATACATTTCAGTGATCTTTTTCTAAATTTGATTGGTTAAAACTTCTTTTTTTTTATCATTTTCAAAAAAAACTACATATAAACAAATAAAATATTCAAAAATATATTTAAAAAGTTGTCAAAAATATGTCAAAACCGCCTGTTGCAAAAGAAAAAAAAATGCGAGAAACAAACAGCGATAGGAAGAAATAAAGTGCCGCGCAAATTTTTTACATTTAATTTATCGATTGTATTTTCTAGAAAACTTTTACGACCTCTCATTTTTTTTATTGAAGCCCAACAAGGAAAAAACTTAGCAAAAGATCCAAAATCAAATTTAAAAAAAAATTAAAATCAAAATGTGGAATTTATTAAATTTACAGAATCTTCGGAAGGAACTTCCAAATGAAATCCATTTTTTTATAATAATTTCAAGTTAAAATAAACATAATTTAAAACTATGAAGCTCAAGAAATTGATATTAGAAAAGGTCATATGTTTTTTTTGCCATCGAATCTTCTTAACAAACTTCCAAATTGAATCCACATTATATTTATATTTTTTAAATCAGTAGTTTGTGCTTGATAAAAAAACGCTAAAAACATTTACTTTTATTCAATTTCATTTTGATTTTATTAATTACTTTATCCAATGTTTGGCGACATCAAATTGATATTCCCTTAACTTTAAAGGAGAACTGCAATCATAAATGATGGAAGAATTAATTTTTGGACTCGAACTAATTGAAAGAACCCCCTCAAAATCAAAGCAATTCCTTGAAATTTACGATTCAGCGTGTCGTGACAGTCATGGCTATCTGTTTTTAAATTTATTAGCTAAGGCAAATTCATTTCTTTGTTTATCAACAAATTTATTTCCCACAGAATATAGGAAAATATATAAAAATATAAAATTCATTCAAAACTCTCGAATTATTAAATTCGGCATATAAAAACGTTTGAAAAAACAAAAACTAAATATAAAATATTCAAATAAAAATATTAAAAATTCCCGAGATAAAAAAATGCTGCCTCAAATTGATATTTTTGAAATAATACAATTTTCTTTTGTTTCTTTAATCGCATTAATAAATCTCTGAGAAAACGACAAGATTTTCCCTGAATTTCAATTAAAAGCCTCTTTTGGGCGCATTTTTAAAAAGTTGTTTACGAATATCAACAAGCAGAAAGAAATAATGGCCTTTAAAACAAAAATGTTTTTCATCTCTTTTTTATATGGAAAACCATGATCTTTAAAATGTTTATTTTTGAGGGCATTTTCCCAAGCCTTATTATACAACATAAAAAAAGGATAAATAAAATACATTTTCGTCCTCCTTTTAGATTAAAAAAAATTATTTAATTTTTCTTGCTCTTGAAGCAACCGCGAACATTTGCAGAAAAGTGACGAATATCGATGACAACATTTTGGATTTTTTCAATGCATTTTGCCAAAAATTTTGGTCGCACTGGAGTTTGGTTTAGCCATTCGGTGACACAACCAGAATCGGTCCATAGAATAGTTTGATCAACTACGGTCATCATTTCAGTTTTAAGTGTTTTAATAAGTTGAGCTCCTAAAACAGTTGCCAATAGTTCGAGTCTTGGAATAGTCGATTCTTTCATTGGAGCAACTCGAGTTTTAGCAACGATTAATTAGACGTTAACTTGGCCATTGGATGTAGTTTGTCGTAGGTAAACAACAGCCCCAATAGCTTTCATTGAGGAATCACAAAATATGTGAAAATCAGAATTAACAGCATTTGCAACCGAATCAACGATATTATCGGGATTTCACAATGATCCTAAAAATATTTTGACAAGTTTTGTTTTAAAAAAATCAATAAAATACTAAAATAAAAATTGGATTTAAAATATTCAAAAAAAATAGCAAAGGCTTTATTAAAAGCAAAGCCGTTCACAAAATAAAAGAAAAGAAGCAAACGAAAAAATCGGCTGTAAAGTTTTTCCACTATCAATCGATAATTGATTTTCATTTTTTGAAACATCTTTTCTTTCCACACAATCTTTTTTCAAATCCAAACCTTTGCCGCGCTTTTTTTATTTTTTAAAAAATTTATTTTGTGATCGCGTTGTCTATAAATTAATTTTTTGCTATTTTTCATATTCTTTTTTTTGAATATTTTAATTTATTTTTTTCGTTTTTCTAAATCAATGGGAAATTAAAAAAATAGAAAACTTAAATTAGGTCTTGATATAGATGACTTGTATATTCCATTTACAGATAGCAAAATTTGCGAGTGAACAAGCCCAACATAAAATGATCAAAAGAAAAATATCAGCAAAAATTGAAATACTTGAATTTGAAGCAGCTTTAGAACATTGTCAACTTCAACCACCGAATTGAAACTCCACAAATTGATTTTACTAAAATTCATAGGTTTTATTTTTCTGGGCCTTGAAGCTACGACAGACATTTCCAAATGAAATCTTAATTAAACCTTTTCAGCAATTGGAACATTGAGAGTAGCTGGGTCTTTGTCTGGTTCAGATAAAGAAATAGATAATGGATTTTCTAGCTTTTCATCAGATGAAGCATTGAAATTCGTTTTTTCGAAGACATGTCCAAAACATGCTTCTTTTGACTTCACTTGTAAGAAAGTTTTTGAGTACTTTTCACCTAATTTGGCACGGCAATACTTAATTGTTTCTCGCTTTTTACCATCTAATTCACCCATATGATGCTCAAACAACTTTTATTTTTTGGCTAAAAAACAACATTGGACTCATCTGCTAGCTTTACAAAACTGAAACTATGTTTACTATATCTTTATGAAAAATTGAGTGATAGAAATAATTTCAAAATATAAATGTCATTTAAAACCTCCAATTACTGAATGTGGTTTATTAATACTTTTGAAAAAACAAACAAATAAATATAGAATATTCAAAAAAAATAAAAAAATTCCCGAGAATAAAAAATGCTGCCTCAAAAGCAATTTGATTTTTTTTGAAATAAAAAACATTTCTTTAATTTTTTTTATTGCATTAATAAATCTCTGAGAAAACGACAAGATTTTCCCTGAATTTCAATTAAAGGCCTCTTTTGTGCGCATTTTTAAAAAGTTGTTTACGGATAACAACAAGCAGAAAGAAATAATGGCTTTTAGAACAAAAATGTTTTTCGTCCCCTTTTTATGATCAGTCGGCATCTTTCTTTTTGTGATTGTTTCCTTCATGGATACTTTGCCCCTTGCTACAAATAAAATCCGCTTTTTAATATTGTTTTTCAAGGTAAAATAAACATAATTTAAAACTCTGAAAATTTGACGTGAACTGTCGGATGAACTTCGTTGACGGTGAACAAGAGCGTAGGATTGGGATAAATTAACTTTTGATAAAGGACGGGTAGCTCGAGAGTTTGAATGCGATTGTCGAATTGAAGGCCTTTCAGTAATTGGGAAAAGTGGGCGAACATTTTGATATGCAAATTGATGCTGAGACTTAAGCTAGCTCGAAGATTTCCTTCAGAGGGCAAGGTGTGTTGAAAAAGCAAAACAAAAACAAAAAAGATATTTATGAAATATTCAAATAATTTTTTTAAGATTTTAAATAAAACATTAAAAGGATGCATCTAAAAAAGACTCAAAAGAAAACCATTCCATTTTTTCTTTTTTTTTTCTAGTAAAAAAGCGCGCGAAAATGACTTAGCAACAATCAAAAATGAACATAATCGGCGGTAATGGAGCCTTTTTTAATGATACGAGTCTTCAAATCGTTGCATCGTTTTTGGATGAAAGCAAAAAAAAACTTTGCTGCTTTCGTTTGTAAACAAAGAAGGATCTAAAGTAGAAGTAGAAAAGAAAAAATGGAGGCGGCAAAGGTTTTCCTCCGTCAATAGGTTTTCCTTTTTTTGAACCATTTTTTTCTTCCACACTACCTTTCCAAATTCAAAATTTTGCCGCGTTTTTATGTTTCTTTCATTTATTTTGAGATAACATTTATGAATAATTTTTTTTTGAATATTTTATTTTGTTTTCTTTTTCTTTTCCTAAACTATTTCACGAATGCATCCCCACTGACTTTGCACCCATAGAAATGCAACCACGTCCAAGCAACTCCCAAATGATCACCGACCAGGCTGAAGCTGAAAGTGAAGATCTTCCAGCAGAATTTGCCCCATACCTGCGAGATTTTTGAATCCAATTGCTGAAGGTGAACCCAAGAAATACTAAAAATCCATTCTTGTTAATAATTATTGTTGAGAATCGTTTATTCGTACAAAAAATTGATTTGAGAAAAATTCATTGGATTTGTATTTTCAGATATTGGATCTTCTGAAGAAACTACCGAATAAAATCCGTCCAACTCTAAAATAAATATTAGAACATAAATTTTTTTGATTTGTAAATTTCAAGCTTACTATGTTTTTTGAGATTTAATAAACAAGCTAATACTTTTTCAAGTAAAATAATGTTTCCGTTTTCAACAAAAATTTTCATAACATATAAATTTTTTAATATTTACAATTTTGCTAATATTTCAAATCCTTTTTGTAATATTTCATATACAATGTGTATTTGATTGCATCTAACTATTTTAGATATAAAGGTATCAAGCATGTCAATATCAAGCATATCTTATTTTCCAAATCTTAATGTACCAGTAATCCAAGAATTTTTTCCATTAAATTCCTCGATGTAAACATCCTCGTTACCATAGTAAAGAGTTAATCTCTAAATATCTTAAGAAAATAAAAAGAAAAAAGTAACTAAAATATTCAAAAAAAGCAAAAAATTAATTTATAAAAATGCCATCACAAAATAAATAAAAGAGGCTACAAAAAATGGTGAAGGTAAAGCTTTTCAGCGGTCATTCGATAACTGATTTTCTCTATATTTTTTGTTTGTTTGTCCAACTTCTAAATTGATAATAAGGGAATATTCCTTGGCATTCTTTGACAGATTTATTTATTATTCAAAATAAAACAAAGAATAAAAAAAATTTTAAGTCAATAATATTTTTCTGAGTTTGATAGAGAATGAGACTTGCAGTGCTAAATCTTTCTTTTTTAGTTCAATAATAATGATTTTTTTACATTTTCTTTTAAATATTTTAAATATATTTTTTATTTTTGAATATACACTATTACAAATGACCTCAAATGATTCAATTTTGGTTATGGAAGGCGAAATCGGGGCTTTCATCGATCTCAATGGCAAAGTCATCAAGCATAAATTTATCGTCGTTCGAAATTTTAAGAACGAATGTATTTTAGGGGTAGACTATCTCCAGCACTATAGCATTATAATTATAAAATTGGGAGAAAAGAAAATAAAAATTGATGGAGACATAATTGTTTTGGTTTAATTTCCTTCCTTTTGCTTTTGGGGTTTTATTTATTTAGGGACAGGCCGGTGAGTTGGCATAATTAGGTAACAGCAATGGATTTGAACATAAAAAGGTCACACAAGCTTGTTGTTTTCACTCATAGTTTGATATTGGAGGCCATGGAAGGTTAAAAAATGACAGCAAGGAAATATGATATTAGTTTTTTTATGTTTCTATGAAAACGCATCAACCACGAATAAAATGAAGCGAAATTCTCGCCAACTTTGTTGATGGCTGCAAATAAACTATCAAATTGAAGAGCTTATTAGAAAAGCTCATTTACTGATTGATGGAGGAAAACCCTTTGCCACCACTTTTTTTGCTTCTTTTCATTTATTTTTTGATGTTTATAATAAACTTTTTTATTTTTTTCTTGTTTGAATATTTTATTTGACATTAATCATTTAAAATTTCATTATTGTATCACGCTTTCTCCTTCTTCTACAGAAATCTTTGTTCCACGCTAGATTTATGCATAATTCTTCACTTAATAAACAAACCGATAAATGAAGCAATTGCTGCTGTTACAGTGGCAAAACATTCAGCTGGAGCAATTTTGTAGAAAAATATCATAAATTTATCGAATGTGTATATGCCAAAGTTCAAAAATATAATGCATCTAATAAATCGTTGACTCTTAAATTATTAACTGACTTTTTCATATTTATTTGTATACGCCTTTTCATCCTTGTAACATTCTTATTATTTTTTAAATTAAAAATAAGTTGCCTGAAGAAAAATTTAAAAAAGCACTCATACATAAATAAAAAAGAGGACAAGAAACTAAAAATTAACCGCTTTTCTCTCAGGGCATTCACTACCCTACACTTTCGGATTAGCTGAAGGATGTTAAAAAAAAGTTTTTTCGCATGTCTTTAAAGTTCCACCAAATATGCACCTTGAATTACACCCTTTTTTTAATATTTATTTCTTTTGTTATTGTGAAGAGAAAAAAAAGATAGATTAATTGATTTTGTTTTTTATTTTAACCTAAAACAAGAAATTTAAAAAGATGGTAAGATATTTTCAGAGCTCATTTCTATCATTGGCAATAAAACAATGTTTTGATGTTCAAAAAGCTTTATTCGAAATAAAGAACCAATTCAAAAAGCGCTCTTTGTTTGCAAACGATAGCAACGACGTTTTTTTTGCTTTCTTCAAAAAACCATGCAACGATTAGAAGACTCGTGTCATTAATAAACGCTCTCTGCCCGATTATGCTCATTTTTAAAAGGACAATGTCATCGATTTTGATAACTCATCTTCGCGCGCTTTTTTTACAAGAAAAAAAGAAGAAAAAACCAACTCAATGGTTTTCTTTTGAGTCTTTTTTTAGTTGCATTGTTTTAAGGTTTTTTTTATTATCTTAAAAAAATTATACAAATCTTTTTTGTTTGTTTGTTTGTTTTGCATTTAGATTTATAATACTTATATAATCAAAGATAAAAAATAAACAGCGACTTTAAAATCATTATCAGCTGCATCATCATCATGTCCATCACAAGCCTCGAACTCCCTATGAGCTTTCATTCTTTAAAGGAAAAGTCCCGTTCCATATTGTCTTTGGTGTCAAGACAACTCGATTTGACATCCTCGACGCAGCAGAATAATGTTTATAAAAGAAACCATTAATAAATATAAGATTATAAAGAATTTAGTAAATAAAAATAAACTTACATGCGTTTTCGACCCATCATACGCGTAACGCGTTTGTTTAGTTTTCATAATGACCCTATAAATATTTTGACATGTTTTGTTTTCAACAAATAAATTATTTACTAAAAGAAAAAATGGATTTAAAATATTCAAAAAAAAATAACAAAAGCTTTTTTAAAAGCAATTCCATTCACAAAATAAGTGAAAAGAAGCAAACGAAAAAAGGCCGCGGCAAAGGCTTTCTACCATTAATCGATAATTGATTTTCATTTTTTTAAAACCACACAATCTTTTTTCAAAAATCAAACCTTTGCCGCGCTTTTTTTAATTTTTTTGAATTTTTTTTTTGTGATGGCGTTGTCTATTTATAAATTAATCTTTTGCTATTTTTCATATTCTTTTTTTTTTGAATATTTTAGTTTATTTTTTTCGTTTTTCTAAATCAATGGAAAATTAAAAAATTTTAAAACTTAAATTAGATCTTGATAAAGATAACTTGAAAATTCCATTTTCACAAAATCTCTCTGATTTTGTGTAAATATTGTAATAAGAAAAAAAATCAGTTTTAATAATCTTAAAATTGAAAACTGAAAATGATGCAGCGAAACTAAAAGCAAACGTTGCGCGTGAACAAGCCCAACATAAAATGATCAAAAGAAAAATATCTGCAAAAATTGAAATACTTGAATTTGAAGCAGCTTTAGAACATTGTCAACTTCTACCACCGAATTGAACATCATGTTCGTCACACTTACCCTAAAAATGGTCAAGAAGATGGAAAAAGAAACCAAAAAATGCAAAACATGGGGCGACAAAGCACTATTTCTCTAAAATTTTTTTTCTAATTCAAAACGATTTAAATAAATTTTATGCTTTTTTTAAATATTGTTGGATCTTTCCATAAATTCAACTCGGTCAAAATTTCTAAATGAAATCCTCTTTTTAATAATATTTTTCTAGTTACAATATACATATGTTATTAGCAAACAAAATTTTATCGATGAACTCTAAAACTGAAATTCAGGGTTGACCTCTGAATTCTTAGATGGATTTAAAGGGTCTAAAATAAATGAAAGTTTTATAAGTTCATCAAATCTGTATATTGATAAAGCATCTTTTTTTGTTTCGTTGCAGGCGTATTTTTTTTATGGAATTTTTATTTAAGAAACTTTTTTTTGAATATTTTAATTTCATTTTTCTTTTACCACTTTTTTTTGCGATGCTATGATACTTAGAAAACCTCTTCAAATTAAAAAATGAACTTATGCTTTATTCATGGGAAAATATGGTCAGCGTTCATGCATCTTTAATCTCCAGCGACAAAGAAAGGAGTAAAAAAGCGCATAGCAGCCTTGCGCTATGAATTGAAACCAAAAGAAAAGCCCAAATTTTTCCAAACCATCAGAAAAAAGACCGATGATCGTGAAAAGATTATCACAGGAAAAAGAGGCCGACCCACATTTAAGAAGTTAAAATAAACTTAATTTAAAACTATGAAGCTCAAGAAATTGATTTTAATAATCACTAACAGCGAAGAGACAATCTTTTCCTTCAAAATTCATAACTTTCCACAGACACATCTCATAAAATTTTTGAGGAAATTAATACATTTCTCTGACTCTTCTTACAAATGTGGATGAGCAAAACTTCTTTTTTTTATCATTTTCAAAAAAAATTACATATAAGTAAATTAAATATTCAAAAATATTTTTAAAAAATTGTCAAAAAATAAAAGTAAAAAACATATGAACTAAGAAAAAAAAACAAATGGAGCTATGAAGAAGGATAAAATAGCGACAAATTATTTTTTTATGCATTCGATTGATTGGCCTTTAATTTTTAAATTTTCTCCACATTGCATTTGCAAAAAAAAAAGAGATTTTTCTCCACAGAGCATTTGCAAAAACAAGTATGGTTAAAAAGATCATATTTCGGCAGACGGCATCATCTCTTTTTATTTTAAAAAAACTTGGTACAAAGAAGAAAACAAATCGGGAAGAAAAATTTTTTTTCGCTTTTACTTTTACTGTTCGAGGTAATGATTATATTTCTTTGAAGCCAAACATTTTCATTGTATTTCCGATGGTTAATCTGAATTGTAAAAACTAGGGGTTTCTAATTGCAAATTCGCTATGGTAATCCATGTGGTTTTTGATGCAACTATCATTTTGACAGCTCCATTTGCTCAGACAAACTTCATAGAATTTGTGAGAAAATTTATACATTTCAGTGATTCTTCTTACAAATATGGATGAGCAAAGCTCCTTTTTTTTATCATTTTCAAAAAACCTACATGTAAAGAAATTAAATACTCAAAAATATATTTAAAAAGTTGTCAAAAAATAAAGACAAAACCGCCAGTTGCAATTTGCAAAAGAAAAAAGCGAGAAGCAAAAAGCGAAAAGAAGAAAAAAAATGAAGTGCCGCGCAATTTTTTTCATTGAATTTATCGATCCATTAATCGTAGTTTCTTTTTTTGCTCTTTCTCAACGAAAACAAATAAAAAATAATAATAAAAGTTATTTAAAACTATGATGCGCAACAAATTTATTTGAGGAAAATTCTTTGGTTTTGTTTTTGGAGATGTTTGCGTATGTTCAGAATATTTTGTTTTTAAAAAAAATAAAAAAAACAAAGGTGCACAAACATAAATTTTAAATTAGTTTTTATGCTATGAAACTCGCCAAATTGTAAGGAACATCGCTAATCAGTATAAACCCGAATTAAATTATTTCAAGCGTCTTGTACGAAAATTTTTCCTTGGGGTCAGTCTAATTCGCGGCGCGGCGCATCAAACGGCGCGGCGGACTATTTCGCGGCGCGGCGGACTATTTTACGGCGCGGCGGATGGATTTTTTGGAAAATTAAATTTTTGACAGTATTTTTTTTGTTGATTTTTTATTTTTTCACCGATTTTGAGTTAGAAAAATTTTAAAAATTTTTTTAACAACCATTTAAAGAATATTACCATACAATTGGTAATAGATATGTTTCTTTCATCATCTTACAATCATTTTTAATTCATTCTTTACATGTTTATTAAAAAGCAAAAAAATTAATGCAAAATTTCTTAACATTTATTACCAATTGTATGGTAATATTCTTTAAATGGTTGTTAAAAAAATTTTTTTAAATTTTTCTAACTCAAAATCGGTGAAAAAATAAAAAATCAACAAAAAAAATACTGTCAAAAATTTAATTTTCCAAAAAATCCATCCGCCGCGCCGTAAAATAGTCCGCCGCGCCGCGAAATAGTCCGCCGCGCCGCGAAATAGTCCGCCGCGCCGTTTGATGCGCCGCGCCGCGAATTAGACTGACCCTTTTCCTTGTTGGGTTTCATTCTAAAAAGTGGAGTTCATTTGGAAATATTGACCGATGTGGCCAAAAAAATAAAACCTTTGAATTTTTATAAAATCATTTTGTGGAACTTCATAGTTTTAAATTGACGAGGACGAAGAGGGAGATGGCGATTTATACTTATGTTTGCTTGAACACGGGATTGGAGAGTTTTTCTTTGTATTCTTCAGCTTTCTCTTCCGACTTTATAAGTTGATTAGAATGAGTTATCATTTGTTTGCTAACTCTTTCTCTAGTCTCTTCTTTTTCCTCAAGTATGGCAATACTTGATTTTATACTTTGATGGATAATTTCTAAATGATTTAGGACAACAAAAAAATTAACTAAAAAAATCAAAAAAATATATATTTATGAAAAATAGCTAAAAATTCATTTATTGACAGCGCTTTCTCAAAATAAATGAAAAGAAGTAAAGAAAAATAGCGGCGGCAAAGGTTTTTCGCAATCAATCATTAATCTATTTTCTTTCTACACAATCTTTTTTTTCTCAAAAGAATTGAAAGAAAGGAATTAAAATGTTTTAACAGCCGCCATTTATTCTTTGCTTCTTTGAATTTTTTTTGTGATTGCTTTGTTTATAAATAAGCCATTTCTAATGATATTTTTCAAATCCAAGAATTACTTGTTGAAAAATAAATATTTTAATGTTTAGTGGAACTTGAATCTTTATATTTCTTCAAATTTTTTTATCGTCATTTGGAAAAATCTTCGACAGACAATTCCGAATGAAATCGATATTTTAATATTATTTTTCAAGGTAAACCAGATTTATATTCTTCAAAATCGCTATCAAATATTTTTACTGTAATTCTTGCTTTATGTTATTGATACTAAGCAAAATCCAATTACTACTTTTTGTGTTTCGTTAGGTGATACAATATTAAGTTAATGGCTTTTTATATCATGTCAACTGGCACTTAGGGAAAAGAAAGATTTGTTTTTTAATAAGATTAAAAACAAAAAGGGTCACAAATAAAAATTGAATATTTTTCTAATTTTATAAAACTTGTTTTCTTTAATGAATTTTCTGTTTGCTGAACTTTTAAACATTGTCACTGAAGTTATAATTAAATAGATCATTACTACCCTTAGGTAACAATTACGCAACTTTTTTTAGTGAACAATTCTTTGAGTGGCATTTCGAATCGATTTCAAGTTCATAAAAGCAATATTCCACTGGAGTTTTAAATGGTGGTAAAGCTACTTCAGATAGCCTAAAGCATACCTGGCATTAAAAATGTTGTTCTTAAAGCGCAAGACCAAAAATTCACCAACGGTTAACTCTAAAAGGATGGTTACTCCAACACTATGGGAAACTTCAAAAGCGCTATGTCTTCTTCTTCTGATCATGTTTGATAATAATAGATAATATGCCATTTCTTTACTTTCTTATTAAATTTATAAAAAATTTAAGGAAAATACAAAATAAAATATTCAAAAATGAAAAAAAAAAAACATTTAAAAAAAGTTAAAGCAACCATCTATGAGCGAAGAAAAAATAAGTAAAGGAGCTATGTAAAAGGAAAAACGACGACGGATTTTTTTATGCAATTCATCGATTGGGCTTTTCTTTTTAATTTTTTTCACTGAGCATTTGCAACAAAAAATTCGTTTAAAAAGGTCATTTTCAGCAGATGGCATCATCTGTTTTCATTTTAAAAAAACTTGGTACAGAGAAGAAGAAAAAAATTCGAGCATAAAAGTTTTTTGCGCAATGAATTGCTGCTATTTTCTGGTCTTTTTTGACTTTAAAAACAAAACAAAAAAATAATGTTTGTTGTAACTTTAAAACTTTTGGATAAAAAAACCTTCACTTTCGATATTATGAAAAGCCTATAATGGTAGGAATTAATAGGTATTTGAAATTCAAACCTTGTTTCAGCATAATTACCTATTAATTGGTCTTCCGGATAGCTCAAAGAATATGAAAATATTTAAAAAAAAATTTATGGAAATATGCATTTATTTTTTAATACAAAAATATAACTTCGAACTCATTAAATTTTGATGGCCTGTTCTAAATTCTCCAAGCTTTTTCATTATGACCACTCTTTCGAACATTTTTGTGTGGAACAATAATTGTTGGAGGTGAAGAATTTAATTTTAACGAAGGTAATTTTTATTAATGTTAAGTTTGAGAGGATTTAAGCATATGAGAAGAGCATTTGAATCTTTCCGTAGAGCGTGACAATTCATTGTCACCAAAGATTGTATATATTGACCCTCTTTGGATTTCCAATTACCACCATCAGATGTAATATTTCTTATGATTTGACCAGTAGTTGTAATTTCTCGATGAACATTTCTTACCACAAAAACCTTATTGTAGCTTGATTTTATACTTAAAATTTCCGTTACTTTCTTGCGAAGTTTCTATTTTAGTTTTTTGTTAGACTTTTAAAAATTTATAATTTATTTTTAAAACTTAAAAAAGATACTAACAAAAATATTCAAATAAAAGTCAACAACAAAAATGGTCAAACGCTCAACCAAAGAATTAGCAAAGAAAGCAAAAATGCTAAGGGACTAATGTAGAAGAAGAAAAAAAGCGGGCAGATATTTTTCTGCATTCAATCGATTAGGCTTTTTTTTTAAACAACTTCTTTTGCAATTAGGCGTTTCAAACAAAGCATAAAAAAAACAAAAAATAGTATCAAAAATGGTCGGCCTCTTTTCAATATTGATGAATGAAATTTACAAGCTAAAGTACATCATGAAAGTCATGATTGCGTATATTAAATTATGTTTTTTAAGCATTCTTGTTTTTCTTTTTTATTTTAAATTATAAAGCCATAAAATAAAATTCCTAATAATTTATATTGCGGGTGGCAGTTGCATTAAATTTCCAACAAAAAAAGTTTTAATTTCCACAAGTATTATATTCTCTTAACTTCAAATTCCGTTAATAAACTTTTGCTAATAATTCTTTAGAGTAAACCAAATCTCATAAATTATTAATAATTTGGCACTAACTAAAGATGGAGTTGAATGAAGAGGGATTGAAACAAGATTAGGATATCTTTCATTTTCATTTTCTTCCATATTATTTTTGTTATCAATAGGTGGTGGAGAAAAAAACAGAGAAACTATTGGCTGAGCTTGAGCCCTTCAAAGATGGGAGCCACTTTTATAGGCTAATTTGTGTTCCTCATTTCGGATATTATTTTGTTCCATTTCCGTATACAATATTCGTGAAACTTATGTTTGCAATTATAATTATTGATACAAAATATCATTCTTCATCGTCATGGTCATCCATACAAATTTAGACATTTCAGTGACTCTTCTTCCAAACGTGGTTGAGCAAAGTTCATTTTTTAATCATTTTCAAAAAAAACTAAATATTAACAAATTAAATATTCAAAAATATATTTAAAAAGTTGTCAAAAAATAAAGTCAAAACTGCCAGTAGCAAAATAAAAAAGCGAGAAGCAAACAGCGATAGGAATAAGTAAAATAAATAAAGCGCAGCGAAATTTTTGTTTTCATTGAATTTATCGATCGATCAATGTCTCTTTTTTAAATCAAATTTTTTTATTTTGCTTTCACATAATCTTTTCAAATTTTTTGAACAACTAGAAGTGTTTAATATCATTTTGGACAAAACTATCCTTTTTTCCATTTTCATCCAAAAAAAGACTTTTAAAATAAAACCCAAAATAAAGGTAAAATAATATGTGATTTGTTGTTAATTCTCTGATTCACTATTTTTTTTTAACTATCAAAGTATCTGTACAGTCGTTGTTGGATTAACACACATTAAAAAGAAAAAAGAAAAAATTGAAGAAAATTCTTATCAATAAAATTATATTACACAACGTAATGAAAAGATGCTTTGCTGCTTCTACGTTTACAAGCAACAACCAACAAGCAAGCAAAAATGATAGAAAGATAGCTGAATTTTTCAAAGGTGTGCAGGCGCGCGCAAACAAATAAAAAAGTTTTTTTTTGAAGCAATTTTATTTTTATTTTTTTTAGATGCATGTTTTTCTTGTTGCTTGATTCATGAAACAAAATTTTGTTGTTGTTATTATTATAATTTGAACGAAAAAAATTCCAACGACCAAAAAAAATAAAATGAAAAAATTATTTTATTTTTCATTTTGGATAGTTTTTAATCCAATAATTTTGTGTTCCTCCTCTTCAAATGAGATTATAGTAAGTAAAAAAGTTTTTTAGCCCTCAAAAAAATTTGCATAAAAATAGTTAATATTTTTAGGGTATTAATAATGATGATGTGATACCTTCAATTTTTTCAATAAGAAATTTAGTTGCAAATTTAAATTTTGATTATTATTTTAGCAATGTTACTCAATTAAATTTATTTTTAGATGTGGACACAGAGAATGAGCAAGTCTTTTACCTTTTTTAATTGGATTTTTTTAACAATTTTTTATTTCAGACATTTGAATAAAAATATTGGACCATTTCTTTTATACAATAACAGTAATTTTTATATACCGTATATTAATAATAAATCAGTGGATTTTGTTATTTTAAATCCATTTGTAAGTCAAAAAAAATTTCTTTGATTTTGGATTTTTTCAAAAAATATTTTTAATTATTTCAGAATTCAATAACAATCAATGCTCACTTTGTTTTTCAATATATTGGAACATCCGATACTGAAGAAGAAAATCATATTTTGCTTACTTTAACAAATTCAACATATTTATCTAATGATTACACAAATGCAACCCAATATTGGACAAGTGACAATGGAGAAATTACTTGGTAAAAATTGTTTTTTTAATTCAAATTTGAATTTAATATTTTTAAGGAATGTAAATTTTGAATATTTTATACATTGCCAAAATTCAAATTTTGGTTTTTATTGCGATAATCAAACTTTTACTACTACACTTCCAAGTTCAACATTGTCGTCATATTCAACATTTTCCACAACTCCAGAATCTTTGAGCGATTGTGAAGCTCAAATTCAAACCCTCCAAGATGAAAAGAAAAAAGAAAGAAATCGAAAAAATTTATTTTTTTGGCTTTGGATTGGTTTTATTGTTTTGGCGGTTATTTTACTGCTTTTAATGTTTTTATTTTGTTGTTGTTGGCTCAGAGAACGAGGGTTTGATTTTGTTACTTTTTTTATTCGAACTTTGATAATTTTTTTCTTTGAAGACGTTTGGCAGAATACGAAAAACAAATCCAACGAAATCAAAACCAAGAACGAACGACGACAAGAAGTCGAAATCGAGTGGACATAGTCCATCCCCATATGGTTTACCCCGCAGCTGACCAACACCACCAAAACCCTAGTGGAGGTGAAACAACAACGACGGTTCGTCAAAGGCAATTACCTCCATATCGGCCACCACAAAATATGCAACCTCCAAGACAAACAACTGCCATAAATTCTCAAGGTCCTATTGATGCTTCATCAAATATAGTTTATCCAAGAACTGTAGTGCCTCGATATGCTCAAGCTCCACAACCTCTTCCTAGACGACAACCTTTTCATCAATATCCATCCGATGATGATGAAACTGATGCATGGTCAGTGCCTCCAAATGAACATGTTGTTTAATTAATAAGTTTAATTAATTAAAATTTGATTTAAATATTTTTTTGATCTCTCATTTTTTTTATATTAAAATTAAACTATTTTTTTTAAAACAAGCAAAAACAAAACATGAAAGTAAAGTAACAAAAAAAAATTAAGAATTTGTCGATTAATCTTTTTTGTGTGGCAGAAACTTGCAAAAACGTATTTCTTTTTTTTTTTCATGTTTTTTTATTTACATTAGTTTTTGTCGTTTAGTTGTCGCGGTCGTCGTCGTCGTCGCCGTCTCATCTTTTTTTTTTATATTTGTATGCATGCTTTCTTTTTCTTACTTGCTTTGCTTTTGCCT
Source organism: Panagrolaimus kolymaensis (assembly GCA_028622995.1). NCBI lineage: Eukaryota > Metazoa > Nematoda > Chromadorea > Rhabditida > Panagrolaimidae > Panagrolaimus > Panagrolaimus kolymaensis. Next base: position 724,127 of record JAJQJQ010000031.1, read on the forward strand.
CCACCTCCTCCTCCTCTGGAATCAAAATCAAAAAAAATAATATTTTAATATGAATATTTTTGGCGAGGAAACAACAACGACGACCGATCATGGAAAAAAGCGTTAAAAAGGAAAGAAAGGTGTGCGACGAAAACATGAAAGAAAAAAGAAAGAGTATTTGTTGGCGGTTGTCCCCGACGTGTTTAAAAAAAGAAAAAAGAAGAAAGCTTTTAGAATTGCTTTTCCTCTTTTCTTTTTCTTTTCTTGCGAGAGAGAGATTGGTCATCAAAAAGTCCTACGCGATGCTGCGCTGATTTCTTTTCCATCCATTTTTTTTGTTGAGTTTTTGCTAACTAAAAAAAATAAAAGGAAAAGCATGCGCGTGTGATGAATTTTTCTGTCCTCTTTTTTTTTCGTGCTAACTTTTGTACAATTTTTTTTCCTCTCTCCTCTCTTTTTGCGACGTAAACGATTTTAGAAGCATGCAAAAACGAAAATCGAAGGAATGGCATAAACATGCATCATCGCTCGCCCGCGCGCAAAGCAAAAAAGGAAAAGCATAGTTGTTTGATTGATTTTAAGCGTTTATAAAAAAAGATTTACCGATGGCGCTCGACATCGATGAAAAACAAAAAAAACTCGCGTGTGCCTTCTTCTTCACTATCGTCGCATGCTTTTTCTTTAGCACTGATCGGTCGATAGAAGATGCATGCGAGCGATAGAAAAATATATCAAAAAAGGAGGTCTCTCTAATTCTTCAATGATTTCTTTCGAATCTAAAACTTTCAGCCGATAGATAGGTGCGAATTTAAGTAAACAACACAGCGCCGTTTTTCTTTTTCTCCTTTTTTGATTTGTCCTACGCTTATTTTTCTTAAGGAAGAAGAGGACCATGCAAAAAAGGAGATGATGAGCCATCAAAATAATAATAATATATTATTGTGGCCAAAGCAAGCAGCAAGAATTTTATTTTATTTTATTTTCTTTCCTTCTCATCATTGGAGAAAAAAAGAAGAGATAAGAAATGAGAGTGAAAAAAAGACCCATGTATTTTATTTTTATTTTCCCTTCTCTACTTTTTTTCTTTATTTTTGTCGTTGATCACCATAGAGTTTCCTATCAACAAATTTTTTTTTCTTGTACTATTTTGGCAGTAAAAAATTATTTTGTTTTGTGTATGTTTTCGTGCATTTTTGATGTTATATTGTTGCAATTATTTTTATTTTTCTGTTAACATTTTTTTTTCTCATTAAAAATTACTATAGTTTTTAGATCGTCGATTATTCATCAAAAAATCCCATCTCCAAAAGGGTAATAATATTTTTTATTTTGCTTGTTATTTCTTCTTCGGAAGAAATACACATTTTTCCATTTTGATAATTATGACTACTAGAAAATGGTCAAATTTAATTACTTTTTATTTTTTACTTTCAACATTTTTGTTAATGACCTCAAAAGCTCAAATAAATCCATATCAACAAAGATATCAATATGGAAATAATAATATTAATAATGGTATGCTTCTTCAAAATCAACAAACTCAACAACAGCAACAACAACAAGCTCAGCAGTTGCATCAACCTAGTAGACAATTTGGTTCTGCATCAGCAAACAATAATCAAAGGTAAAGCTTTTTTAAACTAAAATTTAGTTTTAAAAATGAATTTTTAATTTTGTGGATTTTTAAGATACGGTCAAACTGGGCAATCGCAGCAAGGTTATCCAAATCAACAGCAAAATCAACAACAATATTATCAGCAACAGCAAGGTCAGCAAAATCAGCAATACGGCCAACAACAACAAAATAATATGGGTGGTGGAATGAATCAATATGGCCAACAAACTCAATTTGGTCAAAATCAATCCAGCCGTAATAGTGGAACAGGGGCTGGATTGCTTGGAAATCCCATTCGAACATCCAATAGTGCTTTTGTAAGTTTTTACTTAATTGATTTTTGCTTTTTGTTTTTTCGTTTGGAAAGTTTCTATTTTTATTTTTTGAATCGCTTAGAAGTAAGTGCCTGGCACGCAGCAAAAATACAATATATTTTTTAAATGCATTTTCCATTTTCATTCATTCATTTATTTTTCTTTATTTTTTTATTTATGAATCAGCTTCTTCCGCCGCTTTTGACCGCATAAAAAAAAGTTTTTTCCGAAGACTCAAAACATTTTTTTCTAAACTTTATAGTTTACAAAAGGCCATTTTTATTAATTTTTATTAAACTTGAAAAGCTTCAAAAAACTTTTTGACAGCAATCCCAAAAATTTTTTGATGTTGATAATCTGATGACTAACATACACAAATACCGTTAAAAAAATCAAGCGATAAATATAAGCTATTGATAATATTTTTTTCATACATCGAAAAAATGAATCATTTTTTACACCTCCTCCTCAATAACTGACTCAAACAATCAATATTAATCCAAACAATATTATTTATTTTTTTGTAGGGTAATTCATCATCCGCTGATGGAAGAGCCTTATTTGGAATTAGAATAGTTTCATATTCTCTTGGACGTGCTGATGCAACTTGCGCCGTTACAGCATGCTCATATTCATTCAGTATTGTTATGGCTACATTAGAGTAAGAAAATTCAAATTTAAAAAAATAAAGAGTCGAATTTAAACGTAAATAAATGAGGTTTTAGAGCTACAGTAAATTATGAATCAAGTAATTTCTTTCCATTAAATGGTTCAACCCTTCAAGATGGAAATTGGCGGGATCAACTTTTCCTCAATATTTCTACCAAACCTGTAAGAATTTTTTAAATTCGTTTTTTTTTTGAAGCAAAACTTGTGACTAAAAATACATATAATTTTTATGAAAATTTTTAAAAATATTTTTCTTGGAAAACTTTTGTTCGAAATTATTTTATGCAAACTTTTCACATTTTCCAATTATGAAAACTAAAACCATTTTATTTCTAGATTTCTGTCGATATTTTTGTTCACAGTCGAGGTTTAACCATCGGAAATGTGGATGGAAATTATTCCCTTGGCGTTCCTGTTCAACATGTCAACACTTTTGTTCTCGATCTTCGAAGTTATATTCCATTTGGTTCCAATGCATCCATGAATCCGACCACCATCGATCTACAAGATTCTAAACCTAATTCTCAAGCAGGCGGTTCGATTCGTTTGGAATATTTTGTTCAATGTTTAAATGGATTTATGGGGCCTAATTGTGATTATACTTGCATTAAAACTGGAACAAACATAGCTCAATGCACTTCTGTAATAAATCCAAATGAAAAACATTCATGCAAATATGATAATGGATTTACACAAATTATTAAAGATAGTTGTGATTATTGTTCTCAAGGTTTTTCTAATAATGGAACATGCGTTCCCATCGGTTATTCAAGCAACACAACGGTAATACATATTTTTTTTTTCTATTTACATTTTTTTAAATTTGGTTTTCGTGGGAAAATATTGTACATATCTAAAGTTTTTTTGGGGTAAAAAACGAAAAATAAAAAATGCGTATAACGAATAAATATTGATCGCGTGCTTTTAGTGTGTCGCTCATGCATACAAAATATGGACGATTGTATTGGCAGTTTTACTTGGAATTGCATTATTAATAATTTTATTATTGGTTATGCTTAAAATAATTATGGATTCAAGAAATCGTCGGGCTCAACAATTTCCACAAAACCGTCAACAATCTGCATATTCGGGTGGATATCGACCGAATGCGGGTTCAGGAGACACTCCACTGCTTGGAGGAACGGATAAAGAATGGGAACGTGAAAGGCAACAACCACAAGTGCCAGCAATCATTCGTCGTCCACCCGTTGCAGCTCATGCAAATGACGTTGATTCAACTCAAGAAGTAAGTTTTTTTAAGCAAAATAAAAGTAACTAGAAAAAATTTTTATATCTAGCTAAAAAAAATTTCCATCTAAGACTAAGTGGCATACTTTTTACTAAACATATTTTTTTAGTCATTCCAAGACAACCACAGAAACGGCGGTGGCGGTGTTGGAGGCCATTATTCTGCTACTCAACCACAAAGTCGACGACATGAAGCTCAAGTTTAAAACACTTAAAAGTATTTATTTTATTTTTATCCTCAAAAAACTTTTTTATTTTTTTATTATTTCCAAAAACACAATTATCTATCTTTTGATTTATTTTCCATCTCCTAGTCTTTATTATTATTATTTTTTGTCATTCTTTTAAACGCTTTAAAATCAAGCGTGCCATAACTTGCAATACTAAACTTATTGTTTTCTGTTTATTCTTTTTTTCTGCCTTATTCGACGTTCTCAAATTAAAAAAAATTTGTTTGTTTAAAATTTTATTTATTGATTCGTATTAATTCCCTATTTTTTATTTGGTAATTTTTTTAAGTTTTTTCTTTTCCTTCATTTTTTATTTGCAAAAAAGCTGCCAGATTTAAAAAGTTTACTATTTACAATACTTAATTGTTATTTTAATTTTATTTGTTTTTTGATATTATTAATAAAAAAAATTAAATTTATGGAGAATTTAAAATATGAAGGTTATGAGAGTTGCAGAATAATACAAAAATTTTATATCACACTTTTACAGTATACTTAATTGCAGTAATAAATAATAAATATATTCATAAAATTTGAGATCAGTGAAAGAAATAAAAAGAATAATACAAAAGTTTCAATTCCATATTGATAAATGGGGCTCATCATCAAAGTTGAAGCAAACCAAGGCTTTATTCTTCAATTTTCTTCTTTGGTTTGATTATTGGTTTCTTTAGAGTGAACTTGTTCCAAAGTTTTAGTTATAATTTTCATATCATTTTCTATCACCGTTCCCCAACTTTGGACATCTCCCATTTCCTAAAAAGGTTTTTAAGTTAATCACTTTTCTATATATCCAAATTTAAATATTTTACTTTGATTGCATCCGTGAAAGATTCAATGATATTTGCCCATTGTTCAGCTTGGACAATTAATTTTGCGGCATTACTATCCAATCGCTTTCCTTCATGGTCAAGCCTTTTTTGATTATTATAAGCATGGGAAACTCTGAAACTACTCAAATTTTATATATTAAAAAAAGAGATAGAGTTACTTTGCATTTAAATGATCCACGACCGAATCTGAAAACGCATGAGCAGCAACAATTGCTTCATTTTTCCTTTTTTCTGAAATTTATTCCACTTTTTAAAAGTAAATAGCTTAATTCAAACAAACCTTGTAATTCTTTTCGAATTTGTTGTTTCACGTGATGATCTTTTACTTGTTGAGGAAGCATAGTGACTAATAAATTTACTCAATATTGAATATTCCAATATTTATTGCTTTTTTGAAAAAAAATATTGAGAAAAAAAACAAAGCAAAAGTCTCATAACGAAACAAAGAAGGCTGCATTGGCAGATATGTAAATAAGAAATACGAGAGAAGGCTCCTAGTAACCGCTTTGAGGCGATGGAAAAAAGCATCTTTATATTTTTTTACTATTTTGAGAAAATGCGATCGAAGTAAAAAGTTACAAATTGATTCGATAATAACAGCAGCTATCGTAGATTATTCAAATTTAAACTTATTATAATAGTAAAGTTTTATTTTCCATAAAATCAGAACTACAAACTTCGAAGACGATAAATCAAAACACTTCTTAGTAACAAACATTTTTTTTTTTCACTTAAAGGGAGTGTCTCAGCAAACGAGAAAACTCCTTACAGCGGGTGTTCCTAGCCCGAAAGTTTTTTTTCATTGTCTCAAAAGCTTACAAAGAGCTTCAAATTTTTTGTAGCTTTTTGTAGCACTTTGTTTTTTTTTCTCAAAATGCTACAAAAAGCTACAAAAATTCGTAGCACTTTGTAAGCTTTTGAGACAATGAACTTTCGGGCTAGGAACACCCGCTGTAGTAAAAGTTTTCTCGTTTGCTGAGACACTCCCTTTAATAATTATCCTCAAGTGTCACTCAAGCAATAACTTTTAATTTTGGATCGGCCTTAGGGAAGTTTCAACGACCTTTCTTTCCAAAAAACTTTTTGTTTTGATGCTTTTTTTTTTCGTATTGATTCAACTAGGATTGATTTTTCAGTAAAAATTTAGTATTATTCTTCATTTTGGTTTATCAAATTTGAACGCTTCATTGGTAATTTTTTGTATTTTAACAATTTTTTTTATTTTCTAAAAACGGTTAAAATCAACAATGTTTATTATTGAGGAAAATTTTATTGAAGGGAAATCTAGAGACCTTTATTTTTCTGACGAAGCTCCTTTAAATGAATTGGACAAAACATATATTAAAGTTTTGCGAAAATTTATGCAGGAATATAACAATGCAAAAGTTGGAGAAGAACGGAACAAAATTTTAAAAAAGTTTACTGAAGAATATACAGCTATTCCTGATTTATGGAACTTGAAAGCAAAGTAAGCTTTTTTGGTTATATCAATTATTTGATTTGAAGAATCTTTATTTACTTTTTTTAGTCACCTTCTTAAGAGAGATAAAGACGAAGTTATAAAATTGTTTGATAAATGTTTTTCTCAGTTTTATTACAAACGACTTTATGATGATTTCATATATTCCTTAATTGATAGGACTTTTCCTGAAACACCTTTTTTGAATTATTATGATATTTATCATTATAATGTTTTCAACAAAAATCAAGGAATACCAGACTATTTGCAATGTATTTTGACCCTTCCAGTTCGGAGATTAAAATTAATTTATGCTGATTTTGATGAATATTCAAGTAGGATTTTGAGGTTACAAACTTCTAGAAATTGCTTTAATACGAAAAAATAAAATCCTTGAAACTTATTTCAATTAATTATTACTACTTTTTTTATTTTAGATAGTCCATTGCCTGAGGAAATTAAAAACAAGTATAAAGAAGCTATTTTACATTTGAATGAATGCAATTTTAAAAATTATAAACACAATTCTCAAGAATGGATTGAAAATTTGTTCAAATACGGGAATGAGAAATTTGCTATTCAAACTATTGAATGCGTTTTAACTGAAAACTATAGAAATAGACTTTTATGGAAGGACTACATCCAAGCCATGAAAGAAAAAAATGTTAAAGTAAGTTTCTTTTTACATAAGCACATGGTTGATAAACTATTTCATTAATTATAGATTATGCTAAGCATATATGATCGCTATACTAAGCTTTTTCTTGATGATAAAGAAATGCGAGTTCACTATAAAAAAGAAGAAGAGTATGTCAGAACTATGCCTAACTTCGATGAATTGCCACCACTTTGATATTATTTATTTGATGTCAACCATCAGTTGAATTATAAACCTTTTATGAAGCCGCTTGAAAATATTCAACAAAAGCCTCAAAAGATTGATCTACCAAAACCCATTATTAATTATATAAATAAAAAAGCAAATACAAATCAACGATTAAAGCTTATAAAATTATGCAAATATTTTGCAATCGTTTCTCCTTCTATCATCTGTCATCAGCTACGAATTACAAATAACGTTAAAGTTTCAGCATATTATCAACAAAGCTTGAAATGCCCTTATTCTTATATTGAAAATACTAATTTTTCAAAAAAATTGCATATTACAAACAACTTAGTTTTTCGTACTTCTTCAAAAAACTTTCGACAATTGCATACAATCATTCCAAAGATTTACAAATGTGATGCTCGATTTATAGAAGTTTTCGTCCAAGAATTTACATGGTCTGATATAGTTTTTATTTTGAATCCTAATACAGTTGAAAAGTTTGTTTTTTGGATTAACAAAGTTGTAAAAGAAAATGGAAAAATTGCCAACATATATGAAGTTCTTATGTTGGTACCAAATGCGTATTACATTTCGTCAGTTTTTTAAAATTTTTTTAAAACGAATTTTATGTAAATTATAATCAAACTTTTTAGTGTTTGTGTAGATTATAATGAAGTTTTGTCTAATGATGCTAAAGAAAAAATCAAAAGCTTACCACGGAATGTACAAATTGAATATTTATCTGTGGAACGTTCAGCTCGTCAATTTTTTTAATAATATTCCAATATAAACAATTATTCGAAAGCTTTGCTATAATCAAATTTTAGTAAAATTTTGTTGGAAAGAAGTCAATTTATATATTTATTTATATTTTAAGAATAAATAAAAAATCTTTAATTTATATATAAAAAAAGCTTTATTTTAGAGGGCTTTGTTGCTTCAACCAACATTTGTGTAAAAAAGTTCTAATGGAAATAGAGTTTAGAGAGTTTCCGATTAATTAAAATCCTTAAAACATGGATTAGAATTAACAAAATCACAATTATTAGATAATCGTTCGATAATCGATAATTGAAATTTCTTTTGTGACAAGAGGACGAGATGGATGTGGTCGGTGGCGAGGAATTTTTGATTCATTTTGAGAACATTGAGATTGTGGTTGCTGGATTTGAAGTTGAACCCTGGGAACTTGACCATCTTGTTGTTTTTCAATTCGTGCCGTCAAAAATTTATTATAATTTTGCATTTCTTTCAAGAAATTTGAATACTTATATTCTATTTCTCTAAGCTTTGTTTCAGCTTCTCGACGTTTTTGTGATTCTTTAGCTAATTGACTTTCTGCTTTTTGACGGGCATATTCAGCTCCCAGTTTTGCAGCGATAACAACATTTTTGGATTCCATTTGTTTTATTAGATTTTGGATTTTTTCTTCACTTTGGTTCGCTATATTTTTTAACTCATCATTTTCTTTTTTTAATTCAATATTCACTTTTTCAAATCTTTCTTTCTCTGCTCTATGTTTTTCACATTCAATCGTTTTTTCATTGTAACGATTAATAAGTAGTTTAGCCAAATAATCGAAGCTGCTAGGTTGGTTTGGTTGATCTCCATCTTCCAATAATTCGATGTTCACTATCTGCAAATGAAGAAATTTTAAAGCGATAATTAGCTTATATTTTCAAGCAATCACAAAAACACTGAACAAACTTACTTCGCGTACACGAGGAGAAATATGTAAACTTTCATTGCTAAGTCGAGGTCTCTTTGGTAGAGAACTATCCATAATAATAATAAGTTGTAATAAAAAAATATAAATTAATATAGAAATAAGAATATAAATTTTTACATAAATTAGTTTCTCAAAATATAATAACTCTTTCCTTTAGGAAATAATGCCGAGTTTATTTTTTTTAGTTGATTTTTTGAAGAGCTTTTTTTCTTTTTTAATTTCGATAATATTTTCTTTCTTTTTTTGTTGTTGTATACAGATAATTTATATCCATAGATACCTTATTGTTGCTGAGTTTATTGTTTGGAAACATCTATGACTTTTCGAAACCATGTCACCATCAAGCTATTATTTTTCTATGCTCCTTTTTTATTTGCCAAAATATTTATAACGAAAAAGAAAAAAGATGCTATGACAATTATTTTTAAAAAAAAAATACTACAAAAGCAAGCTCAAGAAAAATGGAAAAAGGACTTTTTATTATTTTTTAAATAAAATTTAGCAGATGCCAAAGGGATAAAGTCAGCAATAGTGAAAAAAAAGTTACATGAGTTGTTACAATATTTTTAATTTTTCACAAAATCATGAGTAAAAATCTTAATCAAGTTTGGCAAATTTTTTAAGCTCGTTTACAGACTGGAAAGAATTGAAATTCATAATTGCAACCATTTCTTTTTCTCGCTTTTCCATCGCTCCCAATCTTTCTTCAAGTTTTTTCTCAATAAATTCCATTTTTTCGATTACATTGTCCAACATACTTTTTGATTGTAAAGAAGGTTGAGATACATTTGTTTCAAAATTAGCAGGCAATTTTGGGAATTTCATTATTCTTTTCATCATTTCATTATGACATGTATCCATAATTTTTGGTAAAGCGGCATAATGAGATTTTAAATAACAACCGTTTTCTTTAAAACATTTATGTGCTTTATAAAGTTTACAATTTCGAACTTTATCCAAATAAGCCGCTTTTTCAAAATTTATTTCTATTTCTTTTTTAAATTCCTCAATTTGTCCAGAATTTGGCACCATTTCTTTCGATGAAATATAAGTGTGTTCACCAAAATCCGAAGCAACGATATTTCTTAAATTAAAGCTTAAACATAAATGAAAAGAACTTAAAGTTTTAGAAAAATATTCTTGGTTGAATACTAATATTTCCGATTTTTCGTTTCCATCGATTTCTGAAATTTCCATACATTTTGAGTGATAATTAAAATTGCCTAATGTAAAACAATTAGACGCTTGCCAATAATCACATAATTTTATCTAAAATCAATAAACTTTCAAGAGTAAAAAAGTTTTTAAAGAAAAAATTTACAAAATTTAATTATACCTGAGTTCCATTTGGAAATACATTAACAAATTCTTCAAATGGTTTATTTAAGATTCCAGAGAAAAAATGAATAAATATAAAAATTTGTAACCTCATTGTCAAAGAAAGGGATTTGAAAAATGAAAATTTAAGATAATTTTATCCTCAATTGCTTTTTTGACCTTGACTCAAATCCATTTATTTTTTTGGGCATTATGAAGTTTATCTATTAAATGTTACAATTCCCCGTATAAAATATGAAATATTTTAAAATCGCTAAAGTTCGTTCGCCTATTTTCTTTTATTTCAAAATTCGATCCCAGAAGAATGCAGGACAAGAGGTGAGTACAAAAGTTTGCATTTTCACAAAATCCGTTATTTAAAATTTATTTTGTTCATATTTGTTTGAATAAGGAAAAAATTTGCAACGAAATAAAAAATTCATTAGCAGAAAATAAAAAAGAAAAATGAAAATAGAATAGCTACAAGAAAATCATAAAAAACGTTTATTTTTAATTGCATCTTCCTATCATTTTTTAATTTTTTGCCAACTTTTTTTGCAATAATTTTTTAAATGTTTATCCATTAAATAAAAATTTATATATATTTAACAAAATTAAATAAAAAAAAATTTTCTTTTGATAATTATATCGCTGTTACAAAGTTGCATTTAGCTAAACCACATTCTAAAATCACGATCAACATTAGCATATTTTTTAAGCTCATTTAAATAATGAAAAGAAATGGAATTTAAATTTCTAAAAGTTCTTTCTTTCATCATTGATTTTGCTATTTCTTCTTCGCGTATATATTTTTCTTCAGCAAAAGGATTTGGTGATCCTTCAATTGTATCTAAATTTGATTCGGTTGATGATGATGTTCTTGGCTCTTGTCCTGAAGAAAATAGCATTTTATAATTTTTAATTTTACTGTTCATTTCCATCGTGCAAACATCCGTCACATCTCGCAACAATTTATAATGAGATTTTAAATAACAATTTTCATTTTTAAAACACATATGGGTTTTATAAATTCTGCACATTCTCATTAAAACTAAATATTCATTCAATTCTAAAGAAAGATCCATTTGTTCTTGAAAATCTATTTTCTCATAATAAGTTGCCATTTCTTCTGGAGAAATAAATATTTTTTCATCAAAAAATGAAGTTTCTTGGTTTAATTTCCAATTTAAACAAGATTTGAAACTTTTTGTAGCGATGGGAAGATTTTTCTTATTTTCTTCTAATATTTCGGCCCTTTTATTTAAATCCAATAATTCTGTCATATCCATGCAATCGGTTAGAAAATCAAAATTTCCAGACAAAAAGCAATTAGATGCATGGGAAAAAGTGCATAATGGAAGCTACAAAGAGAAAAATAAAAAAAATAAAACCCAAAACGTTTCTTTTGTATCTGAAAAATAATTATTTCTTACCTGAGAATCATCTGAAAATTCATCAACAAAATCCCTTATTGGTTTATTTAAAACACCAGAGAAGAAAATAAAATCAAATATAAAAATTTGCAATAACAACCTCATCGTCGAAAAGAAAAGATTTGAATAATGAAAATAGAAGGTAAATAATATCCATGAATTTTTCTCGTCCCTGACATTGTTATAGAAATTTTGTTTGTCGATAATAAGGTAAATGCAATAAACACTTCATTGTTAAAAAGAAGAGGTCAAGGAAACGTTGAATAAAAGATAATATTTTGATCTTGATTCAAATATTTTTGGTTCAAAAAAGGAGATTAAAAATATGTCATTTACTAACAATTTTCAAAAAAAAAAAACAATAAATCGCGAGAGATGTAAAAATACATAACAAAAAAGGAGGAACTTTTAAATATATTTTCTTTATAAACTTTTACAGCCTACGATCGTAACAAAAAAGTTTAAATTTATTGCGGATGAAAATAAACAGTTATCGTTAAATAAATCCATTTTTAAATCACCAGAATTGTTAAACGTTAGATTATTTTTATTTTTCGCAAAACCATGATTTGAAGTCAGAATCAAGTTTAGCAAATTTTTTGAGTTCATTTACAGAATGGAAAGAAATGAAGTTCAGATTTGCCAAAATCCGATCTTTTCTTTCGTCACCAAAGCTTCTCCATTTTCCTTCACTTTTGCCAATTTCCTAATTTTTTCTTGGCATATACCCATTATTTTTGATATGGTTGCATAATGAGATTTCAAATAACATTGAGCGCCTTTAAAACACGCATGAGCTTGATAAAGTTTACAAGGTTTAGTCAAATCTATGTATATCGATTACTGCTTTATTTTTTAGGTCTTTCAAAGTTTTAAAAATTAATATAAAAAATCCCATTTATAATTAAACTATAAACTCCTCATTCTTTGTTTGATTTTCAGCTTAGGCAAGCTTTTTACCTTTTAAACTTTGCCTATTCCATTTTAGGCCTGTCTCAGTCCAGACAATAAAAAAAGAAATAAAAATAAAAATTTTAAGTTGAGCTGATAAGACTTTTTTTTTCACTAAATTTTTGTTTTATTGCAGGCTTTTCTTCACTTTTTTTTGTTGTTTCGCTAAAAAAATTTTTGCGACTGCGCTTGCTTTTTTTTTGTTTTGTTTTTGTGGTTTTGTGCGACTAACACTTACTCAAAAGAAAAACAAATTTCTAATATTTTATTCTACGCTTTTCTTTTTTTATTATTTTTCTCAAAAAAGCTTGACGAATTTCTTAAGTTTTAGTTACACTTGTTTGTTATGATTAATAAATTTTCTGCTGTTTCATTTTGCAAATGTTTTCCATCAACATCAAAATCAATTATTGGGCAATTTCAACATCGTTTTCTTAGTTCGTCAAATAATATTGTTCCTGTAAGTTTTATTTTTAAAGTAAATTTTAAAATTTATAATCTATGATTCATTGCACTTTTTTAGGAGCATTTAATTCCTGTGATTCCAAAAGGTATGTATTTTTTCTTTAGATTTTTATATATTCTTCTTGGGTTTTTGTTGACTGCTTTTTTTGTAAATAGCTTTCGTCTTTCGTCTTGACATTTTCCATTGCTGCTTTTTGATCAAAAAACGGATCTTATCTAGCACTTATTTTGTTTTTTTTTCGTCGAACATTTCCATTCTCTGTTTATATCCATTTTTCTTGAAATTGATGATGATACATCTGAGAAAGAAAGCTAGCTAACTTTTTATTTTTCTAAAAACAAAAGAACGCTTTTCACCATTTTTTGGATATTTTTTTCTTCGTTGGTCGTTTTTTTTCGGGGGTTTCATTTTTTAATGTCAAAAAAATTAAAGCTGCCTTTTTGATATTTTGTATTTCTCTTTTCTTTGTTTTGTTTTGATGAAAAAGAAGGAATGATTTACATTTATATTTTGTCTATTTTTAGATTCAATCAAAAAATCATTTTCTCGTAGTCCTGGTCCTGGTGGACAAAATGTGAACAACGGTAAGCTGTTGTTGTTTATTAACCTGTCATCGTGTGCTTATTAAATGATATATTCCAGTTGCAACAAAAGCTGAAATTCGATTAAATCTCAATGACGAATGGATTCCACATGAACTTCGACCATATATTATCGAAAATTATGCATATCGAATGAATAAAAATGGTGAAATTGTTATAAATTCTTCTAAAACTCGAACTCAAGTAAGTTTCTTTCTTTTTTTTTGTCTCTCTGATGTCAGATAAGTAAACAACAATCTTTTTATGTAAGCAGCTTATTTATATATATATATTTACTTTTTTAGACGGAAAACTTGGAGAATTGCTTTCAAAAACTCAACGATATGTTTTATTCATGCGCTTTGATGGTGATTCAGGAAGAAAGAAAAAATCCAAATGATGATGATTCCAAAATTTTAGATGCAAGGTGAGAAAGTTAAACCTTTACTTTTGTTTGTTTTTGAAAGGTTTACCCTTTACCTTTTTTATTTTTTTTGTTTTATTTACCAAAGGATTTTTTTTTTCAGACGTGAAAAAGCAGAATATTTCCGTCGTTTAGCAAAGGAGCGTCTTTCAAATAAGAAACGTCAAAGAAGGGGAGAATTTTATGATTAATACATTCACCAACTTCACCAACAACAGAAGAAAAAGAAAGAAAGCAATTCCTTGAAATTTATGGCCGACATTTTCCTGTTTTTTTTTTGTCTTCTCATAAACATTTTCTTCGTGTTTTTTTAGATGTATTTTGTTATATAAAATTGTTTTTTTTTCTCAAGCTAATGACGTGCTCGCTTTTTCTCAAAATTATTCGTGTGTTTTGTCAATCGAATACTTACTTTTCATACTTTTTTTTCTCTAAACTATTTTGTTTACTAATTTTTGTTAATTTTCCAGGATCAAAACACTTTATTTATTTAATTATTTATGAATGGTTCAAATGTAATTAATTTAAAATCCATTAATAATTCTACCACTGATCACGATAATTCAAAAATGGCCCACGTTGAAGCAGCCGAAAAGTTACAGCAGGGTTCTTCTGGTCATGACGGCCATAATCATTCCCATGCTTCAGCTTCTGGTGGAAAGCGTTTATTAATTATGCTTACAATGACTTTTTTATTTTTTATTGTTGAGTTAGTTTTTGGTTATTTTTCTCATTCCATGGCTTTGATTGCTGATTCATTTCATATGTTAAGTGATGTTATGGCTCTTGGTATTGCATATGGATGTATGAGGGTAAGTTAGTTTCTTTTGAAAAAGCAACAACAAAAAGTTATATATATTCCAAATTTTTGAGAGACTTAAGTCTGATTTTAGGCATTTTAAAAAGTCTTGGAAAAAATTAACTAAAAACCCATACTTTTCTTTCAAGCTTTGTCAAACTTTATATATTCCATTCATTCTCTTTTAGATAGCCACTCGAGATACAAAGAAAAACACATTTGGATGGGTTCGAGCTGAAGTTCTTGGAGCTTTAGTTAATGGAGTATTTTTGCTCGCCCTTTGTTTCACAATTTTCATAGAATCCATAACTCGCATGGTTGAACCTGAAATGATTAAAGAACCTAGAAATGTTTTAATTGTTGGTGTAATTGGTTTAATAATTAATCTCATTGGAATGTTTATGTTTCATGGCCATGCGCATGGACATGGACACAATCATGAAACCCCTGCTCATGCTGAAGGTGAAGCCAGCCATCTTATTGCTTCACATCAAGATCGAGCTATGGCTATTGCCGATATTAATACTCCCGAAGATATTGTAGTTCCTACAGCTCCTAAAAAGCAAAAGAAAGGAAATTCGGGGTCCATGAATATGAGAGGCGTATTTTTGCATGTTTTATCCGATGCCATTGGCTCTGTGATTGTTATTGCAACCGCTACAGTTTCATGGTTGGTTCCAGGTTATGATGGATTAAAATTATATATGGATCCAGCTTTAAGGTTTGTTGATTGACACACTTTTTTTGTGGTCACGGTATTCAATGACAATTTTTTTTAGTTTGGTAATGGTTTTACTCATGATTTGCACAACTTTTCCATTAGTTCGTGAAACAGCATTAATTTTGCTTCAAACAACTCCAAAATATGTGGAAGTTGAAGAAATCAAACAAAATTTGCTTAAAATGGATGGAATTGAAGCCGTTCATGAATTTCATGTTTGGAGACTCGTGGGTGAAAGAATCATTGCAACCGTGCATATCCGTTTTCGTTCATTGCGGGATTATTTGGAATCAGCAGAAAATATTCGAACTTTATTCCATGAAAATTCAATTCATAGTGCAACAATTCAACCTGAATTTGAAGAAATGGGACAAGGTGGTTGCACGTTTACGTGTTTACCAAAGAATTGCAATTTGTCGGATGTTAAATGTTGTAAAGAAACTACAGGAACTGATTGTGATGCAGTAAGTTACCATAAACAAGAGACACTTTTGACTGAGAAATAAATACTCCTTTTTCAGAAATCTGATCATCATTCAAATGATGTTACAATTCCATAACTGATCCAGCAAATATGCAGATGAAAATAATATTTATTTTTTAAATATATCTAAAAATAATTTTTGTTTCCAATCATTTAATTGTTTTTTCTTTATTTATCTAAGGGTATCTATCTCTATCATCATCTTATCCTCGGCTTCGATGGCGAAAACGACATTTTGTTTATATATTTGCTCTTTACCATTTTTTCTTCTTTCTTTTTTTGTTACATACCATTTTTTTGATGGTCTCCTTTTTTATTATTTAAATTTTGTCAAGAGTGTGCAACTTTCTTTTTTATTTTAATAAATAATTTATCATATAAATATTATTTTTTGTTTAGTTATTTATAAAAAATGCATTTTGATTTATTTTTTCCATGCATTTTTCTTTCAAGAGGATAAAAAATTTTATTAGAATTTTGCCCCCACACTTTTTGCTGTTTTCGAACGCAGACAACTTTTTGATATTAAAAAAACCGTGCAAATGAAGAAAGAAATATCCAAATTTGATTGACATAAGAGGTTCAGAATAGAATGGCTGAAAATAAAAAGGAAATAAATTATTTGATAAAAATTTTTATTGATAAGAGCCAGCCATTAAACTACAGAAAAAAAATACCGCATTGAAGAAAAACAGTGAAGAAAATTTCATTAACTGTGGATTGACAGATTCAAAAGAAAATTAATTTGATAAAGATAAGATTCACGTGTTAATTACCCAATGGTAAATTCAAGTATGAAAAAGCTGCAAGATAATTTCATTAAAGTCAAAATACATTGATTTCCATAAATATATTTTTTTAATATTTAAAATTATATTTTTTTTATTTTATATTTTAATTGGCTTTGATGCCGTCGCGGTTCTTGAAAAGGATTTAGAGAAAGAATGCAGGCAATAAAACACAATTTTCTTTTTCTTTCATTCATTATCATATATTGATCCTTAATCCTATGTCATGGATTTTCGTTGTTTCAGGAGCATTAAAGATAATTTACCATAAAATTGTAATTTATCCGATGTGAAATGTTGTAAAGAAACTACAGCAACCGATTGTGATACAGGAAGAAGTTATTTTAGAAATTAACATTTTTTATAAGAAGGATTAGAAATTCATGAAAGAGTATTTTATAAAAAACTTGATCGCTGATGTTTATTTTTAAAAGAGTTGTCCTCCTCCCTCTTCAACCAATATATCGAGATTTTTTATTTTTCTATTGTTGAGTCAGTTATCCTCAGCTTTTGCAAAGTAAATAACATAAAAAAAAGGTTGTAGTGAAAAGTTTTTTCTTTTCTTTTTATTTCTTAAAAAAATGTCTTTAGAAAGCGAGGTTGATTTTGCTTTTAATTTGCTTTCATTGCTTGATGCAACAAATAAATCTGTTATATTTTCGCCGGCATCAATTCTCAATGGATTGGCAATGGTGTTCGCGGGAGCTAAGGGCAAAACTGCTGAAGAAATTCAACAACTCATTGGCAAAGGTTAGTACAAAATAATTCATAAATTTATATCTTTTTTGTGACACAACCCATTATTTTTATTTTTCCTTGGCAATATTCAACTAAAAAAATATGAATGATCCAAATAAATTAAATAAATTAATTTTTAAATTATTGCTTTTATTTTTATAATTTTTTAGATAAAAATACTAAAGAAATTCTACAATTTTATTCCGACTCTATTAAAGGCTACACTAATAACCAAGAAAAAGCTACAAAAGAAAAAGTTAATGCCACTTTTGCAAATCGAATTTTTATCTCCCAATCAAATAAATTACTTCCAGAATTTTCTGAGATAATAAACGAGTACTTCGAAGGCGGTTTGGAACAAGTTAATTTTAAAGATAAAACTGAAACAGCAAAAGTATTTCATTTTTTCATTGCTAATTTTGGTTAATATTTTGCTTTCTAGTTAATGAACGATTTTGTTAACAATAAAACAAATGGCCAAATAAAAGAAATTGCGAGCGCTGATGAAATTAATCCTCAAACTTCTGTAGTTTTAATCAATGCTCTTCATTTTAGCGCGCCATGGGAAAATCCTTTTCCAAAGCCATGGAAATCCTCATTTCATTCTGAACCTCCAAGAGAAATTGATATGCTAGGGAGAACTTTAACATGTGCCCAAGAATGGAACATCGCAGAAAGCATTGAATGGGATACTCTTGGAATACCATATAAAAATTATGAAGCTTGGATGTACATTGTATTACCTAAAGCAAAGGATGGACTTGCTAACGTAATTAAAAAAATGAATTATGAAATGCTACAAAAGTGTACAACAAGGTTCGCGTGAACGTGACTACCACTTAAAAAAAGTTTTTGCAGACTCATTTAAATTTTTTTCCAATTTTTGTATTAACATATTTTAGGAACAAAAACGATTATTTGGATGTGGAAATTCCCGTTTTTGAGGTTTCGAATAATTACTTGCTGGAAAATTTTTTTCCAAACCTTGGCGTTAAACAAATCTTTAACGATTGCTGTGATTTAACTGGGATGACACAAGAAAAAGGAAAAATAGAAAAAGTGATTCATAAAGCTGTAATTAAGGTTGGAATAAATTTTTGTTTTCCATTTGATATTCTGGATACCATTTTTTAGGTGGATGAATATGGAACTGAAGCGAGTGCAGCTACATTTCATGGAAAAACTCCATGTTGCAAAATGGATAAATTTTACGCTAATCATCCTTTTTTATATTTTATCACTAGAAATCAATCAAGTGATGCACAAATGACGCCTTTAGATTTATTGTTTGTTGGAACGCTTTGTTAAATCAATGAAAAGTTTTTTTGATCAATTTGTAAAAATGTAGTTTTTTATGTTAACAATTCCTTTCCATTTTTAGGGTTTTTTTTATACATTTTTTATTTTTGATTGCTTTTTTTGTTGTTCTTCTTTTTCTTTTTTTGATGCATGTGTTCAATCAAATAGGAAGAAGAAAAGAGCAAAGAATGACGAATTAATTTGGAGACGCATGAATATTTATGACTAAAGCGTCGTGATAAATAAAACTTTTGTAATACGTTGAACACCTGTTTTATTGGGTCTCAATATTTACCGCTCCGATCCAAATTCGGATCCGATCCAGTAAAAACCGATCCGATCCCTTTTCAGTGCAAAAAAACTTTTCTTTGGTTCTCTGGCGGTCAATTTGAATTCACTTTTTTTGAATTTTTTAAAAAATATTTATAAAAAAAGCGATCGGATCGGTTTTTACTGGATCGGATCGGAATTTGGATCGGAGCGGTTTTTACTGGATCCCTGTTTTATTTCATTTCAAAATTTTTTTAAACTTTGTAAAACGAAAATTTGAAGCTGCAATTAAATTGGAATACTTGGAGAAAAAAATTAAAGCTATTTCTTTAAAAAATATTTCATCTTCTCAAAACATATTTGTTGCTGGAATTTTTCAAAAATGATGGACGAACTCATTCGATTATTTTATGGTGCTTTTTCTATTATAACATACTATTTAACCTTGCAAGCAGATATTTATAATGTATGTTTAGAATACTTTTTGTTCATGTTGTGATCGCTATGTTTGACCTTTATTTGTTTATATAAAATTGCACCGATTTGTATGGATTTTTCGGCATTTATATTCATTCTTTTATTTTTAGTCTAAAAATTTATTCCGTAAAATTTTTTTGTTTTAGTGTAACTTTTTTTTTGGTTGTTAAAAACATGCCGATTTTTTTTTTCTTTAAATTATAGTTCTCCAAAAAAAATAAAACTGATTTTCTTCGAAGATTAGCACTTTTTTGTCTGTTGTTTCTGTAAACTAATGCGCTGTTCCAACATTCTTGAAAAATATCATATTTTTTTTTTCTCGAACACTTTTTTCTTTGTATTGTATCATTTTTTTATATACTGGCATAAAAAAAGGGAAGAGCACTTAAACTTCTTTTTTTTTGTTGCATAATAAAACAATGAAGTTGCGCTTTGTTTTGTTGCGATTTTTATGCGCGCCTTTTTTTACTTGCATCCTTGCGCTATAATTTTAACCCAAAGCGGGTGTTAGTTGTTTGACCATAGACTGGCGGACGCCATCCTTAAAAATTTTTTTTTGAGTTGGATACTCTCCTCAAAATTTTATTGATTGACTTTTTTTTTCTTCACTTTTTTGATACCATCTTTGTTGTTGATTGAAGGAGGTCATTTCTTTTCTTTTGTGAATGCGAATGAATGGGATCTCATTGACTCATTTTTTTTCTAAGGAATTTTTTTTTCTAACAACATCACTCATTTTTCTCCTTTTTTTTCTCATCGACCCTCATATTTTGTTTTGAGAATAAAAAAAATATTGTGTGATTTTTTCTTTTACAACAACAACTGCCACCTTTTTTAGTTGTTTTTTTATTTGTTACTATCATGGAGACACTTTTTTTTTTTATTTTGACTGACACATGAATAAAAAACTCCGAAAAAACCCGTTAAGATAAGAAAAAAGAAGCAAATATCTATGTTATTTTTTTAACAGCCACGTCTTAGTCGTCTTCTTCTTCCATCGAGTGCTTTTAAAGTTTGTAGTTTGTGGATTGACTAAAAAAAACTACTGATGCGTGTTCAAAACTTTTTTCCAGGAAAATTTCATTTTTACGCTATTTTTTTGAAGTTTTTAATAATTATTTTTTTAGCTTTCCATTTTTTGGATATGGGAAAGAAAAGCAGCATTTTTTCTTACAACAATATAACCAAAAATGGTTTATTTAATTTATTAACTCGAAGTTCGCCTCGTTTGGTTGATTTTATTCGAAATGAAGCTCCTTTCGATTCAATTTTAAACCATTTTTTAATGGAATGTCATAAAAATTTTGATGACCTTTTCAATGATTTAATATTTATTGAAAATGATTTGTAAGCTTTAATAATTTTTCCAAAAACTATCTTTTATCCAAATTTTTATTATTTTTAGAATAATTGTTTCCGAAGAATTTCAAAATTTCGTGGATGATTGCCCCGATATAAATATAACTAAAATAGTTAAACAAATTCATGACGCAGGAAAAAATGCTTTATTTAATATTTTAAATAATTTAATTATTAAACGTGAAAATGAAGATAAGCCACATGTAATTCAGGCGGGTACAATATTATTAGCAGCAATGATGTCCACTCCATTTGAATGTGATAAATGTAAACAATTGCTTGATCTTTTGGAATTATTTAAATGTCAACATTTTCAAGTTTCTTGTCGATACACTAAAGGCATTATTATTTGGTTAGAAGGTAAATATTATGGTATTTGTAAAAAAAAAATTGACAGAGTAACTTAAAAATTGGGCAAAAAGAATTTTTTCCTTTGCAAAAAAAGACTCACTTTTAAAAGTGCAAACAAATTCTTTTTGCAACTTTTTCGTTTCATTTTTAACTTTAAAAAAGGGGTAAAAAAATCAATAATTTTTCTTTGACAATAAGAAAAAGTTTGAGAAAAAACAATCGATAATGTCTTTGGGTTTTTTTCCTTTCTTTTTTTTCTTCACAAACGCTGCTCGCGAGGAGAAAGAAAAAGTGATACGAACAAATACATAATTTTGACCTATTTGTATCACTTTTTTCTTTTGTTGTAGTTTATTTATTTATAATGTTTTATTAGCAACTGTTCTTTTTTGTAAGTTTCTCCAAATTTTAGCAATGCTTTCGACTAAAAAAAAGCGCGGCAAATAAGAAAAAAGTTTTTCTGCGCTTTTTTGATTTTAATAACCAATTTTTTATATTTACTAAATATTTAAACGATTAATTCCAAATTATTTAATTTTTTTAGAATTGCTGCAACCCCCAGTTGAAAATTCTTTTATTTTTTCCAAAGTTTGTGTCAAAAAAGAAGGTGCAAAGAAATCGAAGTGTTCTCTACCCTATTATCAACCCGTTATAACACCAAATTTTATTTGTAAGTTATTATTAAATTTTTATTTATTTCATGGAAAAACTTTACAAATTTTTAGCTCCATCAGAATTGAAGAAACTAAAGTGTTATGAAAAAATCTATCATATTTCTGTAAATAAAAAGGTTTACTTTAAAGCTGAAAAGAAAGCTAAAAGTGTTTCAAATCGTTCAACTTCACCCCAGCCAAGTTCCTCAACAACTTCGAATAAAAACGTAGGGTTTCGCTAATTTGCACTTTTTATTTTTTTAAAACAAAATTTTTATAGCCAACATCTCCTATGAGTGATAAGATAGCTTTGCCAAATATGCGTTTCCCTATTCCTGTTCCAAAACGAATTCATCCATATCGATGGTCTAAAGCTCCTAATCCCGATGGAAATAGTTTATTCCCCGATATTGGTACTCCCAAGTATCAAGATTTCATACAGCATTTTAAAATTATTGAAGATCCAACGAATGGTGTTCGTAAAAGTCCTGCAAGAAATTTAATTGTCAATGATAGCTTATTGGCCGCGTGTGATTTAACTCTTTCATTGGGATCATCGGCCCAATTGACTATCACATTTCCAAATAATCCAGAGTAATTTTTAATCAAAAAAGTTTTTGAAACAATGAAAATTAAAATTTTTTTAGAGATTTTATTCGAGCTTTTGAAGAAGAATTGGAAAATAAAAATGGAATTTTTAAAATTCGAACTTGTATCATCGCAATGGGTTTGGATTTTATGGTTTATGATCCAAATTTAAATAGAGCCATAAGGGTAAGGATTTTAAGTAAAAAAATTTGCATTTTTAAAAAAATTAACGCTTAGAATTTATAAAATCACATTTTTACTTTAAATAAGCAAAACCTAATAAATTTTTATAAATTTTTGTTTAATTCGTTGAATAATAATATTTTACTTTGAAAAAGCTAATGAATTTTTTTCAGCTAACAAAAAAATTTATTAAAGATCTCATAATTCGCGTTTACAAACTCGCATCCAACAAGTCCCGTCTCCGCTTTGTAATAGTCAATATTCCCCAAGTGAAAGATAATTCTTTTTGCTTTTCTTACAAAATGGATATTGACGCCGTAAATGAAGCATTGGCTAAATTTGTGGAAAAAGAAAAACCTCGATTAAAAGAAAAATGGAAGATCGAATTAGAAATGTATGATTGGGCAAAAGAAGCTGCAATGTTTCAGAAATGTTCATACATTTCTTTAAAAGAGCGAAATCGGGTTTTAACCAATAGAATTTTAAAGTACAAATAATTTATTTCTATATTTATTTTTAGTATTTATAAATTTGGTGTAAATAGCTTTATTTAATGTGCAAAAATAAAAAATGAAATAAATTATAAGGAATTGTTGATTTTTACTGGTGATTTTAAAAATAAAAAATTTTAGTAGACCTTTCCCGCATCATTTTTTTCCCCAGCTAAATCAAATTAGAGGTATTGTAGATATCGAGATTTGAATTTTTTCGCCGATTATTATTATTAAAAAAGGGGTAATGTATTTGTAAAGTCCGTTTAACATAAATCTTTAATCGTATATTTATAATTTTTTATTATTTAACAAATCAATATTATCAACGCTTGCATTCAAAAAATAAAAAGGATAAATTGAGCAAATTGCACATAACCAAAAAAAGATTAAACAAAAAATATTATTATTTTTTTAAAAGACTGAGTATTATTTATTTTTTTTGTATATATAATATTTATAAATGAAAGTGCTAATTTTAAGAAAAATAAAATTACAATTAAAGATGGGAAAAAAATATATATATTTATGAATTTTAGAAAAACACTAGGAGGAACGGTAAACCAAGAAAAAAAGGGAATTAAAAACCTGTATATATTGTCAATTATTTTATTTATTTACTTATTTATTTTATATATAAAATTTAATAAAGACACAAAAGTGAATTCACCCTAAAAGAAAAATTAACTTTAAAATTTTTTTGTGGTAAAAACACACAATGCGACTAACATAAAAAACAACGAAAACCACCCGTTGGGCTAAAATAGTAATTATTATTTTTTATAGGATAGATTTAGAAAAATTAAAAATCTAATTTTAGGATTACAGAAAAAATGGAGGAATACCGGGGTTTAAAGACAAGTGTTAGCCGAAATGAAAAAAAAAAGAGAGACAATAAAAAATTAAAAAATTTGAAAGAAAGAAACTATGATTCTAGGAAAAAAATCAATAAATTTTTTAATTAATAAATGAAAATATTAAATTTTTTTTGCAATTTTCAAACCAAATTAATTTTAATTAATTTCGTTTTGGTGCACGCCGACTTGAGCCATTTCCCTTTCGATCATTCAAAGATGTTCCATTGGTTGATGGACCAGTGACTCCAACACTTTGTAATTCGGATGCGGTGGATTCAACCATTCTATTAAATGATGGTTCACTTTTAAGCATGTAAGTCGTGCTAGGAGTGGATCCAAGACATTTGGATGCAGCAGGAATATCACCTTCAATTTTCCAAATTTTAAATTTGCGTACAAAGTAAATAAATGGCGTTGGAGCTAATGCTATGGTTACAAGGCCAAGGGCGATGAAAAGAGCCCAGGCTGGATATTCGGTGTCAACTTGAGCGGTCTAAAACAAAGAAAAATTGTTTTAGGTGAAAAAAAGTTTAAATATGTTAGAAAACTTACAGTAATGGGATCATAAGCAGAATAAATAGGATGATGACTAAACGATTTTATGATGGATGAGAAAAATAAAATTAACATAATTATTGGTGAAACAAATCGCCATGTGATAGTCCAATATCTTCCAGGCCTTTCATTAGTCATATATTCGAGGTCATTCAAGAAACTAAAATTTAACCATTAAATAATTTTTTTTTGAGAATAAATTTAAATAATTTTACCGTCGATAACCATAAACATAAATAACAGCAATAATTTCAAAGAATGCAATGCACATTAATGCATAACTTCCAGCAAAATGATCAAATAATGAAACCCAATATTGTCCAGCTTTGGTTGTAAATAAAAGTCCAATCACGCATGCAGTTCCACAAAGCACAGCAGTTAAAACAGGTTTTTTCACGGTGATTACATGACTATCATTTAATGAAGTAATTACACCTTCAAGGGTTCCAAACATTGAACCTAGACCAAGCATGAGAAGCATAAGAAAAAAGAGTACAGCCCAAAGTGGAGGAAATGGAAATTGAAGGATGGCTTCGGTGAAAACCACAAAGGCTAATCCAGTACCTTGAGCGGACTAAAAAACATTGAAAACAATTTTAGGTTAAACAATTTTTTAAATAAAATTCTCAATTTTTGTAAAGTATTTTACTTACCGAAGCAATGATATCATTATAATTACAATATTGACTGGCATTAGCTAAAAGTGGAAATTCACTATGATGAAAATTATGCTCCATCCAAAATAAATATTCATCAAGTTTTATACTGCTTTTCACTTGTTCCAAATTAGCAAATTTTTCTGGATATAAATTCACTAAAAGTTCATAATCGTTATCCAAACATTGCATATATGTTTGATGTCCCATAAATCCAATCACACAAAATACTACGATGGCAGTATACAAGGAAGTTAACAAATTTACAATGGAAAGATAAATAGTATCTTTGACACAATTATTTTTTATTTCGTTGTAAGATCCAAATGCAATTAATCCTGAAAATAAAAATGTTTTGTAAATGAAAAAAAAAATGAAAAAACATAGTAGTTTGTTTTCTAATCTTTGTTAATTTAAATTATTTTTCGATAAAAAAATAATGAATAAATTGGAATTATAAAGAAGTATTAAAAAAATGGGAACAAAAACAAACTTATAAAATCTCAAATTCAATGAATCTTCGGCCTCACCTAAACCAAAGACCCGATCTAAAGTTTCTAGTTTTGAATGTTAACTAACTAGGGAATCACTAATTCTGAATGTTAAAATAATGAATGAGAGAAGAATAATAATTACCTCCAAATCCAAGGCCCATGCTAAAGAAGATTTGTGTAGCAGCATCAAGCCAAACTTCGGGATCAAATAGACGATTGAGCTGAATAATGAATAATGAAATAGACAATAAGATACTTTATTGAATTAGAATATTTTTTCCGTTTATTATTTAATGTTTTAAGTATATATTTTTTCTTTGCAGTTTTATAAAATTAAATTTTGCTAGCAAATTTTTTTGTCCATTACCTTGGCATTTTAAAGACAGACGATGAAAAAGATACAATAAAATGTTAGACTTAAAAAAAGAGAGATAACTCGTGCCACAAAATAATGGCGAGCAAAAATAATATGTGCATCGTTGAGTCAACCAACAAAAAAGACCAAATCAAAGCATGATTAATAAATACCAAGGTAATAAACTTTTTTACTTTTAAATTATCAGAAACGCGCTATTTTTTTAAAAATGTTGATAATTTAATTTTTTAGTTCACAAAGTTCAAGTCAAAATCCTAAATACAACATCCGGCAACAGGTATTTGTTTAAAATATTTGCACTTTCAAATATTTCAAAACACTATCTTTAGTAACCCGATGTTTCATTTTAACAATCATGACTTAAACTTTTTGAATCATTTTTATAGTTTAAATTTGTTTTTTATTTCAATTTCTGCTTCTTGTTTATGTCATTTTTGTATTTTAAATCATTGCAATTTTAATTTTTAAAAAAACATACGTCAGGTGAAATCATATAAAGTAATCCATCCATAGCTCCTTCAAGGGTACTTGAACGAGCCAAAAAAGCTGTTGTAACAACATATGGAAATGTTGCAGTTATATACATAACCTAAAAATAATAATATTTTAAACTTTATTTTTGTTATTAATTTGCATTTTATTTTCTTCTATTTAATTTTTTCTGCTTGATTACTATTTTCTTCCATTTTGTGGGTGTTTGTTTGACTTAAAAAAAAGCTTTTTTCCTTAAGAGCAGAGCAGCTAAGTGATCCATGAATTTAGTCAAACTTAAAGCATATTTTAAATGACGCATTTTCTCACTCCCAGTCACTCAAGAAAATTTTTTTTCAAGTATGTTTAAAATAAAATAAAAAGAAAGAAAGTAGACTGGCGCCATCAAACTAAAAAGCAAATCTTTGTTTCATTCAACATAAAAAAATTTTTGTTAAAGCTTTTCTTTTTTTTGCAGAAAAAAAAGTTTTAAGAATGAAGCTAAAAAAGTGTTTCCACGTGGTTGTGAACCAAAATTCGCAAATCGCAATTTGTTTCTGCGGGCTGTTAACTAGCTTTTTTTTTCTTGCTGCTCTGACGTTGAAAAGTCAATAAGAGTTTAGTAATCTTTGAAATATTTATTTGCTTGCTAAAATTTTTTTTTCTCGATGATTGCTGCTTACCTTTCCACTGGTTTTAATACCTCTCATGACGCAAAGATAAATTAATATCCATGCAAGTATTAAACATACGGTCATATGCATATTAAAACCTTCAAAATCACCAATCGATCTGAAAATTATAAAAATATAATAAAGGAAAGAATTAAAGCTTTAAAATTTGTGTTTTGTTAATGAAAAAAATAAAAGTGCAATTTTAATTTATTAATTGATTCTATGATTGTGTGTTTTTAATTTTTTCTTGGCCATTAATAATTTAACAATCGTCTTAAAGCTTTTACTTAAAAAAAATAGTAAAATGTTTTTATTTTTTTGCCACCCACGACAGTTTTTTTAAGAAAAAAACAAAGAAACTTAAGTAAAGGCTTAAAACTAAGCATCTCGAAAACTTTTTTCTATTCTTTTTATTTCTTAGTTTAATGACACAAGACAATGACAAATTGCCTTTTTTCAAAGTGTTGATTTATGATTGCATACACTGAGAAAAATGTGTGACATTGTTGTACAACAAACACGAGACCAAAAAATTTTGTCACAAAATTTTTTTTCACATTTATTTTTTTCACACAAATTTTTTTCACACCCAAAAAATTTCACAGATTTTTTGTCACATTATCCATTTGTCACAGCTGTCACAAAAGTGTGACAAAAATTAAAATGTGACGACTAAAAATGTGACCAAAGATTACTGTAGCTGGTTGGCCCGATAAAAAATTACATCCAAAAAATTTTTTTTTCTTAGTTTTGGCTTCTCTCGTTCATTCTTGAAAAAAAAAATTTTTGGATGTAGATTTTTATCGGGCCAACCAGCTACAGTAATCTTTGGTCACATTTTTTGTCGTCACATTTAAAAATTGTCACATTAATTTTGTCACTTTATTTTTTTTTCACATTTATTTTTTTCACCTTTTTTTGGTCACATTAAAAAAATTTCACACAATTTTTGTCACATTCACACAGCCGTGACATTTCATGAAAATGTGACGATATGTCACATTTCGATGAAATGTCACAATTCCATTTTTCTCAGTGTATAGATTAAAAAGGAAGAAAAAAAATATAATTAGCGATATCAAATTTTAGAAACCAAAAAAGCAGTTTTAATATTAAAAAGGTATCTTTTCACACGGTTTAAAAATGTTTTTATGATTTTTTGACCGAAAAGTACAACCTTTTTTTTTGCAGATAAATATAATTTCCAGAATTCAAACTTTCCATAAACTAAAGTTTATTTTCTCACTCGAAAGTTTTTCTAATTTTATCACAAATTTGCAAAAACATAAAAGAAGTAATAAAAAGATTTATTTCTATCATGCCTGAATCCCTAAAGTCCAAATACTAAAGAAAAGTTTTTTATCCATATAAAAAATTGGCATCAGTTTCATTTCATCCCGGGATAAAAAAAAGTTTTCGGGACAGCTGTACCTTAATTGCTTTTTTTCATTAACAAACTCCCCCACTCAATTAATACTTTTTTATTATCTTCTTTTTTTTAGAAAAATCACGCTTCCTCTCCAACAAAAAAAAAAATGGCGGAAGCAACAAATTTAAAAAAATGTATTTTAAAAAAGTGTCTTACGCAGATGTATCAATAGCTTTTCGATTCCAATAATATTTGGTTGGCGAAGTAGATCGAGCACATTCAATCACTACGCTTCCATTAGCTTCTTTGGGACATTCCTAAAAATAAATATGCAAATCTTTCATTTTTTTGCAAATTTTTTAAATTTTGATGACAAAAATTTAAAAACTTTTAAAAACTTACACCCCATGGAAGATTTAATGTAAATGAATTAAACAAATAATAAACACACCACGTAATAATGACATTATAATAAAGGCCAACAAGGAATGAAACAATTGCAGCAGAAACCCCTACACCCCCGAGATATGGATGTATTGCATTCCATACTCCTACGGGACCCGTACGTAATCGTTGACCAATACCCAATTCAATTAAAAATAATGGCGTTCCTTCTAATACCATCATAATACAATATGGTATCAAAAATGCACCTGAAAGAAAATAAGATTATAAAAATTTTCAAAAAATGAAAGATTTTTAAATCTTTTTACATTTTCCCGTGAGCTTTAAAAAAAATTTAATCGTTTGTTTTTTAATTTTTTCTTGTCTGCTTTAAATTTTATTTTTGGCTGTCTTTGAAATTTTACATCGATTTTACTTATTTTTTACTTAGATAAATTTGCATATTTCGATTTCAAATTTTTCAACAAATTTATTGACAAATTTTTTTTATTTTGTTTTAAATATTGATCCCTCAAAAAAAATTGAATGAGTTATTCATTATTAAAAACCCTCACTTTGATCCTCTTCCTTTCCCTCTTCTCTCATCCTGGTTGTCATCATCACCATTCAAGTGAGCTCAGCTCCTATATCTGAGAGATATAAGCTTTTGCACAGCTGCTTGTTGTCGTCGTCGGTGTCTTCGTCATTTAGAAAATGAAAAGAAACAAAATGTGTCTAATAGCTTTAGAGATATTTGCTTTTTGCTTGTTGCTTGCGTCGTCGTCGATGCATATCCTAACAAATCTATTCTATCTCTTCTTTTTCTTGCGTTCCAATACTTAGTTTCATTCATTCAACTCGCAGCAATAGTTAGCTATTTGTTAGTTAGTTGGCATGATTTTGATATGTAAGCGTACACGAGGAAAAAAAAAGGAAAGACGAAATATATATTTAAAAAAAAGTTAAACAGCTGCTTCTCCTGCTATCCACCCTCAAACAATTTTGTTCAAAATGAAAATTTTAGTGTTTTTTTTCAACAAAAAGAAAAACGACTTAAAAAATTAGAAATAACAACGAAAACTTAAGATTTTGAGGTCAAAAGCATTAATCGAAGGGTTATCTACTTTCTTAAAATTTAGAAATAATGTATTTGTTTTTAACAAAAAAAAGTAAAATTTGAACTTTTTTAAGTGCAAATACGCATGCATTCATGCTAAATTTCTAAATAAAAACAGGAAGTTTGCCTAAGTAAAAAAAGTTGTTTAAAAACAAAATAAAATAAATTTAAATTATCAAGGGAAAACTATCAACTTAAAGTTTGGAAAAGAAAAAAAACTCATATATAAAAAATTTAGATAAATAAATTTAAAATACTTTTTAACAACTTTCTTTTCTTCTTTTTTTTTGAAAAGAGAAAAATAGAGTACATTTTTTTAAATCTAAAAAACCCGGAAGAAAATGAAAATGAACAACGGCCTTATTTTTTTTACTTCAATGTAAAAATCTAATAAATAACGGATAAAAAAGTTTGCGTTTTTAGAATTTTTTTAGATACTATTCATAAAAAGTGTTCCATTCATTAATAAAGAAAACCCTAATGTAAAAAATAGAGTTTAAAAAATGGTAAGCAAAAATTTTAGTGACGAAAAACATGTATTTGTATTGGCGTTGCAATGGAAAAAGATGCAAATAAAAACCATTGCAAAAAAGTGTAAATTTTAATACTACATATATTTTTAGAACATTTACGTTTTTTTATAATCCAATAATTTTTTGCACTTTGTTAGAAATTAAATTGCCACTTTTTTGCATAAATAAATGTAGCCAAACGCAAATAAAAGAAAATTTAATTTTTGTTTAAGTAAATTTTTTTTTGAATATTTATAATAAATTATTACTAACCTCCACCATTTTTCTGGCATAAATATGGAAATCGCCAAACATTTCCAAGGCCAACGGCATATGAAATAACGCCCATTAAAAATTGAGTTTTATTATCCCATCCTTCCCGTTTAATTTCTTCAACCGGTACAAAGCTATCAATTACATCATCACTACTACCATTACTGCCACCATTTTGTTGTTGCTGTTGTTGGCCTCCTCCTGCTACAGATAACATGGATTCATTACTAAATGTAACACGAGATTGTACTCCACCATTTCCTTCCCCATCCATATCATCATCATCATCAGCATTGGATGAAGCGGCTTCGTATACGGCTCGATGGACGCCGCCATTATCTTCATTTGAAAATGGTAATCGTAATAAATTTTTATTTTTACTGCTCATAACCGATTTACTAAAAAAAAAGTTTTAAAAAAATAGGTAAAAAAATAAGAATAACAAATTATAAAAAATTAAGTTAATCCTCTAACGTCAAAAAAAAATATTGCCACGAAAGCAAAAAATATAAAAATAAATGAAACTAAAAATAGGTACAAAAAAGGGCAAAAAAAGACACGTTGTACTTAAATAAATATAAAAGTCTATTTTTTGACAAAATATAAAAATAATAAGCAAAAGCCCTCCATTTTTTTTTGTTGGTGGTGGTCTCTTAAAAAACATGACATCTTCCTCCAAAAAAAAGTAATCACAAAATTATTAAAAAATTGCGTCATTATTTTTTCATTATTATTAGTAAATAAATGAAACAAAACAAAAAAGTGAAAAAAAATCATGCGCTTCACCTAAAAATAAAAATAAAAACTTTTATTTTTTATTTGCATTCGAAATTCAAGAATAAAAAAAATATAAAGAAAAAAAAATAGTGCCCTCATGTTTGTTGGTTGTTTGTTGTTGGAACACTTCAGGACTTCGTCTTCATGAAGAAAAAAAAAATAGAGGGAAGAGAACATAACTTTTTTTTATATTTTTAAGCATGGAAAAAAATTGGCGAAAAAAAAAACATGAATCTGTCACGCGGCGGCAATAGAAAAAGCGGCGACAAGGCGGCAAGAAAAAAAATGTCTTCCTATGTTTTTTTTGCCGTCGTCGTCAGTCAGTCGTCAACATCATTTTTTCTTGAGGCAAGGAGTAGTAACAACTAACTACTGCTTCACTCTTCACGACGCCGGGTGGCATACATACATACTCGTTTTCGCATGCAAGCCAGTTATGTAAAAAATAGTCTTTTTTTCCTTATTTTTTTAGAGAAAAGATTGTAAGAATTTGTCGAAAAGAAAGAAATTTGCCCTTGGGCAAGAGGACACAAAAAAAGAAGAAGAAAGTGAATGAGTTTGAACACCTGACAAAAGATTGAGAAAAAATGTAGGTAAAAGCAAGAAAAAATAAAAATCAACTTTTGTGAGAAGCTAAAATTTTTGTTATCATTTTTTTAGAGGACTTGCATGCCAATGGTTTGTTAAAAAAGAATATGAAAGAAAGAAAAAACTCATTTGCCAAATATTTTTTCCCTTTTTTTCGTTCTTATGACGTATTCTTAAAATTCTTAAAAGCACGTTTTGTCACAAAAAAATATTGCAATTGCCGAATAACTTCTTAAAGGAAAAAAAATTGATGAAGACGGTGATTTGAAAATTTTGAGAGCAAACTTTCGTGCAAAAAATAAAAAGTACGTAGCTAGTAAGAAAAAAAAGTTTACATAAAGTTTTAATTTTAAAAAGAGCGAAAAAAGAAGAGAATCAAGCAATCACGAAAATGCGTCATGGAAGAAAGAAAGGCAATGAAGAAATACAAAAAAATTCGAAAGAATGATTCAAAAAAATAAATTTGGCTCAATTACAATTTAAATTTTTTTTTATGTAGAAAATAGTATTTTTTTATTATAGAAAGAATGAATGGGAGCATTAATAAATGGCTTCTTTTCGGTCAATGAGCTCAAACACAAAAAGAGAAAAAAGATTAATTTGCTTAAAAATAGAATAACTTTTTTCTAGTTCAAAAATTATGCCAAACTTTTTGTTGCATGAAAATCGCATCATTGATACGTTAGTTCAAAAGTATTAAAAATAGACAAAACAAAAATCATTTCACTAGCATTTAATAAAATAGGAAAAACTTATAAGGAAAAAAGTTTGATAATATAATAAATATCCAAAAAATTTATTTCTTGGTTATGTCTCAATAACATAGGGAAAAATCGCTTCTAAAAATGATTAACGTCATTTAATATAATCGAATCCACCAATGGTATATTATTTTATACGATTTAAAAAAACTTAACTAGCATTTTTCTATCAATTTAATTACAATTAAATCGTCTAGAAGCTGAAGCTAAAGAAAAGATTTTTTAAGAAAATGCGTTCTAAACTTACGGTAAGTCTTAGTTGCATACAAAAAAAACTCTTTTGTAACACTTTTTTTAAAACTATTTCCACTTTTTTAAAAACTTATGTAGTCTTTTGAAAACTAACAGCCAGAGCAAATAAATTTTGAAGTATAATTATTTTGAAACAAAAACGATCTTTTTTTTAAATTTCTTAATAAAGTAACTAAGTAAAAAGATTATTTCGCGCCAACCAAAAAAAAATGTTCGAAAAAAAGGTTGCGCATTATTCATTTTTTTCTTTCCTTTGAGACACCCGATTGGCGCCCGAAGAAAAGAAGAAAAAAAAGAAGGAAAGGAAGGAGACTTATTTCGCCCGATCGCAATAAATATGTAGCAAAAAAAGCAGTAAGCATAAAGAAGCTAGAAATCAAAGAAAAAAATAAAGGGCGGAGCATTTCTCTCTCTTGATCCCTCTTTTTTTTTATATTTTTGAACCCCAAAGACAAACACCAAAGATTGAAACGGCGGCGGCTTGGCTGTGTTATTTGTCTTCTTTGCCATCTCAGATCAAAATTATCCTTCGCCTTTAGCTCTTTTTTTCTTCATTCTTTTAGTCTTTTTTTTTGTTTCCCATACAAATTTTCTAACTAACTTTTTTTTCTTCTTCTATTTTCTTATGCAAAGACTCTTCGCTTGCTTTTTAGCTTGCTTCTTACGTGCCTATGTATTTTACGCGCAATATATAAAGGTGGAGCTTAAATAACGATAACATACGAGGAGAGAAGTATAGAGGGGAAAAGAATAGGAAGGCAAAGGGCAGAAGCCGTCGTCTCGTCGATTGAAGCAAAAAAATAAAAAATAAAGAAGAAAGGAAAGTGGCGGCCGGCGTCAAGCCCGGGAAGCAGCAGCAAGAGAATGTTACAGCTGCGGTTGTTGCCGCCATAAAACTGGGCTGGTCTCTATACGCGTACAACGTCAATCACAAAGGAATGGGGATGGGCTCTCTTTTTTCGTAATTTTCTTTCTTTCTTTGCTTCAAGAAGACAGACACTCGTTTGCTTGCCTTTTAGCTTGCAGCAGTATATTTAAAACCATTACATTCAAAGAGAGTACATACATTTTCTTTGTGTACTCAGAGTAGTAATTCTTGCGGCGTTAGGAAATAAAAGAATGATAGCAAAGGTCTTTTTTAGGCCCAAAAAATGCAAAGAAATGCATCCCGCAAAGAAGAGGCTTGGAGAAGAAGAAAAAAACATAAGAAAAAAAAATATGGCATTCAGAGAAGGAAAGGAGACTGGGAAAAAGTAGAGAGAATCAGTGTTATGATGAACAACAACAAAAATAAGGAGAATAGACAAACACACAGAAGAAGAAAAAAAATGAATGTTGACTAAAGTTTCTAGAGAACCATATTATTGCCGATGGGAAAAATATATTTTGAGCTTTTTAAAGACCAAGAAAAGCTGTATGTATTTAAATAAAAAACGATTGGAAAAATGAAATCTATTTGGTATTTAAAAAATAGAAACAGAAAAAAGAAACTTTGAACAATCATCGGTCTTCATTCAGTTTAGACAAAACAAATTTTTATTATATTTTCAAGCCCGAATTGAAATTGAAAAAGAAAAAAAATCATGAAAAAATTTAAAAAAACAAAACAAAGTCTCTCTTTATTTTTCTGCGCGTTTCAAAAAAATAAAATAAAAATAAAATAAAGTCATCATTTGCCAAAGCCATCTGGTGTTCAAAAAAAGCTATATATATATATTTTGAAATAGAAGGGTTACAACAACTCAAAATAAATTTCTGAAGAAGAAAAAAAAGAATGCTTTAGTTGTTGAGCAACAACGAGGACAACAACAAAAAAAATGGATGCAAATGTGCTTTCGCAAAAAAAATTGATGCCACCCTCACTCATTCGTTTTTTTAGCTAACTTAAAATAAATAAAATAGAAGAAAAACAGAGAGAATCGATGACAACGGAATTCTTTTTTTAAATTCATTTTTTTTCTTTGATAAAAAACTTCGATAAAAAAAATAGAGCAGAAATAAAAGAAGAAGGCTAATTCAAAAGCTAAAAAAAAGAAAAAAGCTTGCAGCAGCGGACAGGAAGAAGCAGAAGCTAAAAAAATGAAAGAATAGTTTTTAGAAAACAAAAAAGGAAGTCATTTTTATTTAATATTTTTGTTTTTAGATATTAGATATGAGAGTGACCATCAAAAAGAGAGTCAATGGCCAAAAAAGAAAAGAGAATAAAAAAGTAAAATATTTATTTTTTCAAAGAATTAAAATCTTTAATTTTCTCATTATTTTTCGAAGCCATAGAAGCTATTTTAAAAGTCAAAGTCAAAATTATGAAGGTGGTAACCTACAAAAAAATAATAAAGGTAAAAATGTAATAATCGTATTGTTTTCGAAATTTTATGAAACCTCAAACACAGCAAACAACAAACTTCTTATTTTTCTTCACTCTTTTATTTTATTCTTTGCAACAAAAAAAAATGGCAAAAAAAACAGAATGATTTTTAGAAGCAACAAGCAACAACAACAACAGAAAACAAAAAATTATGTGTGAGAAAGAACAAAAATATTTCAAAACATGGAAACCGCGCGAAAGAAAAAAATAATAAAATAAAATAAAATGCGTCCCAAGCAAGAAGCAGCTTATTTTTGGTTTCAAAAAACGAAAAAAGCCACCGTTGTTTTTTTCTTCTGCTTCTCTTTTTTTTTCTGATGTTTCTTTTTTTCTAGCGTTCATTTAAGCTTAAAAGTTAAATATTTCTTTTTTTTTTCTTCGCTTTGCTTTTCAATGCTTTTTTCTTTTTGGAAGCAAGCTTCTGTGTTTTTTCTTCTTTGAAGCTTAAAAAGTTTTAAATAAGATTAAAAAATAAAAGAGGGAGAGTTTTTTTAATTGCGCCGGAAGCTTTACTTTTTCCTGAGAAGAAAAAAAAAACTTTTATGGGGTTAATTTAAAAACCTTAAAAGCAGAAGCAAGGGAAAAGTTGTTATTCTCGAAAAAAATGCGCATCATTTCCACCCAAGCAACAATCTAAACCATTAAAAAACAACAGCAATAAAAAAAATTCAATTTTCACACATTTTTTTCATCTCGAATTTAACTATGCTTTTTTTTAAACAATTATAAAAGCAGTTTTGGATTATATTTACCAAAACAAGCAGCTCAGGTCGTTTGTTTTTTTTTCTCAACCATGAGTGCGGAATTAAAGCTTGAGAACTGAGCTCTTTCAAAAACAAATATTTAATAGGTAAAGGAATTATTTTTTGTTAGGATGAAGCGGAATCAAACCTTCACCATCAAAGACTGAACAAATGAGAATAAAAAAACCTCACGTGGAGGAATTTGTTTTTTAGGTTTTGTTTTGTTGTCTCTTTACCAGCCAAATAACAGCGGATGCTTAATTCTTCTTGGAAGTCAAAAGGTAAAAAAAAATAGTGAACAAAGAAAAAAAACAAAGGAAGAAGTTCTTTTTTAAGCAGCTACCGTATTTATTTGTTAACCTTAAGCTTCTTCTTTCAACGTGAAATGAAAAAAAGAAGCATGGCTGTGATGGAAAAGAATAAAAAAAAAACCAGACGACTAATATTTAGACAAAAAAAAAGGAAGAGTAAATTAAAAAAATAAATTCTATAAACCTAAAATTTTAAAACGTGACAGATCGCATCAAAAATTTTTATACATACTTTAATTTCTTATTTTTTTTGCAACAAAATAAAAAAAATGGAAGCATTATATTTAATTTTTGGTTAACAAGCTCAAAATAAACAAAAAAAAATACGAAACAAAAAATACATATATACTGCAGGTGTTTAAAACATGCTTACTCATTCACACAAAAATGTCGTCGTCTTCCATTTTGTTTTTCAAAAATCAACTAAAACACAACAAAAAAATACATAAATATTAAGAAATGAAGATTTTTGACGTATGTAAATTTGATCATTAATCATATTTTTATAAATTATACTTTTATAGATGGTGTTTAAAAAAATGAAGCAACTAAGAAGAAAAAAAAGTTATCAGTAGAAAATTGCTATACATAGTAGTCACCTGTTTGAGCTTCCACGCAATTTGCAACATCTTATCAACTTTAGACCAGTGTGACGGATTTTTTTTTTATCGTCTCGCCTCCCACGCCTCCGCCTTCGAGACGATGGAGGCGCCTCATGTGGCGGAGGCGTGTCACACTGTTTTAGACACTTCCTTCAAAACCAACACACATCTCTAAAATGTATGACTAAGGAAAAAAACACTAAATTTATTTTTAATCGAACATCTGGAGACGTTGACAATTATGCTTCCAATAATTTTGCCGCCATGACGATTCAAAATATTTTAAATTCAACGCCTTCATTTTTTTTGTAATGACTTCCGACTTCTTGGGAAAATGAAAAATGACTGCAAAAAAATATATTCTATTTTATACGTTTTTTTTGTTGCAATAAATAATAGTCTCTTCTTTTACTTTTTACGAAAGCAAAAAAGCATCGTCGGAATCGGAAAAACAAAAAATTTATTATTTTGTTTTTATTTTTCTTGAAGCGAGCGAATGAACCAGAAAAAATGCTTTAAAGCCTTTCTCGAGATCCGATCTTTTTAATAAATCAAAATAAACAGTTTTTTTAAAATTTATTTAAAAAACATTAACAGACAAAAGTGTTATAGGAAAAATTTTCAAAACAAAAATTTCCAAAGGTATCAAAGAACAACTTTCTTTTAAAATTTGTTAGCATAAATATCGTAAATATGGTTCCAATTTGGGATGAGTTTTAATTAAAACACAATAATTATATGGCATTATAGCATTGGATGGAAGAGGATAAGAAATAAATTCTTCAATAAAAGCTGCAGCCAAATCAACGATTTCCATTTCATTCAAACTTTTACGATCGATGTTTTTTCGTTTTGAGAGTTCATTTTTTAATTCTTCAACAATTTCTTGAACGGGTCGAACTTGATCTAATGTTGCATTTTGATACCATTGATTATATTCATCTCTTTTTTCATTAGTTTCAAAACATTTTGCTCGGTAAACTACGGTTATTCGAAGGTCGTCGGTTTTGTATCTTAAAAATTAAAAATATATTTAGTTGCTTTAATTTTTTCGCTAAAAAAGAAACTTTTTCGTGGGATAAATTGCGCAATAATTATTTTAAAGTTTTTTCAACTCTTTTTATTATGAAAAAATGAAAAAGGAAAAATTAAAGAGATTATCGGCTTAAACCTTGGCGCCGCTGCTGCCGCAAAGTTGTTAGACGCCGGAAATTTAGTAGTTTCTCATTCCAAAAAATGTTCCTCCTTTAATTCAAGATGCAAACTGTATTTTTTTACTCCTGCGCAGTCTTAGTCGTTAACCACACATTAAAAATTCTATTTTCATCGAATAAAAAAAATCAGAAGATGCAAAAGAAAGTTTTTAGCATTAAGTTGTCGTTGCTTGTTGCTGCTTCCAAATGAGCTTATCTTTTTTTTAAACTTTTTTTCTTCTTTGTTTTATGTCATTAAATTTCTTCATTCATTCTAAAAAAACTTTTCTACTAATTCTTTTTTGTTTTATTTATATCTTTTCTCACGTGGTTTCTTTCTTCTTTTTTTTGTTTCTGTTTTTACCACCCTCAAATACCGACAGCGGAAAATTGAAATCGTTCGCTGTATTTGTTTAAGCTTCTTTTTTTACTTCATGTTTTTTATTTTTTCCCGAAAATTAAAAAAAGCACAAGCTTCTTGCTTTTTTAGTTTTTAGTGTCCTCAAAAAAATGTAGAGAAAACGAATAAGCACAAAGCCTATGGCGTCATTATGATTTTGAAAAGTTGGGGATTTGCCAATGCCCATAAAGAAAAAAGAAAGAAAAAAAAATACTGTCACGTTGCCGCCGCAGCCAAAAAATTTGTTAAAAATGTGAAACACCGCTTTTCTTTCATATTTTCTATTTATTTATTTTGTGGACCGCAAAAAAAATTATTTCATAGTTGGTTTTTTAAAAGTTAATTCTTCCACACTTTTTAACCCCAACCAAACTCCTTAGAAATGAAAATGTCAAAAGACTAAAAAACTTTTTTTGCCAAATCATCATGCAGAGAAAAAAAAAAATAAAGAAAATCTTTAAAAGCAAAAGCACACCTTTTGAAAATTGAAAATGCAAAAAAAAATGTTGTTCAAAACATTAAATAAAAAAAGCTTTCAAAGAGATTTTTTAGAATCAAAGTCGTCTGCCTTAGTTTTTTCATTTTTCTTTTTTATGTAAAAACAAAACGGGGATTTTTTTTGCATTAAAGAAAAAAATCAAAACTAAACATTTTTTTGCTTTAAAGATCAGAAAAAAAAAATAGATAGAAATTACTTACGTTTTGATTTCTTTATCATCGGATGTTACAATCCAAGTGTCATCTCCAATATATTCCAAAACATTAAAAGCATTTTTAGGTAAACTTGGAGGTCTTATTTTTGGTTTATATATAGTTGCAGCATGAATGGTTTTAGCTCCATCCATAATTGTTGCACTTCGTGGAAGAGGTTGAACATTAATGGGTTTTAGAGTGTTACTAACAAAATATGTATAATAAATAAAAAATATTGGTGTAAAACTGACTTTGGATAATATGCAAATTGCCCACCATTAGTGGTGCTATTCCATTCATGAAGGTTTATAACGACCTGTAAAAAAGAAGAGTCAAAAGTTAAGAAAATTATTGACATTGCATTTACTGAATAAAAAATATACAAAAATTTGACGAGAAATACCTACTATAATGAACATCAAAAAAAATGCTCTTCCAAAGATTCATTTTTTTGGCAAATTCTAATAAACAAAAAACTAATAAAAAATTGTTTTTAAAAAATTTGCATAAATTTTCTGAGATTTTGAATGAAAATACTAATGTTTGTCAAACTATAGAGTCAGTCGGGCATGGCAAATTCAAATTATTACCTGAACTTGATCAATAAATTTCTCTTTATACAATCCCGAACCAGTCATAGCAACTAATAACCAAACAGGATATTGAAATCTTGAAGCATCTGTAAAATATGGGGCATCTAAGTGGATTGGAACTACTTGGCCAGGCACCTACAAAATTATTATTAGAATGGTTTAAGGAATTTAAAAAAAAGAAGCTTTTTTTACTTGAATAATAATATGATATTGAAAAGGTTCCAAAATTTGTTTACTTTCAGGACAAACTTGAAGAGCGTCATTTAAAAACTTTTTAGAAGTAAATATTTCTTTCATGGCTGGATAATCATTTAATTCAAAAATATATCTACCAAAACTTTGCATTCTTGATGCAAGAATTTCATATTTTTCTTTGAGGCCATCAATTCCGCCATATTTCATGTAATGATAGGCCACATCGAAGCGGCCTGGGAAAACACATTTAGTTCCATCTTTATTTGGAACTAAATAAGAACTCGGGCATTCACCATTCTTAAGTCTTTTCATTGCTTCACCAATGTGTTCATAAGTTCGATTATAATACTAAAAAGACACAGATAAAAAAAATAAGTTTTAATCGTCTGCTTTTTTGATAAAATAAATTAAATTAAATACCAATAAAAGCTAAAAGTCTTACAACGAGATCATTAGCATTGGTTGGAAAATTTTTCACTCCTTTTATAAGTTCCAATAATTCTTTATGAAGTTTTTCGCTCACAAAATTTTCATGAAATGCCATTGGATGCCCAAGTAAATGTTCAGGTATATTAGCAGTTTTCCATTTCCATTGTACCCCAGCAGAGATAATCAAAACTATAGTTAACCAAATTAATTTTATTTTATTGCGATCCATTATTAATTATAATTAATTAGGAAAATAAACAATAAATAAATAAATAAAATAATTAATAATTTTTTCTATTAAAACCTACAACAAAAACAAAAAAAAATTGAGTCGCTCTTAATTATTTTCTTGTGTTCCTCAAAAAACTAAAAATCAATGCATGCTGAAAAAAACTTTTTTTTGCAAAGGAGTCTCTATTTTTTTTCTCTACCGCTGATAACCTCTTAATATTTTTTTGTTTGAGTTTTCACTCATAATTTTTTTGTTATGTGCATCCTAATGTATTTATGGCTATGTTTGTTGCCAATTTGAATAGCTCGCTCATGTTTTTTTTTTCAGTGGTGGTGATTGTCCACTTATTTTTACTTCATTTTATGACCCTTAAAAATGACCTCCAAGAAAATCGTAAAAGTGTCATAATAAAACTTTTTACTAAAAAAATTTTTTATCTGACACATTAAAAATTACTTTATTCTTTGAATTAGTTTCAAATTATTTACCTTTATTTTTTAATTTTTTGGTAAAAAGAAAAACATAATACAGCTGCCTACTTCCCGGAAATGGTAAATGGCATTAAAAAATGTTATGTTTTATTTTTCTACGTTGTAATTTCCTCCCTCTTTAAAAAAAAGTAAGTTAGTAATATAATTGTTTTTCCTAAACATAAAATACAAGCTGCTTAGACATTTTTAACTCAAATTTTAGGTCATTGTTTTTACATGCCATTAAAAAGTTTTTTTAAGAAAGGATTTAGGTTTCAAACTTTATTTCATAAAAACATACTGAAGTATTCCTTTTCAAAACTTAAAACGTGGCTTTGAAAAGGTCAAAGAGATGACATTCAAGCTTCTTGCTTTTTTCTTCCTCCTTCAATATTCTTTATAAAATGTCACCGAACTTGTTTCTCTTTACTTTTTTTTTCAACCTTTAAAAGTTACTTCTTTAATTATTTTCTTTACCATTTTTTTCTTTGATAGACAAAAATTAAGATTGTAATGTAACTAAGAAAAGAGAGAATCACATAATTCGATAGCGAACGTAATTGCTTCTTTTTTTCCATTTCCAATTCCTCAATTCAGGATTCTTCGCACTTTTATGCACGTATTTGCACTTTATGTTGTTAATGTCTTTTTTTATTTCCTGTTCTTTATAAATACAAAGTTGATTAATTTCAGTGTTTTTTAACTAATGGAATAAATTATTATTGAAGCAATAATGGAATACAAAAGCTTACAAAATTTGGAGGAAAATAATAAAAAAATTATCTCTTAATTTGGATTATTTTTTGTTTCGGGTGAATAAATAGGAAATCAGGGTTTAAAAGGTAAGTAATGTTTCAAAGAATAGCTTTTATGGAGTAAGCATTATTTATAGTTTTTTTTAAAATAAATATCGAATTTTTCTTTAGGAGATAATAAAATCAATACAGATATTTTGTCAATAAATTTTAAGCTAACAAAGACTTGTTTTAAATATGAATAAAATATTAGATATAAAAGTCTATATTTTTAAAGCCATTCTCTGTACTTCTTTAATTCACAGCGTTATAAACCTTATCGCTTCTATTTTTATTTCTCATTTTCGATAAACTTTTTTGCTTGTTTACTAACCACCCTTTTCGTCATTCTTTAAAACTAATGTTGCCTATTTTAGTATAGATTATTTTTTGTTTTTTTATCACTCTTTTCAAAACTCTTTCATTCCTTTTTCTAAGAACTTTTTCGCCTCCTCCACTTTTACGTAAAATTTTATTTTAAAGAAAACCCTTTTTCATTTGTTTTAGGCGTGAGAATTTAGGCGTGGAACCTCCACATTATATTACGTTTTTTATAATTAAGTTTAGATATAACTCCTCAAAAAAATAAAAATAAATGATATTATAAAAAGTCTATGTCAAAAAAGAAGTATAAAAAATTTTTTTGAGCTATTTTATTTGACGTATTCATTTTTTTCTTTTGCAAAAAAAGTATGCAACGAAAAAAATAAAGTTTTTTTGGCCCCTCCTGTTTTTTTTCTAAGTTTCTTTTTGAATCCAACATCAATGTTTTTTCTAATCCTTTTTCGCCACCGCAACCGCCACAGTTAAAATAAATGGAGACATAAAATAAATTCCATCACCATCAAAAAAAGAGACAGAAGATATATTTTTTTTTGCCTCCTTCCTTCTTCCAATTAAGTAACTAACTAAAATAA
This sequence comes from Panagrolaimus kolymaensis, assembly GCA_028622995.1. Taxonomy (NCBI): domain Eukaryota; kingdom Metazoa; phylum Nematoda; class Chromadorea; order Rhabditida; family Panagrolaimidae; genus Panagrolaimus; species Panagrolaimus kolymaensis. The sequence goes on from JAJQJQ010000031.1 coordinate 767,458, forward strand.
TTTTTCCTCAATTAACGCATTTTTTTTCTTTTTTCCCCTAAAGTAATGGTGGCCTTGCTTCCAATAATGCAGAACAAACGAAAAATTAAAAACTGCTGCCTCCTAGTTAGTTGTTGCAAATACGGTTAATTTTTTTTTCTTGCTTGAGAGACGATGATGAATAAAAAAAATTCAAGTCAAACAAGTTCTTATTTCTGATTTATTTTTTAACTTATTTGTTCACCGCCGCCGCTTCCGGTCACCATAATCGTGTTAAAATTTGTTTTATTTAAGTTTATTTTCCGGCGCCAAATTAGACGTGACCCTTTTTTGTTTTTAACTTTTTTTCATGGCTGTTTTAATTTAATGTTTTATTATTTTTATAGGTTCAAGACTTTTTGAATTTTGAAAAATAAAGTAAAGATAAAGAAAAAACGTTGTTCCTAATTTTTTTAAGCGGGTGATAAAAAGTTTTAAAATTTATCCTTTTATTATGTTATCAGAATGTATTGGAGCTGTATTGCTATTATTGATGCCGGTTGTATGCAGTGTTTGTAAGTTCATTATCGTTATTTTTAAAAACGGGAGAAACTTCCACCATAAAAAATTACTGTTTTTTTGTTACCAAAAAATATATTTGTTTTTGATTTATCTTTTTTTGAAGTTCAATATTGTTGGTTTTTTTTAAAAAAGGTTTATTAAATATTTAATTTATTTCTTCGAAATTTGTGTAAAAAATTTTCTTAAAGTAATGGTTTTCCATTTTTTGGAAAGCAGTCTTTTAAAAAAGGTCTTATCTATGCTTATCAAAAATATAACTTTTTATTATGACATGACTTTGGTCAAGAAACAGCTCAAATAAATAAGTTTGACGTCGACAGCTTTTTACTTCTTACATTTTTTTTTCTCGTCTGAAATTGCCCTTCCGCTTTGATGACGTTTAAGGTCGACAAAAACAAAACTTTACTACTTTTTTTTGACTTTTTGACGTCTATTTTTTTGTTGTTAAACGTTTTAACGTTAATCAAATATTTTTAACTTTTTAGCTTCAAATTGTTTTTATTTGCCACATATTGCACTTGAAGGAGGTACATACGATGAATTTCCAGCAACTGACATACAGCAATGTTGCGTGGAATGCGCTCGAACTCAATGTTGTTTAGCGTAAGTAAAATAAATTTATATTAATAGAAATTGAAACTTTTTACAACTGAAAAAAAAAATTGATTGCTTTTTTAGTTACACTTATGATGGCACAAAAGGTCGATGCTTTATGAAATCAGCCATTTCAAGTTCGTATAAAACCAGTGAAATGACGTCAGGATTAAAAGCAAATTCCAATAATGGACAAGGGTGTTCACTAAGAAATATAAAAATTTCTGGTGGCACCGCTCAAACTATAAAATTGAATAGAACAGAAGATTGCTTGCAATATTGCACTAGTAAGTCGCTTGCTTCTAAAAACATTTTAAAGAAAAATTAATTTTTAGCTTACGGTATTTTTTCTTGGAGTCCACCATTAAGAGATTCCCAAGATCGAAATGGAGATTGTTCATGCATGTCAAGAATTTCATCAATTGAATATAGCTTTGGATCGAGATCGGCGATAATACCTTCAGTAAATAATCTCGATCTCAAAAGAAAAAGAAAATAAATTCCAAAATAAAAAAGCAGGCGATGAATGAATAAAGAAACCCGAACGAGCTATACTTTAATAAAAATCTCAAAAAATATGTTCTCATAATTTTGTAATATATTTTTAAAGACAAACAAAAACTTAAAAACTAACTAACACGCGTTTTTAAATATTTTTACTTTAAAAAAACGTTGATCTCATGTTTTTTTGGTATTTAGGAATTATATGTTTTTTATTTTATTTTTAAAATTGTAATTTCCGGTTGTCTATAAATTTTAATTTTGTCATTTTTTCTTTAATTTTTTTTTTGTTGATGATTCAAAAGTACATAGAAAGAAATCAGTCTTTTGTTATTTAATTTTTTACAAACCTTTTTCTAACAATTTTTTGTTTGTCCATAGAGTTAATTTTGGCCCACGTTTAAATTTAAAAAAAGAAATTGAAGAAGTAAGTAAAAAACTTTTTTTTCTCTTGTTTTTTTTTTCTCACACAAGGGAATTAATTCGATTCGTGGGTTTGGGTTAAAAGCAAAGGCAACGTGAAATGGAATGAAATGAAGAAGACGAAAAAAAAGTCAAAACCTCTATTTTTAGAAATGACTTAAAAATGACGTCAAAAGATGCAAACTTTAATAAAATTGACGATGTTCAACAACCGTTAAATTTTTTTTTAAATAACAAAAGTTTTTTTTCTTGGTATTTTTAAAACTTTTATTTACAATATTTTTTCGCTTCAAAAAATTTTACAAAGAAATGGTAGTTGCGTAAATAACTATTTTTGAGGCCAAGGGAAAAATTTTAGAATGCGGGGTATTATTTTATTTATTTATTCAACGTTGGTAGTTGAAGATGGATTTGATGAAGGTGAATTAGCTTGATGCTCATTTTCATTTTCATCACTCGAAATAGTTGCGGCAGCTCCTCCATTGGCAGTGTATTGGACCTAAAAAAACTTTCACATTAAAATTTTCACCCACTCAATTTCTAAAAAAGAAAAGAAATAAACTTGCCTCATAAACATTTTCAGGAAAATCGCAATCTGTAACTTGATTTGCTCTAACGTGATATGGAAAATACCGATTATCTTGAAGGGGACATGTAAGAACCTAAAATAAATAAATGACGACAAAATTGAATTTGGTTTTAAATAAACAAAACAAATAAATAAAAAACAAACAAGAAAAATAATGAATCCATATGCCACAACTCCAGCATCCACGCCATGGACCACTTCAGCTCTAACCCAATTATCCAAAACAAAATTAGCGAATACTGTTACTATTGGACCCGCAATAAACCTATAAAAAACAAAAAAATAAACTAGCTTTTTTTTAAACTTCAAACAATTCTTTTTGAAAAAAAAAATATGTTACCATAAAGACAAAAGTGAGCACATTACAGCATAAAATGTCCTTTTGCTTGGATATTTATGAACTGTAATTGCACTGGCTCGAATAAACCATATCCAAGCTATTAGTCGAACTAGAAGCACAAAATATGATGGAAATGACTCAGAAATGTATGTAACTTCAGCGGGGTCAAAAAGCTAAAATTTATAATTAAAATATATTTGACCTTTTCCCGCCACAAAACAATAAATAAATAGAAACTTACTGTAACTTCCCATATTACTGTAGCAATAACAAGCATAATAAAAATAATCATAAAAATAAATAGCCTAACTGTTCCACGAGAAGATAATCTTGCCCGAGTTACTGTATAACCTTTCCCTATCAAAAGTAATAGGAAAATAAAAGTTATTGTTGCAAATTGACTAAAAAATAATAATTAAAAAATGAATGTTTGACAAAAAAAATTTTAATTTAGAATTCGTTACCGAAATATTAAGGCACACATTTTTAATGATGGAAACCCCATTCCATCATCCGCATATCGATCATAATGTAACCACCAAAGGGATAAAGAAACAAATTCAAAAACGATGGAATATAAAAATATTTTATATGTTGTGTGTAACATATTTCGGGATCTCAACATATCTGAAAATGAAATTGGTTTCAATACCTCAAAGCTTAAAAAAAGTTTTGCCTAAATATTTTTTTTATAAACGAAAAATTGTAAATCAAATGACTAAATTAAATATTTTAGAAAATGGAAAGATTTTTAGTAGTTTTAAATAATTTAAATAATTTTTTTATGAAACAAAAAAAAGTTAATTAATAAATTAATAAAAGCCTTTGAGGTTTTTAAGATTTTTGTTAGGTTTATTTCATTAAAAAAAAGAAGAATCAACTAAAAGCGCAAGAGAAATTTGATTCGAATGCAAAAAAGCAAAAAACTTACAAGTAAAAACTACAGAAACAACTAGCAAAATAAGTTCGAAAATCATAAATGCAATGGTAATTGGCAGCGTATCTAAATTAATACGCTTATTAAGATCCATAAAACTAAAAAGGCTTACAAAATTCATCAAAAGAAAAATGATAAAACCATCGATTTGTTACATTTGCATTAGTCATTAAAATATTATATTCCAAATAAAGTAAAATTGAATGTTGATTTTTTTGAGCATCACAATTTCCGATTGCGATATACCACCATCGAGGTCTCATGGAGCTACAAATAAATTAATTTGATAATCGCGTGCTTTTTTAAAATGTAAGAAAAAACCTTACAAAAACGATCTTTCGCCTTGGCATTTATACCAAGATTCATTATATCTGGTATATTCCTCGCAAGTAGCACCATCCTCAAAAGCCGCATCGGGTGTTAATGAAATAATTTGATTATTATATGGATCCAAAAGGTTTTCCCTTTCTTGGCAAGACTAAAAATTTTATCGTTAAAATCGAAGTTAGAAATAGTTAAAGATTTTACAAGTGATCGATTATAGGCTGCTTTCCATTGATTTTCAGTGTCATAAAACATATACATATTTTCAACTTTGAAAGCCTAAAAATTCATTTTTTCCAAAATTAGAAATTAAAGGTATAGCACGTGGCAAACTTACAGCTGGATAACGCATTTCATAACGAAATTTGCCTTCTTTGGAAACAAAACAAAAACGTTCCAAATATACCCAATTCTAAAAAAAAGCCAAACTCATTAAATTTTCATAAAAAAGTAACTTTTTTCTTGTTTTTACTTGCCTTTTCCGAAGTTAAAATTCCACGACTATATTTTGCTTTCGAGCATACAAAAATATTCCATAAAAATAATAAAATATAAATAAATCTTCTTTGTTGTTGTATCATCCTTTTATCTGTCTTTTATCTGTCTTTAAAAAAAATCCTGGCTTTTATTTTTCTTTTAAAGAAAATATAAATAAAAATAATATTCTTTTCATAGACGAGAAAGAGAGATTAATAAAATTGATGCATCTTTTCAAAAGCCATTTGCAAATTCACACAAAAGTAAAATAAACATTATTTTCTTTAAAAATAAAAATTTAAAGATTAATTCCACGAAAAAATAATTAACTTAATAAAATTCTTAGACTTTAAAAGTTAATAGACTTTTATGCAAAAATCCAGAGAAAAGAAACTTTTAGTAAAATAGCTTTGGAAGAAATCTTTTTTTGGTTTCTTTTATTTTTGCGCACATGCACGTTTACAAGAAAAAAATAAACACAACATGTCAGTCAATGGTAACCCGTGGAAACGGTTCCTATTTTCTTCTTGACTCACTTCACTCTCGTAAATGTGCCAAAAAAAAATTTACACTATTTTTCTTTTGTCCATTATAAAGCAAAGGAATTTGAATAACATCAATTAAGAAATATAAAAAATAAAGCAATTTGGTTGATAAAATTTGTATTTTTTTAAAGATACCAAACAAAGTTATATAATTATAGTATTTTTTATGACTGCAAAATTGCTTACAAAAGAAATAATAAACAAGAATTTTTAGTTGATCAGTTTTACATTTTATCATAATTTTTTAGATCTAAATTTCTCTGCCCCTGCAAAACGATGTTATACATCCATGGAATGCTTTTAGTTTTTCGTTATTAAAAAATGGATTTAATTCTTTGGATAATTTCGTTTTTTTTTTAGTTTTTTAACCCAAACAAATAAATTTCGAAATACTCAAGCATTATTGATTTAAATGGTTCAAATGTTATGAATGCCCTTTTTTGTTATTGCGAACGAAAAGTGCTTTTGGTTTACCCAAAAAATATAATTTTTCGCATTAAGAAATGCCTTTAAAGCATAATTTACCACTAATTATTGCTTATTCCTTTTTTCTTTAGTTAATCCAAAACATTTTCTTTGGTCTCATTTTTATTAATTTTTTTGGTCTGTCGTTGTTTCAAAAATATTCTACAATTAATTAAATTTGATTCGATTAATTCTGTTTATTAGATTTTTTCATTTCCATTGGTCATAATTTTATTTTATATGTTTCAAAAGATCCAAAGCTAATGCATAAAATCTTGCTGAACCTTTATTATTTTTTTTGCAAATACGTTTGATCAAAAAACAAAATTTTCCGTATTTCTGACATATTTTTTTTTACCGAGAATTATTTTTATATCTTTATAAATGATAAGTTCAAGCCCAATAACTTACAAATAAATTTTTCACATTTAAATTTGGATATTGGATGCTTAATACCTTTGTTTCAATTAACTATTTTGGTGATTATACTCAAGGAATTCTTGGTAGTTATGATGGAAATCCATTTAATGATTTAACAACTCCAGATGGCATTTTGCTTCCAGCAAATTCAACCACGGAAGTAATTCATTATAAATTTGGTCTAAAATGGAATGTTAAAAAAGAAGAAAGCTTATTTAATTATTTTGGAAAAACGTATGAAGATTATAATATAATGGAGTTCCGACCTTCATTTGGTTATTCAGCGGGGCAACTGCCAGCAAATGCAGCAGAAATTTGTGGCGATGATGAAAGTTGTTTATGGGATTTAGTCACAACTGGTGATGCAACTTTAGCAAATGAAACTCGATGTATGATAACTTACTTACAGCTTTTCTAAATAATTTTAATTTTTATAACTAATTTTAAGGCAACGGTGAAGATTTCAATAACACTGTATCCACAACTTCACAAAATGTTACAATGTGCCCAACTTTTTCAAACTTTGAAAATGGAAATATTTTATTAGAAAATTATTTGCCTGGTTCTATTGCAACCTTTCAATGCAATAATGGATATGAAATTCAAGGGAATATTGTTTTAATTTGCTTGCAAAATGGAAAATGGAATGGCAGTGAACCGCTTTGTGATTTCATTCCTTCAACAACTATCACTTCCACAACTGCTGATCTTACCACAACTAATCTTATTCCATCCACCACTGAAGTTCCAACAACAAGTGTATCTAGTAAATTTAGCAGCAGTTCAACATTAAATCTGTCAACGACGACTTCAGCAACAACAAAAATAAAAACAACGACAACCCCGATAACAACACCAACAACATCGAAAGCAGCGGAAATAAAAATTAATTTCACTTTTATTGCTTTAGTCGCATTTTTAGCAACAATTTTTAATAACATCGCTTTTTAAAATCTTTCTTTATTATTTCGTTTAATAAAATTTATATAAACCATTAAAAATGAAAGAAATTGATTTCAAAAAAAGTTCAATAAAACTTTAAAAAAGATTATCTTTTTATCAAACAATATCGTTAGCTTTTGGTTTAAAAATTCAGCTCAAAGCTGATTTTAAAAGTAAATGAATGAATTCACAAGTTTTTCGTAAAAAAAACAAAAATAGAAAAAAGTTACAAAAGAGCACAAACTTTTTGTTGAATGCACAACGAGGCTTCTGTTGAACGAATCCAAAAATCCATAAGTAACAAATAGAAGCAAAATGTTGGATTCGCTTTGTGGTATTACATAAAATCCTTTAGTTATTGGATATTCTAATAGTAAAGAAATCGACAACTTAATTATACCTTTGCAAAATCTGATCACACTTTGGTTTAGCAAGTATTGTTCATTTTAAATATATGTAAGAAGCAAACAGTTTTCCAACTTTTGTATAACATTTATTAAAAGGTAACAACATAAATAACAAAAACAATACAATTAACCAATAAGATTTAATCTACTAAGATTCTTTCTTCTGTTATTTTATATGTAGCTTGTTGAGACTTCGAATTCCTTTCATAACAGCTCCATTATCATTATTTTCATCTTCAAATAAAACATTACGATCTTGTTTCTTGAATGAGTTGATCATATTTTGCTAAAATATTCAACATATTAATGTTACTTCAAAAGGAATAAAACTTACAAGTTGAGAAGGTGTTATCGAATCAACAACAAAGTATTTGCTTGTAATATATTTCCAGGTAAGGTTGCGCTTTTCAAAATCAACCAAAGAACTTTGACCAAGTTTCTCTTTTCGAAGACGAAATGAAGTTGGAGAGATAGTTGGAAGATATGTTTCATAAAATTTGATGACTTCACCTCGTTTTGTTCCACACTTGCACATCCATCTGCCAAAAGGAACATTATCGTTGACTTCCTAAAACAATGAACACGTATAATTTTACGGCAAAAGAACATAACAAACTTTTTGTTCACGATGTTGAATGGTGGTATCATCCCATGCATTAGGATTGCAACAGATAAAATGAGAATCCATCAAGCTTCCGATTTCGGAATGCTTACAAATAGCACGACCACACGTGACACATTCAAGCTTGTAAACTCTGAAAAATGAAAATCAAACAAAAGAAATGTGAATAAACTAAACATACATGGATTGATTTGCGGTTTTGAGAGCTTCAAATCGCCGTTCTTCTTCTTTATTTGCAGCTATCAATATGTCCTTCTTGCTTTGAATCTGAAAAAAGTAAAGAAAGTTAAAAGAACTTTGTAAAATAGTACTCACTTTTTGCATTAATTCAACATCGCTCATAGCTTGTAAATCTTTCAAACATTCATTCATCAAATATTCCTTCATAATGTTATTGTATTCATTCTTTTCAACGAAATCATGTAAAGCCAGTAAAACAGAGCGGCTATCTTTTGCGCGAGCACGACCTCTTCTTTGAATGTATGCTTTTTCTGTACCAAGTTTGTTGTAATTGATGATGAGGTTACATTGAGCGATATCGAGGCCTTCTTCAGCAACTGATGTGGCCAAGAGAATATTGATATCACCTCGACGAAAGCGATCCAAAGCTTCTTGTTGAAATGACGAAGATTGACCATAATTAACAGAAGATTGATTGACAGAAACAAGATGACTAATAGATTCTTCGCCAAATGTAGCTTTGATTTGTGGAACTTTTTTGAGATATCCAGAGAGCTTTGCACAACTTTTTCGATGTTCAAGAAAGATTAATATCCTTGAATCAGGATCCTTCGTATATTGTTGATCAATACATTCAATCAGCTTGTCCAAAATAGGTTTCTTATTTGAAGCAGGAACGTGTTGCTCTATGATTGGTAGTCGATCTGTAATAAATAACATAGAATATATGGTAAACACATGTAAAGGAAAACACCTCTAATATAACCAACAAACTCAATGAGACGAAAGATCATTTGTCCCAAGTATGTTTCAGGTTTAACATCGTAATAAGGTTCAAATTGCTCATATTCATCAATTCTTTCATTGAAATATTCTAAGGCAAGTTCAGCAGGCAGTAATTCATTACTTTTCAAAGTAAAGTGGAAAATCTAAAAACTAAGTTTCTTGTACTTTAGCTGACATAAAATAAAACAAACTTCAAGGAGTTCAAAGCATTTTAGTAAAAAAGTGCGACGATCTTTATTAGTCAATTTCCCAACTTCATATTTAATCAGGCCAAGCATTCCATTATATCTGAATGAAGTTTTAACAGCACCATTAGTTCCATGAGATCCTTCGTAAGGAAAATCAAAGTCAATCTAAAAAGTTTATAAATGTTTAGATTGCACTAATAACAACGTCAAGTAATATTACTTTGATTTCAGATAGTTCTTTTATAGCTTCTCTCAATTCATCTTTCATTTGGTGTTGAACATAATCAGAGAGCAAAGCAATTTCATGAGCAAAATCGTCTTTTAATGTTGGCCGAACAGGGAAAAAGTCTAAAACAAAAGATTGTTAAAGTTCAATAAAACAACAATAAAGCTAACCTTCTTTTGGCTGAGAAACATGGAAGAGCAATTCATCTTCATTATCATGATCACGAACAGAGCTAATAGTTGTAACATTCAAACGAGCACAAAGAGCGGTCATATGTTCAATTGCAGCTGCAGCACTAATCTTCGATTTCCTATAAAGAGTCTTTATTATGAACGCAAATGATATAGATTTAGAGATAACACAAGGAATAAAGGTTACTCGTAAGGCTTAAACCAACTTACGTATCACCACCAACACCAACAGAAGCAGTAAGACCAATAATTTGAGGTGGATCATACTTCGATTTTCGAACATAATCCATTAAAACATTGTAAGGATGAAGTTTAACACAATGATGGCATTCGTCGAAAACAAACATGGTAAAATCGGTCAAATAAAGCTTTTGAGATTGAAAGGGGTTCAATAGCATGTTTCTAAAAAGGATATTGGATTAATACGTTTCAAGGATCAACAACTTACATGAAAATCTGTGGCGTTAAAACAACAATATCAGCTCGAAGAAGGGTATCAGCTTGACGAACATCTCTTGCTTCAGTAATTTTTTCAGATCCACTGACCTTTTCAACAAAGAATTCTGGATATGTATTTCTCGATATTTGAGTTGATTGTTGATTGACCAATGGAACAGTTGGAACAAACATAGCAACACGACCAACTTCACCAAAAGACTTTTTGCATCGAAGATGAGAAACCATAATATCAATTGCAACATGAGTTTTACCTGAACCAGTTGGAGCACAAATAATGGTACTATAACCTTGTTTAGCTTTTGCAGCTAGTTCTTTTTGATAATCACGTAACTCATAAGGTTCATCGCTATATTCACCAGTGATGTGTTCTGAAACAAACGAAAAAATTAAAGAAAAATCAATGATTCATAAACCTTACCAGGACGTTTTCCAAACAAGCTTTGTGGACGAGGTTCAGTTGGTACAATATTATCAAAATTAAATTCTGACGAAGACATTGAGATATTTCTGAAACTGAACAAAAAATTATAAAAAATGCGAAGTTGAAAAAGTTTTCAAAGTTCAAACACTTTTTTGAAACTTTTGTTTTTGCTGCTTCATTCAAACAATCGCTTGAAGAGTCGTAAGTTTACAAAATAGCAATAAAACATGTTGTTTTTGATTTTTTTGAGTCAATTTTTTTATACAAAAATACTGACAGAAAAATATTTAAATTTTAGTTATAAAATTTTAAATTATATATCTATTAATATGCAAGTTAGTCTAAAATAATATTTTTTGAAGAAATGCTGCTCTTTTTTCAAAGTTTTAATGTTTTGTTTTTCCTTTTTTTATTTCGTAATAAGTTGACGGATCTTTGATTTTTTGGAAAGGAAAACGATCCCGCCAATTTTACTGTAAAAAAAAGTGAGGAAAGCAAAAAACCATCTACTCGCATGTTTTCATCTTCGTTCGCAATCCTAAAGAACATCGCAGCAAAATGGTGTTTTTTTTTTGCATTTTCTTTCTTTGGGTAGTTTGATTTGATGATGGCCTTACATTTATTTAAGGCTGCTTAAAAAAAATTTCTTCCTTCGATGCAACAAAACGAAGAAAAAAAAATAACTGAAACCATAAGAATGATGATTCATTCATTCATGGTCGTGCCGCATATGCGACGAATCTCATATTTGACTAAATTAAAAAAAGAGAACGCCAGTTATGTCGCAAGTATCTCAACGACCCAAGAAAAAGAGAAGAAGAAAAAAAACATGGATAACGAATGCAAGGAAAAATTTTTTTGTTTCATCGTTAGCTTTTTTTATTTATTTTTTTTCGATAGTCAAAAAAGTGGCCTAATTTGGAATTATTTTAATTTTATTATTACGGTTAAAAAGAATGTCATCTGCTGGAGAAGCTGCTAAAAAATTTTTAAATTCGATTGGTGATTCTGATTTTGATTTAAATAAACATATTTCTCAAATCTCAAAACAACCAATTATAAAAACAAATAAATGTCAAGAAGATTTTACTGAGGCTGAAATTTATTATGATTACAAAAAACATTTAACTCGAATGGCTAAAAATCATAATAAAAAATTTAACGAAATTTTTATTAATAGTTTTTATCTTATCATCCCAGAATCAATGTATCTTTATTCAATTACGAGCATCGATAAATTTAATAAAATAATTCAAATGTTTCTTAAAGATTTTTTTGAAGAAATTATTATAATTGTAAGTTAAATTTTTTAATGTTGTTAGTTTTTGAGAAAAATTTAGGTGCTAAATCAAAGGAATTTGCGGCATCTAAAATTTTATTTTCTAATTACAAAATAAATGTTTTTTTTGCAAAAAAAAGGGCAATAATTTTCCCGCCATCATTTTTTTTTGATATCGTCTGCTTCTTCCTTTCCAAAAAAAAATATAGTCGTTTTTTGAGCGCCTAATTTTTTGGGGTTTTTGTTTTTTATATAAAAAAAATTATAGGAAAGACTATTGCAAATTTTAATTCTGTAATCCTCGTATCTTTTATTTTAAGATTTAAATTAATTAATTTCAGAAACGTTTTAACAAAATCGATAATAAAAATTTAATTGGAATTGCTTTTTTCAAAGGTCATCAAACTATGATACTTTATGAAGATCATGACTTCATCCACCGAATGGCCAATATTTACTTCAATGATAAAATTGAAATAAAATATTATTGGCTCACCATTCGTGAAATATATAGTATTTTTGAAAGGTGCTGAAATTAAAAAAGCGTGCTGGATTTTCTTGTTTTGTTGTGGAGATTTTATTTTCTTAATTTTTTTTAAAGATATTTAATGAATTGAAAAAAATAACTACAAAAAAGCTTGATAATCGAAAATGAAGTTTATTATTTCTTTAATATTTATTATTTTATTTTGATGATAAAATATTAAGCGAAAACGAAGTTTCTAATAATCATTTTTAATTTGGTAGCTGAGCTTTGTTGATGGATATTAACATATTTGACTCCTTTTTTTGTTAGTAACTTTGTTTTATGAAAATTTTGAGAAATCAAAGTTATATCTAATTCCAAAAGCAAACTCAAAAAGTGCCTTTCTTAATTCAAACAGTGCTTTCATTCATAAATTATTTCATTATTTCCTTTTTTTTTTAAATTTTCATATCCAAAAAAAATTATTTTCAAAATATTGTTACTTGTTATTTATTGATTTTATGAAATAAAGCATAATTACACATATATGTACCAATTGCATAGGGAGATAAGCGATCAAAAATAACAATAACCAATTCTCATTAAAATGGTTATTCAACAACGCAAACTATCAATGGTTGACTACAAATTTAGCCAAAGTACAAATGTTACAGTGCATGTAAATATCATTCGTAAGTTTGTTAACCTTTAATAAAAATGAATCAACAAGTTTTCATAATACTATTAGTTCTAATGAAAGCAACAATGTAATCAATGAATCATTAAAGGAACGCAATAATCTTTTTTGAGGAAAACCAAATGAACGCAAAGAATGTGTAACGGGTAAGATTTGTGATAAAGAAAATCTATTTCAACTTTTTTTTAACCATAAAACAATCTTTTTAAAAGCTTTTTATACATTCAAAAAAAAAACAATAAAACAAAGAAATTAACAAAATTTAATCACTTGAAACAATAACAAAACCAATTTTCAATAGCTTACAAGCTTCATCAAGTCCAGTGCGAATTCGCTTCTTTTCTTCAGCGGAAAATTCAATGAAAAGGTAAAATCCAAGTTCTTTTGGCTTCTTTCCAGTTTCTTTCTTGATTGCTTTGATGTGATGCTTGAGAAGGAGAGCCAACATGAATACAGGAGTTGCAGTTTGTCGGCTTCCAGAAAAGGTTTCAAATTGAAGTAAAATAGGGTTTTCAGCATTACTAGTAACTTTGAATCCCCAGTTTGGATCAGCTTTGAGATCGTCAGCTGGCATTGAAAGAAGTTTGATCAAATCTGAAAACAATACACATAATCCAAAAAGCATGAGATTGTAAACATACCATAAACCACAAAAGGATCTTTACTTTTGACTTTGTTCAAATCTGTGACAATAGTAGGTTCTTCTGGTTCAAAGTTAAGGTAAAGATCATTTCCATGTAAGCCTAAAAACAATAACACGTTTTCTTGCAAGATACAAAAAGCTAACTTACCGTTCCATTCATTCAAGAACTTATAACCATTCTCATCACGAACACAAATAACGGATGAGTTATCAAAGAATCCAATTACAGGGACATTCAAATCAGCTCTTGATGATGAAAGTTTCTTTGGAAATGCATCAATTTCAGGAATGATGTATGATTCTTGATACAGGAATGGAAGAGAGTTTCGATCGACGACTAAAGCAATCTTGATACGATGTTCTTCTTGTTCTTTGGAAGTTTGAGCTTTACCAGCAGGTTTGTAACTTTCAGAAATCTCGTCAAGAAATGCAACCTATAAAACAACATCAAAGTATAAAGATAAAGGAAAGAAGGAAACAGACTTACATAATATGACTTCTTTGATTTAGGAATAATTTTGACTTTTTCCAAAGGCAATTCTTCACATTCATCTACAGTAATCAAAGCTTGTTCGGGAGCAGTAATATTTGATTCATTTGTTACAGCAAGAATATTCATACAGAAAGGAATAATTTGATTATGTCCGCGTTCAATTATTGTTTTCCAAACTTGTGGAATATATTTACTTCTATCATCTTCAATATCAATGGAAATAACCTTTTTTGGTGGAACGACAGTAGATTTCAAAGACTTCACCAATTCATTACCTTGTAAATCATAAACAATAACATAGTCAGGATTACATGTACCAAGACATTCAGTTGCCACATCATTAATATTTCTATTAAAGCGATTGAACACTCGATCACCGGTGTATAAATATCCTTCTTGTTCACGTCGAAGTTCAGAAACACATATGTTTTCACCCCTAGATAAAACATTCAAAATAGCATCACCAGTTTTTGAACCAATCTTTGAGGAAAATAAAATTGTCATAGTTGAAATTGTTTTAGGGTCAACAAGATAAATATGACAATTACGTTTTGTAACTTCTTCATAAACCATTTGACGAATTTCAAGATCAATAGGATGAGAACTATTGTTATAATCAGCAAGAATAAAAATAACAGCTCTGAGATTTTGACAAAGACCAGAATCAAGGAACTTGGAAAGTTCTATAACAGGTACATCCATAGATTTTGGAAGAGATTCAAACTGAGCATTCATGAAAACACCATCGAATTTTCCATTTTTCGTTCCTTGAATAAGTAAAGCTTCGTCTTTCTTTTTCAAATTCTTAACAGGAAGAGACGGATGCAATAAGTTATGTTTATCCATGATTGCAGAAACAATAACGAAATGAAGCAATGTACTTTTCTGAAGAATAAATCTATAAAAAGTAGTTAGAAATAAAGTTTTTTGAGTTTTTGAAAACAAAAAAGCTTGCCGCTTCAATGCAAACAATCGTGTTAAGAGGTAAAATGGCATTTGAATTTTGTTTCTTGCAAAATTTTTTGCACCGCGAACGTCTTTATTTTTTTTAAAAGCTCGTAAAGCAATTATTACTTTTATTTCGTTAGTTACAAATATAAGTATCTACTTTTTTAATTATAAGAATTAACAATAAAAAGTTGTTCATTATGGATACACCATAAATCTTCTATGGTGAAACAAGATTTAATTTGTTCTGTTGCAACACCCAAAGTTTCTGAATAAGTTATTTGTCGTTTATCGTCGTCACCTTCAGCTCCTTCAGAAAAATATGCTGCAAAGGCGTCGATTCGAGTTTGGGATTGTTTATATTCTTTGGTGTCATCTTCTTGTTCAGATCCTCCAGTGGCATCTTCAACGCTAACAATTTGTTCTTGAGGAAGTTTTGGATTTCTCTGCGATATTCAACTCTAAAATTGGATCGCTAAAAATATGCCGGATGTTAAATCAATTCTATTTTAAAAACTTTTGAGATAATGTTTTTATTTAAATTTGATTTTTCAGATAATTTTATTATTTCTCTCTAGCTCGCAATTAACCATAAGAATTAACTGAAACTATGGATCCAAAAACTTTTTTTGGCACATCTTAATTTGAAAAGTTGTTCGAGAGTAAGTTAAATTAGGCGGCAACGAAACATGAAAAAATTATATTTTTGTTACTGTTTCTTAAAGGGACATAGCTATTTCATGCCTTTTTTGAAATTTCGATAGTGGGGACTGAAAGTTACACTTGGTAAGGCGCGTGTTTGAATTACCGTGTAAGACAGAAAGTGCACGGTAATTCAAACACGCGCCGCCCCAACTGTTCCTATCAGCCCCAGTATCGAAATTTTTAAAAGGCATGAAATAGCTATGTCCCTTTAATTCCTATGGATTTGCCCAAACTTTAAATAGAAAAATCTTTTTTATTTTATCTTTAATTTTTGATAAACAAGAAAAAGAGCGTTAGTTATTGAATAGGAAGTTTATTATTTCTTTTTAATTTATCTTGATGCTGAATTATTAAACGAGATATAAGTTTTAAATATTCATGTTTAAATCGGATGTTACGCTGTTAGGGATACTAACATATTCGGTTCCTTTTTTGTTGATAAATTTATATAATCAAAATTTGGTGAAACTAAAGTTATATCCGACTCCGAAAGTACTCTTTAGTGAGTCGGCACTGATTGTATCGTCGGGTAATAAAGGTGAAAATAAAAAAAGCAAACTTTTTTTAAATATTCAAAAAGAAGCCTAAATTCTAAAGTAAAAAAGGCTGTCGTCTTCGTGGACTTTTAAAAATAATAATAGTGTTTTTTTTTTCTTGCTGCAAGAATGGGGTCCTCATATCCTAATTTTATACAACAACAATAGAGAGCGATGAATGCGAAAGTTTATCCATGGCATTGTCAAGAAAAAATAAAGTAATTAAAAAAGAAATATATCTTGACATTCTTTTATTGAAAATCTTTTCATTTGAATTTTATTAATAAAATAACCCACTGCAAAAAAGAATCGTTGTAAATCAAGAAAATATGTGAAAGATAGTTATCGTTGTATTGAAAGATGTATTCAATGGTTTTTTTAAATTTTAGGATTCATAGTATCGGTCTCGGTCATACTTGATTGACATGTGTGGGGAAATTTACATCCATTGCAACTTCGTTTATTAATTTTTAAAAATATTGGATTTTTATGTGTGGAAAATATATAGCATTTTTGTTGTGGTTTATTCGATAAAATTGATTGTATTAATATTTTAATAAAGCTGAAGTGTACTTTTAGAAGCTATTGATTACCTCGTCGATTAAGAACTTGAAAATTATAAAAAAAGAGACTTCTTTAAAATATTCAAAAAGCTTTTTAAAGCAAAAACTATCTTTAAAGAAAGGTAGAAAATAATTGTTTTTTGTTTAAACAATCATTAAAAAGGGGGTTTTGTTTTAACAACGAACGGTAGACTTTTTTAATAAAATAAACGTACTTTTGTGACCTTGGAATATTCATAATTGTGAAAAGTTTAATGATTGCATTCGTCTACCGAGATTGGAGTTCTTTAAGAATTTTTTTTTCTCTGGATAATTTAACACAAAATAATTTAAAAAAACCTTGGTTATCAAATATTTAGGATGTTTATTATTTCTTTTTAACTTAACTTGATGATGAAGTGCTAATCGAAAATGGAGTTTTAAATAATCATTGGTGGATTTTGCTTTGCCGCTGTTGGTGGTGGCAATATTAACATATTCATTTTATTTTCTCTTTTTTTGTAAAAAAAATTCTATCATAATTTAGTTGATTTTGAGTTATATCTGACTCAGAAACTAATCCTTATTAAACGGGTATTAATTATCGCGGCGATTATTAAACGTGAAAACAAAAAATAAAAAAAGCAATCTTTAATAAAATATTCAAAGTTCTAAAAAAGCCACTGTTTTCACGTACTTTTTTTTCCAAATAATATTGTTTGTTTGTTTTTTCAATTTTATTTGGCATGAATGTAAAGGAAGATTTCATTCGATTTTATACAACAATGGAGAACTGCGGCGACATTATGATTTCCATGGCATTGTCAAGAAAAAATAAAGCGATAAATCTTGGATTCTTTTATTGAAAAGTTTTTTCTTTTGAAATATTGTGGAAAAAAATTAAATCATCTAGAAAATTTGTCAATAAAAATTTGAGGGAAAAACAAAACTTTTTATATTCCAATTTGGATTTGATAGATTCACAAAACTACATGTCTGAAACTCTCGATCTCAAACAATCATGATGTGCATAAATTATTAAAATTGCACCCTTCACAGCTTACGCGGTGGATTTTAAAAAAATACCTGGTTTTTTTTGTGAGTGAATTTTATATATAACGCTTTTATCTCTTTGATTTATAAAATCATTTTTTTTTTTCACTATCTTCATTAACACTATTAACAGGCAATAAATACCTAAGAGAATAAACATAAAACAAAAATAAAATGATTTTCTTTAAATATTCAAAAAAAAATGGCTACGAAAGAAAATAATTGTTTTTGATAAAACAATCGTTAAAAAAGGCTTTGATTTTAAAATAAAAAGAACTTTTTTTTAAACGAATACGTTTTTATGACCTTGAAATATATGGGGCGATTATAAAAAATTTAATAATTGCAATCGTCTGCAATGAAACGTTGCTAAACTTTTATTTTTTTTTTGTTCTTCTTCGGTAATTTCTTTCATGATTTTGTTAAAATGTGGAACGAACAAATTTTTTTATGGATGCTTTTTGAGACTTGTGGATTAAATATAAATAAACCAAAAGTTTGAAAGATTAGGATAAAATAAATAAAAATAAAAACTAACGTTCCTCTTTCTAAACCTGGCTTTTTTTATTGATTCAGCTAGCATGATTTCTTTATTTATTTTTTTCTTATTCTGCGACTTTATCCAGCTTTTTTCACTCTTCTTTTTTAGGTTTGAAAAACTATTTTAAAACTAAACTTTTCTTTTATTTTTGATATCAATTTTTTGTTTTGTAACTTTCACTCATGGATATTGGCTACTTTCTATTCGTTAAAATAACACTCTTCTTCAATGCCATTTCATTATATTTATTTATTATTGTTTTTAAAAGCAATATTAATAATTGAAATAAATGTAATATTTTTCACGCATGCTACATTTCTTAATCCCGCACCACCATTAATTTGAGAAATGAATGACAGAATTTGTTGACGTCGACGAAGTAATCTTTTTTTGTTGGACATTGGCTACTTTTTTTTTTTTATATGAAAAAAATAAAGCAAAAAGCATAGTGCAAAAACAACATAGTAGCCAAAAGCAAGTAAAAAGTAAAAAGCAGCTAAAGATTTTTTTACTTTTTAGCAGACTTTTTGAAAGTAAAAAAGGAAAGTAAATGCATCAAAAAAAATTTAACACAGCAACCAAAAAAAGAGAAAATTTAAAGAAAAAAAGAGTAAAAATAAAACATGTTTGTGTTCCATTTTTTTTCTTCAATTTTTTGCATTCAAAAACTCACGTTCGTTCACTCTTGTCCTTGCTGTTTGTGGTTTTACTTTTGCTATTTATTTTTTTTCTTCATTTTTAAAAAAAAGGTCCCTGTTTCTTCTTTATTTTCATTGGTGGTCGTTGCCCAAAAAAAAATAAAATAAAACAATAATAATAATTGTTTGTCATATATTTTTTTTAAATTTGAAACATGCTTTCACTCTTCTAACATTTCATTTTCACATTTCATCAACCAGCTGTGGAACGTCTTAAAAAAAAGCAGGCGAAAACAACATAAAAAAAATTATGTGGGTGCGCCATAGGGCTTGGGTAGTAAGTATTTGGGTGGCTTGCTTGCTTATTGCTGCTGGTATCAAAAATGCATGTGACTCTTCCAAATTTTTTTTTCTTTTTTCCATATTGGAAACGAACATAGACAAAGGAATAAAGAATAATAACTTTTTTTGACGTTTTTTTGTTGCGTGTGTATGCTCCAAATTTCTTTTGTCATATTTTTTTTTGTTCGAATTTTTTACTTTTTGATTTTGATTGCGATGGTGATCTATCAGTCAGCGGCCTGCATGCATAACATTCATGAACTACTTACTTTCTTGTTTTTGCTGCTTGCTTGCTGGCAATATTCCAAAAACTCACTTCTACCTTCTTCTTTTTTGTTTTAACAACAAAAAACAATGAGAAATAAAAATGGAATTATTTTTGATGCATGAAAGTATTGATAGTGTTTTTACTCATTAAAAAAATAATTTTACACTAAAATCTTTTCGATTAAAAAGTAAAAAGTATAAACTTTGGATATAAGATAGACAGTAAAGCCACCAAATAATGATGGCGCGGCGCCACTATGTCGACTAGACACTATGTCGACCAAGCCATAATGTCGACCAGACACAATGTCGACCGGACACTATGTCGACCAACCATAATGTCGACTGGACACTATGTCGACCAACCATAATGTCGACTGGACACTATGTCGACCAACCATAATGTCGACTGGACACTATGTCGACCAACCATAATGTCGACTGGACACTATGTCGACCAACTATAATGTCGACTATCGAAAATTTTCCCATGCCAAAAAAGCCACGGTAAAAATTTTGCCGCCTAAATATTTGGGATTTTTATCATCAACTGACAATCTTTTTTTCTTTATCGTTTTATCTTTCTATTTTGTACATCTTTTGAAAATGGAAGTTATTCGTTCTCGAAAAGGAGGTTCATTAATTATTGATAATGGTTTTATCTTCAAAAAGCACCGCGAAAAAGAAACTGCCACCTATGGAAGACGATTATATTGGCGTTGCTGTGAATTGAACTGTAAGGCAACTTTAACCACTGATCCAGAATTTAATTATCAAGGACGAGGAAATGAGCATACACATGAGGGTGACCCATTAAAAGTAAGTTTGTTTATTATTTTATTGTTAACGGAGTTCTTTGTTTTTAGGCCGAACGAGCTCGTGCCATTCATACTATGAAGAGAAGAGCAATAGATACCGTTGAAACAACTTCTCAAATTGTTACAAGAGCTCGTACAACTGTTCCCGAATCTGTTCTTATCTCATTACCTAACACTGATGCTCTTTCAAAAGCTGTCCAACGAATTCGACGAAAAGAGCGCGGAATTGAACACGATCATGATGATAATTTTGAAATACCTCAACATCTCAAATTCCTTGAAAGAATCAACGAACGTTTTGAAAGAGAACAAGTATCATTTTTACTATTTGACTCTTTTGATGAACCTGCAATTGTACCTGATGCTGCTTCAGATGATGAATTTGTTGATGCTTTAGAAGATCTTGAAGATGGTATGGAAGAAAGTGGCCTTAATGAAGTTATAAATGGTCATGCTGGTGCTGTATACAATGAATCAATGGCAAATTTAACAGATGATGAAGAAGCAGCAGAAATCGAACAAGAAGGAGATGATCCACAACCAAAACCTCCAAGAATAATTATCTTTGGAACAAATGAAGGTTTAATTCAACTAAGAAGTTCTTATCATTGGTTTGGTGACGGGACATTTGATGTTTGTCCAGCTTCTTTCAACCAATTATTTACCTTGCATGCTAGATATCTTGATACAAAGTCAGTTTATTTTAATTTTCTCGAATTTTATGTCTCGTTTTTAGGGTCACTTTTCCATGTATGTACATTTTGTTGAAGCGAAAAGATGCAGCAACTTTTCAAAGAATGTTTGCAGCTGTTAAATCCTTGGTCGGAGAAGAACATGTTCCAGCATCCTATTTATGCGACTTTGAAAAAGCTCAAATGATTGGTTTCGAACAAAACTATCCTTCTACAAATATTACTGGGTGCTTGTTTCATTTGGCTCAAAGTGTTCAAAGGAATTGTCAAAAACGCGGTTTAAAGCAAACTCTTGAAACTGATAACGTACTGAATCTTCAAGTAAAATGCATTCGTGCCATGGCATTCGTACCAGCTGGTGATATTGTTGATGTTTGGAGAGAATTGGCGCCGACTCTAGATCGAAGACTTCGTGAAGTAACCGCATACTTTGAAAGAACCTATGTTGGAACAGGTGCAAGATTGCCATTGTTTGATCCCAGAAGATGGTCTGTTTATGAAAGGTAGGCGTCCATATATGAAAATAATCTAAACTTAAACTTGCTTTTTTAGGACTTTAAACAACGATGCTCGATCCAATAATTCCGTCGAAGCCTATCATGGAGCATTGAAGAGATTTTTCAACTCTAGTAATCCATCACCGCTCGTCTGTGTCGACAATTTGAGGCATTATCATCAGAAAGTATTAGCTGATCTTTGCCAAATGCGTATTAATCAACTTCCAAGATCCAAGCAACGACCTCAATGGCTAGAAAATGATTTGAGAAAAAGAAGAATAGCACTTACTTATCATAACGTTTTAAACAAAATTCAATATGTAAAGGATGTTGCGGCAACGTTTATCTGAATTTTCAATTCATCTTTTTTACTCTGTTACTATCTTTTGTTTTGTATTGTTCTTTTCTTTGTTTTCAATCATTCATATGATAATATTTTTGCACTTTTACTTTTGTTGTTATAAGTTGATTTGTTATGTTTAATAAAAACTTATTGTTACCTTTTGTTAGATATGTTTCATTTAAAATTATGTGTTTCAGCGCGCCATTTTATCAAACATTTGAGATTTTGGGTAGTTGAGATTATGGCGGCGCACCATAACAGACAACCAAGACGATTAGATTGTCACGACACTCGTGATCATCTTCATTTCTCTAATCTAAAATTAGCATAATAATCATTGTTGTCATTTGTTTTGTAATATTGTTAAGATAAGTTCATTAGTATAATAAATCTGTGCTGAAACAACGTCTCTCATCTCTCTCTCGGAACCGCAATCAACCTACAGCTCAAACCGTCGCTACATAGATGGTTATCACCTTTTTTATGAAAAACGTATGGATTTTACCATGGTCGACATTGTGTCCGGTCGACAATATGGCTAGTCGACATAGCGTCCAGTCGACAATATGGCTAGTCGACATAGCGTCCAGTCGACATTATGGCTAGTCGACATTGCGTCCAGTCGACATAATGGTTGGTCGACATTGTGTCCGGTCGACATTATGGCTTGGTCGACATTGTGTCTAGTCGACATAGTGTCGTGTCGCCAAATAATGATAGGATATGAATATTTTTTAATTCGAAGATTTCTCAGCAATGTATTTGGGTAAAATAAAACCTTTGAAGAAATGAAAAAAAGTCAAAAAGCATTGTATTATTTTTTACTTGACACTATAAAGTAATTAAAAAAAACTGATAAGAATACTGTATAATTCCAAAAAAATTGCGTACTTTTTTCCTTAAGCTTTTTGGTAATTGTTCCAAGTGAAAAAATCAATTGAAAAAAAAGTACTGAATTAAAATTTAAACAAAAAATGTATTGGTTTTTTTATTTTTTTGGGTCTATTTTAAACCGAAGCTCCCTGGTTTGTTGATATATTATTATTTATTTTTATTTTCTATAAAAAATATTAAATTTCATTGCTCCCCAAACATACACTTTAAAAAAAATTTAGGCTATTTTTTAAAGTAAATATTTTTCAAACAAAACAATTTTTATTAACTCTTTCCCTGTGTTCAAGGTTCCATTATTTATTTTTGTTTTTGCTTTATTTTTTTGTGTTCACGTTTTTTTACTTTCTACGTGGCCCAACCAAAAACGAACATAGCCATGTGCACATTTTCCTGCATCACACGTCTTCGTTGTCGTCAACCACCAACAACATAGCAATTTTCTCTTTTTCATCTCGTTGGCTCGTTGCCAAAGGCATTTATTTAGTTAGTTTTTTAGAACATTAAAAAACATCACCACCCAGGAAAAATGAAAGAAAGAAAAATTGAACATCAACAACAAAAAAATTCGAAGACAAAAATGAAAAAAAAAGAACTACTTTTATTTTTTTTAACCGCAACAACCAAGCAGCCTTCAACCCTCCTTTTTCTCTTCTTCGTTCACTCGTCGCCTAATACTTAAAGCTTTTATTTTTCTTCACCTCAGCCATCAACCACCATCATCATGTGAATCTCTATTTATTTATTTATTGCTAGTCTCTGTTTTCAATTTTTTTTAGTTGTGTTCGTTTTTTTCTTCTTTCGTTTTTTTCATTTTTTTTAACAAACGGCTCAGGGTAGCAGTCAGGCCAGCCACAATCATCATCATCGTCACCCTCGTCCCTGTCTTTTTATATATTTTTTTCTCCCTCACTTAAAAAAAGACAATTTTTTTAATGTTCCTTCCGCGCTTTATTTTTATTTTTTCGTTGTTCAACCAGCCCGGCCTAAAGCCAAACAACTCGAGGAGCACATGCAATGGAATGGGGAATGGAAATTGCAACAAACACACACAAAGCAAGCAAGGCAGCTTTGCAGTTTTTTGTCGTCGTTTTTTTTTGACAATTTCACTATCATCAGTTTTTTTTAGACACCAAGCAACTAACCAACCAGCTGGCTGGCTGGGCTGACTGAATGCTAGTCCCCGAGTTTTTTTCTTTCTCCCTTCAATCTTTTTTTAAATATACATAGTTTTTTTCTTTCCCTATACTTCCTGACTGACGATTGCCTGCCTCGAAGCCAGCAGCAATTTTGAGCAGAGCGTTTTTTATTCTGATATGCGAAGGAGAAAAAATAAGAAGAAGGAAAAAAAGAGGACGTTGCTTTTCTTTGCGTTCAATTTATTCGTTCGCATGTTCGGTTTTTTTTTTCTTCTTTGGGTGGTGTTAAAAATACACGCAACTGCGTGTGCGTCTTTTTTTTCTATGCTCTGCAAGCAAAGTAAAAAAAATGTATAAAAAAAGAAGCCGGTTACGACGACGACGACTTCACTCCCAGGCAATCTGGCTGGCGGCTATGCGACGTTGTCTTTTTTTTATTCTGCGTGAAGGGAAAAAAAAGAGAAAGAAAAAAGGCTCTCTTTTTTTATTTCCAGCCTCGTCGCCATCGTTGCAACAGCGTTTCTCTATCTCTTTTTTTTTTGCCTTAAAAAACTCGCTGCCGCTTTTTTTATAATTTCAAAAAAAAACGGATGGGAGACTTAGCTGACTCAATGGCCAGTGTTCAGAAGATGCAAAAAAAAAGATGAAGACAAGGAAAAAAACATAGTCATATGGCATTTAAAAAAAACAAGCTAAAAAGAAGCAGCAGCAAATTTGAAGAAAAAAATAAGGCAAAAATTTATTTTTTTAAACATTTTTTAGTAAAGTAAAAATTATAAAATTATTTATTTCATAAGCCGCAAAAGAGACGAGAAAATATAAAATTGATAGAACAGGATAAAGTAGTTAATAGCTATTATAAAAAAAGAAGGAAGGAAAACAAAAGATCATAGCTCAGAGAAAAAAAAGATAAATTCGAAATATAAATTCCGGTTATATATGGCTTAAAATTTTTTAATAAATGAATGTTGTTCGAGCCTCTATCGACTCAATTTTCTAGCTAGCTGAATGCACAATAATTTTGACGTCTGCGATTTGGAATGATTGTTCACAAATTTTTTTTTGTTACAAAATCCATGAAATAATAAAAAACATTGTTTTTGATGTACAATTATTTTTAGTGTATATTTCTACTATCTTTTTTTTCTTCTTTGCTTTGTTTTTTTTTTACTCAGTTTTTTTGTTTAAAAAACTTTGTTCAATCATTTTTTTTGTTTGACTTTTGTCAAAATTCCCTGTAGACTTATTTATTATTTTACAGTCTCTTTTTTTTCTTTTTCTTTTTTTGTTTGACAAATTATTTTACATTTTCTTTGTTTTTGGCGGGAAAAAAATAAAATATATGTCCCTTAACTTTAACTTTATTTTTTTTTATGCTTTCGCGCTTCTTTTTTTTAAATTTTTTTCTGCAGTCCGAAGGCCACATTTTTTTTGACAACGAAACAACATTGAAAAAAAACGTTGCATCTCTTCTTTTTTTTTATTGCCAACGTCCATCATCATGTCATTCGTAGATACGATGTTGTTATTGTCCGGCATTTTGTCTTCCTTCGTTGTCCTGTCCTGTGTCCGCTTTTCTTTTTCTTTTTCTTTTTTTACACGCGTTCTTTAACGATTTTTTTTTTCACCAACATTTCAACAAAAAAAAAAATGAAATTTTTTTTTCTTACATACACTCTTTTTTTTTTCAGTCGTGTTCGACTCGCTTTACTACTACTGCGGACACAAGCAGTCAAAGCAACAAAAAAAAACGAGTCGGACTGCGTTCCCCCCCATAGGGGTTCCAGCCGCTGCATCCAACCAAAGAAGACAAAACAACCGATCGCCTGCTTCCTTTGCGCGCTCGTTTTTTTTCTTCTTCTTCACAACTGAAAAATAAAAAAACTGGCAACAGCAGCATTCAAATAAAGAAAGAAGGAAAAAAACTTTGTTAAAAAAACGAAATAAAAGAAGGAGGAGCTCTTATATATTTTTTGTGTTGTCGTCGTCCTTCCTGCTCCTAGACGGCTGGCTATATACAACAACGACTACTATTTTGCTATTGCTATTACACGGAAAGAAGGACACGTTCTTTTCTGTACCAGCCGCTTTTTTTTTGTGATACACACAAATTTAACAGTGTGTGTAGTGAATTGGTTTTTTTTAAATTCTGGTTGCGTTATATTTTTTTTCTTCCTTACGGCAGCCAACAACCAACAACCCAACTCAACTAAAGAACGTCCAGCCGCCAGCCGATACATATTCGTTTTTTTACATTATTTTTTTGCCATCGTAACGCCGACGAAGACAACAACCAAACGACATATTTATTCGAGGGTCGGTGTCGATTTTTTTGTTTTGTTTTTGGTGTTTCGAAGTCGACGGCTTCCACTTGGGCGACGTCTCTAATCATTCCGCCAATAAATATTATACTGTGCTAGATCCCTAAAAAGAAGCTTAATTTTTTACAAGAAAATATTTGTATTATTATTGATTGTTAGCAGAAAACAACAACAACTACAAATTAGCTGATTTTCTTCCAAATCTATACAACCGCTTCCCCCTACCTCCTCATTTTCTCCCAGTTACCGTGGGCAGAAAAATATCCGAAATTATTCTCGCAAAAAAAAAATATATTCAAAATTAAGAAAATTACGGCTTCAAAAAAATCCTCAAAAAATTTTGACGTTCGCTGATTTTTATTAATTAAATTATTTTAACTCTCTTGGATTCTATATTAAATTTACGTGAAAGTGCAGCTGCGGCGCCTAACAACGGCGCAGCAGCCCAAGCTGCAGCTACGGCGTCATCATCGTCGCCGTCTGATTCTACGACTGCCGCTGCTGTAAATGCTGTGATTGCTGCAGCTTCAATAAATCCACAAATTTATGCTATGCTTACCAATCATCATCATCAACAACAACAGCAACAAGCTGCTGCAGCAATACAGTGGCAGGTTAGTTGACTTAAAAAGAATTTATATAAAAAAACTTAATTTTTAAATTAAAAAAAGACTTTCAATCAATTGACTTTAATTTTTATGCCTATTTTTTTAAACAAAGCTTCCTCTTTATTTTTTTTCTCTCTGAAATAAAAAATGTATATTTTTATTCGTTCATTTTTTTCTTTGAAATATAGGAAGCTCACGAGAAAAAAAAATTCTTCTCCCCTCTTTATTTTTTTTGGTCATGTGTAGTAGTTTAGTTTTAGTTAGTTTTATTTTAGTAGTAGCTTTTTTTCATTTTTCTATTTTTTTTATATTCTCTTTCTCGTTGGTGGTTGTGTTCGTCCGAGAACGCCACTCTCACTCTACCACCTATAACTACCACGTTCTCATTTATTTATTTTTTATATATATTTTTTTATTTATTATTATTATGCTGTTGGCGACCGAGAGAGGAACCCGGCTATTTTTTTTAATACATAATATTGTTACGTATAAAATGGATCATCATCAATAAAAAAAAATAATAATATAAATATAAATATGAATATAAGCAAGTTTTTGAGGCATCAAAAAAACTTTCATCCATCCGGTTTTTTTTTTCGGCGGCAAAGCAGCAAATTGCAGGTTTTTTATGCAAATCAATTTTATTATATTATTACTTCATTTTTGTTTGTTTGTTTATTTATTTGTTTTTGTTTTCACTTTTATTATTTTTATATTTTCGTAATAGTATTATCAAAGCTGCCGCGTAATAACATTCTCTTTTCTTTCCATCGCCCAGAACCCCAGAGAGATAGAAAAAAATTGAACACGACTAATTGTTACTATTTTTTTTTGTGGTTGCTTTTTATCCATTTTTTTTGACGCTTCAAAGTTTTGTTTTCATTTTTTTGTTGAAATCTTCTTTTTAACGACTGACTACTACCAATGGCTTTTTTAAAGCTCGCGTCATTTTTCTCTCTCTCTCTCTCTCTTCTCTTTCATCTTCTTCCCTTTTATGGATGAATGAAGAAGAACTCGATTTATGATTCCTTCTCTCTTTTTTGACTTTGATGATGATGACAAGTTTTTTTGTTGTTGAAATCGAACCTAAAAAAATTTGCACATGCTTTTCTCTTCTTTTTTCTGTCTTCTTTTATTTTCGAAGAAAAAGTTATTTTAACTTTTTTTGTTTCATTGAAAATTTTAACGTTCATTATTTTTAACTTTGAACAATGAAAATTTTGAAGAAGAAAAAAATAAAGATCGTTGTTTTAAACGCTGCCCAGATGGCCATTGTCATCGCGCGAAATTTTTTTTGTACTTAGCTGTATGTATTTAAAAATGGCGTTAAAATTTTTTTTATGTTTTAGATTTAAACGGATGGAAAAAAAATTAAAACTCGTCCTTGTGTATTTGCGATCACATAAAAAAAATCATTCATTCATTTTTTTCCTTTGCGTAACAACAGCCTTCTGCGGCCGGCTGTGGGTAGAAGAAGTTGGAGCAGCAGCGGCCGCCGTCTGTGATGGTAGTTCTTCTTCTCGGTTTCCAGTTTCCTCCACTTCTTTTTTGGTTTCTATGTTCCTTCGACGATAATTTCTTTCCATTCTTATTTTTATTTTTTCGAACACGTTATGTGGCGTGAAACTTTTTCAAAATAAAAAAAATTGCAAAAAAAAAGAGCGTCTTATGAATGCATATGTATTGTTAAAGAAGTAGTATTAGGAGCCGTTGGAGAAATGTAAAGGAGACGACGACATTCACAACAACAAAGAAGAAGGGAAGAAAAAATACATAAAATTTCTTAAATGACTTCATTTTAAGTTTTTTGGTTGAAAAAAGCGATGCATTATTTTAATTAACGAAAAAAAGTAATAATTAGACACCCCTATTTTTTTTTTAAACTACAAAGTAAATCCAAGCTTCTTTTTTTTAACTTTATATTTTTTTATTGATTTTTTATGTGTGTGTAATGGAATTTTTTTGTGCTCATGCATATGCACATGGTGGATGGAGGTGCAGTTGTTGTTAGATGATCAAGGAAGAATCGTCGTCGAATCTAACTAAGAATGGGAACGCATTCGAATGAATTGCATGAAAATGAGAGAGAGATGCTTTTTTTTCTTTGTTGTTTGAGATAGTGGAGGAAAAAAGCTGCTGCACCAACAAGCAGCAAGCGAGCAAGTAAAAAAATTGTGCGCACAAACATTCATATTTTTTTTCGTGTTAGCATTAACAAGAAAAAAATCAAAATAAACAATGATTTTTTTATTTTTATTTTTGAGGCAACGACAGCAAGGAAGGAAGGGAGCCTGCGGCTGTGTCGATGATTCCAGACAAACACCACCACCAATAACATTGAAAAAGTCTTGGGTAAAAAAATAAATAGCAGCAACAGCATTCTCATGAACGAAAATAAACAAGAAAAAAAATATAGCAGCAAACAAGCAAGCGATCAAAGAAGTCCTTCGTCGTTGTTTTTGTTTCTGTCATCGTTTGAACGCGGGACACATGCAAAAAAAAAAAAAAAAAAATAGAAGAGTTAAGAGTAAAGTAGTTGGTTTTTTATTTTTCTTGCTGGCAGTCACCCAATAGAAAAACAAAACAAAAAAAATACGTCCGGGAGGCCTTAGAAAAAAAAAGAAGGGGGGTTTTAACAACGACAAAAACAACCAACCAAACAACTAACAACAACGCGAGCGAGAGTCATCTCTAGTCATGAGATGAATAGAGAATGAATGCGAATGCTGTGTTCTACTTTTTTATTTTTATTTTCATTTTTTTTTTGTTAGTTAATACATCATAACTTCTTTGCTCCTGCTTGCTTTCCAAATAAATTCATATATTTTTAAAAATACGCGCAAACAAACGAGAGAAAAAAAAGTGAACATAAAAATATTAAATAAAAAAAGTTAATTTTTTGATATTTTTTTTGCCCATTTTTTTATTTATTTTTGGCTTTTGATTTTCCTAAAAAAAACTCCTAAAAAAAGTCATAAGTTTTCGTTCGCCTTGTTCGGTAAATGAGAACACGCGTTCACGGGACCACCTCGATTGTTTTTTAGAATTTTTGTTTTTTATCTTTAAAAAATATAAAAAAAGCTGTTATTGATGAGCCTCATTTTCTTGTTTATTTCATACTCTTTTTGAGTAATTTCGAACGCCATCGATCTAATCTTTAAAAACATTCTCTTTTTTTTTTAATATTCTTTGCTATCTCCATATTCCAATCTTGCAACAACACAAAAATTGTAAAACGTGAATTAATTAATTTCATAAGTAAAAGTTGATGAAAAATGATGCTTTTGCCTTCTTTTTTTTGTTTTGTTATTATACTTTTTTTGTTTCTTATTGTTTTGCATTCTTTTGTTCAAAAAGAAAAAAGTTTTCTTTCTGATTTATTATTTTCTTATTTTTTTTGCATTAAAAAAAGAAAAAGAATAAAATAGTAATTTTAAAGAGTAATATGTATCAGAAAAAAATATTTAATGGAAAAATCCTTTCTTTTCTTATTTTTTCTTATTGTTTTTTTGTTATTATTTTTTGTTTGGTTTTTCCTTTTTCTTTTTCCCATTCTTTATTCTTTGGGCTTGGCTCGACTTCATTTTTTTCCATGTTTCATTGCGAGGGAGTCTATTATCTAACAATATTATCATTGATAAGCGCCATGGATTGAATAGCTTCAATTATGGCCACCTTTTTATTTTACATTACCCATTAATGTCAATGAAGAAATTCGAGCAGCTTCAATTTTTTTTTTACTTCATTGTTTCTTAGATTATTTGTTTCCTTCGCTCATTATCTTTACTTTTTTCTTTTTAAAAGTTTAACACAATGTTCAAAATTTTCTGTTTTCTCATTTATTTTATTTTTTTGCTGCACTTTTGTGTTTTTTGTTTTTGCTTGCTTTTTGCTTTCCGTTCACTGACAATAGCGACGACGACGACGACAATCACTGAATAACTTTGCTGCAGTTTGTCGAGAAAAAAAGAAAGAACAATTGTATGTTCAAGAAAAAATAGAAACAACAGGAAAGAAAGAAAGAAAAAAGTAAAAAGAAGCTACTAAACGCCACCAAAAAAAATATATATATATTTTTTTAAAGCATGAGCAGCCAGCCTAGCCTAGCAGCAATTACAAAGTTATAAGTATACATGTTCAAGCAAGAAGCTTAGTTTTATGTAATTATTAAAAAAGCAAAAAAAACAAGAGCAGCAAAAATTTAATAAAAAAACAGCAAAAAAACGCGTTCAGTCATAACTTTTTAATTGCTTCGTACTTTTCTTTTTATTTTATTTTTAAAATTTTTTTTATTTGTTTTAAATTTATGTCTATTCTTTTTATTATTTTTTTTTGCTGCTGTTAAGATGGATATTTTTAACACATTTTTTTTCTTCTGAGCTATTTGAAAAGCAAAAAATAGAATTGAAAAAGCTTAATCAAAATTAGGAGAGAAACAGCCGCTATTATTTGTTTTTTCTTTTGTGTTTGGTTCCTTGATTTTTTTCAGTTTTTTTATTTTAGTCTTCTCTCACTTGTGGCCACAAAGAGAAATTTAAATCAACCACAAAAATTTTTTGAATCATTTCCTCTCTTCTTTTTTTTTTTGGTTTCTCCGTGTTCCTAGTTTTCGTAAAGTCACGTTCATAAATATTTTCATGGGTGTGGCGTTCCAAAAAAAAACTAGAGCTGCTTTATTTATATTTTTTATTATTTTTTTATGTCGAGAATTAAATGAATGATTATCTATTTATCTTTCCCTGTTGCAAAAAAAAACAGGGAGTTGATCTTTAATTCAATGATTAATATGTTAACCGTTCTGAATTTTTTGTTTATGAAAAAAAGCAATAAAACTTTCATCATTTAAAAAATACTAAAAACTTTTTAATATATTTAGTATAAAAAAAAAGAAAGAGAGGAGACACGAGAAATGGAAATAGAAACTTGAATGCAATATTTCATTCAACCGGTCGGTCTGGCTCTTTAATAAAAAATTTTTTTGTTAAAAAATTGTTTATGAATAAAAAATGTTTATTTATGAGCAAACAAATTAATCTTAACCTTTTTGGGCAATGTTTTTTTTGAGTAGTTGGTGGTCTAGGCGCATTCCATTCCATATTATCGAACTTTTTAATGAACACTTTTTTTCATAATAATCCATCATCAGATTCATTTTTTGCTTCTTATTTATTTTTCTATTTCTCTGCGAAATTAAAAAAAAAATTATCAAATAATTTTTTCTTTTCTTTTTTTGGTGAAAACCGATCACGACCTTCATTCATTTATTCATTCAAGGCAAGAAAAGAAGGAAGACATCAAAAAAATAAAAAAGCAATTCATTAAAATTCTTAATTCTAAACAAACTTCTTTTTTTTCTTGTCGTCGGTTTTCTTTTTTTCTTTTTTATAGTAAAAAAAAACAGTAACACTTTGAACTTTTACGATTTCCGGAGATTCTATATTTTTCGTTCTTAAATTTTTATCATCCTCGAGAGAGCAGACGATACATTGGAAATTTTGATAATTAAAATAAGATTTATTATATTTTTTCATTATTTCTTTGTTTGTTTTTTCCTTTTCATCGACAACTTTTTTTTATCTTTCCAAAACCCACAGAAGCTAAATCACTTTGAACAAAAAAAAATAGCTATCGGCAATTTTAAAATCAAGGAAAAACTTTTGATCGTTAAAAATTATTTATTTTCTATGTTTTTTAATGCGTTTTTTATTCAAAGCAAAAAAAAAATGAAATAAAAATTCATAACTTTTTTTTATATCTTTTATCTGTTTTTTCAGCAACAACAGCAGCATCGTTCCAATAATAATTCTTCATCAAATAATCATCAGCATCAGCAGCCTTATGCATCAAGTAACGATCGCCAAAATCATATTCAACAACAACAGATGATTGCAGCCGCTACTAATCCAGCGACCATAGCCGCCGCAGCAGCCACAGCAGCAGCAGCAATGCAAAATTTTCATCACAACAATAATTTAAATAATAATTCCAATAATAACCAAAATAATGGTTCATCATGTTCAAGTTGTAGAGAGCTAAAGCGGTGAGTTTTATAAATTTTGTATACTTTTTCTTTTGAAATCTGATTTTCTTGTTAAGAGTCTCAAGAGATTTCTTGTAGCGAACAAATTTATAATTATTATTTTTGCATATTTTTAAAGCTTTTTTTTGCAGAAAAGTTTTTTATGAACTCTTTGAACAGTAATTAACTATAAATCACTCTTTGTTACCTAACATAAATTATTTATTACTAAATTGTATAATTTTTTTTTCGCTTCAAGACTCCCTTGAGATTTTTTTCCGTCCATGAGCATTATAACTTTTTTTTTCAAAGGTGCTCATTAAGCTTTTTTTAATGTTCCATTCTTTAGTGTTTTTCTTTTATTTTTTCAGCATTTTCTGTTATCTTTTTTTTATGCAACGGAATTTTTTTTGCTTTCCCAAAATCACATCACATGATAAAATTTGTGTTCTCAAAACATTAATTTGGAAATATGCCAGAAAAGTTTTTCAACTATTATTTTTTTCATTAAGCTTTGTTCTTTCTTTCCTTCCTTCCTTCTTAAAGCCATTGTTTTGTTGACATTTTTTATTTTACATTTTCTTATCAAATTTTTTCTTTTTTTTGCTTACCCCACTTTTTTTGTGTTGGATAATACCTTTTTCCGTCGTTGCACTAATGACCTCCTAAAATGAAAAATAAAAAAAACTTCGAACGGCCCGAAGTTAACTTTTTATTCTTTTTGATGATGTTCACGCAGACGCCCAAAAAAATAAATTTTTATAAGGTCCATGTCACTTTAATTTTTTTCACCCTTAAATCATCCGATCATTCTCTTTTTTCTTGTTGCTTGAATCGAGTTTATATTTTTTATTTTTTTTTATCGTTCTCGGCTTCCTTTTTTCTTCTTGAACAAAAATATTTATTTGAAAAGAATTTTTCATATTTACCATATATTTTTTACCCGCGTTCAAAGAACAGCCGTCGAACACGGTCGTCGTCGTCGACGGTAAATAAATAAATGGAGCGAACATACATACGTACGTGCAATTTGGGTTTTACTATTTATTAACTTTTTTAGTTTAAAATTTAAAAGTACAAAGTTTTTAAAAAAAGTCTAAGAGTTTTCTTTTTTATATCTTTTCTTATTTTTTGCATTGGCGCTAATTTTTACTTTATCTTTCCTTCCTTTTTTTTTGCAAAAAGTTAACACACAGCTCTAAAAAAGCATATTTTTTTATAAGTGCCTTTATTTTCTTGAGTCTGGGCTTTAGCTTTCTTTATAAGCGTTTTTTTGAACACTTCTCTTCCTTCCTTTTTTTCTATTTATGAAAAAAAAAAAAAGTGAAAATGCAGCAAAAAAAAAACGAACAAAAAATTCAGGCTTTTAAAAGAGAAGCATGCATCCGACCGACCGACCGACCGACGAACGAATGAGGAGTGAAATCTGAAGCTAGCATCCTTTTTTTGCTATTTACGAACAAAAAAAACGTGAGCAGCAGCAATTAGCATTTTGCTTTCATCTCAAATTCCTCTTTTCTTTTTATTTTCGTTATTCCATAGTTCCAAAATGCAACCAACAACGTGAAAAACGAAAGAAAAAAAACTAGGCGGAGTTATAAATGTGTAAACTTTCGAACGGTTTTTTTTGTTCCTATGTTTCAGACAGCAAGCAGCAACCATAGGCCAAAATGCGATTCACGTCTGTCTATGCATGCTTAGAGAATGCATGTTCAATTTCGTAATGCTAAAAAAAATTTATTTTATTTTAGTTCTTTGTTTTATTTATAATATTTTTCCGTAGACGGGTGTTTAACACTTTTCTTAAATGAATGAATGAAATAAAGAAACGCCTTTTTCCTTTTTAGAGGTTGCTCTTCTAAAATAAAAAAATAGGTAAAAAAGCAGCTTTGTTCAATAAAAAAAAGAAAAGCTTTTGCATGCGTTTTTGATTATTTTTTTATTATTTTATTTTTTCTGCAAATTTTTTTTGTTCGTTTTCTTCGTTTTTTTTGGAATAAAAAAATAGTTCTTCAAAAAAAAGAAGAAATTATATTTCCTTATTATTTTTTTGCAATTTTTTTACACGTTTATTTTAATTCATGGAAGTAAAAAAGGGTTTGCAAAAGCAAAAAAAAAAGTAAGAAAAGAGTCGCGTGTTTTTTGACGTTTTTTATTTATTTGATAAATTGGAACACTGACTGATGTATGTTTTTTTTTGAGTAATTAGTTGATGACCGCTTTTTTTTCTTTCTTCATTTTTATTTCAAATGCTCATCATTTTTTTTTTGGGATGGGTGATGATTTTTTTAGAGGAGGTCTCATTATTTCCGTTCCCAATAAAAAAAAATTAAAAATGAATATTTATATTGACTTTTTTGGGCTTGTGTTTGTGTTTGATGTTCACATTATTTAATCGCTTTCATTCTTTTTCTTTTTTTTCTTCAGGAATATTACACTTATATTTTTTTTGAACACAAAAAAACTGTTCTTTTGGTGGTCTCTATTTTTTTAAAAAGTTTTTGTTAAAAAAACTTTTTGCTCTTTTGCATTTTAATTTTCACTTAACTTTTTTTTATGATGTTCCTATAAAAAACCAAAGGATTAACTAAAATCAACTTTTACTTTGGACAATAAAATAATATCATCATTCTCGTTCGAATTTTTTTTAAATATAAAAACCGATTTATT
Source organism: Panagrolaimus kolymaensis (assembly GCA_028622995.1). Taxonomy (NCBI): domain Eukaryota; kingdom Metazoa; phylum Nematoda; class Chromadorea; order Rhabditida; family Panagrolaimidae; genus Panagrolaimus; species Panagrolaimus kolymaensis. The sequence continues at coordinate 803,183 of JAJQJQ010000031.1, forward strand.
TTTTTGGTCGAATTTTTTTTCTATTATTTCTTTTATAATTGTGTTTTATGACTTTGATACTTTAGTCTTTGACTCTCCCATTTAAAGCTTCTGAATGTTAATCATCTTTTTTTTATAAATTCCCTCATTTTTTAGAGAACTCGATCTTCTGAGGCATTTTGTTGCAAAACTAATGGAAAATAAACCAGATTTATTGTGTGCAGCGCCACCATTATTTGGTCTTCTTTCACCTCCTTCACAACACCAACAACACCAACAGCAACACCATCAGCAGCAACAACAACAGCGTTCATCAGCATTAATAAATCCTCAGTCTTTCATAACAACAACGGATAGCCCATTTTCTATTCCGGTCATGCCTAATTGTAAGTTTCTCAAATTTAACTTTGGCAACCAAAATTAACAAAGTTTATTTTTTTAGTGCCAAATCAAATACCTTTACATCAAATTCTTCGACTTTATGCAGCATTAAATTCGCCATCGAATAATAATAATCCAAATAATAATTTGCATATTCCATCTCAACAATCTCAAGTTGAACAACATATTTGGTCCGCAGCGGGCCTTATATCTGGTGGAGTATCATCGGGTGGTGGGCCTGCTGCGGTAGCAGGGGCATCGACAAGCGGTAACAACACAAATAACACGGATCTAGCACAGAATGCTAATTCGGTAGAAAATAATGGTTTGTCACATCATAAATAAAAGCTTTATTTCATTTTTGTTATTTTTTTTAGTGGACACCAAGCCTTCATTTACTGATCATGTCGGTATTGAAGGTAGCGAGACGTCGTCTTCGACATCATCAGCAAATAATCAGGTTTGTTTGGTAAAAATGAAAAAAGTAGTCAACAAATTTTTTGTTTTGTTTAAAAGATTTTTATGCAAATTTTTTTATTATTATTTAGGCAATGATCAGCCCTCGTCATCATCCTCAACATCATGAAACTGATCAACATCATCAAAACATGCCTCAAACAAGTATGAATAATAATTCTTCAAATTCAGCGCTTTCAAATATTTTTAATGGTCAACAACAAAATGGTGGAAATAATAGTAATTTGCCAACATTTGAATCAATTCAACGAACATTATTTCCACATTTTCATCAACAACAAAATTCTTCTATGCCAAATGTGATCTCATCAAATTCATCATCAAATGCCACAGCAACAGCCAATAGTTTTGTAGCAGCATTAAATACAATTGCTCAACAAATGAATGGAGTAGGAAATCATCCTAATTCTCATCATCATCCATCTTTACCTCCAACCATGCAATTACCATTAAATGCTTCAGTTCTTTCAGCAACTTTAGGTGGAGGAAATGTTGGTCGACCAAATTCAAGAATAACTAAAAATAATGGAATTCACAATGCAGTGGAAAGAAATAATATCGGTGGAGGAGGTCCAGTTGAGCGAAGGGTTTGTTAATGGAAAATTTTTTGAAAGAGTTTTTATCGGATTTTTTTATAGAAAGCAAGCACGGATGATTTTGTTAAAAATATTCGACAATGTCAAATGAGCGAAGAGGATATTCGAAAGATTGAAATTCCTGTTCCTGAAGCTTTCGGATATGACCAAAGTAAGCAACTCCCAAATCTTAAAAATAGAAATAAAAAACTTATTTTTTTTCTAGACTTCCGTCCTGCATCCGAAGAACAAATAATTCAACAAATCATGACAAGTAAAAAATATGAAACTATGGATGTGCAAGAAACGATGATACAATTATGTAAAAAATTAGCTGAAAAGCGTGTATTTGGATCTCGATTAATGTCTGAGACAACCGTAGCTGCACCAAATCATTCCAATTATAATAATTTACCTGATAAAGGAATAATTTACATTTTACGTATGCAAATTTTAAAAATCCGAGTTGCATTTAAAAAACATAATTTTTTATAGATGTTTGCAAAAAAGTTCTTGGACCTCGAGTGAAATCCGAAGATGAATTTTGGGAATATTTTCGAGATGCCATGCGGAAATTAGCAGCACGTTGTAGGCGAGTTAGACATGCCAAGAAGATGAGAACAAATAATTTACAAAATCATCATTTTGTTCCACATACCGCCACTAAAAATAATATCAGTAATATCAACAACTCCCACAATAATAGCAATACCATGGTTACTATGGCTCCAAATATTGCATCATCACCATCTATTTTTGCTAGCGCTCAAACTCTCGTGGATGATGAACGTTCAAGAAGTCGATCATCCACAGCAAGCAATCCACCAACGAATACATTATCATTATCAGCGTCACATTTGATTAATTCTTCAATTATTTCATCAAAAAATGATAGTAAAGATAGTAATCAACGGCCATTTACTCCTCTTTCAACTACCACAGCAACTTTGACTCCATCATCGTCTAATATTTCCCCAACTCATCCTGATGGAGCTGCTTCACCAACTTCAACTTAAAAATGTTTCATTTTTGGCAAAAAAATTCATGCGACTGAAGAAATTTATTTTTCATACTTGTTTTTCATTTTTACAAAACTTTTAAGATTTTTTTAAAAATTTTTCTCGCGCAAAATTTAAAATTTTGATATGCTTTCTATCTTTCTTTTTTTTATCTGCTCTAAACTTCCTCCATTTTTTTTCTCGACGGTGTTTAAAATTCTATAACTTTTTTTTCTTTCGGTGAATACGTCTCTTTTTTGAAACCTGTGAGCGTCGTCTACCAACCAACCCTGTTATTTTTTTTTAACAACAGCATCTCGCATCCATGTTATTTGCGACCCCGGTTAACTTTCTACCCGTTCTCTCTCTATATACCTTTAAAAGGGCACACCTCAAAATTTTAAACTTTTAACCAATTTTTTTCTTCAAAAATTAAACTGCAGATGTGTCTTTTTTTTATTTTAAAAAATTTAAATTCCTGCATTATTTTTTTATTTTTACCAAAATCTTATAATTTTTATGGTATTATTTTTTTCTTCCAAGCTTGTTTTGAATCCTATAACCCTCTATCAAAAAAAATGGTAAACCACTTTTTTATATTAATTTTTCCTTTTTAAAATTGTATTGGCCAAACATTCTTTATTCGAAGCAAATATTTTCTTCTTATTATTCATTTATTATTTTTTTTCTATTATTTTTATATCTAATCTAAAATTCAATTGTCTCAGGGAAATCTCTTTTTTTCGTCTCAGGATTTTTATTTTTTCTATCTCAGGGAATTTATTATAAATAATTACTTTTTTATTTTATAAATAGTCAGTAGAGTATTGTATCATCTATCTAATCTAGAAATTTTTTTTAAAGTCATCCATCATCAATCAACAAACAAAGTAAAAAATATTTAGAATTGTGTTAAAAAAAACAAAATAACTCAGGTGTATTTTTTTTCCTAAAAAGAAAAAAATTAAAATGGTAAATTTAAATATATTTGTTTTTTATTATTATTATTCTAATATGCTAATTTCTCAGGGACTAAATTTTTTTATTATATTTTTTTATTAATTAGACTTCTATTTTTTAATTTTTATTATCTATCGTTTCGCTAGAAAAAAAACGCCGCTAAATGCATTGTATCCAAAGGAGTGAAAATTAAAAAAACTTGTCAATTTTTGTTTTTTATGGAATTGTCTTGATTAATAATATTTTTTGAAATTGTATCCCACTCAATTTGCCAGTGAACAAACAACAACTTGAAAGTTTCGAATTTTTTGCAAATTTTTTTTCTTAAAATTATGAATTTTTTTCATGCAAATTTTCTATCTTTTTACAATTTTTTATTGATCAAGACTTTTCTTTAATTTTTCAAAAAAAATTGGCGGCATTAATCGCTTCTTATATTCATGCTTTGGCCAGTATATTGTATTTTTTTTTATTTTTTTTTATTTCTCTCAGCTTATAAACAACCGATTTTTACCTCCTCTTCTTCCATTTTATATTTTATATATATCTTAAAATTCTTTTTGTTGTAATTTTTTGAGTATTTTTAAAAAAATCAATTTACAAAATTATATGTTACTTTATTTATTGTTTTTTATATAAAAAAACATGAAAAGTTAGTAGCATATTTTTGAAAAGATTTTTTTAAAAACACTCAATTTTTTACCCTTTTCGCAAAAATTTTGTTATTATTCACTCTAATCAACAAAACAATGCTAGAGTTCCTCAGGCTACCATATTATATTATAAGTCATTTTACTTTTTTATATAACCGTTTTTACCTCAATATATATATAAATATAAATAAAAAAATAAATTGCTATCGCATTATTTGTGTTTTGAATTAAACAAAAAATTGCATCGAGAAAAAAAACATAAAAGAAAAAACATATACTTATTTTTATTTCTTGGTCAAACAGCTGGAAAGCAAGAAAAGCGGCACTTTGTTATCTAAAAAGAAAGAAAGAAAAATATAAGTTAAAAAAATTAGTTACAACTCGCATTTTTTTTTTCTTTTTTCTTTTTTTTGCCTAAAGGATATTTGTCAACTCAATTCAGTTGTCGCCTGCTTGCTTTACTTTGCCAAATAAATAAAAAGATGAGGGTGCCGATCGAATTTCTCTCAATCACTCAGTAAGTCAAAAGAAAAAGTTGTTGTAAAGCAAAAAAAAAAAAGCAATAAACACAACAAACAGAAAAAATTGTTTAAAAGAGAGAGAAGAACAGAGTTAGCCATCTTTGATTCTTCATTGATCGGTTGATGAAAAACAACTTCTTGCTGCCCGCCGCGGCTTTTTTTTTTTTTTACTTTGTCGTTGTTGCTTAATTTCAAATTATTATTGTTACTTTTGAAATAAAAAAATTAACTTTAATTTTTTTAGTATCCAAAAAGTAAAGAGAAATAAATATAAGAAATTATTATGTCTGCTAGAGTTATTGTTATTCGAAGTTTGTACTTTTTTATTTTTATCTCCTTTGAGTTTTTAAATGGATGGAAAGTTTTTAGATAACAAAGATTATCAACTTCCAGCTCGATATCGAGCTCTATCAAGAACAAGTTTAAGTTTTCAACATGCGACACCGGTAAATAAAAAAAACCATAAAATAATTTAATTATTTCTAATAACTTTTTTATTTCTTTTTAAGAACCCTCGATCGATTGTTGAAGATCATGAGCTTGCATATCCATTAAAAAGCAGATTTTTTACGGCCAGAGGTAAATAATAAAATATAAAAACCATTATCTTTAAAAAATTCTTATTTTTTGTTTTATGGATTCTTTTATATTATAGAAAAGCGTCATACTATTCCTGAATTTACTTCCCGATTAGATGATCAATGGCATCATCATGACGATAATATAACTTTGAGAATTGGATTTAAAGGCAATCCAGAGCCTATTGTTACATGGTAAGTTTTATTTTTTTTGAAGAAGAAGATTATTGGAATTAAATAAAAAATTCTTACTTTTTTCTTGCAGGTTTAAAGATCAAGTTCCATTAGTTTCTACAATGAGAATTATGATTCATGTCAGCGAAACTTCGAGTGAAGTAAGTTTTTTTTTAAATTCTCTTCGAGACTAAAAGCTCAAAAATCACCATGTTTTTTTAGCTTGTAATTATGGATGCCCAAAAACTCGATTCTGGTTTCTACACCTGTAGAATTGAAAACCCAATGGGTGTTCGAGATACCAATTGCCAAGTTTATATTGGAGATAATGGACGTCTCAAATGCAATGGAAAAAAAACTCTGATAGCTAACTCTCGACTTTACCGTTCAACTTTGTATAATCAAAATTCATATTATTCTAGGTATTTATAAAAACTTAAGAATTTTTTAAACAACTGTTTTTTTTCCATTATCTATCGCCTCAAAAAAATTTAAACTTACTCGGCAAAATGCTTATTTAGAAAAACATATCAAATTACTCTCATTTTTTCAAAAATATTTTTATTTTTCATTGTTCCTATTTTTTCTTGCATTCTCTCTGCCTTTGTTTTTTTTCTCGCAAATTTACAGTTAAGCAAAAATATGAAGAAACAACAAAAAAAATAGCAGTCAGCAAGCTTTTGTCGTCGTCGTCAAAAAATTGATAAAAATCTTTCATGTTAAAATGCTCAAATCACACCATTGTTATGTATTTGAATCCTCGTGAGAAAGTATCCATTTTTTTTTATTCCTTCGCCATTGACGATCATTGACGCCGACGCTAATGCCGCGGAATTTTTTTTTGTGGTCCAAAACAAAATCAAAAAAAGAATATGAAACAATTTTTTTTAGTATCAACCAAAGCCAATTTGATAATAATAAAAATAATAAAAATTTAAATTTCTTTTATTTTCTCACAAAATATAAATTTTTTCGGGAACGAGACAATATAACTTTTTTCTTTCTCAAAACAAGGATTAAAAATGGACAAAAAAAAAAAAACAAAGGAAAAAGGAAACAATCGAAACAAACAAAAAAATTGACAAAAAATTTTGCTTTTTTATTTTCTTATTGAATCATCAAATTATTATTATTTGAATTATTTGCTGCAGCGACGACGGCCATTTCCGTTGATTTTTCACTTTTGCAACTGGATGCCGATGATGAATCAACGACAAAATTATCCAAGCTTAAAGTTTTTTGTAAAAATATTGGTTTATCATTGTCATTTTCTGCGGCGACGGCGGCAGCTTTTCGTCGTTTGCATCGAAGTAAATTGCGTTCCTTAACTTTATATTCCAAAGTTGAATGAGGCACACCATAAAAGCTACCCGCTCGATGAACCGACATTTCACCTTTTCGAACTGATAACACCGCTTTTTCCAATGCGCCTTTTTCATATTTTCTAAAAACTTTTGGGATCAGTTTCTTTCTAAAAAAGATACAGTAACCATTTTTTTTTTGCTTACCTATATTGACCCCTCTTAGGTCTGGCGCCGCCGCTTGCAGATGATCGCTTTTCCATTTCATCACTTGAATTTTCGGTGGTTGGTGAAATACTTGTATCTTTACTGCCACTGCCATTATTTCCATTTCCATTATGATTTTCATTAATAAGTTGTTTATCAACATATTGTTTAAATAAATCCGAAAATGTATTCATGGTCGAGGTTGTTGTTGTTGTTGAAGATGGATTGAGCGAAGGTAAATGTGAAAGTAAGGATGTAGACCCGAATGAAAGAGATGAAGGTGAATCAATGGTTATTGTTGTTGTTGGAAGCAAAGCTGATGGAAATAATGAGGAGGCACTATCAGGCGTTAATTTTTCAAGTAATAATTTGGGAGTTGATTTCATTTCAGATGAAAGAGAACTAAAATAGAGGGAATTAAATTTTTTTTGTTGGAAAGAATGATTTATTAAAAATAAAAAAATTTATAGAGCATTTTCATCAAAAACTTTAAAAAAAATATATAAAGTTTCTAAAAATGCAAATGGATACGATTGGAATTTTGCGGTTAGAATTAAAGTTTGTAAAAAAGAGTTTCAGTTTTGAAATTAAAAGATTTTCCAAAAAATCTAATTTTTTAAACTTTAATTAAAGTTTGTTTTTGATCAATAAAAATATTCTTGAGCCATTATCTAATCTTTTTATAAAAAATTGCTTTATTAATTTTAAGAATTTTTGGATAATTGTTTTTTTGGAACATCGATAGTAAAAAAATTTTTACTCCCTTTTTATAAGTTTTTATTTTTAAAAGTCTTTTATTTTTATTGATTTAAAGAGAACTTACTTTTCAGCTTTTTTAGGTCGTTTTCTTCTCAATTCTCCATTAGTTTCATCAATGCTTTCTAATTTATAAATTTTATTTCTTAATGTTGATCTTGGAATACCATATACCACTGAAGCTCGTCGAGTGCCCAATCTTCCACTAAGAATTTCCTAAAACAAACAACCATTATTTCTTATTCCCAAATCTTTTATTTTTGAAAGAAAAAAAGTGTAAAAACTTACTGTAACCGCATCATTTAAAGCTTGTTGAGTGTAACTTCGCTTTGATAATCTATTTGCAGTTTCAATTAATTCGGGTGAACTGGATCTAAAAAATAGAATCAAAATAAAATAATGAAAAACAGAAAAGAAAAAGAAAAGATTCGACCTTTGGTTTTAGTGGCAAATTTGCATAATTTTGTTAGTTTTGTTGGCCGAAATAAAATTTCATTAAAAAAAATTAACCAAAAACAAAAAACTTTGCCGTTACCAAATTATTTTAAGAAAAACTAAAAACGTACTTGTCATTCAAGTCCATGACTGCTGAAGCTGCATTTGAGCCTGGACCGCCGACATCTTCATCATTAATATTTTTTACTGATGCTATTCCTTTTTTACCCTTTTTTGCACTTAAATCCAATGGCATTTCATCATTATTCTCCAATTTCAAATATACATTCGCTGCTTTAGTTTTGCCAGCTTTTTTGGGAGGATCTTTTAAAATAAATGGACGAATTTGATTTTGATTTTGTTGGTGATTATGAAGTTGCTGATAAAATTGTTGTTGAGCACTTAGCATCGAAGCAGCAGCCGCGGAAGCTGGGTGATTAAGTTGAGGTAAAATATTTTGAAAATTTGATGCTCCATTTCCTCCTCCTCTCAAAAAATACGACATCATATTCATATTTAACATTTGATTTTGCCATTCAGACATATATCTTTGCATAGCTTCAGCTAAAAAAACAAAACACGAAAAATAAAAATTTATTTTGTCAAAGAATTTATTTGTTCGTAGTTTTTAAATTTTTTTTGTTATGATAAAAAACATACCATCAAATTGTGGGCGTGTGGGATTATGATTTTGTGATTGTTGTTGCTGTTGTTGTAAGTGGGAATATATTCGATCCACAGCAAACGGAAGTGAAGAAGACGAAGAAGAATTATGATTGTTGTTAAATGATTGTTGGTGGGGTTGATGCAAGGATGATGATGGCCATGGTGGAAACATTGCATTTGGCACTTAAAAAATAATGTTTTTAATGAAATTAGAAAGCCAAAAGAATTTTTTTAAAGAATCAGATCTCCTTCAGAATTTGTATGAAAAAAGTTTCAATGTGAGAATGGTTTCTCAGGGGTTCGTTTTTTCGACTTTGAAAAATTATGAAAAAACAAAAAAATTTGCTAAATTCATGACAAATTTAATTTTTTTCTTTAAATTAAAAATTCTTTGAAAAAATTTTGCTTTCTCGAAAGCAATAGCTTAAGATAATAAACACTTACTTGATGCAAGATATGGATTAAGAAAAGCTCCAAAATCGTTGAAATTCTGCGCAGGCAAAGATGACGACGGCTTGGATTTGGATTTTTCTGAAGCAATGGAAGCAGCGGCAGTGGAAGTGGAAGTTGATGGCTTCGAAACTTTATCAAAAACAAATCGATTGGAATTTGATTTGGAATCGCTCTTTTTCTTTATTGAACGTTTTGTTATTGGGGGAACAGGTAGTTCTGGAGCTGCTCTATCAGTATCAATGGATACACTAATTTGCTGAAATTAAAAAAATTCTTATTTATCGGTTGCTTAAATTTAAACAAAATTTGTTACCTCTCCAGATACGCCAACTCGAGAACCGTCACACCAATTACACTTTTCTTTGGGTTTCCAATCTTGAGCAACTTTAGATAATTCTAAAAAATAAAAGAAAAATTTAATAATAGACGATTGGCTACTGTCAAAAAAATTTCCTTCTCCCACTTTTAGTTGTCCAAAAAACACACTACTTTTTGGACGTAGTTTTTTTTTTGACGTTAAAATTTTGCTAAAAGCCACGACGAAAAAATAGAAAAGAAAAAGACGGATGGATGGACAAAAGTGGCAGAGGACCGCCCGCATTAAAAAAATAGAATAGGAAACGGTGGTGCAAGAACAACCAACGACGCCAGCGAAAAAGATGCTCTCTTCTTCACTTTAAAAAATGAAATGTTTTAAAAGCTAACTTTCGTGTTCGTGGATAAATATTTTTTTGATAAAAAAAAACTTTAAAAAAATAATAAAAACAAAATTGGTCCTGCCTCTTTTTTTGTTGTTGTCCCTACTATTTTTTTATTTATGACTAAAAAACTTCCACCACCACCAACGAAAGAAAGAAAAAAAGAAAGAAACACAGCCATGAAAAACAGAACAAAAAAAATATAAGCAAGCACACGAGTTTTTTTTTGTTTCTTTCTATTCTTTTCTTTTGCTGGGCCTTTTTCTTACTGTAATTCAAAAAACAATAGAACAAAAAAATATATGGAAGGAATGAAAGAAGAAAGAGAGTCGGCTGCTGCTTTAGACGTAATCAAAAAAAAAATAGCGGCGGTATTGGCAAGGAAAAATAAATGAAAAAGCGTGAAATTAATTTTATTTTTTGAAAGAAGCATTTATTTATTTTTTTTGATTTCTTAAAAATTATAAAAATTATATTTATTTTTTGACGGTGGTTTGTATGATTTTGTAAATGTATGTATTTTTGGTACAAATTTTCTTTCATTTCGTTTCATTTTTTCTTCAAACTAAGAATAAATAACAATGCAGAAATACGAAAAAAAAATTTTATCTTTCTTTTTTACTTTCTGAAGATTAAAAGTGATTACGAAAAATTAATCACTACCAACAAAAACAAGACACGAAGAAATAAAAAAAGTACCAAAAATCCAAAAATCTATTTTCCGTTGTTATAAATTTTTTTTTAATTTCATAAAACGACAAAAAGATAAAAAGCTTTTTTAAGAAGCATAAAGAAGCATATTTGCAATTTCGAAAAAAACAAAGGCCAAAAGTATAAACACAAAAGAAAAAAAATAAAGAAGATAATCGGTGCATTAACTTTTTTTTATCAAATCCAACAACCATTCATATTTTGTTTTTTTCAAAATGAATATACTGTATATTTCTTCCGCCCTTGGGAAATGAAAATTAAGAAAATGGGAAAATCTTTAATTAGAAAAAATATAAGTTTTTAAGAAATTTAAACCCCAAAAAATGATTTAAAAAAGGGTGAAAGGAAAAGGCACGTAGAAGTAAAAAAGTTATTTGGCGGTAAAAGTTAGTCATTAAAGGCACAAAAAATTGAAAGAAAAAAAGAAAGCATTCTGGTCATTGAAAGCTTTTATTCTTAAAAATCTGAATCAAAAACTAACATATAAAGGGAAAAAGGTATCAGAAAAATATGTTTGTTTTTGACTAAAATTTTAGGCTGAAGTACTAAAAAATGTTGCTGCTACTTTATTTTGAAGACAACTCGCTTTCAAACCGATTTTCCTTGTTTGAAACTTATTTTCTTTGCTTTTCTCCCAAACCTATTTTTCTGCTGTCTATTTTAGTGATAGAACAAGTTAAAAAAAAAAGAAGCCAAAACATTACTACGCTGGGAACCCCAAACATATTCATTCAATATTGCTTTTTGCGGTAAAAAAAATTAGGTAGGAACCGAAAAAAATGAAAGAGAAAAATGATAAAATCAAAACATTTGTATTTGTGAACCCAAAACATTATTTCGATATCGATGCGTCAAAATTTGGTTTAAAAAAAAGCCGAAATAAATAAATAAAAAAAAAGGTTTAGAAAAGCGAAAAAAATATTCGAGTAAAAAATAAAAATTTTTTTATCGGTTATACAAAATCAAAATCCATATGGCTCGATATTTCTCTTCTTTTTAATTTCAAAAAAAGACTTGGCTTTTTTGAGTAATAAAAATAAAGCATTAATTGTTAACCGCCGCCACTACTCTCTCAAAGTTAAAAAAGAAAGAAGAAGCGGTGTTCTGATGATCTGTCACCGATTAGCTTTTAATAATAAAAAAAGTAAGAAATTTTTTATGATGGGAAGAAGAAGTAAATAAATTTATTACTTTACTTTTTTTTGATCAGAAAAAAGCGACAAATTTATTTATTATTCGTTTTGGTTTTTTAGATTCTCTCGATTTTTGTCATTGAATTGAAAATAGCATTTATTTCCTTATTTCCGCAAAAAAAATGCTTGTATGTTTACAAAACATTTATTTTTCAGCAATAAATACTCCCAACAAAAACCCAAAATAAAAAACATACCTTTAACCGCTACATTGAACTTTGCAACTTTTTTAGGTCCTTGTAAATGAAGAGTAATTTGCTCGAGACCTGAAAAAAAAATAAGAAGTATAAACAATTAAAGTAAAACAAAAACAATGACATTCGGGAGTTGGAGAAAATAAAAAAATAAAAACAAGAGTATTGGAGTTTGCTGTTTCAAAAAATGCCAAAACAACATTTTTTTCATTTTTCTATTTTTATTTTTCGATCTCACTCTCTTTCGCCAAAGTAAGAAAAATTATGCAAAAAAAAATGTGTATCGAAGACAGAACGATGACTGAGTCTATGGCGCCAATGTGTTGACATCTCGAGAGTCATTGAGACGCGCGCGAGAAGCAAGCAAGAAAACTTCTAAAACAAAACAAAAAAACTTTCTTGAATTTCTTTTTCCCTCTTTTGCACGTTTGCTTTTTCGTTGCTTCCAATAAATATTATTAGCCTAAATTTATTTAAAAAAAACATTTTTCAGTTTCTGTTTCTTTATTTTATTTTTTGCTGCTTTTTCAATTTTTTTTAATAATCATTAAAAAATTAAAGCAAAAAAGATGTTTCTGAAACGCATGGAAAACTACGAAAAAAATCGTAGAAAAAAATGATTCATTAAATTTTTTTTTGGAGCGAGAATACTGTATCAATGGAGTCAGTGTAAAGCAAGCGATTTGAAAAGATAAGCAAATGTTGATCATCGCAGCTTGTTTTAGATTACTGTAGCCGCAGCTAAAAAGCATTCCTTCATATTTTCGCATTTTTGATTCTGTGTGAACTTTTACACTTTTTTCTTCTTTCCCAAAAGGCACTTTAAAACATTTTTTTTACAAACTACAAAATAAAATATTTTCTTCTAATTTTTGTGCTCATTTTTAAAAAAATTTGTGTCATCCAAAAATAAAAAAGCACAAATTATTTTTTAACACCCGAATGCGCAACCAATTTATTAAGGAAATATCATATAGTGGCATTTTAATTTTTTGGTTGCTTATTTGGTTGCCGCTTCTTTTTCCTTTTTTCTTAATTTTGCTACTTCCTTTCATGAACTAAAATTATTTTAGCTTTTTTTGGTTTTTACACTTTTCTTTTTTCTTCTTCCTTCTTAAATTTAGTATTTATTTTTATTTTTGTGTTTAAATATTTTTTGCTACTCAAAAATATAAAATATAAATTTTTTGACTTAATCAGGAAAGCGGCAGCAACAACGAACTAAGTAGCAAAATAAGAAGGAGGGATAATGAAAACCCAAAGATTTTGTCGTTGGCCCTTTAGGTCATCAACAACAAAGTCATTAAAAGCGGATTTTAACCCGAAAAAATATTTTTAAAAATATAAAAATAACGGATGTCTCTCTTTTTTTATGAGAGAGTTATTTAGTTAGTTAATTTTCATTTCCTCGGCAACCATCCATTCAACCACAAAATAAAAAGTATTTTGTGGGTGCCTTCCAAAATTAACAGTAAAATGTATTAAAAAATAAAAAATAAAGAAGTCATCAAGTCAAAAAGCCAAAGAATCGGTTTATATGTTTTATCTTTTTGGTTTTACTGATTTATGAATTAATGATTTAAAAAAAGCAAAAAGTGCGTATGAATGTACAAAGTGGGTATAAATTAGAAATACTTAAGAGGATAACAATGCTATAATCGAAAGGGTATTAGAAGGAGAAAGAAGAAGGTGTCAATAAGACTAAGCTACCCAAAAATTCAAAAATCTCCAACAACAAAAAAGGAAAGATAAAACTCTCAAAAAAGCTTGGATTTAAATGTTTTCTCTTTCTTTTTTTTGGTTGGCGCGTAAATGCTTGCTTGCGTTTATTAATTCTATATATTTTACTTTTGAAAAGCCCTTCTTTTCTTTTAATAATTTTTTTTTTGGCAAATTTGCCACAGGCTTCTCTCCTTTTTTAATGTCAACTGATTCCACTTTTTTTAGTTTTAGTTTTTAGGGTGTAAGAAGATTTAAAATTAAAGTGGTGTCGGAATTCAGGAGAAGAAGGATTTAAATAAAAAAAGGAAGGATGAAAATTTTTCATTTTAACATTTGCTCTCTGTCGTCTTTCAACACTTTGCTTCCACAAAAAAAAGTGTTTCTTTTAGAAAATAAAAAAAGTATGATAATTGGGAAAAGCAACCAAAAAGGGCCATCAACGAATGAGGCCAGCCACAGAAGAAAAAAAAAGTGTGTCGGAAATGCAGAATAAGCAAGCAAAAAGGAAGGGTGCAAATTTTTAAGAAGTTTTTCTTCGTTTAATAAGGCCAATTAAAAATACATAGCGAGAGAGACGACATGTCTTTCATTTTCACAAAGTCATGTATCCAAAAAACTTTGAATTTCTGAATTTTTATTTTTCGGCGTGTGAAGAAGCTTCTTTTGGCAATTTTGCAACGAAAAATATAATAGGAAGGAAAATGAAAAAAGCAAAGCAGGGAAAGGCTAAGGATGTATGAGTGTGATTTTTTATTATTATTTATTCTCGAGTCTCATCTCTGCTCTTAATTCTCGGCTCTAAAGCTTGAGTAATTTTCGGCACTGCACTGAGCTCCTTTTTAGTTTCTATCTTCTAAATCCATTCGCTTGAGAATATTTAATTGCACAAGCGTGAAATATAAATTTGCTCAACCTCAAAAAAGTGAAAGAACTTACACCAAAAATTTAAAAAAATTTAAATTAAGAAGCAACATAATTTTCGAAAAAATAGTTACAATTTTTTTTTCTAAAAAGAAGATCGAGAAAAAACAAAGACAAAATTATGAAAGATAACCGGATAAAATTCAACCATTCATACGGTAACATTTTTTGACGACCACAAAAAAATATTATTGCAAAAAAAAAAAAAACTGTTTTTCTGTCAAAACAAAAAAAGCGAAAAAAAACAAAAGCAATAATAACCGTTAAGAAACAACAAAACAAAAAAAAGAGAGACGAAGAATCTTCGGCATATTTTTTTAAACTAATAACTAAAAGCATTTTTGTGTTTTTTTAATATTGCTTTGGAAATCAAGACAAAAAAAATATATTGTCTAAGTGGTTTTTGTTGCAATTCGAAGGAGAAAAAAATAGATGGAAATCATCAACGAATCGAATGTTTGCTTCTTTTTTTCACAAAAAAAAAACGATTGAAAATAGACAGGGAAGAAGCATACGGTAGACATTCACCAAAGTAGCATGCCAAAGGAATGAGACACCAAATTGCAAAAAAAAAAAAAGAAGAAAGAAACGAATGAAAAAACTTTTTATTGAGTAACAAAAACCAAATGTTTTTGCTTCTCCTCTCATTTTTGTTTTCTTGCTTTTTCTCCTGTAAATTAAGTGCTTTTATTTGATTTGATTTAATTTTGGTTAAAGGTGTTCGCTCGCTTTTTTCCTTGGAGGGTTGGCAAAAAAAAACTGTGCTTTGCTTTCTATTTTTCTTCTTTTTTTAATAAAGTTTTTAGTTTTCATTAAATTTGTTTTATGAAATGAAATACAAATTTTATTTATTATTTTTCTTGTGTTTATTAACAAAAAAAGGTTGACTAATGCCTTTCTTTCATTTTTCTTGGCTCATTTTATTTTTCGGAAATAAATAAAAAGAAAAAAGTAAAAGTAAAAAATATTTTTTGGGCACTTGTGGTGGCTTTAAATTAAACCTTTAACAAAAAAAATTTTTGAAGGACAGAGAAGAGCGACGACAAATTTTTATTTCCTGCGTTAGCATGGCAACACTTTTTTTCACTGTTTTAAATAATTAGATACATACTCACTTTTTTTTGGGGTAGGAAGCAATAGTAATAAACTAACAAAAAAATAAAACTTTTCTAAGTATAAAAAAATAAACGATGGTAAATAAATAAATGAGTGACTCTTAAGTCAAAAAAGTAGTGTAACGAATTAAAAATGAAAAAAAAAATTGGGTAAAATTTGAATTCAGAGCAAAAAAAATTAAAATAAAAGCACCTGTTTTTAAAAAAGATCTAATTTAAATTTATTTTTTTAATTTTATTGGATTATTTGTAGCTTATTTTTTAAAATAATTAATAACCTATAAAAAAATAAATAAACAAAAAAAAGTAAACATACCTATTAAATTAAGAAGATTTCGGCCCATTTTAGTCATATCTCGATATCGAATTCGTCTTTCGCTGACACATTTTGCATCACATTTATACATAGCTTTTTTGGCCGTCACAGATGTACCACTTCAGAGAAAAATACCGTATGGAAATGGAACAACAAAAAAAGACACTCTTTTTTTCGTCTTCCTTCAAATGGCCCAGAATTGGCTTTTTGGCAATTTGATTGGCTGTTGTTGGCCAAAGTAAAAAAAAATACTCAATACACACTCTGCTGCTTTTGCTGTTGTTGCCACACTTTTCAGAGGCGTGTGTTGCCTAAAAAACAAAAAAGCATTAAACTTAGTATGTAAAACCTAAATGAAAAAAAAGAGGAGTAGAAAGTTAATTTAAACACAAAAAATTATTTTAAAAAAATTTTTGTTGAAAAAAAGAAGCGACGAGAGATGCTTCTCTTCTCATGAAATTTATTTTTTATTTTTTGCGACAACAACATTGGCTGTTTTAGTTTGGAGGAGTTACATAGAGGAAGAAAGAGGACCCCTTCTTGCTCAGCGCCACATTTGATGGTGGGCCACAAGTAGAAGCAGTAGTCGTAGAAGAAGAAGAGAAGAAATAAAAGAGGGCTTGTTGCTGTTGCTTCTTGTGCCTCCGGGCGACGAATTAAAAATAAAATAAAAAATAAAACGCGCTCCCGAGAAAAAAATATAAAAAAGCCGTAAGCATTGGAATTTATTTTTTTTTCTTGCGCAACTTTTCAAAAAAATAAAAAATATAAAGCAACCATGGATTTGGTTCCAAAAAAACATGACTATAAAGAAAAAAAGTCAAGTGGCAATGGCAAGACACTCATTTTTTCTGGAAGGCGAAAAATAAAAAGTTCTCCAATTTAAATTTAAAAAACAAAAAAAGTTTTTGAGTATAGTTAAAATTACAATTTTCACGAAAAAAAGAAGAAGCAAAAAGTCAAAAGATTATTAAAGCCTTTTTGAATTTTTTTTTAATTAACGTTAGAAAAGAAAATATCAAAATAAGCTCTAACCTCAAATTTGCTAATTAAAATTAAACAAGTAAAGAAAAAGCTGACTTTTAATTTTTTTTCTGACAAAAACTTTTCTTTTTTTTATACACAAATATAAAAAATTGGTCATTAAAAAAAGAGCCCATGTGGATGGATATAAGTTGAAAAGGTAAAAAAGAAATAAAAAAAGTTGTATTTCAAAAAATTGTCATTTTAGCCCTAACCTTAAAAAACCTTCAAAAAAGCAAATTTGTTAAGAAAAAATTAATATCCCGAAAAAAATGATTTTTATAATTACCATGAATATGGTATTATTAAGCTAAACTTTTGATAAAAAAAAATACAAATATTTAATTCTCTTGGCTTAGCAAATCTTTATTTTACACATATATAAGTGCAAAGCAGTCATAACCCGCTTTAATGCGAATAAAAACATTTGATAAAGAATGAGCTTAGAAATTTTAACTTATCTCCTATAAATTTTTTTTAGCCCATTTTATTTTTAAAATTGTTTAAAGTATTTATATTATATACGGTGGGGGGTTTTTTGATTATAGAAAAATAAATGAGTAAAATATGGTTGGAATTTTTTGAACATTGATTCTCGTCATGATCCGATGCAAAAGGCGTAAATATATTTTTAAAGGCCCCATTTTCGCTTCGGGCAAAATCATTTTCACCCCGCTCTTAAACCATGGCACCTTTCATGATTTAATCGTAAATGTGTAAGTTTTTTATCAAAAAATGAATTTGTTAAAATATACATTTTTTTTTAAATTTTGGCTGTTTCACTATTTATTAGCACTCAAAATAATGAAATTGGGATAGAACAATTACCAACAACAAGAATTAATAATTGCATTGATAATTTAAATGTTTATAAAAGGAATACTGATTTGGTAAGTAAAAACTTATTTCGATTCAAAATAAAAACTCTGGAGTTACAACAAACTTTTTGAAAAGATGTTAAAAATTTGGTTTAAAAAGTTCAAACTTTTTTTTCTTTCTTTCTTCCATTCAAGACTCCAAGAATCACATTTTCAATTCCTAATTTGTTGCGTTGATGACTAATTTTTACTTTTTTTCCCTGCGAACCTTGGTTTTTAAAAGATTGGTTAGAAAATGTAAATTTATGTTTTTAATTGACGGACTTTGCTGAATTTCGACATTTTCTGATACTTGTTTGTTGTTCACAACAAAAATTTTATTTCGAGAAGGACCGTTTTCTGAATTCTTGGTGTCTTTTTTTTTTAGATTCTTTTGTGGTCTAAAATATAATAATTTTTTACAAAATATTTTCAAGTTTTAATATTCAAATTTCTCCTGGGTTTTATAACATAGTAGACATGCATCAATATTTTCCTTCGGAGTATTATATTTTATTTTTACTTTATTTTTTTTTGTTATTTTATTCAAAAGATGTTTTCCTTTTTGTTTGTTTCTTTCTTAATTAAACATTTGTCTGAACCGACAAGGCTTTCTATCTATCTGATCTTTTGCCCTTTCTTATTTTGGTTTGTAAAAGGATATTTTCTTAAACTTTCCATTTTTATTTCTTTCTTAAAAATGATGACTAAAAATATCCGTTTTTGGTGCTCGCCTTTAACGAGCTTTCTTTGTTTCATTTTTTTTGCTTTCCCAAAATCAAAAACTTTTCAACGTTTTTGAAATCGGCGGTATTCGCACCTGGCAACACCTTTTTTTCCAAATTCTTATTTGGATGATTCTGCTAAAGAACTAAAGTCTGTGGCTCCTCCCCAAACTTTGCATTTGGAAGCACACTCTATTTGGCTACTGGCTACTGCCAACTATCGTTTCTCGCGCGACATACTTAAGCTGATCTGGTTCAGTGCAATTTGATCAGTTTTGACATCAGTGTCTCGCTCGCGTTCTTCCAATCATTCGTTGTTGTTTATTTTTTGATGCAATATCTTACCCAAAACTTTCTTTCTTTTTTTAGAAATATATATTGTAAATCTTTTCTCCTTAAATTTAATAAATTTATCTTAGTAACCTTTCTCTGGTTTTTATTTTTTTTAAAACTTTTGTAAATTTTTTTTGTAGCTTTTATTTTAAATTTTCGTTTTTTCCTTATTTTCGGCCTCATTCATTTTTGTATTGTAAATTAGCTATTATTTTGTTTATTATAAATTTTTATGAGTCTTTATTATTTCGAGGATAAAAACGATGAAAAATCTTATCTAACCTTATAAAATTTACTACTCAAAAATATGAAAATAAGGGTGGGTGTTTAGGATGAAAGCGTACATATACTAAATTTAATTACTTAAAAACTTTCCCATTATTTAGTACATTTCTGCTTGGCACTGATAATTCCGCAATTTGTAGCGTAGTAACTTTTATAGGCTTTTTTGTTTTTTCTTCTCAAATCAAACTAAGACAGCTCGGAATGATCAATTCTTAAATAATTTATTTATAAAGATTTTCTCTTATCTTTTTTTAGAGGACATTTTTTATCGTATTTACATACCATTTAGTACATGAAAATTTACAAAATGTTGTACTAAAAAAGGGTTATCGTATTCCTTCGTTTAAAATCTAGGTATATAACAAAAAAATATTAACAATGTTTTTGTTAATTCGCAATTTTTCTTTTCGGCTACATATGTTTTGTTTTTACTAATACTTTTATATTTTGATACGGGCAATAATTTTGTGTTCCTGGTTTTAGAAAATGGAGAATTGTTTTATAAAACATATGGGGAATGCCAAAGCAGTAAAAACCTTAAACCAAAGCAATCCTCAACCACGGCCACACCGAGATCCGTTTAGTGCGCGTTTTTCATGGCAATGCCAACTTTTACTACCTAAAACGGGTAGCGACGAACTTTTTACGAGAACTACAATTTTATCAGGTTTGCACATTTATAAGATTTATAAAAAAATTTAATTGAATTTAGGTGAGGCCCACAGCTGCAAATTACAGCTTGAAAATTTAAAACCAATACATTTGTGTGATATGAAAGTTCGAATGGTACATCATGGACGATATTTGGTTTGTCAAGCTAGTGTAATGCCGCTTCCAATAATTGGTGTTAATACATTAATTGAAGATTTAAATGGTAAATATTAAATTTTTCGATTCATAATCGTAAAAAAAATTTTTTAATTTTCAGGCGATGTAGAAGAATTATCGTTATATAATTTTTCTTACAAACTTGATAATCTTGAATGGTTGAAACCGGGGACAATATTAATAATTAAAGAACCTTGGCTTCGATATGGCTCACATGGTAAAACTCCATCAATCCGAATTGATTCCCCCTCAGATGTCATTTTTATTGATCCCACTGATTTCGAACTTTTAAAGAAAATTGGCGCTACGCAATGGTATGTCTTAAATTAATGCAACTAATAACCTGCTTAATCATAGCGGAGAAGAAATTGACAAAAAAAAAAGTTAGCCGGTTTAAATATTTTGTTTTTTCAACAAAATTTAATATTGTTTGCACCTAAGCTGTCGAATTTTCGAAATTCCTCGAATATCGTATTCAAATATTTGGATCAAATATTCGAAAAATAAATGTTTCAAAACGTAAAAAGTAAACCTTTTTAATACGTTTTTGAGTATATTTAAACATTTAAACTCATTTGGATTATAAAAAACAAAGGATTTATACAGTATTTATTCGAAAATATTAGAAAATTATTCAAAATTTTAAAATGTCGAATTATTAATATTCCATTTGATTCGAATAATCGAATTCGAGTCAAATTCGAGTCGATTATTCGACAACTCTGGTTTGCAAAAATATAAAGATAATATTTATCTTAAAAACCGTGTGAAATAGATTTTTTTAACCCATTCCAAATTTTTTAATTAAGAGTTAACTAAAAAAATTTTTTAAAAAAATTTAAAAGCTGCACGATGCGTTTAGTTATTTGTACTCCGCCTATGGTTCATTTTGAAAACGCAGTGATAAATAAATATTTTTTAGGCATGTAGCAATGAGTAAGGATACGGTAGTAATTCAAAAAATGGCTAATGATTGCTTTACAAAAGAAGATTTTAATGGCGCATTAATGTTGTATGATCGAGCTCTTCGCTACAATCCTGAACCTGCAGTTTTATATTTGAATAAATCATTAATTTGTTTACGAACTGGTGCTTTTTATTTGGCATATAACGTTGCAAAACTTGCATTGGATAAAGGTGGTGATCCTGAAAAGGCTATTTACAGGTTTTTTTCTTATTAATTTATAGATTTAGCATTTCTCAAAATTGTAATCATTATAGAATGGGAATGGCTGCTTATGGAATGCATCAATGGGAAAAAGCTGCTATACACTTTGCTGATGTTTGTAAAAAATTTCCATGCAATACTTCTGCGAATGACCAGCTTAAACGAGCAATGGCCCGGTGCAACGAACAAATAACTGGAAATTTTGATTTTAAATCAATGTATTTAGAATCGAAAAAAGAAAAACCTGATATTGATGTTTCGGATTATATTGGACCTATCGAAATTTCAAATATTTCCGGAAAAGGTTGGTTTCGGTCCCCAAGTTTAACTTTGTAAACTATGTCCCTAAATTATGGCACACTTCAATTTTCATTCACAACTTTTTGATAAAGGCTGTTTGTTATCAGTGGATGAAAATTGAGGAGGTCTAAAGTTTTTGGAATACATGTTAGTTATCGTAAATTTAATTTAGGCCGAGGTATCATAGCATCCAAAGATATTCAACGAGGGACTTTGCTTGCTGTTTCTAAAGCATTTGCATCGGGTTATAGCAAAGATTATCCAGGTATTGTAACGGCAATAAATTTAATTCGGAATGAGAGCGATGGTGCTGCAGAAATGTTGCAAGTTATACGAGCAATAGAAAATTTACAAAAAAATCCACAAAGATCAAAAGAGGTATACGATTTGTATGCTGGAGATTCAAGAAAAGAAGAAATTCCTGAAGGTTTGTTTGAAAAGTTATTATAGCTTAATACGTTTTCATATTTAAGGGATTATTGATGCTGCGCTGATTCAACAAATTAGCTCGCTTAATCGATTTGCTTCCGATAAAATTGGATCTGATGATTGTCATTTATTTATTCTTCCATCATATTTTAACCATTCATGCATTGGTATTTTTTAACTTACTAAAAGGAGGAGCAGATGAAGCTGCTGAGCTTTTTTCTAATTTTTTCTAACATGCCAAAAACTCAAAATCACAAAACTTTCGCTTTTTTTTTTTGCAACATGTCATTACCCCAATAAGGCACTAACTACCCCGACTAGACATAACTCCAAGAAGGTGAATGAGCTTAGCCTAAACCGAGAGCTAAAACACTAAGACTGAACCTAAGAATAAAGTTGTAACTAAGTTTAAGCCTAAACCCAATCTCAATCAGGTGGTATATTTTGTCGGGGTAGTGTCTTGTCGGGGTAATGGCGCCGTGCCGTTTTTTTTCATTGACATGTCGAAAGTCATCGTCTTTTTTGCTTCGAGAAAACTACAATTTTGTTGCATCATTCAAAATTAAATCTAGCAAATACCCATATTTTTCGAAACATCATTACCTTCAAGTTTTTAGCAAATGCTTACCGAAGTTTTTATGGAGATGTTATGGTTATTCATGCAGCCACAAATATTAAAAAAGGCGACGAAATATTTCTTTCCTACATTTCACCTTTGAAAGAATTCTCTGAACGCACAACGAAATTGACAGGTTGGAAATTTGCCTGCCAATGCAAACTTTGTAAATCTGATGCAAAGGACCCAAACTGCAAAAAACGAAGTCAAATCTTGGAAGAATTTAGTCAATATGCTCGAACAAACAAAAATGTTCCCAAAAATGTAATTGATAAAGGTGAAAAACTTTTAGAAAAGGTAATCAATCATCACTGATATACTGTACTTATTTATTGATTAAACTTTTTTTAGATGCGCCAAAGTTATGGTAATAGAAATGATTTTAAAATAAATTTAATTCAAATGCTAAATTTATTAGCTCCAATGTATTACATCATGGGTAATGTAACAAAGAGTATCAAATATTTAGAAGAAATTATTATTTTAATGGGTGATGAACTCCTTTATGTTTTTGATATAGCAGAAACTACATTATCTCTTGCACATAGCTATTTTTCAAATGGAGATTTTTTCAAAGGTCAAGAAGCCATTCGAAAAGCATTTGTACTTAGCTTATGCACTGATATGGAACATTTCGAAATGCTTTATCCGGAAATGGCTAAAACTATGAAAGGTTTAAATCTTCGTTGAAATAAAATCAGAAGAATGAAATTCGTTTTTTAAATCCTTCTTTGTATTTTAGCTCTTTAATTTTATTTTTGTATTGAACGGTTTTTTGCCATGTAAACGACAAAAAATTATTATTCCGATTTTTGTAATTTTTCTTAAAACTTTGTAATCAAATTGTTTGAGTGCAAAATTAATTGATACCATAAATTTATTTTAAAAATTACAAATAAAGTCACATAACTTTGTTGGTTTAATGCAACAAAAAAATGGAAATCCAATTTTGTCATCTTGTAATTCGTAAACGCTACAATATTAACGAACAAATGAATAACCAAGAATAGAAGGATCATCACCAACTGCAAGTCAAAATATACATACACCCATCATCATTTTTATGGAATAATTGCTTTTTGAAAGGAACTTTATTTTTTTTAAAAGTAATTATTTCTTTACATTAAATGAAATTTATGAATGTTTTTTTATTTAAGATCCCAAGCATTAATCTTAGAAACGCTCCAAAGTGATTCCAGCTTCGGCACCAGGTCCTTGATTGAAACTCATTCACTTTAAAGAAATCTAAATAAATGGATGTTTTGGAAGAAAAATACTAAAAAGAAGAAAAAGAAAAACGTCTAAGAAACGCCGTCATCTTATTTTTTTTATTTGTTTTACATAACAACTGAATTTGAAGTCTTGGTTACAATTTTCTCATCTTCTCTTTTTTTCTGGTTTTTGAAATTTCTTGTTTTTGATATTATTTTCTAAAAAAATTTTGCTATTTATTTTTAAGATTGTTTAAAATGCCTCAACTTACAATTTATTCAAATCCCGCTGAAATCCAATATTTTCCGATTCCTGAAAATATTATTTTTTACATGGCAAAAAATCCAAAATCTTTTGAACTTTATGAAAAACTTTTAAAAACTTGCAAATATTTTTATTTGAAGGCTCAAATTATTCCTCTGAGAGATACGTGTCTTATTTCCATTAACCATATTTTGAGAATTATAAATAAGCAGAAATATCCAACATATTCCCAATTAAAAATGAATGATTTACGTGGAAAAATTTGGTTTAAAGGTAGCTTACATTTATATTCAAAAATAAAAAAATCCAACAATGCATTATCATTATTTTTGCCTAAAATATATCGAAGTGATTTAACGGAATTAGTATTACTCAATCAAACTTTGACATTGAATGAATTTAATTTTTTTATTGATTCCAATAAAATCACAACTTTCGTGTTGGATCATTCGTTAATTTATGATAGTAATGAAGCTATTTTACCAATTGAAAAATTGATTGAAAAACTTCCAAATCTTTTACTTTTGGATATCAATTTTTCCGAAGAAAATGGATTTCATTTAATTACATCAGAAACAGCTAAAAATCTGGTTGTAATTCCTCAAATTAATAATATAATTAAATTTCGATTATATAACACTCCAGAAACTTTTGAATTTGAGACATTTATGGAAGGTTTAAAGGTAAATAAAAAATTGATTATATATTTTGTATTCAAAACTTATAAACTTATTTCAGAAACCTCATAAACCAATTTGTTTTTTTTTCTTTGCTGAAAATATATCAAATAATTTCAAAAATCGGTTACAAAATTATATCAATAATTTACTGGCAATTGGCTTAAAAACTCAAAATCGCCCTCCATTAATTAATTTTCCTGGAATGAATCGTGAAACTGATATAGCTTTAAAAAAACTTCAATATGCATATATTCATCGATCTCAACGTCAACGTTGTAATACACTAAAAAGAAAATTCATTCATTTTTTTGTTATTGTTTGTTTTGCTTTTCTCCTTTTTTATATGTTTTATGATCATCCATTGTTAATCGCTTTCTTAACCATTTTCTTCAGCCATTAATTACATTTATTTATGCAACTCTAATATTTGTATGTCCAAAAAAATCATAATTTTATTTATATTTTCTTCAATTTCAGAAGATATGTATTCAAATTCCTTGGATAATCGCGTGAAATAAAAAAAATTAAAATCTTCCTTTTAAATTCGTATTTTTCTATGTTTTTTTAAAATTTTAAATTATTCAAATAAAAAGGATTCTCTTAAAAAATTTGTTTTCAATAAAACTTTAATTTTAAATGAAATAAAAAAAGATTGCATGATTGTTTTATAATCATTTTTGATGATAACTCTAGTGTAAAAAAAATTGACAAAAAATTATGAAATAAAATTTTTAGAAACTTTTTGAGAGAATTTCACAAATTTTTATTGTTTTGATGCCCACATTCTAAAGGATGCAAACAACTAAATAATAAAATGTAAGAAACCTATCTCGGGTATATATCATTTTTTACTTATAAATGTTTCGCCAAGCGTAAACAAATTTTTTAAAATTATCTTTGAATAAAAGCCTTTCTTTTATCTACGCATTTATTAAATTCTTATTCTATTAATAAACTTAAATTTGGAAGTTAATACTTTTAATCTCTTGTTACTTCTATTTCTGCTTGAAAGAATATTTTAATTATTACCTCTTATTTTAGTTTCATTTGTTTGTTTATTCTTTCGTTTTCTTCAACCTTGGTTGAATGAACGATTTTTTATTCTTTTGAACTTCAAAAAAAAACTAAAGGGAAAAAATAGGTAAAATAGGTGACTTAGCCACCAATGAAAAGAAGAAGAAGAAAATATCTTTGAAAAAAAGGCACAATTGTCTAAAGTCGAAGTAATCTTTGCCTTTTAAAATAATTTTTACTGCTTTTTTTATAAAAATTTATCTCTTCAAATTATTCTGTCGTAACTAATTTTTATTTTTTTTTAATTCAAAACATAAATAAAAAAAGTTTTTATGAGAAAAAATAAGCGGTCGTTTTATTATTTATCCCATGACCACTGCAGACAGACGACATGCGCTTCTTTTTACTCATTGCTCATGAAAAATGATCCATGTTTTTATTCTTGTTTATTCATTCGGTCAAAGTCAAAAAGCAAAAATTCATAATTGTGCGCCCACCATTTTTGGGGTTTTCACATTTATGATTCCTTTTTTTCTTTTTTCCTATTTTTCCTCGAGTGTTCTCCCATCGGTTTTTCTTTCTCTTTCCCCCTTTTTTTATTTTTTACTTGTCGTCGTCGTCCGCAAATTTGTTAGTCATTCGTCATTCTTTTTTTTGGCTAATTCACTTTCTTCCGCTTTTTTTTATTTCATGAAACTAAAGCGTGCAGCGGCCAGCCGCCCGTTTCAACCCTGTTATTTTATGCAGCATTCAAAATCACACCTTTTTTTCGTTTTTTTTTACTCATTTTTAAGTAGTTTTCTCCATGGTTTTTTTCCCTCGATGGTTGGGTAGCAGCGACAATTGAGAGAAAAGAAAAGATTATTTTGTAAGCTTACTTGCTTGCATATTTTTTTCGCGCACGCATTATATTGTTTGTTTGTGTTGTTTGTGAATGAGGGTTTCAGCAAAATTGCTTCCTTATTCCTTTTTTTCTTCTTCTCAAATTGTTGACGCTTTTCGATTTTTTTTTTCTACGATTTTTTTGACGATTTTGAGTAATATTAAGGCTGTCGTTGCTGATACCGGTGTTCTTTTTTCCTAAAAAATCATTTCATCCAGAAAATCGTCGTCACTTTTTTTATAATTTTAGATTTTTTATTTTTTAATATATAAAATGTGAATAATTATTTGAAATAAAAAAACATTTTTTTTCATTGCTATTCAGTCAGTCAACCACCCAACCTCCGCATAGACATAAATATTATTATTTTCCATTGTTTTTTGTTGACACTACTCACGCAAAAGTCAGTTATTTTTATTTTACATCTCTCTTTTTTACATTTTTCCTTTTTCTATGTTTGGTCGCTATTTATTTTTTTCGCGGAGGAAAAAAACAACTATGCTAACAATCAACCAACCATATTTGTATATATCTATGCACATCTCAAAAAGGAAGAAAAAAGAAAAAAAATTAACCTTTTCGATTCGAATTTCATCCTTCCTTATTTTTTGACGCGTTTTTTTCTTTCCAATCTAATTTTTAGATATTTTCTTTTTTCTTTTTTCGCTTCTCTTTTTATTTTTTTTACCAGCCTATTTATTATTAGTGAAATAAAAAGTAAACATTAGAAAATCTCTCAAAAAATCTCTCTCATTTTTTTTACATCCAACTACCACCACTTCCTGAACCCTACCTTTTTTCATTTTTTTTTCAGGTCGGTTGTTGTCAAATTTTTAGTGGTGTTTGTAAGCTTTTAAATTTTCTTCAGTATTTAGTAGTTACTTTTAGTATTTTGTTTCCTCTCTTTCTTCTCAATGGAATTGCTGGTGTCGGTTTTTTTTCTTCTTCATTTGTTTGATTTTGGCTTACATAACTTTTTTTATTTGAAAGCTTTTTTTGCTTCCTCTAATTTTTCGTTTTACAAGCTGATTTTTTTTGGTTTGTTTTTGGATGGTTTTTATTTTCTGAATTTATCCTCCAAAGGAAAAAATTTCACGCGTATTAATTTTTTTTGTTTTCAAAAATCAATTTATTTCCATATTTGTCGAATTTCTTTTTTCGTTTTGATTGAATTTTTTTGACCAAACGAATGAATAATAATAATTTTTTATTAGTTTTATTTTTTCATCTTTTTTTTATTGCAGCAGCATCGCCAGCTTTTTTCGTATTATTTACGTATACGAAAGCTGAAAAAAAACGCAACACAAAAGATGAATGCTCTTTCACGCGTGGTTTCTGATTTGACACAGAAAAAAGGTGGTTCACGTAAACTTAAATATGAAACAACATCAGGATGGGATGAAGAAGATATAAATCCTATGGCTTTTTGTTCACCATTTCATGATCCTGTTTTGCAACAGCAACAACACCAATCAAGTTTAAATTTTGCATCATCTTTATCCAATAATAAAGGTGAAAATGAGTCAGCGACAACGACGATGACACATCAGCCGCAAAACAGACATCAACAAGGGAGAAAAGCAGACGACGATAAAAATTTAAAAACACCAACAAAGGATATACCTGTTTTGGAAAAAGGTAGTCTCAATTTGAATGAACTTGATTATGATATGAGATTTCTTAAAAAACCTAATCCTCCATTAAAAAGGGTAAGCAAAATTATTAATTTGTTTTTTTTTTCATCAAAAAGAATTTAATAAAAAAATTTTTTTGTTTCAATAAATTTATTTTTGCAGATGTCTGCTGCATTTCGACAACATTTTTCAACAGATTTTTTACGTTCTAAAAGTTTACAAAAACTCAATAATAAAGATGAAGAGGACCCCAAAAATCAAAGCCAAGCAAATGGAGCAACAGCAATGGATGGATTTGAAGATGGTGGCTGTAAACATACAACATCGTTGGGAAAATTTAAGCAGCAAGTAAGTTTCAATTTTTTTTTCTCTGATCTCTTGCGGAATTTTATTTTATTTACAAAAAATTTGAGAACAAAAATTTAAAAAACCAAAAACGTGTTTGCTTTTATTTGTTTATTTTAAATGTTTTTTTTATTTATTTTTGCAGGCTCGAATCATCGATGTTCATGTTAATTATCTCAATGGATCAAGAAAAAATACGGATAATAAAAATTTATTAAAACACGATGAAATGGATTCCGATTAATTATTATAATTATTTTAAAAAACATTTATTTTTTGTTCTTTTCCCCCCGGTTTTTTTGGACGCGAAAAACGCGTCATTGACGACGAAAAGAAAAAAGTATTCACTGTTTTTAGCGTTTTTGATTTTGTTTATAAAAAGGTGTATCCGAAAAAAGGGTTTAGTTAGTTTGTTTTTTCTTGTTTTCTTATAATATTAAACATACTTGTAACGGCTAAATATTATAATTTTTCTTTCTCAAAATTATTTAAATTTTGTATTTTATAAAGCGAAGATTTCTTAAACTTTCTTCATTATTAAATATTGGAAAAACAAGAAATTAAAAAAATGAAAATTGTTTAAACTCAATTTTAATTGATTTTATAAGCATAAAAAGAGTCAAATGAAAATAAAAAATTACCAAAAGCTCTTGTTAAAATCTGGTTTAAATGGATTTAAACTCGTGGCTCAAAGTGCACTAAAAAAGTGAAATGTTTTGATCAAAAATCGAATAATCATGAAACATTGTTATTGTGATAGAAATTTCAATAAAAAATTTATTTATATTTGTAATATTTATGTTTTTTATTAAATTTATTTTTTGTTAATAACATGGCAGAAAATGAATATTAATAAAAAAATAAAATTAAGTTGCTAATTATTTATTTACTGGGTTCATTTGATTGAATAATATCGATTTTAGGGGATAATTTAGAGGAAGATTGCTTCTTGGATTTCTTTGAACTTTTACACAATCCACAACATCGCGTTCTAACTGTTTCAGGAGATTCCAAATTTTTTGCTGCTTTTTCATTCCCGGTAGTTGTTACCTGAATATTTTC
This sequence comes from Panagrolaimus kolymaensis, assembly GCA_028622995.1. Classification (NCBI taxonomy): domain Eukaryota; kingdom Metazoa; phylum Nematoda; class Chromadorea; order Rhabditida; family Panagrolaimidae; genus Panagrolaimus; species Panagrolaimus kolymaensis. The sequence goes on from JAJQJQ010000031.1 coordinate 832,825, forward strand.
TTCATTTGGGTCTATTCGATACATTGTGGCAGCTCGATACGATTCCGTTCTGCCATCCTAAAAATTTAAATAAATTTAGAATATTGAAACAAAGAAAAAAATAACTAAAACAATACCAATTTTTTGTCCATAACAAATAATTTTAAAAAATCCAATAAAAAGAATATTTAAAAAAAAGCCGAAAGAATCTTTTACACTCTAACTTTTTTGTCTTCTTCTTATTTTCTTATAGCATGCATCTATCTAATACTCGGAGGCCAATATAGAGGCATTGCATTGAATTTCGATTTTTTTAAAGCTTGCAAAGACAATGGCAGAGAAAAATGAAGGCAGAAAAGATGGGAGACAGAAAGTGCCAAAAAGTAAGCTTCATGCCTTTTGAGGACGACATGTTTAAATAGCATCAAAGAAGACAAAAAAGAAAGAAGAAAAAAGTAATGTATCTATCCCACGGGTATTTATTGAACACAAAAAAGCTTCTTTAAAAAAGAAAAATAAGAAGAAGAAAAACATTCGTCATCAATCAGTTTTAAGTTTATGAATGAAAAATTGGTTAAGCATTTTGTGGAAAATAAAAAAAAATGAAAGGAAAGTGCGGCACTAAAAAAATGGAAAATTTAAGAAAAAGGTAGTTAAATTTTTATATAAAATTATAATGAATTTTTTAAACTATTAAAATGTGGCAAATAATTTGTCAATATAATTTTCATTTTTGACAAATTTTTTCCAATTTTTATTTGGCTAATGTTTTATATTTTTTAAATTCTTTATTTATTTTGAAGTTGAAATACTTCGACGCTTAAATCTATGTTAACTTCTTTTTCGATTTTGTTTTGTTTAAGATTGTTTAGAGTTATAAAAAAAAGTATTTATTTATGAAATTATAATATCGGTGCAATTTAAACCAATTTAAACCAATTTAATGAGTAAATAAATATATAAATGGATTTTGCATAAATATTTTTTTTGTTGAATGCATTTTCCTTGAAATTCACGCTTTGGTATATTTTCAATATTGTTTCAAACTGAGCAATGTGGTGTACTGAAAAGATTACAATAATTTACATTCTTATGCATTTTAAATGTTTTATTTATTTGACTCACCTCAGTTGGAGATAAAAGTGTTTGAATGCTTGAAAGATCCACGGCTTCTTTTAAGGCTGTTTCATAATCATCCTTAGCTTTTTGGGCTCCTTTAAAATCGAGTTTATTAATGAATTTGTTTCGTTGCTCCATTAATTTTTTTAATCGATTGTTGACTTTTCGCAACCAAATTAGGACATGTTGCAATTCAGCAGCTTCAGAATATCTGCAAAAAAAAATAAATTTTAAACTTTTATTTAAGTTTGGTTTTTAGTTACTTACCTCTCTTCCCACACATTTTGATTTACTTTAACAGCTATAATTCGCATAGTTGCATCTAATTGAGCTAATTTTTTTGAAAAAGGACTTTTGCTTTGACGCGTTGGATCGACTGACTTGGAACGCCTAAACCATATGACCTTTTATTTAACAACTTTTTATACTTTAAAATGTTTTTTTTAAGAAAAGAAACAAACTTACTTTTGCCCAGTTGTTGGCTTTTCTAATGTATGAAACTTTGGGTTGTAAATGGATGGGTCTGCAACTTCTCCAGTTGAAACAAAAAATCTTGATGAACGTTTTTGACTTTTTAAAACTGAAAACTTTTAATTTTATAAATCAATTTTTTTTTTGCGTAATAGGTATTTATAATCCTAAAATTATTTTCGCAGCGTGGCTTCTGCCATAAGTTATGACAATTTTTTCCTTTATTATTTTTTGCTGATTTTTGGATTTAAAATTTTCGATAACTTACTTTCACAAATATCACAATTCTCTTCGGTGCAATACTCCAAATGTGGCGTAATTTTTCGTTGAGGAATATTATTCTCTTCTCGTCGTGAAGCTGCGGCTGCTGATGCTGACGATGGAGTTGGTGATCTCTCATATCTTCCTGAAGGCGTTGGAGAACGTCCTCTGGAAGGTGTTGGCGATCGATTAAATTCCCTTCCATTTTCATCTGAAGGCATTCGAGGCGATGGAGTGCTTGCTGGGGATTGAGCAATGGGTGATAAAGAAGTTGAGCGTCGATAACCATTCATTGAATTTGGAACATTTAATCGATTTCGATTTTCCATAGAAAATGGCTGATAAATAGGTTCATCCTCATCTTCATCGCTACTTAACGGAATAATATTTTTCTTTATTTTTCTTGACGCCATTTTTTTTTTGAATGCTGCCACTCACTTCCAAGTTTGAAATGAATCTAAAAATAAAGAAAAATTTATTTAAAAAATCTAAGATTCTAATTGCCAGGTTTAAAAAACAAAAAGAACAAAAACAAAGGCGATATATTTTCAAGTCAAAGATTAAAAAAAATAACTTTAGCCCACTTGAAGTCGACTACTTTCACCAACGTATTTTTTCTTTATACTAAAAAACATTTAAAAAAATGAATTCTTAAACTCTCTTGAATTTTTTTTTCGTAGTAAAATATATTTCACCAAAAATATGGGGGCAATAAATATTCTTAGGCAAAACCGAAATAAAATCAAAAAAACAAAAGGTCAGACAAACAATATTCTTTTTTTTTTTCCACCTTTTTAGTTTTTTTTATTATTGTTTAACCATCATGAGCTCTTCTTCTTGGAGATTCCCCTTCTCGTATCCCAGCGACAGTTGTTTTGGTTGTAACGCAAAATGCCAGTGTAGGCATTTTGGATAGGAAGAAAAAAAGAAAATGAATTATTACCCCCATAATTCCATAACTCCATAATATAATCATCTAACAACATACAGCTCTTTTTTATACATAAAAAGAAAACGAATACGTTCGTTCCTTCGTCATCAGAACACAATTTTTTTTGGTTATTCGCTACGTCACACTTCAATTCAAAAAATGCAAGAGAAATTCATATAATTAACATAAAACTAATTTTAGCAAAAATGTCAGCATTTTTAATTTTTAAAAATTAAAATAATTTAATATTTTTGATTGAATTTCCTTAAAAATTACGATTAGGATATGGAAACAAAAAAATACAATTCAAAAAAATTTATTTATTATAAAAACATATTTTTATTGATTAATTAAAAATTTTCCAAAATAAATATACAAAAGCATTTTTGAATTTCATTTTTTTAGTTTACACAAACAAAGAAGCTAAAAAGTTGTGTTTTATGAGTTCGTTCAAACTTTTACCAGATGTCTTGAAAAAATTTTTTGTCGATGACGTTAAGTTGCCGTGATCTATGACGTTCTTAAAAAATTTTTGCATTCAGTATAGTCGTCATTCCCAAAACATAAAAAATATAAATATTTATAATTCTTTTTTTAAAAAAATATGCTCGACTTTTAATGTTCAAAGAGATTTTGTTAATGAAAGATTTCGATGCCAAAAATATTGGTTTAATGTAAGTTTTTGGATTCATAAAAAATGGTTGAGAAGCAAAAAAGTTTTTCTAAAAAAAAATTAAACTTCCTTCAAAATTGGATTTTTTCGAATATCCAAAAAATTTTTATATAAATAATTTATAAATATTTCAATTTAGGGACCTTTTTTAATTTTTGGCTCTTTTTTTTTGCGAAAGCCTCTTTGATGAGAAACTTTTTATTATTTTGTTTTGTTTTTATTGCCTGCTTCTTTGACACATGGATTGATTGATTGAAGTATACGGAAGTTAGCTACTCTGCGCAAAATACATTCTCGTAAAATGTAATTGAATTTTTCCTATCCTTTTTTCTTCTTTTTTTATCGTTGTTACTTTTTAATTTAAAGTTTTAGAATAAAAAAAGCTTTAACAAAAAGCAAAACAAAAACATGCAACGCTCATAATCGGTAGCTTCAGAAAGTTTATGCAAATTTTCTATAATTCTTCTAAAAATTAATTTTATATTAATTTTTTTACTTTAAAAGCTTTGTTTTTCTTGAAAATTTCATATATCGACTGTCGTCTTTCTTTTTTTTCATATCGCCATGTAAAAAGAAGCATAAACTTATGTCAAATTAATGCCTTTCAAAAAGAAAGAAAAAAGAATAGAAAAGGAATTTAGCGGCTGTTTGAACGAACGGCGGCAGACAGACAACAGCAGCAGAGTTAGTAATTCATTTATTTTAAGCAAAACTTTTTAAAAAAAAATGAGGGCTTTCATTTTCTTCGACGGACTGACTTTCTCAAACGACTAACCATCCTCATCAAAATAATTTTACTTTTCTTGAGCCAAAAATTATGTTTCATTCATAATTTTTTGTTTTAGATTTTTGTCGCAAGATTCCTCAATTTTACAAAAGCCTTTTGAACCTTTAAAGTTTTTTTTCATGAATTTTTCCATTTTTATCTCTCCCTGAAAAAAAAAATGTTCCATCAATTCTTATTCTTCTTTTGCCTCTCGTTTACCATTTAAAAAAAAAAAAGACACGCAACAACAATATTGTCACTTTCTTTCAAATATATCTTATCTTTTTTTCTTTTATTTTCTTTGTTTCCTACGACATTTTGACAAAAAAAAAGATTTACGGGATACCCATTTTAAAAAGATAAAAAAAACTTAGTTTTTTTTTCTTCTTATAGGTGACGCGACGTCCGACGTCAAAAAAGTTTTAACTTTCTTTTTTTTCTTTATCTCCGAAACTTGATAGATCGCTGCCAAAGATTTTTATGCAAAAGTGCTTTACTTTCTTTGAAAATCGCAATATTTTTTTCAGAAGCTTGGGCACCGATCTCCAGGGGCTTGGCTTTTTTCACAAATCCTTTTTTTGTTTTGTTTTGTCTTTCCAATTGCCATTTTTTAGGATAGCTGTGTTGCTTCCTTGATTCCTATATTTTAACCCATGGGTATTTTACTTTAATCTTCTTTTTTTTTAAATTTTTTTCAGTCAAGACAAGTTTTTCTCTCTGAAACAAAGTTTTTACAAATCAATCCAACTTTTTAGCGTCAAAAATATTTTATGCAAAAAGTTCCTTTCTTTTTTCTTTTTTTGCTAAAGTTTAAAACTTTTTACTTTCTTTGCAACCAAAAAGCGTGTCTTTATTAATTCTGCAAAAATTGGATGTTGTTGGTATATTTATGTTTCTACATATTTCTTGCATGTTATGCATCGTTTAAAATATCCTCCTTTCTTTCTATTTTTAAAAGTCTTCCATCCTTTAAAAAAAACTAATGATTCTGCTCTAACTTTAACCTTTGCTTCTAACTTTTGCCATCCAACTTTTTCATCAAAAAACTTTTCACTTTTTTATTTTCTATTCTATTTTTTCCATCGTCTAACTTTTCAAAAAAAAATGTTGTAAAAAGTATCGTTAATAAAACCCAAAAAAAAGTGTCACGGCAAATTTGTCAATGCCATCCATGTTTGAAAAACAACAACAACAGCAAGCAAGAAGCAGCAGGAGCACAAAAGCCTGAGTTTTTTATTCTTCCTTCAACATTGTGAAAAAAAAAGAATAAAAATAAAAAAGAATAAAAAAAAGCAATTGCAAACGCGCGCATTCTTTTTTATTTTTGCCCCTATTTTTTTTCTTCTCAAAAAGTTTAGTTTTTTTTTTGTTATGTTTGTGCCGTCGTTTTTCGTTTATGAGTGATGCGAAAAAGTGGTGCCGCTTTTTAGTTTCTTCTGCTTCTCAATACTTTTTTTCTTCCTCTATTCTTCATATATACATACTTCGTTTGTTCGTGAAAGAAAAGAAAGAAGCAAAGTGGCATCGTCGTTGTTGTTGCTTCTATTATATTTCCGAAAAAATATGTATAGAAAAAAGTGGAGAGTTTTCGTTTTTGTTTTTGTTGTTGTTTCAGAGAGGTCTCACATCAACTCTCTGTCGTCTCACTTTTTATCTTTGGTAAATTATACTTCTGTCAAGAAATTGCAAAGAAAAAACAAGGATAAAAATAAAACTTTTTGTTTCTTTTGTTTCATATTTTCCAGGTTTATTATACCTAAAACATAAAGGAAGAAAAGTCATTTTTATATTTTGTTTTAAAATAAATATTTACAAATTTTCGTGTTAAAACTTAAATATGCAGAAATCTTGCTGAATGTTATTTTTTTTTTGAACCATAATTATTAAATTTTAATTTTGCCCTGCTACAGTGTTTTGTATTAGGCTTTCATAACTATTATAAGATTCTCTCCATAAATAATATTGTAGCCTTATTTATTTACTATCGAAACTTTTAGCCTTTTTTTCAAATTATTTATTGTTTATTTTATTCCATCTTTCTTTTCTTTCTTTTTTTATATTATTCCATAAAAAGCTTGAAAGCATTGATCTAAAATTCATTCGTAGCCATATTTCTTTCATATTTCTTTTTTGACAGCTTCCGATTATGCTGTCAAGATTTTTTGGTTGTTTTTGGAATAATTTTTTTTGTTTCATCAAAGTCGTCTGGCTTTTATTTTCTTTTTCGATGAAATAGGAAATACTTTTCATATAAAAAAGTATTTGGTTTTTTTGAAAGGTCTAACGCCAAAATTTAAGTTATTCCAGAAACTCATCTGCTCAGGATTTTTTTACTTTTAGGTCTTGAATGGAAAGTTTATGTTTTTTTTAGGGTTGACCTCCCCCCCCCGCGGGGACGGGGACTCCCCGTTTCCCCGTCCCCGTTCCCCGTCCCCTTCCACGTCCCCGAAAAAATTTCTCCCCGTTTTTCTCCCCGCCTCCCCGTCCCCGAAGGATTTTCTCCCCGAAAAAAAAATTGCAGTGAAAAACATACAAGAAAAAATTTTTTTTACCTTATTAATTAATAAAAAATTTTTTATTACTCCCCGTCTCCCCGTCCCCGAACAAAATCCTCCCCGTTTTTCTCCCCGTCTCCCCGTCCCCGAAAAATTTCCTCCCCGAACGACTCCCCGTTCCCCGGTTTTTTTGAAAAACGGGGGGGGAGGGCAACCCTAGTTTTTTTACTTTTGAAACGAAATTTTTTTTCTATTTTTTCGATTTTTTCTGGCATGACTTGGTACAACTAAGACATTTTAGACTTACTATAGTCCTTGTTTTTTTAATAAATAAAAGAAAAAAACCAAAACTCCAACCAAGAACCACGAACCAAAGAAAGGAGGAAAGAAAAAAAGTTATTATTCTTAAAAAGTAACAACAACAACAACGGCGCCGACGACGACATGCGTCTGCGGTGGCTTACTTATTTTTTTTTTGAATATTCTAAAATTCTATATGAATTTTATTTTTTTCTCCTTTCCATTTTTCTAACATGTCCGAAAATAAAAATATTATAAAAAAACTTTTTTAATATCAAAACTTTCATGTCTCTCTTTTTTTTAAGAACTCCTTTTTCTTTCGAAGCTTAATAATTCAAAGCATTCAAAAACAAGAGACATATAAAAACTTTATATTTTTATTTCTATTTTTTCCTTTAAAAAAAAACCAAGGAAAATGAGGCAGTAGCGAGCATTGTTTCTGACTTGGATGCTAAAAGTAAGAAAGGAAAAAAATAATTTGCCTTTTCATTGAAGCTTGCTTTTCTTCTGCCTGAATTTGAATGGCAGAAAACAAAACTAAAACTAAAGCCAAGTTTTTCGTTCTTCGCTTAAAAAAAATATATAATTTTTTTCCTTGCATTTTTCAATGACACTCATGTCGCGCAAAGTTTTGTTGTCGTCGTTGTCTGTCATCAATGCCGCCATTTTTAAAACAAAAAAAAACTTTTATTGAACCAAAAAAAAATAATTGAAAACCCTTTTTTATTTTAAATTTTTTTACTTTTGTGGGTAAAGCTTTAGTAGCAGCAACAACAATGCAGCTAATTGTTGCCTAAAAACTTTTTATTTATTGTGTTTGTTAGGTCTTTCAAAAGTAGCAACAGCAACCTTAATTTAATTCAATTTAATTTTTTTTTTGCAGCGACACTAAACTAAAGTTAATTATATTTTTTCTTTTTCTTATTTCGTTCGTCGTTTCTGCGCGGGCAGGAAGGAGGAAAACTTGAGTTTAAAGTTGGGAACATTTTTATGCTAATTTTCTTGTTCCCTTTTTTTTTTTTGCGCAGAAGGAAATCCTGGCACGAGCATTTTTTTCCTTGTACATACGGTAATTTGTTTCTAAGAATTTAGTCGGGTTAGTGCCCTTGCACGAAACTTTAGTTATTTTAATTTTTTAGTTTTCACTTTTTCAACCTAAAAATTTTATTTTTATTTATTTAATCTCAACTATCAATGACACAGTATTATTATTCTTCCTAACTTTTACTTTCTTACTTTCTTTCTTTTTCTGACTTTAGTAATTTACTATTTTTTTTTATTATCCTTGAGAGAAAAAAAGTATTTTTTTATTTTCTGTGCCAACAAAAACATTTTTTTTCTTTCTTTCTTTGATGAGGAAGATGATGATGACGAAAGGTAACACGATCCGAGATAAACCTGATGAAAAGCAATATAGTCGTCTATCGTCGTCGTGTGTTTGCTCGCTTTCTTTTTTAGTCTTAGTCGTCTTACATTAGAAATAAATATATAAATTTCGACTGCCTTAAGAATGGCCAGGACCAAGGGCAAGAGCATGTGTTTGTTGCAAGAAAAACAAAAAACTTTCTTGCAGAAAAAAAGGAGAGGAGTGAAAACAATATGTTTGTTTGGTCTCTTTTTCATTGGGCAAATGAGATCAAGCTGACGTTATTTTTAAGACAAAAAAGTCCAGTCGTCTCAACAAAAACGTCAGAAAACTTTCTTTCTTGCCGCGGCTTTTATAAATTCACTTTTATTTTAATTTTCAAGAATAAAATTAAAAATATTGAATTTATTTAAAAAGCTTTGAAATTTTTTGAATTATTTTTCAAACTCTTTTTTGCAATTGCAAACCGAAGCTTTTTTTTTCGCAGCTTCTTGAACATCTCTCTTTCATGCTTGAATAATTTTTGATAGAAAAATCCTTCAACAAAAAAAAGAATAAAAAAAAGGCTTTGTTACAACTATTTTTTTTCTCTTTTCTTTTCCATGGATAAAAAATATATTAAAAAAGTGCCAGTTAAAGGTTTCTTTCGTTTTTCACCCAAAGAAAAATAATTTTCTGTTATGCTCCATTTTTTTTTCTTCTTCCAGCAACATTAATTTTTTTGGCCTCATTTATTATTATATTCAAAAGAAAAAAACCACTTTATCTTCCATGACCTCTTCCACCAAAAAAGAAAGAAAAGGAAACTAAAAAGAATTTTTTAATATTAAAAAAGAAAAAGTAATATACTCGAGAAAGAAAAAAAAGAAACTTGGGTAAGTTGGAGGAAAAAAATTATATGAATGCACACATTTATTTTTTTATTTTTTTTGATGGAAGCAAAAAAAGGGAAAGTTTTTTTTGGTGATTCTAAAATAAGCTTTTTTTTCTATGCCTCATTTTTTCAATTGTGCCTACAGGCAATTTGGATAACTTTTAAGTATTTTTTTTCTTCATTTTTTGCTGCCTCAGATATTATAGAACACACATGGGCACAGGGTGTGTTTGGGTGTGTTTTGACACACCCAGAGGTACCGGGGTACCGCTGAGGTTTTTTAGAAAATGAAAAAAATCCACAGGGGATACCAAGGGAAATTTTTTTCTGTATTCTGAGGGTACCGCTTTTTTTTCTGCTAGCCAAAAAATAGCAGAGAGGGGAGACCCTTTGGAAAATTTGGGGTACCGCTAGCAAAAAAACCTTGACACACTCCCTTGCCCATGTATCTTATAGAAGCAAAAAAGAAAAAGTTTTTATGAAAAGAAAAATGTTTCAAATATAAAATACTTTTTTCCGGCATTTTTTGATATTATATTTTTTCTATGCTTTTTTCTTTTCTTTTGTTCAAATTCTTTAGTAAAATTTTTTTTGATACTCATGTAGCCATAGAGCCATGACGCATTTTGGACATTTTTCTGTTTTATTTTTTTAAACTCCTCGAAAAAAAAGAAGAAAAAAACTTTTAACTCAAGCCTCGAGGCCACCCATTTATTTTTTGGAAATGGTTGATAGATACCCAAAAGTTTCAATGTGTGTGAGTCGAAAACGAAGAAAACAATTTAAGCAATTTTCTTCTCCTCGAAAAAAAGAAGTTTTTTTTACGCAAGTATGCCCCACAATTTTTTTCCTTTATAAAAATCCGAGAAATTTATCTCCCTTCTTTTTTCTTTTATTTTTCTGTTGTTTCTGAAGCGTTTTTTCTTCCTTTTTTGTCGTCGTTGTTTCTTTCTGACTTTTTCATCAATGAAAAAATGAAAAATCGACCACCACAACAACGACGACAAAGGATAAAGGAAGAGATGGCAAAAAAAAAATTGCCTTTTGTTTTTCTTATTTTTTTTATATATACACATTTTTCTTATGCTTTTTTTGAAGATGAAACAAAAAATAAAATAAAAATGATGTTTCACTTTCTTTCTTTTGTTTTTCTTGCCTTTTTATTTGTCAGACAAGCATGAGGTTATCATCTTCTGCTTCAAACAGCATGCCAAAGATGCGCATCGTTGTCTCCAGAAAGCCCAGCATCTTTTTTTTCCTGCTTGTCAGCTTTAACAAAAGAAAAGATAATTCTCATGGGAGTAGTAAATTTTTGTCAATGGTTTTTTTCTTTCTCATTTTTTGGAACATCTTATAAAAAATATTGAGAAAAAATAAAAACTTTGATAGAAACTTAAAATAATTTTTTTTTCTTCGAAAGAAAATTTTTTTGTCACTTTTTTATTATTAGCACCTGGGCATTAGCATATGGTAATTTTTCAACCACCAAGCTTAAAAATATTTTTAGGATAAAAAAGAACTTTATTTCTGTTTCTTTAAAAAATTTTAGAAAATTAATCTGCGAGCATTTAACGCCTTTTTTACTTTATTTTCTCTAATTTTTAGCAGCAGCAATTTGATGCAAAAAAGAAGAAAGGCAAGAAAGAAAGAAAATAAATAAGAAACAGGTGGTCAAGAAAAAAAAAGATTTAGAAAACTAAAAAACTTTGAAAAATTATTTCAAAGCAGCTCAATTTCCCTCTTTAGCTCGTTAGCTTAAAATAAAAGAAGAAAGAGACCTCTCTTTTAAAATCTCATAAAAAAATGGAAAGAAAATGTGTTGCGGCAAGCGGCAAAAATTACGAGGCAACACAGCAACGTGGCTTTTCTTTCTTTTTTTTAAAATTAAACAAATTTGTGGTGATCTTCTAATTTTCTGAAGAGAGCTGTAAAAAATAGAAAACTTTTATTTGAGTTAATAAAAAAACCAAAAATAATGAAGATATCCCATAAAATTTAATTGAGTGACTTATTTATTGCTTCTTTTATTTTATTTTTTTTAAATATAAAAATTAGCTTCCTCATATATTAGAAATTAAGTGAGGAAGTAAATTAACCAAAAGCCAAAAGACGGGTGATGAGTTTGTTAGTTCAATTATGTGAAACGATGATGTATGCTTGAAAATCGCCATACTACTTTTTTTCTTGTTCCTCATATTTTTTTTCTTTCTTCGTTCGTCATTTTTTACTTTCTTATTCTTGAATTTTTATTTTCATCCTTCTTGAAACTCACGAAAAAAAAAGAAAGTGGAGGGTAGTTTTAAAAAACCTGCTTTCTCAAGACGACAAGAAAGCGACAAATTTCTTTTTTTGGCCATCACCCTTTTTTTTTTTGCTTTGCGCCCAATATGAAACAAGAAAAACGACGACGACGGCATCAGCATCTGCGGTGGCGCAATAAAACTTCCACCAAGAAAAAAAGCAAGAAGAAGAGAAAGAAAGCATCTATCTCGTCAAAAGTGTAAGCAGCCGAAAAAAAAAATATAAAACTTTTTTCTTTCTTAGGACACAGGCGCGTCAGTTTAAAAAAAGAAAAAAAGTAGTATGTATTTGAGGAGGGCTTCTTTCTTTTTTTTTGGGGGGAGTCTGCCCTGCTTTCTTTCTTCTCCTGTGGCAATGGCCCAGAGAGTCAGTTAGTTATTATTTGGCTGCTGCGGTGGTTGTTGTTGTTTCTTTTCTTCTGTTTTCGCGCCTTGTGAACACGCTACTCTACTTTTTCCAAAAATACTTTGCTATTCCAAAAAAAAAGAAGTGAGAGTGACTTTTAAAAACGACCGGGATTTTTTTTCCTTTCGTTGACATTTTTTTCATTTTTACCTATATTTTTGGAGACGAAAAAAAATAGGATGAATCCTCTTCAACTTTTTTGTCCACAAAAAATTCCAAATAAAAAAAGTTATATTTGTCTTTTGAAGATATTTTAAAGATTTTTATTTTTCTTCAAAAGATTTGTCAAATCTTTTTCTCTCTTTTTTTATTATATTTTCTATGGTCCTTTGCGACATTCTACGGTACGGTACTACTTCCTTCTGACCCTTATTATTTTTTTTACTTTTTTTTCATTCGTGGACAATGCCTTTCATTTCTGCAACAGTCGCCAGCTTCTTCCAATTTTTTTTTCATTGTAAAAATATAATTTTTTCTTTCTTTCTTTTTTACCAATTTAAACGGCAAATAAATAATTTTCGTGTTCGCAGCATGATGTCTTTTTTTATAAATGCAAATCTTTTTAAATCTTAAATTTATTTTTTTCAGGTGCCTTTTTTGACTTTGCAACAACAACTACATTTCTTTCTTATTTTTTTTCTTCTTAGTATTTTATCAGCCACGGCAGTGCCACCAAATAAAATGGTGCAATCAAGCGTCGTCGACTTCGACGAACAAAAAATGGTTTAAGCAGCCACAGAGATTTTTTTTCTTCATATTACGAATTATGGTGAAAATCAGTCTATTATAAAAAAAAATAATATTTTTTGGTTAAAATATTATTATTTTATTTTTATATATATTTCTATTTTTTATCCAGAAACTTTTCCCAAACCAACGACAAAGAAAGAAAGCTAGCGATTGGCAAATTTAAATCTCAAATTTTTCCATCACTGCCAAAAATTAAAAACAAAAACTTTGATTATTTTTATTTCATCATTTTTAATATTTTAATTATTAATTTTATTAAATGAGAAGGGGGAGTCATTAAAGTTTAAGAAGCTGCTTTTATTATTAAGGCTCCCTCTTTCTCAGCTACGAATAACGAAATTTTTTGGATTACGAATCATTATTCTTAAAAATTAAGATCTTTGACCAAAGATGCTATTATATTATTTTGCAAGTGCGGTCAAATCGATCCAATTTCATGTTGATGATGATATTATCGATAAATTAAATTATTATTATACTACTTCAATTATAATAGGTATGTTTGTACAGTCTAATTTATTTTTTTTTTGTAGAATTTTTTAGTAAAAAATTTATTTATCGCTAGCTTTTTTCGCTAACAAAAAAAAAAGAAAGAAAAGGAAATTAATGTTTTTTTATTTTCGTTTGAGAGGCATTAATAAATCCTCGAAAAATAAAAGAATGCGCTTAAATTAAAGCCTTTCAACAACGGACCTTCAAAAAAAAAACAATGAATTACGTTTTTTTATATGTTTTTACCCTCCTGTTGTTGTTGTTGGTTGTGGAAAGTGATAAATTACATCCTTTCATTTTAAAACTACGACTTTCCTCTTTTTTACTTTAGAATAAAAAAAATGCAAAAATAAAGTTTATTAATTAATACGAGATTTATTTTTTCTTTTATTAAAAATTTTCCGTTCTGAGATAGTGCAAAGCTTTTGTTCACCGTTTAAAATTCAAAAAACGTTGAAGCATGAATGAACAAAAAAATAAACCAAAACTATGCCCTTTTTATATGTTTATTTTAGTTAAATCAAAGAGAAACAATAATGCATCGTAAAATTTTGCCAAGAAAAAAACCAAAATGTGTCAAAGAAGTGTTAAATTAAAAATGACCGACAATTTAATTGCCTTTTCGATGCCATACTTTCAACCTGCAAACTTATAAAAAAATCATAGACCTTTTTGAACCTTTTTCTAACTTTTTTTGCTGTTGTTTCTCAGACTCAACAACTTCCATTTTAACTTTTTTTAAGATTTATGCAAACCAGTTTAAAAATTAAAGATTCTAAAATTTTACTCGGAAGTGAACCTTCTTTTTCCTTGGCTGAGCAACTAACTAACTTTTGGCTAAACTCTTTTTTTCGTTTTCATGGGTCACTAAAATATATTAAAGTTTTGCATATTTTACTATTTTGCAAAGAAAGCAAGCAAACTAGAGTCTGACTAACTGACTACTTACTTATTTGTTCGTCATTTTATTTTCTTCTTTCTATTTTTTTCAATTTCATCATTTTGCTGCCGCAGTTTGAATCAAATTTTACGGAGCAATAAGAAGCACAGAAAAAAGAAAAGAAGAAAGATGATTGTTTTTGGAGAGGGATAATTTGCATAATCTTTTTCTTTAAATTTAGTTATTTCCTCGCAAAAAAAAAAGTAAAAAGGAAAGATAAAATTTCTCATTTTTTTTAAATTACAAATATTTAAGAATAAAAAGTTTTTAAAGAAAATAACAAAATAAAACAATGAATCATAGTTTTTATGGTCGAAAAAAATTAAATTTACATATGTATTTTTTTTTAGTTTTTGCAATACTTGTTTCTGCCAAACAATATGTCGGGTTTCCAATACAATGTTGGGTTCCAGCAACTTTCACGGAACCCATGGAACAATACACAGAAAATTATTGCTGGGTTCAGTAAGTCGAATATTCACAATTCTGGAAATAGAAATTTAAAAATTGTTTTTAGGAATACATATTTTTTGCCATTGCATGATTACATTCCTCATAATTATGCTGAACGAGAAAATCGTCAAATTGGTTATTATCAATGGGTTCCATTTGTTTTAGCCCTTGAAGCTCTATTATTTTATGTACCTACCATTGTTTGGCGGTTATTGAGTTGGCAATCAGGTAATCAATCAATTTAACCACTATCATTTTTTGAAATCCAAAAGCTCGATCGAACATTTCTTTTTGCTTCGAGACCCGCATTTTAATAATTTTGTTTATAAAAAAAAGTCTCTAATCTATTTATTTTTTTGTTGAAACCAAAAATCCAGAAAGTTGATTTTCGATCAAACAATAATTTTTCTTCGTTTTGATTAGCCAGTCTAGTTTAAAAATGAAAAACTTGGCTTCCAACCACAATTAAATCATTTGATAAATGAAGGACATCGTTTCTCTTTTCTTTTTTTTTAATGTCAAAGAGATCAAAGAAAAGAAAGAAAAGAAAAAAAGTGATTGAAAGCAGATGATCGAGCATATCTTCTTTAAAATAATGAAAAATCATTTTGTGGCGAAAAAAAATTTGATTTGACAATGATTGATTAAAGAATCTTACAAAAAAAGTTTTTGTTTCCAGAGAACAAACTTTCGGGGATTTTTTGAAGTTAAAAAAATCACAAAAATTGCAAAAAAGCTATTCTCAAAAAATTAGTGTGTAAAAATGATTGTTATTTAGGTATCCATGTTCAATCCCTCGTCCAAATGGCGTGTGATTCTCGATTGCTGGATAGTGATTCAAGAACTCGAGCCTTACAAACTATAGCCACAAATGTTGTGGATGCTTTGCATGTGAAACATCAAGTGGTACTTGACTCATTTTTCCTTATTCAAATTATTGTTTCTATATTCAATTTTTTTTTAGACGGGTCATAATCGACTAAAATTATTAAATTTAATTATTTGCACTAGAAGTAGTGGAGCTGCAATAACATTTTTATATATATCTGTTAAAATTTTATATACCGTAAATGTAATTGGACAAATATTTTTGTTGAATACTTTCTTAGGAAATAGAAGTAAATGGTATGGATTGCAGGTAAGCCAAAGCCTATCCGTGCAAGGGACATAAAAATATATATATTTTCGTTCTGAGACTTTGAACAGTTCGTTGTGAAACACTTTTGAGAATTCACTTTTTCTATGCGAAACTAAAAAAATTTAAAAATTAAATATATATTTTTTTAGGTTTTAACAGATTTAATGAATGGTCGAGAATGGGAAGAATCCGGCCATTTTCCTAGGGTGACTTTATGTGATTTTGAAGTGAAAGTTTTGGGCAATGTTCATCGACACACAGTTCAATGTGTATTAATGATAAATATGTTTAATGAAAAAATCTTTTTATTTTTATGGTTTTGGTATTTTTTATTAGCTGGAGCTACAGCCTGTTCATTATTATATTGGATTTACATATCAGTTGTTCCAAGCAGGTATTTTCCACAAAAAATTTAAATTATTTTTATAGTTTTTAATCCCAAAAAATTTATTTATAGGCAATTAAATTTTGTTGGTAAATATCTTACTGGAATAGAAGGATATAAAAT
Organism: Panagrolaimus kolymaensis; assembly: GCA_028622995.1. Taxonomy (NCBI): domain Eukaryota; kingdom Metazoa; phylum Nematoda; class Chromadorea; order Rhabditida; family Panagrolaimidae; genus Panagrolaimus; species Panagrolaimus kolymaensis. The sequence goes on from JAJQJQ010000031.1 coordinate 849,047, forward strand.
GGTGGATAATCAATCATTAAGAAAATTTGTATTTGGTTTCCTTCGACAAGATGGAGTTTTTCTTCTTCGAATGGTTGCAGCTCATGCAGGCGAATTACCTGCATATGAATTGTCCAAAACTTTATGGGATCAATTTATAGATAATAAAGAAGGTGGAAAAGGTCATGATGTTTAAAAAGAATATATAAAGTAAAGCAATAAATAATGAATTTAAAATTATAAACAAATTTCATGGACAATCTTTTGAACCTTTCTCAAATTTTCTTTTTCTCGCTCAGTTCTTTTTTCTTTTTCTTTTTTTTTGTATTTCGGGTAAAATTAATTTGGAGCTATTAGTCTTTTTCACTACCTTTTAAATGCCAAAACATTTTTTAAATTTGTATACACCCGCTTAAATATATTTAATAAGATCTTGACATTTTTTTGATATACATCTCAAATGAAAAAAGTCTCAGCACAAAATATAATAAATTTTAAGAATATTTTAAAACGGTAAACTAACTTTCGTGTCTAGACATTTTCTTGTGTTTAATGCAAATCTTTAAGCGTTTTTATGCAAATTTTTTAAATCACTTTCTAATCCGTAAAATCCAACCATTTTTCTCCTAATTTTAGTCTTTTTATTTTTTTTTTGTGGGTTTTCTCATTCTTTCTTTTTTCTAAAATAAAGTCAAGTTAACATTGTGCGCTTCATCACAACTTTTTTTAACCTATCCTCTTCCCTCTATCCTACTTCCCTTTTTTTTCCCTTTTTCTTTCTTTTTTTGTGTTATTATTATGGCAAAAATGTATGTTGCTGTTGCGTACATTGTTTCACTTTTCACTTACATATTCATTCATATTTTATTATTAGTATACGATTTTTTTTGAGAAGTTTGTTTTGAATACCGAAAAAAAAAATAGACAAAAATACTTCTCTAATTTTTGAAGCTTTATTCATTCTATTTCTTCAAAGCACACTTTAAGTGTGTTTTTAACTTTCTTTCTTTCTTTTTTTTTTTGTACTTTTTTCCTCAAACAAAAATACCCAAAGTTGCTTTCTTTTTGTGCCATCTTTTTCTCTATTCAGTCAGTCAATCAGTGAGTCTCCTCTCATTTATCTGTTTTGATGTTTCATTCTTTTGAAAAAAAAATATAAACCTGCCATTAAAAAAGAGATACCATTATTTTTTTTTCTTTCTTTTTCTTAAAAAAAATTTATTATTGTATTTTAATTATGTTTTTTTATAGATGTAAAAAAAATTTTAAAAATCTAATTAATTAATTCTATTAAAAAAAAATAAACCAAAGACAAATGAAAAAAAAAACTGTCACTTTTTTCCAAACAAGCAAACATCGAAGAAATAAAAGTTATCAAAAAATTAAATTAAAATCAATAATATCTTTCACGTAATTCCTGATCTTTAAGCAGCTTTTCTTCATGCATTCGATGCTTTTGAATTTCATCAGCTTTTGAAAACCGATTATAAACAAAAGGAAAACCAGCACGATTTTGGCCATAAAGATCAGCGATAAAAACAAACACAGTAAGAAATTCAATTACTGCAGCTGCAATCCATTGAGGTCTGATGCCTGCCTCGCCACGACCAATAAGATTATATTCGGGATCGGTGGTGGCTGCGGCATGAATGGAACCAACAATTCCACAAACTATCATTAAACCTATTCCACAAATAGCATAAATTTTTTCCTACAAAACCAACAACAAAAAAATAAATTAAATTTTAGAGCAAAAAAAGTAAAACTAAAAAACTTACAAAACCCAAAATTAATTGCGGGCGAGCTTTATGCATATTTAAAGAATATGCAATTAAAATCATTGTGCACATCCCAGCCAAAAGTACAATAATGCATAGAACTAAAGCTTGGCCATAAGCTTTATAACCAAATTCCGTTAAAATCATGGTGCAAGTTGTTCGAGCACAAGAAATTTGGACTAACCAATGGAGAGTAAAAAATATTGCCTAAAAAGTTTAAAAAATTCATTCAAATCCAGAAAAATAAATAAAAAACTACAAAATTTTAGTTTGACTAAAAATCTTGTGTCCAAAAATTCAGGATTTTATGGAAATAATTTGAAAAAAAATCCGCTAAAAAAAGGTATGTAAAAATTAAAAAAAACTAACCATTTCAAACCATCTCAATAAAGCATATGGATGTGAACACATTCCAGGAGTGCAATCAACTCGAGTTTCTTCATAATAACTCTGAAAATAAAAAAATCTTTTTAATCTAAATTTTTCAACTTCCAATCATCAAATTTTTTTAAAAAATAAATAAAAAACTATAAAAACTTACTTGATTTAAAAAATGTTCTTTTCCATTTCTCGCCGTTGTTGTCGTATTTCGAATAATTTGATTTTGAATATTATTTTCTATGGTTGGTCGATAAACTGAAGAAGGGATATCTTCAAATACATCTGTCGTTACATATCTCGTTGTCGTTTGATTATTATTTATTGGTGCAAAAGGTTGTGTCGGCGGTGGAAAAGGCAAAGGATTCCCAAATTTTCCTCGTCCTGAACGAGGTGGCTCAAAATCACTATACATCAATCAATATTACTTTTACGCAACCTATAAATAAAATAAACACTTTTTTACGCAATCAAATAATTTTTTTTCTTTCATTCTCGTGTGCTTTTTTTATCTGTGTAGTTTTTTGGTGGAAAAATTGCAATGTCGATCGATTTGAGTTTCTTATCGTTTTTAAAGGAAAATAACTTAATTTGTTTGTTTTACAACCAAACATTCAAAAATAAAAGAAGCATAATTTTATTTTAATATATTTTTTCAGTGTACAAAAGCAAAGTTATTGAAAAATAATTATTGAATTAACAACAAAAATTTTTTGATTAGCATGAATTTTCTGTCAAGAGAAGTGGACTATAAACATCCCAAACTTTTTTCATATTAAGACATACAGTGCCGCCACCACGAACGAATTGAGAAGTCTAAAAAATTATTATTATTATTTTAGATTCTTTTTAATACACATTTTTTACCATTCGATTGATATCTCCAATGCAAACATAAGGTTTGGATGAGCTTGAACTAACTGCTAGCTTTGAATGATCATTGGTGTATTTAAATTGTGAGGTTGTTCCAACTTTCAAAGTTTGTACATCCAAAACAAGATATTTGGCACTGCAATCAAGGGCCACTGGGCTTCCACGCCGCCAAGTTTCAACATATAATGGAGCTTGTAAAGATGGAGCAACTAAAACATCGTATAAATCTTGATTAAAATCCGCTGATTTTGCGAATGACGTAAATTGTTGGCCTCCTCGAGTTGTAAGGGTTACGGTACTTGAAAAAGGCGATCCCTTTTTAAATTCGCCTCCAATTAATTTTGCTAAATCTGGATTATCGGCAGCCATGGATGTAGCTAATTGAGAACTGTAAATATCGGGATGATTAAAATAAAGCTGAGTTCCAATTTTAGTTAATTCTTCGTAATTGAAAGTCATGCAAAGCATAGATTGAGCATAAATGGTTCCACTTGCTGGATATCCATATGCATCAACCGGAGGAAATTTAGGAATAGAATGAACGAGCCAAAATCCTCCAGTTTTATCAAAATAAACAACTCCTTTGTTATGTCCAAATTGAACTCGAGATGAAAATTTTGTTCGATTTTCGTGATACAAAGCTTCCAAAAGTTCCAAATCTTCTACAGCTTCTTCATCGTTGTACATAACATGAGAAGAATCTGCATTGCCTTTATTGTCATAAAGTTGTTGGAAGGTGTATGCAATGGCCTAAAAACAAAACAAAAAATTTAGTATCTAAAAAGCAAAAAGAAAAAAATATATTAGAAATTAACAGAATCATAGAATTTTTCGAATTTCGAAGAAAAAAAGGATTTGATTTGGTTATTTTTAGTCATAGTTTTCAAAGACATAAAACGCAAAACAATCATTTTTTTGTTAGGTTTTGCAATGAATTCTCGATACACCCTTATGGAAAAAAGTTTTTTTCTTTAAGCAACTTTTTTAAATTAAAAAAGGCTAATAATTCGAAAGTTTAAAAAATACCTGTTGTTTGCTATTCATATCATTTGGACTTGGTGCAAGTGAATTAGTATTAACATCCATATAATAAAATCCAACACCATCTCCAACTCCTTGAATGCTATTATCCTTTTCTCGAGGCATTTTATATCCAACAAACCAATCAACATCATTATTATTTTGATCTTTACAACTGACCCCAGCAGCCGATGGAAGAGTTGTTGCAAGCAAGCAAAAACCCAGAATTTGGGCTGACCAAAGCATGATTGGTTTTTGCTTTTTAACTTTTAAAAAAGTGGTTGCAAAAAAATGTAGTCTAAATAATTTTTTGGGGTTTTATATTCTTCTTTAACCTAACCTCTAAGAGAATTAATCTTTTATCATCAAATTTAATCGAAAGCACATGACTGTAACTCAGTGGAGTGTTGGTAAAGTCAAGTCAAAGGCGCAAGAAAGATTAATCCATTATTGATTTTGATTTTAAATGATAAGAATAAAAAAAAACCTTTTCTATAATTCTTTCCAACTTACGCAACAACAAATGAAAGCCTTTTTTCTTTTCAATTTTCTATGTTTTAATCAACAAGCCATCAAAAAAAAATACCAATTTGATACCGGATGCCAAAACTTAAAATTTCATAATTATTGTGAATACACGAAGCTTGATTGATGACTGACGTATGAGGATTAAAAAGGCAAAAATTAATAAAAAGAAAGAAACAATTGTAATTTGTTAGTTATGAATGACTTAATTTTAAAAAAAATTAAACATTGCGCAAGTATTTTAAAAAATGCAATGAAAGCTAGGATCAGCGAGACTTTGATTTTTCTAGCATTTATCTTTTTTTGTAAAGTCTGAGAGTTCAAAAAATGGTTCAATAAAAATAATAATATTGGTCTAGCCAAGCTATGATTCACGTCGAATGAAAGAAATATCTCTCAATAAAAACATATCTTCTTCTTTCTTTTTTCAGTTCTTTTTTTTATTTCGCTGCACAAAGTTCATCCATTCATGTTTTCAAAGCTAACAAACAGACTAAACAGACAAAACAATTTTTTTTATATTTTTAAAGATGGTTTTATTAATCATTACCGCTCCCGTTTGTTTTTTCCATCGATCTTTTATGTACCGTCGATCGAATGTAATATTGAAAATAAAAGTGCATCATGTCTCAGTCGCTGAAATATAAAATAAATAATGATGGCAATATTTTTTTCATATGATACGACACTTTTTCTTTTTTTCCCATTCTCATCTTTTGCTGTCAATTATTTTTATTCATCATTTATTAGCTTTTTTTTATTAAAAAAGGATGTCTGGATTTAACACGAGCGATGATGGTTTGGGAAATGGATATTCCAAACCCCCAGTCTATGACTCTTCGCCTGAACGGCCTCCACCTAAAGCTGATGCTAAACAAAAAGAAGCTCTTGTCAAGTAAGTTTATAAAATTTTAATTAGCATACCATAATTGAGTTTCATTCTGGAAGCGACAAAAAGCAACTAGGCTTATTTTACACAATTAATACATATTTTTGTTTGATTGCTTTTTTTAATTAACTCATTTTCAGAGAATATAATAAAGGTGGATATAACGCAGACGAGAATGTTCCTGATCATCCAAAAAAATTGAATCATTCTTCCAAGAAAAAAAGTTAACAAAAAAGTGAATAGCTATGTTTTTATTAGGTCATTTTGTTTTATTAATTTTAAAAGTTTTAATTTTTCTTTATTTAAACATTTTTTTATAAATTTAAAATACAATATAAAAAAATTGGTTTGTTTTTGTATTGGTAATGTATGCATTTTCTCGATTTTTATTATCTTTAAAATAAATTTTGTAGACAAAAACATAAAAAGCAACCAAAAAAGTTTATTTTTATTTCACAATGTACGAAAATGTGGTGTAGTAGTATAATATGCATTATAATTTTCTCCATTGTATAAAAAATCATTAACAATCTCTTCAAACTTTTCTTCATAATCATCATATCCGGAAAATGGTTTAAATATTATTTTAACTGTGCCATAATCGGCCATTTGGTTCTGAAAAAAATTGTTTAAAAAAAGAACGTAAAAGTTACAAGACTAAAATTTTATTCTCGACTTTTAAACTTGTTATTATTGAACTTACTTTTATGAAAAAACAAAAATCTTCAGCAACAAATTGATAAGTAACTTCACATAAAATAAAATCTTGAAATCGAATGTTTCTTTTTAAATTCGCTAAATTTTGAGCGGTATTTTTAGAAAAAACTAATGTGTCACTTCTGAAAAAAAATTAAAGGAACAATAGATATTTGGTTATAAAATATTGTATAGTTTACTTTAAATAAAAACTTTCCACATTTGGAAAACAATCGACTATTGTTTCAACAGAAACTTTGTATCCATTATAAAAAATGCCAACATTTATGAATCGAATTGTTTGTAAATTTCGAAAGTCTTTGAGTAATTCAATATCTTTCAAAGTTAAATCCTGGGTTTTTAATTTTAAATATTTGATTTTAAAAGCACAAGAGCTTCTTAACATTTTTGAAAAGTAATAAATAAACTTCCAGCTACCATTATTAACATAGTTGCTTTTGTACCATCGATGCTAACCTTAAAAAGTTATTCGTAGAATAAAAACAAAACAAAAAAATTATTTAATTAAAAACTTGCATCGACATGTTTGCCTTGCAAAGTAGCAATAAAAAATGCGGCACCAAACCCAAATAATAAATCTAAACAAAAAAAAAGTAATAATATTAGTTTATAAAAAAGTATGATTAAGAAATCTTACTAAAAAGTGGACCACCAATTGCCGCGGCAGCTGCCATTTGAGGAAACCCTTGTTTTGCAACGAATGTATCAGCCACGAGATCACCGATGTTATTGCACCACGTCAAAACCGTCAAACCCAGAACCTACAAAACCCTAATTTTATTAACCTTAATTTTGTGTGGCAAATTAAACCTCATGTGATATCCTTGAAATTACGCTAATCATAACAATAATATTTACTACTTCACTTGAAACCACATAAATCCATGTTACAGACATAATAAATCCAAAATAGCCAGAAATGTTCTGGAATTAAATTGTAAGGGTTTAAAAAAAAGATGGATAAAATAAATAAATACTTTGTAATATGATGGCTCAATATTGTAAGATGTTAAAAATAAAATTATTAACATCATAATTAATGCAGGAATTAAAGAATATATCCATAAACCAGGGCCTCCGTTTATGATAGTTATAGATGATACTTAAAAAATCAAAAAAAAGTAAAGGTTATGAATTTTATATTTAAAACAAACAATTAAAACAAGCCAAAATTGTTAAAGGCATGGTTAAGCAATGAATCATACTTAAAGATTTACACCAAATATTTGCCAAAGGCACTGTTAATCGTAACACAACAATTACGGGGCATTTAATAATTTGAAAAGCCTTTGAAATCCATCGACTTTTATGATAATTTGTTTCAATTGGGTTTAAAGCGTCCAACAAATCCAATGCAACTCTTTTTATCGTCACAGGCTCATTAACATTTATCACTGAAAAATATAAAACATTACTTATTTTAAATTAAAAAAATAAACATTTTAAAACATGCTTTTTTAGCAAAACAAATTAATACCTGGTTCCGCTTTCATTAAACTTCTGGCATCAGCTATGGATAAAATGGTAAATCTTCGTCCACTATGAGCTGCCGGAGTAACCACAATAACGGACTCATCGTCACTATCTGAAACATACATATTTTTTTAATTTTCTGTTTAAAATTAATACCAAAAAACAAAACAAACCATAATCAATTTCCTTTTCAGAATAATGAAATTTTCCATTCATATATTTAAACCTTTCATGTATCCCATCATCTAAGGCAGTGGTGATAGGACTGATAACAATGCTAGGAATGACAAAATTTGAAGACCTTTGAGTGGGAGGAACGGAAAAGGAAGAGTTCATTGGTTTCAAAATAACACTGGTATGGAAATTAAATTTTGTTGATCCACCATCATTGTCCATGTTGTGACTATTTATTGATTCTCTTCGCGTTGTATTTCCATTCGTTTCAGCTGCTCCACCACTCTCATTTGATGGACAATGGTCATTGAAAGATATGGATATCCTTGGAGGTTGTTCTCTTGTCCTAATTTCTGATTTTCGTTTAATTTTTTCATAAAATCTTCCGCAAATTACGATAGCTACATATAAAACATAAATACCCAAATAAGCTGAAAAAATAAAATAAAAATGAAACTTTTTTTATCGCAAACTTTTGAGTGACACACTATTTTATACCTGCGGGTTGCCAAACAAAAAGTTTAGAATCATAAAGCATTATAAAAGCCATCCAAGCTATTCCAATAATATAAAAGATTAAATCACGTAAAGTTGGCAATTTTGCAACTTTAAATGGTTTTGTTATGATTACCGAAGCCAATACTATGGTAGTTACAAAAGCTCCACCACCAAGTATATCACCAAAAGCTAAACCCACTTTAGGTTGCTTTGTATTTAATACCGATGCAATGGTACTAAATATATCATTCGCGCCATTTCCAAATGCCATTAAAGTAATTCCAGCTAAACTTTGGGATATTTTTAAATGATCTACGATAGTTGAAATACTGCAACAAAAAAAATTATCAGCTGTTGTAGTCATAGTTAAGAATAAAAAAAATAAACAAAATATGGATAAAATTATTAAACAAATTCTTGTTAAGTCATTTTCTGTGCAAATTATATATTGAGTCCATAATAAATATCCTCCACTTTCACATGCATCAGCAAAGTGTTTTACATATTCACAAGCTTCTGAAAAATAAATATTTAATTATTAGCTTTATAAAAATGTTTATACCTTGAGAGGTATTAGTATATTTATAAGGTTCACATTTATCATTATCATTATCATTATTTCCATCAATATAATATGGAAGAGCTGAGGTGGTTGAAATAAAAGTATTTTGTAGCAGTGGTGGAACACCAAATATTCCAGAAATATTTACCATAACTACAGAAACTTATTTTTAAAAATGATGGTTAACACTCGGACGGCGGATTGGTACAAACGGTGCAGATTGTAGCCCTGGATTTGGGGAATTTATTCCTCAGCGCAGATTTCAGAAATCGATGTTCTGGAAAAAGTTGTCCCAGCGCGAATGTTCAGAATGCATTTTTATCTTCTATAGCGGCATATAGCTATTTTTTTATTGACAAAAAATATAAATGTTTTTTGCATTCATAAGCTGAGAATCTCTAGTTTATTATGTACTCAAAATATAATTAAAAATTTGAACTTAAAAAAATAATTTCCTTTATCAAACAATAATGGTCCCGAAACGAAATTTTTTAACGTATGCAAATTTTTCTGGACATCTCGATCGAAGAATTTTTCATAGAGGCCATATTAATCACCAGAATCTCTAGTATTTTTGGGTATATAATGTTCGTTGGGTAAGCAATCAAAAGTCCTCTATTTCATAGCAAAATGTATGCGGCATGCTTTTGCGATTATGGTAATTTATCGTTTTTTTCAAAAGTTTTTATTTATATTTTATTTTTATACATTGTAAAAACATTTTTTTCATTGCATTTTTATCATCTATTATTATTATTATTAATAAGGTCGAATCTTTTACTGCGCCAAAGGTTATTCTTTTCTTCTTCAAAAAGGTTTTGAAGGCGCAATTGTTGTCATTCACACTTTTTTCAAAGGGCAATGAATTTTTTAGATTCAAAAAATTTTCTCAATTCATTTCCTTTTTTCATATTCATTCTTTATTCAGATTTTGCTTTGATTTTGCTTCGCATTTTTTATTTTAACTATGACTGAAAAAAGAGGTTTTGATTCAAGTCGTCAAAGTGATGAAGAAGAAAACCCTTTTGAACCTTCTGCTTCTAGAATTCGTCCTGAATATGATAGCGAGGTATTTTTTTGTTTATTTTTTTTCTTTTGTTTTTGAAAACTTTTATTATGTAGAAAGATTTTGATACTTCTGATGATGAAGATTATGTTGAGGAACAAGAAGACGAAGAATTTATCGCTAATGAATTTAATGAGGAAGACAATCGTCGTTTTCTTCAAACAACAAACATTGTTCCAGCCCGAAAAAGAAACTATAATAATTCTTGGACTATTCAGCATCCTGAACAAGTGGAAAATGATTTTACTTTTGAAATTCCCGAATCATCAAGTACCTTTGCTTCAGAAAAGGACGCTTTTGATGCAATGATTTCTGATGGGATAATTAATTTGTAAGCAATTTTTTAATTGAAATTTTTCACCTCCCTTGTTATCTTTAGAATTGTTCAAGGAACAAATTTCGGTTTACAAAAAATTGCACGTAAATTCAAAAGAGAAAGTAAAAACACCCATGATGTAAAAAATACAAATCCAACAGAAATTCGTGCTCTTATTGGCTTGTGGTTGAAACTAGGAATTATGAATTATAATAATTCTTCCGTTGATGAAATTTTTTCAACAAAAAAATCTTCTTCTCTTGGTAAGGGTATTCGCATTTTTTTTTGTAATAAATTAGAGTTTTCAGATGCCCACTTAGTTTTTTCGAAGGATAGATATAAATTTTTGATGAGATGCCTACGTTTTGACTTCAAACCCGACCGAAAGAAAAATGATGATGGGAGTTATGAAGATAAATTTGTTCACCTCCGTGCTGTTTATGACATTTTCAATAGAAATCTCGAAGAATATTACAAACCAGGAGAGTATTTGACAGTCGATGAAACTTTGGTTCATTTCCGCGGAAGATGTAATTTTCGAATGTTTATCCCATCAAAAGCAGCAAAATATGGTATCAAGATTTTCAACATAGTCGACCCAAAAACAAAGTTTTTGTGTAAGAGCGAAGTTTATCTGGGTAAAAATAACCATGGAATTGATGGCCCTTTTGGAGAAGGAGTAAGTAAAAATTATTTCTTTCTAAATATAAAAAACAAATCTTTTAGATTGTTCTCAAATTAGCATCCAATTATTTATCCACTGGAAGAACAATTGTCACCGATAATTTTTTTACATCACCTCAATTAGGAAATATTTTATGGAACTCTAAAACTCATCTCTTAGGGACAGTTCGCAAAAATCGTCATGGCATTCCAGATGATTTTGTAAGAGAAAAATCTGAAGTATGTTTACCTTACTTTTTATAAATTCATAAATAAACCATATTTTGTAGGTTTCGGATGTTAAATATGTCTTTCGAGAAAAAGAAACTTTACTTAGCTTCCAATCTAAAGCAACTAAACAAGTTTTTTTGTATTCAACGAAACATCATTCGATTCAAAAAGCCCGCAATGAAAAACCCCTTATTATTCACGAGTACAATAAAATGAAATGTGGAGTTGATATGCATGATGAAATGGTTGTCAATTATTCTTTTTCTCCTCCAGTCAATCGGTGGCCTGTGCGAGTTTTCATGCATACCATTGATACTGCAGCTCTAAATGCATCAGTCCTTTTTAACAATAGTGCAAACCGCAGAGAGTTTTTGAACAACTTATCTGATCAACTTATGAAAGATCAAAAAGAAATCAAAGAATCTGGAAATTTCTGGTTGACAAAAAAATATGAAACTATTGAAGGATTACAAGAAGAGTAAATTATTATTTGATTTTGATTTAGAAATTAATTTTCTCGTTTTAGTATTCGACAAAAAGTTCTTGGACACCAAAAATCGACTCAAAATAGATGTAAAGTTTGTACAAAAATAGGTCGAGATTATAACAATTGTGAAGTATGCAACGCCCCTATTTGTAATGAACATTTGATTACAATCTGTGTCAATTGCCATGGGAAATCTTCGGCGATGGAAAATGTTCAACCAATTCCTCTTGATCAACGACAAACAAGAAGTTCAGCAAGGGATCTAAAAGGAGGAACTTGTAAATATTGTACAATCAAAAGTAATTATCACTGCCAACTTTGTCTTGGAGTAATTTGCTCTAAACATCAATCGAAAAAGAATCCAAAATTTTGTGAAGCTTGTTTTAATAATCCAGGTGTTATTTCGGGTAGATTGTAATAAATATAATTTAAAAAATGTTTTTACAATGTATAAAAATAAAATATAAATAAAAACTTTTGAAAAAAACGATAAATTACCATAATCGCAAAAGCATGCCGCATACATTTTGCTATGAAATAGAGGACTTTTGATTGCTTACCCAACGAACATTATATACCCAAAAATACTAGAGATTCTGGTGATTAATATGGCCTCTATGAAAAATTCTTCGATCGAGATGTCCAGAAAAATTTGCATACGTTAAAAAATTTCGTTTCGGGACCATTATTGTTTGATAAAGGAAATTATTTTTTTAAGTTCAAATTTTTAATTATATTTTGAGTACATAATAAACTAGAGATTCTCAGCTTATGAATGCAAAAAACATTTATATTTTTTGTCAATAAAAAAATAGCTATATGCCGCTATAGAAGATAAAAATGCATTCTGAACATTCGCGCTGGGACAACTTTTTCCAGAACATCGATTTCTGAAATCTGCGCTGAGGAATAAATTCCCCAAATCCAGGGCTACAATCTGCACCGTTTGTACCAATCCGCCGTCCGAGTGTTAAAACATTAATTTATCAAACTCGCCAGTTTTAATAGCTATTTTTCTACTTTTAGAGTGCATTAAAAGTTTGTTTAAAGCTTGATATAGTGAAGAGCTTCCGTTTTTTTCCCTTTTCCTCTTATTTTTTTTATTGATAAGGTTACATATGATGGGGTCTCACCCTTTTTATTTGAAATACGTTGGTTATTGTTGTTGCTAATAATGGATTATTTCTTCCTTAGAATATAAACAATTTCATGTCCGTCGTCTATCCACGCAAATAGATTTTTTGTTTGTTGATAAAATGATAAAAAAATTTCTTCATTTTTTTCATCCCTAATTGGGTTAATGTAGCTTAACAGCATGGCTACTGTCTTTTTTCTTTGAACTCTAAAAAAGCAAAAACAAAAAACTTAAAATAAAAAAAGTTGAAAGACCCAAAATCAAATAAGAAAGCAGCCAAGGTTATCTCTTCATCTTTGCAGCTTCATTATCAGCGTCAGCTGACATGGAAAAGGGAAAAGTTTTTCCACGTTTCAATCAAAGAAAAACAAAGAAGGCCAAATGAACTAATAATTTTTTTTCTGTTTTTCAATGCAAAAAAGATATTGCTTTTGAATGTATTGCAATTATTTTGAGGGCACTGTAACAAAGCTGAACAAAAAAACAAACCAAAGAAAAGGGCGATAAAGGAGTTATGGAAATTATTATGAGCCAAAGTCATGGTTCCTAAAAAACGTAAAAGACGAAATAATAATCTTTCAAAAAAGAGGAAATATATTAATTTATTCAGACCCTTAAAATCAAATAACTTTTTTTTCTTCGCAAAGATTTTGTATTGTAAAATGATTATCTTTATGCCTTCATTGTTTGGTAACATATAGAAAAAAAATATTTACAAAAATTAAGGAACGAAAAAATGAATGAAAAAAAAAATACATAAAAATAATTGATTTTTTACTTATGGCCAATTTAAATGAAAAACAGAAATCTGGGGTTTTACACTCCCAATCCAACTTTCAATTAATTTTTCTGCAGCAACTTTTAAAAGATCATAATTGTTTTTGGAATTCTCACCTTTGACGATAATATTGAAAATTGAAGTTTCAGCGGCATTGGTCTTTATGAAATCGCATAAAATTGATGGTTCAAAAATATCTGATGAATAATTAATTTCAAATGTAAATTTTTGAAGTTTATTCCAAAAATATATTGATTTTATATTTTTTAGAACTTCCAAAGTACAAAATGAGTCATCGTTATCAAAAAAAAATTTAATAATGTTAGGAAGCTTTTGTAAAATTTCATCCATTGTTGTGTCCGAGCCATCAAAGTTTAGTATTTGACTATCAAACATCCAAAAATCTTTAATTGTATTTTCCTTTACAATAATTTCAAAATCCGTTAAAGGTAAATTTGTTACCTTTAAACTAAATTCCTGAATAATACATCGATAAATTTGGTGGGATGGAAAATATTCGGAGCCCCAAATTCTTAACTTTCGAGTAAACCAAAATAAAACTTTTTCATTTTTGGTTTGATAATTCCATCCAAGTTTAAAGAAGCCATTATCATCATCATATTGATGATAAAAATCGTCAAAAAAGAAAATCCTTTTTTTAAGAAAAAATTATTTGCAAGTTTTATATAATTTCATTAATCCAAGAGAGGATGCTGGGTTTATAATAATATTTTGGATAATTGCAGGAGGCAAAGAAAAATATTGTTGGCGAGCAGAAGAAATCCAAATCATTTCACTCATTTTGATAATTTATCGGAGCAAATATCGCGAACGAAAAAAATATTTTTGGGAGGTTTTTCTTTTAATATTATGGAAAACAAGTCTGTGAATGTAGCCAAAAAGAAAATATCACCCTTAGTTCGTCTTTCTAATTTTTAGAAAGTTTTATTTATCAAAACAAACTTTGTTTTTGTGTGTAAAAATGTTAGCTAAATATTTTCTTTTCATTGAAATCGCTTCTGAGCTTCTATCAACATTTGCTTTTTTTTCTGTTTCCCTAAAAGAAAATCGAAAAAAAATAAGAAATTAATTTATTTAGGTTTATAATAACCATCAACATATTTGTTGAGTCCTCTAGAAGAGATAAATATAGAAGATTTATTCTTAGGTCAACACATGACAAAACTGAATGATTTACAACCAGTGCTGTCATTTTTCCATTTTGTCGACGCCGACGCCGACGACGACGACGGCGTCGTCACAAAAATTTGGCGTCGACGCCGTCGTCGACGCCGACGACAAATCGACGCCTCGACGCCAAAATTAAAATATTTTTTCCTTTATTAAATTTTGAGCTTTTTTAGCTAAAAATTATTAAATAAAATAATTATAAAACAAGTTTCTATTAACGGAAACAACAATAACTTTAAATTAAAGCGTTTAAAATAGTCTAATTTTTGTATTTTCTATGATTTTTTTTATTTTTTTGAAAAAATCGAGTATTTTTTGGCGTCGACGACAAATAAGAAAAAGTATCGACGACGACGCCGACGCCGACGCCGTCGTCGGCGTCGACGATTTCGTCGACGACGTGACGATTTCGTCGGCCTCGATACAGCACTGTTTACAACATTATTTTGAAAGTTCCCAAGCCCTTAAATATTTAGTTGTCATCATAAAAATTTGTTTTGACAAAAAATATGTCTTTTTTCATACCTGCGATTTTTTAAGTAGAAAAACGAATTTTTTACAAAAAGCGCCAAAATGGTCTTTTAAAGAAAAAGAATGGCATCCAAAAAAAGGCAAACAAAAAGAAAGACTTTTTTTATTGAATGAATTTGTATTGATTAATATTTTTTTCTTGGCCAAGCGCAAACTTTAGATATTTTTTCGTTCTTTGATATTATACGGATTTTATCATGCCTCTCAAAATCAATGAAGATCTTACATTTGAATATATTCCAATTCATCGAGATGAAAAAGAAAAAATTAAAAAACTAGAATTTTTTAATTGTATAATGAAATTAACAAAGGCTAATGGCATGACTTTTTTAATTCACGTTCTCCATTACTTAATTGTATATTTCTTTGATTTACATTCGATTCATTCTCATCCACAAGGAAAATATTATTTTTTTGTTTATTTATTTTTTTGTTTTTCTTTCCTTAGTTCCAAAATTGTATTACTTTATTATATAATTAAAGAAAAGCCATACGATTTTATTTATTTTAAAATTTTATTTATGGTATCTGAAATTTGCCATGTAAGTTAATGCTTAAAAAAGTAAAGTTTAAAATGTTTTGTTAAAAATTATCATAGACATAGCAATAAAGCCCGTTTCGACATTTAGGATAACGTCAATTTAGACAACCATTTTTTGAAATTTTTTCCTCAATTTGGGATACAAAAAAAATATAAAACTTTTATAAATTTTCACTCTTTTTACAAATTATGAAACTCGTAACTCTGTTTAGATAATTAAGATTAATATTGAAAATTGTTTTAGATCCTTGATCTTCCAATAGCACCTTTCTTTTTTGCAGCTGCTTATGCTCCCGATTTTATAGTTGATTTCTGGATGTATGATTGCATAGTTGTTTTATTAATGTTTAAAATCCACTGGTCAATTAAGGGTGAAATTACTAGTTTACCCTCTTGGGGACTCCATCGGTCTTTAATTAAATATCAAAAATCGCTTAATACAAATGCTAAATATTCAAAAGTTTAAACCGAATAAAAAACACTTGATTCTATTTAAGAAAAAAAAATTGTTTGATTTTATGTAAACGTCTTTTTTTATCGTAAATTCTTTATGGAAAAATAAAAGTCTTAAAATCTTTTGATAAAACACATAAATACAACGGTTTGTAAACCTTGTAAAGCAATGCAATAATTTTTCTAATAAAAATCGAAATTAAAATATTTATTTACAAGACAAAAGCCGCATTACACAATTTATAATTACAAGCTTAACAATACATATATAATTTAAAAGGCTTGTGATTAAACAGTTTTCTGTTGGTGATCATCGATATAAATTTCTGTGCAAATAACAAAATACAACATAAAAATGCCAGTATGACAAAATAAAACAGCCGTTAGCTCACAGAACAAAAATAATAAATGGGTTGTGCAAAAACCAGCAATAATCATTTGTTGGTAACTCATTTTTTCGTCCAACTTCTTTTTGATTTGTTCCTTGGTCAAATTTTCTTCCATGGGTTTGAAGGCCAACCCAATGGAATGATACATAAGGAATAAGTAGATGAAACCTACTGCGCCTAAAAAATGATTTTTCATGAGTATTTCTAGTCAAATTATAAATATTGCTTACCGTGTTCAAATATGTCATATTCGTTATTTTCTGGCAACAGTGAAGCTGATGCAGCCCACCATCCAAACGCACTGGCAACATAAGAAATTGCCATGGTGAACAATAAGGCAGTTCTATCTTCTCGAACATCAAAAGCATCAAGAGAATTGACATAGCTTCGGACATAGTCAATGTGGCCACCTGAGAAGACGCTCACTGCCACAAGTTTGTTAGCATAGTTTCCGGTTTTCATTGTGGCGTTATACAAAAGTTCAGATTTTTCGCCATGTATGTCATAGTTTAAATACATAAAAGCACCAAAAGCAACCTGTAATAAATTGTTTTTAGTGTGTCATAGTGATTATTTATTTAAGAAACAGAAAAAAAGCTTTTATTCTTTATTCAAAAAATTTCAATTTCACATATTTTCCTTTATTAATTTTTTCACATTGATCAAAACTTGTCAAAACAGTTTTTCAAAAGATTTTTAGCCATAGCTAGTTGGCCAAAAATAAAAGGAGAAATTAGCAAAAATAAACCTTTAGAGATTTTTATTTTTGAAAAAAACTTTATTTATAAAATTATCACAGCTCAAAATGAAAGTTTATTGTTCATTATCTTGCTTTTACAAGAAATGTTCTAAAATATTGTTATTGTTTTTGCTTTTCGATACATTGCTTCAAGTTTCTGACCAATTCGTTTTTTTGTAAAAATCATGATTAAATCTTTTTATTGTAAAACAATTAACAAATATTAACGCATTTGATATTAACATTGGTATCCGTCATTCAGTGCAAAATTTTTGGTAAAAAAATTGCTTTACTTCCGATTGAAGGATATTGCAACAAAAAAAAAATCTTTTTTTCCATAATATTATTCTCCTTCAAGTCACCGATGTTCAGTTTGATGACCAAATAAAGACTTCGAATCAATCTTAATAGCACAATATAAAAGCTAAAATCAGTTGAAATGCTTTTTAAAAAACATCGACATTGATCATTTTCGTCTCTAATGGAAAATGGGCACGATTTTATCTGAAATTTGAAAACTATAATTTACGAAGAAAAAAATTAGGTGAGCACAATCTCTTATTGTTGTATAAAAATAAAAGCCTTTTTTCCGTTTCTCACATTTCAAAAATTTTAGACTTACAATTCCCAGGTAAACAGTAAATTTGAAACCCTTGGCCATTATTTTATCATGAACCGGCTTGAATTTCTTCCATGCCTAAAATATTTGAGTTAATAACATAGAGAAGGATCCTTTAACTAACTTGTTGAAGACATGCCAATGATAGTTGTTTAATTGCTTCAGCCATGGTTAATGGAACAATTGTTAACCTTAATTATAGTGATTTGTTAATATATTACATTATTTTAAGGTTTTTAGATAAGGTGATGAGCATCATCATACGGTAGAAAACAACCGTCGGCATAAGAGTGTGAAATCAAGCAGCTAAAGATTCAAATACATTTTGTAATCAATTGCAAAGACACAAGGGTATCAAAAAAACTCTTTATCATTACAACAAAATACAAAATAAGCATACAACGGTAAAAAACAAAGCAATTTCGCCCGTTAACTAGATTACTTGTTATATTTATAAAGCACATATTGCACTTCTAAGCAAAAACAAGTTAAACAATAACGTTCCTCGGTGCCGGGCTCATCAGTAGCTACACCGAGGAGTAAACATTAATGAAGAAAACGAAATTCAACGTTCATCCATCCACAACATGATTGGCCAGAAGCAATAAGAGTACCAAAGATCATGAGATATACGAACTACTTGAAGATTCGTTGATTCTCGCCGTGGTTGAAGATGTTGGAGGATAGTGTAAGTTGAAGTCCACGTTGTATCATCATTGTAATCATTTCATCCACCTTCAGCAAACCAAACAAGAACACCTGAAAATGAAGTAATAAACTGAGGAAATAAAACCGTTGTCTAAAGTGATGGTGGACAAGTTGTTTCGCTCGTCAACCAGACAAACTTGCCATATTAGTAAAGCTTATACACAATGATACTAACAAAAAATAGTAACAAATAACATATCATCTTGCCCGAGCTCATCAGTGGTAAGCAAGATGACAAAATATAAAGAAAAAGTAAACCCATCCAACAATCCATCCATTCATAGTATGATCGACCAGCAGCAAGAGAACATATCATAGCTATAGTTTCAATACATCAAATAAGAACAATGGAAGAACAAGAAGAAGCAAATGTGTAGAAAAATTTGTAGCCAAAAAATCAATGTCCATAACCAATAGCACCAAACGACATCAATCCAAAGCAACAACAGGCATAATCGAAGGAAAAAGTTTCTGAAAGATAACCCATTACAGTAAGTAACAAAAGAGAAAAATGAACTTATCGATATAAAAAGCACGTCGAACATTCAAGAACTAGTAACATCATAACGGCATTGCAGTATCATCCATAACATTAGCATCTTCTTTTGAGGATCATTGACGAACCATCATTCATTTCTTACTTCTTCATCATTTCCATCTTCATTGAAAGCAGCTTCTTGATTCTTGGATGAGTGAAGGAGAACATAAGCAGCAAGTTGAAGATCAAGAGCATCCATTACTAGTTGAAGTTAAAATGAACAACAAAAGCCCACGGCAAAAATACAAAAAAGGGTACGAATCACGTTAACGAAAGGGAAAGTATGTAAAGAACATAAGGAAAAATAAAGGGATAATGGGTAAATAAGGCTTTGTATAACCAAAGAATCATCAAACTGAGTGTTTAAGCTATCGCCTTTCAGCAATAATCTCGTTGTTTGATAAACTAATCGGTGGAAAGAATGGAAGGATGGAGTAAAAGAAGCATAAAACCGTATCTAAGACACGAATTAGAAGGTCAAAAAAAGTGAACACAAGGTAATGTAAAAAAGGAAAGCATTTTTGTGGGAGAAAATATTAGGGAAAAAATAGAGGCAAAAGAAAAAAGGAAAATTCAGGAGCAAAGTTGAAGATAAAATTCTTTGATGAAAAAATCCAAGATTGAGCAAAGCCAACATTTTTTGCTTTTTGTTAGAAGCAGCCGCCGAGAGCCAAAAAAAAGAGAGTTGATGAGCGTGCAATCAAAGCTTCAACGCTGCTTTGCTGAATGGCAGGCGAGTGGAATCAAAAAAGCCATCGTTTTGTGTTTCGTTTGAAAAAAAAGCAAACATTTTTTTGAAAAAAAAATTTGAAAGCTTTTGTTGAACAAAAAAGGCTTGAAAAGCTTTACAATTTTTGGATCAATCATTTCCATCAAAGGAAAAGATTTGTTATAACATTTTTTTGATTTGTTGAAGACTTAGAAGTTGAAAATAAAGCAATTTGTTAGACTAACAACAACAAAAAATGCAAATGGTTTTAGTTTCGAATTGTTTCTTACACTTTTATTTTCGATTTTTGCTTATCTTTCAAAACATTTTTTTGTAAAAACCAAAGCTTTCTGAGTTAGTTATTAGTTTTTATTTTTGTTAGTGATCGTTGAGAAAGAATAAATTTTGTATCATAAAAAATGATTTTTTTAATTGTATTTTTGCTTACAATTACATCATCAAAATCTTTTAAGAAGATAATTGAAATTATTTGGATGAATTACTTGATAAAACATCGATAAATTTGATGAGAAAGAAAATATTCTGAGCCCAATATTCTTAACTTCCAAGTAAACCAAAATAAAACTTTTTCGTTTTCAGATCAGGCAATTTTTTGGTTGGAGTATTGATAAGATTGAGTTTGAAATGGACGAAATAAAAAAAATTGCGGGATCAATCAGCCAGCCGACTGACAAACGATAGCCCTTCGAAAGAACGCGAGGGATAGTATTTACGTTTATAATAATCATCAAAATGTTTTTCTTCAAAAAATTTACAATGGCTAAACAAAAAGAAATTCCATGCCGAATAAAGCATTATTTATTTAAACAAAAATAAAAAAATTCAAAAAAAAAGAGATGATAAAATTTACATAAACATTAGAAAAATTAAATATATATTTATTAAATATTTCCATGTAAAATTTCAATCTTAGGTTTTTCTTTGTCCCATTTTTCTAACATTTTTTCGGCAGCATTTTTCAAAGATTCATAATGATTTTCAGAATTTAAACCTTTTATAATTATTTTGAAATTAGAAGCTGGAGCAGCATTGAGTTTGAAAAAATCGCACAAAAGCAAAGAATCAAAAATATCTGATGAATAATTAATTTTTATTGAAAAATGTTTTAGTTTATTCCAAAAATTTATCGATTTGAGATTTTTTAGTGTTGTAGAAGTAATTATTGTTTCATCAATTCTATAGAAAATTTCAACAACATTTGGAAGCTTTTGCAAAATTTCATCAATTGTTGTATCTGAGCCATCCGATTTTAAAATTTGACTATTAAGTATCCAAAAAACTTTAATAGTATTTTCTTTTACAATAATATTAAAATTTTCAAAAGATATAGTTGAAAAACTTAAATCTAATTTTCCAATTGTACACCGATAAATTTGTTGGGAAGGAAAACATTCAGATCCAAATATTTCTAATTCACTAAGTAACCAAAATAAAAATTTTTCTTTTTGCGTTTGATATTTCCATCCCAGGTGAAAGGAACCATAATCATCGTTTTCATGATAATATCTACTAAAGAAAAAGAGTTTTTTCTTAAGGAAAAAATATTTGCAAGTTTTATATAATTTCATTAATCCCAAACCAGAAGACGGATGTTTAAGAATATTATGAATAATTACAGGAGGCAAAGAAAAATATTGTGGACGAGCTGAAGAAATTGAAACAATTTTAGCCATTTTTTTGTTGGTTGGAGATTGAAGTAAATATGGTGAAAAAAAATTTATTAATGGATAATTAGTAATTTACAGAAATGAATGCTGTGAAAGTTGCTTAAAGGAAATTATCACATTTTGTATTAATTTGACCTTTAAATATTTTGTTTGTTTATCATAATAAATTTTTTTGTTGCTTTTAGACTTTTTTTTACTTTTTGCATTTAAAAACAAAATAATACACTAATAACTTTTTGCATTATGAATGTAAGTTCTGGGTGTTCTAATTAAAATGGTTGCACAACGAAGCAAGCTACTTTCTTTTGCTCAAGAAAAAGAATAAAAAAATAAAAACAATAATTTTTATTATTAAAAACATGAAATTTATGTAAAATCCAAAATTCTTTTCAAAGCATTAATAAAAATAAAAGTTGTTTTGAATTTATGCAATTTGACTCTTTCTTTTATTTTCACCAGCAAGATCAATAATTCTAATAATTTTATTAAGCATAAAAAAAATCAACAAAATGTTCCAGCAAATAAAATTTCCACTGGAATTTTATCTTCCATCGAAACAATAAAAAACAAAAAGGGGTGATCCGCGGTGAATTTTCGTAAACGTGGTCCACCCATGGCTACTGCCGTACAAGTTGTTACTGCACTAGCTATTGTTCCATATTCATCGACCTATAAAATAATATATGAATTATGTAATTAAAAAATTCTAATATATACTTTTATTATTGCTTTGTGAATAGCATTATCAATTTTATGAGGGCCTGTTAACATTTCAGAGAGATCGCAATTATCAAATAAATGATTTATTCCAACTTTGGGTAGATGGTCAATTAAATTATAACTTTCAGAAATTTCAAAGAGAGGCATTGTAACTTCAATTCTGCCACTTTTAGTTCTAAAATTTAAAATAAAAATCAGAAAATTATTATTTGAACGAGATTTAAAAAAGCAACACACCCTTTTGTTGCTTCAATGAATAACGAATAATCCATAGTTTTTATCAAATCTTCTAAAGTATTCTCATTTTTTGGTAAAATAATAAACATCCAACATTTTCTTTCCCTATATGGAATTCCAATGGCTTCCCATGTTGCAGCTTCATTAAAATAAAGTTCAGTAAGAGGTCCAACTTTCATAAATTCCATTTTTCGAATTTCATTTGAGTAAAATTTTTCTCTAAAGCGAAAGTTGAAAGTATTTTCCCATTTTCCAACAAAATAAATAGCATTGATAAGCAAAATCGATGTTTGAGATGATATATCATCTGAATGAATAATTTCCTCAAACATTCCATTTGTCGCTTTATTAACAAAATTATTAATTACCTATAAAAATAATATTTATTTATTTGAAAAAAAAATATTTTAGCACACTTCTGTCGCATTATTTTTATCTTCAAAATTAATTTTTTGAATTTGATCATCAAAATTATCCCGTATTAGATTTTCAAACGACTTTTTTAGTTCAATTTTTTCATTAACAAATAATCGATTAGCTACAATCACTTTAGATGATGGCGTGGTGTCTTCTTCTAATGAAAAATCACTGCCATTATTATCTTCATCACCAGATTCAGCTCGTCGATCATATGCATCCTGATCAGCTTCACTTTTTTCTGGCTCATCGCTATCATCTTTTCTAAGCTTTTTGGTTGGTGGAGAATATGTAATTTCATCATCATTTTTAAAAATGTGGTGTTTAATAAACCGAGAATAATAATCGATAATTTCTGCTTTGGATTGATCTAGAGTAATTAA
Organism: Panagrolaimus kolymaensis; assembly: GCA_028622995.1. Classification (NCBI taxonomy): domain Eukaryota; kingdom Metazoa; phylum Nematoda; class Chromadorea; order Rhabditida; family Panagrolaimidae; genus Panagrolaimus; species Panagrolaimus kolymaensis. The sequence goes on from JAJQJQ010000031.1 coordinate 872,452, forward strand.
TATATTTTTAAAAATTTCGTTAATATATTTATTATATATATCCAACCTTTTCCAACAATTTTAAGTAACTCTTCAGCAGTTTTTCCTTTCGCACCAAAGTATATAATGGAAAGAGAATTTAGCATTGATGCTGGAGAATATATTGTTGATTTTTTATTGTCAAGGGTTTTAAAAAAATTTAAACTAAAATTAATTTCAGCTTCTAAACTCATTTTGGAAATATATAAAAATTTATAATAAAACAAGTCAAAAGTCTTTCTTTTTTTTTTGAAATTAAATTTGAAAAAAAGCATTGGTTGCTATTTTCCATTCGTAGTAAGAAATTTTTTCAACCGAGTTGCCGCAAAAATTGTAGTTAGGTCTTTGTTTGAAAACGTTAATTATTTCAATTTGTTCGTTAAAAACATTGAATCAGTAAATAAAGCATTTTCCCAAGTAAAAAATAACTTTAAAAAAATGCAAATTGTTTTTGATTCGAATTGTTTCTTTCATTTTTATGTCGATTTTTGTTAATCTTTCAAAAACATTTTTTGCTTATTAAAAAGTCATTGCTTTCGGAGTTATAAGTTTTTATTTTTGTTAGTAATCTTTCGAAATAAAAAAAAATTTTGTTTCATCAAAAAAGTTTATATTCATTTATTTTCACAATTTTTTACAATAACTACAGTACAAAAAAATTTAAAAAATGGTAAAACTGCTAATAAATAATATTATTTTCCAAAATTACAAAAACACAAAAAATCTTTAAAATGAAAAATTCAACTATATTTTTTAACAAAAAAAACTTTAATTCTTTAGTTTAGTAAACCGCGTATATAATAATAGAGAATGGAGATGATGAGATGTTAAAAAATGACTTTAAAATGCAAAAAGATTAATCTTCTTCATCCATAAGTTGTTTAATAAAAGGTTGAACAACTTCTCCATGACTCCAAGCAGTGGGATGGAAGCGGAATCGTGGGCGGCCTTTTTTGTCAACCAAGAATTTTTCAAAGTTCCAAGTTATATCGTTTGCTCGAATTGGATTATACATGAGTTCATTGCCTTTACCAATTTGTAAAACAGTTTGGGGACAACTATCCTAAAAAATTTGGAAACAAGTTTAGAAAAAGTTTTTGAGAAAAATTATTTTTTTTGGTTTTAATAATAAAAAACTTTTTTCTTAAAAATTGATTGATTGGGAGAAAAAACGAAAAGAGTTTAATTTTTTAAGTGTTTTTTTTTTCAGAGAAAAATTCCTTACTTTTAAGTATTCATAAAGAGGATGGTGATCAACGCCATTAACTTCAACTTTGCCATAAATATGCAAATTTCTATGTGGCTTCCATCCATTTCCTGGGCGAACTTTAGTAATTCCATCCATAATTTCATGATTTTCTGCGGGTTCTTGAAGATAGAATTGATTGCATGGAAATGCGAGAATACTGAATTTAGCTCCATTTTCAATATTTTTTTCGATCAAAGGGTTAAAATCAATGTATTGCTGAGTGTAAGCTAAAAATTATAGTTTGGTAAGCTTTAGAAAATTTTTTTGGGGTTTAAAAACTTACCACAAAATGTTGCAACATTCATAACCAATAAAACTTGACCTTTATATTGTGAAAGATCAGTGAATTCACCTTGCAAAGTTTCAACTTGAAAATCATATATCGTTTGATTATTATCTTTGCATTCACTCCATCGAGTGGTTTCATCAATTAATTTTGGACCTATAAATAAATTAATTTTACTAACAATTCAGGAAACTTTACTCTCAAAGCGAAAGAATTAATTTTGTTGTACTTACCTGGAGCATCTTTGGCGAACGCCAGTACCAAAATGGAAGCAAAAATAATTTGTTTCAGCATAATTTTTTTTTATTTAATGAAAATTCCAAAAACCAAAAACTACGAAAAAAAACGTTTTAAAACTAAACTGTAAAGTTTTTGGAAAACCATTTTTTTCATTTTTATATATATATTTATTTTTCCATGAAACAATTTTTTTTAAGTGGTGTAAAGGCCAAAATACCGCCTTCCTTCCTTCATTCTTTCCATCTATCTTTTTTTGCATACTTCTATTTTTCATCCATTTTCTTTTTTTCTTTACATCTTCTTCATGGGCGGTGTCATTCATCATTCATCATTTTTCATGATTTTTTTTAAATTCAAAAAAGTGTCGATCAAAGATGGAACTGAATTAAAAAAAAAAGATGATGATTGGGGGTTTTAAGGATGGAACAACAAAACGACCATGAAAAAAAGTGATGAAAACGCAAACACACGCCGATGTTGTTGCTAGTTTGCTGGTTTCTTTAAGTACATCATCATCAAAAAAAAATCTTTCTTATTTTTTTTTCATTCATTTTTTAAGAAGTTTTTTTCCTTCTGTCTTTTTTTTACGTGATTTTTCTTTAGAAATTTTTTTAAATCCGTCTTTCGAAAAAAAATAAAACAAATTTTTTGAAATATCGAATTTGGCCAAAAGAAAAAGAAGAAGTTGTTGTGTTTCTTTATTGAACACAGAAACAGGAAAAAAAGAAGAAGAAAAAAATACCAATTGTTCAAAGATTAAAAAAAGTAAATTTTTTTTCAATCACATAATTTTTTGTGTTGGACAAAAGAAATGTTGAACTGCCACCAGAAAAAAAAAGTATGGATTTATTTCATATAAAAAAATTGTTTCACAAAAACGATTTACGATAAACACACTTTTTTCCATTTTTTCAATGTATTCTGTTTTACTTTGCTTTGCTGTGTTTATTTGAAACACTGCCGCAGGGCAAAAGAAAAATAAGAGAGAGATGCAAAAAAGAAGAAGATGAACTTTATTTATTTTCTTTTTTTTCCTGGAGGTCACGATCATCACCAAACACAGTTTACATGCGAAAAAAAATTATCACCTGCGGGCATATCTATCTATTCTATAAAATGAACTGCGACCTAAAATAACTAACTAATAAATACAGCCGGTTTGGTTCTTTGATATAAAAACTGTTTTAAAGAAAAACATAAATTGCAATTTAAAAAATAAAATAAAAAAGAGGAACCAATTTTGTGAAAAACCCTGGAACAAGAAAAAAATAATTATGGATTTGTTAAATATCCCTCAAAAAAATTTTGGTGTGCATCTTTTTTCGCTTTTTTTAATTATTTCCAGAAACCAAAACCAAAAAAGAAAAAAGGAAAGTAAAACAACTTTTTTTTATAAAAGCAAAGGATTTTTCAGAGATTAAATGAAGCAGCAAAAATAACACAAGAAAACTTGTAATCTTTTTCTTTTTTTTAAACTAGGATGACAGATAAAAAAGAGTTTCAAATAGCCGCTGCTTTTGAGTTTTTTTCTTCGCTTTTGACCAATCAGCCAAAAAAAAAAAGTAAAAGAAGAAGAACTAATTTTCCTTCTTTTTTTTCTCGAAACTTGTTCCATTCTTCATTTTTCCATTTAAGTTTTTATACGTAAAAGCTGTATTTTTTTTTATTAATCACGTTAACAGCCGCATGAAAGGATAGATGCGCGCCTTAAAAAAATTAAAAGAAAATGAAGATTACAAGAAATTTGCCATAAAAAAAGAACAAAAAAGCAAATCCGTTAAAGAAACTTGGATTTTTTTAATTTAAAAAAAAATTAGATATATCCAAACTTCTTCCCATCTCTCTTTGTAGTAAAAAAAAAATCAAAGGCGTCGTCCATTTTCTTCATTTTTTTTCCATAATTAGTAAATGAGGAGGAATCATCTTCATCATCGATGTCGTTTGGTTGTAAAACAACTTTGGATTTGGGCTTGGATTTAATTAAATCATTTTTCCTTTTTTCATTTTTATAATTTTGTAAAGTGTTTAACTGAAAGAAAAAAAGAAAAAGAAACTTTTTTTGTTGCTTTGAGTTAAAATCATCAAACTGATGCTAAAAGAAAATTTTGTAATTAGCAGTTTCGAGCGTTTCGATTGTCGCTAAGTTTGTACTTTGATGAAAAATATCAGATTTACCTTTTTTATAAATTAGCACTATCAATGATACCATTGACATGTTAATTAAAAAAAATTATGTTTATTGCTCAACGTTATTTTCGAGATGAAATACATAAATTTTAGAAGCATAGCAAACTACATATTTATTTTTAGCGTCTTTGTCCAATAAAAGAAATATTTCTTGCCTCCTCAAAGAGCTTTTTTTAATGTATTTTAAATGTTACAACTTGCCTTATTATTTCGATTTTCTTAGTACGATTTTTTACCATAATTAAAGCCTCGTTATCCATTTTTTGTAATTATTTTATTACGTTTAATTTTCTTTTCATTCATTTTGTTACTAATACCCGAAAATGAAATCCAAACTGTTACAAATGACCCAGTTCAATTACTTTTTTTTGCTGAATAAAATAAAATATTATTTGTATATGAATATACATATAATTAGCCACCCGCAATCCTCTCAAAAATAACTCAAGTAAAAACCAACACAATATGGTTCAGTTTTGTTCTGTGTTGCTATACTTTTTTTTTGATTCACTCTTCTCTGCAAGAAAAAATGAGGAAGGATAATAAAAAAATGAAAGATAGATAGAAAGAACAATTAGAAAGGATATATCCCTCACTCGCTCGCCTTTGTAGAAACAAAACATCCAAAAAAGTATGTAAAAAAAGATTTTGCTGCTGAAAGCCTTTTTTTCTTCGAAGAAAAAGAAGAAATAGAGACTCTTTTATCGCCGTCAAAAAAAAAAACTCATGTTATCCTTTACTAAACCAAATATGAAAAAAAAGCTAAAGTTGTCACGCGGTGACAGATATTGGTGTCGTCGAGGTTTAGTTAGATAGTCCTTGGGAGTTGGTTGCATCTGCTATAGCTGGGATCTTCCAAAATAAACAAGAGAAATTCACATACATCTTTATTCAGGATAAAACAACAACCAGCACAACAATAATGTAACACACAACTACAACTACAAAAGTGAGACAAAAGTAAAGCAAACAAAAGTATGCAAATAGGCTGCCATCTTGCTGGCTGTTTCGTTACAGGACAATCAAGAGGAGCGCGAAGTTTGAATGAGAAGAGGACGGAAGTTGAGGGAAGCACCAATATATGACATACCGCCACCGCCTCCAAAATGTGTCCTCACATTTTCGTTGAGCATACATACGACCAAACCACGAAGTTGAAACCATTTCATGTTGTGAACCATAGACTTTTCTTTCATAACACATTTCTTGGAACAAGCATCTTTCTCCATATCGGCATCGACATCAGTACAAGACATTAAGCATAAATGCTGTCAGGTTGAATCAAGTCTGCATCCAAGATTTGTTCCTTCATCATGAGTACCATACGAATTTCACCATCTTCATATTGACCAGCTGACATCATAAGGCTAACTATAGCTCAGCACAACAATAGCACTGGTGTCGTTAAAGCATACAATCAAAACAAATCAAGATCATTCCATAAGAGCCATAGATCTTCACCATAGTTGAACATAACAAGAACACCATGGCAAGATCATACCAGTAAAGTAAGAGCAATCCATAAAATCACCTCATACCAAGCACCACGAACACATAACCATCAAAAACACCAAAAAGCTCAAAACACCATCAACCATAAACCATACCAGGGCAGCGAAGACCATTGACGTCGCATCCCGGCGCACCCCAAAAAAAACAGGTTAACAAGTCCATCATCCTTGCGACGAGACGAGATTCATTATCATATCATAGCACAAAAGAGCATTAACAATTCACAGAGTTTTCTTTACATAAGCAGCAAAGTTTCATTTTCACACATTCAGTCACAAGTTTTCAATAGGTTCTTTACCAAGTACAGATTCTTTCAAGATCATTTCCACGTTCATTTTCTTATCTTCCAGTAGTACATCACGTTCATTGTCGGCTTCTCCATAAGCAGTTCATATTCCAAGAGGTTGTTTGACTTCAATTCAATCCATATTTCCACGATTGAGATGAGCAAGAGACATCCGACCATTACCAAGATTTCACCAGTACCATCATCTTCAAATAGTTCACACCATTCAGCATTGATTTCTTTTGCGGGCCCACAAGAGTTACCATAGCATCGAACGGGTGGATAGGCCCTCCATGTCACGCGGTGACAGATATTGGTGTCGTCGAGGTTTAGTTAGATAGTCCTTGGGAGTTGGTTGCATCTGCTATAGCTGGGATCTTCCAAAATAAACAAGAGAAATTCACATACATCTTTATTCAGGATAAAACAACAACCAGCACAACAATAATGTAACACACAACTACAACTACAAAAGTGAGACAAAAGTAAAGCAAACAAAAGTATGCAAATAGGCTGCCATCTTGCTGGCTGTTTCGTTACAGGACAATCAAGAGGAGCGCGAAGTTTGAATGAGAAGAGGACGGAAGTTGAGGGAAGCACCAATATATGACAAAGTAAAAAAAAAGTATAATTTTTTTATGTTTCCTTTCTGTGACTTTTTCTTTTTGCTTGTGGTCAACAAAAAAATTTTTTATGACTCCTTCTTTTCTCGAAAAAGAAGTAAAAAAATTTAAATTTAATTTTTATCTTTTATTATTCGAGTTTTTTGAGTTAAAAAAATAGTGGACTATGGATTTCTTAAAAAATTTTTAACCTGTTTTTGCAGAGATTTATTTTATTTTTATTTTTGCCTCTTTATTTCGTTATCTTTTTCTTTAAAATTTATTTACTTTTTGGTTTCGAAGAGAGATAAACAAAATTAATGTTTTTGTTTACTTTTTTTTAGTTGATCGGATTGCGTATTTTTTGACATCATGTTTTTGTGGTTTTAAATGATTGTTTATGATTTTTAAAAAGCGTGAAAAAATCTTTTTTAAACCGGATTTTTAAAATGTTTACGAAAAAAATAATAAGAAGAAACTATGTTTTTCACCTCAAAAAATTTTTTAGGCAAAAAAACAACAACTACTTTAGAAATAATTTACGTGACATTGGAATGTAAAAAATACAAACTACTTTCGTAATAATTGCTTTTTCAAATGAATCGATTGTGGCTGAAAATTAGTATCTTTTTTGCCACGACTGCCTCAATTATTTTGGTGGAAACTCGTTTGACCTCACTTGACGAAGCGAAAGTTTTGGGTATTAAAAAAATATTTTTCTCAAACAAAATGTCATTTAAATTTTTTTTTATTTTTGACTCCTCAAAGACAAAAAATTTTTAAAACTTAAGAAATTCAGTGTTTGTAAAACAAATTTCAAACAACAAATAATATTTTTTTAAAAACATCAAAACTTTTAGGAATCCCTTCAATTTCATGTTCAACAAAATGGATTTCATTGAGTTTTGAAGCATCGATACCCTTTCAAGGAAGGATATTCGTGGAAGATATGGCTTATGATAGTCGTTGCTCAGCCCAATATACCTCAAATTTAGAACCAAATGCAACATTCAGGTTTCCAATGAGGCCATGTGCAAGAATGAAAAATGGAAAAGATAAAAATTCATATGTTTTTATTGCAAATGTTCGAATTAATTTTCATCCGGTAAAAATTTCATATGATTCAGAAAATCATACAAAACAACAAAAAATAACAAAAGAAATAAGCGAATAATATTTTTCTAAAAAAATTAGTATTTTGGGATCTATTTTTGGTCTCGACGGGAAAATTAGGAAATTATTTTGGATTTTAAAACTTTCATGTCCGGATAATTTGCATTTTTTGACGATAGTTTTATCAAATTTTTAATACCTTTTTAATCGACTGTAAAGTAAATAAAAAAATGGAGCAAAAATGGCAAATCAGACTTTTTCTTAAATTTTACACTTATTTTTTGCAGATTTTCATACTGGAAAATTCAAAAACTTATCGAATAACTTGCACCGATACAAACAAAGAGGCTTTGATCGAAGAAGATGGAAACGCCAATACAATTTGTCATCATAATATTATGAGGCCTAAAAATGATATTTCCTCTGTTTTAACGATTGGAAAAATAATTTATCATAAATGGACATGTTCGAAAGGCTTTGGTAAAAAAACACATATTTTTTGCTTTAAAAAAATAAATAACTTTTAATTATTTTTTTTAGAAATTGAAAAGTTTGCTATTTTACTTCGAAAATGTGATGTAATTTCAAAAACGAGAGAAATCGTTCATGTTATTGATGAAAATGGTTGTATTATTGATGATCTCCTTCTTAATTCGCTAAAATATAGTAAAGATAAATTAGAAATAACTGCCGAAACAAAAACCTTCAAATTTATTGATGAATCTGAACTTCGATTTATTTGCAACATTGTTTTGGTGCCCAAAGAAAAGCCTGAAACTATAATAAAGGTAAACTTTTTTTGTGGAACCAAAAAAGCAAAATTGAATAAGAAATTTTTTGATTCCATTGAAAAAAGTATTTATTGTTCAAAATTTTTATAAAATTATTGTTTTTAGTTTCCTAAATGTTCCATTTCTCGTGCAGAACTTCGCCAACGAGCAGCCCAAAAAGCGAGTCCAACATTTTATTTTGATCAAACCGATCAACTTTATCGAGGTAACTAAAACATTAAAGATAATCTTATAATTGTTTCTTTAATCGATCAAAAAAAAATATATGCGAGTTTTATAGATTTTTCAACAATTATGAAAGATGAAAAAGAAAATCTTAAAGAAACTCGAACTATTACAGAATGGCTCACAATTAAAGAAGCTCCAATGGAACCTAAAATGTTTAAAGGTAAAACAGAAAATTTTATTGTAATTATTTGTTTCTTGTCAAGACCAAAAAAAATTTTTTTAGAAAGTGTCGTTGTGGGAAAAATAAATCGAACAATAAACAACGAAATGATTTATAAAGAAAAATTGATGGAACAAGATGTTCTCAAAAAATTTATGCCCAATCAGTTGCCGCTAAATAAAACCAAATCGGAAGCTGCGATGACTATAAAACAAACATATAATTCACAAATGGGTTCGGGAGCGGCGAAAAATAGTAATTCCATGGAATTAATTGGAAGGCAAGCTATAGCTTTTGATAAAATGGAAGATTTTCAAGATTTAACTCCAACGACGATCACAAACATTAAAAATGAGTCAACTACAAAATCATTATTTCCTTCTCCACCATCAAAGCCATTAGTAAATTTGGAAGATTTAATTGAAATTGAAAAAATTGCTAAAGTTTTATCGGAAATTAATGTTGAAAAAGAAAATGAAGAAGATGATTCGAAGGAGGAATCAATTAAAGGGTTAGTTTCTAGCTTCTTGGGAAAAGGCTTAATTTTAAAAAATGGTTTTAAAGTTTCAGTAATTCATTGGAAATAGTTATAAATGATAGTAATAATCCACCAAAAAGCAGTGAACTCCAAGCATCATCAGTTCAAGAAAAAGATGAACTTCCAGTTGGAGCCAAAGCTGATTGGAGACTCGATGATGTAATTCTAAATAAAACTGATGATGATGAAATATTTGTTAATTGTGCGAATAGTGAATTTAGTAAAAGTAATCAAAGTAATTTGACTATTGTAAGTTTAATCATAAAACATGGTCCCTTTTTTTTAAATTTCCTTTTTTCAGTACCCCGAAGCTTTGACCTGCACTTGGAGATCCTTAAATGTGGCCCTTTTACTTTGGTCGCTAGGTACTTTAATAATTTGGACCATTTTAATTGGAATTAAAGCTCATCAATTAATTTGGAGTAAAGATTCAAAAAAACGCAATGATCGATATCCAATAAATGCGAGAACTCAAAATATGCAAGCAACTTATTATCATCCTACTTCTTTTCATGGACGTTATGGCTCAACATTTTATCCTAATTCTTTAATACCTTAAAAATCAAAAAAAATAAATACATATGTTTATATTTTTAGTGAAGTTTGATTAAAATAGTAAATTAAAGGTTTATTAGTTATTATAAATACTCAAAATAAGTTGTTCTTTCAACTGAAATTTTAGTTAACTTTCTTACTTTTTTCATTTATTTTTATTTGTTTGGAAGTTAACAACACAAGAAAATTTACAATTTTTCAATAAAACAAACAACCGATTTTTTTTCTTAGAAAAATTTAGTTAAAAAACCATTTTATAAACTAAATAGTGAAAGAATTGGATCTGTGATGTTTTTTTTCTAGAAAGTGTTATTGTTTTTAAGCTGACTAGGCTGGCTTTGTTACGGATGGATATGATTGATAAATGCCAAAAAATAACAATAAAAAGTAATAAAAAAAAGATATTTTTGTGTGTGTGTGCTTTCTATTGTTAAATTTTTGCAGAGTTTCTTTGGCAATTACTTTTTGAAGATGCGTCGTCGGCATCAAAAATCTCAAAACTTCAGCAATTACAAAAAAACATAAAATCATAATTTTCAGTTAGCAAAACATTCGTCCTCTTTGCTAAAACAGCCGGGAATTTTTTGATGGGTTTGGAAAGCAGCAGCCGTTATAGCTTTAAATATTTTATTTTGTTTTTTAAGATGATCTCCATTTTTTCCACCACTTTTTCACGAAGCTCGTCTACTTCAATTACGAATTTTAAAAAGTCATAAATGACCTTTATTAAATCCAACGAATATTTTATAATTTCTTAAATCATCATTGATTCTTGAGTGCTACACTCAATTCATTTTTTCACACTTAAAAATATATATATATTCATATTACATGAAGTCAAAAGGATACTTCAAATAATTTAAAAAATGTTTTAAACAAAAAGAAAAAAATATTTTCAAAAAATTCAAAAAATAGAGTTGCCACGCCACAACTATTCACGCCACAACTATTCACGCCACAACTATTGCCTGCTTTTTTTCAGAGTGAACAAACCTCAAAAAAACCCATAGAAAGAAACCATTTATTATTTTTGGGTCAAAGCGGATGAAAGACAAACTTGTTCCCCTTAATAATCATCATTTTTTGTTGTTGTTGGATATATCGGAAATCAATGCGCACACACACAAACACACTTTGCAACTAACAAAAATGTTGACGTTTTTTTGATTTTTTTTGTTGCAAGTATGGATAAACTTATCCCGTCACATCCTTAGCTTCTCTCTCGTATTTTCTGTTTTGGAAGAGGCATTCGGCTTAGATATTGTGAGGGTGTTCACACAGCTTACAAAATATACAGATAAATACAAAAATAAATCCAAATGTGAATTAGTGAAATTGAAGGTCATTTTGATCTTAGATCAAAATAAATTTTAAATATATAGTTTGAATAATTTAATTTCACTTTTTATTATTTATAACATTTTGTAAAAAAAAATTTAATTTAAGTTGAAAAAGCATTAAAAAGGGACATTTTTTAACAAACAAAAAAAATTGAGTTTATGGAAAAAATTGGAAAAAATGGAGCTTTATAAACAAATGATGCTTGTTTTGCGAATGTTTCTAAAACATATGCATAAAAAAAAGCAGTGGTGACATCGCTGATAGCTCGCCGCCAATATTTCAGCGCGTTTTTAGTTTTAAAGATGCCGATATTTTTTATGTTGTCAAACACACATGGGCGTATAGGTACCTTAGATTTTGAAAATTTTGCTGCCTATAAATGAGCAAAGGGTTCTCCCTGTGCTTTTTTCTTAATTTCTTTTTCTCATATTGGGCAATTTAACTCACCCCCAATTTTCTAATTTTGCGACTTTAAAAATCGAAAATCGGCATGCTAGACTTTTTATTTTTTTTAAAGTTTATAATCATTTTGCATCTAAAATCCTTCTAACTTAATAATCTTTAAAAGCTGAAGAAAAATTAGTTAAACGTATTTAATATTTTTTTTAATATCATTTAGCTCTTTGCAAAGCTAAAGAATTTTAATTATTTTTTATTTTTAGAGTCTTCAGAAGCTTGTGATTTACTGGTTTTAAAAAGTTGGTTTAGTTATCTATTAGTCATTCAATTTAAATTATATGGCCGAGTTATTCGAGATAAAAAAAATTCAGATCTCATTTTCTTTTTCACAAATATTAATCAAGTTTGGAAAGCTTGATGGAGCAACTAAAAGTTTTGTCTTTGCCGTAATTTACATACGGTGATTGAGAAAAATCATCAATAAACTGGAAAATTAAAAAGCGAATAGAATCAATTCGATTTTAAAAATCGTTAAATAGTAGCTCATAAAGTATTTGAAAAATTTTAAGAATTTCTTAATAACAATAAATAAATTATAAAACTTTTTGTTAAAAAAGAAATAATTATGTTTTCGTAAATATTAAAGAAAAGTTAGTAATTTAGATATTGTTCAGCTTGCTTTATTAGTAAAAAAAATAAATGCTTCATTTAACATTTGCATTTTTCGATTTAACTTTAATCAATAAAGAGTATAGCTGTTAGATGAGAATCATTTTTAGTTTAGACCATTCAAAAGTACATAGAACAATTTTACAAGAATTATTAAAATTTCAGATTTTCTTCTAACACGGATATAGTCTAATCCAAAGAAGAAGGAGTATGTACTCAAAACTACACCAACCCTTTTTTAAACTTTCATAACTTTCGTTTAAATTATTTCTTTAATTAAAACCTTATCCAAAAAGCAACTTTTCAAAAAGCTGGAGTACCATAATTTCGAGACGTAAATAAATATTGTATATTACTTTTCGAAAAAAAATTTGGATATTACCACGACTTTAATAATTTAAGCTATTAGTAGAAAATAAAAATTAAGAACATTTTTAAGTTCTTGGCAACCGCATTCCTCCATCTTATGATATTCTTTGGAAATCGTAAACTTTTTTAAAACCTAATTGTGAATCACAATTTACAATTAATCAATTTCTCTAAAATATTATTTTTGCTCTCTTATTATACTATACATACTACAAAAATTTTCAAATGCAAATTTCCAGAGAGAAAAAACGAAAAAAAATTTCAAAGGCCGGAGTGCTCAAAGTAAAGAAGTTCCTTTTAATGTATGAAAGCAAATGAAATCACTTGAATATTTTAAAAAAACTTAAATTTGTTCATACTTCTAAGTAAAAAAATTACTCGTAAACGTGTCAAAAAAAGTTTTAGATAGTTTATATTTTTGGCTTCATGATTCAATAAAATGCTGCTTATCACTGAAAGCGCGTGTAGCAATCATTGCTGCCTTTAAACAAGTTAAAGGCAGCAGCAAATCCAATTTTTAAATAAATCCAAAGCCTTAAAACATGGCTGCCTTAAAATAAATTAATAGGCAGCAAACGGTGCGTTTTAACATTTTGTTAAAATTCAGAAACCATTGCTGTCTTTGAATTAATTCATAGACAGCACTAACAGCCGTCTATTAAAAATATTCCTATACAGCAGCATTGATGCCTAAGAAGAAATCATAGGCAGCAAGCCTCATGCCTTTAAATAATATAAAGGTAAAAGAGCACATTATTAATTTATATTCCATCTTCCTTTTCTTTCTTCTTTTCCCTTTTTTTTTCTTTTTTCTTTCGTCTTTTTTTTTATTACTTTCTCTCATTTACACCCTTTTTTCTCAATTTTTTTTTTATTTTTTTCTTTTTTTGCTTGCTGTCTATCTCCAAAATCTCATGCTGCCTGCTGCCTATAAGGTACCTGAAAAGGTACCCAAAGGTACCCAATGCCCATGTGTGTTGTCAAATGTTGGCTGGCGGCATTACTTGTAAATTATTATTTTATGAAAATCAACAAAAGAAATAAAAATTAAAAGTGGATGTAAAAATTTTGGAATTTAATTGAGGAAAAGTGATCAGAAATTTAATTATTATTCAATCATGTGCCATGGAACATTCAATGCATGCCAAGCTTTTGAAGATAAATTAACGGTGTTTATAAAAAAAATCCAAGAAACATTTGCCAAGGCAGTTAGTTATCAAAGAAGCGGAGCGCTCAATGTGGAGAAGTTTATACGAAAATATCTAACATTTATAAAAGTGGAAGCTCAAATAGTGCTCGAAAAGCCAACGTTTTATCCCTCTCTTTTCTAATTATATTTTGTATAATTATTATCGATTAATAACGGCACTTCTTTACTTTGAGCATGTTTAGTTATTAAAAAATACGCAAATAAATCAAAACTAAACTTTAAAATAATATCAAAGACTTTTTTTGCAAACACCTTCATTTGAAAAATAAAAAGCAACGTCGTTTGTATGTTTTGTGATAGCAAAATATTCTGTAAAGATAAAATAAATACCTTTATTTATAACTTAAAAAAATCAATAATGTTCATAAAAATAACTTTACAACTCTCTAAAAAATGAAACGAATCACGTTTATCAAAACACTATCAAAAAATTCAAATGTCATTTTATCTCTTTCCGCGATTGTTTGCTTTGAGCGGCAAAACTTTTCGCTTGCAAAAAATCGAAAGTTTGATTGACAAACACTTTTTCAGAACATTTTCAACAAAAAAAGAAGCTTCATCATTTTGTTATTGTTTCTGCAACTATGGATAAACATAACTTATTGCATCCGCCTCTTCATGTTAAGAATTTGAAAAAGAAAGACGAAGTTTTACTTATACAAGGAACGAGAAATGGAAAATTCAATGTTACTTTCAAGGATGCTAATTTTAAAGATCTTCCAAAATCTATGGGTGTAGCTGTTAAAGATCTTTCGAAGTTTCTTGATTCTCCTGTTTGTCAAAATCTCAAAGCTGTTATTTTCGTTCTTGCTGATTATGATAATATGTCTCATGCTGTTAATTTTGAAATTCGTCAAATGGTTTATGAAGAAGTTAGAAAACGAAATTGGCATATATATCTTGTTGAACCTAAAACAGTTTCAATTATGACAATGTTATTTTCCTCAAAGATAGGTTCAAAACCTGGTGATGTTATTTTAAATGTCATGTCTATGAGTGAAATGGTCACTGTCTCTGAACTTCGAAGCAAACCAGAAGGATATTTATACATCGGTGATCGAGATATTAATAGCTTTAATCGAAATGTTAATGATGTGGCAGCTGAATGTCTTGGTCCATGCAATCCTGAATATGTTATTATTTGTGATCCACTTGGTAATGAATTGGTGATGTCTTTGAAATCTACTGTCGTTCCTTCAAAAAAGGTTATTTCCATTGATATTGAAGATGATAGAAGTAATTATATTCCTCAAGTTTGGAAAACAATAGTTGAACGCGGACATAATCAAGTTATTCCTTTCTGTATGGATACTTTTGTTGTAACAAATGAATCAAATATTACTTCTCCCGGACAAGCTGTGATTACTGTAGCTGGATATAACGATTTACCTTTTGAAAAAGCTCTAATTGTTCATAAATCAAAGAAACCATACTATGTAAGTTTGTTTACTTTGTCTAGATTTTCTCTTTATGCTTTGATGTTGTTTTATAGGTTGCATATCTTGACGACATTTCTGAAAGTTATAAACCTGCTGGAAAAGCTCAAATCTCAAAAGAACAAAAAGGACATCGTATCAAGCTTGCTCTGGTCGTCGATTCAAACGCTCTTCCATTCCTGTACCAAGAACCATTCATCATACCTGAAATTCAATCATTGCCTGATAAACTTTCATCATCAAAAGCTGATTTGAATGTTCCTGTTATTATTTTTTACGATAACTCATCCGTCATTTGTGTTCGGGATGAAAATGGTTATAAGTTTTTGAACGAATGGAACGGTAAGTTAGCTTTTTATGTACTACAGTTAACATGTTTGTTGTTTTTAGGTTTGTATGGAAATGATCTTTATCTTAGTTTTGAACCCGAAGAACCTATTGTTGTCGCTGATTTGAACGATGTTAATGATAATGATCCTTTTGTGGTTTATGGTATGTTTACATCTTTTGTGCTATCATTTAATACTTGTATTGCTTTTAGATTTCGTCAAGCTCCTTTCTATGCCACCAAATGTTCTCAAAGTTGATCCAAAATGGGGCTTCAAAGTTACCTCCAATTCTGATAATCCTGTTTTACTTGAAGTTGAAACATTTTTGGGAATTCGAAAAGTTGCTACTCCTGTTTTCATGATGGCTCTCCTTCTTAAACATCACATCAAGGCAATCAAGAAAGAAACTGGAAAGAAGCCAAAGGAACTTGGATTTTGCCTTTTCACCAAATTTACCAAGAAAGAAAAGAAGCGAATTAAAACTGGACTCGAAGAAGCTTGTAAATTATTGAAAATTTGTTTTGTTTTTGTTTCAAATGTTTAAATTTTGTTAACTTTTTTGTTTTGTTTTCGTTATTGTATAAAAAATATTTCTTGCAGTTTGCTTTAGTCATCTCTTGAGCTTTCCGGTAAAAACCCAACTCGTGCAGAAAATGATCCATAGGATTTCCCTATTGATCGCTGTTAAATATCCAAAGAACTTCTTTATGGATTGCATTTTATCGAATCGGTTATTATATCTCAAAAATTATGTTTGGATAAGTCTATGCATTTTTTAATGGATTTAAAAAAATAAGTTTTTGTTGCTTTTATTATTATCTTTTTTGTTCCTGGTAATGATTAAGGAGCAAGCTGCTCGACTTCACAACAAAAATCCCGATCGCCATCATAAACCAGAACTTGCTTATGCCTTCACCAGATTTGAACTACTTTGTGGTTTTAGACCGGCAATGGAAATAATTCTTCAAACATTTCCTGAACTTTGAAAAGTTATGGGCTAAAAAGATGGAAAAGAATTTGAAAGATTAATTAAAGGTGGAATTAATCAAGATAGTGAAAAGGCGAAAAGTGCATTACGAAGATGCTTTACAAATATGCTTTATGCCCAAGTAAATATCTCTTCTGGCATGTATATGATTTATGTAAATAAGGGATATTACAAAATATTAGATATTGGAGATCGTCGACTAAAGCGTGATCCACTTTTTTCTTGACAGATCCATCATTTTTTTTTGTAAAGCATTTCCCCACACTTTTTTCGTTGCAAGAGATTTTACATTCGCGATGAACGATGGAATAAAAACTTTTTTCATTTCATTCAAACTTTTCTCTTCTTCTTCTTCTTCTTCGAAGTCTCTCTCTGAATCAAAAAAGGCATAAATATTGTTTGTTTCACACTTTCAGAAAAATGCACATTTTCCCAGAATCAATAAAAAGAATGATGAAAGAGAAAACTTCAAAATTTTTAGCTGCAACATCTACCAGTCCTGACGTAAAGCTCTACAAATCTGCATTGAAATATTTTGGAGCTGAAGGTGCATTTGAAATCTACAAACTTTGCCGGGCCATGCTTGAAACAATCTTTACAAATGACAAAAGGCCGTTGGATCAAACATCAGAAATGGTTCAAGTTTTTTATCATGAAATGTCTGAACATGTTATGAAGTTAAAACTTCTCAATCAGGGTTTCAATCAAGGAATGTTTATGGCTGAACTTGAAGAATACATATGTACAGAAGCTTATGATGTTCTTTTCTCTGATAGGTTTGGCATTTTTGTTTGTTGTTTGTTTGTTTATGGTGTATGTATTTTAACTGATCAACTTTTCAGGACTGATGAAGACAACGTAGCTGATTTATCACTTCATGATCGCATTCGTTCGCTAAATTGGGTCACTGCTGGATTCCTTGAAACTGCCTTCAAATTTTCAATTATATCAGTTCATAATTATATTGATGAAGCTGTTGCTTCCATATTTGATTTATACCAATATCGTACACCTCGTGAAAAGCTGATTTGTCTCGTTTTATGTTCACAAAAGATATTTGAAGCTCTCAAAGAAAGTCATTCCGGTGCTCCTGTAGGTGCTGATGAATTCTTGCCTGCTCTTATTTATGTCATTTTACATGCTAATCCTCCATTGATTCTCTCAAATATGAAGTTTATTAGTCGGTTTGCTTTACCATCAAGAATCATGCGAGGTGAATCAGGTAAACTTACTTTTATTGCTTTCTTTTACCATAACTTTGTCTTTTCATTTCAGGCTACATTTTTACCAACATGAGCGGAGCTTTGCAATTTATTCAAGAAATGAATGGTGACAGCTTATCTATGGACAAAGAAGAATTTGAAGCTTACACATCTGGAAACTTTGTAATCTTATAGCCTTTCCTTTTTGCCTTTTCTTTACTGTAATTATTACCTCTTTTTTCTCTCGTTTGCATCGTGTTTTGTGCTGGTATTGTTTCATCTTTGTATCTTTCTATGTATTGTCATGTTTAACGATTGTTGAATAAATATGTTTTCTTTTGCTCTTTATACTATTAATTTTTTGTTTGAATTATGTGATTATGCCTAAAGTTGGAATTCCTTTATTAGTTATATGAGAAGCTAGTGGATCAAGGCTTGGATAACTATAATTATTATTAAAAATAATAATTGCTTTAGAACTTTTTAAAATTATGGTAGCAATCGCGATTGCAAAAAATAGCTCAAGAAAACAAAATACAAATGCCGTTCTGGTTTTTACCGCGATTGTTTGATTTGATGCAGCAAACTTTTTTGTTTGCAAAAACGCAAAAAAAAAAATTGTTTCAATTTGCTAAACACTTTTTTGTGAAAATATTTTTCAACCAAATAAGAAGCTTCATCATTCAGTTATTGTTTCTGCAACCATGGATAAGCATAACCTATTGCATCCTCCTATGAATGTTAAGAAATTGAAAAAGAAAGACGAAGCTTTACTTATAAAGCATATTTGCGGTGGAAAGTTTTATATCAATTTTATGAATGCTAAGTTTGAACTTATTCGTCAACCTATGGAAGTACCTGTTATAGATCTTTCCAAGTTTCTTGTTTCTATTGCTTGTGGAAGTGTCAAAGCTGTTATTTTCATTTTGTTTAATTATAATTCTCAAACTGTTAATTTAGAAATTCGTCAAATGGTTTATAAAGAAGTAAGAAAACGAAAATGGCAGCATATTTATCTTGTTCATCCTAAAACAAATTCAATGATGTCAATGTTATTTTCCTCAAAAAGTGATTCAAACCCTGGTGACGTTATTTTGAATGTTATAATTTCGCGTCAAATGGTTAGTGTTTATGAACTTCGACGTAAAAAAGAAGGATATTCAATCATCGCTGATCGAAAGCTCACTCGCTATAATAGAACTATTAATGGTGTGGCAACTGAATGTCTGGGTACATGTGATCCTAAATATGTTATTGTTCTTGTACCACAATGTCCAGAATGCAATGGTCCACATTGTAATGGTCCACAATGTAATGATTTGGTTATGTCTTTGAAATCTCATGTTGTTTCGTCAAAAAATGTTATTTCCATTGTTCCTGAGAACACATTTACTTCACTTATCACGAAAACAATCTTTGAACGTGGATGTAACCAACTTATTCCTTATTCTATGAATGTCCTTGTTGTTTCGAATGTATCAAATCTTACTGCTCCTGAACAAGCTGTGATTACTGTAGCTGGATATAACGATTTACCTTTAGAAAAAGCTCTTGTTGTTCCTAAATCAAAGAAGCCATATTTTGTAAGTTTGTTTACGTTGTTTGCTATATCTTTATACCTTTATGTTATATTATAGGTTGAATACCTTTACAAAGTTTCTGGAATTTACAAATCTGCTGGAAAAGCTCAAGAATCAAAAGAAAAAAAAGGACATCGTATCAAACTTGCTTTAGTGGTCGATCGAAACTCGCTTCCATTCCTGTATCAAGAACCATTTATCATTCCTGAAATTGAAGCATTGCCTCAAAAACTTGCATCGTCACAACCTAATTTGAATGTTCCTTTTATTGGTTTTTTCGACAATTCTTCTGTTATTTGTGTTCGTGATGAAAATGGTTATAAGTTCTTGAAGGAATGGAAAGGTAAGTAGATTTTTTCTTTACTACAATAAACATGTTTGTTGGTTTTAGGCTTGTATGGAAATGATCTTTACCTTAATTTAGAACAAGAAAAACCTATTATTGTTACTGATTTGCAAAAAGTTAAAGATAATGATCCTTTTGTTGTTTATGGTTTGTTCACTGCTTTTATTATCTTTGATTATATGTTTTTCTTTCAGATTTGATCAAAGTTCTTTCAATGCCAGCTAACGATATCAAAGCTGATCCAAATTGGGGATTCAAGGTTATTAGTGATGCTGAAAATTCTGTTTCACTCAAAGTTGATACCTTTTCTGGAAGCGGACAAAAAGCTACTCCTGTTTTCTTGATGGCTCTTCTCTTAAAACATCACATCAAAACAATCAAGAATGCGACTCGAAAGAAGCCAACAGAACTTGGATATTGCCTTTACAATGAATTTACGAATGAAGAAAAGAATCGGATTCACACTGGTTTCGAAGAAGCTTGTAAACTATTGAAAATTGGTATTATTACTCTTGATCATCTTTAAATTTTGTTTACTTTTACATTTTGTTTAATTTTCCATTTTGTTTTGCTATGTTTTTGTTTATAAAGTACTATATATGTTTTGAAGTTTTCTTTAGTAACTCCCGAATCATTATTTAGTAAAAATAGAAAGTTTAACATTGTCTTCGGAGTTAAAAGAAGAATTTGTGATTAGGGATGATGCGAAACTGGAGGAGCGGAACAAGAAGATGATACCGAAGAAGATAAACAACCCCAAACTCGAATCGATGCTTTTGCAGCATATTTTACTGAAGGCACTGAAGGAGATGATAAAAGATAAATAACTTTTTTAGAAACTTTGGGTGTTACAACAAAACTACCTGGTCTCATCATAGAAGATTTATGGTGCATCCATGTTGACTAACTTTTTATTAATCTTTGCTAATTTTTAATATCCATTCGACTTTTATAATTATTAATTATAGTGTTTGATAAAATAAATATGTTTAATTATTACTAGAAACAATAATGGTAATTAGGGTTGTTAAATTTACCGGTAAATTGAAAATCGGTAAATTTACCGGTAAATTTACCGGCTAATTTACCGGTAAATCGGTAAATCGGTAAATCTACCAAAAATCCAAAAAACATCCATGCTTTTTTGGATTTTTGGTTTAAAAATCATAAAACAAGAGTATTTTATTTATTTTACTATCAATTTTCTTAAAGCAAATGCGTGAAAGTTATAAAATTAGGAGAGAAGTCATACTTTTAGTAAAAACAATGGTTTTTTAAGAGTGAATGAAATGACAATTAATTATGGAATTCACTTTGTTCGTCAGCTGATTCATCAGAAGAGACGACCATTGCTTCTGAGGAGCAGGGATGAGCGACATCGACATTTTTTTTATATAAAAAGAGGGTAAAAAAATTTTTCAATGTAATTCTGCTTTTTTAAATTAGAAAAGTGTTTCTGATATGGGATAGTAAATGAAAATAGTTCCAAAAAGTCTTTAACAATGGAATTCTTAACAAATTATCACAATTTTTAAAGAATTTTGGCAAAAAAAAGTTCAACTGTCGATCCGAAAAACTCGACATCGGCATATCGACGTGTCAATGTCGAAAAAATCGTCGACATGTCGATGTCGCGCATTCCTGATGCACATTTTTTAATATATTTTTTATGGTTCAAAAGCTAAAAACAGACGACTTTTTCAGCCATTATTTGAATTTTTTCAAAAAAAAGACAAAATTACCACTGTAGAAAGGGGATTTTTTGAATGGTAAATTTACCGGTAAATTTACCGATTTACCGATTTACCAAGGCGGTTTTTTGAGCGGTAAATTTACCGGTAAATTACCAGTAAATTTACCGAGGCGCAACCCTAATGGTAATTGCTTTACAATTCTCTAATATTATGGTAGCAATAGCGTTTGCAAAAAATTTCGCAAGAAAACAAAATTCAAATGCCATTTTGGTTTTTAACACGATTGTTAGATTTTAAGCGGCAAACTTTTTTGTTTGCAAAAATGCAAACTTTGATTGAAAAACACTTTTTTACAGATTTATTCAACAACAACAAAAAAAGAAGCTTCATCATTGTTATTGTTTTTGTAACCATGGATAAACACAATTTATTGCATCCACCTCTTGATGTTAAGAAATTCAAGGATAAAGACGAAATTTTGATTATTCATTGTCTCAAGGATGGAAAGTTTGATATTGTTTTCTGGGATGCTCATTTTAGACAACTTCCTAAATCCATGGAAGTACCTGTTGAAGAATTTTCCAACTTTCTTGATTCTGATGTTTGTCGAAATATCAAAGCTGTTCTTTTCGGTCCTGATGATTATGATGTTAAACCTGTTATTCTTGGAGTTCGTCAAATGATTTATAAAGAAGCTATAAAACGAGAACTTCATCTTATGATTATTCATCCAAAAACAACTTCAAATACATCTATGTTGTTTGCTGCTAACATCGATTCAAAACCAGGTGATGTTATTTTAAGAATTGTATCTCTTTTTGGTGCTGCTTGTGTTTCTGAATTTCGACGTAAACCACAAGGATATTCTTACATTGGCAAGCGAAATATCAACGGCACAAGTAGTAATGATTTGACAAATGAAATTCTTGCATCATGTGTACCTAAATATATTATTGTCTTTACTCCTGAAAATGATGACTTGGCAAATTCTCTTAAATCTCGTGGTTTTCCATCAAAAAATGTTATTTACATTTATCCTGGCGGTATCCGTGAATGCACTTCAACAGCTGTGAAAACAATATTTAATGAAGGATATAACCAAATCATTCCTTTCTGTATGGATAAGTTTGCTGTTACAAATGAATCAAATTTTACTTCTCCTGAACAAGCTGTGATTACTGTAGATGACTACGAAGACTTGCCTTTAGAAAAAACCAAAGTTGTTCCTAGATCAAATAAGCCATATTTTGTAAGTTTGTATGTTCATTTGTCTTTGTATCTTTTATATTGTTTTATAGGTTGCATATCTTGACAAAGTTTCTGGAACTTACAAATCTGCTGGAAAAGCTCAAGAATCAAAAGAAAAAGAAGGACATCGTATCAAGCTTGCTCTGGTCGTCGATTCAAACGCTCTTCCATTCCTGTATCAAGAACCATTCATCATTCCTGAAATTGAAGCATTGCCTCAAAAACTTTCATCTCAACCTGATTTGAACATTCCTTTTATTTGTTTCTATGATTACTCATCCGTCATTTGTGTTCGTGATGATAATGGCTATAGATTCTTGAAATCATGGAATGTTAAGTTTAGCTGTTTCATTGGAACAAAATTAAATGCTTTTTCACTTTCAGGTTTAATTGGCTATGATCTTTTTATCAGCTTTGAACCAGAAGAACCTTTTGTTGTCACTGATTTAAACAAAGTTAACGATAAAGACCCGTTCATGATTTACGGTATATTTACACTCTCAATTCATTACTAATGAAAATATTAGTTTTAGATTTGGTTAAAGTTCTTTCAATGCCAGCTAACGATATCAAAGTTGATCCAAAATGGGGATTCAATGTTATTAGTGATGTTAAAAATTCTGTTTTACTCGAAGTTCAAACTTTTTTGGGAACTCATAAATATTTTTCTCCAATCTTTTTAATGGCTCGTCTTCTCAACAATCATATCTTGGCCATCGAAAATGAAACTGGAAAGAAGCCAACTCAAGTTGCATTTCGTCTTTTCACTGATTTCAACAATGCTGAAAAGAATCGAGTTCAAAATGGACTTCATGAAGCTTGTAAAATATTGAAAATTGATTTTGTTACCGTTGATCATTTTTAAATTTTGTTTACTTTGTTTTGTTTTGTGTTTTTGTAATTTTATAAAGTACCATATTTATATTTTTATAATTTGTTTTAGTCAACTCTTGAATCTCGATTTTGTAAAAATAGAAAGCTTTACATAACAATGATCCATATCTCCGGTAAAATTAAAAGAAGATAACGTAAAAGAGATTTATTATTTTTAAACAGTATTTCCCCGTTTTAAAGAATCTTTATTTCTTTCTTTTAATAACAAACCATACTGTAAATTATGAACTACTGTAATAAAAAGCAGCCATAACATGATTGATTACTTTTCTGCTTTTCCAACACTTTAAAAAAAATTTCACAAAGCTTTGCTTGGATTTTTTACTTATCCTTTTCAAGCGGAACTTTTGACTTTTTGTTATGATGAATGGAGCTGGTTCCACAATAAATACTTTACAACTATCTTAAAAATACATAGAGACGAAAGCGTTCACGAAAAATATTTACAAGAAACAAAATTCAAATGCCTTTTAACCTCTTATAGCGATTGTTTGCTTTGGCGCTGCAAATATTTTTTGTTTGCAAAAGCACTAAATTTTTATTTCATAATACTTTTTTACAGATTTTTTCTACTGAAAAGTACATTGCTTCATTTCGTTATTGTTTCTGCAACAATGGATAAACATAACTTAATGCATCCTCCTCTCGATGTTAAGAATTTGAAAAAGAAAGACGAAGTTTTATATATTCTAGGGACGAAAAATGGAAAGCTTGAAATTGTTTTATTGGATGCTCAATTCAAATTTCTTCACAATTTTATGGATGATGTACTTTTTAATGATTTTTCAAATTTTCTTGGTTCTCCTGTTTGTCGAAATCTCAAAGCTGTTATTTTTCTTCTTATTGATAACGATATTGGTCATATTGTTAATATGGAAATTCGTCAAATGGTTTATGAAGAAGTTAGAAAACGAAAATGGCATATTTATCTTCTTGAACCTAAAACACTTTCAATTATGTCAATGTTATTTGCCTCAAAAATTGATTCAAAACCTGGTGATGCTATTATGAATGTTTTATCTAGGGGTGAAAACATAAGTTTTTCTGAACTTCGACGTGAACAAGAAGGATATTCATTCATCTGTGATCGAAATATCAATCGCTTTAATCGAAATGTTAATGATGTTGCAGCTGAAATTCTTGGTACATGTAATCATAAATATGTTACTGTTTGTGGTCCAAAATGTTATGATTTGATTATGTCTTTGAAATCTCGTGTCGTTCCATCAAAAAATGTTGTTACCATTGATAGCAAAGTTGATAGAAGTCAATATACTCCAAAAGTTTTGAAAACAATATTTGAACGCGGATGTAATCAAATTACTCCTTTTTGTATAGATACTTTTGCTGTAACAAATGAATCAAATATCATTGCTCTCGAACAAGCTTTGATTACTGTACATGAATGTGAAGAATTGTCTTTGGAAAAAGTCAAAATTGTTCCTAAATCAAAGAATCCATATTATGTAAGTTGTTTACTTTGTTTTCTTTACCTTTTAAGTTGTTTTTTAGGTTGCATATTTTGACAAAACTTCTGATAGTTACAAATCTGCTGGTAAAGCTCAAGAATCAAAAGAAAAAGAAGGACATCGTATCAAACTTGCTTTAGTGGTCGATCGAAACTCGCTTCCATTCCTGTATCAAGAACCAATTATCATTCCTGAAATTCAAGCATTACCACAAAAACTTGCATTATCACAAATTGATTTGAATGTTCCTGTAATTGGCTTTTACGATAACTCATCCGTTATTTGTGTTCGTGATGAAAATGGATACATGTTCTTGAAAGAATGGAACGGTAAGTATGTTTCTTTTTTACTACAATAAACATGTTCGTTGTTTTTAGGCGTGTATGGAAATGATCTTTACCTTAATTTAGAACAAGAAAAACCTATTATTGTTACTGATTTGCAAAAAGTTAAAGATAATGATCCTTTTGTTGTTTATGGTTTGTTCACTGCTTTTATTATCTTTGATTATATGTTTTTCTTTCAGATTTGATCAAAGTTCTTTCAATGCCAGCTAACGATATCAAAGCTGATCCAAATTGGGGATTCAAGATTATTAGTGATGCTGAAAATTCTGTTTCACTCAAAGTTGATACCTTTTCTGGAAGCGGACAAAAAGCTACTCCTGTTTTCATGATGGCTCTCCTTCTTAAACATCATATCAAAGCAATCAAGAATGCAACTGGAAAGAAGCCAAAAGAACTTGGGTTTTGCCTTTTAAATGAATTTACAAATGAAGAAAAGAAGCGAATTCAAATTGGACTCGACGAAGCTTGTAAGCTCTTGAAAATTGTTACTGTTGTTCATTTTTAAATTTTGTTAATTTCTTTGTTATCGTTATTGTATAAAAAATCTTTTTTGAAGTTTGCTTTAGTCATCTATTCAGCTTTCCACATCTGCTGATACTAATAATGTAAGTTTATCAGACAGACATGATTTCAAAGTTTTGAAGAAAAGTAATGGAAGAATGACTAAATCAAAAAACCTTGTTTACTTATCTTCCTTTCTTCTATGTATTCACAGATATCTGTCATTTTTCCATGAATATTTATCTCAATTGTTTCGCCGCGAGAAAATATTTTTCTATTTGCTTGATGGAATTTTTTTTTGTTCTTGTTGCTTTTCTTCTTTCAAAGCTTTTTCCGGTGTCACGTTGTCATCGTCGTTCTCGATGAATTATTATTTTTGCAGCTAAAAACAATTATATTTTATTAATTATTTTCTTATTTTAATTTTACATTTTCTTTGTTTGTAGTAAATCATGGATGCGGCAACAACACAAGATAAAAAGATACGGGTTCAAATAACTGAACAAGAGCTCGTAAGTTATTATTTCTTCATCACCAGCATATAGCTATCGATATTTTTTGTATACGTGTACCAAGTATTTTTTTAGTTATGTAAAAAAGGTTGCGGCTTTTATGGTACTCCACAATGGAATGGTTTATGCTCAAAATGTTGGAGGATGTCATTGTCCCAGCAAAAGAAAACCACGATCGATCACCATAAAAACCGGTATAAAATTTATCCCAATTTAAATGCATATTTTCTTACTTTTGTTTTATCTTTTTTAGATCGCTTCTTAGTAGCAATGATGAACCTAAAAATGATTCACGAAGCTCTCGATTTAAATCCCTTTTACGTAAATCTCCTTCGATGTTTTCTTCATCCCCATCCAGTTAGCTAAATTTTTTTTGTTACCGCGAAAATATGAGTTTTATGTATATATTTTTTAGCTTCTGATAATACTACTGTGCAATCCCCATCCGTTGTTCCACATAGCAGTTCATCGTTGACTTTGTTAGTTGTTTTACAAAAATTCAAATTGAAAAAAACAAAATTTTTGAAAGAGAAAGATTATTCTAGAAAACCCAGCAACAACAGCAACAGCAACCGAGACCGCGACAGTCTCATTCCAAATCCTCATGAAAAGCTGTACAAATATGCAATGGAATATTTTGGATTAAACGCAGCAAAAGACATTGATCGACATTGTCGAGGAATGCTTGAAAAAATATTTGAAAATGCTCGAGCTCCATTGGATGATATTTCAGAAAGTGTTCAAACCTTTTATCAAGGAATGAAGGAACACATTGGAAAATTAAAATTAATTAAAGAGGATGATTTTAATCAAGGAACATTCATGGCTGAAGTGGAGGAATATATTTGCACTGAAGCATATGATGTAATTTTTTCTGATCGAGCTGATGAAGAAGCAGCTGATTTATCAATTCAAGATCGAATTAGGTCATTAAATTGGGTGACTTCGGGATTTCTTGAAACTGCTTTCGACTTTTCAATTCTCTCTGTTCATAATTATATTGACGAAGCTGTTACATATATAATTGATTTGAATCAATATCATTCAGCCCGAGAAAAGTTAAATTGCTTAGTTCTATGTTCACAGAAAATTTTTGAAGCTCTCAAAGAAAGTCGCTCAGGTGCTCCAGCAAGTGCTGATGAATTCTTGCCTGCTCTTATTTATGTCATCTTACATGCTAATCCTCCACTGATTCTCTCAAATATGAAATTTATTTCTCGATTTGCTTTACCATCAAGAATCATGCGAGGTGAATCAGGTAAAGCATAATTGTTTTTCTTGGAGCCATTAATTAATTATATTCTTTTGTTTAGGATATTATTTCACAAATTTGAGTTGTTCGTTGCAATTTATTCAAGACATGAATGCAGAAAGTTTGAGAATGGATAAAGAAGAGTTTGAAGCTTACACTTCTGGGCGATTAGGAGTGCCATTGAATAATCGTGAAAGTGATCGAAATATGGTAAATATTTATCTCAAGAAATTTGTATAAAACTTATTTATTTCGTTTTAGGCTATTAAAACAATGGAAAAAGGATTAAAATTATTTGATGATTTGCTTGATGCCCAATCAAAATTGGATGATAAAATTACTGCTTTTTCTGGGCAAATGGAAGAGTATGTTTTCTATCAGAAGAAGATTTGAGATTTACATTAAACTTTTTATAGGAATTGTGAAAAATATAGTGAACATGTAAATACTTTATTAACTGAACATCCATCACAAGAAGTTCGTGACTTTTGTAAAACTTTGCGAGATCCCGTGCCATCTTTGAGTGCATTAATTCAAGGTGAACCCATTGTTGGCGAAGAAATTACAGAAGAAAATTCATTGCTTGCGCCAGCTGAAACTGAAAAAATTCCCATAGAAGAAGCTTTGCCTGAACTTTCGGCATCAGAAGTGCCTGGACCAGATAAAAATTTGATTCCCGAAATCACGAATATGTCCGAGCTAGAACCGAAGAAAATTCCTGAAGCATCCATTTTACCCGAATTTGAAAGTAAAGATAATCCCGAAGCGTCCAGTGTAACTGAAGCAGAAAAAACTTTAATTCCGGGGCTTCCAGAGGCTCTTGAACCTGAAAGAAATACCGATCCCATTACTGATGTGCCAGAAACTGAAGTAACAAAAATAATTCCCGCTGAAGTCAATTGTCCATCACCCGATGATTTATTGGATGAATTAGAGAAAGAAGATGAAGAAAAAGAAAAATCAAAGGATTCAAATTAAAAATAAATTTAGTTATTAAAAAATTGTTTTAAAGATTGCTTTTTTGTTTTATTTTAACACAAATAAATTTTAAGTTGCTTGGTTTTTTGCGTTTTTGACATTTTTCAACTATTTTATGAACTCTTTTTACTCAAAATTTTATTTTAGCGAGAAAATACAATTTCTTTAAACTTTTAATTCTGTTATGGTTTCTTTGAAAGCAAACACGACACAACATTTTTTCTGTGATTTTGACCATCGTCGTTGACATATAAAAAAAGTTAGTGAGTTAGCGTTCCGGTGTGGCTTGCCAGAGCCGTAGTAAAAGTTTGGAAACACACAATTCCCATAAACAGCCACATTTCGTTAACACACATTTGCTTTGACTGTTATTATTGCCCAAGTGAAAGACAGACAGACGACTTTCATTCATTCTATTTTTCCTTTTAGCCAATTTTTTGTTTTTGCCAAAGTCCAAAAAAGGAAACTTTTTCCAATTTTTTTTGCGTGAATAATTACAAAATCATAAAAATCAAAATTTGCTCTTCTTTATTAAAAGTTTTTCTTTGCTTCATTCACTTGAGTGATCGTCTTCTCATAAACTCATTCTCTTTACTCATTCTAAATATTTCATATGCCGAGCCAGTTTTTTTTATTTTTATTCCAAAAATCTGTTTACCTGCCGTCATTTTATAATATTATTTTAGTATTTGATTATCCATCATGTCTCATATAACTATTTTTGGACAAATATCCGAAATTACTGATCATCTTTATCTTTCGGGCGCTGGAGTATTAAAACAACCAGAAAAATTGAGAGATAAAAAAATTACTTGTATTGTAAGTAGTGTTAAATTACCGACCGAAAAGTCGGTAATTACCGACTTACCGACCGACTTTTTACCGACCGATTTACCGACCGACCGCTTTTTTATACCGACATTTTACCGACTTTACCGACCGACAAAATTTTATACCGACATTTTTTCTCAAGTATTTATTAGGATTTGTTTTTCTTAAAAAGTTAATAGAAATACTATTTTTTTGATGTTATTATCACTTTAGCATTTAAAAAAATGTATTTTTGACTAAAAACTGAAAGTTTTGTTGATTTTCTGACTCGAAAATTTTTTTTATACCGACTTATTACCGACCGATTTACCGACCGACCATATTTTTAATACCGACTTTTTACCGACTTTACCGACCGGGAGCAATTTCCATACCGACAATTTTATGAATTTACCTACTTTTTTGTCGGTCGGTCGGTAATTTAACACTAATTGTAAGTGACGAGAAATTCTACCAAATTACTTCTCATATATATTTTTTTAAATATTTTTTACAGATAAATGCTACGATTGACGAACCGACGGTGGATCTTCCTGGAATAGAAAGTCTTAGAATCAAAATAGAAGATAATATATTTGTTGTAAGCGAATTTTAAGAAGCGAGCTACTAAACTTTGATCCAAAAAAATTTTGGTATTGCCTTTTTACTTAAATATAAATATACAAATTTTCAGGATCTTATTCCTTATTTTGATATGGTTGCAGATAAAATTAAAGCAATTAAAGATAGTGGCGGAAAGACTTTGGTGCATTGCGTTGCTGGAATAAGTCGATCAGCTTCTCTGTGCATTGTTTATCTTGTAAAATATGAAGCGATGACCCTTAGACAAGCTTATCAACATGTAAAATCTGCAAGGTAAAAAATAAATACAAAAAAAAAACACATATTAACTTAATTCCTCCTATTACAGAGCTATTATAAGGCCAAACGTTGGTTTTTGGAAGCAAATGGTTGATTATGAACAAAGGATTCGAGGTCATGCAACCATAACCATGATCAAATCAGATTTATGCGACATGCCGATTCCAGATGTTTATACTCAAGAAGTTAAAAGTAAAATGATTGATCAAAATTGGATGATAAAATTACAGCTTTCTCAAAACAAATGGAAGTGTATGTTTTTTATTTTCTCACAATTTATGGTTTAATCCTAAATTTTTTATAGGAATTGTGAAAATACAGTGAACATGTAAATACTTTATTATCTGAACATCCTTTACAAGAATTTCGAGATGTGGAAAAAGAAAAAGCAAAGGATCAAAATTAAGGTTTTTAGCTTTAAAAAAAATATTGTTTAAAAATTGCGTTTGTTTTGTTTTATTATAACAAAAAATAAATTATAAAGTTGCTTGCTTATTTTGTTTTTGACATTTTTCAATTTTATTAGCTCATTTCACTCAAAATTCTATTTAAGTGAGAAAAAGCAATTTCTTAAAACTTTTAATTCTGTTTTGGTTTCTTTGAAAGTAGCAATGACACCACATTTTTCTGTGATTTTGACCATCGTCGTTGACTTATAAAGTCAGTAAGTTAGAGTTCCCATTGGGGATGATGGGTGATAGCAAACATACATGCTTTACTTTATTTTAAAATATTGAGTTGAAAGATATTCCTCAAGGGAGCTGTTGTTGTGTTTTTGATGCTAATCGTGTATGGAGGAGCTCAGTCAGTCATCTTTTGCTTCTGCAATTTTACCAAGAAAAAACAAAAAAATACGCAAACGTTTTTCAAACCAACCAATTCAATATTTAAAAATAAACTATTTTTTTCGTTTTCTCATTTTTTTTCTTATTCTTCAAAAATGCTAATTATGATTGTCTCTGATTCTTCTTTTTTTATAAAAGTGTGGGAACCCAAAAAAATAAAAAATAAAGGTTTTAGTCACCTATTTTTTTTTTTGGTGGCGACAAAATGGTTCCTAAGATTTTTTTTACTCCTTCAAAAAAAGAAAAAAAGAAAGATAAAAAATAAACTCAAGAGACAATCCTATTTTGGCCATAGCTAAGCCAATTCATGAATAAATCATATAAAAAAATTTTTTTTTTGGTTTTTTTCTTTCTTTTTTTTTACGTTTTTCATTTTTTAACACTTTTTCTTTTTCTTCTGAAGATGATGAAGAAGGAAAAAATGAATGACACAAACGAAAAACAAACGAAAATAAAGAGGACTTTATTTTAATTTTTTATAATTTAAAAATGTCATTGTTGTCGTCTCATTTTTAATTTTGTTGTTGTTCATACATGGGCAAGGGAGTGTGTCAAGGTTTTTTTGCTAGCGGTACCCCAAATTTTCCAAAGGGTCTCCCCTCTCTGCTATTTTTTGGCTAGCAGAAAAAAAAGCGGTACCCTCAGAATACAGAAAAAAATTTCCCTTGGTATCCCCTGTGGATTTTTTTCATTTTCTAAAAAACCTCAGCGGTACCCCGGTACCTCTGGGTGTGTCAAAACACACCCAAACACACCCTGTGCCCCTGTGTGTTGTTGTTAGTGAATTAAAGGTTTTTTGGAAAAATAAAAACAATGAAAAAAACTATAATGGAACAAAATGGATGCCTTTAACCCTAACAAAAAAGCTTTGATTGAATTTCAATAATATTGAAAAGTTACAAAAAGCGTTGTTAATTTTCATAGTTTGGCAGATATGTAAAAAATAAAAAACCCTAATTTTTTGTTTCTTGATTTTTAGGCACTTTTTGACACCATTTATTTAATTTTTGATATAAAAACTATTCTTTATTTATTTTATTTATTTTATGAAAATGCATCGTGACAAATGCTTTGTTTTTTGTTGTATTTTTCCTACAAAAATTATTTTCTTATTATATGTTGGTAGGCGACAAGTTCCTTTATGTTTCTTTTAAAACCTTAATCGTATCACATTTTATTTAGCCATTCACTTTCTTCCACGCCACAAAATTTCTGCCATTATTCCACTTTCTTCTTCCTCGTTAAAAGCTAAGCGCGTAAATCTAATTTGGCAACAAAAAACAAAAAAGAAGAAGTGCCCCAAATTTATGTTGTTGCATTATTCTTTATTCTTTGCTTCTTTTTTTCTCAATGTCAGAATCTCTGTCCTTTCTCCTTTCCTCCTCTGGGGAAACAACATTCATTCCAAAAATTTTCTATGACATTTTCATAGACTGTTTTTTTTTTTCATCATTCGTCTGCTTTTTTACCTTTTGGTTTGTTTAGTGAATATCTTAATTATGTTTTTTTTTTCAACCAAGAAAAGTTTAAAAATCTCTTTTTTTTCTGGAATTTTAAAAAAGAACCAAAGAAAAAAAAGAAGTTTGTTTCAATTTTTTTCTTTCTTTGTTTTTGTCCATTTATTATCAAAGAAGAAGATGCCGAAAGAGAGAGAGAGAGAAACCTCACACGCATTACCAATGAGATAACTAACTAAGTAACTACCACCACAACTGCCACCGACACAAATGTGTTTCAAGCAACAAAAAAAAGCATGGATTCATCCTTCCTTTCATTCACGCATATATATTTTTTGAAGCCTTTTTTTGCGCGTGTGCAAATATTTTTTTTTCAAAACAAAACTCTTTTAGCTTTGTTTTGTTTTTTATCCCTTTTTTCAAAAGTTTTTTTATTCGAGAAAAATAAACCTGCAACCCACCATCATTTTTTCCATGAAACGTGAAAGCTATTTTCGTATTTTTTAAACTTGAGTTTTTTTCAATGCTTTGTTTTCCAATAAAAATAATAAAACAAAGTTTCTTTTTTGTTTCTGATACTTCCAGGTTTTTGTTTCTTTTTTCCATAAAATAAAAATGGCGTTATGCTTCCTTCCTTTTTTTGTAATTCGAAAATATCTATCTCCAATTACATATTTTTTATTTTTTATGGATAAAACTAACAACATATGTAAGTTGTGCAGGCGTTTTGCTTGCTACTTTTTTATTTTATTTTATTTATAGAAAGCTTTTTTCATATTTTCATTTTCATATTTTTTTGTAGTTAGTTAATTGGAAGTTGGTGGATTTTTTATATTTTTTTCTCTCAAAAACTTGCTTTTTTGCTTTTAAACTTTAGAGATTTGAACTTTTAAAGTTTTTTATTTGAAGCCAAAAAAAATGTTAATTTGATGCATTTATTTATTTGAAAAGTTCATAACTTGGAATCATTTGAGGGAGTTAAAAATCTCAAATATCGTCACAACTAACTGCTTTTTGAAGGCCAATAAAAAGTGTAGGAGTAAATATGTTTTTCGGGTGGATAATGGTTATGGTGTTTTTCTTAATGGCATGTTCGGGGATTTTAGAAGTACACGATCAAAAAAATAAAATAAGATAAAATAAATTCGACACCCAAGATAGAGTTCATCACGAGAATATTTTCTTTCTCTTTATGCTTTTTTGGTTTTGCAAAAAGTTTATGCAAAGAAAAAATTTCATTGGGTTTTCTAAAATTTCTATAAAAGAAAAAAAATCACGTGTGCTAACCTGAGTTTTTTGTTTTGTTTTTTTGTCTTTGCACGAATATTAGGTTCTCAGCCGGAAAAGATTAAAATAAATATTTTTAAAAAAGAAAGGTATTTTTCATTCTTATTTTTTAAGCACATCACACATTTTTTTAAAAATATTCTTATGAAAGAAATTCTTTATATAAAAAATGATTAAATAAAAATAGTAAAAAATAAATATAAAAAACACAATTATAAAAGGCATCTTTCTATGCCTAAGCTTATTGACCAAAAACAAAACAAAAAAATTACTTTTATCTATTTTCCCCTCCCTCTCTGTCCTTTATGACGAAGATGATGATGTTTTTTATATTTAATTTCTAAAAGTTTTTTGTTTTGTTTTGTTTTTATATTTTTTGGCCACGTGCTAGCTTGCTTGCATTTATTTATCTAAAAATAATAATTTTATGATGCATATTTTTGTCTGAGTTTCTGGGAATGAAGATTATTTTTTTAAATTTTATTTTAACAAAAAAAGTGTGTTTTAAAATAAAATAATTTTTTTTTGGTTGGAGCATTTTATTTTCCTTTGGGGAAAATTTTTCTAGAGTATATATAGTACTCAAATATTTTTTTATTGTTATTCAAAAATTGCGTTTTATTTTTTAAATTTTTGCTTTTCTTTTAAATATGAACACTCCCGACGAGGATGAATGAAATTTAAATTGGTTTGAAACTCTATGGTTTTTCTTTCTTTTTTAATTATTAATTTAAACCGGGGCTTTCTGTTTTTTTGGTTTGGCTTTTGAAGTGGAAAGAAATATTGTATTTTTTTGAAAAGAATTGTTTGCAACTGAAAAAAAGATTCTTTGCAAAATTATGTAGGGTTTCATTGTTTTTTCTTTTTATGTTTATTTTTTTTTTGCGAACATTTTTAATCGCCTCCTCCTTCTTAAGAACATCACTTTTTTAAAAGTCATTTTGGGACTTATATCTTTTTTATCTTTTTATGTATAAATATTTTATAAAATAAAAAACTCATATTTTCTTTTTCTATCTTTCTTATCCACAAATGAAAAGTCCCTGTAACCAAAACACATTAATCCATTTTTTCCTTAAGTCTCTAATATAATTAAATTTGGTTATCATCATCCAACAAAAAAAGATAGTCTTCGCTCCATAAATCCACTTAAGTAAAAAACAATCTCTCGAAGGCTATCTTTTTTCCAATCTCGTCATTTAAAAAAAAGCGGAATTAATAAAAGATTTCCTTTTCCTATTTTTCTATGCCTTTTTAAAAAATAAAAAAGTTATATTTTTATTATTTATTTTTCTCCGTGCAAATATAATAATAGCTTTATTTCCCAGGATGTCACTTCTTCTTCTTCATTATTTTCATTATTTCCATTTTCCGAATTCTATTTTCGACCTGCTTTTGAGCCTTTTTTTGCGCTAACTTTTTTTTCCATTGAATGCGAAGAAAAAAAAGGTTAGTAAGTTTTATTCCATTCACACATACACACTACTCCTACGTTTTTTATTTTTATTTAATTCAAAAACTTACTATCTTTTTAATAAACTTTTTTCTTTTATTATATTTATTTTTTTGCTGCTGAACCCCGTCGTCGTCGACCCAATAAATAAGGTTAGCCAAATAGGGTTAGTCGAAGAAACTTATTTTTATTTAGTATGGCAACTTTCAAAACAACAACAAATTAACTGCGTAGTTTCTTTTTTTTTTATTGAATGAGAGAAAAAGATCTGTAGTTTTATTAATTGTTGACACAACATTTAAAATAAAATTAAATTGTGTTTTAAACGTGATTAAAATTTTCCAAGAAATACATTTATTTGTTATTTTTAAAAAAAGTTATCTCTTAATTTATTATCGCTGCTTTTGTGTTTATTGTTTTTGGATTCAAACTATAAAAAAAGTGTTTTTTGTTTCTAATATTGTAATTTTTTTACCTTTGAATAAAAGGAGTTAGACTTTTTATTTTTTGCATCAATAGTTTTTACTTTTTTCCTTTTATCAATAATGAACTTTTTTGTCACTTCAATTTCTCAGCCTTTTTTAATTAATATTAAAAATAAAATAGAAAATAAAATAAATTAAAAGTGCTTTGTTTCCATTGGGAACATGGATGCATGTTATTAATTATGAAGAAAAAAAATCTCAGAAAATTACAAAGTTCATCCAATTCCCAATTATTAAAAGAAAATTTAAACTTAAATTGTGTAGGTTGCGTTTTAAGAAAATTTTAATTTCATTTTTGCAATTTAAAACTTTTCCATGGTTTTTGATAATATTTTGTTTCTATCGATTTCGGCTTGAATTTTTTTAAGCGGGAATAACAAAAATCATATTTTACAATAAATCACTTCCCTCTAAAATTGCTTAGTTACAATTATCAATAGAAACAATGCTTTTTTAAATCACGTTATTATCTTCTTTTTTCTTTTGCTTTTTGGAAGACCTCAGACTAGAGCTCAAATAACAAAAAATTAAGACATTTTCATTCTCTTTTTGATCCCATGATTGCCACAAATCTTAAATTAAAAGCAAGAAAAAAAGCAACTCAAAAGAAAAGCTTTTTTTGATTAACAAATGCCTGCCGACTTTTTATTTTATTTTAAAGAGCCGCTGCTGTCATTTTCATTCTTACACCTTCAAAAGCTGCCAACCAAGCAAATGAACAACATCCAATTAATTATCTCTTCTTTTTTTATTTTTTTTTACTTTTTATTTTTAGTTGCAGACATTCAATTTTTTGATGTAACTATTTATAACTACTCCAAATTAATCTTTTTTTGTGTTTGTTAATGTTTGTTTAAATAACTAACTAATTTTATGTTAACAAAGCTATTCAGAAAATATTTAGTGACTTACGAAATTTATTGTTTCTCATTAACATGGATTTAAAAAAATAAATAAAAACTTTCATCGAAAAAAGTCCAACTTTAGTCTTTTTTTTCGCTTGGATTTTTTTTTTCATTGCGTCGGCGAATTGGTAGATGAATGAATTTTTTTTCGATTGCCAAACAATGAACTTTGTGTCTTATTAATCTCCTATTGTTTTAAGTGAGAAGAAAAAAATGTGTTATTCCACACCTTAGTTAAGCCAAGCCAGCCATAGCCAGAGCCAAGGAACATGTCATAAGTTTTTTTTCTACCAAACGACAATTTGGATCAGATTTTTTCTAGGGTGGCTTTTCTTGAAGTTCATGTCAGTGAAAAAAAAGAAGTTTTTTTGTTGCTTTTTTAATATGTTTTTTTATTTTTCTCTTTTTTAAACCTTTTTTTTATTCAGCTTCTTTTTTTCTTCATCTTTCCCGAAAGTAGGTGCTCCATACTCTCACCCTCTTTCTTCCTCATACTTATGCTTGCAAATCAATTTCATATTCATATTAATGTTCCTTCTTTTTCAAAAATGATGTTTCCTCTTATTTCACTTTTTTTCTTCTTCATTTTTTTTTATAAATCCTTATTTATTGCAATTGCATTGCATTTTATTTTTTAAGTTCAGCCATGTCTCCTCAATTTCCTTCATTTTTGCTTTTTCTTTTTGCAAAGAAAAATTATTAGACTTCCTTTTATATATATTTTTTTATTCCACTTTTTTATTATGGAAAAATGATTAATTTTTAAACTTTGGCTTTTTCTATGAAACACTTATTTGCAAAAATTAATATTATTAAGTATACACGCGTTAAAAACGATCTCTCCAAGATCTAAAACTCGAGAAAAAAAAGAAAAGAAAAAGCCTTCGTTAAAATTTATTAAGAAATGATTATTTATTTTAGATGTTGTATTTTTGTTTTTACATTTTTTAAAAAGTAAATTAGCGTTAAGAAACTTTTTTTTATTTTATTTAGCAATAAAAAAAACGATCTACAAGAAGAAGCATGGTGATAAAGATAACGAGCATTCCTTTTTTATTTTGGAGTCAATTAGCTTAAAATGAAAAAAGCGTAATAATTTTTTTAAACGATTTTTTAATAAGTAGATAGAAATAGTGATTGCTTTTCATCATTTTTTGTTTTGCTTTAAATGACATACTTTTTATAATTTTGGTTAAATTGAATGCAAACATTTTTTCTCAACTTTTCGTTTAGGAAGTTTTTTTCTTTTTTTCCCTTTGTTACCAAAATTAACTTCAAGCAATCAATGGTTGGAAGTAGTGTTAAATTACCGACCGAAAAGTCGGTAATTACCGACATACCGACCGACTTTTTACCGACCGATTTACCGACCGAGCGTTTTTTTATACCGACTTTTTACCGACTTTACCGACCGACAAAATTTTATACCGACAATTTTTTGAATTTACCGACTTTTTTGTCGGTCGGTCGGTAATTTAA
Organism: Panagrolaimus kolymaensis; assembly: GCA_028622995.1. Lineage (NCBI taxonomy): Eukaryota > Metazoa > Nematoda > Chromadorea > Rhabditida > Panagrolaimidae > Panagrolaimus > Panagrolaimus kolymaensis. The sequence continues at coordinate 910,584 of JAJQJQ010000031.1, forward strand.
CACTAGTTGGAAGTTTTATTTTACTTTTTGATCTTTAACCCTTTTTGATTTAAAATTAGCTTAAAATTTAGAAATTATCCTGCCATGACATGACATCTTTTTATATCCACATTTTGTCTTTTGTCTAGACCAAAGACAAATGAACAAAAAAAACTTCGGTGAATTTTTTTCCAACTATTTAATTTTAAAATGGAATCATTTTTTTCTTCTTTCAAAATTTAGATTCAATTGAAAAAAAAAATATGTACTTAAAAATAACCCACTTTTTTTGTTAAACTTTTTCTTTTCTTTTTTTCGTTCACTCAAAATAAAAGTGTTTTTAATTCCCAGTTTTCTTCACTTTTTCAAAAAAAAAGAAAGAAAGCCCTGCAACACGTTTTTTTTCACTCACTTTTTTTATTCATTCCAATTTGAATGTTTTAAAAATATTTTTTCTCTCCCTCTCTTTCCTGTGTCTTGAAAAAAAAAAAGAAAAAGATGTTAGCTAAAAATTTATTTAATTCAAAGGCGCAACAACTACTCCTACTGAAAGAGAAAAAAAAATTGGCAAAGCTTTTTCCAAAAATAACAATATTGCCTCCGGGTGACAAGGAAGAAGGAGATAGAAAAAAAAACTTTTTAGGAAAAAAACCTTTCCTATTTTTATTTGAATGTTATTTTAAAAATAAGGGGTAATAATTTTCGGTTTGGATGTTGGCATGCTTGCTTTCTTTTCACAACACAGCTGGGTGTCGTCGTAGTCCTACTCTCGTCTGCTTCTTCTCATCTTTTTTTTATCCATGAGGTCTTTCTTTTTCTTTTTCTTTTTTTTGACCTCATGGAGAGCTTTTTACATAATAATAAAAAGATTAGATAGGCTATTTTGACTTTCGTATGCAAAAATAAATAATAATAAAAATATTTTGCAAAAATTGACTAACTTTTTTTCTTTTGCAATTATTCCTCGTGTTTTTTTTGTTGCTTTTTTCCAGTTCCGTGATTAAATGAATATTTAATAGCTATTTATAATTTTTAATAATTTAAATAAAAAAAGACATCAAAAAAACTCACACATTTTTGCTCTTTTCCTTTTTCAGATTTTTAAAGTAGCTGAAAAGGAAGAAATAATCATTTGACATTCTTCGACGACACACATAAGAACCACAAAAGTCATTCCCGCAGAATCTTAATAAAAAACGCAGGAAGAAAAAGAAAAAGAAAAGAAAAGAAAGGAACATACATTTATTTTTGAATTTGTATTTGAAGTCCTCCTTCCGTTTTTTGATCTTTTATATTATTTTATATTTTTTTCTATTCATCAAACAAACACATAACAAAAAAGAAATAACAGCAAATATGGTAAGTTTTATTTTACTTTTTATTTTTGAAGTATGTAACAACTTTTTAACTTTTGTTATAGAAATTGAAAAAAAAGTGAAAGTGTTTATTTTTAAGTCAAAATTTTATATTATTTCTATTCTCCTAGTTTTAAATAAAATCAACAATAGTTTTTTTTGGTTAATCAAATATTTTTTTTATAGTAGTTAGTTTCCGCATATTTACACTTAACTGCGCAAAAATAAAAAGAAAGGAAAAAACACATACAAAAAATTATTTTATTTGAGGGAGAAATAAAAAAATAAACTATGAGTTACCTTTTTTAACCAACAACCCACTCTTTGCACTCATTCATTTATTATTTTAATATTTTAAAATAAAATGATAATAGCTGAATGAATGAAAATTGTTTTTTCCGGGTTTCATTGTTACTATTTAAAAAATTTTTTATTTGAAAATGAAAAAAATAGTGTTTTTTTTTGTTATGTCTCTCTTTAGCCCCTGTGCATTGCTATTTTTGACAGATTTGAGTAAAGTAGAGAGAGAAATTAGCCCCACACTCTATTTTTCTTGCCGTTGCTTAGATAAAAAAACATTAAAAAATATGTATATTATATTTCTTTTTTTCTTAATTTTATTTTTCCTTTTTCTTTTCTTCTTCATTTTTTTTATTTTTTTTCCATCTATCTCGGGTGCCATTGGTGACAACGAGAACCCAAAGCTAGAGCCGTTCATTTTATTATTTCTTTTCTTTTTTTGTTGTTGCTGGGGTTGTGGTTTTTTTTCATTTCCAGTTCGATTCAACTATGCTGGATTTTTTATACTTCAGAGCCTTTTTTTTATCATTTTTTTTGTTTGAAAATTAGATACATAAAATTTGTTAAAACCCTCAAACCAACAAATAAAATAAAAATCTATTCTTATTTTTCAACTACTCTTTTATATCCACCACACAAAAAAAATAAACTTGTTAACAGCTAACCAAAATTTTTATTTTCTGTTAATAAAATTGTCCAAAACAAATTTCTTTCGAAATTATTGCAACGACAAACAAGCAATAAAGCCGCTACTCAAAAGAATGTTCTAAAATGGAAGCTTTATCTAATGCGTTTTGTGAAAAAAAAGTTTTTTATGCGTAGCATCCATCGGCTTTTATGGAATTTGGAATTTGGAATAAAGCTTTTTGGAGGAACATTTTTTATGGGGCCTCATCATCCAAATTTTGTTGTTAGCTGGCGTGCTTCAAGACTTCAAAAAAACTTTTTAGCTTTGGTTTTTTTTGCATTTTTACATTATTTTTGCGCCTCATTCTAAAAGTCACACGCTATTTTTTATATTTTTTGGACAACCATAAACCCCAAAAGCCAAAAAAATGAAATCCTATGAAATATTAAATTAAGCTTTTTTTTATGTTCAAACATATTTTTTTTGTTAGAGGCTTGCCGACCACAGAGAAGATTTTTCCTTAAGGACTACTGACTAGTTATTTTCATTTTTTGGGCAGCATGTTTTTTTAACAAAATTGTTGTTGTCAAAATAAAATATAATTTTATGAAGCTCGAGCTGACGAAGCTTTTTAGGAGATTTTATTCTGCTTTTTGGCCCTCGTTTTTATTTCTTTGATAAATTTATTTTGAGGCTTCTTTTATTTATTTTTTATTTTTCAAAAAAGTTCGTTTTTAAATTTAAACATGGAATTTTTTTAAAACTAAAGAATAGCAAATTTTTTTTATAAACTTTCAATTAGACTTTTTTTGAACTTAAATTAACTTTTTAAAAAATGAAACATCTGCGCTCCTTTTTTATGAACGAACCCAATTCCTCATCTTTTTTTGTATGTGTAAGTCTGTAATTCAGTGTTCTTTGTTTAGAGAGAACAACTTTATTTTTGTTTCACAAAAAATGAAATGAAAAGGACAATATATAAAAAAAATTTTTAGAACAAATTACGTCACCACTCATTTTTTTAGGGAATCTCTATTAATTCTTCTAATAGCAAGAAGTAGTAGTAACAAGTAATACATACTTACATCGTTGTTGCTCATAAATAATTTTTTTTGTTTTTTTTCTGGCTCATTTTGTTGTTGTAAAACAATAAAGAAAAAGAAAAAAAGAGTGGAATATTAAAATATCAAAATTACAATATTTTATTTATTTACTTTTTAGAGATCACAAATCTTTCTTACTTTTCCATAAATTTTATTTTTTTTTGCGAATAAAAATTAAACTTTTAAAATTTATGTATGACATTTGCGATTGTATTTTTTTCTTAATGGATTAAACTCGCTGCTTTTTAAAATGACGTGAAATCATAGATTTTTAAAGGGCATACATACAAAAAAATAGTTTGGACATTTTGGACTTTTTTTGGAAAGAACAAAGAATGGAAAAAAAATTTCTACTTAAAATTCTTCCCAACTTCGAGGATGGAACAAAAAAATGTTTAATTGCAATACATTGAAATTCTATTTTTGAAAAAAACTTTAACTTTGAAACTCTCTCTTTTTTCCTTTTCTTCCTCTTTTGTCGGGTTTAACTTTATTTTATTTATTTTTTTGGCGGTTCTTTTCTTTCCTTTTTTTGTTCACATTTTAGTCACACTTTGAGTTAGTTTAGTTAAATTTAGTTGAGAGATAAGAAGATAAATTAGCTTTTAAAGTAATAAATGCAAAATGAAATAAACGTGACTTGAAGAATGAAAAAAACTACATACTCTTTATTTTTGCAAACAAGCATTATTAGAAATTTAACCTTTTGAAAAAATAAATAAAAATACAAAATTTACTTTCTTAGATTTAATTATAATTTGTTAATTTCGGTTAAATGAAAATTATTTAATTCAAACAATTAGGAAAAATAATTTTAATTAAGCTTTTTAACTTTAATTTTTACCACCTTTTTTTTATTTATTTGTAGGAGGACAGACTTTTCTTGTAAATGACGGCGGCGGTGGCGGCGGCTGTGAGCTTAAAATAGACACTTTTCCCGCAAAAATAAAAGTTTTACGGCAAAGTTAATTTTCTATTGTTTCAAACACATTTTTTTCTCAGTAAAATTCATTCTCTTTTTTGGAAATAAAATGCAAATGTTTTTTTTATTATTTTGCGTTTTTTAAAGTAATAATTTTTGTTTAAAAAAACTTACATACTTTTTTTTAACATCAATAAAAAAATAAACGTTTCTTAAAAAACGCTGCCTAAATCTAAAAATGGGTGGAGGACCTCCTACAAATATTTCATAGTTACTTTTTTCTTTCTTTCATCTTTTTTTTCTTAACCTTTTTTTGTTTGAAGTTTTTAGAAGGGGTGCAATTAAACAGTAAAAAAAAAGTACATATTTTATTTTTGGAGACTTAAACATTACTTTCTTTAAAAAAAGGAAAAGAGAATTATGAAAGTCGAAAGAAAGTTTTTTTTCTTTTGCATTTGATTTCATTTCATTTCTAAGCCCTCCTTGGTGTTCAACCTTTTTTTATGTCACTCAAGTTCACTTATTTTCTTCATTTTTTTTTCGGTCTATTTTGCCACCCTTGCTTTTTGGCCTTAGGCAATAACAATAGATTTCTGAAATTTTGTGTCTGTTTTTTTATTATTAATAAACCTCCGTTTTTTCATTCTAATAATTTTTATTTTAAAGAAACCCATTTTTTGCAAAAAGCAGACATGTAAAATTGTGAAAGAGTGGTAGCTAGTTTAAAATAAAGTTCGTGACATGGCCAAGTAAAAAAAAAATTCGCGTTTAGACTTTAAAGTTTTTTTTTTCAAAAAAAAAACAGCCAAAAAACAAGCACTTCCTTTTAAATGATGCCTTTTTCCTTATTTTATTTTATATTGTTGTCGTTATCGTCAGTTTTTTTTTGTATGTATGTATGAGTTTGAAAATGAAAGGGGAAGAGAGGATGGGTGGCAATATTCATAGTCATTGAATTTAAGGTACAACAACAAAAACAACAAACGCATCCATCAAACTAGCTACTTTATCTATAAAAAAATTTACTTATTTAACTTTCAAATTTTTGCAGAAGAAAAATATGCAAAACACACTTTTTTTTATTTTTAACTCCAAATAATATGAACCTTTTTTTTTATTTAATCGTAGAAAAAATATTTGTTTTTTTTTCTTTCTTTATCAGCCAGTTGGGTTTGCTGTTTGCTGCTTACTTGCTTGAATGGAAGACTAATTGATATCAAGTAACTAACTCACATAGAGCATCATCATCATTCACTCACACTCACTCCCTTAAGATCAATTTACGCCAGAGCCCAGAAAAAAAATACCAACTGTTTTTGCTTTCAAAAATAAAAAATAAATCTTTCTATCTTTTTCTATTTTCGTTATTTTTTTCTTCTTAACTTTTCTCAATCTTTATTTTATTTTTACTGACATAACTTGCATTCATTCATTGATTTTGCTTACCTACGTTGAATTTTTAGAATAGGTCAAAAATAAATGAAAAGAAAATATATTTAATCTTTAGTGTATTTAAAAATGGATAAATGTATTTTTGAAACACAACAACCGCTTTTTTCTTTTTTCTTAAAGGATCAATAAATTTATTATTATACATACGTAGTCGTCGAAGTATGTAGATAAAGATAATCTCTATTTTTTCTTTTCTTTTTTTAACTTTTATGGCACTAATACTAATGTTGCTTACTTTATTGAGCTTCCATTCAATTTTCAATTCATTCTTACTTTTTTCATTTTTTTTTCTTGTTCCGTTTAACGATGAAAAATAGTAATGCTTTATTATGACAAAATCCATTTCTTAATAATAATCTACCTTCCTTTATTTTTTTTCTTGGTGAAACTCACCAAGTGTATAGGCATTTTCGTTTTCGTTTCGAGACGATGGATCGTATAAAAAATATATTTAAATTTTGTGATTTCTCGCCTTCGCTATGACTCATTCTGTCAGCCAACTTTCATAATTTGAATAAGAAAACTAACTTTTTTATTACTGTAAATTGAGTTACTTTTAAGTTACTTATTTAAAAACCATTGATTCAATAATAATAAAAATAAAAAACAAGAAAGTGTTCGTTTGCTGCTTTTTAAAGCCTTTCAGAAACTCATTTATTTGACTGATATCGTCAGCTTTTATTCAGAACCCAATAAAATTCTTTTATTTTTTACAGTTTCACAGAAGTTTTATTTTATTTTTAGGATTCCATTTTTCTTGTAAGATATTATTATTTTTATTATTTTTGATTACCCATTACCAATAGCATTGAAGCTAAAATAATATTTAAATAAAAAAAATTTTTCGAAAACTAAACACTAATAATAAATAGTAATAAGTGGCTTCTTACTCACACACTTTTTCAGGTGTGTGGTATTTTCTGCCTACCTTTTTTTCAACTAAATATTAACTTTTAATTTTAAGAAAACTCAGTCATTCATTATTTCAAAGAAATTAAGGGCCCAGAGTCTCATGCACGTGTTGTTATTTACATTTTTATTTCTTTTTTTTCTTTAAGTTACTTTGCATAAAAAAGCAAAAGCAAAACATTATAGAAAAAAAGGATGCAATTTTACAATTATAAATTTTTATTTTTTCATTCATTAAAGAATGAATTTGCAAAGTTGCCAAATTTATTATTTTATAAAGCTTTTAATTTTGCTAAAGAGCCTTCCTCTTTTTTCTTAAATATCCGGTAATAGTTTGGCAACAACAAAATACATATTTTTTTGTACTAAACTAACTAAAACTAGAAATAAACTAAGCAGCTATGTTTTTTATTTTTTATGACGAGGACGTCGTAGAATAAAAAAAACCATAATTGCTTTCAAGCTTACTTTTTTTTACTTTACTTCTTCGTCTTCTCCCGAGTTGGTTGGGGCTCAAATTTATGTATATTTTTTTAACCTAGTTTTTTTCCCGACAATTTTTCTTCTTTGCCAAGCTTCTGAAACTCCTAACTAACACAAAGTTTATTTTAAAAAACATTTATGTTTATGAAAGTGTCCTTCTCTAGTCAAAGAGTTCCCAGGGGCCATGGTTAGTAGATATTAGTGGTTTTTAACCAACCTCCGCATTTTTATTTTGATTTTTATCAATTTTTTATGCGGAAAAAAACGTTCAAAGTCTAAAATTTTTTTATTCTTTTTAGTTTTTTTTTAAATTTGCAATAATTTCTCTTTCTTTTTTTTGCCACCTTTGAGTTTTCTTGATGCTATTTTTCTTTCTTTTTTCTCCACATTTTTTTGTCGCTGCTATATATGCTTTTTATCATTCATCTGCCCCATGAGAATTAAAAAAATAAATAAAAAGATAGGCAAAAAGGCGCAAGTTCCGAATGCAAAAAAAAGCTTTTTCTCCTAACAAGTTTTTATTTTTTTGGAGACTCTTCTATCTATGTATTTTTATAATGTAATTTAGCGCATATATCCTTAAAAATATTGGTTTATATATTGATGATGCAAAAAAAAAAGAAAATGTGTTGCGAAAGAGCAAAATCCTAGCTTTTTTGAGAGATTCAAAACATTTTTGACGGGTTTCTTTTTTTACATTCTCATTTTTTTACTCAAGAATTTGCGCAAAATTTTTTTTCTTTTCGTTTTTTGGCATTTATTTTTTTGATTCTTTGAACTCACTTTTATTTTTGGGAATCATGCAAATATTTAGAAAAAATAAAAAAACATAAGCTTTTTTATTACCTCTCTCGTTATTTTTTTTTATGGGAAAGCAATTATTCTTGCTTCCATTGGCCAGCTTTTTTTTTTAATATGTTTTTTTGTTATTTTTTTACTGATACTCAAAATTTTGTAATTTTCTTATAAAAAATATTCTCAAAAACATAAAAGTAAATTTGTTATTTATTTTAAATTTTATTTTTGTAGGCTCATGTCCCAATTTGGCGGATTTTCCGTCGACGAACATTCGGCAAATGTATCATCAAACGGGTTATTATCGCTTGAAGGATTACGTTCCAATCTTGCTGAAACGATGGATCAATGTATGCAAGCTTTAGATCGAAATGGATTATCACCACTTGGAAATTTTCAAGATGATGGATCTATGTGGTGTAATGCAACATGGGATACAGTTTTATGTTGGCCTGCAACTCGAGCTAATTCTAGTATCACTCTGCAATGTCCACCTCTTAAAGGCTTGGATCCAACAAGTATGCTAACTTTTTGAAGAAGAAAAAATTTAGTTTTTTATGTGTAAAAATTTTTTAGAAAATATAACAAAATTCTGCCATATCTCCGGTCGATGGATGGGTAAAACCGAGGATGACTTCACTCGATCCCATGGTTGGACTAATTTTACCATGTGTTTTACACAAGAAGTTGTTGATATTATGAGAAATTTAAATAATGGCTCCCTCGGGGTAAGTTACATCGCTAACATACTTGAGATACATACGTGTTAAAAAATACATTTTTTGTTTGTTACAGATCGCTCAAGATGTCGCAAAAAATGCAAGAAAACTTGAATTTATTGGTCTTGGTTTATCATTAATTAGTTTAATATTTTGTATATTAATTTTTTCGTGCTTTAGGTAAGTCAACAAAAATTTATTTTCGGTAAAAGAAAATTTTCATAAAAGAAAATATTTTTTTATAGAAGATTACGTGTATTTCGAAATATGTTACATTTACATTTAATGATTGCAATTCTTATGGTTGTTATAATTAGACTTACATTATATATTGATCTCATATTTACGGATAAATTAGGTCACGTACATGCAAATCCCGAAGGAAAGACTATAAATACTATGGTAAGTAAATATTAATTTTAATCATAAGATGAGAGGAGATGATATCTATATAATCTTATAAAGATTAAAAGTACAAATATTTATATTTGTCTGTTTCAATTTATGAAGCTACTACAATTTGAGTCCCAGAAGCCATACAAAAAATATGAAAAATAGAAAGGTCGATAAAATGTTTCAAAAAAATCTTTCGTTATTTTAACAAGAAAATAAAAAATGGATTTTTTGGACTAAAAAATTTGCTTAAATAAATATATGGCAAATTTAGAAAGGTTTAATTCTAAAAAAAACTTTTCAACATTTAATTTTTCAGGTGTTTGTATGCGAAATGATGTTTTTCCTACTGGAGTATTTTAAATCTGTTGCATTTTGGTGGATGTTTTTGGAAGGCTTTTTCCTGCATAATCAATTGGTGCTAACTGTATTTAATACGGATCCCAAATTAATGCCATATTTATTAGTTGGTTACGGTAATCATCCATTTTACTTACAATTTTATTGAAATTATGCAAATTTTTATTTTTTAGGGGTCCCACTGATACATACATGTATATGGTTATTAATAATATTTATTAAAAAACGGGGAAAAGTTGAAAGATGTTTAGGTTCATATTATTTAGAACCAGAATTTTGGATATTAGACGGGCCTAGAATGCTTCAATTGGTGGTAAGCAACTTTCTACCACAAAATTTTTTTTAATTCAAAGTAAAAAACTTATATTATTTTTTTCTAGGTAAATACCTTATTTATTTGTAATGTCATACGAGTATTATGGAGTAAAGTTCGAGATACTCATAGTACCAGTGAATTAGATCGAATGAAGTAAGTTTTTGTTTTCGCCATTGTAATTTGTCACATTTTCTACAGAAAGTAACAAGAAAAAAAATATATACATTAAAAACTAGTCATTAAACTTATGAATTTTTGTTACATTTATTAGTTTTTCACACGCATTTTATTTTTATATTTTTTAGAAAAAGTATTAAAGCTGCACTCATGCTTATTCCACTTTTGGGTATACCAGATATCATGCAAACTATTCCATTTTCACCGACGCAAGAAAATATTGTTGTAAGTGCTTATTTTCTTTCCCAACAAAATTTTTTTAAAGTGGAATATAAAAAATAAAAAATGTTGTAATTAAATGTTTTTTGTTTTTTTATTACAACTTAAGAATTTTTTAAATATTTATCCTTTTTTAGTATTTTGGAATATGGACATACTGTGCATCATTTACATACATGTATCAAGGATTATTTATTTCAATTATATATTGTTTTACCAATCGAGAAGTAAGAAATTAGTCAATAATAAACAGAAAATTTTTAAAGTAAATGCAAAAATAAAATGTTAAATTTTTTCTAGGTTCAAGCAGTCATAAAAAGTTATTATAGTCGCTATCGACTCAGGCATACAAGTACAATGGAACTTCGAAGAGGTTCTCGATCGTTTGCTTCTTATTATCAAGTTCGAAATGGAAATGTCACAACGTCGCTTGATGGAAATGGAAATACTAAAGATTTGGATGAAGGAAGTCCAAATTTGAAATTACTTCTTCCAACCACGGTAATAACATTTTTTGTTTTATTGATGCTAAAAATTTTACTCTCTTTTTCTCTCAGTGTTTTCAGTTATCATCATGTGATTGCTCATCATCAAATCGAAATAATTCCAATGCAAGTGAATCACATTTTAGTTATACATGCGCCAATGAAAACACCCCTCTAAGGCCGTGTATAAAAGAAAATGAATATGAAATTGAACAACAAATAATTAATGGAAATAAGTAAGAATTTATCTTTTAAAATTATTATTTTTATACAAAACTTAATTTTCGCAAAATTTGAAAAACTTAAATACTTTGGGAATGTTTTAATTCTAAGTACAAAAAAATTGGTGAATTTCAAGAAGAAAAAAATATCACAAAAAAATTCAGGGCCCGCTTTTACCGATTCTAAAAATAAATTGCTGCTGTTCTTTGTTTTAGTTTGACTCAAATTAGTTTTTCAGTTTCCAACTTTTAGATGCTTCTTGACTTTAACCTTTCTCTGAATACATATAAAAAAGTAAAACTAACCTTTAAAATTTACTGGAAATATGACATCAAGTTTTTATAATTTGATCTTAAAAAATGAAAAAGGAGCAAAACAAAAAATGCCTTAAACGGATTTCGATAGATACTTTTGGAAAAGCGCAAAAAAGAAGAAACAAGAAAAATTCCTTGTCTTTTTTTGTCTATAGCGATCTCTGAAAAAGTGTGTAACCTCCTCAACTTTAAGTTTGACCTATAGCATTTTCGAGTTACTGTAAGTAATAAATTCGCAAAACTTAGCAAAATTAATAAACAAAATAAATGGTTTTAATAAAATAAAATATTGCATTTTTTTACAGAAAAATATCATTTTTAAACGACGTAACTTAAAATGGAAAAAGAAAAGAAAAATATTTTGCCTTTTTATCACAAATAATTCAATCAGGTATATATTCTGAACCATCAACATCCTGTTTCGTTTTTTACGCCTTTTTCAAAGTCTATGGAAAATATGTTCTGCACTCAAAAAAAGAACAAATGTCTCAAAAATAGTTATTTTACTGTCATATTTTTGCGTTTATAATTATTTTGTGGTATCTAAATTTCCAAAGTGAATAAATAACAAAATAAAATTAATAAACTTGAACAAATATTTTATTTGTAATTAAATAAACTTCTCGATTTCTTTAAATTTAATTTTTAATACTTTTGAAGTTTAACTCATTGAACCGTGTAAACAAAAACTACCCTCTAATTGCATCATAGAAAAATGTTTAAAACTAAATTAAATGTAAATTGAAAGAATTAAAGAACAAACAAAAAAGTATTATGGCACAATTAATTTATTAAATAATTTCTGTGAATGAAAAATGAAAAAATGTTTAACAAAAATAATCAACAAACAAACAAAAAAACATATTAAAAATATTTTTTACAGAAAAAAAACGCATATGTTTTATGAATAATTTAAATTTGAACTTTGATATATTTTTTTAAAACCGACAAAAAAAAGTTGTTGTTTTTTTATTTTTGTTATTGAAGATGAGCATCTGGCAAACACAGCCAACGGCGGTAAAAAAAAGAGATGAGTTTTCCAACAACAACAAAAAATTAATTAATTTTCAACTTCCGGTTAAAGTGAGTGCCAACCAAGCAGCATTCATTTCAAAATAAATAAGTTTCTTCCATTTTTTTTTGAGTTTGGTTGAGCGAGAAAAAAAAAGAAACCAATAAACTTAAAAGTTTTATTTTATTTTTATTTTAATTATTTTGTTGGAGATAAATCACGATTACTGTTGCTGCCACTTATATCACTCAACAAAATGGAATTTGTTTTACTTCCCGATGAATTAGCTGAATGTCTTTTTTGTTGAGAATAAAATCGATTATTTCCAAAATCCACTTTTAGCGCAGTTGTGGAAGTTGAAGTTGAAGTTAAAATAATTTTTTTATCTGGAAATAATTGAGATATTTCTCTTTCATTCAATTGAAAATTAAAACATGGAACCCAACGAAATGCATAGCGAAAACCAATGCGGAACCTAAAAAAGAAATGAATGAATTAAAAATTTATTTTTAACTTAAGAACTTCCAAAAAAAAAGAAAAAATAATGAGATCTAAGAAGCATCAAAAAAGCCCATTCAAAAGTGCAAAAGAGCAAAGTAAATAGGAAGAAAAATTTATTAAAAAATAAGTTTGTTAATTTTTACCTAACATTAAAATAACAATATATTATTGGATTATATACGCATGCGGACATCGCCATCCAATAAAATACCATATAACTATATGATGCAATAATAAAATCATTGAGTAATCTTTCAAGAAATAAATGATACATTTGATATGGAGCCCAACAAATCATAAATATTGCTACCACTAACCCAAGCATTTTAATAACCTAAAAAAATATTAAATTAATAAATTTATTAAATTTTGTTATAAAAAATTTAATTAAACTTTCAAAATATTAATGTTAGTCACGCATTTTGAGGGTTGAAAATTAAGAAATGTTATTAGTAATTTTTAATTTTGTTATAGTTTTTTTTTATTTTGTGTCAATAAACCATTTCCTTATTTCTTTTTTTAGTTTAAAAGTTTTTTTAAAACTGATGTAATTTTTTACACCTAACGAAAATTGGCTCCATTTTTTTTATTTTCGAGTGAAGCCAATTATCAGTCTTTTTTTTTAAATTTTTACATCCCCGTTCCAAACAAACAAAAAATCCATTTTAATTTATGTATTCTCAGAATCAAAATTTTCAACCCTTTGGAAAAAATTTATTTCCCTTACCTTTTTCTTTGCTTTATAATGATGTGGTGGAGCTTTCGTAATGCTTTTTTGATTAGAAAAAAAGTTGTTATTACTTCTCATATTATATATTATTCTTCCATACATTAAAGTTAAAACAAATAACGGAATAACATATTGAATAGCAAATAAAAAATTGTCATATCTTAAAAAAACGAAGAAATAAATATTTATATAAAATTTTCCGATTAAATAATTCTTAAAAACAAAGTAGAAAGAAAAAAATTTATTTATAGCTTTTTTTTCATTATTATTTATTATTTAAAATGTTTATGTTTCTTAACTGAATGAATAGAAACATATTTTTCATTAAATATTTTTTGTTTTGTGCCCCCAATTTCCGTTTTCCTTTCGAAAACAAAATAAAATAATAAATAAATGAAAGTCAGGCTTCAAAGTAGAAACTTTTTTAGTTTTTTAGTTAGTTAGTTAGATATATTTTTCTTGGTTGGTTGCATACATCAAAAATGAAACAACATCGAAGAAAAAAAAGCGGAGAAATAACTTTGTTTTTTTGTTTTTCTATAAAATTATAAATACTTACAAGAATTTATATTTAAAATCATTGTGACATATCGTTCGCTCATTAAGTTGCTTTTTGGGTTTAGAATAAAAATATTGGTTATCTAATCTCGCTGGAATTGCAGCAGGCAAGGATATCAATGTAGCTAATATCCAAATGGCAGCTATTATAATTCTAGTTTTTTTAGCGCTTAATTGTCGCTTCCTTAGAGGATTCACAACTGCCAAACTTCTGCAAAATTATTAAAATTATAAAATAAATTAAAGTCAAAAAAATATTAAACATGTGAGTCAATTTTTTTTCATAAAAACGAAAAAATATTTATAATTCCAAAAACAGTATTTTAAAAATGCAAATTTATGCGTCAAGGGACGAAATGATATAATTTTATGAAATTTGCATAATTTTTCCCTTACCGATCCCAGCTGACTACCATCATAGTAAAGATGGATACACAAGTGGGAGCAACACCAAAAAAATGATTGATTGCACAAAAATTTCCAAAATACCATTGATAATAAAAATTAAATGACCATGTTGAACCCGCATTTAATAAAGCCATTAAAAAATCTGCGATAGCCATATTAAATAAGAAAAAATTGAAGCTCGTTCTCATCGCTTTTGAATAAAGTATAACCCACATAACGAGGCAATTACCAATTAATGCGAAAATTATTAATAATGTAAATGCGGTGGCTACAAAAATTTCAGCACCAATCGAATGTTTGATGGGAAATTCGGTGCATTGTAAATCCGGCAAAGGAGTGATGGATTTGGATTTAGAACATACATATTCGGCTAATTTTTCAAGGGTGGTAGCATTTTTATATCGATCATATAAAATTTGTAAACTTATATTATTTTGCATCTAAAAAATTGAAAAATTTAACTTAACTAAATTGAAACTCAAAAAAAAAATGTTAGTTAAGCAAATTGAAAAACATAAGCTTTTCTGTCAGTCAAAGTTTTATGAACAAAAAAAAAGGTCAAACTCGTCAAAAAAAATATTTAAAGAAAAAAGAGAAGGATTCCGGAAAGAAAGAAAAAACCCAACAACAAAATATGTAGTAAAAAAGCTTCATTTTCATCGTTGTCGTCACATTTTTTAAAGGCGGATATAAAGGATACATACAAAAAATGGATGCCATTGATTACCCTAATCTTCCATGTTTTTTTATGGGCTTTTTTAGGGATAAAAAAAGTATATTAAAATTTTTCAACAAAAATTTTTTTTAGGAAGAACTAAATATTTTTTTTATTTTGGTGAAAGAAATAAAAAATAGACAAAAAAAGTATGAAAGTGCAAAAACGAGCTCCACGCAGACGTAGTTCACGAGTTCGAGAAATATGAAAAAAAAAATGAAAAAAGAAACATGAGATTTAGTGTTAAATTCCCGACCGAAAAGTCGGGGATTCCCGACTTCCCGACCGACTTTTTCCCGACCGACTTCCCGACCGACGATAATTTCTATCCCGACATTTTCCCGACTTTCCCGACCGACTCATTTTTTATCCCGACAAATAAAAAAAATTAATATTAATTTTAAAAATCATTCATTTTCGCCTTTATTTTAACCAAAAATCCTTTGTTTACATTTTATTTACAGTTAATAGCTCATTTTTATATATTTAAATTCTTATAATTAATTTAATTAAAAAAATTCCAACACCATACCCTACTTTTCGATCCCCCGAATTCCCGACCGACAAAAATTTTTATCCCGACTTTTTCCCGACTTTTCCGACCGAGAGCAATTTCTATCCCGACTTTTTTTGAATTTCCCGACTTTTTTGTCGGTCGGATCGGGAATTTAACACTAATGAGATTAACAATTTAGAAATAGAAAACTAGCACCTAAAAAAGGCCAAGAAAAAAAAATGAAATACTGTAACCTTTAAAAAAATTTATTTCTTTATTAAATAAAAGTTGGTTTGAAAAGGTTAGGTTGCAAAAAAAAAAAGTAAAAATGTAACAAAAAAAGAGCTTGTTTCTTTTTTGTTTTTTAATATTAAGTTTTTAACTCAAGTCAGAAAGAAGTAAGTCAAAATATGTCAGAAAAGAATAAAACTATAACTAAGTTTTTTAGTTTAATATTATTCTCCGCCCTTTGAAGAAGAAAAAACATTTTCGAGTTGTTGTTGGTTGCTTCCAAACCCGGCAAACGAACAAAAAATTAAATTAAATAAAGTAATGTAAAAAAAATATGTAACCGCGCAGAAAAATTGAAAATGGGTAACAGTTTTTTCATTTTTGAAAAAGTAAGTATAACTCAATTTTTTTATTTTATTTTTTATATTAAATTTTTCTTTCACTTTTTTAACGTGTTTTGTATCGTTTTTTCCTGTTATTTAAATTATTCAAAAAAGGAAAAAAGAAGAAAGATACACGAATACGTAAAAGGCTGAAGAAGGAAAGAAATGAAACAAAAAGAATACCTAAACATAAGTATATTTAAAATTTTACTCACGGTTTTTTTACTTTTGAATATGAAAACAAGGTTTTTCCTTTCTTTTTAGAAAACCTGGAATATGTATTCTTTCTTCCTTCCAAAGAAAAAAAAATGAAGCGTGCTTGTGTGTGTGAAAATTTGTTTGCAAAGAAACTAAAAACTCTTTTCTCGAGGTTCAAGTTCGTTCAAAGCTTCACAAGCAAGGCGGAGCGACAACAAAAAAAAATGAGGGAAAAGTAAGCAAACTAAGAATCTTCCATTTATTATTAAAAAAACGAAAGAAAAAAAGAAAAAATAACAAATACCTATTTTTTTGTTTCGATTTTCAAGTAAATAAAGAAAACACGGAAGAGTAATAAATCCACCAACAAAAAATAAGATTTAAATATAAAAGAGATATTCCAATATAAAAGGCTATGAAAAAAAAGGGGAGAGAAAAAATACTCAGCCATCTAAAAAAATGAAGCTAGATGCTGTGGCTGCGGGGGAGAAAAAAAAGAGGGCTCAAAAAGGAGATAAAACTTCTAAAATAAAAAATTAATTTGATGGCTTCCATTGAAAAGAAAAAAGGGAAGAAGAAACATTCATTTATTTTATACTACAAATAAAAAAAAATATACTACAACAGCCCTTCTTTTTTCCTTTTTTTATTTATCAAAATTATAAATGTCAGTCACTTATTTTTTCATTTTATTAATGAAAAATGAGACAAACAAGTAAGTAAGCAAGTAATTCAAAAGTAAGGGAAAAAAGTAATATAATTCATGGAAAAGAAAGAGACTAACTTTGAAAATGGATGGACACGGATTCGCAAAAACACGTCTTTTTTATTTTTTGCATTTGGAAATTTATTAAACTTATGTAAAAGTAAAACTGAAGCTAACTTTGGAGGCAATGATAAAATAATATTCAGCACTTTCATTTTTTGCCCTTTTATCATTTTTGTGTTTTGTTTGCTCCATAAATTAACTAATTATAAGAAAATGACTAAGTAAGTAAGTTAATTCGAAAAAAAAATGCAAAACTAATAGACCGAGCCATTATATAATTGTGAAATTTTATTATACTTTTGAAATTCTAAGGGCTTGCTTTTGCTTTGGAAAGAATAATTATCGCTTTTTAGGCTTAAAAAAATATGTATGGTTATATTTTTGTTTTTTATTTATTGCTTGACAAAAAAATTCATAAATTAATTGTTTCAAAATAAAAGTAAAAATTGAATCATTTTTTTTCTTTTAATTTTTCGTTCCCTCCTAATGGACAGAAACAAGCGAAGTAAACATTTTCTTTGTCACATCTTTTGATGAATTTGTTATTTATCATAAAATACTTTGTGTTTTTCCGAACACATGGATTTCTGAAAAATGTTCGATCTAAAAGGCCATAAAATAAATAGCATGGTTTCGTAAAACTCAAAGTTTTTTAGAGTTAAATGCTAAGAATTATTTTTGATTCCCAAAAAATTAGGTAATCAGCTATTTTATAATTTATAATCTACAGATATATTTGATAAATCATACTTTTTACACTTTTCTCTCTCAATAACGTTGTAAACTTAATAAAATTCATTTTTTTAATCCGAAAAAATTCTTCAGTGTACTTTGAGAGTTTACGATTTATTATTGAAAACAAAAATGAAAAAAAAATCAAAGAAATATTCAAACAATATTTGGTTATTCCAACACAAAAAATGCATTTTCTTTAAAATGTAATCAGCAGCAAAAAAAGTTCTGATTCATCACTGGGCATGCCTTAATTATAGCGTGAAAATGTTTTTCTAAATGGTAAACAAATTGTATTTTGAGAACAAAGAAGCAAAAAATGGGAGAAATGAAAACATTTAAAGTTACGATTTCGATTTGTATTATTTCTTTAATAAAAGAATTTTTTGATGTTTTGGAATGGACTTGCTTTCCTTTATATTTTCAACTTTTCGATGCTACTATATGCCATAGTTCATCTTCTTTTTACAGCGTGGCATAATTAAAGGTGATTAGATTGTACGTTTTTTAAGATGTGTTTTTTGGTTTTCGGCTTTTTTTGTTGTTGTGATTTTGGCAAATGTTAAACGTTAACGCCTTTTTCTTTTAAAGCTTTGGTAGTATTAATAAAATAATATTTGTGGGGGCATAATTTTTTTAACTTTGTGCTGAAGAGGCCGCAATTTACTTTTGGATAAAAAAAAAGAAACAAAAAACTATAAAATATTCAAAATAAAGCTTTTTTTATTAAGCTCAAAAAAAAGTTTTTAACAAACAATAAAAGTTTTTTTAGCAAAAAAAGAAACGATTTTTTTTAAAGGAAATTTGTTAATGAATCATCATAAAACATGTATTCATAAAAATGGAGAATGTTTTTTTAAAGTAGCAAAAATATTTTTCAAAAAAAAATTTTTCTTTTTTTTTACGAAAAAAAGTAGTACTTTTTTGAAATTTCTATCTGCACTTTGTTTTTAAACATTGTTCCTATTATTTAATTTTTTCGGTACTAAAACTTTCCTCTTTTTATTAGTAAAGAACTTTCGATCGTTCGGGACAATTGTTATTTCTTGAAATGTTTGGGCTTTTTTTTGGAATAAATACCTCTTTTTAAGTTTAAATTTATGCTTTAATTTTTTTGTTTCTTGTTTTTCAAAAATTTAAACAAAAGAATAAAATTCAACATATTTTTACTTTTTACATTGTTTTAAGCTTTGTAAATATGAAGGAAAAAATAAATTCGCTTCTTTGTTTTTATTTATTAAACCATATCTTTTTCTGGGCAAATTATGTGTGTGACTTCACATTATTTTGTGTATCCTTGCAAGTATGAATGATTAGGAATTATCAAAGACATGGAAGATTAATTCAGCTTTTGGTGAGTGGAATACTTGAATAATTTTAGAGATAACTTTAATAACAAATTTAAAAGGCAAACACAAATTGCTTATTCTTAATGGTTTTGGCTGACAAATAATTGTCTATTTTTATTTGAAAAAAAAAATGAAAAAATTTGCATCAAAATATTCAAAATTGAAAATATTATTATCTTTAAACAAAAAAATGTTTCTCGTAAAAAATGGAAAAAATGACCTTAATCAACATGAATGACTCAAATTTATAATGTTTTAAAAAAAGCACAATATATTTTTTTCAAAAAGGAAAATTTCCTCATTCAAAAAAATACAATACTGGAAAGAAAGAAGGCAATTGTAATTATGATTTGTGCTACTTGAGTATTTAAATAGTATAAAATCGTGGTTTTTTTTGATTGTCTTGCATTTCCTCTAACTTTACAACTTTTATATGCCTCCTAATACCATTTTATATTCATCTTCACACTTGCCTGTGTATTCGAAATGGGCTTTATCAAATTTTATTAAAATATTTTTTGTCCTTTACGACTTTATCCAAAACATCTTTTATTGCCACCATTATTTATTCTTTTAAAGCCGTAATAAAATTAATACTATCTAGGTAACTCTACAGATGTTCCTTGAGAGCTACAATTTATTATTGAAAACAAAAAAGAAAAAAAGTATCAAAAAAATATTCAAAAACAATCTGCAAATCAAACAAAAAAATGATTCTTTTTTTTAAAAAAATGTAATCAGCAGCAGAAAAAAAAAATTGATTCTGAATCATCGCAAAGCATGCGTTATCGTTGAAATGTTTTTTATGTACAAGAAAAAATCATTTTTACAACAACAAAAAAATAATACTGCATTTTGATGTTTAAATAAAAATTACACTTTTTTTGTTTTTTAACTTTGTTTCTATTATTTAATATTTTTGGGTACTAAAACTTTCGTCTTTTTATTTCTTAATTTTTATAGGCTGGTTTAAAAATATAGTAAGTGGCTTGGGTGAAAATAATAATGACAAATTTTTGAGAAAGTTATTTGATAAGGGCAAAAACCTTAAAAATGATGAACATTACAATAAAATGGAGTGCAGTTTTTTTTACTCCGCATAATGCACCTTTCCTGACGTGATAATTACTAATTTTATTTTGTTTAATTTTGTGTCTGGCGCTCTATTGCTCAACAACATCCATCATCTCGATCAGAAGAAAAAAAAGATGTTTCTTACTCAAAATTTTTTTAATGAAAACAAAAAAAAAGAAGATTAATAAAATATTCAAACGATCAATATAGTTAATGTTTCCAGAAGGAAATAAAAATAATTTATTTAACATAAAAAGGTGCAAAACATGTTTTGTGGAGAAAAAAAAAATTATTGTGAATCATGAGGAGCTATTTTTATTCCATGAAACAACAATCAACGTTTTTTTGAGGAATAAAAAAATGTTTACAAACAATTTTTTCATTTATTGCAAAAAATAAATTTTTGTACTACTTTTCAAACAAATATTATTTTTATAATTATTTAACATTTTTACTAACTCAAAAACCAAATAAATCAAAATATGTATTAGAGAAACCAAGTAAAAATAAATTAAAATTACGGGTTTTTAGATATCACAAATGAGTTTTTTTTGTAGAAAAGCTTTTCCGTGTTAATTCTCTACATTCGAGTATTTCTTCAGAAAGGTCGACGACATTCATTGTTGATATTCTTTTTTCTTCCATGCTTTTAAATCGAATGACATCTTCAGAAATATGTTTTTTAGAATTAATAGCAAAGAATTTAGAAAAGGGAGTAGCAGTTTTAACTGAAGTGGCCGCCACGGTTTCATAAGTTTCTGTCGTCGTCGATTGAAGATTGGTTGCTTTTTCTTGGTTTAAATTTTTTGTGCTTTTTGTATGCGAAGAAGTTTCATTTGCAGCAGCAGTAATATGGCTTGATATAATATTAACAATTTTCCGAGATTCTTTTTGACAAACATCATAAATATTTGGTAAAGTCTTGAAATGTGATTTCATGTAGCAATTATTTTCAATAAAACAATTATATGCAATAATAATTTTACATGCTCGTCGCAGAACAAAATAATTGGCATTTTCACTTTTAAGCTTGAAAAATTCCGTGCTAAATTTTACATGTTCAAACGGATTTACCATCATCCAATCGGGTACAAAAACTTTTTCATTTTCTTCTGGAGAAGTAAAATTTTTGATGTTCAAAGAAACACAAGCAAGAAAAGCGTCATGAAAGTTAAGGGAATCGTCTTCCTCATCATTGTTGTCCCAGTCTTTCAATCCAATAAATTTGTCTTTCGTACATTCATCATTCTTAATACCATTCGCATAACAATTAAGCGCTTGACTATGAGAACATAAAGAAACCTTTAAAGTATAAAGAGTAAAGTTTCAAAAAATATTATTTAAATTTAAAACTTTTTACCTGATATGGATTCACAGATTCTAAAGCCATTACTCCCAAAAAATGAAAAAAATATACAAAAATAGCCAACAAAGTCATAATAAAAAAGAGTCAAAGAATGGCTGAAAAAAGAGCAGAAAAGAAAGAAAGATTTATTTAGACCTTGACATTAACCAAATATTATCTAATATTCTAATCGCTTCTTTATCTAACCTTAAAGGATATTTTTTTTGTGAAAGAAATTTTTTTTTCAAAGCTGACAATACATTAATCAAAGGCAAAGACAAACAAACTGTTTGTTAATGGTTTCATTAATATTGAAATTATAAATACACTATTTTTGTTGGATTTAGATTCTTTTAATAAATATTATCGAAATTATTAACTTTACTTTATATTCTCAATTTTTTTGATTGTAAAAATATTGTCTGGGGTCGATGCACCATAAAGGATTTTTGCTTTTATTTTCATATTCACAACTTTATTTTTATTTTATTTTGCAGCCTTATACTCGAACTTTTTTTTGAAATCTGATGAGGAAAGCCAGTGGCGTTCTATGGTCGAATGTCCAGGTGAGGCCTCCAAAAGAATGCAGCCTAAAATCGCTTTCAATTGTATTCATTTTCTCTGTTGTCTTTACTTTTGTTGTTCGTTGCTTGCTTGTTAGCTCGCATTATTTTATCGTTTATAATAAAGTCTCGTGGATATTAATCGGGTAGATTAATTCCTTAACAAAATCAAAAAGTAAAATAATTCGATTCTTACTGCAAGTATTTATTTTAATAGTAAAAAATAAAAAAATAATTTAAAAAATATTCAAACAATTATATTTCTCATTCGTTTAAAAACGTAAAAATAGTTTTTAATACAAAAATGGAAGATGTTGAGACAAAAAAAAATAATTCTGATTCATCGCCCGACCTTACAAAGCGGGAAGAAATCAGGTCGCTCTCAGGTAAACTACATGCAGCAGCCAACAGAAAACAGGTTACCTGAGAACTCGAAGTTTACCTGAAAAGTTCATGCGCTTTACCTGAATTCTGCAAAAATTTGGCGGCAAAAAATGAGAATTTTTTATCCATAAATTATTCTAATTTTTATTTTAATAGTGTTTATAATTAACAGCTAATCCAAAAATTTGCATTTTTACGATGCTCTTACTTAATCCTTGCGGACAAGTTCAAAAATATTTTTTTTTTCAAACACTTTGAGGTGAATGAAATTTTACAACCTATTTTTTTATAATTATAGCTAATAATTCCTTTTCAAACAATAAAAAATTTGTTAGATGTTAACCTAAAACAGAAGAATATATGCATCTGGGTAAACATAAACAGTATGCGGGCGCGCTTTGAGCAATAGATAACCAAAGAAAAACATGCCACCTGATTACTACCTGATTATCACCTGAATTCTTCCTTTCCATGATTTTTACCTGAAAATATCCTTTACCTGAGAACGACCTGTTTTTTAGGCGCGCTTTACCTGATTCGTTATTGGTTTAGTCGTTTACCTGATTTCTTCGTCCTTTGTAAGGTCGGGCGTGGAGCATGCGCTCATTCACTAAAGAAGTGATTGTTTTTTACTAACACATTTCTTGTTACTATTAATTTACACAACAATGAAAAATTTTTTTTGAAAAAAATTATCTATTGAAAAATGAAATCCAAAATTTAGTTTTAATGTTCAAGAAAAATTCCAATCGTGATGGAGTAAAAATTTATAGTTGTTTAGTTTTTGCTCCCATTTTTCTTTCACTCATTCACTTACTTTTTTTGTTGCACTCACGAAGTGCAAACACAAAAAAATCAGTTTTGAAAACATAGACATGACACATTTTTTTAAACCATGTCCCTTCAAATTTTTGTGTCTCTGTCGTGTCTTCAAACAAAAACAATAACAAAAAAAAGAAACACAGGTGGAAGAGTGGAGTTTGAGACTAATCGATTTAGAGTAGACAATCAAGAAGAAGAAAAAAAAGAACCAATATAAAAGAGACACTTTTTTGATCCATGTTTTCAACTTTTGTTTTTTAGTTTGTTTGAAGAAAAAAAATGCAAACAACTTCTTTTGCTAAATTTTTTTTATTTTTATTTTTTATTGTTCAATTAAAATGTAATTTTCCTGAACCAATTGTATCAACAGAATATGGGGAAATTCAAGGATTTTCTTATGAAACTCCTAAAGGTTTTCGAGCTGAAGTATTCCTTGGTATTCCATTTGCTCAGCCACCAATCAATGAATTGAGATTTGAAGTGAGTAATGAATATTAAGTTTATAATTAATTTTTCAAAATCTCAGCACGAAAATTAAAAAAAAACCTTTGTAAAGAAAAATTTTAAACTTTGAATAATTTTCCTGAAACATAATCTATCGGTCGAAAGATATTAAAATTGTTTTTGAAATTCAAATTTTTTTCTTCAACTTTTACATTCCAAACTTTTTTTTCTTTTCAGAAACCCATCCCTCCGAAACCATGGACTTCGCCATTTAAAGCCTCAACATTTGGTTCTCGTTGTTCTTCTTTCCATCCTCATTTTCCACCAAATTCATCTGAAGATTGTTTAACTCTAAACATTATTAAACCTGAAGCACCATCAGATGATCCAAATGGCTACCCAATTATGGTATTCATTCATGGTGGAGCTTTTATTTTTGGTTCATCTGCTGAATTTCCCCATCAAGAAGTCACTCATCGACTTGTTTCTCGAGGGGTTATTCTTGTAACTATTAATTATCGATTGGGTCCATTTGGATTTTTTACCACTGGCGATTCCAATGCTTTAGGAAATTATGGACTTTGGGATCAAGTTCAAGCTTTAAAATTTATTCAACAAATTATTGGTGCTTTTAATGGAAATCCAAAAGCTGTAACTATTTTTGGAGTTTCCGCCGGTGGAGCGAGTACTTCATGGTTAACACTTTCTCCGAGCGCCAAAGATCTATTCCATCGAGCTATTGTTATGAGTGGCTCAGCTTCAGCTTCATGGGCTCATGCAGAAGATGTTCTTATTGAGAACAGTAAAAAATTAACTAAAATTGCAGGTTGCTCGGAAAATAAAAATCCAAAAGAATGTCTCAAAGCTAAATCAACAAATGAATTGCTTGAAGCTACTTCAAGTTTCATGCAATTTTCTCTTAAAACTGATTCAGTTAACTTTGGATATTTTTATCCAAGATTTGATAATGATTTTGTTAAAGCAACCCATATGGAAGAAGCAATCAAAAAAGCTCCAAAGAAAAGTAATTTTTTGGGAATTTGCAAACAAGAATATGTTCTTTTTGGTAAGCTTTTTTTTCTTCATCAATAAAATTTTTTTGTGAAGATCTCCTAAAATTAAATTAATTCCACCGCGAATATTTATTTTTTAGTTTTTAACAAAAAAATTTTTACGAATAAATTTGAAAAAATGTTTTTGCTGCAACAACTTTATTTAATTAAATACTTACCATAACCCAAATATAGTTTTTTTAATTTTTTTTTTCAGCTGTTGAAGGTTCATTTGGTGGTTCTAATGCTAAATTATCGCCAATTCCAAAATCAAAAGCTTTAAATTTTTCTCGAAATGATTTTGCTGAAATTGTTCATGAACTTATTGCCACAGAAAAAAATTATGGTTCCAACGCTCATGAAGCTGCGGATAAAATAATTGGATTTTATGAAACTCAAATTAAATTATATAACAAAAATGTTTATTTACAAATATATACTCAGCTTTTTTCTGATCTTAATTTTAATATTCCACAAATGCGTGAAGCTCTTCAAAAAGCTTCAGCTGGGCATGAAGTATATTTTTATATTTATGATTATGTTCCAGATGTATTAAAAAACGAAGTTCTTGAATTTGCTGGGCATGGATCAGAATTTATGAATATTTTTGGTACATTGGAAGGATATCCATTCCCTGAAATTCCATGGGAAGATGAAGCTGTGTCAAAAGTAACAAAAAGTTTTATTGATTTATTTGTGAATTTTGCTAAAACTGGGTGAGTTTATTTTCTTTTTTTCTTCTTCTTAAAGATACAAATCCGATACAAAATATTGGATAAAGCAACAAATTTTGAATATTTAAAAAAAAAGAATAAATTTTTTTTACATATGCTAATTTTTCTAGTGTACCATCAAGTGACAATTTAAAAGCAGTAAAAGTCACCTCTTCCAAACTTCCATATTTCAATATCAACGCTGAAAACAGCCGAGGAAATGATCTTTGGCCTGATAGACTTAAATTTTGGGATAAAATGGCAAAGGATTATGGATTTGATATGCCTGAATATCGTCAAATTGTTTCTCATGATGAATTATAATTTTATTTTACAAACAAAAAAATTTACATAGCTCTTTTAAATAATTTTTTAATAGTTTTTTAATTTTTGTTTTTTACACTTTGTGGAAGAATTTTTTAAAGAAAATAAAAAAACTACTCCATTTCATTATTTCTCTAATTTCACAATTTCAAAAGAAATGTGTAATATAAATAAATTATGATCAATAAAAAAATTAATTATTCTCTAAAGCCTTCCACTAAAAAAATTAAATAAACAAATTTTAATTAAAATGTCAAAAAAATTTGACCCTTCATTTTTCAAAATTTTTTGAGCTTCCTATTGTTTTTGGATTTTGTTTTCTGTTTTTTAGTCGCAGTTTGTAGATTAAACGATAAAATGACGAATGAGGTGGTATTTGTTTGTGTTTTTTTTATTTTATTACTTTGGTTATTATTATTTTATTGTGTATCATTATGTTTTTCAAGGTATTGTTATCATAGTATATTAGAATAATGCAAAGAAAAATTTTGGCGGCATTTACTACAAAAATGAACAAAATTGGAAACGAAAAGATATTATTATTTGTGACAACATTAAAATCCAAATAACTACTTTTTTTAAATATTTTCTTAATTTTATATTTTGCAAAAGCAACCTAAAACATTTTTTAAAACTTTTTTGCTCTCAAAATATTGCCACATTTTAATATAGTAGACATCATGGTGCCATTGCTCGAACCGTAAAATTTCGAGCATTTATAACATGTTTTTGATATATTCTCCAATAAAGAAATACACATAGGGATATGTTGATGCAAACACAAGTTAAATTAAAATCGCCAATGTAATCAATTGGGCGAATTCCGGTAACCTAATTTTTTTTATTAAAATTGATTTATTCAAAAATGAAAAATTTCAACAAAAAAAGTACCTGTGTAAATTGATTTGAAATAAAAGTTGGAATAAAAGCAAATCCCAAATTTATGATTGAAACCAACATCACAGATTTATTTAATTTTTTTGATACTTCTTTTTGAAGGGATTTTTTTCCAAAATGATTTAATCCAATCAAAGATACAGCTGCGGCAACATTCAATCCGCAAAATGTGTATTTTGAGTAAGTCATAATCATAGGATATTTGAGTTCATAAACCAAGCAAATATAAAAAACACATATAGTTTTCGCGTCAGGAGTATAAAAATCAAAATATTTCGTGGCTAAAATATACCAAAGGAAAATTCCTCCAACAGTAAATCCAAAAGTAGTGGCAATAAATTTCTCATAAAATCTATTATATTTTATAGGAAATGAAACCAAAAAGCATCGATCAACACAAAGATAAAAATCCGCTACAGGCACAAAATTAACATATATTGTTGGAATTCCGGCAATATAATATAAAATCATAGGATGATAAATAACTTCGTCAGGTCTCCAAAAAATTAAAATATACGCCGAATTAATCAGCAATAAAGCACTTGAAGAAGCTGTAAACCAAAAATATGCATATACTGTAGGAGTTCGAGAAGCTTGAACGTAAGTTTTTTTTGCTTTCTTGAATAACAATATGGAAGAAGCATACAAAGTGAAACATAAACATCCAACACAAATAAGATAATGAATAAGGGTTACGTAATTTAAATATGCCATATATATTTTGATTATTTGATTAAACAGAAAAAAAATAAATATAAAAACTATATTTTTTTTATTTCTGAAAATTAAATTAAATAAAATATACAAACTTTCCTTGTTCAGTTTTTATACTAATTTTCTTTAAACAATTTTATTTTATGAAAGTAAATACATTTTTTTGAGACGTCAGGGATCGAGAGAGGTTGAAATTATTTTTCAATACATGTGGTCGAGACCACCAATTAATTATTACGTTTGACTTACAAAAATCCTTGGGGAAAAAGAAGCTAAAAAAAGAATGTCAAAGGGAATTCAGTTGAGGTTTATATAAAGTTATTCTGATTATAGCTATGTGTGTGTTCTTTCACTATATATTTTTGTTTTTTTGTTTAAAAGTCTTTTTTTTATAGCGGTTTTTTTTGTTTAGTTTTTGTCCTTTTTTATCAAAAGATAATAAGTGAATGTTAATTGTGGTAATACTAACAAGAAAGAAGAAATGTAAAATGTATTTACATCATCTCCGAGGAAGTTTGAAGTTCTTTGAAAACACCGAGAGAAAAAAACAACTGTTAATTAAACTTCTTTTTTGCTATTTAAAAAAAATTATGCTGATGTTTAAAAACTAAAATTAGACATATTTTATCATAGTTAGTTAACAAGCAAAAAATGCGTAGAAAAGAAAAAAAAATTCATTTTTTTTTCTCATAAAGTGGATGGATCCTTTTTTATGCCTCACGTTTGTATTTGGAAAAAATAAAAAACCATAAATTAAATAGTTTTCTACACAAAAAAACGGAAGCTGTTGAGGCGAAAAAAAATAATTCTGTGCCCTATTTCATAAAAAAAGTTCATGAACTTTTTAGAAAAGAAAGTGAACTTTTCCATTCAAGACCGAGATTTGTCAAACGAAAAAAGTTCATGAACTTTTTCTGCGTGTAATTTTTTTTCCCATTAAAAAAAGTTCATGAACTTTTTTCGTTTGACAAATCTCGGTCTTGAATGGAAAAGTTCACTTTCTTTTCTAAAAAGTTCATGAACTTTTTTTATGAAATAGGGCACTGAATCATCATGAAACTCCAATTATTTGAAAAGGTGTATGTTTTTTTTTCTTGCAAACCAAAGTATTTGCAAATACAAAAACGAAGAAAAAAATTGCAGCGCTTTCAAAGAATATTAAAGTAGCAGCAATTGAAAAATTTATTTTGAACTTAATTTTGATTTCCACAGCATACTAGCTACCTTTTTTGATGTTATTTATAATAATTTTATTTTGTGTATTAATGCTTCAAATTTTCATAACGAAAAAAAAAAAAATTAATTTTTATTTTAAAAAATTTATTTATCAAAAAAAGTGAAAAAATAAATAATAAAAATATTCAAACGAGCATTTTCTTCTTTCTCATTTTCAAAATCAAAACAATTTTTTTAGAAGGAAGTTTTTTAATTTCCTTGGAACGAAATATGATTTTGAATCACCTTGGGCAATTCATTTTTTGTTTCAAACAGTCAGCCTTCTATTTTTTGCTGAACAAAAAAAACCTTTTATTTACAAATAAATTTTTGTACTAAATTTCAAAACATTTTTTATAATATTTTATCATTTTTCTACCTCAAAAACTAAATAAATCAAAACACATATATTTAGAAGACGAAAATATGTTAGCCAAGTACTTTACTTTTCTTTGGGCAATTTGCGATATACGAAACACAAAAAGGTCGAAGATCTTTTGTAATCAAACTTATTCCTTGATCACAATAAAACGCAAAATTATCTGCATAATCTTTACAATATTTTGGATCCGTGCCTTCAGGCAATTCCGAATTTATTGCATCTTTTTCTTTTTTGGTGTTATTACTAAATGGTTCGGGCATGGGTTCATCGGGTTTATCAAACAATGTTCCAAAATCTGACCAGTCATTTTCTGATTTTGGTTTTTTACGAGCTCTTTCATATTCAATCGATTCATCTTCGCGGTCAGGTATTCCGCGGTCGATCTAAAAAAATCATTAAATGGCTGCACTCGATTTTAATAATTTTCGCATTGAGACAAAAAAATTATAACTTGTTAAAAAATAAAAACAATTTTCATCATTCGAGCAAAAAATAACTTAGGTGAACTTGCCCTTTAAAAAAAAAAAAAATAAAGAAAAAACATAAACAAACAATCAAACTTAAAATGAGATAAAAGTCAGGAGTAAAAATACGAAAAATAGTTTGGTTTTTTTTTGTTATTTTTTAAGGTACCCAGAATTCCCATTTATAAAAAAAGCAAAAACCAAAAAAACCTTACCAATCGATCATCAGATATTCGAAAATGCATAGGCAAATCGGAATGAACCCGCAAAAATGAATCTTTACAAAAATCAAGTGATGGATTTCTTTTGCAAGCTAATTCCAGGGTTCGGGACATACCTTAAAAACTAAGTCATTAGTAGCATAAAAAAAGTAGCTAAATTGGCTTACAATTTACTTTCGCATAAAATATCAGAGATAAAATAAAAAAATAAGAAAAAATAATCCATTTTGTTATCATTTCTTAAATAAATAAAAAAACAAAGATAAAAAAATATTTTCGATTGAAATTTTTTACGTTGGATGAAAAAAAATTGATTAATGATAACAAATAAATCAACAGCCCATACCTAACCATTATTATGCGAAGACCCTTTCTTTCTTTTCTTTTTCTTTATTTCGTAAGAGGCGCGAGCGAGCATCAACAGCAAAAATATAAAATACAGACGTGTTTTGAAGTCAAAATTTATTTACTACCGCCGTTTGTCGTCCCAACACGCAACCAATTGTTTGTTGTTCCAAGGATCTCCAAAAAAAATATCAGAGAAAAAATAATGAATCAAAAAAAAGTGATCATTTCATAAAAATAAAAAAAGGGAAAAGGAAAAGAAATATTAGAAATATTCTTTTTTGCATGGTTAAGGAAATTAATAAAAAAAAGAGAAATAAACAAATAAATATATAATTTGTAAATTCTTTTAAATGAATGTAGCCAACCAAACAACAACATGTGTGGGGGAAGAAAATATGAGAAGTTTGGAATCATCTTTGAAATAACAAATTAAAAATAAAATTAATAGGTTTAAAAAAACGATCAAAGCTAAATCTAATAAAAAACATCTGTTCGTAAACTATAAAAAACACACACACATAACGGTGAGAGCTACAAACTTCTGTGTCCTGCTTTCTGGCAAAATTGATGTTGAACAGATAAAAAAATATTGATTCTAAAAAGAGTGAAAAAAATAGTGAACATTTATATCTTTATTTTCGTGTTTTTTTCTTTTCTTCAAATATTATAAAGGTCAAGGATAAAACATATCATTCGGACCCAAGAAAATATTCTTTTTTAGTTATGATCATTTTTGATATAGTCAAAAATGATAGTGTTTTTGATTTTATTTATTTTTCCATTAAAATTTTCGATTGCTCAAAATTGTTATCAATTTTGCAGAGTTAATTTATGTTATGGAGATAAAATACTTGATTTAAATCCCGAATCATGTTCTCATATTATTTTAAATGCTTACAAATACAACGAAGTAAGTTTTTTTAACAAAGCTTTTTAGTCTCAAAAAATAAAATTGTTTATTTGCTTTCAAAAAATTAAGGCTTAATCCAAAAAATTTTTTTGCCTATAAATGATGAAATATTTTAGTTTTATGGAGAGCTACTTGAAGAGGCATATTCCGAATTACGAGATTCAGAATTTGATTCTAAAATAAAAATATTAGTTTCACTTAATGAAACCATCGATAACGAAGTATTAGAAAATATGGAAAAGTTTGATGGCTTTCATTTTCATTGGCCTGATTTGGAATTTAATTATAAATTAAGAGATTTTCAACATACTTCTTTAAGTTATAAAAAGGAAATAATAAATTCAAGTTTGGTAAATATTCGAAAAAAGTTTAAAAACAAAATCATTGTCGCAACTGTTGGCGCAGAATATACATTGGATGGTTATTTTAATTTTAAAATTTTTAATGACAATATCGATTTTTTGGCAATTTAATCAAGAGTGTTTTTAATCGGTTTACATACGCCAAATTATTATTTTTCCAAATCTCGTGATGTTTCAATACATTCCGCGTATTCTAATGATAAATTATCGTTGGTAAGAATAGTTTTTTAAAATTTTGTTTAAATACCAAATATTCATTATTTTTTTGTTTGTAGGATAATTTGGCACATATTTGGATAAACAATGGATTCCCTAAAAATCGAATATTGATTTATACTAATTGGCCTTCTTTCCACACAGAAGCACGTTTAAAGGTATGTAAAGTTTACGTTTTTAATATTTGCGCAAAGACCAAATTCATTTTTCGCTTTTCTGCCTTCACTAATTTTCATCAAAAGTCTCTAAAAACAATAAAAAAAATTTAAAACCATTAGAAAATGATCAAATGGAGAAGTTTTTGTAGACTCATAGATAAGAACAAATCTGTCTTGATTCGACTGTCATAACAACCTGATTTATCTTTACGATTGTGAGAAGCAATAAAATAATTGCAAAATTTTTAGGTGTTTTCTTGGAATATCATATGTCGCAAATGGTGAATCAAGAGAAGCTATGATGCTCCAAGCGAGAATTATTGCAAATTCAATTATTCACACTGTATGTTAAGACACCTTTTATTTATCCTTTACTACTAAAACATAAATTTTATAGCGCGATAATTTGTTGGCCTGTGGAAATTATTCAATCATCACCGATCGCAAACTTCAACAGGCACTTCAACTCATAAATGAATCAGTATCAAATATGGAAATTTATAGTCAAACACTTCTAGTAATTTTTTTAACATTCGGACCAGTGTATAAAAAAAGTGAATTAAATATCATAAGCATATTTATTTAATATTTTTCTTTACGATTAACTATTAAATTTTGGCATCATTCCTTTTTTAGCGTATATCTTGGCCCAGTATTTATAAAAAACATGCAATTGAACAAATTAATTCCACTTCCTTAAAAAATGAATTTTACAATGAAACTGCATCAAAGATAATGGTTCAAAGTGGAATGTTAGGATTACCCGAGTAAGTTTTCATTTTATTAAAAATTTAATTTTAAGACTCACTCTTTTAAAAAATGAATTAATCCGTAGTTTTAATATCTTCTCTATTCCTTACTTTCAGATACAATTATATTGTTTTTGTCAACAAATTCCTCGATGAATCAAAATTAGAAAACGTTTATACTTCTTGTTCCAACACTCAAAAAAACCCGACTAAAAAATGATCGAAAAACGATCAATTTTTAGCACTAATAGAGACTGTATTTTGCCCTGCAGCGTATTTGAAACGACCAAGTTATATGGCAGTTTTATGACTGTTAAATGGTCGTTCTTCAATCTTTTTTTTAATCGTTAAACGACTATTTTTTCGGGCATGGTACAAAAAGAATTTCTTGAGTTTTCAGTGAAAATTTGAATATTTCAAAATTATTTAATATGTCAATCAGATAAACTGATAGTAATCCAAAAATTAGATACTATGGTAAACCAAAGCTTTTATAGCTGAAAGAAATGCATAGGCAATCCTTCGTTTATGCTAATTTAGGTCAGAGCTATTACTACTGAACCTATATTAAACAATTTCTAGTTCAATAATCTTCAGATGGAGTTACGCACGGCTATGCCGCCACCTTCAGAAAATTAACCGAAATTAACCGAAACTTCAACCAAAGGTTGTGCCTTTATGTGATAATGTATATAAACAAGGGCTACGTTTGGGTTTCTGAAAAAAATGTGAGTTAGAGAATAAAAGAAATTATTTAGTCGTTTAACGATCACAATAATAGTCGTAAAACGATAGTTTTTAAGATATGGTTTATAGAACGTTCATATCTTATGTAAACGTTTTAAAACCGATCGTATAATAGCCGTGAAACGATCATTCATAATTGAAGTTCTTAAAACTCCCGTATTTTGAAGCATCGTTTTAAAAAAGATGAAAAAACCGTCGTAAAATAGCAAAAAAATAGTCGTTTTATAGCCAAATAAAAATAGTCGTTGAACGATTATAGCGTTTTTTTTTGAGTGAAAGAAAACTGCCTAAGCTTTGAACAAGCTGCGGCAAGAATCTATATTTTTAGATATAGCACCAACATGGTCTCGTCTTTGGACATTTATCATGCTAAAGCATGGTGGAATGGTGGCGCTGAAAAAAAGCTTAATGAAGCTTTGGCGTAAGTCTAAAACATAATTTGCCTAAGAAAGCTTACTAAAAACAAATCACGCTTTAGAAACAATCCAAAAGTTAAAGACCTTAAAATTTTGTATGATATTTTGAATAAAGCTGTATCTCCAACTGGAATCCTTTTTAAACAATTCGCTCTTTTTCATGATAGCGAAGGCACCGCAGCTAATACAAACGTCTCAGTTGGCATGGCGGCTGAAGTATTTGAAGGAAATTATTTACCTTATGGCTCATTATATCAATATTTTCATTATAAATTCTGGTTAACTAATGAAGAAGAATTTTTTCTTTTCTTTTTTAATTAACATCCTTGGAAATGATCCTTCTATCAGCTTGATAGCATTATCCAGTTGAAAAATTAATAATAACTTCATGCTTCATTAAATGTTTTTTCTTTTGTTCAGATTTTCTTTTTCTTTATTTTAAAGCATTTGGCTTGTGAGTTCGTGATATTGTGAATTAAAGGATTTTTTGCAGGAGAATTTACTGTACTTTTGTTTTTTTGGTTTACTTTGGTTTTATATTTGTTTGATTTTCAATGATTTATGTTTTTAATTAAACCCGGTGAATTTCTAGTATTTTATAATTAAGATTACCAATGTATCTTGATTGCTTTTTTGTTTTATCCAATGTATATATATGTATATATTTTTAATATGTAACTGGCAGTGAAGCTTTTATTATTGATCAATAAAAAAATTTGTATTTTTCTTATTCGAAAACTAAAAGCAAAAAAGAAAAGAAAGTTATCACAAATTAATTTCAAAATTTCTAAAAATAAAAATAAGTCATCTTTTACTTGCAATTTTTTTCTTTAAAAGATTGGAGTCCGTCAGAATAAAAATTCTTGAGACGAATGGTTTTTTATGTCCGCAGCTGGTTATTTTTTCTCGTCTTTTTTCTCTAAAATTTGAATTTTTTAAACAAAAATCCAATGGTCATTGTTTTTGTATTTATTTGCTTTCTTATTTAAAAAAAATTAGTAAAAAATAGAAAACTTTATTTTCCATATTCTGTAAATCCAAAATCCTGTGCCTTTGACTCTCGACGTTCTTGGATAATTTTGTATTTAATAGCATGGGATCGAGCTCCTCAACATTGACATGGGAAAAAATAAGTAGCCATAATCCAAAAGATTTACGTAAGTATTTTTTTATTAAACCTTTTCTTTCTTTTTTGTGGTTAATAAAAATCGAAGATTATAGTCACCGCAGCCGAATGGCATTCAATCCAGACAACTTGGGGAAATCGTAGAAGTTTAAATTTTGATGATTTTTGTAATATATTTTTTGTTCATCAAGTAATAGTAGACGATGAAATAAAACTAAAATTATGGAATAATTTTCGTCGAGATGGAGGAAGGCAAAACGTTGATGAATTTACTTTTGCTAGAAATATTTTAATTTTGCGGCATGGAAATCGGGAATGTATTGAACGTAAGTTTTTGGAATGCAACTTTGAGCTTTAAAAAAGCACACGATAATAATTTTTTAAGGTTTGCTCGGAGATATTTTGCCTCCAGAAATTGATTTCTCAAATATTCATTGGATTAAAAAAGACGCAATTTTTAATTCCTTCGAAGAAGTTTTAACTTCTGTAACTCATTGTATGTTTATTTTTTATTTATCACAAAAAAAAATTTATATTATTTATATATTCTTTTATACTTTTTTTTAGTTAATGAATTTGATATTAGCGTGATATTTGAATTTCTAAAAAAGCATAACAAAACTGAAAGTTTTAATTTTGAAGAATTCTCAAGTTTAATAACCATTCCATGTTCGGATGAAATAAAGAAAGGATTATTTAATGTTTTTAATGTTTATCAAAGACCCAATATTGCTTTAACGGAATATGTTTCTGGACTTTCTTCAATAACTCGAGGTCCAGCTTTTCAAAGATATAAAAGTAAGAAATAATTTTAATTTTAATTTGAATTTTCGAAAGAAAAAAGTTTGTAATTTTTATTTTTTTTAGCTTTCGCAAAAATTTGGGATCCCGATCGAAATGGATTTCTTCCGCTTCATGGAATCAAACAATTTTACAATGATTCAAATATCTCAGAAAAAGATCGAACTTTGCATATGAAATTTAAAGATAAAATATTATATGAAGATTTTGTGATTTGGGCTGCAAAATGTTCAGCAGTTTCAATATATTTGGATTATCTTTCATTTATGATTGGTTGCGTGTGTCTTGGAGCTCCAATCGAAGATTATGAAGAAGCTGCAAAAACTTTCAATAAAGTTGTTTTGGATTTAGAACCGGACCATTTTGAAGAATGGATTATTCTCACCAATAATCAATATATTAAAGTTATTGAAGCTCTTGGAACTAAAAAATTAATTAAAATTGATTATTCTCCTTCGGAGAGTTTAGAAGAAAAAATTACACTTTTTAAAGACATTTTTGTAAGTTTTTTTGGTAAAAAAATTCCATTTCTAAACTTTTTTTATTGTTTTTTTAGCCAACGTCGCAATATGTTTGCCGCAGAAATCTTGTCCTCAAAAAAGATTTCTTTCCAATTCCATCAATTTTATATGAATCTATTTGTTATTGGCTAAAATTGGAGCATCCACCTAAATTTATGCACCGAACGAGTTGCAATATAAAAACTTTAGTTGGAGAATGGCCAACTGATTGGTATCAACCGAAAGTGAGTTTATTAACTTCAGACTCTAAACTGTCGATGAATTTATTGAAAAAAACACACGATCAAAATTTAAATTATTTTCATCGTGTGCTTTTTTGGATAATGGTCAACAGCTAATTTTTTTTCTTTTTGGATACTAATACTTTTTTGTTTTTCAGCCAAGTTCATCCCATTTTTATGATTTATATATGCCTCATGCTTTATTTCTTTACCTCAACACTTTAAAAGTGGTAAACAAAAAATTTGATCGTCAATTTCTCAAAGTTGTTCCCATTGATCGAGATGCA
The DNA here is from genome assembly GCA_028622995.1 of Panagrolaimus kolymaensis. NCBI lineage: Eukaryota > Metazoa > Nematoda > Chromadorea > Rhabditida > Panagrolaimidae > Panagrolaimus > Panagrolaimus kolymaensis. The sequence goes on from JAJQJQ010000031.1 coordinate 947,273, forward strand.
AAAATTTATGATGTCGTGAAAGTTTTGGTAGAAAAAAATATTTTCTCTGCCCGATTTCGGTTGAGAGTTATTCAAGTTGATGCAAATCCTTTAGATTCTTTGGTAACTGAAAAATCAAATGTCGCTGATTTTGGATGCTTTGAAACAATAATATTTTTGTTGGAAGAAAGAGAGTCGAAAAAAGATGATTGGCCTTCACATGAAATTCTTGAAGGCAATGAAGCAGAATTAACGAAAGTTGTATTTTCTCGAGTTACGGGATTAGTAAATCTTGGAAGGACGTGTTATTTAAATGTGGCGTTGCAGCTTTTTGCGGATATTAAATGTATGGGATTTTTGAGATCAAAAGAATTTTGGCAAAGTAATTTATGCAAAGATTCCAGCAGTTTATTATTTCAATTAAGTCGAGTATATTTTGAAATAAATAATTGCAAAGCCGTGGTTTCGCCAACGGATTTTAAGGTAAACAAACTTTTTTGAATTTTATTTGAATTTTTAAAAAAAATAAATTATTTTTTAGAAAGTATTCCTTTCCAAATCGGAATTCCCAGACCATTACGAACATGACTGCCATGAGGCATTTGAAAAGATTTTAAACATCCTTCATGATGAATGTGCTCCTTTCCATATAAAACCTTCCAATGGCGTGGTTCATCCAGAGCCAGATTCACCAATTGAAAAAGGAGAAATTGAATGGCAAAAGCACCTCCAAAGTGGAATAAGCTTTATTACTACGGGTTTCGAAGGTCAAACAAGATCGGATTTAAAATGCACAGGATGTGGAAATATTTCATATTCATTTGAACCTTTTAAATCGTTTAATTTGACGCTGCAAGATCATAATATTAATGTAAAATACATCGGTAACATTTTTTTGAGTTGAAAAAAAATTGTTTAATAATTTTTTTATGGTTTTTTAGTTGTAAATCTGGTCCAAACTTTATTTGTGGAAAAAGTTTTGCAATGCCCACAAGATTTAAAAATGGATGCATTTTTGGGAAGAGTCGCAGAAATAAATGGGACTTCCGCAGAAAATTTATTTGTTTTCCTTGCCGGTGCCACGGATGCTCAACAAGTTTGTGTTTTTTTCCTAAAAATTTCCTTCCTTCAAAAAATTTTGTTTTTTAGAAAAGTGTAATTGAAGAACCTGAAAACTTACTTCTTCGAACTGTGATAGCGATGAACGACAATGACGCGTTTCATATTTATCAATTTCCTAAACCCTATAATCAACTTTCCAATCAATTATGCATAGCTCGTCAAAGACTGATCCGTAATTCTCGAACGGCTTTAGTGGATCGAATTCATCGATATGGAATCGTTGAAGCTGGTGCTCCATATATATTTAATTATGAAAATGAATTAAATGGAGAAAAATTATATAAATTTGTTATGAATTATTTTAATTTAATTAAAAATGAATATGCTTCGGGTGAAGAAGGAACAGCTTTAAACAGGGCACTTTATGAGTGAGTTTTTAGTTTCTTTAAAATGCCAAAAGCAAAGTTGATTTTTTTAGAAATGAAAAAACTGAAGATTATCCATTTTATTTGGTTTATTGTGAAAGCACTGGACTTCGATGCCCTAAATGTCATTGGACCCTTTATTGCATAGGCTGCATAATACCTCAAAATTCTGACATTATTCCCTATGAATTTGCAAAATATATTTCGGTTCAATGGAAATATATGCCATATTTTTTAAAATGGAACGGAATTTTAACTCATTCTCGAATTTCCGATAATTCTGTGTTTCAAATAATTCAAAAAAATAGTCCAGGTCGAAAAATAAATATCACTGAATGCATGAAAAATGCGGTATTTCCAGAAATTTTGGATACTCAATTAACTTGCGAAAAATGCAAAATTAAAACTTATCACGAAAAAAAAGTTTCCATTAATCGATTGCCAGAAACTTTGGTAATAAATATTAAAAGATTTATTCTTTCAAGAAATAATCGATGGGTGAAAGATAAAGCAGCGGTGAAATTTCCATTGCATGATTTTAATGTTGGAGAATATACGACAGTGGGTCACTCTGATACTGTTTATGAATGCACTGGGTTTGTGGTCCATAAAGGTGAACTTGAAGGTGGACATTATGTTTGTTATTGTAAAAGAAAAGGATATTGGTATTATATCAATGATGAAGAATCATCCGTAAGTTTTTAATTTTATTTAGAAAAAAATCTTTCAACGCCACGAAAATTGGGGAGCGTGAAAGGGCCTAACATTTTTTTATTACTTTTTTGTTTTTAAAAAAAGCCTTTATTCTTCGCAAATGTATTTAAAATTTGAATAATAAACTAAAAATTTTGTTTACCGTAAAACACTAGTCCAAATCATCGATTCATTTTCCAGTGGAGACCCAAATGAAAATTTTTAAATCTAAAAATCGAGAACCAGAAATTATTTTTAACATTTTTTTAGCTCATTGACGAGGATGAAATGGACCTTCGAGGCGCTACTTTGATAGTCTATCAAAAAGCCGCGGATGAAAATGATGAAGAAGAAAATAATGAAAGTAGCATGGGTTTATCATCAACAACAACCACATCCATAGAAACAACGCCGACCACGTGTAATGGAGAAGAAGAAGAAAATGCTTCAACAGACGACGATGATGATGAGGAAGACACAACCGTTGTTGAAAAAATGGATGTCCAAAATTAAAACATAAATTCTTCAAAAATAAATTTTTTTATCGGATTAGGGTAAAATAATAATTTAGAATCTCAATTATATTTATTAGTTATTATTATTAATTTGGTTGTTTTTTATTATTTCCATCGAGTGCTTATTTATTATTATACATAACCAAGATATTATTTAATTTGATATTACTTTATTTTATTTTTGTTAAATCACTTTGTTCATAACCGCCGTGTAAATAACAATAATCAGGATATGTAAATTTTTTAAAATTTAATTTTGATTCTTGATTTTTTTTTGTGGTTGTCGTCTTTCTTCATTTAAAAAAAATATGCTCAATTAAAAATAAATTAATTTTTATGTATTAAAATTTTTAAAATTAAATTACAAAACGAAAAAATAAAAAAAACAATGTTTGTTTGTTCCCTCTCATAATAAATTCATTTGTCTCATCAATATGATGTTAATCTTGTCAAGTATTGGTTGGTGAAGGATTTTCAATACTAATCGAAAAAAAACATAAGTACGTGGTTAATCCATTTTGGCGCCTTTCTTGTGTCGGCGGTGTCCTCTTTTTTTCGTTGCTCAGTAATTCTTTAAAAAAAAATTAGAGTCAAGGCGACGAAATTTTTTAGCAAGGAGCCAACCAGCAAACGAGAAAAAATGAGTATTATCAGTAGCGCGGCATTAATTCAAAGCAAAAAAATAAAAGAATATTCGGCAAATGCTCAAAAGAAAAAAATGGAAAAAAGAAGCCGACACAGAAAGGAAATGAATTTTATCAGTTCAATATTTGCACACAGAAGCTGTTGACTGCTTATCACATAAATAAAAAAAATTTTTATTTTAAGATGAAGATATTTTTTTTCTTTTTTTTTACCTTAACCTATCTATCGGCTACTGCGGAGAAAGAAGAAAAAAAGTTAAGTACATAAAAAAAGAAAGAAAGATATTTATGCAAAAAAATAAAAAATCAATCTAAAAATAGGGTGAAAAGTCAAAAAACAAAACAAAAAAAGATTTAAGTTTATTATTTTATTTTTTCTGGGAAATGCAAATTTTTTTACATACATAATACAAAACAAAAAAGTGACTGAAAAAAGTGATACATAAAAATTAAAATTTTTGACAACACAAAAAAGATTTTACACAATAAATATATTAAATTTTGTTTTTAAACCAACAAAAAAAAGTTTTTCTTTTAAAAATGCAAAGAATTGAACAATAAAATGATATTTTTTTCTCGACGTCCAAGAATTAAATTGAAAGATTCTTTTCAGCGTCAAAAAACTACAAAAACAACAAAAATGAAGCAGATTGAATTAATTATTTTTACAGAATTAAATATTTATTTCAATGCCGATGATGTCCTCGAGATTTGGGGTTTTGCTTTCGATGCTTTGCACGTCTAAAAATAAATAATTGTTTAAGTAAATTTAAATTTTGTTAAAACTAAAATATTTTTATCACTTTTTGCTTTTTTTGTTTTTTTTGATACAGTATTATAAATCGTAAAGCTCTTGTTTGCTCCTCTGCCAGTCTGCGGGATAATCAAGGCAGAGGAAAAGCGAACATCGGGCGTTTTTTTCCATCTGATTTTTTCTTTCTCCTTCCTTTTTGAAAGCATACAGACGACGAAGGAAATATTTGCAAAACAAACAAAACAAAAATAAGCAAAAAAAAGTATGGGAAAGATTTTTTGGTTGCGAATTTGATTTTGGCCACGCCAGAGGAACACCATCGAATAAAAGAACGGTCTTCTTCTTTCTTTTTTTCTTTGTTGTTTTTTGTTTTTGTGTTTCTTGGTTGAATCGAAAAAAAAACCGTAAATCATGCGCGCGCATATGCCAAAAAAAAAGCGAACGGAAAGAAAAAAGTGACCCGACTTTTTGCTTTTTTTGAAAATGAAACATCCGGTCTTTGAAAAAAAAAAGAAAAAATATTACTGTATCCATTTTTTATTTTTAAAAGTCAAGTAGTCGAAAATGAGAAGAAGAAGAAAAAATTGGCGTGTGCCAATTTTCTTTCTTTCTTTTAAAAAGCAAAAAAAGGCAAAGGAAAAAATCAAAATTGCTTTTTTACAACTTTTCTGAGCCTCTCACTTATTTTTTATTACTTCGAAAAAATACTAAAAAAACCTAAACAATTATACAAACCAGAAGGATGGTTGAGAGAATAGAAAAATGGATGGAATAGTGTTTTGTCGTCGTCGTTACTCTCTGATTAAGTGGTAATTAACATAACCAGCGAGAAAAAATAATAAAAATGGAAAAGAAAAGGGTAATTTTCGCGGATTTATGTCTCGAAATATTTTTTTTGGGAATCAGTTTAAAAAGTTATAAAATGAACCCCAGGAAAAAATAAAGATAAATACTTAAACAAATATTTAACGATTCTCGTGAGATTAAGTTTTTTTAAGTTTAACCTTATAATCCCTCTCAATTAATCCCGATAAAAACCAACATCCATCACCTTCTGTTGCATAATTTTTTTTCCTTTTTCCCTTTTTTTTGCCAATGAGACCTCAAACCTCAAAAAGCAGCCGTCTCTTACCGCTGTTGCTGATGTTATTGGATTTAGCACGCGCAAGGTAAAGTGCGGCAGCGGCGGCACAGCCAATACTGATCGGCATCTAGGGCTTTTACGACAATGATACTTGTCAAAAAATCAAAATCAAAAAAATAACATATGAGGACAAATTATTAAAAATGTTACTTTTTTTCGTCTATCAAAACTGCAATTTTTTTTTGAATGGAAAAATATTGCATTTTTCTTTTCAAACTTATTTTTTTAGAAAAAATAAATAAGTTTTTGATAGTCCAAAAAATTGGGGATCCAGTAAAAACCGCTCCGATCCAAATTCCGATCCGATCCAGTAAAAACCGATCCGATCCAGTAAAAACCGATCCGATCGCTTTTTTTATAAATATTTTTTAAAAAATTCAAAAAAAGTGAATTCAAATTGACCGCCAGAGAACCAAAGAAAAGTTTTTTTGCACTGAAAAGGGATCGGATCGGTTTTTACTGGATCGGATCCGAATTTGGATCGGAGCGGTAAATATTGAGACCCAAAAAATTGCAGTTTATTGAAATAAAGAAAAAAAACTAACCTATTTTGAAACCATATTTTTATTTGACGTTCTGTAAGATCCAATTGACCCGCAAGTTCTGCTTTTCTCCCGGCTGTAATAAATTGGCTACTGTGGAATTCTTTTTCAAGTTCCACTCTTTGTCGATCTGAATACACCGTTCGATAGGTATCATGAGTGCGAACTCGAACATCTAAAAACAAAATGTTGAAAAATTTTATTTCATAAACAACTTTGAATTTTTTTTAATGCAAAAAAAAAATGAGTTAAAAATGCAAGAAAAGAAAAATAAAACTTACTATTTGTTCCTGGGCCAGTTCGATGTGGAGGTTTACGCGCAGGGCCAAGAGGATGATGATTCATAACAGAATTTCGATGATTTATTGAAGCTTTATGTTCTTTGGTATTTGTTGCCGTCGCTGATGATAAATGAGCTTTCCAACCATTAACTATGGCAGCATTTTGTAAATAATCTACTTGAGGATAATAATTTCCTGATGCTGATATAGCTGCAGCCATTTGTGGATAATAACCATAAGCTCCCGCATTATTTGATAATGAAGTTGAGGGGTATGCATCATTTAAGTATGCTGAAGGGTCCTGAAACAAAAATTAAAAAAAATTGGGTAAAAAACAATTGTCAAAAGTTTATAAGTTTTTCTTACTTGTCCCATAACTCCATTAGCTGAATTCATCATCATTGGATGGGTTCCTGCTCCACCAAATGGACCATAAATGCCTCCAATGGGATCTGAAGACCAATCAAATTGCTGTTTAATTGCGGACATAGAATCAGACGACATAGAAATATTATTGTTGTTTCCATTATTTCCGTTGTTGTTATTGTTAGAGGAATTATTATTAGCGGATAAAGGCATTTTTTGATCTATCGGACTTCCACATCCTCCAGCGATGCCCATAAAATTATTATTATTATTAAAGCAACCATTGGAACCATTTAAAGCTGCAGCAGAAGCACTTAAGGCTGCATGATGAGCAACAGATAAATTTGAATCGGTAGAATCACCGCCACCAACGATGCCATGAGAATTATAAAAAAATGGTGAAGCCACTGATGAAAGGCCATTCGGTGGCACCATCATATTCGCTAATCCAGTCCAATCGGTTCCTATAATAAAAATAATTAAATCATAAAAAAATTATCAAAGTGGCTGTTAATAAATTTATGGTGATTTTAAAAAAGTTCGTAAAATAATTTAAAAAAAAGGAAAGAAGAAAGTAAAATGAGTGATAGAGGAAGAAAGGAAGAGTGGTAATCGTATATCAGAAAAAGAAGAAACCACCATAAAAATAAATAAAAAATAAAAAAAATACAATGTGCCGATGACATTTTTGCGATTCTTCTTGTAAAATATTCTACAACGACGCCCTTAGAGAAAAGAATATCTTTTTTGGGTGGTGTTCCTTCTCTTCGATGTTCGATGATTTTGGAGAGGCAATGAATAAAGACTCCGCCTACAATTTTTTTCTTTTTCTTCGACGATCGTTTTTTGCTTGACTCTTTTTTTTTCTGTCTCTCATCCAATGCAAAAATTGAAAAGAAGGAAAGAAAGCTGCTGCGACAACAAGGTCAAAAAATATACGGTATCAAAAAAAAAGAAAGGAAAAAGAAAGAAGTTAGTAAATTTTAGAGTTTTTAAAAAAAGCTACCAATAGAAGAAGATGAAGCTGCTGCCATAATAATGACTGTGAGTAACCTTTTGGAAATTAGTCGCCACTGTTTTCTGCTAAGTAAAAGCAAAATGGAGCCCGGAACAATGATAAGACGACGACAAAAAAAATAATGGAGATGAAAAAGAAAATACCGACTTTTTCCAAAGAAAAAAAATTAGGTGAAGCTTTTCTTTAAAAAGTAAAAGAGGTAAGTAAATTTTTCTTAAGTTTAAAGATTTTTTAATTAAAGAAAGAGAAAAAAAATTAGAGGAAAATATGTCGAATTTATTAATGATATACGATAGGCGCATTTGCGCAGGTACAAAAGTATGTATGTTAAAAAAAATTTTTATGGCTGTTAAAAGCTTGTTGTTAGCATATTTACATACTGTCGTTTTTGAGGTTGTAAATGTTCTTGATAGATTTAAAAGCAAATTTTTATTTTGTGCGTATTGACATAAAACAAGGAAAAAATGGAGTGAAAAATATAAAAATGTCATATTTTTCAAAAAAAGAAGAAAGAAAGGGTTTTTATGAATTTTATGAAGCTTAAAGTAAACTTAAAAAATTGTTGTTTTTGTACGAATAAAAAAAAATATTAAAAAAGTTTATGAAATATTTTTGGGTGCGGAATTTTTATGGATCAAAAAGAAAGTGGTGGTGGCAAAAAAAAAAAGTCAATCGTAAAAAAATAAAAGAAAGGAAAAAAGACAAAATCAAACAAAAATAATGCAGTTTAAATAAATTTCAAAAACGTGCCGATGACATAATTTTGATAAATTGCAATATATATATTTTTTGTTTGATATAAAACAATTGAAAAAAAAGGCGACGACGATAAACGAAGATGATGACGATGGCATTTTTCGCGCATGATGGCTTCCTTGATCGTCAAAGAAAAAAAAAACAAACAAAAAATGAATGAATGAAACAAAAAAAAAGACAAAAAGCTTAGGTGCCGAGCCGAAAAAAATATGAAACACGATAGATAGCAGCAGAAAGCAGCGGCATGTGCAAGAAAAAAAATTATTATCGGGTTAAATCAGGCCGAACACACAAATATTGCGCGAACGACCCCAGCTCATCCTTCAAATTTTTTTGTTTGAGATATGTAGCAGCAAAATAGAAAATAATTTGCTTGCTTATTTTTTTTAATGTCGACGTTGCCACAAAAAAAAAAGGGACTATCACTAATAAGAAAATTCTTCAAAATTTGACAAAATACTTTTCTTTTTTCCATCAAACAAAAAAAGCAAGCGACAACCGCCACAAAATAAAAAAATATATTTTTACGCTACTGTAAAAATAAAATTTTATTCAACTAAAAGGGAAAGCTTTTTTGAGAGTTAAGAAAATGTATGAAAGATAAGAAAAAAAAGGAAGAATGTATGTATGTGGCTGGCTGATCGTCGTTAAACTTCTTGAAAAATGATTTAGAGAAGAAAATAAATAAAAATAATTATTCTATGCTTTTTTTTGATTGGGAAAAACACTTCGATCAAAGAAAGAGGGTTAGAAGAGGAATTACCATGTCGTAAAATCATCTCATTTTTCTATTCCAACCATTTTTTTTTTACAAAAGGTGTTAAAATCTTTTCTTGGAGGTACATATAATATTATTGATATGGAATGTTTGATAGCAACAACGACAGAAGGTTATGGTTAAAAGCCCCGGAAATCATAATAAGCATAGGTTTATTATATAAAAAAAGAGATGAGTTTGACCTAAGTTTTTTGTGTGTCTGTTCCATGTGTAAACGAAAAATTAACCTTTTTTGTAGTTTTTTGAATTTGATACAGCTAAAGCAAAAACAACAAAAAGGCATGAAAAGAGGATAATTGATTTTTTAACATATCCAATGGAAAAGATTTTTTGTGCCTGCCTAATAAGTACAACAAGAAAAAAAAGTGTGAAGGGTAAATGTCAAGAATATTGACAACTAATAAATTTTGTTAATTGATCCTCGAATACGATAACTTTTAAAAAGGAAGGAAAAAAGGCAATAAGGTTGACTCATTTTATAATTAACCAATGGAACTTGATTTGGAGAGTCAACAAATAAATTTAGCAAAAAGTTATTAAAAAAATACGTTTAACTACGACGAAGTTTTAGGTTCCTCCTTGTTTCTTACAGTATCTATCTTATTTTTTGTTATTCTCGAATCCCGAAAACTTTTATTTTTATTTCCTCTGACGCAAGCATGGATGAAAAATTCCATCAAAGCTATTTTCTTCTTCTCACCGCTTTTTAGCCTTTTAAGGAATTGTTATTTTTATTATAAATTTTGAAAATAATAAAAAACAATTCAACCATGGTGGCGCAACAAAGAGTCAACCGATCTCGGCGCTATTCGCTTTTTTTCTCGTTTGCCGTTTATGGATTTTAATCCGAACATTATTCTCGACCTTTTCCTTTTTTTGAAAAGTGTCATAAATTGTCATCACTTTCAAAAGCAAAAAATGTGTGAAGAAAAAAACTTTTTGTATAAAAAAGGAAAGTATCGCCTTTCATTTATCCATCCACCAAATAAATGCCTTTGATCTTATTAAGCGACGGCGCAATAGCTTTTTCTTTCTTGATTTCGGCGTGCGCAACAACAATAATGAAAGAAACAAATAAAAAAGCAATGAAGAAAAAAAATATAAATCTCAGACGAACGTGGACGAAAAAAAGCGAGAAAGAGCTTGAATCATTTTATTTTTGTTTTGAGCCGCGCGTCACCCGAAAATACATATAAACGTGTGAATAAATTTGGCAAAGCTATGTGTATGAGAAAAAAGGGCAACCGACGCCTGGGTTCGTTCCATCTTCTTCGTTTTCGTTTCTTCGGTTTTTTTGATTTTTCAAGGAAGAAGAAAAAGAGATACAGAAAATAAATAAAAGGTCAAAGCTTTTCTTTTTTTCTTTTGTACCTAAGAAAGGAAAAAATAAATTTATTGCTTTTCGTCGATTGCCGAGAAGAAGGATGAAAACCAATAACAACAAAAACAGCCAAACTAAAACGCTAAATATCTGATATTCAAGCGATACACAAAATCTATTCTCACAAAAGTAAACTTTTTAAAATGAACGAAATGAATTCCAGCCTTCTCCGCTTTTTTTCTCTCCAAGGTGATGAGGATGCCAAATAAAGAAATAAAGAAAAGTTTAGTTTTTCAAGGCCATTAAAAAGCATAAAAAACAATTGATTGTGGAAATCTAGAAAATATACCTTCACAAAAATTTTATATGTTTAGACCTCCATAATTTTGTTTTGGAAGAAGGTAAGAAGGTATTATTCAAGAAGCTGCTTATCGAAAAGACATAAAAAATATAAAAAAGTCATTAAAATGATTTGTCTTAAGTTTTTTATGAGTTTATTTTTTTTCGGAAGCTCCACAGAATGTTGTTATCGATATTAATGTATGAGTCGAAAGAAATTTTTTTTGAGAAGCTGTTCAATTTTTTTTATTACATTTTTATCATCCAAAAAATATTTATTGAGTAGTTTCAAGATATTGTTTTATATTAACACCCAACCATTCTATAGCTTCAATCAATCCTAGCCCACTTAAAGCACACGTGGATGCGATATGCCAATTTCGATTTCGAATCATATCCAATCCAAGGCTAAGATGGACATCAGTGGCGGAAAGAGCATCCTTTGAATCATTTTTGTTTGCTAAAATTAGCAGCGGCACCTAAAAAAACGGAGAAGGGATTACAAAAGTGTTTAAACAAAAAAGAAAAAGAGGCGAGAAAAACAAGCAGACGAGTGAGTGTAAACAAATGCTTCAAAATTTGCATATATATATATATAGAAAAATATATGTTTGTTTGTTTGTATGTGTACCTTTTTATATGCCACATCTCGATGATCGAGCATCATCCATAATTCATCTCGAGCTAATGCAAGCCTCATTTTATCTGTGCTATCCACAACAAAAATAATTCCATGAACGCTTCGATAATGAGTTTCCCAAAGGCTTCGATATTTACCTAAAAAAAGCTTAAATTTAGTCGTGTGCTTTTGATTTTAAAGGAAAATAACAAATTTTGATTTAAAAAAGCTTTGAATTCAAATTTTTCGATAAAATTATGTAATTTTTGGTTATATTCTTAAACGAAAAACAAAATTTTTCAAAAAATAGGGAAATTTTTAAAAAAATATGCAAATTTGGTTGTTTCTTTCTTTTTTGGAGTTAAAAACCTGAAAAACACAGAATTCCAAAACTCACTTTGCCCTGACATATCAAAAGTATTAAAAGTTAATTCAGCTGCAACAAATTTATCCACATTTTGACCCACAGTTGGAACGGTTCCACTTTCCATATTTTCTGAGGATTTCAATCGATTCACTATCGTTGTTTTTCCACTATTATCCAAACCAAGGATTAAAACTTCCACTTGTTTTGGAGCATTACCAAATAAAGTTTGCAACATTTTTACGAAACCCATTTTAAAATTTTTAAATATAAATAATTTTTTACATAAAAAGCTTTAATACCAATAAAAAACTATCACCGAAATGTTTCGACAATTTTTTTTGCTTTAATGTTTTTGCAGCTTTTATTTTTTTGGGTTTCCATGGTTACCATTTAGGACAGAGGAGTTTTGAAAGCTTCACAGAGATTTTAGTTTCACTCAAAAAGTATGATGAAGAAGAAAAAAATTTAAGGTAATCTTTTACTTTTTTTAAATAGAAAAGTGATAAATAAAAATTAAATCGACGATGAAATGCTTTACATTATTGTGATTTTGTTTCAGCCGATTCAGGATTCAGCCTCAATTCACCATCATGCCAAAAGATATTCAACTTGCTCGTCGTATCCGTGGTGACCGTTCTTAAGCTGATGAATCCTGTTATCGAACCTTTATGATGTTATCCTGTTTTTGATGCAATGTTTTTTTTGTTTTGTTATTTTACCTTTGTTGTTTTTTTTATTAATAAATTTTTTGTTGTGAATATCTTGTGTCTTTCGCGATTGATTTATAAACCTTACTCTGATTTTTAGTTATCCAAGCCTTGATCTACTAGCTACTCATAGAACTTTTAAATGAATTCCAACTTTAGTCATAATCACATAATTCAAAACAAAAAAGTAATAGTAAAAAGAGGAAAAGAAAAAATCTTTATTCAAAAATTGTTAAACATGACAATACAAAGAAAGCTACAAATTTCAAACAATACGAGCACAAAACACAATACAAGAGAGAGAGAAAAGAGGTTATAATTACAGTAAAGAAAAGGCTATAAGATTACAAAGTTTCCATATGTGTAAGCTTCAAATTCTTCTTTGTCCATAGATAAGCTGTCACCGTTCATTTCTTGAATAAATTGTAAAGCGCCGCTCAAGTTGGTAAATATGTAGCCGGAAATGAAAAGACAAAGTTATGGTAAAAGAAAGCAATAAAAGTAATGTTTACCTGATTCACCTCGCACGATTCTTGATGGTAAAGCAAATCGACTAATAAACTTCATATTTGAGAGAATCAATGGAGGATTAGCATGTAAGATGACATAAATCAGAGCAGGCAAGAATTCATCAGCACCTACAGGAGCACCGGAATGACTTTCTTTGAGAGCTTCAAATATCTTTTTTGAACATAAAACGAGACAAATCAGCTTTTCACGAGGTGTACGATATTGGTATAAATCGAATATGGAAGCAACAGCTTCGTCAATACAAGTATGAACAGAAATGTTGGAAAATTTGAAGGCAGTTTCAAGGAATCCAGCAGTAACCCAATTGAGCGAACGAATGCGATCATGAAGTGATAAATCAGCTACGTTGTCTTCATCAGTCCTGAAAAGTTGATCAGTTACAATACAACACAAAAAACAAACAAAAACGCCAAACCTATCAGAGAAAAGAACATCATAAGCTTCTGCACATATGTATTCTTCAAGTTCAGCCATAAACATTCCTTGATTGAAATCCTGATTGAGCAGTTTTAACTTCATAACATGTTCAGACATTTCATGATAAAAAACTTGAACCATTTGTGAAGTTTGATCCAACGGCCTTTTAACATTTGCAAAGATTGTTTCAAGCATGGCTCGGCAAAGTTTGTAGATTTCGAATGCACCTTCAGCTCCAAAATATTTCAATGCAGATTTGTAGAGCTTTACGTCAGGACTGGTAGATGTTGCAGCTAAAAATTTTGATGTTTTCTCTTTCATCATTCTTTTTATTGATTCTGGGAAAATGTGCATTTTTCTGAAAGTGTGAAACAAACAATATTTATGCCTTTTTTGATTCAGAGAGAGACTTCGAAGAAGAAGAAGAAGAAGAGAAAAGTTTGAATGAAATGAAAAAAGTTTTTATTCACGCGATCGTGCGAAGGTAAAATTTCTTGCAACGAAAAAAGTGTGGGGAAAATGCTTTACAAAAAAAAATGATGGATCTGTCAAGAAAAAAGTGGATCACGCTTTTAGTCGACGATCTCCAATATCTAATATTTTATTTTATAATATCCCTTATTTACATAATATACATGCCAGAAGAGATTTTACTTGAAACCAAATCATCCAACAATTTTACTCATATCAAAGATGGGTTTATTGATTTAGCGGCTGGAACAGCCGGTGGCATAGCTAACGTATATGCTGGACAACCATTAGATACAGTAAAAGTTAAAATGCAAACTTTTCCACAATTGTACAATAATTGGATTACATGTTTTGGAAAGACTTTTAAAAGTGATGGAATGAAAGGGCTTTATGCAGGTTAGAGATTTTTTATAATTGCATCATTCATTTTAAAACTTTTATCTTTTATAGGAACAACTCCAGCCCTTGTTGCTAATATCGCTGAAAATGCTGTCTTATTTACTGCTTATGGCTATTGTCAAAAAGCTGTAGCTAAAATAGGTGGTTATGAAGATCCATCTGCAATGAAACCATTACAAAATGCAATAGCAGGATCATTTGCAGCTGTATTTGCTGCATGTGTTTTATGTCCCACTGAATTAGTTAAATGCCGATTACAAGCTCAAACAGAAGTAAATCCACTTATTAAACGGTTTGATAATTACCCTTTCCATTTATTGAAACCATACATAATTATTTATAGTTCAGCATTTGGAATATGTCGAGAAATGTATCAACAAAGAGGAATTCGAGCATTTTTTGTTGGAATGTCTCCAACTTTAGTTCGAGAAGTACCGGGTTATTTTGCATTTTTTGGTGCATATGAATTAACAAGATATTTATTCACTCCCATTGGACAATCGAAAGATGATATAGGATTAGTTAAAACTGCAATATCTGGTTCGGTTGGTGGCTCAGCATTATGGACATTAGTATTTCCAGCTGATGTAATAAAATCTAGGATGCAAGTAACAGGAAAAGGAACATTTGGTTCAGTATTTTTATCCATCATGAAACATGAAGGTAAACATCTTTGTGTTACATTAGCTTACTAATGGCATAATTCTTTCCATGTCCAATAGCCCTTTACAAAGGTTTAACTCCAACTTTAATTCGAACATGTTTTGCAAGTGGCTGCCTTTTTATAGCTTATGAAAATACAAAACGATTCCTCCATTCGTTATGATTGTCAACGAAACAAAATAAACCTTTAGGTGCTGTAGTTAGTTAGTTTCAAGAAATAGTACATACGTCTGGGGGAAACCCTATGATTAGAATAAATTTATTATACAACAATAATACAAAGATTTGGATAAATTACAAAAAAAATGCAAATGCACAATAAAAAGAAAGGAAAGAAAGAAATGAATTTGACAATATAAAAGAAAATGATGATGAAGGACTAATAAGGATTGGACGGACTTCTGCATAAATGCTTCATCGGTAATTTTTCAACCATTCTTGATAAATCAGCAAATGATGGACGTTCTTCAGGATCATGAGTCCAACACCTGACGAGGATAACCTAAAATTCAAGAAAGTTATAAACACAATGCTTTCATAAAAGTTGATAACATACTTTAGCTTCACGACAAACATTCAAATTACCAATAGGAGGTTTAATACCAGTACCAACTTGCCATATTAGAGAATCAGGTGAATGCCTTGGAAAAGGAAAATCGGATGAAAGAAATTCATAAAATATCGTTCTGAAAAACAAGATGTTATTGCTTTGAAAGTTTGATGGAATAATGAAGCTTCTTACCCAAATGCATAAACATCGCTTTCTTCTGAAAATGGAAGAGGACGAAAATCAGCTGCTAAACTTTTTATCAATTCAGGTGCCAAGTAACTTAGCCAATGATCAGGTGTAACAATAGTATACTTCCTACAAAAAGTAAAAGGTATTAGAAGCGGAAGACAAACAAGTAACATACCTTGAAGGTTTTGATAACATTTTCACATTTAGTAAGCTATAATCAGAAATAACAACATTGCTTTTGGGTGTAATAAAAATATTTTTGCTTCGAAGATCTTTATGCAGGATTTTGCGATTATGTAAATATGACATTCCCTGAAAAACAAACGTATAAACCACAAAATCTTGAAGAAAGGCAAAAACATACTTGACAAATTTGAGATGATAATCTAACAACTTTTTGAAAATCGACTTTTGTTGTAATTTCTCGTTGATGCAGCAGTACATGTAGTGGTTTACCTTCACAAAAATCGACCACGATTCCCATCATATTTGTATTCTTATCCATTGTACAGCCAAAAAATGCCAAAATTCTATCATGCCTTGCAAGCTTGACTTCTCGAACATCACGCAAAAATGCTTCAAAATGATTATCAGTATCTGTAGCATGATTCATATGTAGAAATTTAACAGCAGCTTCACCATAATGATCACATGCGAATACCTGAAAAACGATAACATAAGATCACAGTTGATGTGAAAGTCAAACATACCTCTCCAAATCGACCACGACCTATGGAGCGTTCAACGGTAACTTTATCAAATGGAATAATTAGATCTTCTTTCAGCGTTGTTGATGATTTATCACGAATTGTAAACTTTGACCATGCTCTTCTATCCCATTTATGACCATGACTATCTTCTGTTGCATTACTCTGAAATAAACAAACGATTAATAAAAGAACGAATGTAAATGTTTCCAAACCAAAGCTAAAGCATAAGGTTCATCATCAATATCTTTTTTTCTTCTCGGAAATAGGCAACTTAACATTTTGTAAAAAAGCTTTTGAACAACAAACAAAAAAAGGATGCTTCAACAAAATTGAAGAAGATCGAAAAAAAGTAAAAACGCAATGAAGAAGAATACTTTTTTTGGGCAAAGAGCGAGCCAACCGTGAGATTCGACAGTAAAAACTTTCGATGGCGGAGATTTTAAATTTTTTTTGCACTTTTAGAAATTTGCCTCTCAATCAAAAGCTTGTCTTTAATGATTTTGTTTTAGTTTAACGCTTTTTTATTTTTTTTTGTTTGTTTTAACTTTTGATGATCGAAGAAAAACTTACATCAAAAGATTCATTTACCAATGTATTTTGATCTGATTCATCTCCACTTCCAAATAATCTTAGACCCGTTTCTGAATCCGATATTGTTATACACGCTTCATTACCATTTCCATCCACCGATGATGTGGGTAATATAATGGATGGAACCCGTGGAAGGTTAGAATCCGGAAAAGTGAATAAACTTTCTGATGGATTTGATGGAGAATCAATTTGTACTAATGGCGCAGTTCGGGGCGCCATTTCAGCTATGCTTGGATGAAGCATGGTTGACATTCCCATAAGATTTCCTGGGCGAATGTGATTTGACCAAGCTTAACAAGGAAGTTATAAGTTAAAGGAATATATGATTAGGATGTTTACCTGGTGTTGAAGGAGTTGAACTATTAGCTGAGTTAGATGATGAACTTTCAGCTATATCTCCTCCACCACTTGATGGTCGATGAGCTTCAATAAGATCTTGAGTACTTGCACCTGAATCTTCTGCTCCTCCTCTACCCCAATCTTCTTGATTACCCGTATGAACCATATGTTCGATGCATGCTTTTAAATGTTTTGCTGTTAATCCACAAGTATTTCCAACTTTTGATTTACATTCTGTATGAGCTCTCAACCTTTAAAAAAAGCAGTGTTTACTTTTGGGGAAAAAAAGAATATATAAATTCAAGAAAGTGCACACCTGCAAACTTGACATCGCTGACATGAAGCAAATAAAGATATGGGCCTCGTACAACCTATGCATCTTGAAGTTGGTTGTTTATTTCGTTTTTGTTCCCATTTATGTGGAATGCAATGAACTCGACCAGATTTGGGTGATTTGGATGCAGATTCTAAAGCATATGGTTCTTTAATGGATGATTTTTTCTTCCAAATTATAAAACAGTTTTTTAACATTTAAAAAAAATCAAAATCAAGGAACTTTGAAATGGAAATCAATAACCTTTGGAATATGTTGGTTTGTAAGGATTATCGCCGCACCAACCCAATGGTCTCGTCTCATCCACAAACCAAAACAAATGGGAAGAAGGACAATGAATTTTTTGTTGTTGTTGAATTAGCAAGTCAATGAATCGACCGATCGGGAGTTTAAAAAAGGTGTTAAATAAAGGGGAATTTTACTAATATCAAAACTGGGGAACAAAAAGGATTTTTAAAAGTAAAAATTTGTTTAATTGATGTCCCTCCATATTTTTTTTACTCACCATCATATCGAACTGAAGCAAACCCTTGAGTAACTATGGATGGAGTTAATACTGAATTAGTTGAAAGATTATCATTTACGGAATGACTACTAAAATGTGAATATATGTACATATATCTTATTTTTGTGGCTCTCTTTTTATCAATCGATATACTTACGTTGGTAATGTAACAACAATAGATCCACCAGGTGCGCCAAGGACATTATATGCAAAATTCTGGGATTGTGAACGAGACATGCTTCCACTAAAAAAAAGTTAATTATATATTTTTTTTGTTTAATTCATTGATTGATTTTTCAAAGGTTTTTAAAGATAAAAAAATGGAAAAATGGATGAATGCTTTTTAGTTGGTTGCTTTTTTTGGATATCAAAATTCCATGATGACAAAAAAAAGTGAAGTCATCAATCGATGGATGTTTCTCAAACTTTTTTTTATCATCAATTTTTTTAAAGTTTTTTTCTTTTTAAAACTTACACATCTCCACCATGAAATGCCGTAGCTGTTGCTGTTGCAGCGGAAAGGTGTAAATCTGCATTAGGCATTCTTTTTTTTTCTCGCTTGCCTTTTTCTTTAAAATAAAATAAAAAAATATTCAACTTCCGGTTTTATATTTTGTTGTTGGTTGTTTAATAAAATATTTTTCTACATGGGAATATATGAAAATGTCAACCTTTTTTATGCAAATTTCTCCAAAATAAAATTCTCGATTTAAAAAATATTCTTTAATCTTAAATTTTGTTGTTGAAAATTAAACAATTATCAAAATAATAATAAAATTATTCAACAAAATAGCTGCAAACACATGTATTTTATTGAAGCAGCACAAGCAACAGCAGCTCTTTTTCTTCCACCACTTTTTGAAACTTTTATAAAAAAAGTTTTGCCGCAACAACCGAATATTCAAATAAAGAATACTTTTTTTAATAAAAATAAAATATCATAGTATTTCAATAAATCGAAATACAGTAATAACAAACTTTTTTTTCTGTTAAATAAAAATGGAAATAACAAAAAAGAAAAGAAAGAAATATCAGTTGTTTGAAAAAAATAAAAAATAAATAAATGTAATAGTTAGAGTTAGTATGTAATGGATGGATGTATGTGTGTTTGTCGTCGGTGTATTACTGCTATTCTCTTCTTCTCTTTTTTTTTAACTGCTGCTGGAAAGGGCCAGTGTTAGCTTTTCAAAGAAATAAAAAAAAACTATTTCGTTTTAAGAATAAATTTTTTTAGTTTGTATATTTATTTTTTGAGAACATTGAAATGACGACGAAGTTAAAAAAAAGAATGAAGGGTTGAAAACGAAGAAAAGAAAAAGTTTTATAATGCAAAGACGTTCTTTTTTTTGGCAGAGATAATAATTATAATATTTGTGTGAAAATCTGTTCTTTCGGTTGCTATTTTTTTGGTAGTAATATTAACGAAAGAATTTTTTGTTACTTGTTTTTTTTTTTTGGTGTCTGAGTAGTTTTGGTATTTTAGAAGAATAAAAAATGAGAGAGGCAAAAAAGTTGTAAAACAAAAAAGGTTTAAAAAATGTTATAATTAAATTCTAAAAATGAACACTAAGAAATTACATAAAAGTAAAAAGCTTTATTGACTTATTTTTGATAAATAATTTTAAAAAAGAAAATATTAATGAATTTTTATTATTTTTCAATATTTTTTTTCATGAGCTCTAAATTTTTTATGTGACAACGTAAATAAAAAATGGTAACAATAAACTAAATTAGTTAGTTTATCACGCACAAAACAAAACAAAAAATGGAAGCATGGAAGAAAGAAAAATGTGTGAAGAAAAAGTGAGAGATTAAACTAGAGTCTAGGAAAAAAACAACACGTCAATTCAGTAGCATCAGCACAGACACACTTCAAATTCTTCTTTCTTCCACTTTTTTTCTTTCACACTAATAATTCGAAAAAATCGAAAACTACAGTACCATGGATTCGTTGAATTGTTATTAAACAAAGATTATTCTCTCAAAAATAAATAACAGTTAATTTATTTATTTTTAAAAATGAAAATTTTACAATATTTGAAAATTTAGCATTCTTGTGAAAAATATAAACAAAAAAAAGATTTTCCAAAGATTGTTAACGCACATTGAAATTTGAAATACTTAAAAAAATCAAAAACTTGAAATTCCGTTATGGAACATACTCGTATTGCAAGCTGTCTTGTTTATAGCTAGTACGAGGGCCGCCATTGCGAGTTGGGATTCTATGTATTGTCTTAGCATATTTCCATTCATAATGCTCTGCTTTGCCTCCAATTACCACAAAAGTAGGATTTTCAACAAACTTTAAATGCTGTTTTGATGATAATTGTCCCTAAAAATTTACAGCTACGTAAAATTACATCTGTTAGAACGGTTTAAAATTTTATCCATGGAATTTCCATTCATTTTTTTTATTATCACCCACCTGTGTAGAAATACGTTCACAGCCCTTTACTTTGCCCTTAATTTGTATGTTCATTTTGTATGTTTTGCGATCAGATTCTTGAACTTGATTGGATTTCCTAAAAGTTATGCATTTGTGATTCTTGTGAAGTATGAAAAAACAAACAAAAGGTTATCAAATCTTTCATTAAATGTTGTATCAATATTTTTATCAAATTTTACTGGATCAATATAAAGCGTTGTCCGGATTTGGCCTTGCGAAGAAACCTATAAATCTTTTTAAAGCAACTAAAGTGTTAACAATATCCATTTATTAAAAAAATACTAACGGAAAGTGTAGTTTTTGTTTTCGTTATCATTGGACGATTCGCTTCAACGTTCCTCTCGTGAGAATCTAATCCATTAGTTTCACAACTTTCTGAATAATCAAAATCAGAATAATCGTTTATTATATCAGGAGAATAACAATGTCTTGCACTACTTTTGGAAATGGGAGTAAGAGTATTTCCATTACTCGTATTAGTAGGCAGACGGGCGCCACCTTTTAACGTTGTTTGCTGATGATTTAGTTCGACTTCTGTATATTGTCGATAATTATGAACCATTGTACTGGTTGCTAATTTCCTCAAATCATCAGGCGAAATTCCAGTTTCTGAAGCAACTGCATCAAATAAGCAACTATTTTCACCACTTTGTTCCACTCTTTTCCCATTTTCCAAAGTATAGTGTCCTATTTGTCCTTCACCGCCTCGTTCATACCTAAAAAATTTTTGAAATTATTTTATACATTTTTCAGTCATTATTTACTTTAAAATTATTGGTTCCATTTCAGAATCAGTTTGATTAAAAATGATAGTTTCGGAACCATCAATTACAATAATTCGTCGCCTAATTGATTGTGCCAATGATTCGATATGCACTGCAGTTGCTGGACCTCCATTCTCAATAGTTTTAATATCATCCTCAAGTTTCTTAGCATGTAATCTTAATCTGCTATCTAGTTTTGTGTCCAACTCTTCAAAATCGCCATGAATACCAGCCTGGCTTTCTCGAAATTTTTCAACTTCGCTATTGCAATATGTCGTGATGGATGTGAAAGCAGAATTGACACATTGTGAACTAATCTTTTGAACAAAAGCTCCCATAGCAAATGATACAATCATATTGGAGAGGCGGTGACTAATGTGTTGACAGAAATCATCCAATGTAACGTTGATTGCTGTTACCCGAGCAACTGTATCGTCGGCGGGATTAAATTCCTCTTTTTTCAAATCAGTTTGACATTCTTCAGAATTCGCAATTTCTTCAACGTATCTTGACACATTTTGCATAATTTTTTTAATTATTGTCAAAATCTCTTGATATCGAGCACATTGAGATACAACATTCATGATTTGCCCCGTTAGTCCATCAAGTTTGCCTTCCAATCGGCGCATAATGTCACGACCAAATTCACGGTAAACGTCGGAATTTTCATCCAAAAATCCGAGAAGCTTTTGTTCTAATTTTTTTGCATATTTGTAATTACGACTTTTTCTGTCACATTCAATAAGCTTGTTCACATTTGTATCATGCATAAAATAACCAGTTACCACTTTATTAATTGCTGTAGTTACCATATCTTTTAATGGTTCTTCAACTGTATTTGACATCGCATAACCAATGAAAGGTGCAATAATTTCTTTGGTTGCGCCTTTAGCAACTTCAATACCAATTAATTTTGCACAAGTTTTGAAAGCTGCTTTTGAAGTAGCTTTTATACCTTCGTTTGCAGCATTTGCAGCTACTTTCATTCCGCGTACCACACCAGATGCTGCAGATTTAAGGGCAGCAAAACCAGCACAGGCAACAGTAATAGCTAAGCTTATGGCTTTTTGAATTCCCCAACGGGCCCAACTGAAGTTTCGGTTAATAATTCCATCTTTGACGGCGGCAATAAGATCACATACTCCTTCTTGAATAAGGGCATAACCGACGCCAATACCAACGCCAACGGAAAAAAGTGCCGTTGCAGCGCCAGTTACAAGTTGACCAATACCAAGTAAACCGATTCCAATAACCGCACCCCAATTAATTGGAGCTTTTTCATTGAAAATAAAAACAAAATAAAAGCCATTTAATTTAAGTTCTTTTGTAGAATCCTCGAAAAGTTCTTTTTTCTCGTCTGGAGGTAAAGCTTCTACGAAACTAAGTTTTTTTATTGTAACTTCACGACCATTTTTTCGGGCTGAAAGCAATGCACCATTTTCTAAATCGATTCGATTATCCACGAGATAATTTCTTCGATTCTGCATTTGAGATTTCTGTTCAGCATCTAATTCAGAATTTTGCAGAGCTTTTTCTAGTTCTATAATTTCTTCTCCTATGCATTGCCCAATGGCAGCATGAATGGAATTTGTAATCGTGCCAAAGAGTGTTTTATATCGTCCAAGTTGATCCCTCAATTGAATAGTTTCATCTGAATGTTCAGGAGCAATCAAATTCATACTTGATTGATGCTCATTTTCAATAATATTCTGTGCTTTTTTTAAATCTTCTATAGCACTATCAATAAAAGAACGCTTTTTAGTATTTTTATTATACAATTCAACTTTTACGTATCCTCTTAAATAATAAGCATTAGCTGCAAGCTCAGGATCAAGATTAATTGCTTTCGTGAGATAAGTGTTAGCTTGATCGAACTTTTCCTCTTTGATTGCTTCTTTTGCCATTTTTACAAATATAAAAGAATTCTCTATTATCGTTTCTTCTGGATTTATACAACACTGACGTTCAAAATTTTCAAATTCGGACATTAGTAAATTTTCTTTTTTAAGGAGCCAATGACCAAACTTTTCATTCAGTGCTGTTTGAACAAATTCATTGATCTCAGAATTCACCATCCTTGATATTGTATCCTTTAAGTCACAAAATCGCTTAAAAATTCGATCTTTTTGTTGAGCGACTTCTATTTCTTTTAAAGAATGTCGTACACGTGCCATCACATAAGTATCACGTTGTTCACGCAAATCCCGAAGAGCAACACTTGCTTCTTGCTCAGAGTTTTCTTGTAGTACTATAAATTTACTTGTTCCACAATTACCAGTTCTCGAAGTTCTGCCAACATTTTGTCGTTCAACTCGAAAATTTTCAGGTAAAAATGTAACACAAACGTGCAAACCGCCGTTATTTTCAACTTCTTTTGTTACAATCACGTCGGTTCCTCGACCAGCAATGTTCGTGGCAATAATGACTTCACCAGTTTCAAGCATCTTTTGAGTAACAGAGGATTCACTGTTTCTCGTGTATTTTAAAACTTTTGAACCATGTTTAACCTTGAGCAAGTCAGCTATATCTTCCGCTTCTTTGATGTAATTTGTAATTACTAATGCGGATTGACCATAATCTAATTTTTTTGAAACGCTCGCAACAACTTGATGCAACCAATCATTTCTGCTGACACCGATGCATGGATAAAGTTGAACATGTCTTGGTTCTCGATAAGAAGGTAACACGACACAATCGGTAGAATATGCTTCACGTAAAAGTTTTCTATCAGCTTCTCCACCGATTGTTCCCGTCAGTCCGATTAGATTTGTTCCATAACGGTGAAGATATGTAACGTTAGAAATAAAATTTGTTGTTAGGTTTTCTGGAGTTAACTGGCATCCATGTTTCATTTGAAGGAATTGATGTAAACCATTTCCCCAAGTCATTGACAACAATCATAAGTTGTTAGTGTTCGATTTTGGTGGAGGAACGTTTGATACGGTCGTTATTAAAGTTGAAAATGCTAGTTTTGAAGTAGTATCAATTGATGGAGATACCCAACTTGGAGGCAGAGATATTGATACAATACTCGTTGAGCATTTTACTCAAAAAATAAAAACCGATTACAAAATCGATGTTAAGAAAAACAAACGCCTTCGCCAAAAGCTTTTAAAAGAATGTATTGAACTTAAGCATACTTTGTCATCAGACACCCATGCTGAGTGAGTATAAATATTTAATTTTTTTATCAGCTAATCCAAGTTTAACTTTAGACTTTACTTAGGTGATATTCTAACGGATGAAGATAATAGCATTCCTATCAACAGAGATCAATTCAACGAATTGTGTAAAGAGTTATTCGAGCGTCTCATATGTATCACAAGAAATTCCTTAAGTGAAGTGAAGATGAAAGCATCAGATATTGATAAAGTTTTACTTATTGGTGGATCATCTCGTATTCCAAAATTAGAAGAGCTATTAGGAGATATTTTCGGCAAAGAAAAACTTGATTGCAGTATGAATCCAGATGAAGCGGTAGCATATGGAGCAGCAGTGCGCGCTGCACAAATATGTTCTACAACCACATTTGTTTCTCCAAATATTACACTTGTCGAAGCAACACCTCTATCCTTAGGTACTGCTATAACCCATGGACGCTTTGGCATTGTTATACCGCGCAATACAAGTATACCTTGTCGTAAAACAGTATCCAGAACTACAGCACACAACAATCAAAAGAGCTTTGGATTTACGGTATTTTTCTTTATATTTGTTAATAATATTCATCTTTTTCAATTGTTTAGATATACGAAGGTGAACGTCCGTTAGTAGAAAACAACAATCAACTAGGTCATTTTGCACTTTACAATCTTACACCCGGAATTGCTGAAAGTGCGAAGGGTTTGCTAACTTTTGAACTCAATAAAGACGGTATTTTGAAAGTTTCTGCAACACATAATGATGAAAAATCCGAGCTGCTTATCAACTACGTTCAAAGCAAATCGCCTCAAAAGTGTATTGAAGATTTATTACAAGAAGCGAAGCTTTTCAAAGAACATGATGATAAAGTTTATGAGGCAATGGGTGCAAAAAGCCACTTACAAGGAAGTGTCGAGAAAGCAAAATACCGAATTTCAAATGCTAGTTTATTTTTTTTTTAAATGCAAAACCCCATAAAATCAATGCATTATTTTTTAGGAAACTCTCACAGAAGGACAAAAAAATAAACTTCAACGAGCTATCGATGATGCTGAAAGCTGTTTAAAAAATTCAACATCAAAAGATAAGAATGTTTTCGAGGAAAAGAAAAAAGAGTTCGATGAAATTTGTAATAATAATTAAAAATAGAAAGTGCAAGAAAACACCGTTGCATGCTAAGTAAAAAAATTTATTTCTTTTGTTTAGAATTTCTTTATGGTTTATCCTTTCCTTTTTTTCTTTGAATATGCGTTCCCTTTTTATATTTTTATTATCAAAAGTAAAGAGAGAAAAAACGAATAAGTAAAAATTATTACAATGGGCGTTTTAACGCTGTTTATTTAACCATTTTACCTTTGATTTTTAAGCTATACTTAATTTTACATAAACATGGATGGAACTACGATTGGAATCGATTTGGGATCGTATTATGGGCGCATCGCAGCAATAATCAATGGCACAGTTTCCACGATCGAGATAAATGGTAAGGACAAGATTGCCATCCTAATTAAAAAAAAAAGACTTTTTAGATGACAGAGCGTTAGCTTGTATTTTTTCTGCAAGATCTGAATCATGGGTAACAGGAAACAAAGCAACAAAAACGGCTCCAGATAACGTAATTTTTGGTAGGACATTTTTCTGCACTCTTCTCTAATCATATCAAACTAGTGACGTTTTGTTGCATAACATTAAAAAACATTCCAAAAAATCTCCCATCACCAACATAAAATATCCAAGACTTTTAATTTTAAAACTAAAAATAAATAAAACATTTGTTTGTAAAAGACAAGCAATTGTTTCCAAAATAAAAATAGCTACAAATTTTTCATTGGAAGAAATGTCGTATTCATTTTTCATTCGATCGAAAAATGATGTTTATGACAAAAAAAAGTAAGACAAAGTCACTCACTTTTGTAAAAAGGAAATTGTGCGTATTTTGCGGCGCATATTTTTAGAGATTCTGCAGTTTTATTAGTTTACAAAAGGCTTTATTTTTCATGTGTCATGTTTGTATTTCCTCTTATTTCATTAGTGTTTTTGACCATCATAAACTAGAGATGCTAAAAATGTCACTTATTTTATTCAAAATGAAGCAATTTTCTATTGTCTGATCGTAAAAATGAACATTCTTCAAAAAAAAAAGCCCTTTGTAGAATGGAAGGAATTTTTTTTTGATGAACGAGGATAAATTGTAAACTTAAATCATTTAGATGCATGTCGCTTACAAAGTGGTAGAGATTATTCTGAAACATGGTGTTATGCTAAAATAAACAATGGCAGTTATGCAAACGAAAACAAAAATGCTTTAATACAAGCCATTTCACAACAAGAAGTTATTAAAGCAATTTTGACAACTCTAATTGATGCTGCTGAAAAACGCCTTCAAAGACAAGTGATGAAAGCAGTAATTACCGTTCCAGATTACATCGATCAACATTATCGGCAAGTAATCTTAAGAGCAGGAAAATTGGCAAAAATTGAAAATGTATTCTTAATAAGCCAAAATGCAGCTGCAGCCACAACATATCTGCTTAATAAACCCAATAAAACTAATTCACCATCATTTTTTATGATCTTCAACTTTGGAGCAAACCAATTGGCTATTTCTGTTTACAAAGGAATTGGAAACAAAGCTGAGCTGGTCTACGCAGTTCATGATAAGATAGGCGGTGAAGATTTTACCACACATTTAGCAGAAATGTTTCTTAATGGTGTAAAAAGCAAGGAAGGAAATGAATTTGTTGCTAACAAGAAAACGCTTAAATATATTCGAGAAGCAGCTGAAAAAGCTAAAATTGATTTATCGTTGATGAGTCGAACCGAGTAAGCCAATTATTTCATCAGTTTAATTTATTAATCTATTATTTTAGATCTACCTTAGATGTGGTTGGTGATAATGAGCACTCATATAAAGTTAACACAACACGGGAAACACTTGAGAGGTGCTGTGAAACCCTTTTTGAGCGCATCCAAATGAATATTAGAAAAGTTTTAAAAGATTTTCAAAATGGCGAGTGTATCAGCGATATTGTTATGGTGGGCGGTTCCACAAGAATATTTGCAATTAAAGGAATCATTCAAAAATTTTTGCCGAGCGCGAATTTTAATTCCACTTTGGTTCCTGAAGAAGCTATAGTATATGGCGCTGCAATTAACGCAGCCATTATGGATGGCTCTGTTCCATTTTCTGTGAATGTAGTTGCTAAAGCTGGTCATGGAATTTATTGTGAAACAGAATATGCGAAAATTGAAATTGTAAAGCTAAATGAACAGCTACCTAGTACGCCTCGATACTTTTCTTATCGAAAACATATTTTTAAAATTGAGGTATAATAGGGTTTTTAATGCGTTTTTAAGAGATCGGCTTTTAGTTTTTCGAAGAAGGCGACGCTTTGCAATCATTAGGATTTATCCGAAATATCGATGGAAATGGAGAAATTGTTTGTAAAGTAGACGATAATGGTTTATTAATTTGTTCTGTCAATGGAAAAGTTATTGAATTAATTTTAAAACCATCTGTCTTAAACAATGATAATTCAAAAAGCAATCGTGAAGCTATTTCAGAATTACATATTGACCCTCCAACAATCCCAAAAACAGAGAAAAAAGAAATATTTCAAGATACTCTTAAAGGTAACTTCGCTTTCACATCCAATGATGAGATTACATATTAAATCAAATAAATATGTTTTCTTTATTAAAACTTTAAAAATTATAGTGATCCAATTTATAGATAGTTTTGATTTAAATAATTCATCACAGAATCTGCAGTCTCAACCTAGTTATGAAAGTTCAAAGTCTTCAAAGAATGAAGCAATTCATCAAGATAAACTTATGGAAACAAAAGAAAAGAGAGGTGAGATGAATCCTTTTGTATTTATTATCTAATAATTTGTTTTAAGAAAATCCAGGAATTTATCCAAACACACTATCGGGAAATCCTGAATCCATACTAAACAGTTCATGTAAATTCATTTATTTGACGATAATAATTTCTATATTCCTAGCAAAATTACAGCTTTAGGTGATCCACGCAGTGGACCTCGTTCACCAATACATAATCCTCAGTCAAGTAGTGGTGGATCAATAACACAAAATGATACCAAGGGTGCAAATAAACCACCAACCGTAAACTATAAACCGTCAAACATTGGTCATGGTAAGCTAAATTCTTTTTTTAAATAATTAAAACTTTTATTAACGAAATTCATGTTCGACTTTCTTTATTATTTATACTTTTTAATTTTAGCTTACGAAAAGCCTATAGATAGCTCAAATACAACCACTTATCAACAAAATTCTCCAACACAAATGGAACCACAAAGGAAATCACGTAAGAATATATTTAAAAATTTTTTTGGCATTAAATGACTGTTGTATGTAAATGGTCAAATTATTGCGGAAAATAATAGCCTCCATATTAAAACCCCCATTTAGTAATATTAAATGCTTCAATTAAAACATTTTTCGAAAAATATTTTGTAATGTTTTGCACAAAAAAAAAATAGTTATCATAAAGTTACATTAATCTCGTAAACAAATGTTAAAACACAAACAAAATCATATTTAAAGCTTCAACTTTTTCAGTTTTCCGAAAAATTGATTCCAAAACCTATGAAGTAGACATCTTTGCGACGAACCCACCATTATGTGTAATGCTTGATATGACAAATGAATTCAAGCAAAAAAATCGTTGTATTAGGTTCTGGTTTAGTCATAACAATTTTATTGCGAGAGATTCAAAAACTACTGTAAAACTCCATTTTGACATTTCACCACGTGATATGAAACCTTCCGATATTATTGTACACCAATTTTTATCTCGCTGAACTTGTTCAAAATTTTTCTTCAAAAATTATGTTTTAAACTAATAGGAAATTTTTTTTACATTATCATACTTGAAACATATTTATTAAATTAAAAATCTTAACTTTTCGGCAAGAAAATCCATCCTCATACGCACTAGTTCATTTTGTCAGCACGAATTAATTTTCATGCGTTAAATGCCCTTATTTTGAATAAAAATCAATTGATTTGTATTTAGCAAGAATAAATGTGGATATTATTATTAATGATTTTTAATAAATATTTCTACAAAAACTAAAAAACATCTAAAAAAATGAAGAAAACTTTATTAACAAATTAAAATTTCGGGAATTCCGGATTCACAGTATTTCACTAACCAAAATAAATTTATTATGCAATTGCCCCAGTAAATAAAAGAGGAGCACCAAGACGGCAGGTGAATGCCAGAAATTTAAGAATATGAAGATAGCCCTACTCTGAAAGATATCGATATATTTGTTAAAGTTCTAATGGGTTTGAGTGAAAACAAACCTCAAAATTCAATACTTCGCCATATAATTTTACAAATCGAAATGCATTCGTTTTCTAATTTTATTAATTAATAAAAATGAATAAATAGGTAAAATATCCGTGAACACCTTAGTTTTTAACACTAAGGCAAAACTTTTATTAAACCATTTTAAAATTTTTGATGTAAAATGTTGCTGGAATCCAATATTCAAAGAATTTTTTTAATAAAATTAAAATGTCATATTATTTCAAAAAAGTAATCGAATAACTTTAACAAACTATTTTTTCCACTTTTTTTGTTAAATAAAAATGGAAATAACAAAAAAGAAAAGAAAGAAATATCAGTTGTTTGAAAAAAATAAAAAATAAATAAATGTAATAGTTAGAGTTAGTATGTAATGGATGTATGTTTGTGTGTGTGTCGTCGGTGTATTACTGCTATTCTCTTCTTCTCTTTTTTTTGTTAACTGCTGCTGGAAAGGGCCAGTGTTAGCTTTTCAAAGAAATATAAAAAAAAACTATTTCGTTTTAAGAATAAATTTTTTTTTTAGTTATAATACTTTTTTGAGAATATTGAAATGACGACGAAGTTAAAAAAAAGAATGAAGGGTTGAAAACGAAGAAAAGAAAAAGTTTTATAATGCAAAGACGTTCTTTTTTTTGGCAGAGATAATAATTATAATATTTGTGTGAAAATCTGTTCCTTCGGTTGCTTTTTTTTGGTAGTAATATTAACGAAAGAATTTTTTGTTACGGGTTTTTTTTGTTGGGTGTCTGAGTAGTTTCTGTGTTTGAGAGAGAAAAAAATGAGAGAGGTAAAAAAAGTTTAAAAATGTAAAAATAAAATCCTAAAAAGCAAGAAATTACATATAAAAGTAAAAAGGTTTATTGACTTATTTTTGATAAATAATTTTTAAAGAAAAAATAATTAATGAATTTTTATTATTTTTCAACATTTTTGTTGTCGTTGCTTTTGTTTTTTCAATATTTATATTTTTCATGAGTTCTGAGTTTTTATTTTTGACGACGGAAATAAAAAATGGTAACAATAAACCAAATTAGTTAGTTTATCACGCACAAAACAAAACTAAAAATGGAAGCATGGAAGAAAGAAAAATGTGTGAAGAAAAAGTGAGAGATTAAACTAGAATCTAGGAAACAAAAAAACACCATCAGTTCAGTAGCATCATCTCAGACATACTTCAAATTCTTCTTTCATTTTCTTCCACTGTTTTTTTCTAAGGTGTCTTAAAAATTAAAATAAAGCTGTGTTTTTTAGTTGATAATTGAGTAATAAATAAGGAAATAACTCTCTCTCTTTTTTTCTTCGTTCGTCTTCTTTTTCTTTCTTTGTAATTGTTTAATTTGAAGTTGTCTATCGTCTGCTAGTTTTAGTTTTTTTTGGTATTGTAGTCGTCGCATTTCCTCCTGGCCCATCATTTTTTATTACTTGTATGACGACAGTGGCTGCTTTTTTTATTTACTTACTTACTTTCACATAAAAAAAAAAGTTAGAGTAAATTACCTTTATTTTTATTAATATTAATTTTACTTTTATGTTTTCTTTTTACAACCTTTTTTTCTTGTTTTGTTTTTTGAGGTTGCTGCTCATTTAAGCTTTTTGTACCTATATAAGCATGCTCAATTACTAACATAAAAGCTGCTTCCAGTGCGCCGTCATTCAAGAACTTTTTTTTGCTTTTGAAAGCTATGGGTAAAAAAAAATGTATGTAAAACTTCACTTTTTGGTCACTCACTCCTCACTCACAAACAACACCAAAAATTATTGTTTTTTTTTATAAACAAAATAAAATTAGTTCGCTGACGTTTGTTTCTTTATTTCCTATTAATTGATTATTACTATTATGAAACCCAATAAAAAAAAATGATTTTTAGAAAACTCAGTTTTTGTTCTTTACTTTCCAAAAATAAAGTTTACCTGTCTCAAACAAAAAAGTAAAAACCTTTTTTAAACACATCATTTTGGTAATCCAATGTGTCAGTCTTGTGGCTAGATTGGAGTCTAACTAACAAATTCTGTAGTTAGACACATTAGAGTTTCGTTTTGATTGAACTTTTTTTGTGTTTGAAAGAGAGCTGCTTGTGATGAGACACGACACATGGGTTGCGCAAAAAAAAGTTAGTCGTCGTTGCCTTCTTTATTTTTTCTAAATTTTTGTCGTGTGATTTCTGGTTAAAAAAATTATAAAACTGTACTGTCTAATTGTTAAAAATCAAATCAGCTTTTTTGTTGTTATTTAAAGTCGATGAAATGAAGAAGAAAAAAAACAGGAGTTTTAAATGTTCGAGAGATAAAGATATCAAAGGCCGCGCGCGCGCTATTATTTGTGCTATTTCAAACTACAATGAAGTATGAAACTATAAAGGAGGAGTATATCGTCGTAGTTGTCGTCTATCAAACTGACTGTCTAACTAACTAACTAACTTGATTGATAGAAAAAAATATATTATTCAGATAAAAAAAAATATATTATTTAGATAAAAAAAAATAGTTTATTTGCCATGAGTTGTTGCTTTTTTGTGTTCGTTTGTGATCGGTTTCAATTTCAATAAGAAATTCTTATAAAAATAATCTATTTAATAAACGAAAGCTTTCATTTATTTATCCAAGTTTGTTTTTTAGACCAAAAGTTTAAAGAAAAAGTTAATCATTAATCGCGAGCTTTTTAGTTTAAATCCAAAAAATGCATGCTTTTACTTTTTAAAAAAAACTTTATAACTTCGTTGCTTTTTTTGGTTTACAAAAAGTTGTTTGAAAAAGTTTACTTATCTCTAACTTTTGCTATTTCCAAATAAAAAGATTGTTTGTGATCCTAATTTATTCATTATCCGGCAAAAAAAAGCTTTGAACAAAAAAACTATTGTATCAAACTTTTTTTTTCAATCAATCCTCAAAATTTTGTGTTCCCTCTTTCTCCTTACACGCAAAAGCGAAGAGACAATTTGCACGCTCGCTTTCTTTTTGTTTGCTCCTGTTTGTTACATTTTTTTTTCATTGAACCTAAAAACGCTGCTTGCTTCCATTCAATTTTTTCATTATCGCTTTTTTTTCTTTTCTTCCTGTTCCATCTCCTCTTCCTTTCCAATTTTTTTCTCGTCTTCCATTTTTTGAATATTTTTCTTATGATTATTGAGGGTTGATCATCATAAAACAACTAATCGATTCCATTCCTTTTTATTCCGTCTTCCCTTTTTTTACCTTTGCGCATGCATGAATGTTCTTTGATTTTTCTCCTTATAATCAAATCAAGGTCGTGAAATTTTCTTTACGTGGATTTTGAACCTTTTCTTAACGTTTTCGTGTTCTTCGTCATCTATTGCTGTTACTTTTCCATTGTTACTTAAAGCTAAATGTCTCTTTTTTTCAGGATCTAATACAATCATGGATTTTCTGCTTGATTCTTTTGATACCGTTGATCTGATAGTTGTTGCTATTATTGGTGCTGTTGGAACTTATTTCTTCTTCAAGTATCGATCCGACTCAACTGTTCAAAGTCAACACAATATTATTCCATTGCAGAAAGAATCAGCAACAAAGACGGATAAATCTTATATTACTCGAATGAAAAATGAAGATCGTCAAGTATGTTGCTTTCTTTTATCGTTAATACCTCCTTTTATCGCTTTACTTATTATAGGTGCTGATACTTTTTGGCTCTCAAACTGGTACAGCTGAAGAACTTGCTGGTCGTTTAGCAAAAGATTTGGTTCGTTATGGGAAGAAAGCTCTTGTAATGGATCCAGAAGAAATTGATCCGGATGATTTTGAAAGAATCACAGAAATCAAAGATCCTCTACTAATCCTCTGCGTGGCAACTTATGGTGAAGGTGATCCAACTGATAATGCTCAACAAATCTATGAACATCTTCAAAACAATGAATCTGATTTCTCTGGTCTTCGATATGCTATATTCGGGCTTGGTAATAAGACGTATGAGCATTACAATGCTGTTGGAAAATTCTTTGATCAACGTCTTGAAGAACTTGGTGCTCAAAGAGTATTCGAAATTGGACTCGGTGATGATGATGCTAACTTGGAAGAAGACTTTATGAGATGGCGTGAAGCTTTCTTACCTGCACTTGCTCAATCTTATGGTTGGGAAATCAACAATGAAGGTGGAATGGAACGTCAATATCGCCTTGAAATCATCGAAGAACCTTCAACAAACATCTTCACTGGTGAATATGGTCGCATTGGAGCATATGAACGTCAAAGACCGTGAGTTTAACTTTTTGTTGTGTGATTACAAAGTTTCACCTTTACTTTTTTAGTCCTTTCGATCAAAAGAATCCATATCTCTCTAAGATCATCGAACACAAAGAATTACATGCATCTGCAAGTGAAAGAAGCTGTCGACATGTCGAATTCAATATTGAAGGTTCTCGTATTCGTTATGAAGCTGGTGATCATTTAGCTGTCTTTCCAACTAATGATTCAGAGCTCGTTGATAAACTTGGAAAACTCTTGGAAGCTGATCTCAATACTGTTTTCAAATTGATCAATACCGATGAAGAAAGTTCGAAGCGTCATCCATTCCCTTGTCCTTGTACCTTCCATACTGCATTAACTCATTATGTTGATATCTGTGCTCCTGTAAAATCTCATGTTCTAAAAGCACTTGTTGAATATACAACGGATGAAGAACAAAAGGCTCGTCTCAATTTGCTCAGCACTGCCAATGAAGATGGACTTGTAAGTTTTTGCCATTCTCTTAACTTTGTTTACCTTTCTTCTTTTAGCGTGAATATGCTCAATTCATTGGTAAAGAACGTCGAAGCATCGTTAATGTTCTTGAATATTTCAATACATGCAAACCACCGATTGATTATCTTCTTGAATTACTTCCTCGTCTTCAAGCTCGTTACTATAGTATCTCGTCTTCACCAAAAGTTGATTCTAACATCGTCTCAATTACTGCTGTTGTTACCAAATATTCGATTGGTGATCGTCTTATCAAAGGTGTATGCACAAATTATTTGTCAAAGCTGAAGGTTGGAGAAACAACACCTATCTTTGTTCGAAAATCAACTATGCGTCTTCCACATCGTCCCAATTATCCTGTAATTATGATTGGTCCTGGTACTGGTTTTGCTCCTTTCCGTGGTTTCCTCCAAGAACGTTCATGGCAAAAATCTCAAGGAAAAGAAATTGGTCCTATTGTTCTCTTCTATGGTTGCCGCCATCCTGAACATGATTACATTTATCAAGAAGAAATTCTCAAGTACAAAGATGAAGGTGTCATCACTGATCTTGGTTTGGCATTCTCTCGTGCTCAAGATACGAAGGTCTATGTTCAACATCTAATATGGGAAAAACGTGAACGTCTATGGGAATTGGTTCAAAACAATGCAAATATCTATGTATGTGGTGATGCAAGAAACATGGCTCGTGATGTTCAGAATACTTTCTTGAAGGTCTTTCAACAAATCGGTGGAATGGAAGTGGAAGCATCTCAAAAATTCTTCAAAGATTTAGAACGTCAACGTCGATATCAATCGGATGTATGGTCTTAATAGCTTTAATAACGTGTATAATTTTGTTTGTTTTATTTGAACTTGTTTAATTTACTGTGATATTTTTGAAATAAATTTTCTTGTATAACTATTCTTTTGTGTTGTGACTTTATAGCGAGCTCAATGAGCATTAGAAGCATGAGAAAAAGAGGAGTATTAGTAGCAGCATTGATTGATTCACTTATAAAACGATGGATTGAAACTTTTGTTTGAACTTACATATGTAATAAAGTTTGCTTTTGGTAATATGAGTTAACTTTGACTCGAAGTTCTAACAAATAAATGCTTTTAGAGAACATTTTTTAGGATTCCATCATTTTACAAAAGTTAGCAGCAAAGATGCCATTATTTGAAAAACGCTTTAGTTCACGAGACGATTGTTTGATGCTACTGTAAAACGTGCAAACATCCTTCGAAGCTAAACATTGGATGTTTCTTTTTTGTTTCTTCAACAACTTCACGATTTTGGTTATTCATTTTTCAATCATCAACCATTGATTTCTTCTTGAACTGCTTATTGAATTCTTCAAAAGATGGACGTGGTTAGTTACTCCTTAATATGTTTGCAAAAATTTTAATTACCTTTTTTGTTTTTAGCTTTCACCTCTTTGTGAAATTAAGTTTTATAAGAATGATCTTGAAGTGGATGCAATTTTTTCTCAACTGTTTAAAGGAGACGGCTTCAAAGGAAAGCTTGAAGTTTGGAGAGGCGCTCATACGCGATCTATCAATCTTGTGGTCAACTTTTTTAAAGTAAGCAAAAGAATCGTAGGAAAAGTTCGATGCAGAATTGGAGATAAATGTTGGTTTTCTTTTTGTTATTACTTAGGAAAAGAGATTGTATACATAATTTTTTAGTTTATTCACCTGTTATCAACATTGATTACGATATTCCAACAAAATCAGAAGATATTCCATTAATCAGCATTGAAGCAATCAATCAACTTTTCCTTGTAAGCGATGACAAAATTACGATTTTTCTTGATGGAAAGCTGTGTTCTCAAAATTTTTCTACAGTTTCGAATCTACCAAAGCCATCCCGCTTTACTCCATTTCCACGAGTATGTTTTTTTAAACTTTGTTTATTCTTTGTTGCTTAATCTTTCACTTTACAGGATTCTATTTCGTTTCCAATTGGCGAAGAATTTTTCATGTTTGAATCATTTGATCGTAAACACGCTATTTCATTGAGCAGAGAAGTTATGTTGGACCGAAACATTGGAATGAGGTGGCAAATAGGTGTTAATGCTCGAGCTGGTCCTCTCAAACAAGAAGTTCATGTCAAGTTTTATTTGCACAAAAGTCTTAAAGCTTCTGTCAAAGCTATCTTTACCTTTAGAATTGTTCAAAATGGTGGTGGAAGTACTGATTGGGTTACAAGTAAGTTGATTTTTTGTTTCTTTTGTTCTCACTAAAGATTTGTTTTTAGGAGATTTTACATTCGGTGATACCAGTGAATCTGAAAACTGTTTCATTGTTTCTCGCAAAGACTTTATTTTCAAGTTTTATCGCTATATCAACCATGCTCGCTTTCAAGAACCTGAATTGGTGGTTAAAGATGCCACTTTTTGTTTCGTTTAATATTTGAATCTTCAATGTTTTTAAACTTTTTAATTTGTCATTTGTTTTTGTTTCTTTTTTGTTTTGTTTCATTTTTGTTGTTGTAAATAAAATCATAAACTTTTTCTTTTATTTTTCATGTGAATGCTAGCGATTATGAATAGTTTTTTTTTGAAGTTCTAATGGTATTTTTCTGCAGCCGTGTAATACTTCTTTGATAGTTGATAATATGTTGCGAAAAGCTATTGTTTTGATTCATTGTCGTCTTTTTAACTTGTTTCCCTTATCAGTTTGAATTTGAATATGCAAAAATCATGGAAAACTTAGGATCAACAGATCCTCGAGATTTGTTTTTGTTATTTGCGGCCATTGGAAGTAATAATGCATTTTGTTTGCAGTGGATTGGCGTGGCTTTTATTCCAGATACCCTTTTTTGCTCGAAGTAAGTGCCATTCTTGCTTTGCTTCGAATGGCCCTGGCCCATTATTGCACCTTTTGTCTCTCAATGTGATTGGTTGATCCATTTTTTGCCAAATTTCTTTGGCTCATCTTTTTTAAATCTTCTTTCTTCGCATCTTTTTTTGGATAACCTTGGCCATTTTTTTTTGATCGATATTTTTTTGTGATTTTATCCCATCCTTTTTTATCCAAACAAGCAGCAACCATGGATAAAAATATTAGCCGATTATGTACTTCTGAATCAGAACAAATTGCTCAAGAATTTATTAGTAATTGGAGCCATTATCTTTCTTTGGTTGAAGATAGCAATGAAAAAGGTTAGTTTTGCACCCATCATTTTTCACTAAAGCTTTAACTATAAATTTTTTAGATGTATTAAGTTTAATCGATTTGCTTGATAATACTCGAGTAAATTGGCAAAAGAGTGAAGCAGAAGCAAAATTTTATAAAAGCAAAGTAACAACCCTCGAAAAGAAAGCGAATATCCTTCAAAAAGATAATGATAAACTTCATGATCGTTTGCTCAATTGTCAATCAGAACTTGTAAATGTTTTGAATGCTAAAAAGGGAGTTGAATCAGAACTTTCTGAGCATAAACGAATTATTGAAAAATTAAGAAATATTATTAAGGTTTGATTTTTTGCCCATTTTTTCGGAGTAGTTTTTTATGGAAATGGTTTTTAGTCGAATGATGAAAATCTTCTTTCGGATGGTTTATTGGCAGTTATAAATAGCACAAGCAAACTTCGATCTGCTGCTGAAATTGATAATACTTCAACAACCACTTCTTTCATTTTTGAACAAAATCAAAGTAATAATACTTCTCACTCAGATATTGATTATGATAAAACCGCGGATTCAATGGATGCCTCATTTGAATATTCACCTCCAAATCAACAACAAGTTGGACCATCACGGAAACGTCGATCACGTTCAGAAACTTCTGACGCTTTACCTTTTAACCTAAATCAATTTTCACTCAAGAAAAATGAAGAAAATGAAGTAACTCCATTAAAGCGATCTCGAAATAATGGTGGTTATGATACTGAAATAACAGCAACAATAAAAATTAATGGACAAACTAATAAACCGACGACGACAACGGGAAAAGTAACCGGTCGTCATTCAGCCAAGAAACGTTCATTGAGTGAGTCTACTGTAGCTGAAAATGAGAAGGTTGTATCAAAGCCACAACAAATGACAACGACGACGCCTCAATTAGATCGAATTGCTTTTGATGGGTAATTTTTTACCATTTTAAAACGAAGAAAGTAATTAAGAAATTAATTTTTTTTAGACGAAGCCCACTTAGTTTTGCAAATAGCTGGACTCGAGGACAAGATATCGAACATCGAAAGCATCGAGTTATCAAAGCTTTGGATATTTTGGGATCTTGCGATGTTTGCAAAAATTATATTAAAACTATTAAACCTCTTCATTGTGTTGGTAAGTGGCAACTTTCTAACTGCTCTAACTAAATTCAAATAAAAAAATCCATTTTTTTAGATTGCAATATAAGATTTCATGAAAAATGTTTCTCTCGAGCTCCAATGCCATGTGTACCAAGAATCATGTTACCCAATACCAATAAAACCAAAGAAGCTAAAATAGCTTTGGTTGATTATTGTCCTGATAGTCATCCATATATTCCATCAATATTAATTCATTGTGTTATTGCATTGGAACGTGGAGGTGGTGGTGGGCGATTAAGTCGAGAAGGAATATATCGAATTCCAGGAAGGGAAGAAACTATAGGAAAATTATGTAATGAATTTATCACTTCTCGACTTATTCCTGATTTAGCTGATTTTGAAGCTGAAACAATTATAAGTTGCATTAAAATGTTTTTAAATGAATTAAAAGTAAGAAAAACAAAAAAAAAACAGAGAAAATAATAATTAAAAACTTTTTTTAGGACAAACTAATTCCCGCAACTTCATTCGATGGATTTAAAAAAGCTATAATTGAAAATAACGAAAATGATGATGGAATAGTTAAATATGTTTTTGAACTTCCAGCTCCCAATCGAGATACTCTAGCATATTTTATTTTACATCTTCAAAAAGTTGCAAAATATTCAAATCAAAATAAAATGACTCTTGAAAATTTGGCTAAAGTTTTAGCTCCAACAATTATTGGTTATTCTAAATTGCATGCAAAAACTTTAGAAAATGCTAATGAACTTTGTCACCATCAATTTGCGATCCTTCTTCGATTATTGCAAATTTCATCTGTGAGTTTTCTTAATTTTTTTAAGGAATAAAATATTTAAATAATTTTTTCTTCAGGAATTTTGGAATCGTTTCATAACCTATAATATGTCAGCCATATTAGCTCAAGAAGCAAGAGCATCTGGAACTAAAACTTCGATGCTTACTGTAACACCTAAATCATCCCACAAATCCGCTGATAACAGAATTGTGAACAACCCATTTGAAAATACTGCTCACCAACAACAACAATTTTCTTCTGCATCCAAAAATAATGATTCCCCTCTAATTCGACCATTATCAAAATCAACAAAAGCCATGCGAGGAATTTATTTGAAGGATGTGGTTTAAATAATTTTTTAAACAAATTTTCTCAAACATATTTTTATTCGATGTTTTTTAAATTCATTCTTTTTTTTTTTATTTACGGGATAACTTTCAATTGCCTTTCTTTCTTTATTTTATGCATTTTTTTGGAAAACGTATTTTACTAAACATTTTTTGTTACTCTTTGTTATTTTTTACTCCAAAAAACTTTTTTATGACTGATTTTTTAAACTTTCTGATAAAAATAAAATAAAAAATCCAATGTTTTTTTGTTTTGGTGAAGGAATTTTTTACAAACAGTAATGGCTTTTGAAAAGCTAAAGATTTACAGAAAAGTTTCTCTTTTTATGAAAATAATTTTAATAACAAATGATTTCTAAATGATACACTAAAATAAATCACAAAAAAAGTCTTACTGCTTAATTTAAAATTGATATGCTTTGATGTAAACATTTCTTTTGATTATATCACATAGCTGTTTTCACGGTGTCTCTCCATCGATTGTTTATATTTAATATTGAAAACAAATTGAATTTTTTTAATGACGCTCCGATATTTTTTTTCTCAGAAAATGAAAATATTTGACATGTTTTGTTTTGTCTGTTTTTGTAATGTTTATAAGCCATTTTTTTTAAAAATCGCACTTCAGATGGCATTTGGAAAAAATTTTATTTCCATTTCTGGGACTAATATTCATTACCCTGGGGTTTTCGAGGTCGCTGATCACGAATTTGTAGACAGTTTAATTGGTTTTAAAGCGAAAACACGAGATCCAGAGGTCTCGACCAGAAAACTTAACTTTTTTTTAAGATGCTTTTTTTAAAAAGTGTTTAGACCGAAAAATAGCAAATAATACGCTGATTATTTTCGTAATTAATGCCAACAATCGAAGTCTAATGATAAATGGGTCAAAAGTCCATTTTAACGAAAAATTTAACGTTTCGCTTGGGAAATCTCGAAATCTATGGCAGGGTGATTGCCATTTTATTACAGATTCTGATTCTCCATGAAATTCTGCCCTAGAAACATGAAAGTGTAGGAAAAAAAAGCGTGTTCATGGTCTTCAAAAAAATTGATGAACATGTTACACCAATATGAGGTATAAGAACAAGTGGATCATAAATACATTCAAAAAATATGAAATCTTAACTAAAAACGTAGAAAAACTCATTTAATGATTTTACAAATCGATAAAACTTCATGTTGTTATACTTTTCGATTTTTCCCACATTTTTAAAGTTTAATAGTAGCAAATGATGATCAAAAAAATAAAAATTCTCAAAATTAGGTATTTAATTTTAAAACTAGTCATTTCTAGACCTAATTTGGGTCGTAGAAACCGAATTTGACTATTTAAAAAATATATCATAAGCTGGTTATTGAGTTATGAATTATTTAAATATGCAAATTTTTCACTATGCTATAACTAAATTTTAAGATTGCCAATCGTAGAAACTGTTGTTAAATTCGGTTTCTACGACCCAAATTAGGTCTAGAAATGACTAGTTTTAAAATTAAATACCTAATTTTGAGAATTTTTATTTTTTTGACCATCATTAGTTGCTATTAACCTTTAAAAATGTGGGAAAAATCGAAAAGTATAACAACATGAAGTTTTATCGATTTGTAAAATCATTAAATGAGTTTTTCTACGTTTTTAGTTAAGATTTCATATTTTTTGAATGTATTTATGATCCACTTGTTCTTATACCTCATATTGGTGTAACATGTTCATCAATTTTTTTGAAGACCATGAACACGCTTTTTTTTCCTACACTTTCATGTTTCTAGGGCAGAATTTCATGGAGAATCAGAATCTGTAATAAAATGGCAATCACCCTGCCATAAATTTCGAGATTTCCCAAGCGAAACGTTAAATTTTTCGTTAAAATGGACTTTTGACTCATTTATCATTAGACTTCGATTGTTGGCATTAATTACGAAAATAATCAGCGTATTATTTGCTATTTTTCGGTCTAAACACTTTTTAAAAAAAGCATCTTAAAAAAAAGTTAAGTTTTCTGGTCGAGACCTCTGGATCTCGTGTTTTCGCTTTAAAACCAATTAAACTGTCTACAAATTCGTGATCAGCGACCTCGAAAACCCCAGGGTAATGAATATTAGTCCCAGAAATGGAAATAAAATTTTTTCCAAATGCCAAAAATTTTATTAAAAGTGCGATTTTTAAAAAAAATGGCTTTTATGCTGAGCAAAATTACGTATATTCTTAATTTTTAAAACAAATTAATTCTTTTTTGAATTAAAATTTAGGCAACTAATTTCAATCCACACTTAAAATGGGGAGACACAATCGTATATAATATCTTTGCTGTTCGTAATACCGAAAATTATAGAAATTTTATCCAAAGCACAATACAGAATTTCACTGAATTATTTTATAGCAAAATCAAATGGAACGAGGTACCAAACTTTGAAAAATTATTGCAAAATGATAGATACGTTGTATTTTCTGAACTAAATCAAAATCAATGCGCTGAAGTGGTGCCAAGCATTAGCGGTCCTTCACAAATCTTTATTTCCATTAATTCTCCATGTGGAAAAAATGAATATCATAAAAAGATCTTACAAGTCCTTGGTAATATTTTTATTAATAAATAAAAATTGATACATGCGTTGTTATATTTTTTTCTATAGGTTTTGGTTTAACAATTCTTCGACAAGATCGAGATCGCTATGTTCGCATCATATGGGATAACCTTCCACTTTTAATGCAATCATTCTTAAATACATCAATGCCTTTCACAAACTCGTCCAACCCAGCGTTTGATATTTATGACATGGCAAGTATCTTGCATCCATCTGCCTATCATGATGATGCGTATGTTTTTGTTTTTAATAATTTTAAAGTTTTTTGCGAAATCTAAAATAAACAACGTCAAATTTTAGCCTTAACCCTGAAGAACCTATTTTTAAGCCAGCTGATCCATTTATGGAACCATACGATTTAAATATTGCCCGTGAAGATCGAGCTGTCACCAAAACCGACATTTTACAATTTAAAACAATTTATAACTAAAAATTGATCGTATTTTTCGAGCAACTTTTTTGTTAATAATATTTTTTCTTTTTTACTTGTACATTTAAAATTTTTTTTATTAACTATTGATTTAACAATCAAAGGCTTTTATCTAATTAATGTTTCAATTTTCTTACACAACGCTTTTTGATAATAAAAAAAGTTGGTTGTTTTATGAATTAAT
The DNA here is from genome assembly GCA_028622995.1 of Panagrolaimus kolymaensis. Lineage (NCBI taxonomy): Eukaryota > Metazoa > Nematoda > Chromadorea > Rhabditida > Panagrolaimidae > Panagrolaimus > Panagrolaimus kolymaensis. The sequence continues at coordinate 990,261 of JAJQJQ010000031.1, forward strand.
CGGCCTTACTTTTTCGTTTTCTCAGCTGTCTTTCAATATGTGCATTCTTTGATTGACACTTTTTTGCTAACTTTGAATAAATTGAAATCGATTAGAATTTTATTTCTTTTAAGTTAAAGGAAATCACTTTTAAAGGTGCAAAATTAAAGCGCTCCTTTTTTCTTTAAAAAAGGGCCTGTTTTGCAAATTTTATTTTTTGTTCATTAAAGTCGGTTTCACATTAAACTTTTTTAAAGTTAAAATGGAAAAAGTGTCTTCTGATTATTTTACTCGGTTAAAAGCTAGAAAGACTAAAGGTCTATTTTGAATCATAAAAACTATTTAGGGAATAATAATAATATTTCTCTTTAGAGTTTTTGTCCTTCCATTTTTCGCCTACATATGAAAATGGAGTAATGGAACTTATCGATGCTTTATCCGATAATAATTCCTTCGAAGAAAAAAAGAAAGCTTTTGATCAATTTAATCAAAAATTTATGCCATATCGATGCATTATATCTGATTGGGAAAAGTTTGTTATTTTCACTTTATTAAAATGGAAATAATTTAATTTTATTTATTTTTTTAGAATTGTAAAAAAAGAAATGAAGTAAGTAAAAGCTTTTTGGCTTCTTTAATAATGTTTGTATTCTTCTTTAAAAATTATAGAAAGAATGGAACTCTCACTAAAGAAAGCGAATGGTTGTTACATTTGGAGGTGGTAGAAATTTATTACAAAGAATTTCCAATTATATATTGTCGCGAACATTTAAAAACAAAAAAAGTAATTTTTTAAAATAATTTTAAAAATACTAAAACCCAATTAAATGATGTTATTTTCTTTTTTTAGAACGCATTAGATTGCCAAACAAATTGCTTTGGGCCAATAATTTTAAAAACGCTTATGGAAAACACTTTTTTATTTGAATTAGATATGTATATTCATACCTTTATTAAAAATGATAGTCCTCTATGGTATGAAGTGAATATAAGTGAGCAAAAATTTTATAAAAAATAATTCATTTTTCTATTAAAAAACTAATCTATTTTTTCTGCCCCTTTTAAGTGAAACTTTCATCTTTCAAAAAATTAAATGAAATTGAAAAATATGCTCTCATCTATGAAAAACTTCTAAAGATGAAAGTCGAATTGAAATGTAGTTTAAAAGAAAGAGTGGATGCAATGAAAGATATTGAAACGCCTGAATACATTGTTAAAACTATTGAACAAAGATTTGATGGATTTGATATAGAGCAATGGAAAATTTACTTTGAGTATACTCGAAAGCTTTGTTGTCGTCCAGATGTAAGAATTTGTCCCCTAAAAAAATATTGTTTAACAACATAACTTTTATTTTAGAAGCTTTTGGATGTTTATCGCCGATATTGCCGATTTTTTGTTGATGATTTAAAAATGCGTGAGGAATATCGAGAAGAAATAAAAAAAGCCAAAGAAAAGAATAATTTTGATGCAACCAAATGGGTTTTGGATTCAATAAAATTAGAAAACGATTTTGGGTCCAAAACAAAATCAGCTGAAATGCTTCAAGAATTTGCTAAAACCCGAAAAATTAATGAGCCCACATTTAATTTTTCGATGGAAGACAAATTTGAGGAAAATTTTGAATTTTTACAAAAGCTTTTAATTAAGCAAAGCGATGAAAATAAAATTGTAAAAGAAAAACAAAAGTTTCAAAAAGTCAATTTTATTTCTCAAACATTTACTTATCCGACTCCCTTGATTGAATACATTTGCCTAAATGGAAACTATGAATTAACTCAAAAATTCCAATATTCTTCAAAACAAATGTATTTATTTTCCAAAAAACAAACTTTATGTTTGAAATTATCCATTTCTGGATTAGATAAAACTGAAGTCCATGATGAAGCAATATTTATTTCAGCTAAAAATCCCAAAATCGATGGAATTAAAAACTTTTTCGTTTTTAATACTTTATTTGTGTCTTACAAAGATGAACCGGAAACCTTATCAAAATTTATTCCAAAATTATTTAAATGTCATGCAAGATTTTTAATTCCTTTCTCTCAAATTTTATCTTTGAATGAATATAATTTTTTGACAAATTCAAAAAACATTAAACTCATCGAATTTCATAAAACAAAAATTATGGAAAATGAGAAGAGAACTAACTTGGAAGATTTGATGATTAATCTTCCAAATGCTGAACAAATAATGTGAGTTAATAATAAATTTAAATAAAGAAAAAAAGTAAAGAAAATGTTTTAATTGTAGATTTATTCCATCGCCTTTTATTAATTATGAAACTTTTGATATTCTTAAAAACTTTGAGAGAAATGTCAAAATTAAAATTTTACGCATCGAATCGATAACATATAAATTCGAACCTCTGCATCTTTGTAACTTTTTACAAGTCAGTAATTTTATCATTTTTTTGTAATCAAACAAATAGTTTCTTTTGTTGCAGAAACATGTTGGACCAAATTCAGAAATCAAATTATGGCATGAAAAGGTTGAGGATTACCAATATTTAAAATCATCCGTTGATCATTTGCTTGCTACATGGGAACCATTATCGGAACAACCTGATTTGAAACTATTTAATTACGATTTTTAATTTACAAAAAAAATGTATTTTAAACTATTTGCTTTGTGACGTTGTTGCATCAAAATGTTGTTAATAATAAATATAAAAAAATTTTAAAGCACGAAAAGAAAAAAGAGATAAATTAAAAAATTATTCGTAAAAAGAAAGACGCTTTTGTTTCAAACAAACAAAAAATATGGCAAAGTTTTTGTGAATAAAATAAAAAACATCCAGAATTTAAAAAAAAACTGCTTTCCCAGCTTTACTTTAAATTTACTAAAGTTTGTATCAACTTGGGATTCGATTAGAAAAAAAGTTAAATGTTAAGAGGGATTTGAATGATTTCTTTGTAGTTTGAAAAAATAATTTAATTCTTCTGAATTAATAATATGTAAATCATTTTAATTTTTAAATGTTTTGTCAGCTTTACATTATGATAACCATAAATAAATGCAACCATTGAATCCACGATAAAAGATTAAATTATTATAGAGACAGTTGCTTATTTATTAAAAAAAATTAAAGAAAAAATAATTGTGAAGGCCAAGAGAAAAAAAGAAAATCACAAAAACATATATTCTTTTTTGCAAAGTGATAATAATTGTTTTTTTGTAAGCAAAAGCAAGCGAGAAAGGTAAATGTTGATTAAAGGTGCACGAAAATCAAATTAAAAAGAAAAAAATAATTTCGGCAGCTTTTGTTTTGGTTGCAGGAAAAATTTATAAAAGAAGGCATTGAAAATTATTTTTTGGTCGATATGGATTCATTTTATCTGAAGCAAATCCAGCAAGAAGATAATCATCTTTTTGATATTCTTGAACGTATCTGAAACATCCATTTTTGGTTACTTTGTTGGAGTGTATAAAGTAAGCTAAAACTCACCTAATCAAATCATTTGAACATGCACTAACTTGACTTCGACGCATATTCTTTTCACGTTTTAATTGATCTACAGCTTTTCGAGCTTGTTGAATGCTATGAACATCGACACCGGCGCCACTCATAATGAATTAATTATTTAATATTTTAATATTCTAAAAAACAGCCAAAGTTTAATCATAATTTTAAGAAAAAAGTATTTACATTTAGAAAACACGCTTTTAAGAAAGAAAGAAAAAAAATATATATAATAAAAATTGAATGAAAAATCAAAAAAAAGCGCTTAAGTGAACAAACACACAGCAACAAACATACACTTTCCTTTGCTTGCTTCGTAAGTGTCTGATGCAGGTGTCGACGAACAACAACTTACTGCTGCTATAAGTTTTTGCTTTTGACTTTTTAGTTGATGGAAACACAAAAAAAATGGTTAGTAGTCATAAAAGAAAAATCTCTAGGGCATTAACAAAAAAATTGTGATCTCTTATTTTACAAAAAAAAAGAAAAGCAAAAATTTAAATGTCAAAACGTTGTTGCCAAAAAAGTCAATGAAGCGGGTGAATTTTAAGAGAATGGAAAATGTAAGCTTTTTTTAAAAAAGAATCGAATAATAAAAAAAAGAATGGAAGGAAGTAAGGAAATGTCATGCATAGAAAATTCGTGGACTAGGAAACAATAAAAAAAATATATGTAAACACGAACGAATGTTAAGGATATTTGTAAATGGTAAACACAACCATCAAAAAATATTCTCGAATAAAAATGAAAAATAAAAATCTTTATTAAAATATTTTTGAATAAATAAAAAGAAAACTGCGAGCAAAAATAAGAATTTTAATAAAAATTTGATATATAAAAGTTTTTTTTAATCAAAAAATTTCTCGAAACATAAATAATCTTTGAAAAACTTTTTTGTTTTGTAATAATTTTTAAGATACAATAACTTCTGCCGTCTCTGATGCAGCTAATGCAGGTTTCAATGAAATAAGTTGATTGCTATAACTTGCCAATTCCGTGAGACTAACTCTGCCTCGTTGATTAATAAATCTTGCAACGCCTTCAAGTTCTTCAGGAGAAATATAAATAAATTTTCCTCGATCATCGATAACTCCAGTGAGAATTTCATTTTCAATAAAATATTTAATTTTTTCAACTGCGCCTGGGACATCCAATTTAAATTTGGTTGCTAATTCATCGACGTTTACAACTTTGGTATTTTTAATATATTCCACAAAATCTTTGACAAGATTTTCTTTTTCTTCTTCACTTTTTGCATCGAACCCTTCTTCTTCGACTTGGAAGGATTCTTTCAACTAAAAAAAAAACAAAAAATCAATCAAAATGTTTCGATGCCACGAAAAAAAAATTAAACGATCGCCTACTTTTAAATATTCTTCATGTTCTTTTCTTTCCCTTTCTTCTTGTTCAGCTTTTTCCTTTTCTTCTCGAGCTTTATCTTCGACTTCTTGTTGCCGCCGAATTTCATCCAATTGCTTCTCTTTTTCTTGCTCTCGCCTTTTACGCTCTTCTCGTTCAGTTAATTCCTATAAATAAATTTAAATTAAATTAAATTTTTAATGAAATTTAAAAAAAACAATGCAATGGGAAAACCATCAAAGAAAGAAAAAAGCTTACTGCTTCACGATTTGCTCTTGCTTCAGCTTTAGCTTGAAGTTTAGCTAATTTTTTAGTTCCCAGTTTCTTTCCAGAATAACGGCCTTCATCATTTTCTAAATAAATTTTATGTATTAAAATTAAAGCTATTTCCGATTTATAAAGTTACCATCATAATTTTCACTATCAACTTCCTCCAATTCTTCCTCATCACTTTCATTATTTAAAACATGTCGACGCTGTTGTTGTTGGGGGTTTGCTTGGCGACGAGGGCCACCACGTTGTTGTTGTTGGTCGTCGCCATCTAACATTTCTCTAGCAACTCGAGCTCGTTCTTTCGCTTGTTTTTCATCATTATGCAATTTATAAATAAAAGCTCCAATAATACCAAATAATGCCACGAGGAAAGCCACGGCGCCATAAAGGAATCCATTGCCCGAAGGAATTGGAGGTTGGTCGACCATCAAAAAATTTGAGGAGTATTTTAACAGAAAAAATAAGGCATAAAAGCAAGCGATATTAAAGTGAAAAAGAAACACTTTTGAAAAAAAGAGTAATAAAAAGTTATGGAAAATAATTTATTTTTATAAAAAAAATTATAAAATATTTTTTTGTATATTAAAAAATGGTTAAAGTTTTGTTGCAATTAAAAGTAATAATAAAAATAATGCAATTCCTGCAAGTAAAACAATAAAATGCATTTTACGATTTCTTGAATATCTTTCTGCTTTTTGAACATGTTGAAAAGCTGATTTTATTTTAATTACACTTTGTTCCACATTATAATCAATTCGATCTAAAATGGTTCCTTGATCCAAAACCAATGAAGCCAAATCTTTGAATAAAGTATTTAATTCCAAAATCGATTGACTAATTTTAATTACCTAAAAAAATAGTTTTAATTAAATTAAATTAAATAATTTTCAAGGCCGAAGAAAGTAAAAATTAGTTAATTATTTTTTTGCGATAGCGAACTTACTTCTTTTTCCCTTTCTCGAACCATACTTTCATTTTCCACGATAGCTTGTAATTGAACAATGGTTAATTCTTCTGATGTATCGCCACCGCCGCCACTTCCATCAAAATCATTAAAAACGTCAAAAGCGCCGGAATTATTTTCGGTTGCAAGTAAAAATGAATCTACATTCTTTTTTCTTGCATCAATTTGTCGAACATAGGTTGATTGATTTGAACGGAATTCATTTAATAAATTATTCAAAGTAAATAAAAATGAGGCGGTAACATTTTCTCTGAGTTGCTCAAGTTTGGGACGGCGAGAATTTTTTTCCGATTCTTGGAGCATTCTAAAAAAGCAGGCGAGTTAATTTTCGAGAAAATTCAGCTAAAGAATATATGTTTTTTTTTGCAAACCTTATTAATTGACGAACATGAGTAAAAATATTTGTGACTTCGTCAGTTAAATCCTTAATTTTTTCTTGTTCTTTCGCTCCAGCTTCATCAGAAAAATCGGGCCGCTTTAAATGTTTTTGTTGTAATTCTTTCAACACATTTTTTCTGGATTGAATTCGTTCAAGTTCATATGAAATTTCATCGATTATATTCACCCAAGACGGAGGCTGAATGGATCCAGCGGAAACTTTATTTTCATCCAATGAAATTAATGAAAAGTTTTCGTCTAAAAGAAATAAAGGTTTTTAACATCCAAAACCCATTAATAAATAATTAATTACCTTTAGTTTCGCTAAACCCTTCATTCAAGAATGCTCGATTTTGATGTTTATTATTTCTTAAATATATAAATACTTCGGTAACATTTCTCAAAGCACTCGGAGGGTGAACATTTAAAGATCCCATGATAAATAAAACATCAAAATAGGATAAATATAAAATATAAATAAATTAATTTAATATTCAACAGAAAAAAATTGGAAAAGCTCCAAAATTAATCGAAAAATTGCCAATGATGCATTTTTTTTTCATGAATAAAATGAAAGCTTGAGGTGGAAGTTTTGCTGGAACATGCATTGCACTTTGCATGCAATTTTGAAAAAGTTTGAGGTGTAGTTACATAAATTAAAATTTGATAATAAATGATTTGAATAGAACTAAGTTGGTTAATTGACTTCACTAATTTTCATATTTTAGGACACTGTACTTTTCTGGAGAAAAAAAAATTCAGGATAACTTTTCCTTTTTTCAGAGATTTTAGTTTTATTAATTGCATTAAAAACTTGTTAATTGGAAATTTTTTAAATTTAAACTCTTCAGCTATCAGTAACTTGGCCAATTTTAAAAATAATTTACTTTATTCTTCTTTTAACTTTATTTAATTTGCTAAATTTATAAAAAATCATATATTAACTCCATCAAAAACATTTTTACACATGTAAATTTTTCTTTTGCAATCAGGATAGATCACATTCTTTTGTATTTTATTTATCCATTTTAATCTTTAAAAATTTTTTATGTTATGAAATTTTAATAATTAAAAGAAATTCTGAAAACAGAATAATTTTTATCAATAAAATAAATAAATTTTCCTGAAATATCAACTGCGATGATTGGCTTTAATGGGTTTCCTTGAGGAATTTCAATATCAGTTTTCTTCCAACTTGGAAAAATTTTATTATTTTGATAAAATTTCATTTTATTCAGGCGTTTTTCAAGTTTTGGTGTTAGTGATGTATTTTTTATTCGGGAAAATCGTTGTTAAAAAAGACCATTTTTCGAATATCGATGTAAAAACAAAAATTGTTTTAATTTAAATTTTATAATTACTGTTTAAAAAAATAATATTGTTTCATGAGAAAAATAAAGTTTTCCTATTTCATTTATAAATACTATCAGAAATGCTATCAAACAAAATTAATAAATGACCCAAAAAATTACATTATTTCACGAAATTTTATTTTTCTTTAATTTGTTTATCCATTTTGTTGTTGTTGTTTTAAGCCTTGATAAAAGACAACAAATAAATAATAGTTTTTTTTATTGATTGCTTAGAGAAATTATAGAAGTGTAGGTCAAAAAATTGCTCAAAGGGTGCCTTTATCTTTTAGCAGAAAAAGTGTCAGAAATAAGGCCGCCATAAAATTCCTTTCCCTGCATTTATTTATTTTCTTTCTTTCAATCAGTTTACTCCAATTTTATAGTCACAAATTTTTTTATTTATTTTTAGTAAATAAAAAAATGCCTATTCTAAATCGTGAAATTCTTGAAGAAATCTTTTTTCGTTCTGGTAAAGATGAAAATTCTTTAGTCAAATTTATGTTGGCCGGAAAAGAAACTTCGGATTTAATTTTGAAGCGATTTCGTTATGTAACAAAAGTTGAAATAAATGCTGCTTGTTTGATGGCTGAAATAAATTTTAGTGTAAGAAAAAAATTTTTGTATCTTAATTTTAAAAAGCTAAAAAATAAAAATTTTTAGCCAAATATAACTAAAACCTTTTTAATTCGATATGATTTTCCGTTGGCTAAAATTTTATTCCAAATTATTTGTGCCTCCTCTTTTAATGAATTAGAAATATTTTCATGGCCTTCATATGTTTTAAAAAAAAAATTGAATTTTGAATTTCTCTTTGGTGGAAGTAAGTCTTTTTTATTCTCAAAATCAATACTTAGATTTTTTAATAATAAAAAACTTTAGATTTTCATACCATCAATTTTAGCAGTTTTGGTACTCAAATTTCTGATAATTATAAACAAATATTTATGAAAAATGAAAATATTAAAATTTTACTTGGATCAAATTTTTCTGTAAACATTTTGCTAATAAATTCTTTTTACTATTTATATTATTTTTTAAGACTATGCCCGTAATCCCTCTACAAGTTTCCGAAATTATTCTAAATGATTTTAATTTTAAATATTTCCCCGAAAATGAATATAAAAAGGAGCAGTTGGGTTTATCTTTTACTTAATTTTTTTCAAAAATCATTATTTTGTTTATCTTTCGAAAATATTAAAAAACTTTTTATCCGCTCTAATGATAGTTTTGAATGCATTGATAGTTTTATTAATTACATTGGGAAACATTTCGAGAATCTTGAATTTTTGGATGTAATTATTTCGTTTTCTGAATCTTCTAATGATACAAGGATGTTGTGCAATAGAATAGAATTTATGCAGTTTTGTGATTTTCACCATATTCCTGGAAAAGTTAAAGGAAAAATTGAGTTCATTGGAGAAATTGATTTTTCTGATCTCGAAGATGTAAGTACTTGCTTTTTTTTCAATAATTAGCATCGCGGTGAATAAAAATATTCACCGGAATATAACTAAAATTATTAGCTTTTTTTCTTATTTAATTTCTTTTTAGTTCATTGATATTGCACAAAATGATCGAACAATGAAAGTTAAACAAGTTTCGACTAAAGAAACAATTGTAACAAAAAAAGAACAAATTCATCGTGGATTCATCTTTGATTTTTCTGCTACTTTTAAAGATGACAGAATTTACCATAATTTTTAATATTTTCGTGTTTTGTAGTTTAGTTAAAAATAAAGAATTTGCTTTCAAACTTTTAAACGCTCACAACAAAATTTTCATAATTAATAGTAAAAATTAACATTCAAAACCACTTGTTTTGTTTTACCTCTATCAAACCAATCAAAATCTACTGATTGAACATCGTCGTCATCGAAGACGGAGTTCTTCCTTCGTTCGTTTAGTTAGTCCTTCTTTTTTTCTGGACGGATATGTCCTTTTTTTTTATACTAAACAGACTTTAAAGAGAGAAAAAATGTGCGAAGGCATTGAAAAAAACATCGAAAAATTAAAAGTCATCAATCCAATCGACTGACAAACTCCAATCATCAAATCAAAATTGTCCGTAAAAATTCTCGAGTCTTTGATTTTCTGCATTCTTTTTATTTTAGGCTTAAAAACAGTTGTCATTTGGTAGTCGTCATTTGCTTTTTGGAAAAACAAAAATCAACATTTTTAAAATATGCATTATTCGGCAGTCAAGTCAATCAAAAAAATTGATTCATCGTTAATTGTTTCAACAAACAAAAAAAAGTAAAGCAAGCAAGCGATGGCATTTTTTTCCCATGCGTTCGCGCGTTGCCAATCATTTTTTTTGCGCCTTTGTTTCTTCGTTCGTTTTTATTTTTTGCTGTCTTTGTCTTTTTTTCTTTTGTGTTTCAAAGATCGATGCTTTCCTCCCATTTTTTTTGCCGTTGATTGAAGCTTTTTTTTCTATCCTTCATCCTCCCTATTTTTTCCCTCCATTCACCGTCCTACTTATTCCTTTAAACAAATTTGTTTTTGTTACATACATATCTCATTCATATTTCGTTTAACCCGTTTAAATATTAGATGTTTTTTTATTTGATATTTTTAAACGTTTATTTAATTATTTTTTTCGTAAACGTGAAACTTATATGTTATCCTTTTATTTCATATTTTTTCTTGCATGTCAAGGACGATGACTGACTACCATTGACATCGGCAAAAAAGACAAGACGTTCGAGATCTTATTTTTCCTTTTGCATTAAAAAAACCGCACTTTTTTTAGTTTTGGCTCTTCCTCTCTTTTTCTTTCTTTCTTTCCTATTTTTTCTGATCGATGATTGAATGAAATATTAAAAACGGCGCGCCACTATTATGTTTTTTTAAACAATCTTTTTTCTTTCCTTCGTGTTTAGCCCTTTTTTTGCTTTTTTGCACCATTTATGGAAGGAATATTCTTTTTTAAAAGTTAGTTAGTTGCTATAAGGGCATCAACAAATAGTTTGGTTGTTGAACGTCCTCCTCGGGAAGTGTTTGGAGAGCCACCCTTTTTTATAGAGTAAAAAACAAAAAAGCCGCGATCAAATTTCTTGCCGCCGTTCAACTTGCGTTCATTTGTTTTTTTCTTCTTTATTGCTGCTGCTACTCGTGTTGCTTTTTTTCCTGTTGCGGCCAGATAGAAAAAAGATCTCCTCCCTTCGAGTTTATTATTTCCATCGTCTGGGAGTTTTTTTTATTGCCGTGTCTATGTTTTTGTCTGCAACCAACAACGTTCCACTTTTTTATGTGTTCATATAACCATAGCTATTTAACTAACACCCATTATTGCTTGCAACAAAGCTCGAGGGCAAAGAATGAGAAAAAAGAAGCACTAAAAACATATCCCTTTTTTGCCTTGAAACAATCAAAAAATGCGCGACGATAGGATGATGATTGTTAGTAGGGCCATATGCGAGAAGAAGAAGAAAAACTTTTTGGCTGGTATTTGGGACTGGCACGGTTTGGTCGATTGCGCTCGTCCTTGTGTTTCCATTGTTGTGTTTACATTTCTTATTGTCGCCACATTAGATAGACGGAAAACTTTAACTTTTCTTTTTTTGCGCAAATGTGATTTTCTTTTTTTCTAGTAGTTTAAGCCGATTACTTAAACCACCTCTCACTTTTTTTTGTTTAACGCGTTTGATTGAGTCAATTTGTTTTTATCCGTGAATTTTCTAACTATGTATTTCGTGTTCACTTTTCTGTTTTGTTAACGTTCACATTTTTAGGGTTAACCGCGTTCAATGTTTTATGGAGCACGATCTTGTGCACCTTTGGGCGTTGGATTTATAGTTGGTCTGGTGTTATGTTTGATAGTATCATCATCAACATTATTTCCATTGCTGACTACTAGTATCGATGGTTATTCATTATGTCGAAATCATGTTAAAAGAAGTGTTCAAAGTTATGTTGATGTATCTGGTCCATGGGAAGTCAAAGTAAAGAAGATGCCAATAATGCATGTCAATACAAATGATGCTGCTGCAGCTGCTGCTTCTGATTCTAAGGTTAGTTTTATACACACATTTGCTTCGTTTTATTGCTACGTACTTGTTTTTGTTGATATGTGTTAGTTTTTAACATAATTGACACTTTTTTGTGATCCATTGAAAGTTTATTTTACTGTAGCCTTTATCGTTATTATTACCAAACTTTAACGTTTACATTTTTAGCACCAAGTAATAAGATCTCGTTTTGCTGCAACTGAATTAGGTATACGCGAAAAGCTCATTGTAATTGTTCTTGGTCAATCATCACTTAGCGTTGCTCTCAACTCTTCGATTGGTAAATTTGTTCCACGTATTCACCTGTTTATTGAAGAATCAAGAATAGATATCGATATTTCAACTTTAGCTGAGAATTTATCACCATATCGTCCAAATGGTCAACATGCTCATGTTCACATACTTAACGCCATTTTCAATAAAGCAAGTTGCTTCATTCTTTTGTTTATTCTTTCATTTCATTGATTTTTTAGTCGTTATTCGAAAGCTATGATTGGTTTTTGTTTGTTCCTGATACAACTTATGTTAACCCTTTTCGATTAATGGAATTTGTCAATCATCACAATTTTTATGAACCTCGAGCATATGGTATTTCACAAGGTTCTGAAAGATGTTCATTTGCTGCTGGTATTTTACTTTCAAGTCCTGTTGTTCGTTCATTAGTTCAGTAAGTTGTTCTTTATTCTTTTTTGTTCTTCATTTTCCATACGTTTTTTAGGCAAAGACATGTTTGCACTTCCATTGTTGCAAAATCAGATGAGAAAGCCTTTGAAACATGTATTCATCGAGCCACCAACGTTACCTGTACTCAAGTATGATATTATCCTCAATTTCTGTTTATATTGGTGAACTTTTTTAGGATGAAGCTTTTCAATGGTGGAGAACTGATGATCATGCCGATGAAGGTCTTGCAATTCATGAACGACTCAAGTGGTTTTCTTCTGCACATGGGTTCAATTCTTCGATGACAGTATCAAAGCTTCTCTCAGATGCTGATGTTTCTGCACTTCATGATCATTTTTTGGAAGTTGAAAGAGATCGACTAGCTTTCGAAATTCAACAAAATCTGTATCAACTGGAGAAAGTTATTAAAACGATTCCACAAGCTCCAACATGGCCTGAAGCTTTACCATCTGTTTCAAAGCCACTAAATCGATATCAAGTTAGTTTTCTTTGTTTTACTTTATGCTTTATCTCATCACCTTGTTATAGGTTCCATTATGGGAATACTTTACTGAAACAGAAATATTCAAAAGCGAAAACCATCAAAATGTTCGTCCGTTAGTTGGAAATGATGCGTTAGATGTTCGTGAAGTAGTAGCTGCTGGTCGAAAGCTTCTTGAAGATGAGGATTCTGGTTTAGAATTTGTTAGACTTCGAAATGGATATCGTCTTTTCAATGCTATGAGAGGAATGGAATACATTGTTGATCTTGAATACAACGAAGAAGGAGCTGATTCTATCATTACTAAACGAGTGAGACTTTGTCGACCAATACATCATACTCAATTGGTTCCTAATGTAAGTTGTTTTCATAGATGATAAAAAAAGGTAACGATCAACTTTAGGTTCCATACGTTAAAGAAGACACTGACATCACATTAGTTATTCCTGTTGGCTCATCAGAAGATGTTATTCCTGCTCGTTCGCTTCTTGTTCGCCATCTTCGACTATGCAAAAACTCTTTGTCACAAATTGATAGCAGAAGAACAAGATTGGTTATTGCTGTGAGAGGAATCAGTGCTTTGAATGTTCGACAACTTAGTAATGATCTTATTGAACTTAAGAAACGCTGTACATCGATGCAAACTGAAACAGCCTTATTGTTATTAAAACCAACTGTAGATTCTATGGTACAAGTAGCTGCTATGGATGAAGCTATTGATCATTATGGTCCTCAAACTGTTTATGTGCTGATGTCACCTTATGCTGATTATCAAAGAGAATTTTTGGATAGAATTCGGATAAACTCAATTCGTCATTTTCAAGTATGCTTTTTTCTTTCATTGGTTAAAGTGATATGTGAGTTTTTCAGGTTTTCATTCCTATTCCATTTGCTGAATATTCACCCAAGATACTTGAAGCTGATCAAACTCTAACATCTCAATCAATGAATCCATCATCTGATCAACAATCTCCTGAAACTTTGGGTGAACGAATTCAACGATTAAACAAAGAATCTCCTCCATCAACTGATTTTACTCGACCTGTCATCGTTCATAAAAATAATGGCATCTTTGATACTAATGATTTTTCGACGATTGCTATGTATGGTGCTGATTACGTCAACATGCGACAACGGCTGCTTCAAACGCTTACTGATGGTGAACTAGTTCTTGATATATCTTCTATGTTTATGGGTCAATCTGATATTCATGTTCTTCGAGCTATTGAACCATCTCTCAAACTTCGTTATCATCTTAGAACTTGTTCTTCAATGCTAACAAACATGGATCTCTCTCGATGCTCATTGACTCAAAAGCTGACAATCGGAAGCAAAGCTCAATTAGCTAATATCGTCTTTAATGATCTTGAAGATTTATCTGTATTTCAAAAATAACTTTTTATTGTCTTTAATTTATTCACATTCCTTTCATATTTTTCTTTCATTTTGCTTTGTCGCCATTTTTTGCAATTTTGACATGTTTCTAAGCGGGTTTCGTTTATTTTGTGATCTCGCAAGTTTTACCTGTGCTTTTATTTTTTACTTTGTTTGTATTTCTTTTGTACTAAATTTGTTGTATGTATTTATGTATGTAATAAATTATCTTAACATTTACTTCAAAACTGTGGTGTCTTTAGTACATTATCGGATCGCTTTTTCCCGCATAGTATCGAAGGATAAAAGCATTAACAATGAAACTCATTTGGAAATATTATAGCAATATGAAAGAAGACATCTGTGACTCCGAACCATCGAGCGCTTCATCATCACCCATTCCACGAAAAACTGAAGATGAAGAAATGATAAAGAAAGCCAAGCGAGCCCTTCTTGCTGAAGCTCATCGACATAACAATCCAACTGGAACAACGACAACAACTCCAAATATAAAGTAAGGTTCTTCATTTTTTGATTAATTCAAAATTACCCACGTTTTTTAGACGACGTCCGCCATCTTCCATCGTGAACACTCAATTCCTGGCTCGCCTTCTCAATGAACGTCCTCCAAATAATGGAAGAATATCAAAGCTTCGACACAAAAAATCTTCCAAATCAACAACGACCAAAAAGAAATAACATTTTTATTTTATCAAAAAATTTGTTACATTTGTATGTATTTGTTTTCGTTTCTTTGTTAAATGATGTAAATAAATTACTCAAAAACTAACTCTATTATTGTTTGGATCCTTTTAGTTTACTGTTTGCTTCCGAGAAGCTTTCAAGATTGTTTTCAACCATTGCTAAATATGGCGAGTTTTTTTAAGCTATTGTCTTCTTTAGTAAATTTGTTTCAAACCCATGATACTCGACATACGTTTGGTGTTACTCCACTTTTACATTTTATCATTGAGCAACTATCCACTATCTCTTTGTGTTTTATCTAACGATAGCTCTGCTTCTCCGCTTTTTGGGCTATTGCAGATAAAAAATAGGTAAAAAAATAATAAACTTTAGCAAAAACTATACTTAAAAATCTTTCAGATTATGTCCTCCAAGTTTTCCAACTGAAAATTCTTTGAGAAATAAAAAAGTTGAAGAAATTCAAGAAATTCTTTATTTTAATATTTAAATGATACAAACATTTATTTTACGATGCGTAGATCTTTTTTATCATTTTGGAAAAGTATTTTTTTCATTTTTATTTTTAAATTAAATATTAACCGATTTTTTTGTATTATTTAATTGGCTTTCTTTTAAATTAAAACATGGAAGAATTAACACAAAAAATATTGTAAAGAAGGAATTCCATTTTTAAATAAACAAACATTTCCTTATTTTGGTTGAAAAAAAATACAGATTTCCTATGACATTTTCAGATGGGTCATCTTTTATTTTTATTCTTAAATTTTATAGACAAAAACGACAAGCTGACGACTTGTTCTAAAAAAAAAAATTGGCACAAACAACAATAAACAACTATGTCAAAGATTTTTCTCTTGTTTTTTCCTCAAAAAAATAACAACAAACTTTTCTTCTTTTTTTCTTATTTCCTTACAATTATTTCGTCGGTATTATTTGCATTTGCGCATTGCATTCAACTCATTCGTTCTTCCCAAAAAAAGAATTCTATGTTGGTCCAAAGAAAAAAAATGTAACTACGACACGGACAAACACGTGAGGAAACGAAAAATAACTAAATAAACATAGTGTGGCTGTTTTTCTGCTGCTATTTTTTTTTCTTTTTTTTCTGTGTCGCTGTTGCTGACATTATTGTGGGTTTCGTTGTTGCTAAGGTGGAAAAAAGGAAAAAACTAACGAAAACTAAGAATTGTGTGGTGCTGCGCTGAAATATATGTACAAACAAGAAATGACTTATATTATTTCATGTGCACCATCATTCGGGTAGAGAAAGTTAGTAGGTGTTATTATTTTTATTTCTGTTATTATTATTATTATTTAAAAACATAGCTGCTGCTGCTGCTGTAAAACCAAAATAAAAAACAATTATTTCTATTTTTAATTTAATTTGAAGAGCTTTTTTATTTTTATATTTGCTTCAAAAAAGACTTTGTTTTCTCTATTATGTTTTTATTTTCCAAATCAAATGGAAATAAATCATCTGCGTTTTCATCATCCTCATCAACATCGTCTGCTACTAGCTCAAATCAGCAGCAACAGCAGCAACAAATATTATCGCCTTTTGGTCAGCCATGTGCCATAATTCCATCGACTAATGGCAATGGTAAAGAGTTTTCAAAAAACGTTAAAACACTTTTTTATATATTCAACAAATTTTTTAGTTCATCGAGCAAGTGGAGGAGTGGTTCCCCCAGCTTTATTGGAAGAAAAAAGAGTTCCAAAATTTTATAAAGATTGTTTAACCATTTGTGGAGCAAATAATTCCTCTCAACTTCCAAATACTGGACTTGTATATAATTTAATGATAGCTTCACAATTGCCTCGAGATGATTTATCTGATATTTGGACAATGGTGAATCGAACCATTCCCGGACAATTAACAAGAGCTGAATTTTTTTCTTGTTTAGCTTTAATTGCTTTAGCTCAGGTAAAAAAATTAATTTCATTCTGAATATTTTGAATATATAATTTTTTTTTTTGCAGAAAGGTGAAAATATTTCTGCTCTTTGCAATGTTACAACTTTGCCCATTCCTCATTTACAAACATTTACGGAAGGAAATAATGGTAGCATTGGCGGAGGAAATGGAAAGGGTAATAATGGAAAGATATCATCATCTTCCGTGCCTCAAAAGAATAATTATTCTAATTCTAAAGGAGCAGCAGTTATTGAAACATCTGATTTAAATATGAAAACTAAAACTTCTTCAATTCAAAGTAGCAAAAAAGATTTGAGAGATAATATAAATTTTGATTTTGGTGGAAATGGAAATGGTGGAAGAAAGCCAAATAATAATAAATTTATTCCAACAAATTTAATTAATAATTCAAGTCAGTTTTTTTTGAATCAAAAGAATATATGTTTTTTGAATATTAAATTTTTTTAGATGGAGCAACAGCAACTGAGAAAAAAAATGATGAAACAACGTTGGTGGATTTAATAGATTTTTATATTCCTGATTCGACGACTTCTCAGGTACCTGAAGATCGAAAAAGAGAATCGATAAGTTATGATTTGTTGAATTTGGATTTATCTTTGCCATCAGGAAATTCTTCATTTGAGACAGGTATAATTTTTCCTCTTGAATTTTTGTTGATACTCGTGACCAATTTTCAGGTTCCAAATTAACCCAACAAGAATTTGATCCATATTCGATGCTTCGAGAAGGTCCACTTGAAGATGATTATCTCAATGCCTGGCAACAAATAATAAATGAAGGAATTAAAATTCTTAATAATACTATTTCCGTTCTTCAAAAATCTCGCCCGTTGCTCATTGAAGAAATAATTCAAAATGAAAGGGGCATAAAATTTATTCAATCCAATTGTGCAATAGCTGAAGTAATTAATCGAGTGGCTTTATCATTATTTAAATATCGAAGAGAAAATCAGAAAGACCTAATTGAAAATGCAAAAAATTCGTTAATTTTATGGAAAAAATTTATAAAATCAAATCCAAATATTTCTAAAGCGGTTGAAAAAAATTATACCAATGCTTCGTCGACGGATCAAAGTGATTCCTCTTCGACGACGTATTTAAGTTTTAATGGAATGGCAGGATTTTCATCATCTTCAAATTATTTAAAAGAACAAATGTTTTGTGGAATTTGTATTCATAATATTTCTTTTGATGATCCAAACTTTATTGAATTTGGTGATCGCCATTATCATAGTCCATGCGCAAATTTTTGGGCTAATTTAATTGACATTGGGCTACCGAGGCTCGAGAAACTTTAACCAACAAAATTTATTATTTACCGACACCAAGATTCGAATTTTGAAAAAAAAGATCCTTTAAAGTTTAAACAAATTAATTTCGCTCACTTTTTACTCATTCATTCTAAGTCAAATATTTTAAACGAAAATGAAAATATCGTTTTTGTTTTTGTTGTGTTTTTTTTTTCTTTGCGGGTTTTTCATTGCTTTTTTTGCTTCAAATTTTCTAATTAAGAAAAAATTAATTATAAATGGTTGTGAATCGAAAAATATATATTATATTTATTTTAAAGTAAAAGATAAAAAATAAATACACTGTTACAAAAATTTTTAACAAAAAACTTTGTAAAAAATAAAGAGTCTCAAATTCCACATCTTTTACAAGTTTTTGGGCAATTTGAAATCATGGTTTCATTTTTAATGCAAAACTCTTTCGGATAATTTTTACACTCAGATATATCTTCGCATAAATTATTTCCACACAATTTACACGACCACCGACAATCTCGATTCATCATAGATGGATTTTTGATGCATTCGCCTTTGGCAGCCAAAGCATCGCAATCATCTCGAATATTTCGACACTTACATCCATCAATATTACACGTGGCTGCACAATCGGTATTATGAAACCAATTACTATCACTATATCTGCTCTTATTAGTCACGAATGAAAAACAATCGTCTCTAAAATCACGGCAATCAAGGGCTAAAAAAATAATAATTTTAAATTAAACAAATTCTCGCTAGTCTTGAAGCCCAACTTACTTGGCTCACATGATGGTGGATATATTGAATAATCGGGACTTAAAGAGCGATTTGGATAATCAGGAAGGAATCTGTATTTAACAATCAAATTTAGAACATTCCTTTTGCTATATAATTGTATTAACGCGCTTTGACCTTGAGATGTGAAACTTTTGGTTAGAATGTATTGTTGCGAAACAAAATTGGTATCGTTTCCACAAAATTTTAAAACGATGATACTTTTTATTATAAAAAAAAGTAACTATGGAAAAAATTTACATACGTTTTTCCATTTTGTGAAAAATCCTTCAATTTCATTTCTACTCCTTGATTAGCACAATTGTCTGCTTTAGAATCTCCTTTAACTTCAAAGAAAATCAATTGAACCCTATTTCCATATGGAGCTGTAAAAAGGTACCAAGTATTTTTATAATCTTTGTAAGTGAAATTATTATTTATTCCAATACTAGCTTCAAGAGTTTTACAGGTTTCAGAATCAACCTAAAAATTAATTTTTTTGCAAATTTTTCTAAAAATGTCTTTTTATTTTAGAGTTGACTAACTTTAATAGTCTTTCCAGTATTTTCAGTTCCTCCATCGTTAGTACTACAAGTTTTTCCTTTTAATCCATTTGGACAAATGCATCGATTGCAACCATTTGGATTTGGATATCCTCCATTTTGGCAAGTAACCGTAACGTTTTTACACATACATCCATAATTTTCGTTCAATAAATAAATTTCCATATATGTTGAAGCGCTACTGGGGCATTGAGCTAAATTTAAAAAAATTCACTTTATATTTGCTTTAAAAATGCTTACCTGTATTTTTGTTAGGTTTATTATTGTCATTTTTTGAATTAAGAAATCCATTGAAATCTCTTTTAATATTTTGAAAACCTGCTGTCATTGGATAACAAATTCCTAATGTTTGAAAAATTTGTTTTGAAATTTGTTCAAACTAAAAAAATAATATGTACATCTAGAAGAAGAAAAAAAAGGCAAAATAAAATTAACTTGTTTTTTGCAATGTTTTCCTCCAAAATTAATTTTATGTGATTCATTCATGGCTTTCTCTTTTCTGTAACCAAAATATGAAGGGCATTCACCATTTTTTGCAGAACTTTCAAATAAAATATTTGATTTTATATTTTTTAAATCATCCACACTCAAGAGCTTAAATCTTAAGCATGTTTGATTTTGAATATTTTCAAAAGTTTGCATAATTAGTTTTCTAGTTGCAATTCCTGAAACAATCTCAGTTTCATTAAAGCTTAAAATATTTTTCTCTTTTTTAGCAAAATTCTCACGAATTGTTTTATTAAATGCATAATGAATTGGCAATACCCATCGATGGTGTTTAAGCAACTCAGAAGTGCAATTTACAATTGTTTGATGATTTTCACCAAATAACTTTGAACTTGGAATTGGCTGAAATGGACGCGGTGGAGGAACTTGGAGGTAACCATATATGATTCCTTCAATTTGGTCTTCGTTGAGAGGTGTATCGCCCTAAAAAATAATGCAAGTTTATTACAAACTTTTTTTAACCATCTACTTACAGGAGGAAAAATATCAGTAATTTTAGGAGCTAAAGTATCATTAACTATCAATAAAGCCGGATCAGTTCGATCAAAATCTGGATCAGACAAATCTGATATAAAAAGATTTTTAAGAATCAATATTTTTCTTCGACGGTTTATTAATTTAGTATAAGTAAAACAATGTTTATTTTGAGAAATAATTTCATCATAAACCTAAATTACAATAAATTTTCTTCAAAATTTTTTTAAAAAAGGTTTACTTTTTTATGACTTTCAGGAATATCACCAATTTCGGAAGAAGTTAATTCCGGGATTGTAACCAGTGTTGTCGAATATCGAATAATCGAATCGAATATCGAACGAATATTCGATTCGAAAATCGAATTTCGAACGAATATTCGATTCGAAATTCGAGACCTCGAATATCGAATATTCGATTCGAATATTCGAAAATTTTCGAATCGAATCGAATATTCGAATTCGATTTTCGAATATTTTCGAATAAATTTTATTAATTCTTTGTTTTAAGAGCCGAAATAGTTTTAAATGTTCTCAAATGCTCTAAAAAGGGCTTAAAAAGCATTTTATAGCTTAATTTAAATGTATTAGTGCCAATTATAAAATTTAAAAATTTCGAATATTCGATTCGAAATTCGAATATTCGACAACACTGATTGTAACGCTGATTACTTCGGTAAAATTAAAAATTAAAATGAACAAAATTACGGATAGAAAATTCATGGAGAAAGATAAAACTAAAAGCATACATATAAATAAAATCTACGTAAAAAAATTAGCGGTTAATAATAAATAATAAAAATTGATTAGGCGACCGAGAAACAAAGTAAAAAATGATTAATGAATCAACATAAAAATGATAAGAAAGATCGCCGTTGGAATGTGTCAAGATTGGATTTGAAATCGACTAAAACTAAAATTGATGCATCCCTAATTGCAAAGTAAATGCAATTATCTTCTTTTCATATTTAAGGATTTGCGAGTAAATTTAAAAAAATTTTAGATCGAGCAAAACAAGTTGTTACTAAACTCTTTTTTTTGTTGTTGTTATATCATCTTGGATAACAAATGTGGATAATAAAAAAATACAAATAAATGTTTTATTATACAACAAAAATTAATATAAAAAAGTAAAATTCATGACTGTAAAAAAAGTTTGATAAAAAACAAAACAAAAAAAAATTAAGGTCGAGTCTTAAAAAATTCCACACACTTTTCTAAACTATATTCAGTGCTTAACATTTGTAATAAATCATTAGTTTTATGTTTGGGATTTATTCCTTGAAGCTTAAAACTATCCACATATAAATCGGTGATGACACCCAAAACCCTATCGAATTGAGTCTTTTTTGTGGATACTTCATTTACGAGATCATCATGTTTTCGTAAAATTGCCATTAAATCTGCGGAAAGGAAAGATATGTCTTCGAAGGATGATTGCAGTTCCTAAAAAATAAATATTTTTATGGAGAATTTGTTTTTTGTTTTTTTCTGAAACTTGGCTGCTTACTTTTAAACCTTTCGCAAGTTCAGCTTGACGAATTAAACTTGCAAAATATTCCATTTTTGGATGAATTAATTTTAAAGTATGCTCAACACTTTCATTATTTATATCTAAAAAAATATATATGTCAAAATTAAGATTAAATATTTAATTATTCATTTTTTAATGCGTTTAAAAAAAAGTTTTTTTTGACTGGTGTAAATAAAAAAAATGGTGGAAGGAATAATGGAAAAAGTGCCTTACCAAGAGACATGTGAACGCGAATTTTTCTTGCGGTTGTTATTCGACTAACCACATCTCGCATAATTACAATTGTGGAAACGCTGTCACTTTTATAAATTGCATTATCTTCCCTGCAAAATAAAAAATATAAAAATTTACCAACAAAAACTCCGAGAAAAATAAATACCGATAATTTGCGTGTAAAATAGTTCCACCATTTTCAGTGGATTTTAGCATAAAAGTTATTTGTTCTCCAGTTGGTGGACGTTCAGGTATTTGAGATACACAAAATGTTAACCATTCATGAGCTTCACCAACACTAAATTTCCCGGTTACGGTCAAAGTATTTAATGGCCGACTGGCATCAAAATCATGAACTCTTTCATGCAAAGCCAATGGTTTGATTGGATAAGTTCGCATCTAAAATTTAAATACATATTTTTGAAGAAAGTTTGTTTATAGTTTTATTCATTGAAAAATTATTTTAAGATGGATGCTTTTTCTTTTTTAGGTTTTGGTAAAAAAGTTTTTTTTTGGTTTTCGCAAATAAATAAATAAAAAAATTAAAAGCCGCTTAATTTTCTCAAATTTCAAAGGTTGGGAATCAAACAAAATTTTAGCACGTAAATTTATTTTTCATTAACCAAAAACAAAAATAAAGCTACAAAAAAAGCAAAAAATACAATAGTTTCGAGACTCAAATAAAACATTTCAAATTTTAACTTTTTTTTATGTTTTTTAAAAGGTCAATTTCAAAATTTGACCTAAAACAACGACGACGACCACTCTTTCCTTCCTGAAAAGTTAGTTGTCGTTTGTAGCGGCCCACTTAAAACTTTTTTTTTATCAGGTTGCTCCTCTAATTTTTTTTGCTACGGTCTCTCTTTCTTTTTTGTCCTTAGTTAGTTTACTTTACTTTCATCTTTGTTTCTATCAAAAAAAGACAAAAGAAGCAACTAACTAACTAACTAACTAAATAACGTCATTTTTTTGTGTTTGTTGCAATGGTATCACATTTGCAAATTTCTTAAGAAGTCTGTTTTTTTCTTTTTTCTTAAATCCATCTTTAAAGTTAGAATGGAAAACAAAGATACATACATAGAGAAGGATGCCCTTCTTCTTATTTTTGTGACGTTTCCGGTGGGATTGGATTCAACAAAAAATTAGACTCAAATAAAAGTAACTTTTTTTAAACGAAACAAAACAAAAAAACTTAACTCTTTTTGATTTGTACCTTTTTACTTTATTTTTGCGTCCCTACTTTTAAGTGGCTCGCTCTCCCTTGAATTTAATTTAAATACTTAAATTTTAATTATCACTGAGATTTTTATTCTGATTTTATTTAATCAAATCAAAAAAAAATAATGTTGAGTTCAAGAAAATTTTTATTCCTTGTTGTATGTTTTATTGTTGCATGCGTTTATGGAATTCATGCTCAACCATTTTCATTATTTGGAAGTTTTCCAGCAAAAAATACGAAAAGTTTTTTTTATGTAAGTTTTAACTCTAAATTTTCTCGCCTGCTTTTTTATAATTTTTTTTCTTCATAATTTTCAGGAAAATATGCAAAAAAGAGGTGGTGATTTTTGTGGATGTAATTTGGGCTGCTTTTATCGCTCAGCTGGCCAATGTGCAGCATGTTGTTCATTTGGGCTTTAAAAAGCGAGAATCCAAAAAGCAAGCAAGCTACAATAATTTAACATCTTTAAATACAACAACAACAACAAGCAGCAATAATAATAATGTCGTCCTTAATTTAAATTTGATATGATCAGATCTCTCTTTCTCAGTTTTGTCGTCTATATCGTTTTATTTTATTTTTTGTTGTTGGTTAATAATTTTTAAAATTATTTAACAATAAAAAATAATATTTTGTTAAATTATTTTTATTTTTTTAATTCACAAACACAAAGTTTTGCATAACAAATTTTTTTCCTCTCGAAACCTTGGATTCCCATGATGTCAGTAAATTAATCAAAAGAGATGTTCACAAAACCTTGCAATGCAAAAAGGTCGAGCAAATTCAGATCGAAGAGGATTTTTAAAATTAAATTGTGAAAATAAACATGTGTTCCATTCACCTTCAGGAACAATGAGAATATTATCTTCAGCACATTTTAATGTGACTCCAGACGGCTAAAAACAAAGAAAATTCTAATTTCTAGAAAAAAACACAAAACAATAAAAGCTACTAACATCTGGAGTTGGAGGAGCAGAACTAAAAAATATTCCGCCATGTGAAAATGCACCCGAAATAATATTTGGAATATATGCAGCTTGATTGCCATGGAAAAATAATAAACATAATGTTAAAGAGACTACCAAAATAAAACTAACACCACTCATTTTCTTATTATTATTATTTTTTAGAAATATATTTTTTTCTTGGAAGAATAAACTAAAGAAAAATGAAGAAAAAGATTCCATCTTTTATAAGAGTGAAAATATTTATTTTCCCTTAAGTATTTATTCATTCTCAACCTTAGACAAGCAATGAATGGATAGAAAGAATAGAGTTTCTCATAATTTATTATAAAACAAAATAATAATAAATAAATGCGTCAGACGCATATATAGAATAAATAAACATCTATCAAAAAAAGGCTATTATAATAAAAAAAGAGAAAAACCAGTGCCAAGAGGCTCAATAAAAAAAGCACAGCTTGGAAGCAAAGAGCGAAAGCTAAATAATGTAAATTAATGGATGTAAATTAAAGTCTTGGAGTTATAAGAAAGAATAGTCTTTAGCAGATTAGCCATTGAAGTTGTTACAATTATTTTTTTCCAATCAAAGATTTGACAAAACAAAATCCCTCCATTTTTTGAAAATGAAAAACTCTTCGTTTAAATTATTTATGCAAATTTTCAAATTGCTGCAACTCATTTTATTTTTCAATTAAATTTTTTTCAGATAAAAATTCTTGCCAATTATTTTCTTTTTTTTATGGTAGAATTTTATAATATCATATTTGTGTGTTATGTATGGGGTGTGCTTATATGATCATTCTTTATGCCACGCTGCTATTTATAAATTCATTCAAGGGTTTAGCCTCAACGTATTTTACTATCTTCTAAAAAAACTATGAAAGAAGGAGGAAGCAAACCTTAAAATTTCCAAATTTAGAATTTTTATCCCACACTTTTATTTATTTGTTTCTATTTTTACTTTTTAGTATCTTTTTTTATTCGACCAAAAAAGTAAAGTTTTTTTGCTTCTAAAAATACTTAATCCACGAACTAACCTGACACATTTTTGGTCGAATATCGGGAACTATGTAAGCTCGTAAAGTTCCTCCACGGCCTTCGATGCTTCGGATTCTCATTTCAATTCGAGTTGTATCAGCTTGACATCGATAAGTTGCAAGAAGCTTATTACCCGACTAAAAAAAAAACAGAGGGGTCAAATTACAAACAAAAGAAAAAAAGTTAGTAGCTGGCGACCGACGACAAAAGGAAACTTACTCCATCTTGTGGGGGCTTTGTAAATGAAACGACCGCTGTGCTCCTTGCAATATCCATGAGTTCTACGTCGGCGTCGCACTAAAAAAATTTGTTATATGTTTTTTGAAACTTTGGGTTTATTTTTCCAAAACATAATTTTTTTAGATAAATAAATGACTAACTTGAAGAACAATATATTCAATTGGAATAACGAGTTCAATGGCAAGTAAATAACAACTGGTTTCTTTATCCAAAACAAATCTATCATTAATGGAAAATGGAGGCACAGTTGTAAGAGAATCGGGGTTGCCATGTGTGGCGTCTTCATATCTTTCACGTTCTTCTCGAACTTTGAGTTCGAGTTCTTCAAGTTCGCCTCTGAAAAAAAAATTGGTTTTAGTAGAAGAAAAAAAACGTTTGAAAAAAAACAAAAAATTGATGCTTTGTAAAAAGAAAGTCGATAAAATTTGCATAATTTGATGAAAATTCGCCTTTTTTAAATACTTTTTAAAAATTAATTTTATTTTTTTTATTTTCGTATAGCAAAAAAAATCGAAACATTCAAGAATTTGCTTTTAAAAATGTTTACTCAAAAATTAAATTTCTAATTTTATGAAATCTGTCTACTGCTGCTACTCCTTCCAATTTTTATAATTACACACTTACTTTAATTGCTGAACTTTAATTTCCATTTGTTGCGTATTGGTGGATTCAATATTCTCCGGCAAAGGTTCAGTGGTTAATGCAAAAACCCATCCAGTGTAAGTACAAACAATAATTTCATCAATTTTTTCATTATTTATTCGGCCACAATCTAATCCCGTAATACTTTCATCACATTGCTATAATAAAAAAAAACAATATTTTGTTTTTAGTTTGATTTTTTTAAGTTTCAAAAAATAAAAAGAAAAATATATTATTTAAAAATAAAAATTGTGTTTGTTGTTTCATTTTTTAACGATAATCCAGACCGCAAAAAAAAAGTTTTTTGAGGAAATAAAACAAACATACATAAACTTGTCGAAATTGAACTTCATCATTATCATCGACGCTATAAATTTCAACTAATCCATCATCTTTTCCAATCAAAACATCCGAAACTCCAGTATCAGTAATTTTATGACAATAAATTACTGTAATTCCGCCTGAACTTTTTGTGGCAATTTCCCAATTAACAATTCCACCATCAGTTCGAAGATCAACTAAACCAAGTCGGCCACTTTTAGTTCCAAATAAAACTTTTTGTTTATTATATCCTCCATCATTCATAAATAAATGTAAAGTCAATGGGACATCACTTAAATAAACTTCATAAATAAGTTTACCATTTTCTAATACTTTTATAGTTTTATCGTCGCATGCTATAACTGGGGTGATTCCTCGACCAACCCAGCCTCCTTCAGTTACAGGTAAACATAAAATGCTGTTGATTCGTTCGGAAGAGATATAACACTAAAAATATAAAATTTATTAACCGAAAAATAATTATTACTTATTTATAAAAAGCACACGAGTGTCAAAAGATTTTCAAGTTGAAGCATCATGATTTTCGATGCAAAAAACAAAAAATTATTAATATTTTTCCAAGGTTAAAAGTAAGAAAGTTTTTTTATCCAAAACATTAATAAATAAACTTTTCGTGCTAGAACAATCAAAAATTGCTTTCGTGTCGAGAACCAAAAAATCTTTATCAATTTTTTTAACGCTTCCTTTGTAAAAATTTTAAGAATTTTTTAAAATAATTTCTCACACTTCGTTCAATACAATCATGAAAATGATAAAATACTGCTCTTCCACACAGAAACATATCCACTCCATATATATACATGGCATTAATAGGATCCGTCATATTACTATCAAAAGATAAAAATTGTTTGCCTTTTTTGCTATAACCTTTTATAATTCCTGCTGATGCAACAAAAGATTTATCCAAAATTGTATTTAATGCTCCACCAAGGCATATTTGGGTTATTGGTGGACCTGCGGGTGTTTTGTATACAATCTAAAAAAATACAATATAAATAATGAAATAAGGGTTGAAAAAATATTTTTGTTTTAACAACAAAAACGACCAACATTTGTGTCACCATTGCGTCGATCAATGCATAATAAAATACCATTATGACCGCCTACGACAATCTGAAAAATAAAAAATAAATGTAAACATGGGATATTTATTTATTTTTTGAAATTTTTTTTATTATGGAAAAAACATAAAATAAAAACACGACTCTTTATATATATTATATTTATATTTTTATGTTTTACCTTATCACCATCCTTTATTGCTGGTTTCTTTGATTTTTTGGACGTTTCTCTTTCAGGTTGATCGTCGCCTCGAATCACTCGTAAACATCCGCGAGAAGTGGTTCCAACTTGAGCATAATCAAGACGATAAAATTTTGTGGCATTCATGGTTACTCAAAATCCAACAACAGAAAATCTCCCTTTTTACTAGCTTTTTTTCATTTTTGCCGTTGGCGAAGGAAAAAAGTTTAGTTTCCATGACAACATTTTTTTTATTTTGCAAACATATGTGCGCCATTTAATGGGTTTGAAAATAAAAAAATTAAGTACAAAATAAACTACAAAAAAATTTCTTTTTTCATTTCTTTTTTAAAAAATTTTAATCAGTTTTTTTTCTCATTTTTTTTGTGCATAAAAAAATTTTGTTTGAGAAAAAAAAATAAGATACTAGTTATTATTCGTGCTCGCGCTTGCTTGCTGGCTGCTGTATTTTTTCTTTTTTTTTTGTGTTTATATTTTTTTTTGAACATCAAACATCAAAAAGGCGACAACATTTTTTTCACTCTCCTTCATTTTGTGTTGTACCTCAGAAGAGAAGAAAAAAATGACTACTTCCGTCTGTCTTTTTATTTCTTTCGCTGCTGGGTGTTGCTGGCGCTGGTGCTATTTTCTTTTTCTTCTTTTTTTTTGATCTATGATGGAAAATGGAAAATGAGTGCTTGTGTATTTTTTTATTTTATTTCGCTTGTTTTTTTTTGTTGTTCGATGGACGAAGACGAAAAAACGATTGACGATTTCTTATTTTGCAGCAGAAAAGAAGAAAGAAAAAAACCCTCAGCAACTTTTTTTCTCTCTCCCAATCGTCTAGTTAACTAACTGGCTGGTCGGGTGTGTTTATTGATGATATACTTTTTATTTTTTTATTTTTTTACACTGATCAAAAATCATCAACAAAAATAAAATAAAGTTCTCTCATTTATTTCACTTCTTTATTTTTTTTTCTCAGAGTTTTTATTTTTCCTTTTCTCTCTTTTTGGATAGGCTCCTGCTTTTTTGATATACATACTTTTTTATTTTCCTTGTTACTATGTTCACATATTTTTTTATTAACACCACGCGACATCATTGTCTGAGAAAACATAGAAAAAAAAGTAACAAATTTTTTGCTCTTATTTTATTTTCTCGGATCTTTTTTTCGTTTATAACTTTTTTTTTTAAAGAAAAAGAAAGCTTTCGGCGACGGTGATCATGAGATCGATGAGAGATGCAAGCAACATCAGCAACAATAATTTTTGATCATCAGCCATGTATCTTTTTGTTTTGTTGAAAAAATAAACCGTCACCGTTCAGGCGAGGCTGCAGCAGGACGTGAAGAAGAAAAAAAAGAGCTCAAAGCTCGAACGAACAAGAAAAAAAGGTGGAAGGAAAAAAAGGACCCTTTTTTTGCATTCATTCTTCTATTTCTTTTTTGTTTTCTTTCTAACAAGCAAAAACCAGGCACCAGCTGTCAATTGTTGTCTTGCTTGCTTGTTGCTGCTGCTCTTTTTTCGCAGCATAGAACAAGAAAAAAAAATTGCATCAGAAAAAATTTTTCTTGAAAAAATCACAAAAAAAATATTATCTCGCCATCGTCCATAATTTGACGGATATTTTTCTGTGTCTTTTTTAAAAATCATTTTTTGTCACCATTTTCAACCTTTTTTGATTATTGTGTAATTATTTATTTAAAAGTTTTTTTGATAAATTACTACTTTTTTTACATACGTTTTAAGCCCACCAGAAAACCTTTTTTCTTTTCATTTTTTAATGCCCACCATTATCGTCGAGGTTGAAAGAGTAACAAACAACAAAGTACGTAACATTTTTTACTAATGGCCATAAATTTTTTCTTTTCTTCTTTAATTTTTATTTTTTGTTCACCAAAAACCACTTTTTTCGAGGCAAAAGAAAAAAAGAGAAGGAAGACATTTTTGTTTTAATCATTTCTTTTCTTCTTTCTTTTTTATTTCTGATCACCAAACATTTAAAATCGATTTATGTTTTTTGCTGTCTTTCTTCATTTTTTTCTTCTGATTTTTTATTTGAATTTTTTTTTCAAACGATTTCATTTCAAATTTTTTTTAAAAATGCAACGGCGGCGGCGTTGATTTCAGTCAGTCGGCTCGATGATGTTGTCGAATGACTGACCGTCTCTCTTTCTTTCTTTTATTTATGTGGCTTCCATTTTTTTTTAAACCGCTGTTTTTTTTTTCTAAATTTTCTGGAAAAACAAAAAAACGATAAAAAAATAAAATAAGTGTGTCATTGCTTTGCTTATTTTTTTTCTTTCTTCCATAAAATTATTTTTTATTGTTGTTTTTTATTTGAAGAAACAAAAAATGATTATCCTTATTTTGATTTTTTCGATTTTTTTGTTGGTGTCAATAAAAAAAAATAATGTGAAATAATATAATGTTTTTGATTTTTCATCATTTAATAATAACAAATAATTGTAAATTTAAAAAAAATAAAATAACGGGCGTCAGTCAATCAAAAACAGGTTATTATTATTTTTTAAATTTTATTTCAAAAAAATGGACGCTAGATAAAATATTATTGAAATGGAAAAAAATGTGATAGGGAGAGTTAAGTTCCAGTTCAGTTCACATTGCACCTGAGACCTATCGATGGCCTTCGATAGATGAAATATTTTTTGTCGTCGCGTGATTTTTATTTATTTTTTTGTGTCTCGCGGCGATTTAAAGATTTATTTTGTTTCTTAAAAATTACAAATTTTAAACCCAATATATTTATTTTTTAGACGACCTAATGTAATTATTTTTTTGTTTGAATAAGAATTACGGCAATAAAAATTAATTAATTATGTCTTCATCAGGTGAAAGTCGAGAAAGTGGAAACTCTAAATTAACTTCATATCCTCGAATTCCTAGAAATGATTTGGAAGTTCAAGATCAACTTGGAGTTGGATCTTTTGGTTCTGTATATCGAGGAATATGGCGTTGCGATGGAAAGGAACAAGTTGTAGCAATGAAAAAGGTTTTTATGCTTGAAAAAGAGGCAAGTTCGATAAAAAAAAATTGTGTTTTATAACGAAAATTAAAAATTACTGTTTTTTTAGGTGGATATTTTATCACAAATTCGCCATCGAAATATTATCCATTTTTTTGGCGTTTCTGAAGCAAATCCAGATTTTTATATTGTAACTGAATACGCTGAACATGGAAGTTTATATGAATATTTGCATAATGATAGTGCAGAATTACCTTTTGATTTAATTTTGCAATGGGCTTTGCAAGTATGAAAATTTTTATTATTTTTATTTATTTAGCTGTGTTTTTATTTTTTTGATTATTTTTGGATTTAAAATAGCTTTGTTTTTTTCCGGAATCAAAAAATCTAGACAAAACAAAAAAAAACAGTCACATGTTATTATTATTTTCGGGGTTTTTAATAATCAAAAATTTTTTGTTTGCAGATCGCTCATGGAGTTCATTATTTACATTTTGAAGCTCCTGCAACAATAATACATCGAGATTTAAAATCAAAAAATATTGTATTAAGTAAAGGACCAAATGATTCAATAATATGTAAATTATGTGATTTTGGAACTTCCAAAGATTTAACTCATTCTTTTACTCGTCCAACTTGGGCTGGAACAGCGGCATGGATGAGTCCAGAAATTATTACCCAAAAAGAAGGAATCACCACTGCCACCGATGTTTGGTCATATGCCGTGGTACTTTGGGAATTGGTATCCCGAGAAGTCCCTTACAAGGGTTTAACAGAATTTAAAATTTACTCAATTATTTCTCAACATGGCGAAAGATTAGTTATTCCAGATTCATGCCCGCAAAAACTTGCAAGCTTACTTAAAGATTGTTGGTATACAAATCCCAGAGATCGAATAGATATGAAAATGATTATAATTCAATTACAACAAATGGAAGTGAATGCTGAATTACATTTAGAATGCACAAATTTTGTTAAACAAAAAGAAGCTTGGAGGCATGAAATCGATAAACAACTTAAAGCTTTAAATGTAAGTTTTTTTAGTCAAAAAAAATATTTATTCGTTCATTTTTTCATAAAAATTTTTTTTTGTTAGTTTTTGACCTCAAATTTTTTTTCGTTGATTTTGATCGATGAACTTTTAAATTTTTTTAAAACCAAACAAGAAAAAATATGATTTTTTTAGGAATTAAAAATCGATTTGGCCCGACAAAAGGAAGAACTTGAAAAGCGTGAACAAGCTTTAACTCGTCGAGAAACCAAGCACGAAAGTTTCCTCCACCTTCAAGAATTACTAAATTTAAATGATATAAACAGTTTAACGGAAGATAACATTTGTGAATGGCTTTTTTTACTTGCTGAAACCGCACCCGAAGAACCTGAACCCGATGTTATTCAAGGATTAATGACTTACATAAAAAAATTCAGAATTGATGGGTCAAGAATTTTAAATATCACTGAAAAAGATTTACAACAATTAGGAATTCAAAAAGGGCCATTTTGTGATTATGTTTTATCTCATATTGAAGATTTGCAATCGAGATATTCGGGAGGAGAATATATGTATTATCCTTCGCTAAAAATGTCTTCCATTACAGAACAAAGAAATGTAAGCTTTTTTGTTGGAAATTTTTTTATACAAAATTTTCTTTGTCGTCTGCTTTTTTAGACAAAAGACAAATCTAAACAACCCTTTGATTTTCCATTGGTTTTGCATATTGGTTTATATCAAAGAGAAATGTGTTCCACAACTTGCTCTACACGGTTTAGATTTAAAGTTTTTGTTGATTCTGATTGGCAGCAATGTACTATGGTATGCCTTTTATAAATCTTCCACGAAGCTATTTTTAACCCACATAAAAAAAATTTTTAGACTGAAGATATGCCATCAGAAATATATGATTCTGCAACGGTTATCAAAGATGTATGCATTACTTTAATGGATAGTAATAAACGGATATTACTTGAACCGGTTCGATGTTTATGTCCACCATTCGGATATTTAGAATGGATCAATGCCCCACAAGATGGCAGTAATGTAACTTTAAAAATTGAAGTAGCATACACCGATCAAGTTTTGAGACCAAGAAATACAGAAATCACAGCAGAAATCACAGATTTTTCTAAACCTCAAACTATTCATAATCGAGTTGTGATGCTTAAACTTCGCCCAATTCCAACGAATACTTCGATCTCAAGAATTAATTCAGCTCTATTTAATAATAGTTTGCAAAGTGTAAGTTAAATTCAAAAAACTTTCTGCTTGTGAACTCTAAGAAAAATATTTTCCATTCAAGACCAAGGATTATAATTAATTTCTGTTTGAGAGTAAATTTACATATTTTATTTTTTTAGCCAGCTCCAACTTCAAATAATTTACAAAATGTATGGAGAAGACGAAGATCCTCCTTTGGAACAGAAAGTCCAATCGAACAAGCAAGAAAAATGGCGTTACTTAAAATTCGAAGTGCAGGCAAAGGACCTGATTTTCATCATTCCGTTTCTGTTTCGGGTGATGATAATGAAGTTATGCCAGAATTTCGTCCAAGATCCATTTCACATTATATTCCAAGTCCAGCAGCTACTTCTTCGGTGACTGCAGCTAGCCCAGCAGGGTCGGTAGTTGGAGCGCAAATATATAATCCTTCGCCATCTCCAAAACCCATGTGCCGGCCTAAAGCTTATAGCAATCCATTTGCACAATTTCGACGATCAAGGAAAACTTCAGAGGTAAAATTTTATTTTTTTTATTTGCTTGTTTTTACCCAACTTTTTTTCAGTCAACTGAAGCGAGTAATAATAGTGAAACCAAGCATTATGCAAGCTTCTTTTTGGATTCTTCTTCATCGCCTCCCGTGATTCCCGAGCATCAACAAGTTAATCAACAACAATCATCATCCCCGTCCGTGAATAGAACTTCCCCTTCTCCATCACCCACAAACACTATAAAAGCTAACGACGATGATGATAATTCATTTTCTTCAGCTTTTTCAAAAAACGATGAAAAGGAGCAATGCTGTAAAAATAATTGTTCTCGACAATATAAAAATAGAGTCATTGCTCCGCCAAACACTGATATTCAAGATACTATAAATGAAATAGAACCATTAAAAATGGATAAAAAAAAGTGCGTTGTATTTTAATTTTAATTATTTAATTTAAAAAATAAACTATTTATTTATTCAAAAAAATTTTAAAAAATTTTTAAGTTCAAAATCCATTATTTTTATTATTATTTTTTAGAAGGAAACCATTAAGAAAATTAAGTGTTAAATATGAAGTTTCATCACCCCCAAATAGTGCTGAAATTGATCCACAGCAACAACAACAAAAAGCATTTAACGAAAAAGATGAATATGTTTTACCATTTGAAGTGAGTTGGCTGAAAAATAGACGATATCTTATTGATGATTAAATTAATTAACTGATTCAAAAAAAAAATTAGGAAATGTTGTAGGATACGGTTATCAAAAGATCACAAGCTGTTTATGGCGGGTATAATAAATGGTGAATAAAATAATGATGGATGGAAAGAAGTAAACAAAAAACAATCATATCAACAAAAAAAACGCAGCTAATAAAAATAAAAACTTCCAAATTTATTGCCTTATTTTTTTCTTCTTCTCTTTTTGTGTGTCAATCAACAACAACTTTCGACAAACAAGCAAATATCAAAAAAACAACTGTAAAAAACAAAATGTGTATATCAAAAAATTTACGGGTGTTTCTCTATCTTCTTTTATTTTATTTTAATTTCGTTTTTCATGCCATTATTATTTTTTCATTTCAATTTTCTCTATCGTTTTGTTATAATAATTTTTCGTTAATTTTTTACTTGCATGGGTATATTTTTTTGTATTATTTTGCTCATAAATAAAAATTGATCATTGATTATCTTTAAAAAATCTTATCAAAAAACACGCACAAGAAAATACAAAATGTAAAAAAATTAAAACATTGACTGTTTTCTAAAAAAAAATTATAGTTCACCAAAGTGGCTTTAGTAAATTTGGTCAGTCCGATAAAAAAAACATAAATATAAAACAATACAGAATTACCAAATTGTTTCTAAGACAAATGCTTCTTCTCTAGGTCTAAACCTTTTTATTTTGCTTTTAAGAGCTTTGTGAAATTTTTTTTCAATATTATTGTCATGGTAAGTTATCGAAATCTTAGCAAGTTGAGCAGCAGATTTCTATAAAAAAGTTATATAAAAAAATATAATAAAAAATAAAAACAAAGCAACCATACTTTTAGATATTTGTAAAACAATGAAGCATTTAATTCAGAATTTAGGTTGGCAAGAGATAGTTTTTGAATTTTTTGTTTATTCTTTTTCGAAAGAAGTCGATTCATAGTGTTCGGAGTGACAATGACATAATCGCAACTGAAAGTTAATAATTTGTTACTAAAAAAATTAAACAGAAAAAACTCTAATTTTGAAAATTGGAATCAATTCAAATCAACCAGTGTCTCAAATGTTTTTTTGTTTATCAAAAAGTATTAAAACATTTTTATTTAAATGAAATTATGGGTTATTCAGTAATTTTATAGCAAATAAACTTTTCTTACAATATATCAAATGCATTTGGAACACATGTAAAAATATCTTCGATTGAAAGAAATTTTCCGCCTTCGCCAATTCTTTTTTGAAGAAACAATATTTCAACAGTTCCAGCTTCAGTTAACAATTTAAAATCCATTATTGATACTGTATTGTCGAGATGTAATTCCTTTATAGTACAACGAATGATAAACGTGGATAATGGAACAGGATATGAATCTCCAAATAAAATATAAAATAAATTTTTTAACCAAATTTTTTTTCCAAAACTTTCCAATTGCTTGCTCGCTTCACACCCAATATATATATTTTCTTTAACTTCAATAGTCTGTCCCGTAGCACAACCAATCATGATCATATCAACAATCATATCGAATGGATAATAACCAAAAAATAGTTTACAAGTTTGAGAGAATTTTTCTTTATGGTCGATATTTAAATTATTCAAAATATATTAAATCAAAGTAGTGCGAAAAGAAAATGTTTGTTGGCGAGGGTTATTATTGGTCGTGTAAGTATTTTTTGACATCGTTAATTCCCAGAAAATTTTGAAAAAAATATTTAAACTTCCAAGCTGCTGCTGGTATAAATAAAACTAACAGAAATAATAAGTTTGTTGGGAGCTAATTTTGATCATTCGAAGAAGAAGAAGAAAAATGCCACAACAAAATAACAACAAATTGTTTTGGAACGACTTTTCTTGGTTTTATTAAGGATTTTAAATAGATGAATGCAATTTACTCTTTTTATAGACGATTTCTTTTGTGAATAGAATGGCTTGTAAGCCACATTTGAGGAAGTGTAAATTTCCCTTTAACAATTTTTTTTGATAAAGACAACAGTTTTAAAAATTTAAGAAGGCAATTAATGAAGAAAAAAACTGTTAAAAAATGCACGATTGTGCGTTTATTGTTATAATTATTGCTGCTTTAATTTTGGCTATGACATTTGTTTTTCTTTATTTCTTCTTTCTTCTGTTATTATATTTTTTTCTTGTAAGATATTTTTTTATTTTTTTTGTTTCGGTAATAATAAAAAATTATAGAAAAATGCACACGCAAACTAACAAAAAAAAATGCAAAATAAAAAAATAGAAAATTAATGAAACTGATTGATGAAAAAAAGATGTGAAAAGGTAAAAAAAAAGGCACAATGAAATTCAATAATTAATCAACTTCAAGTTATTAAGTTTAATAATAAACCTAACTATTCATTTGAGAACCATGGTTGCTATAGGATGAAGGTGTACAGTTTGTTTCTTCTTGTTTTCTAATTACTTTTGGACACATTTGTAAATTATGTTTAAACCTTTTGCAGTGAAAAAATAAAATTTTTATTACTTTTTGTTGTTGTTGTTATGCTTGTTTTGATACAAACTTAAAAGGAAAAATAAAAGTCAACGAGACAACAACCTAGCTATTGTTTTTGTTAATGCTATGTTTTATTTTAAAGCAAAATCGAATAAAGAGCGTTTAGGGAAAAATATGTTTTGATTTGATTTCTAAGATAAAACTTTCACCATTAAATTTTTTTATACATGCATATATTTTTTAACTGGTTGCAACTTGCAATAGAAAAAGAAAATTTGCATAAAAAAGAATTATGCTTGTTTTTCGTATATAAGAAGCAAAATCACTCATAAAATTTTTCACTTCATTTTTTTCGCGTTTCAATTTTGGCCGTCTTCGTTGTTCGTTCATCAAATATCATGAAACTCATCGTCACTCTTCTCACTGCTGCTGTTTTTGCTTCTCTCATCTGTCCTGCATCTTTTGAAAGATGGGAAGAATGTGATGGAAATTGTCCAACTTTAAGAATATGTATGATTCGGTATTCTGATATAGAAAGTAAGTTTCTTTTTGTTTTTATAACCTGATCATTTCTTTAAATTTTAGTTCTTGAGGAAGGGATTAAAGATTGTACATGTGTTCGTTGGGGCTGTATAATTGATAGAGTATATTATTCTGGAGTTGGATGTGAAGGTGAAGATATGGTTTGTAAAGATAAATTGAACGAACAATAAAAGTTGAGCGTGTTTGAAATAAATGAAGCTTTTTTATTGCTGCTGGTAACATAGTTGCGCTGATTCAGCGGCACATAGCAGTGAAAAGTGAAAGAAAAACTACTTAATGCCTAGGATTTAAAAAAACTAACACACAAAAAAATTATAAACTGTGTAATTATGGAAAAACGTTTTTCATTTGTTGACCTTCCTCAAAAGCAGCTACTGTTGCTTCTTTGTAAACAAAAACAAATAAATACATAGGAATCAAAGTGTGAAGACCCTTTTTTTTTACTTAAAGGAAAATGTCACTGAAGAGAAAAAAAATTTTAATGAGACACAAAAAGAAAAATAGAGTTTTAAACTTTAAAGTTTGCTTTTTGCCGATTTTTTTGCTGTTGGAAAAAGACAGTTTTGAAAAAAAATTCATACAAAAATAAGTATTCAGCTGCTGCGACTTTTCCAACAACGACTTCTGTTGCAATGCAAAAAAAAAAAGAAGGACAATGAAGAAGAAAAAAACAATAATACCACGTTCGACATCCATTTTTTTTAAATATATGTGTGTGCGTCGGTCGTCTTCGAAAAAAAAAGAAAAAAAGTGTGTGCGCGTGTTTGTGTGTGTTTTGTTTTTTTTTTCTTGCACCGCTGCAGCGCGACGACGACATTCGTCGTTCGAATATGAAAAAAATGAGGGTAACGCCATCACCGCCGCGCAACAAGAAAAAGATCTATCTTCAAGGGTAAAAAAAAAGGATGGAGTGAATGATGAATGAAAAAAATACATTTGAAGGAATACATTGACAGACTTAAACGAACGACAGTGCTTTTTCAATAGTTTTTTTTCTTCCTTAAAATTTTAAAATTTTTGTTTATTTTTTGGAGGTTCTTTTCCATACCTTTCCAATTTATTTTTTGATAAGCATAACAACAACGTTCACGTGATAAGGTTGTATCTTTGAAACTATATAAAAATACATTTTGATCAATTTTATTTTTGTTACGTCAAAAAGTAAAAAAAGAAGGCTTGGACGACAACAAAATAACACAGCTGACCGCGCATCATCCATCCAAAAAGTCACGAGCGTTTCGTTGTTTTGTTTTTTGTATTTTTGTTGTTGTTCTTTTATGTTTTTTAACAAAAAAAATTCTATTTTGACACGCTTTTTATATATTCTTATGTTAAGATAAAAATTAAACTTTGAATTAAATTCCTTTTTTTGGTTAATAAAAATAAAATTATAATTTTACAATTGTTTTCTCTGAAACTTTTTTTTTGGCAATTTTAATCTCTATCCATTCTTTAGACAATTGATTATTGACATTTTTGAGACAATTTCTGTGCACTTTTTAACACCATGTTGACTTCATAAAAACATCTCTTAAAATAGCCCTCAAGGCAACAAATATATTTACCAATCATCAATATGCCATACCATCCAAATTCTGCAGCTGCTGCGGCAGTGGAATTTGTTCCAGTAAGTTTTAAAACAATTATTAAATAAGAGAAAGACATTGAAATTTTTAGAAAGCATATCAACAACATTATATTCCATCTCCCCATGATAATTATACTTTAGCATCCGAAGGTCCATTAGTAAGATCGAATAAACCCAATAATGAAATTTCAAGTATTTGCTTTGATGGAAGTCATGAACTTTTATGGACAGGAAATGCTATGGTAATCAAAACCCAACCTAAAAATTTGAAATATTTTTATTTATGCAAATTTTAATAAAAAAAAGTTATATATTCCAGGGTCGAATTTATGGTCACACTGTGGAAGATATGAAACAGATTTTTTCTTTTAATGATCCAACGAGGTCGAGCATTCAACAAATTGATGTTTATGATGATATTGTAATATCTGTAACATCCAATGCTGTGGCAGGATATAAACGAACTGGTCAACCTTTTTTTCGTGCACAGTAAAAAAAATTATAAACATTTTTATGAACTTTAGAGCTAAAGTGAAAGTTTTTTAGATTACCAAATTTTCAAGATTTAAAATGCATTCATCGTCCATCAAAAACCCAAAATATTGTATTTATTGGAGGGAAACAAAATGATCTGATTATTTATGATTTGGAGGCTCAAAGAGATATCAAAATCGTAAAACCAAATTTTTTTTAAACCCGGTTAAGAAAATTGAGAGCTTTTTTGCTTTTTTAGATATCGGATGAAAGTTCAGCTGCAATCACTAAAATTCGTTCAAATCATTCAAATATTTTTTGTGCAAATGACAAAGGAATGGTTAGCTTTTTAAAATATATGTAAATTTTTAATTATTTTTAATCCATTTTTTTATAGATAACAATTCGATCATTAAATGGTGAAAAATTATCTGATATCCAGGCACATTTTGGTCCAATAACTGGATTTGATATTTGTGACAATAAACTCGTAACTGCTGGGTGCACCATTAAATCGGGATATAATGATCCGTAAGTATCCAAAAAATGAAAAATATATATTCACGAAATTCTTATTTATAAAAAATTTAATTAAATTTTAAAATTTTTTAGGTTTGGAACTCCTCGAGGTGACCCATTTTTAAAAGTTTATGATTTGCGAAATATGACTGCAATGCAACCCATTTCAACTCCGTTTCCGCCCCACCATGTATTTTTTGCTGATTCATTAAATACCGGAAAAATTGTTTTAACTTCGCATGTAAGAAACCAAAAAATTTGCATATTTACAATAACTTTATTAATTTCAAATTTCAAACTTTAGTTTGGCCGAGTTTGGACGACTAACATCAATAATAATGCCGCAACAGCATTTATTCATGAATTACCAATTTATTCTAATATTTTACACGCAACTTTATCTTCGAGTTATCAAACTTTAGCTGTCGTGGATAATCAACGTAAGAAAACTTCTTCTTTTTTTGAGAGCTAAAAATGAGGTTTTTTGTTTTTTAGAATATTGTCGAATGTATTCAATGTATTCAAATGTTCGAGGATGTTATGGAGTAATAAATTTTAATTCTCGTCCTATTACTCCTCCAAATTATCGACAAAATCAACAACAACAACAATTTGATGGAGGAGGAGGATATAATAATTATGATGGAATAATAAATTCGTAAGCGTTTTTTTAAAATCAAAATTATTTATTTACAAAAAAAAACTATAAAACTAAAAAATATACAAAAATTAATTAATTAATTAAAATTTTAAAGTTGAGTTATTGGCGGAGTAATTTTTCCATTTTCTTTTATTTCTGTTGTTAAAAATGCTATATCTTCTCCAACAATTTTTTGCTGGCTTTGATTGTGATTTTGATTTGTTAAATTTATAAAAGCATCTTCAGCAATTTTGGGATACTTTAAATGGCTATAATTATTATTCGTTAAAGGAAATGAATGATTTATTCGTAAATCATCCGGAGAATATTCCAAATGAGTCATGGTTACTGTTTGAGGTTGACTTTGTAATCGATGAGCTCCAATTTTTTCAATCAATCTATTTTTACTATTTCTCAAAGTTGAAGTGGATTTAATTCTTGCTAAACCATATCTTCCAAAAAAGTTGGATAAATATGGTGGAATTTTACTTGCAATAATTCGCTTTAAATTTTTACGAAAATATGAACTCCATGTGCAAAAAAGGAAAAAGTTTGCAGTTTTTCCGGTCACTACCAAACTATTAGTTAGCGTTGCAGCAGTTCGAAATTCCATTGTATCTCTCATACCAGGCCAAAGTAATTCCACGCTGTGAATAATTGCGGATGGGATTTGGCAAATTGCAAAAGTGGAAGCAATAATAAAAACGATTAAAGTTGCTCGGCGTTGTCGCTTAATTCGAACATCATGAGTTCTGTTTTTTTGTCGAAGAGCCAAAATCATTAAAATATTTGAACTCAACACTAAAATAACTGGAACAAAAACAAGCAAAATCATTTCACAAAGTACACCAATTTTCCAATATTTTGCAAATCCATCTTTAAGTTGAACTTTAAGCATGGGTCTTTGGGTTACAGTAATTAGCCCTGTAGTTTCATTAATAATTTCTTTTAAATGAATTCCTTCAACCACTTTATGAGTGATATGCCAATGTAAGCTAAGAAATATGGCACAAATCCAAATAGCAATAACAAAAATAAATAACTTTCGTGAAGTCCAAAATGTTCGAGCGCGAAGTGGCCAAATTACTGCGGTCATGCGTTCCACGCTTACCATAACAATTAGCCTAAATAAAAATAGAAAAATAAATGCTTATTAAGTTTATTTGTTTTCTTTTAGTCGTGTGCTTTTTTGAAAAAAACAGAGATAAAATTTGCAAACCATTGTTTTTGTTTTTAAATTGTTTCAAAAAAAAAATCGAAAAATATAATTTCAAAATTTTTTTAGCTTATTTTTGGTTTCAAAAAACAAAAACATTGACTCATTTAGTTATTTCTGATTTAATTGAGTTTGACTTAAAAAAATAATTACCCAACCATTGATTTTCTTGTCTCAAAAAATATAAATAATAAAAATAGGAAGCCATGTATGTATGACAAATATTAACTTAGTCACTATACTTGCGTGCTTTTTAAGAAAATAAGAAAAAAATGAGGCTTACCACGCTGAAGCAAAAGAACACATATTTACAATTCCATTAAAATGATGATGCATATAAACAATAAAACTTTTAAAATTTGGCATTTGTCGCAATTTTTCATTGATAATTAAACTATGGGGTAGCATAAAAAGTAGGAATAACATATCCGCTAAAGCCATGATAGCTAATACCGTATTAGTTTTAGATCGCATTCCTCTATAAAAATAATTATTTAGTGGCGTCGTTAAAGGATTTTAAAATTTACAAAAAAAGTATGAAACTTACTTGGATAATAAAACAATTAAATTAAATATATTTCCAATTAGGCCAATGGCTAATTGCATGGGTAAAATATAAATCATAAGAAATTCAGCGATAGTTGCCATAACTTTTTTTATTTTTTCTTTATTATTTATTCTTTGGCTTTTTTTAAATCTTTATCTTGTCGTCGTCATAAGCAAAAAATATTAATAAAATTTGACAAAAAAATGCCTGAAGCAATTCGAGCAACGAGCGAAGAACGATGGATGGATGAATCTATGTATTTGGATGAATGTATGGAGTTTTGGCACTTTTTCTTCTGTCCTTTTTTTTTTCAGCTTTGCTATTGATGTTGCTTTTTTCTTTTTTCTTTCTGAAATTTAAAGCTCATTTTTTTAATGTTGTTTAACATCAAAAAAATGAAATAAAATAAAATATGCCTGCCACGATGAAGAAAAAAAGAGAAGAAGACTACCAAAGTTAAAATGATTATCTATTTAAAAAAAAGTTTTCGCATGCTTTTTTGCTTGCAAAGTTAAAAAATTCATTTATGGGGTTAAAACACTAAAATATGTATCAATATTATTCAAGCATAAACTTATCACAATCATTTTAAAATAATAATAAAAAATGAAAGAAAAGGTTAAAAAATTGCAAAAAAAAAAGCGTGGAAAAAAATATTCAAATAAATAAATTAAAAGTTTATTAAAATATAAATTTCTAGGCGAGATCCAATGTCATTTAATGGAGGAAACAATTCTCGAGGAGGTGAATATTACAATCCAACCAATACAGTCCATGATGGAACATATGGAATTCAAAATCTTCATCTTAGTAATGGAATCAACAACAGCAGAGCTGCGAATGGATATTCACCTTATGGACATCTTCAACAACAGCCACAACCACCAACTATGCCCCAGAAATCACGAGCCCTAATGGATGCCCTTTTTGTTTTAAGAAATGCCACCAAAGGACCTATCCAAATTTATTCAAATGATTTTTTTAATGGTAAATTTTTAAACTTCTTCTTTTATATTTTTAAAAATAGCAGCACGCGTAGCTAAAATCTCAAAAAAACAGAACATCCATTTTCTTAACTTTGGATGTCTTTCTCATGTGATGAGAAAGACAGACAGAAAAATACATTTCGATGCCACTAAAATTAGTTATTGCCGGAAGTTTGTAATTCCGTTTAGATTTTCTTAAACCAAACACAGAGAAAAAAAAAATTTATCATGTGATAACAAAAAAAACTTAAAATAATTATTCTCTATCGTCATTTTTTTTTTTTGTCTTTAAATTATTTTTTTAAGATTACGAATTTCGAAGCGAAGACCTTTCTTTACCAGAATGGATTCGAGAAGAAATGGGAGAAAAAAATATTCCTCGACTTTATAGTCGCCCAACCGATAAAGACAGACACGATAAATTTGTTTATGAACGCTTTAATAATAGCACTCAAGTGCCATTATTAAATAATTCTCATGCTCCTATTGTTAATTGCGTTTTAAGAGTAAGTTCGAAGTTTAGATTGCTGCAAATGGGAAAAAAAGATTAGAGCCAATTAATTATTAATAAATTAATTGTTTTATTTTTGTTTTAGGCATTGTCGGCGGTGCCAGTCCTTAAAAAAGCTGTGTTATCTCATCTTTGCAAAAAACCAAGTTGCATGCTTTGTGAAATTCAATTTGTTTTAAGAAATATTCATTTGCAAGAGCAAAATA
Source organism: Panagrolaimus kolymaensis (assembly GCA_028622995.1). NCBI lineage: Eukaryota > Metazoa > Nematoda > Chromadorea > Rhabditida > Panagrolaimidae > Panagrolaimus > Panagrolaimus kolymaensis. The sequence continues at coordinate 1,034,329 of JAJQJQ010000031.1, forward strand.
ATTCTATCATACCTGTTACGGTAAGAAAAAAAGAGAAAATGTCGCGAGTCTCAAATGAAAAATATTTTTAAAAATGTAAAGAAAAGTTTTTTAGTGTTCCGCGGTAGTTAGAGAAATGTCAGCGTATGGCGATTTTACAATTATTCGTCAACTTCGCCCAATCTCATTTTTTGGTTTACCTATGTCAATGTTTTGCAATTTTTTCTTTCAACATGTTTTCTCGGTGAGAAAGAAAAAAAAATATTTTCCCGAAAAAATGAAAATTTTAATTTAACTTTTTTAAAGGACAGTCAAAAAACTTATGATGGTCCGATTCCTGAAGAGGATCAATTTAATAAACTCATGATGATTGTTCAACAAACTAAAGAAGCTTGCAATTCTTGTGGATCGACGGAGGAATATGAAAAAACTCGGCACATTACTCATTTAGATTATTCAAAATATTTTGAACGTAAGTTGTTTAGTTTTTTTTTAAAAGTATAAATCTTTTTTTTAAGAAAAAAAAGTTTGAAGATTTAATAAAAAAGCAGGCGAGATTAAATATTAAAAAATGGCAAAAAAAACTGAGATGGAATAATTAGAGAGAGACCTCTTTAGAAAATTAGTCGTAATAGTCTCTTTAGGTTTTTTTTCTTCTCAATAGCAGCAATGTTCAAATTGCCTTAGGGAAGGAAGCTTTTTGTTTGCTTTCATATTTTTTATAAAAAAAAGATTGCGTCTCTTTTGTGTGCCGTGCCTTCTTTTTCCACATCGATTTAAGAGTTATGTTAGTTTATTATTATTTTTGTTTAAACTGCTGCTAAAAAAACTATTATAAATGAGAAAATAAAACCCACGGCGGCAGCGGCACGACGCTGATTACTACCAACAATAATAAGGAAAAAAAGAAAAAAAGAGTGGGTAGCAGAGGCGAAGAAAAAAAATAGATGGGGTTAAAGACCGTAGACTTTTTTGAGTTTAAAAAACAATAAAACATAAAAAAATAAACTAACAACGGCAATTTTTTCTTTTAAAAATGCATGTACATAAATAAGCAACAAACAAACAAAAAATGGAATGGATGACATTTTGGTTCGTAAAAAAATTTTTTTTAATGCGGAAACAATTTTTCCAATCTAAAAAAAAAGAGGAAGATGTTCACCATATGCGCGTAAATTAAATTTATATCTACAATCAACAAAGCAAAAGTCCATTATTTCCTTCCAAAAATAAAAAATTAGAAAACCAAAGCAAAAATAAATAAAATAAAATAAAATGGAACTAATTACTTTTTTATTCTTTCAAAATTTGCAATTAGTTCAACGAGATTTTTTTACTTTTATCTAATTTTTTATTTATGCCTTTTAGCTTCTCAAAATGTTCCATTTGTTGAATTACTTGAAACAAGCTTTGAACAAAAAATTTATGATGGAGGAAAAGATAATAGTAGCAGCAACAATAAATTTTCAACATCCACAACTTCAGCGGCAACAATCCAATGTCGAAAATGTTATCGTATGGCGGGCAGGAGACGAGTTAGCCATTCCACAATTTTACCTCCAGTTTTGGTAATTGATACAGATATAACAAAAAATGGATATGCATTTTGGGTAAATCATGCAGATGTAAGTCAAATTAGCGAAATATGACTTTATAATTATTTACTGTAACTAACTTTAGCCATACAATCATAGACCCTCAAATTCTATGAATAGCTACGACCCAAGATTTGTAGTTCGTGAAAATTCTCCAAATCATCAAGAATGGACTTCTCCTCCGCCAACTCAAACACAACCATCCCATCTTTTTGAACAGCACCATACTGTCAGAGGAATAAGTAATGCGGTGCATAGCGGAGGCAAATGGAATCATTATCTTCCGTCCATGATGTCAGCCACCATTGACCCTAAAGATGGAAGGATTACTTTTTCAGTCGTAAGCTTTTTTTATTTATTCAATTTCTTTTAATTTTTGCAAACAAAAAAAGTAAAAATAAATAACGAATGACGAATTTCTCATTTTATTTATTTTATTTTTAAGCAAATATCAAAACAACCCAATCGAAAAATATATTCATTATGTTCAATAGTGATGACGGCAACAGATATATATAATCCTGAAAGATTTGTTGCAATATGTAAAAATCAAAATCCCACTACGCCATTATTAAATTGGACCATATTTAATGATTATATTGTTACGGCGGTTAAAGAAGATGAAGCATTGTATACAAATAGCAAATGGAAAATGCCACATTTATTATTTTATTGTGATATTGAACATCTCAATCAAACAAGTAAGTTCAAAATTCGGTGTAAAAAACAACAAACAAAAAATTCGCAACGAAATCCAACAAACACTTTAATAATTTCACGAAGTCCAATATTTTTTAGTGTAAAATGTTTAAAACTTTTGGGATTTTTTAAACTAAACTTTTCATGCTTGAAACGAATTAGGTTAATTTTTCATTTTCGGTTTGAGAGTGACAAAATTAAAATTTCTAATATTTAATTTTCCTTTAAATCGAAAGTTCTTAAATTAAATAAAACAAATTTTAAATTTTTTTTTCATAAAAATATAAATTTTTAGTTGATCCAGTAAAAATTCCTCGAGAAGTCTTCAGCGAAACCCTTACTTGTTCCAAAAATCTTAATCACGAACAACGTGCATCTCCGCCGGAAGAAGGTGAAATAGTTGCGCTTGATTCTGAATTTATTCGAAATGAACAAGTAAATAATTTTATTGGATTTTATTTTCCTTCCATTTTTAAATTATTGTTTTTAGAATGAAAATGTCTTGGGCCGAGTTTCATGTTTAAATAAAGAAGGAAATATTTTAATTGATGATTATGCAATGTTGGGTTGCGGAGAAAATATAAGTGATTATTTAACTCAATATAGTGGCATCGTTCAAGAAGACCTTGATCCAGTAATGTCACAAAAATATTTACTTTCAAGAAAAAATACTCATTTAAAAGTATTGTTTCTCGTTGAAAATAAGAATATCTTTATTGGACATGCGCTTCATAACGATTTTAAAATTTTAAATATTTATGTTCCTGAAGAACAAATAATTGATACTTGTCAACTTTATCGACTTGAAGGAAGGCAATTTCTTTCATTGAGGGATTTGGTTAAAATTGTTTTGGGTAAGCAAATAAAAAAATTTTTATGCTTAAATTTTTTCCTAAAAAAAATGAAATTTTTGTTGAAAAAGTTATGCAAATTTATTGGGTTTGTTAACAAAAAAATTATGCAAATTTTTCTGAATATTTTTTCCCACTAAAAATTCATAAACTTTTTCCCAGAAAATTTAGCCTCTAAAGTTTAATTTTTATTTCAGGAGACGAAATTCAATCTGAACGCCATGATTCTGTCGAAGATGCCCTTTGTGCTTTGCGACTTTTTAATAAATACAATGAAATAAAGAAACCAATCATAATATTGAAAATTGGCTTCAAATAATTTATGACGAAGCTCAAAGGCAATCTGTTTCACGACAGCGATATTCTCCGCCATCGGGAACGCCAAGAAACTATTTACTCAATACCGCCGCAAGAAATAATGTTCATATCCCACAACAACAACCTCCATCAAATTCATCAACATCATTAAATTCATACATGTATTCTAATTCTTGATCCTCAACAACAACTTTTCTCACTTTTTAAACCTTTTTTTTAAGCAAGTTTTTTAGTTGTATTTTACTTTTCCCCTCAAAAATCGTAAACTCTTTTGCACCTTTTATTCTCATTTATTTATCCCGGGTTTCTTAATTTTAAATATATAATTTTTTTTCAATGTATTAGTTCAGGGTTTTTATTTTTCTTCTTCATTTTTTGTGTGTATTTTTCACTTTTTTTCATGTATGTCTTGTAGCAGCTAATTTATTTTTTATAACTTTAACTTTGTGCTTAAAAAACATAAACGATAAAATAAAAATTCAAACTCCAAAAACTTCAACCAACGAAAATTTGATAAGCATGGCCATCGTCGACTCGCTTGCTTTTTTAACAGAATGCTTTCCTGAAAAAAATGCAATCAATTAAAATTTTCTTCAAACAAAAAAAAATTGGAAAATGCAAGAATGGAAAAAAAACTTACGAGCATGTTAATTGTTCCAATATAGCTGAAAGGGATTTTCTTGATGCAACTGTAGTTGCATCAAGAACACATGAAGCTCCACCGCTCAAGGAAGTTAATTTAGTTTTATCGGCTCCAATTGTAAGTTGGACACTAACAATATTAAGGCCATATTTGGTTTTCAATGATGATACTGTAGTTGTTGGGTCTTTATCGAAACTAAAATTCAAAAGAAAATTTGTTTTTGCCCCAAAAAAAGTAAAGAAAGTTTTCATACTTTGTGTTAGCTGTAAAATAAACAACCAATTGAACATTACTATCATTTGCATATGTTTGGAAAAATGCATTATCGGCTACTCGAAAAGCTAAATCCAAAGCTTGTCCATTGGATGGTTCTTGAACCAACATATTTATAGCTGTAAGAACATTGGATTTCTTTTGTCCAGCATGGAATCCAGTGTAATATCGTTGGGCATCAACAGAAACTGCGATTAAAGCAAATTGAGTGCTTCCATCATCGATGTTATATTGATTCACGAAACTTGTGACAACGGTTTTCAACTAAAAAAAGAGCAAAGAAATTAGAAATAATGAAACAAAAAAAAAGTTTACATCGCTAAAATCGGTAGAAGACATAACATTTGACATATCAAGAATAAGATAAATGTCATATTTTAAAGTTGTTAAAGTGCAAGTAACTGAAGGATCTTGGGTTGGAGCCAGGGTGGCTGGAACATAAGTTGTTGGAGCGTTATAAGCTCTAAAAATGTACACATTTTAGTAGGCAAAACTAAAGAAGATAAAACTCACGGGCATGCATTTCGTTCAATCCAAAGTTGAGCAAAATCTAATTGATCTGGGCCAGTAACAAAAAAGCTATCACTAAAAAAGCATACAATTATAAATATGAAAAAACCCTAAATTCGCAAACCCTGGACTTCCACTAAATGTTGTAACATCACTGTAAGCATATTGAATAGCATTGGGTCCAACCGCAATGGATAACAATGCATCATATTTTCCTCGAACTTTAGATAAAATTCCATTTTGATCTGGTTTATCGCCGGTAAACCTATAACCACAAATTTTCACTCCTCTTTAATCCAAAAACTTTAAAGTTTAAACTTACGCATCAGCGATAATTGCAATTAAAAGCTTTTTAGCATTATCTCTTAAACCTCCAGCTGCAGTGATAATAACTTCTTCAGAAACTAAAGCTTTATTTATTTCACGAGTAGCATATCCGCTAAATTGTAACGAAGCAATAGTTGCATTTACATCCGAAGAAGTATTGCCTTGTTTAAGATTTCCATATGTACTTGCACTTTGTGAATAAGTTATAAAAGCAAATTGAGTTTGATCTGTGCCACTTCCAATCGTGAAATCTCCAACTAAATTATATAAAAAGTTTTTGACCTAAAAATTTTATCAAAAATTTGGGTTTTAAAAGTGTAAGAAAAAAGGCTAAATTATTACTTGTGCAAAATTCATGTCTCCCATACTCGCCGATGTATCAATAACAAAAACAATATCAGCTTGAGCATTTCGAGCTGAACAAGTTTGGGTAATGCAACCTTGAGATGCGAAAGAAAATTGTAAAATTCCAATAAAGGACAAAATTGTAAGCCAGTGCATCGTAGCTGCTTTCCAACAACCAAACAAAACAATAATTTCTTCTTTTTTTTTTACTTTGATTGTGTTTCTTTGTTTCTAAGGAAAAGCAACGAAAAAAATTAAAGGAAACAATACACATCCAAAAAAGCTTATCACATCCATCTCCATGAAGTCAAGTGCGTTTATTGCTCTCTTTCTAGTATTATGCTTTCAAATAAAGTCAATTAGCTACCTTTAATGCAGCAAAGTACACATGGTTATGTATTAAAGACATTATTGTTTCAGTGCAAAGAAAAAATTAAACAAGTTGCAAACTCTCTTTCCTTCTAAAGGTGTGTAAGTAGGATATTAATCGGCTTCTTATAAAACCGAAGTATTGCACCAAACTAAGAAGTAATAATTTCCATTTATGAACAAAAAAAAGAAAAGAAAAACAGTCTTTAAAGAAAATTATAAAACTAACATCGAAAGTAAACTTCTCTCATGTTGCTTGATGGTGTGGTTTTAGCTTTTAAAAAATGTTACTTAATTAACAAAACAAAAAAAGATGTAATTAATATTCAAACAAAAAAATCATCTTCCAATATTGGGTATGTTTATCCTCTGAATGAACATCAAGCTCGGCTACAAAAGCGATATAAGCAAAAAAAACTTTGATTATCGATGTATCTTTACTTATTCATGACAAGCGTGGTTGAATTTTGAAAGAATGAAAAGAAAAAAATTGTTTAAAAAAAGCTGAAGAAAATGTTACAAAATTAACATTTCGATTGCCTGAAAAATTACCGTAAACTTTGTAGAATTTTGAAACTTGGCAAAATGCGGCTCATCCAAAATCATTGCCTTCTCCATTTTTTTTTCTTCATTCATTGCTATTTTTTGTTTTCAAAGCAATCAAACAAACTTTTCATGTTTCATCGAACTTTCAATGCTGTAAATCGACGATTATTATTTACTTCATCAACGCAATTAGTTAGAAAATCTAAAGAAAAATCAACATCAAAGAAATCTGTTCCATCGTTAAAGAAAAATATTGCATTTCCTCCTGTTTTTGATAATAAACTTATATCTTGGCCATCGTTGATTGGAGCTGAAATTGAAGCTGATTTGAAATCAAATGATGATGTTTATATTGATACAATTGCCACCAATTTAACATTCTCAAGTTATACGATTGATCCAATTGAAGGACATATTGTTCAATTAGCTTTCAAAGATGGTGGAGCTTCAACTGAAAGAGTAACTCGTGGAATGCCTGTGAAGATTATTCAAAATGGAGAAAATGTGAATTATTATGAAGCTGTGGCTATTGAACATTCTGCTAAACAACATTTTCGTCTTAAACTTCGAAAAGCTAAATTATTTGATCCTCAAGTTGCTGCTCAATGTACATATTCGATAGCGCCATCCGAAGACTTTGGCTCCCTTCATGTTCTACAAGATTTTTTACGTGATCGAAATTGATGGTCTAAAATGCCTGGATACCCTATTCTTCAATGTGTTTATCGAGCAACTCCAATGAAGATTGTATATGCTGATCGGAGGTTATCGTATTATCATGTAAGTAAATTTTGGACTTTGTAAATATTTTTCTCGAATGAGTGTAAGATTATGGTTTTCAGGATTTGAACGAAAGCCAACAAGAAGCTGTAAATGCTGCAATGAACAAACAACGACCAATCGTCTGCATTCAAGGACCACCTGGTACTGGAAAGACTCATGTGCTTACAGAAATTATTTTACAAGTTTGTATTTGATGTTTTCCTTTAAACGTTTATTATAAACATAACTTTGGTTTTAGGCAAACAAAGCGAAACAAAACGTACTTATCTGTGCTGCAAGTCATCAAGCTATTAACAACTTAATGTCTCGTATTGATAAAAGTATTTCAAACGTGCATAATGTCACCAACCACGATGATTCTCCTAAAACATTGGCTGATGCAATCAAAAATCATAGTGAATTTGATGTTCTCGTAGAAAGATATAGTGAATTATTAGCTGCTAAGAACAAAACAATGGATGTTGAACAACTACAGAAGATTGGAAAAGTAGCTGAACGTTTAAACAATAGGATTAAACGCGAAATTTTAAAGAATGCACGCATTATTTTCTCAACTTTATCAAGTAGTTCTGTAAAAAGGCTGCGAAGCTTGGGTTTTATTCCTGATTTAGTTATTGTCGAAGAAGCTGCACAAGCAACTGAATGTGCTACATGGATGGCTTTGTTTCAGGTGAGTGATACTGTAGCTACTTAAGCAAATGGCTCATATTTCCAACTTTACCTCAGTTTTTCTTATGTTTCAATTCTAATGTTACCTTTTTAGGCTCCAAGAGCTGTTATTGCTGGTGATGATTGTCAATTGGGACCAACTATCATGAGTGAAATCGCTCTTAATGAAGGATTGGGTCAATCATTAATGTCTGTTATTCGTCAAGAACATGGCAGCAAAGCTACTATCCTTTTGAAAGAACAATACCGTATGAATGAATCAATTCAAAAGTGGTCAAGTGATACATTTTATGAATCAAAGCTTCAACCTCATGAATCAGTGAAGGATATCAAACTATCAGATATATCAGAAAATTTCAAAACCGATGTGTACTCTCCAATGGTTTTTGTTGATACGAAGGGTGTAGAAAATGCTTGGGAAAAATCTGTATTGCAATCATATTATAACCATTATGAAGCCTTAATCGTTGTTTCTCATCTTAAGAATTTGCTCAAAGGTGGTCTTTCAACTAAACAAATTGGAATTATTACGCCTTATTCTAGTCAAGTCAATCTTATCAAGCAATTATTAGGTATGTTTGGTTGGAAAGTTCCATTTTTGCTTTGCTTTTGGCATTTTTTTTTTTATTTACTTTGGCTTCTTTTTGTTATAACGGGCATCTTTTTTCAGGCAAAGATTATGATCCAGCACTTACAGTTAGCTCGGTGGACGCTTTTCAAGGTGAACAACGCGATGCCATCATCATGTCGCTTGTAAGAAGTAATTCATATGGCAATATTGGTTTTCTTTCTGATCTTCGTCGAATGAATGTTTCAATTACTCGAGCTAAACGACATCTGTGTCTTATTGGTAACTCAACAATGCTTGAAACAAATCGTGATCTATCAGCTTTATTATCTGTATTCAAAAATGATGGCATCATAATAAGTTCAATGGATTATTCAAAATTATGTAAAATAAAATCATTCAGAAGATTTGTAAAAATGAAGTAAAATTCTTGTTATTGTATTTACTATTAGGAAGTTATTAGTTAATTGTTGTTGTTTACATAAAATGTTTGTTATTATTAATAAAGAGATTTATATTTTCCATGTACATATGTAAAATGCTTTAATACTTTTGAAAGAACCAATATGGTATCTTTAGTCATTGGAATTACGCAGTTGCCGACTATTTATCATTTTGTAAAACTTGAAGTAAACAATAAAGTAAATGTGCATTCTTTAGCTTACAATATATTAGTGTAAATTAGTGTTGTTTTATTTGAAGAAGATAGCTTTGTTATTACAGCAAAAATGGTTAGAAGATGGATGAAAAAAACTTCCATGAATCATTGAAGCTAAAAATAGTGAAGCTTTTTTTGTTGGCAAAACATGACTAAAAAGTGGATGATTAGTTTCGCTATTTTTCAGTCTTCGATGTTTCAAATATTTTCTTTCTTCAATACTTTGATGTAAAACTTTTTCCATTACTTTTTTATTTCATTATCAACCATAAAAACTAAAGCTTTGTTAAACCTATAAATGCCGCGTTGTTTTTAAAACATACTCGTATCATTTGTCTCCGATTTTTTGCGTTGCTTTTTTTAAACTCCTTTTGTACGTACGAACAAACGATTAAGCGTTTTATTGTTGTTGATTCACAACGATCGAGCCGCGTTTTTATTCTTTCCTCCTTTTTTGTCGTCGCTATTTTTAAATACTAATCGATTTTTTTTTATAGGAAAAGAGAAAGTGCAACCTGAAAGAAGTTTTCCAAGTTTGGGTTCTCTAATAACATCAATATGAATATGACAACTTCAGCTCCTCAGGTTTGTTCTTTCATTTACTTATTTTTCTTATATTCCAAGTTTTTAGAAAGCGCAAAAAGCATACTTGGAAGCTATTCGTCGAACTCTTGAAGCTGCATTATGTCTGTGTCCATTCAATTCTCCAACTTGTTGAACGTCATGTAAAACCAGAAGTGGAAGTAAGAAATTCTCGTGAAGTTCTTGGTACTCCTGTCTCCATTGCCAAAAATGCTCAAGAACGTGTTCTCATTGAACCTTCAATCAATTCATTAAGATTTAGTATCTGTATAAAACAAAGTGATATCATCGAAAAGATTTTGGTTGGAAAATTTGTTGATTTTATGAAACAACGAGCTGAAGAATACTTTGTATTGCGGAAGAAAGCAATTCCTGGTTATGATATCAGCTTCCTCATCACTCATGAACATGTTGAACGTATGAATCCAAAGAAATTGGTGGATTTCCTTATTTACTTTATGGAAGAAATTGACAGGGTATGTTGCTTTTAACTTTTTATGACTCATTGCACTTCCTTCACTTTTTTTTGCTTGTTATGGTTCAGATCTTTCTTTCACCTTTCTTCTGTGGTATGATAAACTAATACTTTGTTTTTCAGGAAGTTAATGACATGAAACTCTCTGTGAACACTCGTGCTCGTATCTCTGCTGATGACTTCTTAAGACGTTTCAATTAATCCAATGCTTTTCAATTGTTCAAAAAATTTTCATTGTTTTATTTATTTCTTTTGAGACTTTGATCTCATTGTCGTTATTTTAATAATCTAAAATAAAAGTGCCTTTATGAAGTTTGTGAAGTGGTTTGCTTGTTCTTACCAATTTGATACCTTTGTCTTCATTTTCTCGTGAATCTTTGCCTTCTAAATACATGTTAACTTTTAGATGAAATATTCAATCTTATCATTGTTGGTCTTGGCTACTTATGCCTTTGCTCAAGAAGCTCAAACATTATTCAATATTGAAGGCAAAGCTGAATTACAGAAAGGAATGAATATTCCTGATAATTGGAAAGCTGAAAGTCGTGTTTTAATCAACTATGGTGAATACATATCGTTCCTCAAGTAAATTTTTGTTGTTATCACATTACCTTATATTGATCATTCCTTTTTAGGGAAGATGGCTCGTTCGCTATTGAAGGTGTTCCATCAGGATCATACATCGTTGAAATTGCCAATGTTGATTACATCTTTGAACCTGTAAGAGTTGACATCAATTCCAAAGGCAAAGCTCGTGCAAGACGTTTAAATCTTCTTCAACCAAATACTGTTGATATTATTCCTTATCCATTGGCTCTTACTGCTCGTCAACCAACAAGATATTTCCGACCTCGTGAAGAATGGAGAGTCACTGATGTTCTTATGAATCCTATGGTTATTATGCTTCTGGTTGCATTTGTACTTATGGTTGTTACACCTAAACTTACAGCTGGTGATCCTCAATTACAAAAGGTTTGTATTACTTCACTATTACTTTTACTGATAGACCATGTTTTAGGAGATGCAAAATGTTCAAATGCCAAAAGTTGATATGCCCGATGTCGCTGATGTTCTTGCAAATTTCTTTGGCGGTGGATCAAAGAAGCCTCAACAAAAGAAGATCGCTGCAAAATCTCGTTAAAATACTCTTCTTTTTGTTTACGGGTTTAGTTTTTGTATTGATGTTGTAGTTGTATGTATCTCTTTTTTTGATTGTAATATATTTTTTATTTATCGAACCATATTTTAATCAATGATAAATGACTAATTTTTCCTTTATCTTTTCTTTCTTTTATTCATGCTTATCTTTGAATTTGACTTGACCCTTATTGAAGCAAGCAAGCAACAGAATGGAAAGGACAAACCTATCTTGCACAATTCTTTTTACTCGTGCATGGCTTTTGTTGTCATCATCCTCTTTTCTTTTTTCTCTTTTACCTTTCTTTTCTTGCTGCAAATATATTCGGTTAGTTAGTCAACAAACACAACCTACGAAAAATGGTAAAAAGCCCTCTCAGCTTCAGGGTGGAGAAAAAAAGAGAGAAAAGCGTTAACTGGCATGCGCTTTCTTCTTTCCTTTCAACTATCCATCGTCTGACTGCTGCTGCTGGGTGTTGAATGCTACGACTGATTTTTTTTTACCGACCGAGTGTTAGTTGTTTGTTGTTTTACATACAAAGAAGAAAGCATACATATTTCATTCATCTTTCATCGTTTCGTTTTTTCACGTTTAGTTAGACATTGTTGTTGGGTGATGACGACAAATTGAAATTGCAGTTTTTTTTATTTCACGTTTTTCTGTTTTTTATTTATTTCTCTTTCTCGTCGTTCGTTGTTCACTTTTTTTCTTCTTCTTTCCATGATGATTAGCATGATTATTCTTCCTCGTGCGTGGAAGTTGAATTTTCTTTTCTCGAAAAAACTATTGAAACTATTGTTTTATTTTTTTGTGTTGGTTGGTGAACTTATTTTATTATTAAATCATCATACGAAAAAGGAAGGAAGGAAAATAATAACACCAAATATGTATGTGTATTGTTTGTTTACAAAAACAAAAAAATAACGAAATAAAAAAAAGAAAATTTTATTGGTGGTTGAAAGGATCTCTTTTTTTTATTCTCGTTCACAAATTTTTACACTTTTTCGACTCTGATGTTGCAAAACGTTTGATGATTATCAAGAGGGTCTTTTTTGAATTGAATTGAATTTTGCTTTCAAGTTTTTCTTATGTATTTATATTTTGATTCATCCAAGCAACAACCTTTTTATTTGCAACCATCGAAAAACTAAAAAAATTGGTTTTATTTATTTTAACTCTTTACTTCCGTGTCTTTTGCGTGTATTTATTCTTTTTACTTTAGTTGTTTAGTTTGTGGCTACAGTAATCATTTGAAATACATATTATATTTTTAGCTTTGATTATTTTTTATTTAAATCTTTAAATATGTTCACTTCGGATAAACCCCTTCCTCCTCCACCAGCTGCAAAACCTCGAAATGAATCACTTGCAGCCTCCACGATGTCTTCATATCGGAATCGACCCAATCCAAATACAAACACAAATACAAATAATAATTCTGATTCATCAGGTTAGCGATAGAAAAAAATTCTCATAAACAAGATTTTTTATTAAAACGAAAATCGATTGTTAGGGTTTTCTTTTCAAAGTACCAAATCACGATTTGAAGCCGCCTTGAATAAACCAGAAACAAGAAATGGAATAATGAATCTTGCAAGAAATCCCACAGTTCAAAAATACGCTGTTAGTGCAGCAAAAAATGAACAAGTTCAATCTTATGCAATTTCGGCAGCAAAAGACCCAAACACTCGAAATGCAGCAATAAGCACGGCTCAAACTCCAGCTGGAAGAGGAGCAATTAAGGGTTTAGCCCAACAATTTGAAAATAAACCTTTGATGGGTTTTGGTCATCTTCCACCACCTTCATCGTCGTCTGCTTCTTCAAATAATACGACGAGACAAAGTTGGAATTATTCTCAACCATCAGCAATTGCACCGATGCAAGGTTAGTAAATATTTATAATTTCTGGGGTTAATTGTATTTTGTTTTCCAGCATTTGAAGCAGCTCCAATTTCCACTCCACCAGCCGCCCCACGTGAACAGTTATATCCAAATTTAACAGGTGATCAATCATGGCATGGTCGAGTTCCTGCAAATGATAACAACTATAGTAATAATAATACGGGTATATATTCTCCTAATTATCATCCTCCTCCACCCACTGCACCAACGTCATCATATCGTCCACGTTCGACTGATCCAACTTACAATGCCCTTGTTGATGAATTATTTCCTATTGCACCTCCACCCACTTCCAGTAAGGCACAAATTAACATAGACACACACATCGATTCTTTATTTTTTACTAACATTTTGTCTTACTTTTTATAGAAAAAACTCCTCCAGCTCGTCCACCTCCACCTAAATTTGGTTCTCGATCCATACCAAATTTATCGTCTACTTCTTCTTCATTTTCCTTTTCTAATTCTTATTCTTCAAATAGGCCATCCCAAACAAAATCTGAACAACAACAAATTACAGAACCTCATGCAACAGTAAAATATCCATATAAATCAGATAAATTTGATGAACTTAATTGTGATGCAAATGATATAGTTTTATTAAAGCGTGAAGTGGATGATCAATGGATTTATGGAATCAATGCTCGTACAGGGCAATCTGGAATTGTGCCATTTTCATTTTTAACTATCAATGTTCCATTGGTTCCTACAGCTTCATCCATGCCAAATTCATCATTTTCTATGCCACCAGCCATGCCTCGACCAGTTATGCAACAAGCAGCAATGCCAATGTCAGCTTCAACTTACGCTGGTTTTAGGTAAGTTATTATTAGTATCACTTTCGATAACCATAAAAATGTTGGAAATTGCAAAAAAGATAAAAGCTTTTTCGCCAAAAAAATTTGCTTCAGCAATATTCCATTTTTAGCGATGGCAAACTCCATACTGCTCGAGCTTTATATGATTATGATAGTGGAATGGATGGAGATTTAAAAGTATGCCACTACCATTCTTTCCAATCCAACCTCATTCATAAAATCATTTTTAGTTTAAAGCTGGCGAAATTATTAATGTTCTTGAAAGAATCGATATTGAATGGCTTCGAGGTGAATGCAATTATAATCGAGGCATTTTCCCTCTCAATTATGTTGATATCGATGACATAACTTCAATTCCCATGGCTAAAACTAATGCTGCTGGAGGAAATAATTTTGCATCATCATTTGCAAAATTAAGCTTTAAACCTAAATTTGTTACTGCATTATATCATTATTACAGTGGAGAGCCAGATGATTTAGTATTTGAACCGGGAGATAAAATTCAAATTATTGAAGAACTTGGTGGTGAATGGATTAAAGGATCGCTTAATGGCCGAGAAGGCCTTGTTCCATTAACATATGTTGAAAGGGATTATTGATGCAGTGTTTTTTTAAATCATTTTTATGTTTTCAACGGGTTTACGTTTAACAATGTTCGCTTAGTTCGTCTTTATTTATGCTCGCTCAATCATTTACATACATACCGATGCAATACAATGTGTGCAACCTTTTCACTCATACATACATATGCTTGTTCTTATTTTGTTCCAACTAGTTTTAAAGCAACTTTATTTTAAAATCTATTACAAAATACAATCAAATGAATACAAAGTAAAAAAGTTACAAAACATAGAAAATTAAACAACAGGAGATAATGGAAGAGTAGTGTACAATGGTGGCAAAGAGAAGGAAACACTTTGATCGAGACTTTCTTTTCTTGTAAATCTAGGAGGTGGAGGCAATTCAAAGTCATCATCATTATCATTCTTGGTTGATTTCGAAGTTCGCATAGATTCATTGTGAGCCCAGAGTTCTTTCAAAAGATCTTCAGCCATTCCTCTGCCATAGTTGATTTTGATGAGAAGGATCACCAGAACTCCATTAGCCCCAAGGAAATCTTGAGTAAACTTCTTGACATGGTTGAAAGGCAAGAGCAATTCCTTGAACTAAAAAACAAAGGGTAAAAGTGGTAAAAGAGATAAAGAAACTTACTCCCATCAAATCAGCTACCGTTGTGCTTCGAACATACGCAAGAGCCATAATGAAAGTATAATATCCAGCAGAGATGGTTGAAACCAGAATGATGATCAAGAGCAAGAAGTATGTAACAATGTAAAGCTTTTCATAGATGATGTTCATTCCAAGGACACAGCTAGCAGTATGGTCGGTGAAATGGTTGTCTTCGAAAACAGATACACGGCACCATGAAAAGAGCGGGAACAATGGAGACGAGTTGGTCATGTCCCAAGATTTCTTTGAGATATTAGTAAGAGCCTAAAAGAATGTCAATTAGTATTAGCTATTCGATTAATAAGAGAGGCAAAAAACGGGTTAACCAAAGAAGCCATTTACAAGAAATCAGTAATACGAATGAATGGAACATAAAAAGCTTACCTCAAATCCCCATGAAGAGTTTCCATTTCCAATATAATTGCAGATGATGTTAAATTGAATGATTGATAGAGCCACGATTAACCATTTCTTCAACAAGAACATAACAGGAGTAAGCGAGAAAAGGAAGTATCGAGGAGAAAAGCCACCAGAAACAAATCGAAGATTGTCCATCAAATTCGAAGCTAACATTTTCATCTTTTCTTTACGAGTACCACCATCTTGCTCATGAACTTGTTTTGCTTGTTCTAAAATTCCTTCCAAATCGAAGCCTGAAACATCATCAAGGATAAAGTCATCAACAAAGCAAAGTAAAGCTTACCACAGGATAAGGAAAGACCATTCCAGATGAATTTTGGAAAATAGAACACGAAAGCATGCAGGAAGAAGAAGAATGGGATCCACTAAAAGATGATGATGCATAAGTAAGAGAAAGAAGAAAAAGAGACATACAGGAAAATAAGCGATTTCTGATCGCAGCAATGGTTCAGATGGATCATCATACAGATATACATGAGGTTGAACATAGCAGTAACTGCTGAAGAACTTCTTCCAATCATCTAAAACAGGTAAACATCAGTAAAAGAAAATAAAAAACATACCATTTGGATATTCAGCTGGAATCATGCATTCCATATGTTTGCCATTGAAAAATCCAACGCTTGCAATGGTGCAAAAGACGAGCATCAAATTTGAAGCAATCCATGTGCTTAATCGATCAAGATTATCCTCCAATGGATCTTTCTTATAATTCGTGAATTCCACGAACTTTGGCCAAAAAAACATTGTTTATTGAAAAGACGGTGAAGATAACGACGATAAACTCTTTGATCGAAAAAAGTTGTTGATGAAAAAAATGGCGAAGAATAAAACTTGATTGAACGAAGCTTTGAAAGAAGCGAGTAAAAAAAGCGCGCGAGCACTTGTGAAACTGAAGAAGTGGCACACATTTGAAAGATGAAAAGGCTTTTGCTGATTTTGGTTTGATTGATAAAAAACACCTATTTTGTTACTTATTTTTTGGTTAAAAAAAGAGCTGATGTAAATCTTCCAAGTAATGGAAGGATCAATTTTAGAATTGCTTCTTCTCGATGAGTAAGTAGGTTTACACTTCATATCTTTTCTCTAACTTCATATTTGGGATAAGTTTTTGTCAAAGTACAAAACGCAAATACATAAATGGAATTTATTAGAGCTTTAAGATAAAGCGATGCTCACTTCAAAGAACAAACCTATGGGTTTTTTATAGCCGCCTCTGTAAATAATTAAGTATTTACAAATGGCTTTTTCTTAAAAGTTTCTGGTTTAAGGCGGTTGTTTGCGAGTGTGCCCATCACAAAACAAAATTAACCTCTATTTATTATTTTACTTTTTGTGAAAACTATTAAAAAAAATTCTTTCTTTTTTTTTTATTTATTTCGATGCAGTTTGAATTAGGGTTGTCCTTTCACCACTGCTCTCATGGTGGATGCCGTACAGTTCCAATTTTTCGTCGATTTTCTTCTAAAAATTCTTTAAATCAACGATTTTCTTTGCCCAAAGATGTGATAGATTATATTCTCAAAAACCCTAAGCTGACTCCAGAATTTTATTTCAAACTTTATTCTTTGTGCAAAAGTTTTTTCTTAAAACTTAAAATTATTCCTTGTACTTTCTTAAATGTTTTTGAGTCACGCTTCCAATGTTGTTATCAAAGAAAAATCGCTAATATTTCCAAAGATGCTTTGCTTTCTTCGAATTTCAAGTTGTTAGTAAATGAAGATCTGACACTGCGTGGCAATTTATCCATCGCACTTTTAAATCATAAGATACTAGAAAAATCAAGTTACATTTGCCTCATTAGTATGACGTTAACCTTGATGGAATTGGTTAAGCTGGCAAAATCAATAAAAATTTTGGAACTTTGCGCGTGTAAAATTGAAAATTCTGTAGGTATACCCATTCCAGTGGAAGAAATCATCAAATATATTCCACATCTTGTTGGATTTAGTTTGTAAGGTTTAAACTATAATAATTAATTAATATGTTAAACCATTTTTTAGTGATCCACTATCCAATAATTATTATACGCCTCAAACAGCTATGAACCTTTCAAAATTAAAAAAATTCAAAAACTTGAAGTATATTTCGTTTGATGTGGTGCCTATAACTTTTGATGCTAAAGATTTTGTAAGCTTTCTAAATGTAAGTTATTTACTCCCGATCTTTCCAGAACATTGCCAAATGAACACAATGCACGAAAAGAAGCATTCATTAATAAACAAACTTAATTTAAAAAACAGCATCTTCGTAGATTCTGTAGTTTCTTTATTAATTTTAACATTGAAATAAAGCTTTGATAAGATTAGTGATAATAATGCAAAATTTATTCCATTTAATAAAATTTTCAGCACAAAACTAACGTAGATGAAAAAAGAATTGTTAATGTTATATTCGATACGCGAGTTGTTGACATAGAAGTTCAAAAAAGTTTTGATACCTATTTACGAAAAAATGTTAAAAATATTGATTATTTTTCTATTGCAGATGATTTTTAAATTTCGAATTTTGTTTGTATGATTGATAGATATAAATAAATGAAAGTATTTAAAAAAACTTTTTAAAAAACATGGATATCGTCTAATATATAAATAATTTCATCCATCTAATAAAAAAAGAGAAACAACTTTTAGAATATTTATAAGAATATTATAATGATGAAAAATAAAATGAACACAAAATTGAGAGATTGAGAAACGAATAAAAAATTGTTTATTAACTGAAGCTACTTACTTGCCAGTTTAATTCAAACTAACTAATTTATAATTTAAAAAAAACTAAAAGCTGTAAGTAAAAATGATTTTAGTCGATAGCAATTTAATTTATATTTTTTTTTCAAAGTGCAAGTTACCCAAGAAACAATAATCCTGATTTTACTTTAAGATTCTTTTACTAATTTATCCTTTACCTTATTTCTCCAACTTTTTTTTCTTTTCTTACATACAAACTTGCCTTTTAAAAAATATTAAGATGGGTTTTTCTCTCATATTGATGATCAATAATATTTTATTGAAAAAAAAAGAAAGTGACAAATGACAAATGAGACAAGAAAGGACAACAAGGAACTGTGCAGTCTAACAACGTTCATGACTTCCATCATAAATCAATTTTTGAAGTTTTCATTTTTTGTTTGAAATCAATTCGTTTAATTTTTGAGCAATTAATAGTTATTAGTCTCTTTCTTTCATTTAGTTAATGGTGGGTGGGTTAAAACATGTGGCGGCGTTGTATTTGTATTTGTGTCTTTAAAAGTTTTTGTTTTTAGATTACTGCCGCGTTTTTTTCTCTAAAAAAATTCAATGAATTGTCCCGAGAATCGTGAGATTAAAAAAGTATCTTTGACTGAAAAACCACAGATTCATATTCGTCGACGACAAACCCATTGGTTATCCCTTTACGTAGCAGCCATACTTGCATTTGTTGGAAATATTCAATTAGGATTATATTTTTCTTCTGCATGGCCTTATTTACAAGAAGTTCGTTTACTCTTTTTTTTAGGATTTTTACTTATCGCCAGCATTTTTTTTTGCAGGTGGATGAAACAGCAACAGAAAATTTTCTTGGTTTAATTATAGCTGCATTTAGTTTTGGTACTCTTTTAGCTTCACCAATTATTGGATATTGGAGTGATAAAATAGGAAAAATCAAACCTTTACTTTATTTTTGTTTTGCATTAATGTTTTTTGGAAATTTTCTGTATATTTTAGCTGGAGTAATGCCAGTGGGACAAAAATATTTTATTCTTTTAGCTAGATTTGTTGCAGGTTTAGGATTTGGTGAGTTTATAGTTTTAAGATGCTTTGTAGATACACTAATAATTTTTTTTAAAGCTTACGTAACCCTACTTCGAGCGTATGCAGTATCGGCTTCAATTTCATCCGATCGATCTAAAGCTATTGCATATATAACTGGTGGAGTAGCTTTAGGAGCCACGACTGGACCAGCTCTTCAACTTATTTTTACTCCTCTTGGAATTCAAGGATATCAAATATTCAAATTTCTTCAATTTAATATTTTTACTGGTCCTGCATTTTTAGCTTGTGCAATAAATATTTTTGCATATTTACTTGTTTATTTTTATTTTATTGAACGAAATATTGGTGTTGTTGATAAAGAAATTGTGGTAAGCATGAGGGAGCTACAGTATCCATAAAACTTTGGACCTTCAAAAAAAAAAGTTTATTTTTAGAAGCAAAAAGGTGTCGATTTGCCTCCATACGACAAAGTTGCAACTTTAATTTGTTATGTTACAACTTTTATTCAACTTTTTGCTGTAATAAATATTGAAACGTTAGTCGATTTTTTCTTATCCCCAATAACCCAAAAAAAAGAATTTTTTTTTCAGAATTAATGGGCCATTAGCAATGTCAATTTTTGCTTTTTCTAAAACTGATGTCGTCAAATATACTGCTTTAGCAGAATTGCTAAGATGTTTGGTGGCATTTATAATGTATTCGTGTTATATAAATTTGGAATTAGGAAAAAATTTTAATAGTCGAAAAATTCAAATTATTTCATTGGCTTTACTTTTATTATTTCATTTTATTACTTATTCATGGCCATTTTTTCCTGGCGAAATTCAAATTTATAATGATTCTGGTGAGATTCAAAAAAAAATTTTAAGCAACAATGAAATAATTTATTTGTTTGAGTTTTCAGATATCCAAAAAAATTTCAATTCCACAGATGAACTCCTTGGTTGCAATATTGACAAATATCCTTGGTGTAAAACATTAAACCCAATTAATTTTTACATTTATTACATTGCATTTATAATTTTAATTGGAATAAGTTTTCCTAATTTGAATATTTCATTGAATACAATATTTTCAAAAATTATTGGACCTCGACCTCAAAATATTCAGCAAGGATGGTTTCAAGTTGCAGGAAGCACTGGAAGAATGATTGGACCCATAGCAATGAGGTGAGTCCCAGAAAATTAATTTTTGTGAAAGTAAAATAGTTACATAATTTTTTTTTGCAGCGCTATTTACATTTCCTATGGCCCAAGATGGTCATGGAATATCGAGATTTTTCTTTTAGCTATAACATTAGGTTACTGGATTTTATTTCAAAATCGTATGATACCTTTAGAAATTCCAAAGGAATATGCTGAGTATCATGACAAAGATGATATCGATATCATCAGAAGACGACTTCCAAAGTCAAAAAGTGTTCCATAATTTTAATAGCTTTTTGTAATGTAATATAGAGCAAAACTTGTACATAAAAACCAGAAAAAAATTTAATGAAAAGTTACATCAAATTTTAAAATGTCATAAAAAGGTAATAAAAAAATCAATTTTTAAAAAAATGAAGAAGCGTTTATTTCAATAAAAGAAATTTGTTTGTGATCATCCGGTTTTTAACTCATCTCTGCCACAACAAATATCTTTCATATCATTTTTATGTTTCTTCAGCAATCATTTTATTTTCGGCCGCGAAATTTGATTTATTTTGTTTATCTCTAACTTTTATCATATACGCACATGTATTAATAATAATCGCAATCTTTTATGAATTGATGTGTCTTTAAATATCAAAAAAAAAATATGATTAACTTTTTTTCTTGTGTTATTTAAATTTGTTGATATCTGTCTGCTCCATGAAGCTCCTTTTCTTTATTTTGTTCGTTTTTATTTTTAAAGGGACATAGCTATTTCATGCCTTTTCAAAAATTTCGATACTGGGGCTGATAGGAACAGTTGGGGCGGCGCGTGTTTGAATTACCGTGCACTTTCTGTCTTACACGGTAATTCAAACACGCGCCTTACCAAGTGTAACTTTCAGTCCCCACTATCGAAATTTCAAAAAAGGCATGAAATAGCTATGTCCCTTTAACGTTATCCAAGTAATAAACGTAACTATTCCGGACTTAAGTTCTTCCGAAATTGGTGATATTCCTGAAAGTCATAAAAAAGTAAACTTTTTTTTACGATTCAAATAAAAGAATATTTTACTGTAGGTTTATGATGAAATTATTTCTCAAAATAAACATTGCTTCACTTATACTAAATTAATCAACCGTCGAAGAAAAATATTGATTCTTAAAAACCTTTTTATATCAGATTTGTTTGATCCAGATTTTGATCGAACTGACCCAGCTTTATTGGTAGTTAATGATACTTCAGTCCCCAAAATTACTGATATTTTTCCTCCTGTAAAGCAGATTGACTAAAAAATGTTTATAATAAACCTGCATTATTTTTTCTAGGGCGATACACCTCTCAGTGAAGACCAAATTGAAGGAATCATATATGGTTACCTCCAAGTACCTCCACCCCGTCCATTTCAGCCAATTCCAAGTTCAAAGTTATTTGGTGAAAATCATCAAACAATTGTAAATTGCACTTCTGAGTTGCTTAAACACCATCGATGGGTATTGCCAATTCATTATGCTTTTAATAAAACAATTCGTGAGAATTTTGCTAATAAAAAAAAGAAGAAAAGAGTTAATTTTACTTTAAAGAAATTTTATAAAATTTCAGGAATTGCAACTCGAAAACTAATTATGGAAACGTTTGAAATTATTCAAAATCAAACGTGCTTAAAATTTAAAGCTTTGAGCGTGGATAATTTAAAAAATACAAAATCAAACGTTTTATTTGAAAGTTCAACAAAAAATGGCGAATATTTGTCCTTTGTTGGTTACAGAAAAGAGAAAGCCATGAATGGGACACAAAAAATCAATTTTGGAGGAAAATATTGCAAAAAACAAGTTACTTTTACTTTGTTTTTTTTCTTCTTCTTCTGGATGTACAAATTATTTTTTTTAGTTTGAACAAATTTCAAAACAAATTTTTCAAACTTTAGGAGTTTGTTATCCAATGACAGCAGGTTTTCAAAATATTAAAAGAGATTTCAATGGATTTCTTAATTCAAAAAATGACAATAATAAACCTAACAAAAATACAGGTAAGCATTTTTAAAGCAAATATAAAGTGAATTTTTTTAAATTTAGCTCAATGCCCCAGTAGCGCTTCAACATATATGGAAATTTATTTATTGAACGAAAATTATGGATGTATGTGTAAAAACGTTACGGTTACTTGCCAAAATGGAGGATATCCAAATCCAAATGGTTGCAATCGATGCATTTGTCCAAATGGATTAAAAGGAAAAACTTGTAGTACTAACGATGGAGGAACTGAAAATACTGGAAAGACTATTAAAGTAAGATCAATAAATATTTTAAATCAGCAGAAATAATCTTGCCTAACAAAAAAATATATAAATTTTTAGGTTGATTCTGAAACCTGTAAAACTCTTGAAGCAAGTATTGGAATAAATAATAATATCACTTACAAAGATTATAAAAATACTTGGTACCTTTTTACAGCTCCATATGGAAATAGGGTTCAATTGATTTTCTTTGAAGTTAAAGGAGATTCTAAAGCAGACAATTGTGCTAATCAAGGAGTAGAAATGAAATTGAAGGATTTTTCACAAAATGGAAAAACGTATGTAAATTTTTTCCATAGTTACTTTTTTTTATAATAAAAAGTATCATCGTTTTAAGATTTTGTGGAAACGATACCAATTTTGTTTCGCAACAATACATTCTAACCAAAAGTTTCACATCTCAAGGTCAAAGCGCGTTAATACAATTATATAGCAAAAGGAATGTTCTAAATTTGATTGTTAAATACAGATTCCTTCCTGATTATCCAAATCGCTCTTTAAGTCCCGATTATTCAATATATCCACCATCATGTGAGCCAAGTAAGTTGGGCTTCAAGACTATCGAGGAGGATTTTTTTTAAATTTAAAATTATTATTATAAATTTTTAGCCCTTGATTGCCGTGATTTTAGAGCCGTTTGTTTTTCATTTGTAACTAATAAGAGCCGATGTTATAGCGATAGTAATTGGTTTTATAATACCGATTGTGCAGCCACGTGTAATATTAATGAATGTAAGTGCAGAAACATTCGAAATGATTGTGAAGAATTAGCGGCGAAAGGCGAATGCATCAAAAACCCATCTATGATGAATCGAGATTGTCGGTGGTCTTGTAAATTGTGTGGAAATAATTTATGCGAGGATTCAATTGATTGCAAAAATTATCCGAAAGAATTTTGCATTAAAAATGAAACCATGATTTCAAATTGCCCAAAAACTTGTAAAAGATGCGGAATTTGAGACTCTTTATTTTTACAAACTTTTTTTCAAAGTTTTCTATAATTTTTTGCATTTTAAATATTTCTTATTATCTTAATTCGGATGTCATAATTTTTTAATCATTTTTCAAAAATAATTAAAGTTTTTTTTAATACATTGCTGGCAAATCATATTCACTCGATATTGATGTAATTTGCGAAATATTTGTTCGCTCTGTTGAACAAAATGTTTCCGCTAAATCTTCATCATCATCGATGTAACAATGCATTCGCTTATTTACTTGTTGCAACTAAAAAATTTAGCAACCATAGTTTATTTTATTAATAAAATTTTAATTTTTTTACCGTATAAATATCAACCATTTGAGATCGTTGATAAATTTCTGGCATAATTTCTTCAATAATTTTTGATTCATAAGGTTCCAAATATTCAGAATCGGGTAAAACTGTGGCTAATAAAACGGGTAAAAATAAAATCGCATGAACAAAGCCAATCGTTACAACGAGAACTACAGTAATAACAAAAGTTCGAATCATATAAGATGGAACAATTCCAAGAATGGAAACTCCAACTATCGTACTTGTTGCAGCTTGAAATAATGGATATGCCAAAACTCTTAAAGCTTCTTGAACTCGATTTTTTCTTTGAATTAAAAAATGATAAGTTACGTGGGCTAAAAAATATTGGAAAATTAAATTTTTTTTATTAAAGAATTATCAAAAATATTTTCTCTCTAAATTTTTTTTAATTCTCGAGATACGGCATTTTCTATATTTTCTACCAAAAAAGTTACTTTTTTATTTTTTACTAAATTTTTTAAAAACAAAAATTCTTACTTGCAAAATCAACCGAAAATCCAATACTCATAACTATAGTAATCATAGAAATAATATCAAGCCTCGTGTTTGCAGCAGATAAAGCTCCAACCACTCCAATATTTATTGATAAAATACATAATGCAATTACTACAGCGCTAATAGGTCGAGGAATAAGAATTGCAGATATTCCAAGAATTACAGTAATTGCAATTCCAACATTCATGACTACATTTTGCATTGTAACAAATTGTTGATCCACAAGCAAAAAACTAAAAATTACTTTTTTATTATTACAAATTTTTTATTTAAAAATATACAAACCTTGTGTCATAAACAAAACCCGTAAAATTAGATAATTGAAAAACTTTTCTCAAATATTCTGCTCTTGGACCATCATTGATTGGACCCAATTTTCTTACCCTCATAATCAATTTTATTGCTGTGATATGACCCGTTTTATTAAAATATATATCACTTCGAAATTTGGCGTAAATAGGAGTTTCCAAAAATCGAATTAAATTTCTCATAAAATTTCTTTCAGTTTCAATAGTTTCAATAGATTTATTGTTGGAGAATTGAGTTTCAAATGTTTCAATCCAAAATTCAGCTTTTGACGCGTATGGACCTCTAAAAATTAATTATTCATAATTAATTTTCGTGGCAAGAGAGATTTTCAAAAAAAACATGCCTTGTAAGATTATCGTATAAATGCATTAATTTTTTTCGAGTATTTGAAAAATGAATATTTAAATTTTCTGTTTTAACCACGCCAAAACAAAATGCACCATAATCCGAAAATAATCTTTCTTGAGCCGCTAATTCTTTGGAAACAAATGATCCATCTGGAGTCAATAATTTCAAATCGAGCCCCAAAGGTAATTGAATGAGATAATTCAGCGAAAAACTTAGATAAATAATATAAAGAAAAAATGTTAAAATTTTTATAAACCAATGATTTATAAAAGCAGCAAGAATTTGATAAATGTCTTTTGAGGCAATATTTTTTTGATTTCCTATGGATGTATTTATTGATACACAACAAAGTGATTTCAAGCAGCCATCATTGTGTCGACGATATGGTAATCGACAACATCCAAGCCAATGTCTATTAGAAATTTCTCTTCGACAATAAAATGTCATAATTGCTGTTAAAAAAGTTATTTGATATATAAACATAAAAAGTACAGCCAAGGCGCAATAAGTGCAAAATACACCTAAAAAATTTGAATAATAATTTTTTTAACTCTTGAAAATTGTTTTTTTTTAAACTTACGAACAGCAATAAAATCCGATAATGATCCAACAGCAAATGAAATTCCATCAGTCAAAGATGTAATTAACAATGAAACAGATACTTCAGTGATGGCTGCAATTAAAACTGCATCACTTTCCACAGCTCTTTTGGGCCTTTCAGGTAAATTGTCGATGGTTATTCTCCAACTTTTAAGCATTAAAAACATATTATCTACACCGATAGCTGAAACTCCAATTTTTAAAGATTCAAAAAAACATTTTCATTTTTGAGAATATTAAATATTTAATTTTAGATTTTTGCTTTTAGAAATTTGAATATTGATTTTTTGCTTATCTTAAAATTCAAAAAAAAAATTTCTTTCTCTTTTTTTAGTTTTTTTTTTCATTTCCGCACGAACAAATATGTTTTTATAAAGTACGAAAATCCAAAAATAACTTTTTTTTACCAAAACATAAATTAAATTGCATAGAAATAAAAACCTGATATTACGTGAACTAAACTGATCAAGGCCGAGAAAAGTAAAAAATAAAAGTAAACAAAAATAAGGGTTTGATTGAATCAGTTTCATATTTTTTTTAAAAATTGGGAACACGCTAAACTCGTTTTTTGTTGTTGATAGTTTGCACTTTTTATGAATTCTGTTTACTTCAGCCTCTTTTTTTGGGAGGAACGGTCATTTTTATTTTTGATTCCGACTAAATTAAAGTTGATCTTTTGTAGCCTTAAAAAACATCAAAACATCGGGGTGTGGTTTTAGAGTATTTAAACAGAATTTTTTTTATTTTCTTCATCACTCATATCCGAGTTACCTATTTTATTAATTCAAATCCAAATCAAAAGAAAAAAATGGCTTTCAACTCCATTGTTTTTAAAATTTTATTGGTTGCTTTTATTCTTGCTTTTGTCAACTATGCTTCAGCTGATTTTTTAAGTGGCAAATTTAAAGGTAAAAAAAATTTAAATATTTCCAAATAAAAAATATGGTTTAATTATTAAAACTTTCAGGCGGATGCTTTGCTGATTCAAATTGTGATGCCGTTTGCAAAACTGAAAAAGATGCCCATGGAGGACATTGTAACGCGCTTAAATGTTGGTGTGGTACGTTTTTTCCTTCAAAAAATTACTCTCTTTTACGTTGAAAAAAATATCCAAAGATTATGGCGCAAGGTTTTTTGAAACTTAAATTAAAAAATTTGCATTTTGACAGAATAATAGATTCTTGTAAATTTTATCGACAAAAAAAATTTTCATGAAATTTTTTTTAAAATAATTTAATTAAAAAATTTTTTTAGATAACTAATTCTGGACCCTTGGCAAATCGCTTATGCATTTTTGAATCCGCAACAATAACTCAAAAAAATCATTTTACTCTAACTTTTTTAAAAGCTAATTAAATTTTTCTTGTAAAAAAAATTGTAACATAAATTTTTTTAAAATAAATGTTAGTTAATCAAACAAAACTTTGGAAACTTACAAATAATTAAAAATGGCATAATTAAAGTCATATGTAAAAATGGATATCTTAAATAAATTAATGTTGCGGTGGCAGAACAAATTGCAATAAATGCATTTAACATTGCTGCCAAACCAATTAATGGTTGAGATCTCACAGAATTTGTGGAGGAACAAATAATCATACAAAATGCAATTAATATTAATGTCATCCATGGCATATATGGAAGAAGGAGTTCACCATTCTTTTCCATTTCTTTTGCCAACGCACTGGAGGAAGTATAAAAAAGAGTGGAATTTTCATATCTAAAAAAGTTAATTAAAAATGTTAAAAGTAATTGTATTTTCGCAATTTTGGGTGGAAAATGGAAAATTTGGTAATGCAGAAACTTAAAAAAATGCAAATAAATTTTAGTACTAAAAATATTGGTTTTATTTTTTTATAAAAATTTTAATGCCTAATTTTACAAGAAAAATAAAGGAATCTAAAAAAATCTCTAAAAATTCGAAATCAATTTTTGAATCCACGAATTAACTATTTTTTAAAATCCTACTTTAATTTAGCTATAGTTTCAATAAACGCTGCAATCCAAGCTTCAGCTTCGCCATCAACAACGTCAATCCCAAGAATGTAGGCAAGTCGCATGGCTTTAGCTTTAACAATGGCACGATTTCCATATTTATCTGCTTTTTTCTTAGATGTTTCTACACCACCAAATATCACTGCATTGTCAACGGTGGTATTTCCAAATTTAAGCATGGGATATCTCGATAAAAATGGAACAGTTAAATATGGTTGATCATCTTCCAATGCAAAAGTTATTGGATGTTGAGTGCATGTCGCGTCGAGGGACACTTTGTAACATAAATTCGAAAAGTTTTTTCCTCCATTAATTTTAATTGAAATTATTTCTCGATGCAATTCAGTCAATTTTTCAATATTTTCTGGAGCCAAAACATTTCCTTTCTCAGAAATATCTTCAAATAAAACATATGCAAATTTTGTTCCAAAAAGTGAATAACTATCTCTCAAAGCATCTCGAGGCGGAAAAAGTTCCAACATTTCATGCAAATTTATCAGCGATTCCATATTATCCGGTAAAAACATTTCTAAATTTTGTTTACTTGTATTTAAATGAAAATCATAATACGCCAAAAATATGGTGAAAAAAGTAATAAATAATGGAATTATTGCAAATATCAGAGGCCATCGAGTAACTAATTTCGTTTCCCACTGAAAAAAATTTAAATAAAAAAATGTTTTTGGTCGAGAAACGAAACTTTTTTTTCTTAAAAACGAAAATACTTACCTCAAAAAATTTTGCAACACTCGAATGTAATCCCATTGCATTTTTAATCGATTAACAAAGCTTAAAACCAGCAAATTTTAAAAAGTAAAATTTTTTTTGGCGACATTTTCTGTTTCCAATCCTTTTTTCATTGACCGACTTTGAAAATAAAAAAAAGAAAAAAAGAAGACTTATTGGGAAAAAAATTGGATCATGCACCTTACCTCCTTCGTCGATCCCTTGCTTGTCTCCTTGATGCAATTATTTATTATTTTCTTTCCTCTTTTCTTTCTTCATTTTTTTTATTGGTTTGACACAGCCAAGTTAAGTTTTTTCCTTGACTTATTTTTATTTTATAATTGTTCAGCCCACTTCCGTCTCTTCTTTACTTTTTTTACTTCTTACCTTTGTGATGGAACTTAAACTTAAAGTGACCATTCTAATTTCGAAAGGTGTTATAAAAATTTACAAAAAGGGACGCTTTTAAGAATCAAATTGCGTTTTTCTTTAATTATGCAGTATTAACGAGAGAAAAAAAGTTATTTAAATCAGTGAAAACGCGTCTCATTTCAGTTTTTTTCGGGTTTGTTTTTTTAAATGTAAATTATTTTATGTATTTATTAAACTCATAAACAAATAACAATAAAAAAATCGTATTATTAAAAATCGTGGCGAATCGAAATTTTCTTTAAGTAATTTTTAAAAACACTGTTAACAAACTCATGGAAATGGTCGAAGTTAGAAATATGACACTTAAATGAAATAAATAATCCAGCTGAATGTGCGAGATTCTTTTTTAAAAATTCACAAAAAATCTTGGGATCGATTTGATTTTTGTCTTCCTTTTCCATAAAAACTTGAGAAATGTGCAATGAAAACATTTCAAACTTATTTATAAATTTAAGCTGATATAATTTTTCAAAAGTGGTTGAAGAAAATGGTTCACATTTATTTTGATAGCTGACTTCACGTATTTTCGGACATTTTGATAATATTTCATCGATGGTCACAGGTTTTCCATCGACATACTTTATACTAGCGCCACATAAATAAAGTTCTTCGATATCTCCACCATCAATTAATAAAGACATTTCATTATATGTATAATTTACATCACCCCAATTATATATAAGTTTTAGATTACTACGATAAACAAATTTGAATCGCTCAGAAAATTTCATCGAACAAACAAATAAATTTCCATTTAACCAATATTTAAAGTTTTGAATAAATTGACCCACTTTTCCAGAATCCCAATTCTTTTTCACAAAAAAACGCATACACTTCGGACCCCAATTAACCTGAGTATCAAGAACTATAACTTTCTTTTTAAGAAAAAAATATTTACAAGTTTTTTGAAGCTTTTGAAAAATTTGCGGTGAATCACAATTGTTTAATATAATTGTGATGACATCTGAAGGGAATGAGAAACATTGACGACAAGGTGATTTGAAAGAATATTGTAAATTTGGAGGACGAGAAATTGACATTCTATAATTTATTTTATTAATAAATAAATAAACAAGCGTCTAAATTAATTCTTAAACTTTTATATCTTTTTTTAACCAGAAAAAAAGTAGCAACAAAAAGTTTGAGAAATTTATAAAAAAGAAGGAAGAACAAAAAATGTTGTGCCATTCAAAAACACTTAACATTTTCCTGAAACAAAAGAATCAATCGTTATTAGTTTGTCAGGTTTGTCCTTTTTTCTATTGCTTGGGTTTTAACTGGGAAAGACAATAAAAGGAAGGCTTTTTTGTTGGTTTTTTCTCCACATCTATGTATAGTGGTGATTTGTTTTTGTGTGTGCATTAAAATGAAGGAAAACAAATTTAAAAAAAGTGCCAATTGGAAAAAATCGATATTCGATTTAGTTTTCCAGAGTTCCCAAAACAAATTATTGATTACACCTGAATGGAAGCGTAAATTGTAAAAAAGAAGCAAATTTTAAAAATAGTAAAACTTTAAAAAGGTTTCTTAAAATTTGCAAATATTTTTATATTAAAAGTTAATATACTTTTTTGGATCGCCTTACTTTACTGTATTTGTGGATTTAAAGTTTATTAGCACTTGTGTAAATAAAACGTTTTTACAACCAACAATAAAACACACTTAGATCTATTTAAAAAAAATTTATGATATCATAATTAAAAGCTAAATATCGGCAATAGAAAAAATAAACATGAATAAAAAAGATCAAAAAAAATAAACGCATTAAAAAGAAGAAGCTATATGGGATGGATCGCAACTTCAGGGTTTAACATTGGCCATATTTAGCTTTGGTATCAAAGTGAATTTCAAAAGGTTGAAAAATTTATCTCCATATCAAAAAAAAATATTTTGTTTCAAAAAATTCCATACGTTTAAATTTTAGTATCTTTCTTTATTTTTCTGTCTGTATCTTTCCATGATACGATTTTCTGATAGAAATAAACACAAATAAGGCAAAATTAGATAAAGTTTTGAAATATTTCCATGCCTTTTCAGAACAAATTCGTTTTTTGACATTATCAACCATTAATCAGTCAAAAAATAGAATGCATTCTCATTCAAAAAGCCACTTTGGCTTTCTTTCTTTCGAACATTTTTTGTTCGTTCATTTATTTTTTCAAAAATTTGAATAAATCATTTTCCAAAAGCCTGAGTGTTTCAAATATTTATTCACGAAAAATTAAGAGCTGCTAATCGATCGAATGATGTCGCTGAAACGTAAATTTTATCAAATTCGAAGGCTTTTTAGACATCGGTGAGTTACTTAATTTTCTGTTTTTCTGCAAGGTTTACTTCCATACTTCCTTTTTTAGAAAGTTCAAATTTCTTGTTTTTGCTTTTATTTTCTTATGCGTTATTTTTCTATTAGCTTTATTTGCTGATTCTCCTGAGGTTTGTTATTTTTTAAATGTAGAAATGGATGAAAACTAATGGGTACAATTTTTTAGGAACGTGGTGCAGAACATTTTGTTCATGTTATAGGTGGTCGTTTAAATTTCCATACTGTTGATTTACATGGAGAATTACCTGGTTCTGAAGATCCTGACACAGTAATAAAATATGATCTTGGAAACTTTGAGCCTCCTGAAGAAATGGATGATGGAACTCCTGGTAAGTGTTTATTAAATATTTAAACGTTTTTTCTTTCATTGATTCAAAGCTTTAATAATCACTACTAATAATTTCGATTTTAGGAGACTTTGGTAGACCAGTTAAAGTCGATGTAAACTTACCCGAAGTTAAACATGCTTTTTACGAGTATCAATTAAACACTCATGTCGCTGATATGATTTCAATGAATCGAAGTATTCCTGATACTCGATTATATGAGTAAGTTACTATTATATAAAGGTAACAATCTTTAACAAAAAATTGGTTTTTAGATGCAAACACTGGCATTATCGTGAAGATCTACCAACCGCAAGTGTTATTATTGTTTTTCATAACGAAGGATGGTCACCGCTGCTTCGAACTGTTCATTCCGTACTCAAACGTTCTGAATCAAGATATCTCAAAGAAGTTATTTTAGTTGATGATTTCAGCGATAAAGGTAAACTTACTTTTTGTTGTTAATTGCTATCTTCGTTTAACTGGTGGCAATTTTTAGAACATTTGAAAGAAAAACTCGATATTTATATCAAACAAGAATTCAATGGTATTGTCAAGTTGATTAGAAACAAAGAACGTGAAGGTTTATCTCGATCAAAAACAAAAGGTGCTATAGCCGCAACTTCAGAAGTAGTTATATTCTTAGATGCTCATTGTGAAGTAAATCGAAATTGGCTTGTACCTTTACTTGCTCCTATTCGAAAAAATCGGTTTGTTTGTTTGTTTACCATGTCTTTTAACTTTGTATTTGATTGAAAAAGGTTGTTTTCAGAAAAGTTATGACTGTTCCTATTATTGATAGAGTTGATATGACAACATGGAAATATCATGGAGGTTATGGAGGTGCTGATAATCATTTTCGTGGAATACTTGAATGGGGACTTATGTATAAAGAAACACCAATACCAAGAGAAGAAAGGCATGCTCGACGATATAACTCTCAACCATATCGCTCGCCAACTCATGCTGGAGGTCTCTTTGCTATTGATAAGAAATGGTTTGCTGAACTTGGATATTATGATCCTGGTTTACAAATATGGGGAGGAGAGAATTTTGAACTTTCATTCAAAATATGGATGTGTGGCGGTGGAATCCTTTTTGTTCCATGCTCTCATGTTGGTCATGTTTATCGTGCTCAATCGCCTTATGGATTTGGTAAATTTGGTGTTGCAAATGTTATTTATACAGTAAACTTATGACTTTTTCTTTCTATTATTTTAACGATAGATGGTTTTAGAATGCGATTCGTGTAGTCAAAACATGGATGGATGAATATGGAAGAAATTATTTTATTCGTGAACCTCAAACTCAACATTATTATCCTGGAGATATTTCATATCAACTTTCACGTCGAAAAAAACTTCAATGCAAATCATTTGACTGGTATTTGAAAAACGTAGCTTATGATGTTTCTAGAAGCTATCCATTACTACCTGATAACGATGTATGGGGTGAAGCAAGAAATCCTGAATCTGGTAAATGCCTTGACACTATGGGTCGATCAGTTCCTGATACAGTTGGCGCATCTCCTTGTCGTAGTTACGATTTAAATCAAATCATTCGATTAAATAAAGAAGGTCAAATGACTAATTATAAATCGTGTATTAATCCATTTTCAATTACTCCACATTCAAATTTTCTTCGAACTGCTGAGTGTCAAAAAGGAACGGTTAATGGTGCATTCAAATATAATCGAAAAACTCAACAAATTATGAATTATCTTGAAAATACTTGTGTCACAGCTGCTGAAGATTCTGATTCATCCGAAGTAAAACTACAAAGATGTGATGATAAAAATCCTTATCAAAAATGGATATGGAAAGAACACTTCTTTAATTAATAGTTTCTCTTTCAATTGTCTTTCTTTTTCATTATGTTTATCGTTTTGTTATTATGTAGTTGTTTTATAATAAATTTCTATAGTACTGCTTTTTCTTACTCTGTTATTTGCTTTCTTTCATATTTGTACTCTTTTAAGATAGTTGGGTTTCAATGGGATAACAATAGTGATAAAGAAAATCTCTTTATTAAACATGAGACAATCTTTTTAAAAAATTTATGTACACATTCAAAAAAAAAACAATAAAACAAAAAAAAGTTAACAAGATTTAGACATCTGGAACAATAACAAAACCAATTTTCAAAAGATTACAAGCTTCTTCGAGTCCAGTATGAATCCGATTCTTTTCTTCATTTGTAAATTCATTGAAAAGACAAAATTCAACTTCTTTTGGCTTCTTTCCAGTTTCTTTTTCGATTGCCTTGATGTGATATTTGAGAAGGTAAACCATCAAGGAAACAGGAGTAGCTTTTCGACTTCCCAAAAAAGTTTCAAATCGAAGTAAGACCGGATTGTCAGAATTGGAGATAACTTTAAAGCCCCATTTTGGATCAATTTTGAGAATGTTAGCTGGCATTGAAAGGATTTTTACCAAATCTGAAAGCAATACAAGTATTAAATGATAACACAAAACATGTAAACATACCATAAACCACAAAAGGATCATTATCATTAACTACGTTCAAATCAGTGAAGATAATAGGTTCTTCTGGTTCAAAGGTAAGATAAAGATCATTTCCATACAAACCTAAAACAAACCTCTTTTTAACCGTAGTAAATAAGGTGACAACTGACCGTTCCATTCATTCAAGAACTTATAACCATTTTCATCACGAACACAAATGACGGATGAGTTATCGAAAAAAGCAATTACAGGTACATTCAAATCAGCTTTTGACGATGTAAGTTTCTTTGGCAATGCTTGAATTTCAGGAATGATGAATGGTTCTTGATACAGGAATGGAAGCGAGTTTCGATCAACGACCAGAGCAAGCTTGATACGATGTCCTTTCTTTTCTTTGGAAATTTGAGCTTTACAAGCAGGCTTGTAAGTTCGAGACTTTTCGTCAAGATAAGCAACCTATAAAACAACATAAAAATATAAAGAGAAAGAAAACAAAGTAAACAAACTTACATAATATGGCATCTTTGATTTAGGCACAATTTTGATTTGTTCAAAAGGCAAATATTTATATTCATCTACAGCAATCACAGCTTGTTGAGTATCAGTAATATTTGATTCATTTGTAACAGCAAGGGTTTCAAAACAAAAAGGAATAAGTTGGTTGCTTCCATGTTCAAAAATAGTTTTCAAGATATGTTGATTAAAGTTATTGAAATTCTCGGGATGAACTGTAATAACCTTTTTCGATGGAACGACCAGAGATTTCAAAGACGTTACCAAATCATTAAAAAGAGGATAAAAAACAATAACATATTTAGGATCGCATGTACCAAGACATTCAGTTGCCAACTCGTTAATATTTCTATTAAAGCGATTAATCCTTCGATCACCGATGTAAGAATATCCATTTTGTTTACGGTGAATTTCAGAAACAGTTACCATTTGACCATTAAAAGATAAAACATTCAAAATGACATCACCAGGTTTTGAATTAATTTTTGAGGCAAATAACATTGACAAAATTGAATTTGTTCTAGGATCAACAAGATAAAGATGCCATTTTCGTTTTCTAACTTCTTCATAAACCATTTGACGAATATCAAGATTAACAGTATGATACGTATTGTTATCATCAATAAGAAAGAAAAAAACAGCTTTGAGAAATCGACAATCACGAGAATCAAGAAGCTTTGAAAATTCTTCAACAGGTACATCCATAGAATCAGAAACACGTTTAAAATGAGAATCCACGAAAAAAACATTGAATTTTCCTTCTTGTACATGATTAATACGCAAGGCTTTGTCTTTACCCTTGAATTTCTTAACATTCATAGGAGGATGCAATAAGTTATGTTTATCCATGATTGCAGAAACAATAACAAAATGATGAAGCTTCTTATTTGGTTGAAAAATATTCTCACAAAAAAGTGTTTTGCAAATTGAAAACAAATTTTTGATTTTTTGCAAACAAAAAAGTTTGCGCGTAAAAGTAAACAATCGCTCTAAGAAATAAAATGGCATTTGAATTTTTTTCTTTAATAAAATCTTTAGCGAACGCGACACAACTTAAGAGAGACTCTACGAGTGAATTTAAAGATTTTCGAAGTCGGCGGAACAAATTTTTTTAAAATTTTTTTCTGTTGTTACCAATCGGTTCTAAAAAATATTTAAAAATTATTGGCGTCAAGCTTTTTCTCAAAAAGTGAGCAAGATATGCTAATTTTTTATATTGAAGTTGAAAGCATGCATTAACTTCAAAAATTCGGCTAAATTCACCCATGAAGCATAATAATTTGATTTTTATCCAATATTATGTAATCGATTGCGGGCTAATTTATGGTGTATACCATATATTTTAATATCATAAAAAACCAAGAGAAATTTGCATATTTATTTTTCAAATGGATGCCATTTCTTAACCAAGGTATTTGGGGGACCTAAGAAAAATACCATATATCCCCCAAAATCTCCTCTATCGATTCATTAAAAAATTTTAAAAAAAAAGCGGGTCGGTTTTGAGTTTTCCATCACGATGTGCGAGCGACCACCATTTTTTACGGGGAAAATGGTTTTTTTCACTTTTTTCTTTGTTGAAAACAATATGAACATAATGCCAAAAACGAAAAGAAAAAAGTGAAAAAAACCATTTTCCCCGTAAAAAATGGTGGTCGCTCGCACATCGTGATGGAAAACTCAAAACCGACCCGCTTTTTTTTTAAAATTTTTTAATGAATCGATAGAGGAGATTTTGGGGGATATATGGTATTTTTCTTAGGTCCCCCAAATACCTTGGTTAAGAAATGGCATCCATTTGAAAAATAAATATGCAAATTTCTCTTGGTTTTTTATGATATTAAAATATATGGTATACACCATAAATTAGCCCGCAATCTATTACATAATATTGGATAAAAATCAAATTATTATACTTCATGGGTGAATTTAGCCGAATTTTTGAAGTTAATACATGCTTTCAACTTCAATATAAAGAATTTGCATATTCTGCTCAGTTTTTGAGAAAAAGCTTGACGCCAATAATTTTTAAATGTCATTTAGAACCGATTGGTAAAGAAAAATAAAAAATAAAAAAAATTTTGTTCCGCCCGATTTGAATCAGCTCGCAGAACCTCTCTTAACAAAAATTATTATTTTTCATTGTTCAAAAATTCGAGTAAAATAGCATAATAAAAATTTTTATTTTGAAATATTTTTTTAATCATAAATAATAAAAAAATATTAGGTTTTAGATTATTAAGCAGCACAAGTGCCAGGTGAATTATACCATTTTTCAATATCATCATATTGCTTGGGTACCAAATTAGGATCATAAAATTTTTCACAAAGTTGACAAAAACCATAAAGTAAATTAAACTTCTTTCTTTGATATCTTTTTGTCCATTCAAAATATTTCAAATATTCTTTTTGATTTTGAATTAAATACGTGAGATAATTGGCCAAATCTTTAACATCATTGAAATCATCGACAGCAATAAATGAATCATTTGGCGCGACAGAAGCTGCGATGCTTCGTTTAAACACAATAGGAACTATGAGTTTTTTGATTCTCCAAAATTTTTCAGTAACATAATCTTTACAAATGCTATTTTCTAACGCCAAATAAAAGTAGTAATTAGCTGAAAGAAGGGAAAAAGAAAATAAATAATGAAATTATAAATGATTTAAGAAAGGGTAAAAATTAAAATCATAAAAGAATGCAGCAAAAAAAAAACTAACGTAGAATTTTAGCTTCACATTTCTTGTCGCATGCTTTATTCGAACAACTACCAAATTGATCAACATGAAATGAAGCATTTAAAAGTTGTTGAACAATTTCATCTCTTTTTGAAGATGCATTACAATGTGAAACAAATTGAATGGCAGTTTCATTTTTTTTTAAAACCCATTCTTTTACTTCTGACCACGACCATGCTTCATCATATCGGGTATCGTCGTCTTCGATGTCAATAAAGTGATCATATAACGAAGGAATATCACTGTCAATTCGATAAGTCATAGTGAGATTGAAGAAATCTAATTTTCTATTGCTGGGAAAATCTAAAAATGGGGTATTAAAAATTTTTGTTGTAAACAAAAGCTATCTCTAAAATTAAATTAATAAAACTCACATGAATTTTTCGGTGATTCATAATTTAGCAATACATAATATTGTTCACGAAAGCGTCGCGGAGGCAAAAAGCTTAAATTTAAATCTCGTAAATGAAATACAATTGCAGATGCTTTTAATGTCTGAAAATAAAAATAATAAATGGTTTAGATTTTTGTTTCATGAATCATGAATACTTAAACTTCCAAAAGCACAATTTGCAAAAATAGTTTAAAACTAATTTAAAATTTTTTTTGGCAGAGATAAGGAAACATATTTTCTGCTAAATATTTTAATACAAACAAAAAAACTTATTTGATTTTTGTCAGCAGTAAAAATACATTTTTTTAAACACGTTGCATCTGTATAATTTCTTATGTCCTCAACAAATTCCGAAGATGGTTGAGAAAACCAGTTTGTCCATATTAAAATAGTTGGCATTGCTGAAATCAAAAAAGGTAAAAGAATTGTTTAAAAGGGAAGACTTCAGTTTCCGATCGAATGCCAGCCATATTCGCAATGGAAAAAATAGAGGAATTTCCATAAGAAAAAATGAAGAAGAAAATTTGAAGAAAAATAAAAAGCTACATACTTGGTGGTTTCATATTCCATTTATCAAAATGAATTTTGAATATTAAAAAAACAAAACAAAAAATAAATAAAGAAAAAATACGAAATAATATCTTCATTTTTCTACAGAAAAACAGAAGCGAAGAAGCATTGATTAAAGTGGGCATTTAATAAATTTAATGACAAGCCAAATAGTTTCAATTCATAAAACAGCGATGAAATAAATTGTAAACCTTCAAAATATAAAAGAATATTTTTTCTAATACTAACAATTTTAGGGGTAAAAAAAAATGTAAATAAGTCTGCCATTTTTATTTATCGAATGG
Organism: Panagrolaimus kolymaensis; assembly: GCA_028622995.1. Lineage (NCBI taxonomy): Eukaryota > Metazoa > Nematoda > Chromadorea > Rhabditida > Panagrolaimidae > Panagrolaimus > Panagrolaimus kolymaensis. The sequence continues at coordinate 1,073,025 of JAJQJQ010000031.1, forward strand.
AAGAAGCGTAGGTAAAGAAAAACAATGTTTGCAAAAATCTATATGAATAAGCAGGGGGGAATATCAGCAGCGAATGTGCAAAAAATAAAAACCATTAAATGATACATAAATACCTTTGCTAATTTGTTTTGGCTACAATTAAAATCAAATCATTCGATTAAATAAAGAAGGTCAAATGACTAATTATAAATCGTGTATTAATCCATTTTCAATTACTCCACATTCAAATTTTCTTCGAACTGCTGAGTGTCAAAAAGGAACGGTTAATGGTGCATTCAAATATAATCGAAAAACTCAACAAATTATGAATTATCTTGAAAATACTTGTGTCACAGCTGCTGAAGATTCTGATTCATCCGAAGTAAAACTACAAAGATGTGATGATAAAAATCCTTATCAAAAATGGATATGGAAAGAACACTTCTTTAATTAATAGTTTCTCTTTCAATTGTCTTTGCTTTTTGCCTTATGTTTATCGTTTTGTTATTATGTAGTTGTTTTATAATAAATTTCTATAGTACTGCTTTTTCTTACTCTGTTATTTGCTTTCTTTCATATTTGTACTCTTTTAAGATAGTTGGGTTTCAATGGGATAACAATAGTGATAAAGAAAATCTCTTTATTAAACATGAGACAATCTTTTTAAAAAATTTATGTACACATTCAAAAAAAAAACAATAAAACAAAAAAAAGTTAACAAAATTTAAACGTTTGAAACAGTAACATAATCAATGTTCAATAATTTACAAGCTTCTTCGAGTCCAGTTTTAATTCGCTTCTTTTCTTTCTTGGTAAATTGATTGAAAAGACTGAATCCAAGTTCTTTAGGCTTCTTTCCAGTTTCTTTCTTGATTGCTTTGATGTGATGTTTCAATAGAAGAGCCATCAAGAAAACAGGAGTAGCAACTATTCGAATTCCAAAGAATGTTTCGATTTCGAGCAAAACAGGATTTTCAGCATCACGAGTAACTTTGAATCCCCAATTTGGATCAGCATTGAAATTGTTAGCTGGCAGTGAAAGGATCTTGATCAAATCTAAAAGCAATACATATAATCAAAGAAAGCATGAAGTTGAAAGCATACCATAAACAACAAAAGGATCTTTATTTCTAAATTTGTTCAAATCAGTAACAATAGGTTCTTCCGGTTCAAAGCTAAGATAAAGATCATTTCCATATAAACCTAAAACCAACATACATGTTAACTGTAATACATAAGAAAACTACTTACCGTTCCATTCGTTCAAAAACTTATAACCATTTTCATCACGAACACAAATGACGAATGAGTTATCGAAAAATCCAATAAAAGGAATATTCAAATCGGCTTTTGACGCTGCAAGTTTTTGTGGCAATGCTTGAATTTCAGGAATGTTGAATGGATCTTGATACAGGAATGGAAGTGAATTTCGATCGACCACTAAAGCAAGCTTGATCCGATGTCCTTCTTGTTCTTTGGAAATTTGAGCTTTACAAGCAGGCTTGTAAGTTCGAGAATTTTCGTCAAGATATTCAACCTATAAATTAAAACATTATGATAAATGAAATAACGTTAACAGACTTACATAATAAGGATTCTTTGATTTAGGTACAATTTTGATTTTTTCCAAAGGCAATTCTTCAAAGTCATCTACGATAATCAAAGCTTGTTCAGGAGCAGTAAAATTTGATTCATTCGTGACAGCAAGCTTATCCATAGTGTAAGGAATGATATGGTTATATCCACGGTGAATTGTTGTTTTCATAGCTTGAGAATAATATCCAGCGGTAGCTTTAGTATCGATGTTAATAACATTTTTTGATGGACCAAAACGAGATTTCAAAGAATTGAACAAACCAATATTTTCTAGATCCCAAACAATAACATATTTAGGATCACATGTACCAAGACATTCAGTTATCACATCATTAATATTTCTATTAAAGCGATTGATCCTTCGATCACCGATGAAAGAATATCCATCTTGTTTACGTTGAAGTTCGATAATATCAATCATTGGACCCATAGATGAAACCTTTAAAATAACATCACCAGGTTTTAAATCAATTTTCGAGGCAAATAGCATTAACATAGATGAAAATGTTTGAGGATGAGCAAGATAAATAGGCCATTTTCGTTTTCTAACTTCTTCGTATACCAATTGACGAATTTCAATATTGATAATTTGACACCCATAGTTTTTATCCAAAACAAGGAAAATAACAGCTTTGAGATTTCGACAAGCAGGAGAATCAAGAAAATTGGAGAGATCTTTAACAGCTACATCCATATAATTATGAAGTTCTTTAAAATGAATATTCAAGAAAGCATAACAGAATTTTCCATTTTTCATTTCTTTGATATATAAAACTTCGTCGTTCTTTTTCAAATTCTTAACATCCACAGGAGGATGTAATAAGTTATGTTTATCCATGATTGCAGAAACAATAACAAAATGATGAAGCTTCTTTTTTGGTTGAAAAATATTTTCACAAAAAAGTGTTTAGAAAATTGAAAACAAAATTTTGATTTTTTGCAAACAAAAAAGTTTAAAGCGCCAAACCAAACAATCGTGGAAAGAGATAAAAGGCGTTTGAATTATTAATATTTTTGATACTATTTCAAAACTTTATGCAAGTATTTTTATTTGCCTCCACTCTCATAATTATAAGTGATTTATTTATTTGAAAAGATTTTTCAAACAAAAATAAATAATTGAATAAATTAAGTTTAACATGCTAATCTTAACATCCCAGTATTAGAACCAATTAAAAACATTTTGTTTAAATTTAAATATGTTATTGATGTTACATAACCCGCAATAAAATCTGAATGTAATTTAATTTCATTTCGAAATTCTCCATCCGCGTAAAATTTAAATCGATTGGATGGTTGTTGAACGGTAATATATTCTCTCAAAGAAGGAGCATAAACAATTGAAACAGGTTCAGTTAATTTTCCAATAACTCGAAGTTGAGAAGTAACATCAAAAATTTTTGAAGACATATCCGATGAAATAATTACAAATAAATCATCTGTGAGCCATTCGATTTGAGTTATTTCTGCATCCGAAACCGCAGCGAAACCAAGGAATTTTCCAATTCGAATATCGATAACTGAAACGCATCCATTTGAAAGAGCTGAAGCTATGAGATTTTCATTTGGAGAAAGCGCAAAAGTTCGAACACCATGACACGACTCAGATGGAGGACAAGTAATTAACCGATTCGCCCAATCCATAGTTCGAACATCAAATGAATTTATCATCGTAGAGCCATGAGATGAAACCAAGAATTTATGGTTTCCATAATTAGATAAATTATTTGCAACCAACTCCACGCCATTATCGTGCCAATTAAGTTTTTGTAAAGTTTTTTCACAAAATGGATCCCAAATCTAAAAATAATTTCTTTCTTTTTTCAATTAATAAATCTATTTTTCCTTTATTTTGTTTTTATTGCCCCATTTTTATTTTTGAGAAATTTGCATATTTTTCAAACAAAAAAGTTTTTTAGAAAAGTTTTCTCTATTTTTTTTTATCCAAAAAAGAAAAATTGAAATTTCTGTAAACCTTTTCAATTTTTTTCTGAATTTTGGAGGAATAAAAATTTTTAAATAAAAATCTTACATGAACGACGCTATCCGTTGAAACAATTTTCCCTTCAGTTTGTAACATAATTACATCTTGAATACTTTTTGTATGTCGATCATATGACAATTGAGCGGTGCCAACATCCACGAAATCTTTTAACGACCATAATTTAATGGTTTTATCCGACGATGAAGTAATGAAAGAATTTTCATTATCGAGTGCCACAATTTTTTTGATCGTTGACGAATGTCCGCTAAAAGTTCCAAGTTGGATTTGATCAAATGGAATTAGGGAAGTTGTGGAAGTTAGGACTGCGCGGAAATGATCAATCCATGTTCCTTGTAAATGAGTTGGGTTATCGTCATTGACTCTGACACTAAAAAATTTTAATTTTGGGGTTTTTTTAAAGAGAATTAGAAAATTTACCAAAGCGAGCAAGATTCTTGAAAACTTTCGAATGAATTCGATGGAGATGAGCCAGAACCACCTCCCGTTGAAAACATAGCCAATCTATTTCCACTTGGAAAGGAAGATGGCAAAGATGTTCCAAAAGCAGCCGATGAAGCTGAATTTGATGGAGGTGACATAGGTATTGCCATTGGCATAGGCATAGTTGACAATTCTTCACATCGCCGATTATTTGCACTATTTAAATTAGGCAAAACTGGTGGAGCATCCGCTTTCTTTTCCAATTCCAATATTAAATCTTTATTTTGAATTATACTTAAAGTAAATTGTCGACCACAAGTAAAAGAAAAAATATGCAATAATAAAAGGGCAAAATTTGGAGTAAATATTTCATCCAACTAAAAAAATTATTATCAAATCCCTCAAAAAAAATGTTTAAAAAAAATACTTGTTTCGAAGGCGACGAAATTAATCGAATTCCATTAATTGGATCTCGTTCATAAATAACACTAAAAGTTGAAAATAATTTCTGGATTGCAAATGCCATATGTCTCTCCACATTATCTGCTCCAATTCTATCCGAAATTAAATGCAACGCTGACATTGTTTTGTATGCCAAAAGTTTTCTCCCTGTTTCACTTGAAAAAGTTAAAGTTGAAGAAGAAAATAATTTGATTGAAACAAAAATTATTTTTCCAACTACCACGTCCTAAAAATTTTTTTACACTTTAAAATCGAATTATAAAATTTTTAGGGGTTTACTTCGAGTTGATCCATAAGTTGTTTATCAGTCAAACAATCCACAATGGTTTTTAAGCAAACCGCTGAAGCAATCATAGCACTTTCCCAGGCTGGCAAAATTACGGTTCTCCCTTTAGCTTGTTCAAAAACATCGGCGCAAAAAGGCAAATATTGAGATGTTACAAAAGCTGGGCCAAACATAATTGCAATTTCAATGAGACAATTTAAAACGTTTTTACATTGTTTATCTCCAACAACTTCATAGCTTAGAGAATTTTCATTTTTAATACTTTTCCTTTGATTTTCTTCTGTAAAACAAAGAGGAAGCAAACATAAAAGTTTTGAAGTGATGGCTGAAGCAGCTAAAATTGGGCCATAACGACGGGCTATCCTAGAATGAAAAAAAGATAAAGAAAAAGTTAGAAAAAAATAAAGAAGAAAATTACCATAAAACTATTTCTTTTACTGCTTTATAAAGATTATCGTGAGTTGGAAGAAGCATTTCCAAAATAGGTGGAACAAAATATTCCAAAAAGTTATGGGTGCCAAAAGCCATACTCAAAGATAATAAAAATTGAGTGTCGAGTAACTAAAAACAAAAATTTGCAAAAAAATTCTTTTCGAAACCCATTTTCTAAAAACTTACTTTAATAATGTGTGGAGTCCGATAGTCAATGAGATTTTGAATATTCTTAACATATTTTAATAATTCATTTTTTTGATAATATTTTGCTAATTTTGGTAGCAATTGATAACAAGCAGTCGCAGCTAAACGACGATGATCCAAAAGTTTCACAAACATTTTTAACCATAAATCACCCATATTTGGAATTTCAATGCAATGCCATAAAATAGAAATTTTTTGTCGAAAATATTCATCCCCGCAATCAATTGTGCCATGGCTGATCGCCATTTTCATGAGAAAATCATTGGAATAAAATTCTTGAAATTTTTCTCGCAAAAAATTTAAATCATGCGAAAGATTAAAATAAGTATCCACGGAATTTGTAAAGTTTTTTAATGGAATTTTTTCTTCGGTCAAAAACAATCTTTGCAAAGGTTTTAATAAGTAACGAGGAATTTCTCCAGATTGAGTGAGAATTGCATTTTTGGCTTGTTTTAATCTTTCTTCAAAACTGGCGGAAGCAGATAAATTTCTGCAATGTTCAGAAAGGACGAGTTCGGTGATAGTTACCCCAATACTGAGCATGCTATTTCGAGCATAATGATTTGATTCATTCTAAAAATTTAGAGACACTTTGAATTTGGAAACTTTTTTAAATATATTTTTTTCTTCTAAAAATTTAACATTTTTTCGACAAATTTGTGGATAAATATTTCAATATTACTGAATTTGGAAGTAAAATATTGTTTAAAAAAGGGGTTTTAGAATTCCAACAAAAAAACCTTACATAACTATCCAGAATTTTTTTATAAATATCAGAAAATGATTTTGCTTCATCAATTCCATTAATAATTTTACAATCATTTTCTTCAAATCCAAAACAATGTAGCAAAGGATTTTCCAAAACTTTCAATTTCATTGAATTCTCATTTTCCATCGACGGATTATTATTCCTTTGAGGATGCGGAACCGTAAAAAGTTGAACAGGACCAATATATTTTTCTTTTAATGGAGGTTCAATAAAATTTAAATGCACATTCAAAGCCGCGATTGCGGGCTTCCCAGAAAGTTGATAACCAAAATTTAAATCAATCCAAGAATACAAATTTTTTGATATTTCTTCGGATTCCAAAATTTTTCGATGCCATTTAATAAATTCTTCGGGGGTTCGAGTGAAACTTGGAAGTTGCAAATCACTCATATCTTCGTGAATCGATTTAAAAATATTTGGATCTTCATAAAATTCTGGAATACACTCATCGGGTGTCCATTCATAAAGTCGAGCAATGGAAGTTGGATATTCTTCTGGAACAAATTTAGTTCGAACATATTTACTTAAAGTTTCTTTGGATTCTATTCTGGCTCGATAAACTGTAAAACATATATCCGAAAGAAGTTCAGGAATGTGATATGAAGGTTTTTGTTGTTTTGAATATTGCATAGATAATTGGGCATCGCCTTTAGTTAAACGATATTTGGTTCGATTTAATGGTCGAAAACCGCCATTTTCAGAAGTGAAATTGCATACCCAAGGAAAAACTGGATGCCTATTTCGATCGCCTCTAACTCGACCTGGAAATTTTAAACATATATAAAAGACTTTTTTAGAGACTAAAAATACCTGCAAATTCATTTAATTTAATTAAATAATCAAAATTTGATATTTTTCGCTGACACCAAGCTTTGGTAATTTCTTCAAGTTTATTTTCATTTAATTTTTTGTCGTCAAATTTTTTTGAATCATCTGTTTTTGCGAGATTTTCCAGAGAATTATCTTTTAATAAATCATCAAAGGAAATATGAATCCAATAATTATTGTCAATAAAAATATTTTGTAACGAGAATATGGGACATAAGCCTCGAGAATAAAAAAGATCAAAAAGTTGAGTTAATTGAAAAATAATAAATTTAAAGGTCTAAAAAATTTTGACTTCAAAAATTTAAAAAAAAGCTTAATTTATTTTTAGTTTTGCGAGTTCAGAAAAAAATTAATCCTTTAAAAAGGAAAAGAAGCCTTTCAATTAAAATAAAACCGCGCCAATGGCAATATTCAAATTCTTACCTGAGATGAATTTGATACACCATAATGTGGAAAGAGATTCAAAGTTTTAAGTGGCTCTAATTTTAATTCATTTTTATAATAAATAAACCGGCAAAAATCATTATTAATTTGATATGTAACGCAAATAATTGGTAAAATATTTGAATCAAAATTATATTGCCTCCAAGTGAAATTATTTATGGATCCATCGGGATTTGTAAAAATAGAAGGAATATTAAATTTTTCACAAATTTTTATTAAAATTTCTTTCGATGGTGGATGATTTTGGGATTGAGATGCTTTTTGGCAGAGAATATTGTAATCAATAAAATCTGAAGTTGGTCGTTGTTTATCTTCATCGAATCTAAAAATTTACAGAATAAAGTAATAAAACTTTTTTGTTTATAAAAAAAACTTACAAAGTTTGAGAAATTGAAAAATTAACCCAAGCTTTAATATCTAATTTTTTAATCAAAATACTAATGGAATTTCCATTAACCGAAATATTATATTGACCTTCAGAAGAAAGTTTGCAAGTTTCTAAACCAATCAATTGCACGATCTCTCTATTCATTACGAGTCTCACAAAATGCTACAATTCTTTCTTCAAAATAAAAATATGTTAGATAACCATTAAAAAATATAAAATAAATAAGTAAGTGAATTCGACGACAAACACACGTGTAACCAACAACCAACAAAAAAACCAAGCAACCAACCGCTAATATACCTTTTCTTTTTTCAAAGTTTCAAAGACATAAACAAAAAAAAGAAATGCATTTTTAAATATAATTTTATTTTGTCAAAATGAAACTTTTTGCCAAGTGAACGAGGAAAATAATTTGATGCTATTGTTTTTTTTATATGCGTGCTTTTTGGTTTATGGCAAAAAAATATTTTTTTTGATTTGGTTTTTAATTTTTTTAATAATAATTTTTAAAAAGTTTAAATTATTTTTTATTAGTTTCTTAGTTTTTGGTATTTAGCTTTATAAATTTTGTTTCTGCGAAAAATTGCCAGAAGCTCATTCATATAAATTTTAGTTGGCGCGACTTTTTATTGTTGCTAAAAACTCCTCAAGCAAAAAAATAATTGACATTTTGTCGTGAAAAATATTTTATTATCTCGAAGCCAAAAGATTCAGATATTTACAAAAAAAAGGTTTTTAGTTCTGATTATTATCATTCAAAGAAGCAGCTGATTCTTGGATTATCTCAGGAAATTATTTATTTGTTTATTTCTCTGTGAATTTGCAGTTCCGTTTTTATATATTCTTCTTGCCATATTAAAATTTATTTATCTACCTCAAAATTAAATATGCCTGCACCTGAAACTGCTGGAGATAACCGAGTTACAACTAAAACAGGTTTGTTACAAACCTAAACTTTTTCCCTAACTTTTTCTTAAACATTTTATTTTTGCAGGTGAAACTTTTATTCCTGCCTCTCAACGACCTGATGGAACGTGGCGTAAAGCTCGTCGAGTTAAAGATGGATATGTCCCCCAAGAAGAACAACCAAAATATAAATGCCCTGCTGCAGCGGAAGTTGAGAAGGAACCCACTCCATCTTCTGGTGGACCTAAATATCCAGTTGGTTGGTCACCAATGGAATTAAAACAAATGGCAGAAAATGCAAAGAAAAATAAAGGTGATCAAATTCGATTACCTGTGGCAGCTACGATGGCTTCAAATGCTCCAGTTACCGTTGAAGATCATATTAATAAAAAGATACTGAATTTGAAGAAAAAAGTTAATGAAATTGAAAAATTACAGGTAAAAACCTTTTATTCGCTTTCTGATTCCATAAAATTAAATTTGGATTTTTCAGGCAAAAGTGGACAGCGGTGAAATAAAATTAGAATTAAATCAAAAACAAAAAATTGAAAGAAAACCCGAAATTGAAGCTGAAATTGATAAACTTACCCAAGAACTTGAAGCTCTTTAACATCCAGCAAACTTGAAGCTCTTTAACCTCAAAAAATTTATTATTCGTTCGGTGCTTGCTGGTTTTTTGGGTCTTTGGTTTATGAATGATTCGTCACCATTATAACTGATATTATTATTACTATTCGTTTTTCATATCACTTTTTTGAATTTGAGTCCTCCCATATTTTCTTCCGCCTCCTTTTTTTCGGTTATCCATGTTATGTTTGTCTCCATTCTTTCGTTTATTTTTTATTATTTTTCCTACCCTGACTGACTGTAGTGATTACTGTAGTATCATTTTTATACTGTTAAATGCCAATTATATTATACCTTTTTTTATAAAAAAATTCATACTCATTACTCAAAATTAAATGTTGACATTGACATTTTTTTTGTTTCTTCTTACATTATTATAGTTTGATAATAAATGAAAGATTATAATAACTTTTTTTTTTGAAAGAAAGATCGATAAAAAACTTCATTACTTTTTTACAACCTTTAATACTATTGAAAGCATAAAATATTGAAAGGAAGCGTGATCACCTTATTGGAACATTTTATTTAAGCATAGATAATGATCAGTTTATATTATATTTTTGGCAGAAAGGATGATTTTTAAAATTTTATGCTTAATTCTTCTTGCATCTGCTTCGGCTACAAAATTTTTTAAAAAACGTAGCAATAATGTTATCAATAATAAACTAAAGGATACGTATTGTGGATCAGTTCCCGATTTAAATGCTCAATGTGCTTTTTTTGTATTTGTTGATGAAATGAGTTCTTCATCTTGCGACCAAGAAACGACAGTTTGTTTGATTTTTTTACATAATTTTTTTATTTTTAAAGATTAAAAACCTTGTTTTTAGTTTTTTAATGTTTCTTCTCAAATTTTGCAACAACTACCCGATGGTAATTCATACGGTAATCGTTTTTTTGGCAATCAAAGTATGGGTTGGTGCATATACGAATACGATAATAGATCTGAAGCTATTTATAATGATAGCCGATTCACAAATCAGGCTGGTGATTGTCAAGAATTTGGTACACAAATTGCTTATACAGAGTTAGTGGTGTAAATTATTTTTGGTAGTTAAAAAGATTATATTTTCAGAACATTGCAATATCTTTTGAATTTAACTAAGCGCTTTGTTAATGTTGCTATGTTTATACAGGGCGAAACAGATTATATTATTGATCTCGCTACAGCTATGCCAATTGCTCAATAAATTGGGAATAGCAATAATATGAATGTTTATGTTTGGGATCATACGAGTAATGGAGATCAAACAGGACTTTTTGCAGCCTTAACTGGAAATAATCCATGCCATATTATTCGAAGTACCACAAATCCAACAGAATTATGGAGAAAAGTTCAAGATCAATTACTTCCTGAATTTTTAAGTGTTGGCTGCGGAGCGATGAGTCCTACCCCTTCATCTTCACCATGTACACAAGGTAAAGATTTAAGCTTGTTGTATAAAAAAAAAAATAAACTTTTTTGACCAAATTTATTAACCAATATTATTAACGAAAAAAAAGTTAAGGGAGGAAGAAAATATTTCAACTTTAAAAAGCTTATGTGTAAATTTTAAGATATCTCCACTCCAAAATACAAAAATAATGCGGTGCTTTTTATGGGTGAACTTGAGTGAGTTTTTTCATTTAATTTAAATTCAGTATAATCAAAAATTATTTACAGAGCCGTGTTAGACGTTGGAAAAGCATATCCATATGCGCAATCCATTGGAGCTTCAGGCGCAAATATTTATGTTTTGAATGAAAGTTATGGAAATGTTTCACCAAGCTTCTGGAATACAATGACTAACAATGCTTTCGGACATGTTGTTATCGGAACTGGAGTCACTTTGGATTCACTTTACAAAATCTTTAGTGACAGTCTTGTCCCTGAATTTAAAGCTATGGGTTGCTAAATAATATTTTTTGCAATTTTAAAATAAACTTTAATAAATATGATTTGAATTTTTTCAATTTAATTAAATACAACACAAAAGAAAAGGAGATTGAAAAAAAATGGAATAGCATAAATTTGAATTTACAAATATTAAATTTTCTTGACACGAATATTTTTTGGCGAATTTTTTATAATGGAAAAAAACGCGGCTCAAATTTTAATGAAACCATAGCTTACAATATTATTATCTTGTGTTTTGAAATCATTTTACTGATTTATATTATTTATTTTATTCCCAAAATGTCCAGACCATCAACTTCTACTTCTCGATTTCCAAGAAGATATCAAAATGAAAATTCTCCATTAGGGAGACCAATAAAGTAAAATACATATATAATTTTAATTTATTACAAATTTGTATTTGTTTATTTAATTTTTTTTAGAAAATCATATGAATTATTAAATAATGGAACCCATCGATATTTTGAAAGGGATGAAACTCCTGAAGATACACGTTCAGAAGCATCAAGTCCAAAAAAATCTTCCTCACCTTCTTTGAGAAAAAATGTTATTGATAGAATTTCAAATTTTATTAAATATCAACAACAACAAGAAAATGGAGGAAATTCTCCTTCTCAAAAAAATATTGAATCTTTAAACAAAGCTAAAACAATTTTGGATAAATTAAATTCTGGCCATGATTTTGTTATTGAAAATAATAAAAATGGAAGTGATGATTCAGAAAATGAAGAAACTCCGAAAATGAAATCCTCAAAAATGAAATCAAAATTAAGAAATCAAAATTCTTCGACTTTAAAGCGTCGAAATGTGAAATCTCTGGTGAATACTCCAAAAAATTCAAATTCTACCAAAAAATTTAAAAAGAATTCACCAAAGAAAAATTCTCCACGAAAAAGTCAAGGAAATGGAGATTCTCCAGTTAAAACTCGATCAAACCTTTCTGAAGCTGATAAACTTCAAAAACGGCCACATTGTTTAATTTGTGAAGGAACTGATACTCCATTTGTTCGATGCCGATTATGTGAATTTCGATTTCATCCAAATTGCATTCAAATTTCTCCACCCTTTTTGCAATCAAAAAATTTATGGCGCTGCTTTGATTGCATTTGGTGTGCCCAATGTAAAAAATATATCGATGATCATGAAAATGTTCAATGCAATCGATGTGGGCAAGCTTATCATGGCAAATGTAAGCCCGCTGGAACAGTGGCATGGTATCCATTTAAATTTTGGAGATGTGGAGACTGTGTGAAAAAATCAAAAACTGAAGAAGAATTGGCATTTTTTCAAAGACGTCAAATTTCAAGAAAATTAAAGCCTTCGTTTTCTTCCATGAAAAACAAAAACCACCACGAAAACCCAAAGATTTTACTTTTTTCAAAGAAAAAACTTCCAACAAATGGATTTCGTTCTATTCGAAATTTAGCAACCATGTCCTTGACTTTGCCATTGGAAGAATTTAAAAATGTTATAATTTTGCCCAACAACAAAGTTTCCGAACATGAAAAAGAAGAAATAAAAAATCGGGAATTCGCAAAACAAAAACTCAATGAAAAATTAATAAATAAAATGACTGAATTAGCTTTGAATGATGCGGAACATCCATCAAAAGAAATGGAAGATAAAGCCATGGAATTAACAGAAAAATATTCGAATGTTTATGAAAATGGTAATTCTGAAATGCCTTTGACTTTACCGTATCAACAAATTTGGCCAACTCAAAAGTTTGATGAAAAAATGGAGGAAGAATTTTTTGAACAAATAAATAAAAAATCACCGAAGTCTTCAAAGTCTCCAAAAAAGAATAAAAAATCTATTTCTCCCCCAAAAAAGTCGGCGGCAAAAGCAATTGGAAGGTAAGAATATATAACAAAAAAAATTTATATCGAAAGTTTTTTCGAAAAAAATAAGCTATTTTAGTAGCAAACCATCACCTTCAAAAGTCAAAACCGAATCAGTGGGGCAGCAAATGTATAAATATTTAAGTCAATTTTCATTCAAAGATGTCCTTGATAAGTAAGAAATTATCCAAATTTTTTAAGATAAAATTCCAAACCTTTTTTGTAGGTATGTTAAAGCTAAAAGAAATGCATTAGAAATTGCAAAAGCTGAAGAAGAAATAATTCAACAATGGACTTCCGAGCTTCACTACGACGAAGATATAAAGCAATATTTGCATTTTGGTCCAAATTATATTATTCCCGTGAAAAAATGCGTTCCAACTTTTGATGCATCAATGAAAAAAGCTTCATTAATTTTTGTTTGTCATAAATGTTTTGAATTAACTTTGAGTCCGCTGAGATTTTGCATGCATTTGGTAAACACTTTTTTTGTCACAAAAGTTTTTAAATATAAAATTTTTGTTTTAGAATATATGCAAATTTTCTTGTCCACCTGGAGATGAAATTTATCGTGAAACTTTAACCCAACCAAATGGCGAAGAATTAACCATTTCATTTTTTGAAGTTAAAGGTTCTCAAGCCATTGATTATTGTAGGCGATTATGTGTGGTTGCCAGTGGCTTACTTCCAGCTAAAGCGGTAACCCGCGAAGTTGAATTATTTACTTTTTATATTTTAACTGAATTCCACGAAGATGCAGGATTTGTTCCAGCAGGATTTTTTTCAAAAGTAAGATCACCAAAAAAAGTTTATACAAATTTTTACAAAAATTTTTTTAGGAGTTAAAACCTTCGCTAAATAATAATCTCAGTTGTTTGCTGGTTTTTAACCATCATCGATCATCGGGTTACGGTAAATTACTCGTAGATTTAAGTTATCAACTTTCAAAAAGAGAAAAGAAATTTGGTTCCCCGGAGCATCCATTATCCGATGATGGATTGCATTTATATCGAAGTTATTGGATTTCAAGAATTTTTGAATATATTCGAAAACATCGAAATGAGCGGAAAATTTCGCTAGAAGGTAAAAAATTACAAAAATATTTTAAAAGCAAGCAATAAATATTTTTTTGTTGTTGAAATTTTAGATATCAGTAAAGAAACTTATATCCACATCGATGACATTGTCAGTACATTGCTGGAATGTCGAATGATCAAACAATTGGATGGTCAAAAAGTTACAGTCGATTGTGTAAGAAAAAAATAAATATCAATAATAATATAAAAAAATTATCATAGATTTATTTTTGTTTTTTTAGAGTAAGCCATGGTTTAGTGACACTAGACTTCTTCGCCGACGAGCAATAAACCCATCAGAATTAATTTGGGAATCCAAACATGAACCAGGCGAAGAACATAACGAATTTTATGCTTGCTCTTCTGATGATGATGATTAAATTGCAACAATGTCCACAACACACTTTTATAAATTTTGTTAATTAATGGCTCTTTAAAATTTTACTAACTCTGTTAAGTATGTATCAATTTTTTCTGTTTTTTTGATCTCAGCTTTTGATAAATAAATTCCATTCAAAATATAATTTTAACTTTTTTTTGTTTTGTGCTTTCTTACCGTTTCAGGCAGGTAAAGCTGTTTCTATGGAACAAAGTTTGAAGAAATAGTCTAAAGTCTGTAAATGATATTACCTCTTTAATTAGGTAAGAAATTAAGATCGTTCGGTGATAAATACATTGAAAAAAATGTTTAAATTCCTTAAATATTTATGAGAACATTTTCAATAAGGTAAAAATCTTTAGAATAATTGCGTCCTGAATTTCTAATAATATCTGTTGATAAAGCCTTTTTTTAAGTTTTTTTTCTTCATGTTTAAGCTTGAGGGTTTCTTCGTAAAAAGCATATCATTTTTTTACCATACTTTTTTTGTTCAAAATCTCTATATAAATTAAAACCTAACGAAAAAAAAAAAAGGTTGACAAAATATTCAAAAAAAATTAAACAAACGGATCAAAACTATTATAAATCTGCTTTTATAGTAGAAACATTTGTTATTGATTAAACCGACATTTCCCATAAACAATTTTATTTTTCCTTCTTTTTTTGTTATGTAAATGTGTGTACCATTATTTTATATGACGGACAGAATATGGTGGGAAGTTGAGCCCCGCACTTTCTATCTCTATACACTCGCGCACGTCCGCCTCCTCCATTTTTGACAACAAAAAAAGTTTCACTTTGAGTTAGTTTACTTTTTTTGTTTATGTACAAAACCGTTTTTTTTCTTCAGGAATCTCGTTGAAACAAAAGATTGTAATGCGAAATTGAAGAACTAAAAATAAGCTGCTTCTAGGCATCGATAGGTATCTTTAAAAGTTTTAATCCCATTTCGGATTTTCGAATTTAAATCTTATTTATGATAATTATGAAAACGTTCTTGAGTCGCAAGAAAACGAGAAAAATCTAATAAATTTTGTTTTAATATTTTATAAAATTTAATCATTGATTTTTCACTAATTTGCGGGATTAATAAACTAAAAACAAAATCCATTTATTTTGTTTTCTATTCCTTTGCTGTGTTGGTAATTGAAAAGTATTGGTTTATTTTGTGCAAAAAAGTTATATTTAAAAATTATACAATTTAATATAGTCTTTTATTCACATTTGAAAAGATTATCAATCTTAAAAAGTCTCTGCCGCTGGAATTCCTTTAAAATTATTGATTACACCAACAATTAATGTTGAGAAAGCTTCCACAATGGCCGCCTTTAGAATATCCTCGTTCCTGGCAGTATTGATTGCAGGCTGATTCATCAGCTAAATATGAAAATTAAATTCAATTCAATATAAATAATTTTTATAAATATAAATCATTAACTTACAACAGGGTTTCAAATTGACGTCGCCGTAAACAAAATTGATGGAAAGGCAAACAATGATTGCAACAATCAAAAGAAGATAGAATGAACGCATGATATAATTCTCGAAAGTAACTTTCACAATAAATCTGTTACTTGCTTATTCGTTTTAAATTTTAGAGAACTTTTATAAAGCTTTTCAAGCGATCCGCCCTGTTTGAACGTGGGTTATTCATTTCGATAAAGTGAAGGGTATGGAATGACAAACAAATTCCTTCCAGTCCACTTAAAAGTTTTTCATTAGCAAACAATAAAAGTATGTAAATAACTAAAATGAAATTATTGTTTAAATATAAAAGATATGTAAGAATAAAATATTTATTTAAAACATTTGTAAAATCTAAAAAAGCTCACTTTTGTTTGTCAGGACTTATAGTGGGAGTACACTTTAGTTGTTTACTTTTAAACTGTGGAATGTTTGCACAACTCAAAGGAACGCTTACTTACATCAATGTTCACGATGAAACCGTTTATAATAAAATTCTTTGATTTAAATGGTAAAAAAGTTGTTTTTAGAAGAAAGGAAAATATGCAAATTTTAAATAAAATTTCACAAAATACATTACCTTTTTCATGTTTTCCAAAACCCTTTTAAAGGAACATAGGTTTTTGATGCCTTTTTGAAAAATTTCGATGACACGCAAACGAAAGTTGAAAAAATCGACACTGGGGCAGCGCGGGAAATTCAAAAAACTTTTTCCGTGCAACCTTTTTCATGAGCGTGCAACTTTTTTTTGAATTTGCCGCTCTGCCCCAGACTCATTTTTTCTAACTTTCGCTTGTGTGTCATCGAAATTTTTCAAAAAGGCATCAAAAACCTATGTTCCTTTAATATTTTAAACTTCAAAACAAAATTTAGTAAAAGAGTAGGTAGAAATAAAAAAATAAAAATTTGCTTCCATTTTCATGGAAGCATTCCAAAATTTATTGATTTGCAAGACCACTTTTATAAAAAAAGGGCTTGAAACTTTTTAACGTACCTCAAATAGGTATTAAAAAATACAATTATTGTATAATTGGAGGAAGCTTTTCTCATAACTTACAATGAAAAGGAAAAGTGATTTTGGATTATTGGCTAGACAATCATAGAAATGTACTTTTTTCATAGAAAAAATGCAAGCATTGTTTTTCTTTTTTTGGTGCAACCAAATTTTTTTTACAAAGAAATTTTTTGGTTGATTTAGTTATTTTTGATAATTTTATCCCCTACCTCACAAAGTTTTAATTCGAAATGACAACACACACAATCGTGGCAAATAATATACTAATATATTTTTATTAACAAATCTTTTTGTTTGTTTTTTTTTTGATTTTCGTTTCTAGTTTAGTTTTCTTTTTTTAATTTGTAAAAAATTAAATTAAAAAATGGTTTGTTAATTTATTTTTACATTAATATAAAGCTTTGACGCATTTTTTTTTATATGAAAAACACAGCACTTTTTTATTGTTGATTCAATGAATCATTAGAAAAGTAAGGTCAATAGGTACGTTTAAAGCAAAGACGTTGCTGATGTTCAAAAAAAAAATGACGTTAGCATCTTTATTATCAGTTATACCTTGTCATATTTTTTCTCCGCTTTTTTTTTCTCTTATGTAAGTAGCGCTCCTTTTTTTTATACAAAGAAAAAGAAAAAAAGGAAAAGAAAATCAGTTATTGAATAAAATGAAGTGGACTTGCAGACTATGCACTTTGGATAATGAAATAATTAATAATTTTTGTTTAATTTGTGAAGCGCCAAAACCGGAAGAAAGAAACCATAAAAATCGTAAGAATTTTTAACTTAAATTTTTTTGTAATATTTTAATCGATTTTTTCAGATATTTTATCAGCTCTAAATAATTTTCATATTGCAAATACAAATTTTCGGCCACTATATGATTTTCCGCCATTAGACATTGATCCTCCAGAACCCCAAGAATTTTCTCAAGAAACTGAAAATGATGAAATTTACGAACAAATAAATAATTATTGTCAACTTTCACAAACTCCTTTCATGGATGATATTTTTCCACCAACAAAAAAATCAATTGGAAGTTATCATAAATTTAAAAATTTGCCTAGAAATGTTGTTTGGTTGCGTCCAAATGAAATTATTTCAAGACGAAGAGAAAATTATTTTTCATGGGATGTTTTTCGAGATCCATCGCCCTTGGATATTAAACAAGGGGCAGTTGGAAATTGTTGGTTAATTTCGTGCATTGCTTTAATCGCAGAAAGACCGGATATTTTGGATAAAATTATTTTAACTAAAACTTATAATCCAAATGGAATATATAAAATTCAGTAGGTTTAATTTAAAAAGCAGGCGACAAAGACAACTATGTTTTTTTCGTTTCGAGAGACTGTCCATTGTTTTTTGATTCTAAAAATGAAAATTTATTTTTTAGACTTTGCATTGATGGGATTTACCAAACAGTTTACATTGATGATTATTTTCCATGCGATCGAGAAACCAATGAAATGGTATTTGTTCAAGGAAGACACAACCAACTTTGGCCTTCGCTGATTGAAAAAGCTTTAGCCAAAATTTTGGGTAATTATGAATCTCTCATTTCTGGATTAATCACCGAAGGATTAATTATTTTAACTGGAGCACCATGTGAAAAAATAGAAACTAAATTTAATTATGAATCGCAATCAGAGAGAGAATATGAAAAACATAAAATTTGGAGTAAATTATGTTCAGCGAAAGAATCAAATTTTTTAATTGGTGCAGGTTGTGGCAGTCATTCAGATAATTATATGAATAAAAGAGATTTTGAAATGGTTGGTTTAGTTAAAAATCATGCTTATTCCATTTTGGATGTGAAACATTATAAAGAAAATAAGTTAGTAAAATTAAGAAATCCCTGGGATAATTTTGCTTGGAAAGGCGAATGGGGCAAAGATTGGCTTGGATGGACCGAAGCTGCCAGAAGGGATTTGGAGTTTGAAAGAGAAAGAAATAATGAAAAAAATGGAGGAGGAACTTTTTGGATGCCATTCGATAGTTTTTTAAGATATTTTGATTCCATCGAATTTGCATATATTCGAGAATACAGCGGATGGAAGGAACAAAGATTTTTATTTGAAATTTCTCCACAAAATTGTGAAACTTTTTATTTAAGTTTCACAGAAAGAACTGAAATTTGTTTTAATGTTTTTCAAAGAAATGTTTGGAAAATTCCTGATAAATCCGATGTAATGATTTTGGTTCATAAAAATAATTATGGACAACCAGGAGAATTAGTTTCCAAATCAAAGAGACAACATACCTCATCAGTTTTGCTCAAAGACGCATTTTATGAAGCTGGAGATTATATAATTATTGTAATTTCCATCACAGCCATTTGCAATAATTCCCCACCTTTATCGTGTGCCTTAGCAATACATAGGTAAATTTTTTACTTTTCATGAAAATGTTTATTTTATTTATTCTTTTTAGTAGCAAACAAATTACAATAATTCCGCAGCAAAATGATTATGATTTTTATCGAAAATCCATGATTCAATTTGCATTAAGTTATAAACCAGAAAAAGAAACATTTCCTAATATGTATTTATATAAAATTAAAGATAAAGGGTTTAATGGCTTTTTGTATATGGCTGAAAATTATGATCATGAAATGCATTTTCAGGTAAAAATTATTTTTCGGGGCGAAATAAAACTCTTATATTTTTTTAAAATATTTTTTTGGTTTTTTAAATTGTTATCCATTTTTCAGATTAATCTGGATGCATCAAATTCCATAAACGTAAATAGTTCAAGAAATGCTTTAATTGTGGCTGATAGCATTCCTCCAATGCATCGTCAAATACTCTTAATCCTTACAACCGCAAAACCCACCGAAGCTTCTACTTTTGTTTTCCATTCAAATTTTCGTTCTTCTAATTCACCATATTTACATTCAAATTTAACTCATGATCAATTTTGTTTGCATTCACCTCCTTCAATGAATTTATTTGATCTTCATGAAACTACACCAATGTTTTGAAAGATATCATGTTTATAAAAAGCTTTTCAATAATAAATTTATTATTTTTATTTAACAAAAATAAATAAAATAAGTAAAAAATTTAAATTCAACTGTTTAAGATAATACAACATATTTCATTTGTGCAGTTTTGATTAGTGAATCATGCAAATTTTCAAGTTTATGTGAATTGCATGAAAATAATATTGATACAGTTAAATCCCCCATAAATTTTGGAGCGTTCTCAACCCAAGAAAAAGGGAAATCATAATTTTTGAGGCAAAAAACTATTTCATTCACAATATTCCATTTTTGATTTTTTAAAGCGTAAAATAAAGCTGAGCGATCGTCTTTATCGCCCAACCAATATATTGTAATATGCTTTTGCTTAACCAATCATTAATTTTCATAGAAAATTTCTTATTGTTTCATGTGAGATGAAACGTTTTCTTAAAGAATGGGACAAAACCAAAAAAATCAATAAAAAATTCAAAAAAAAAGAGAAATTCTTCTAAAAAAAACTTGGCTTTCAAATGAAAGAAAAAATATATAATAAAAAACTAGAGAAAGCCAAACATATTTTTTTAAAACACTTCTTTCCTTTATTTTTCTATTTCCCCGCCAGAACTGAACAAAGAAATGTTTTTTCAAAGCAATATGTAATAATCATCAACATGTGAGATTTTGCCGAAAAAAAAATCGGAATGAATACACAAAAGTATTCCAGTATTGGAGATACATTGGAAATTATTAATCAATAAAAACAAACAAAACTAATAAGAATTTATTAAGTAAAAAAGTTTAAAGATTCATGAAGTATCATTAAAATTGATATTTTCTAAATAATAATATCGAGACACCGAGAACAAAACAAAATAATAAATAAAAAAACAAAAAACATCATCCATTTCTAACGGTAACATTGGGTGTGGCTGTTGAAGGTTCCCAATTTTCACGCATATTAGTCAATGCGATATTTAAAGAATTCATAGCAGCTTCGGGTAGAAATTCATTAAATCTAATTAAAAATTTTGCTGATGGTGCAGCATTATTTTTAATAAAATCACAAAATAGCGAAACATCAACATTTTCGGCTACATTATTAAAATGAAGAGTGCAATCTTGAAGTTTGCTTTTTAGTTTGACTTGACTGAGATTTTTAATCATTTTAGAAGTTACACTTTCATTGAATTTAAAATAAACAAAATATTTGAGGCATGGAAGTTTAGAAAGTACACGACAAATGGAAGTCCATGATATAGGAATATTATTAGCATCAAGTAAAATAACTTCAAGCAAAATTAATTGCCATATTTGACCTCCATGAATTAATAATAAACTCTCAAGAATTTCCAATGGTATATTTTGTTGAGCTAAACCCAAACCTTTCAATTCAAATTTATAAATATGATCATTAATAAAATCAATTATTCCATTTTTAGAGAATATGTTAACTGCAAAAAATTCAGGCAACCAATATTTAAGTTTTTTTTCCAAAGGTAATTTCACAATATTTCTTGTTTTACACGTTAAAGATTTATTTTTGTACAACACATTTCTATCAACTATAACAATTTTAGTTTTGGAAAAAAAATATTTGCATGTTTGTTGGAGCTTTTGATATCCTTTAATTCTTGATGGACGTTCAGCAAGATAACAAATAAAATTAAATGGAAACGAAAATGCTTGGCGGCGTAGAGATTCAAAAGAAAAATCAGAATGAACGGAAGCGAATTCGGAAGACATCGAATTTAGATAACAAAAAATTTTCTCAATTTTTATTACAAGAATGACAGCTTTGAATATAATCCAAAAAATAAAATGTTTTTGTGAAAGACATACATATGCAATAAAACTGATACTTGGCAAAGAAGGTCAATTAAAAACTCAAGCCACGAAATATAAATTGATTTTTTTTTATCCTGTTTTCCATTTAGGTGCGAATTATAGCCATGGCACATAAGGTTGTTCAAACTTGGCTATTTTTCATTATAATTTTCTCTTAATTTTTTAACATTTAACCAAGAATATTCCATCCAGATTATTTCATTATGTGAAATGGAAATAATTCAAAAAAAAAATAATCTTCATGTTCAGTTATAAAAAGGAAAATTAAATCTTATAAAGCAAAAGATATTAAGCTTTATAAATCGATATTACGCGGGTAATGTAAAAAAAATATTCATTTAAAAATGGAGAAAATAAAGCATATTACGATAGGTAAAACTTAATAAATAATACAAAGCCCCATATAGAGTTATCAATTCAACAATTAAGGAAAAAATAAAAAAAGATTACATAAACTTTCATTAATTTAAGAGGAATTTGGTATTGTCAGTTTGAATATTTTATTGCATACAAAAAAATCTTGTAGATTAAAAAGTTTTCAAGTAAATACAATCAAAATTTTTAAAATGCCCCACAAAAATAAAAGCAAAATACAGAATCAAAAAAGAAAGCCAATTTTCAAATTTAAAGAAAATCTTACAACGAATTTACTGCTTGTTTTTTTCAAGCCCAAAAAAAGTGAAAACTTTTAAAGTTTCTTTTATTAGTTTTAAAGGAATGACAGAAAAAGAATTATTGATACAAAAAAATGAGTTTAAACAATATTTTAAAGATGATAAATTACATATTTTTGTTGAAAGATTTGACAATATTAATATGATTTAATAAAAAGCTTTTATGCATTTTGAATTTTTTTTGTTGGAAAAAATCGCTTTGTCCTTTGATCGAAAAAAGGTAGAACCAAAGGTTGCAAAAATATAAAATCGATAAAGAAAAAAATGATGCATAGATCGATGAAAGAAAAGATGACTAAAAAAGGAAAATATTTTTCTTTTAAACTTGCGAGTATGATTTGCTTTTTTTATTTTTGTAATTTTTGAATATTCTTTTTTCTTAATTTTTAATTCTATTTTAACCGGTTAAAAAACAAATAAAAAAACCTTTTTTGTAGGATTTAATTGATAAAGGGTTAATTTATATTAAATCAAATACCTTTCTTACTTTTTTAATTTAGAAATCCTTGAATGGCTAATAAGATATGGAACACTATTTGACAAAAAATGATTTGAGCGCTTCTTTCCTGATACACAATGTCTCTTAAAAAACTTGATGAAGGTCGAGAAAAAGAATTTATAAATATTTTAAACTTATTCGTGAAAATCTTAATTTTGAACAAAGCCAATGAACAAATTTTTTTAGCCTTAGATTTTGAAGAAAAAAAAATTCTTTTTTAAATTTGGGATTTAATATTTTTGGAATACGTTTGTTTGAAAAAATTTAATAACAAAAAAGAGTAATAAGAATTTATTAAATGAAAGAAAAAAGTTTAATAATTGAAAAATAAAAATAATAAAGAAAATTAATCATCAACAAATTCGTGTTTATTATTTTTATTATTACCGGAATTATTTTGGGGAGAAGTTGGAGTGGAAGAAGTGCTAATATTTTGTAATTGATCAATTTGTTTTTTAACTGTAGATAATTTTTCGGAGGTTTCCGTATTTTCTGCTTCCAATTCAATTAATAAATCCATGCATTTTTTATACGTTGCAAAATCATCGGAATCCAAAATAGTATATATTTCATCTTCAATTTCATTAATTCTTTGACTAACAAAAACAGCCAAATATCGAATATCTTTAATTTTTTCATGCCAATAATTACTTCTTGAATGAAGGGCGTTAGCTTGATCTTTGCCCAAGCTTGCAATTTGTTGTAATCGAACTCGAGCAATGCCTTCCAATTCAATTAAATGTGCGCGCATTCGAATTTCTTTTTCAATTTTTTGAAATATTTGAGAATTTGAATTTGAATTTGACTTCGAAGAAATTAATAAACTTTTAATTGTTCCAATTGCAGCTTCTTTTTCATTATTGATTGAATCCAAATCTGATGTTCGCTCATTTACTTTTTTGGTTAATTTGTTAATTGTCTACAAAAAAAACATTTTTTCTAATTGGATTAAATTAATTTAATTATTTTTGACTTACAGAAATTAAACGCTTTTCAAGTTCCGTTAATTCATTTGAATCACATTCAATCACGCTTGCACGAACATCATCAAATTTTTCTTCGATTGATCGAACTAAAGGCGAAGTATGGAGCTTATCCAAAGCTTCAATGGATGATGAACATGGCAAAGAATAGCATTGTGGTGATTGTTGTTGATGAATATTATTATTGGGTTTAGTATCAAAAAATGAAGTATCTGATGAAGTTTCAGCTGCATCAATATTGTTGCGAGAATCATTGGGAAATTCATTTTCGTTTGGAGACACCGATGAAGCTGACATTATTTCATCCTGAAACGAAAATATTTTTTGATAAAAATGTTTAATTTTTTTAGGGCGTAAATCAACTTACAGAATATTTATTATTTCCCAATGAAGAAGTGATACTTGAATTACTCATTTTCTTTAAACGTTCAGGCTTTTTAGGAATTGGTGGAGGAATAATAATATTATTATTTTTTGATAGCAATGAAGATGAAGTATTATTAAATGAATTATTGTTTCGAGGTGCTGGCATAGGATGCACCTCAATTGTGGGTTTACCAGGATATATAATTTGCCCGTTTAAATTATCATATGGCGGATATGTATACTAAAAATAAAAAAGTAATAAAAAAGCGCCAAAATCAAACATCAAAAATATGAAAAACCAATAAACAACAAACCTTATCAGTATTTTTTGAAATAATATTTTTTGTATCATCGATTGAACCCAAAGTTCGCCGAGGTGGTTCAGGCTTTGCAAAGGTATTTATTGTTACAATTCGATTATTTGGAATTGTTGTGGCAGCGATTGTTGCTGGTGGGGATGAAACTGGTGAAGATGATGTTGTTGAATAATCTTCAATATTGTTGCTGCTGATATTTTTTCTGAAAAACAAAAGATTTTGAAAAAAAATTAGAAATTGAAAATCAAAAAAGTTTTGATAAAAAGTCAATCGAAAAATGAAATAAAGAAAATGGTTGAAAAACAATTAAAAATAACAACAACGACGACCTTTCTTGACGGGGTTAATTTAGTTTTAAGTGGATGGATGGTTAATAATGGTACTTGGAAAAAAATTAAAGAGGAAGAAGAATAAAAAAAAAAGAAGAAGTTTAAGCAAATATGATAGATAGCTACTTACTAGCCTAGCCGACCAGCCAGTTAAAAAAAGCAGAAAAAGCGAGAAAAAAAAAATACAAAAAATTTTTTTTGAGTGTATTTGTTTCAAAAAAAAGGCTTCATGATTATTTTTTAGTTTTTAGTTGAAAAAAAAAATAGTTAAATGAATCAGCAGAAGAAAAAAAAAGCAACAGCGAGACGAAAAAGAAAAATCGAAAAAAGAAAAAATAACTTTGTGTGAAGAAAAAAAAAGAAGATGAGAAGGAGAAGAAAAAAAAGCAATACACTATTTTTTTTTTCTTTTCTTTTTTTTTTTTCAGCAACCTTTGATTTAACCAAAAGATTATATATGGAAACAACAAACAAAAAATAAACATTATCACATTTTTTTTTGTAAGCATTCCACAGTTTTGCATTCCTTTTTTTGAGGGTTAAAAAAAGATTGAAGTACAAAAAGCAAAAAGAAAGCTTACCCAAGAATTTCTGATCGATGATGATTTGTTGCTGCTCTTGCTAAATTATTATCATCTAATATCGATCGATATGAACTTGAATCAACCAATGTTCGATATTCTAAATCGATATATGTTGTTTCATTATTTGTTAAAGATGAGGATGAGGTCATGGATTGAGTGGAACCAAATTGTTGATATGGTAAATTTTGTTGTTGTTGTTGCTGTGGCTGTTGTTGATTATTATTTATGGAAGTGGTAGTGCTGGTGCTACGTAGCTGGGTTCTGAAATGGCCAAAATAAAGAATAAAATAAAATGAAAAAAAATTTGGAATGTTAAAAACCAAAAAACTCATGGAAAAAAGAAAGAAAAAAAGATATTTGGAATGAAAAAAGAAGCATTTCTGAATTTCCGGGGTTCAAATATTTGTTGACTTTTTTAAAGCCACAAAATAAAATTTTTGTATCGCAAATAAAAAAATATCAGCAGTTTTTCTTGTTTTGTTTTTATATTTATACTTTAAACTATCGACAGTCCGTCCCATCCCCCGAAAAATTATCTTTATTTTTGCAAAAAAATAAAGAAAAGAAAATATTTTGGAATTTTTTCTTCACCAAAAAAAAATAAAAGAAAAGATGTGAACGGAAATTGAAGGAAAAAAAAGCAAATAACAACCAATTTGTCAAAAACGAGCATCCATTTTTTTCTTTCTTCATTTTTTTTTGGTTACTAATTGCCCCGATAATTGGTCAAACTTTATTTTTTTTTATTTTTTTTTATTTTTTGTTTGAATGAAAAAAAAATAAAATAAAAAAACTGACATTTCTTCACGACGTTGACGTATTTTCCGCTTTGCTCCTGATGGACTTCGATGTAACATGATTGCTACCGGTAAAGGCGCGGAAGAAGTTGGAACTAAATTGATTTGAGAAAACGCAAATGCACCAGAAATATTGTTGATGTTGTTGGTACGCCCGATTGTCGTTGATTGCTGCTGAAAAAAAAAATTTAAGGAGGTGTAAGTAAAAATGATAACAATAAAATAAATTTTCATTGATAAAATAAAACTAAAAAATATTTTAAGACATCGATCGATTGTTTGATTCAAAGGTCGCAACATTTTTTTTAATTATTTCAAAACAAATGAAAAAACTGTAAAATTAAGAAAGCAAAAAAAGAAATGCTTTAAAGAAATATAAAAACTATAAAAATAAAAGGAAAAGGAGCGAGAGATGAGTAAAAACTAGGTAAATGAAAGAAATAGTCTCAACCATCTTTGATACGGCTCAATTGTCATCGTCGTCTGATATTCAATAATAATAAAAAAAAATCGACTACTATCGATGGGAAGGAAAGGTACGCATAAGAAAAGAAATGTCCTTCACAAAACTCATACTCGCATAGGTAAGATTTTTTTTATTGGATGCAAGAAAGAAAAAAACCATTTTCCCTTTAAAAAATCACAAAAAAAGTATTTTTGTATAAACTTGAAACTTTGGGAAATGGTATCAAAAAACATGGAAAAAATCAAGGATTGTGATATTTTTTTTTCTGGGATTTCCCATAAAAAGAAGTAGAAAAAAAGTGAATGAAATAAATGGAAATATGCGATGGATGAATCACGCCAGTGATGTTCAGCAGCTGGTTGGTAATAGAAAATGAAATAAAAAAGGGAGGTCGTTTGTTTTGTTATTGTTGCTCAGCATCCTCTCAAATTTTCTTTCTCTCTCTTCCAATGTCATCGTCGTCCGTTTTTTTCTTCGTTGAGATGTTGTACAACCAATTCTGGCGATGATTCATCAAACGTCCAATCTATCTATCTATATTTCTTTATATAGCGCGTAAGCAGAACAGAAGAAAAAAAATATATGCGCAACCAGCATTCTTTCTTCTTATAAGGAAAATATGAAGAAAAAAAAGAGAGAATACAATGATTTTTTTGTTAAAGGACAAACGATTGGTCGCAAGCAAGCAAGGAGGCAGGAAAAAAATAAGATAGATAAAATAATGACAGAAGAAAAATAAAATAATTATGGAAGGAATGCTTTTGAAGCAATGCGCGAAAAGTGACGAAGATATAAATATATTTTTTTATTTTCCATGATTCATCACTCTTTTCCTTAAATGAATGAATACAAAAACGAAATGAAATTAGAATATGCCAATTTTCATTTTGCATGAGAAAAAACCAAAAAATGGAAAAAAAATGACAAGGTCAAATGCGCGGGAAAAAAATAAAGAATGGAAGAAAGCTGGCTGTTTTGTTGCTGCTATCGACACCTTTGTTTGACCATTGAAGAGTGGAGAGAAAGAAGAGAGATGGTTTTTCTTTTCTTTTTTGATGTTCGAGCAAGCCTCATGTCGACGACGACAAATATGTGACCAGCCGCAGCAAAGATGAAGTGAGGAGGTTGAAAGGTGGCGGTGGTGGTGTCAATGGCGACAACGACAACGAGACCGCCTTATTTTCTTTTTTGCTCAATAAATAAAACTGCACGTAAAAAAAATCATTAATGAAAAGAAAGAAAGAAAAAAATCAAATCGAGATGAAAAAAAAAACATTATTATTCAAATCAAAGACGCGAATCGAAAGAAGAAAAAAAAACTAATGTATGTATACTCTCGAAGAAAGAAAAAATATGCATTCAATTTTTTTTTTGGTTGGTTGAATCGTTTTTGGATTGGTATGATTTTTTTTTCTATCTCAAAAAAGGATTCATAAAAAAAGCTGGTTTATGTTTATTTGTGTAAGTTTTCTTTTCTCCGATAAGAGGAAAACTTGGAAGAAGAAGAAAGCAAATGACAATGGTGGTGTCAATTTATTTTTTTCCTTCATCAAGAAACTTGTTAGAAAAAAAGTTTCGCTTTTTAAAAAAAAATCTTTTCGATGACATTAAAAACATCATTGTTCCTTTCTACTGTTGATGGACATTGCTTTTAGCTTCTTTTTTTAGTAACGACAAAAAAAATTGGAGGGAAAAATATTATAGAAGAAAAGCATTTTTGCTAACAAACAAAAAAATGCGTTAATCGAATGTCGAACCACCTTTCTCAAATTTTTTTTTGTTTTGTTGTTGTCCTTATTTGTATGAGAAAGAAAGGGTGGTAGGGGGAAGAAGCAACAACAACAAATAAATAAATACATACCAGGTAAAGAAAAAAAAGAAGAAAGGAACAGGAGCCTTCCCTTTTATTTTCGCTTTCTTTTATTGACTCTCAAAAACTATGCAAAAAAGGAAAAATACAAAAAAAAGGTAAACTTAGTTATATCGCTTTTAAAGCTGGCTTGTTGCTGTTGTCGGAGGCGCTGGCTACTGCGCAAAAACACAAAGAAAAAAAAAATTTGTTTCTCGTGTTACTTTTTTATTTTTTTTTGACCAACAACTCACTCTTCTTTTTTATTCTTCATTTTCGTGCAAAAAAAATTTTTTCTGATTGTTAAAAAATTTTGCTTCTTTTTTTCAAGAAATAATAAAATGAAATGAAAAAAGTTGAAAGTGAAACTAATTCCACTTATGTACATATAATACTCACCTGTTGTTGTTGGTGTTGTTGATTTTGTTCAATTTGTTGTTGTTGAAAAAATTTTCTACTGGCTTCACGATTTCTATTTGCATTTGTTAATGTATCAGTACTATAACTCATTTTGTTGATGATGAATTTTTTGCAATGAATTCTGTTCAAGGTGAAGTCAGCCCAAAAAGAAAATGGGAGCAGCAACAATAAAGAAAAAAAAGTTATAATTGGCCAATTTGTTATGAAATATTGTTATAGGTTGATGGTCCTTGGTATCCCTGTAATAATAAAATAAAGAAAATTAATAATTACATCCAAGGAAAAAAAAGTATTTTGAACTCGCGAACAAATATGAAGAAAAAAAATTCTTAAGAAAATATATTGAACATGTTTTTTTGCCTTTTTTCATTTTCGTCAAAAAAAATTTTTTCCTTTAAAATATGTATACTCAAAGAAACACTAGGGTCAAGGACTATATGAAAAAATGAGGCAAAAATAATTTCACGGCAACAAAAAAAACGGAGGAATCAAAGGAGACGATGAAGACAATGTTGTTGGGGAAAAAAGGAAAAAAGGCAATCAGTCAGACAATCGTCTAACAAAAAAAATGAACAACAACAATCGATGTATTTTTCTGGAAAAAATGAGGAAAAGAAAATGAAAAGGAATGACTTTACAAAAGTTTTTTTGGCCCATTTTTGTATATTATAGGAAACAGGCCTTTTCTTCCGTCTTTTTTCTTGTAATAGCAAATTGTCAATCATATTCACTTTCAAAAAGTTATTATTTTTACTTTTAAAAAAGAAGAATCCGAAAAGCACGTTTCGATGGATAATTTAGATATTCTTTTTTTTACAGAAAAAAAAACAACAAAAAAACAACAATATAATTTTTTTGTTGAAGAGTAGTAGCAAAAGCACATTCACTCCACTTAAATTTTATGGATGTATATTATTTATTATTAAAGCAAAAAGAAAATGGATGAAGGAAGGAAGAAGAAAAAAACAGGATTGAAAAATTTGAAAGTGATCACCCAAAAAAAATACAGGAAAAAAGAAAAGAGAAAGATTAAAATAACTCATAAGCATTTTTTTTGTAGTTAAAAAAAGACTGGAAAAAATTCAAAAAGTCCACCTTTTTTTCTGCAAACCCAACAAAAAAAAAGTCAGCTAATTTGTTGTTTCTTCTTTTTTCCGTTTTGCTTTCAGCTTGCAAAAAATGAGTAATGAAACTAAACCTAAAACCAAAAAAAAATAAGCAAAGCAAAAGCAGATGAAAAGTAAAAAGAACCGGACGACTAAATGATTCGTAGCAACAGCAGTAAAAAAAACTTGCCAGCTGTGAAAAAAAGGAAAAAGAAAGTTAATACGGCTTTTAAAAATAATAAAAAAGTCAAGATGATGCGCGGGCGCCGTCGTCGTCGTTGAAGCTGAAGCCGACTCTGGGCCGCCGATATTTTTATTTTTATTATCCGTTTTTTATTACTTTTTTGTTTTGTTTGGGTTTTTACCTAAATGATGAGATACGACAAAGTATGTATTAGATCAACAACAGTCGTCAGTCATCCTCCGCAGATTGAGAAGATGAACAAAGCTGGCAAGCCATTAACGAAAATAAGTTTTAGGTTTTGCTACATAAATCGAATGGCGCAAATAGAGCTATCTCATCGACGTGTGCTTTTCTTATATTTTAATGATTTAAAACGCGGTGGAGAAAAAAAGCAACGCCGTAAAAAATATAAGCACTTTTGTAAAAATAAAAAACGATGATGACTGCACTAAAATACAAAAATGTTGATGGGGTGAAAGTTTCAAAGATGCAAAAAAAAAGTTTGCTGGAACGTTAAAGAGAAAATAAACAGCAGGAGGGATATAATGGAAATGGAAAGAAAAAGAGATTGAAAGTTGTTATCGACCCTAAAAGACAATAATTATTCTTTCCAAAAATACTGATGTGTCGTTTTCGAAAAAGGCCTAAAAAGCAAAAAAATAAAAAAAAATTGAGAAAGATAATTCATACTTTAACTTTAACTCAAATAAAAATAAGCACCAAATGGTACAATAACAACCTCTTTTTTTATCAGCTGCAGCAGCTGAAAAAAAAAAGTGAAGATTTGATTTTCCTTAAAACTTTTGATAACCCATAAAATCCAGAAATAAAAAAGCATCAAAGAATGGTATGCATGAAGAAAAAAATAGTTCCATCAAATACCTATCTTTTTTTCCAATAAATATTAGATAAATAATAAAAAAAAAGTAAAATGCAAGAAAATTTTTGAGTTTTAAAGAAAAAAAAGTGAAAAGAGAAAAGCAACAAAAAAGGTATTTGTTTTTATTCTTCATTTTTTTTCCATTTAAGTTGTTTAGTTTAGCTATTGTAACTTTCTTTCTCGAAAAAACCTTTAATAATAATAACAAAAAAGTCCTTAAACATTGGGTTTTAGTTTTTATTTTGACTACTTTTTTTCTTTTACATGTTTTTATTGTTGTTTGAAGCACAAATAAATATCAAATATGTACAATAACTTCTTGTTTTGGAAAATAAAAGAGAAAAGACGAAGAAGTGAAAATATCGAATTACAGCCAAATTCGTAAAAAAATTAATAAAAGAGACAAAAAAATAAAATGTTTCGTACTATTTTTTTTAAAACTTTTTTAAATTTAAAGAGGAAATAAAAAATTAAATGTAGAAAAATGAAAAAACGCGAGACAATAGAAAAAAATGTTTGAAAAAAAAGTGTGAAACAAGGAAAATAAGAAAAAAATTCATTCCGTTTCGCCTATAAAAAAATCACAAAAAAGTCAAACAAAAAAGTTTTTCAGACCGTTTAAAGAGGCTTGCTTTTTGGATGCACTTAAGTATGTACACTTGTTTAAAAAAAACTAAAACCAATTAACAAACAAGAAATGAAAAAAATATATTTAAAGAATGATTAAAGCACAAAAAATAAAAGAAAGAAGAAACCTTTGGTCAGCCACGATAGGCGCAAAAAAGCTTAAAAATAGAAAGAATTTTTTTAGCTGAAATACAATAAATAAACGGAAAATTAATTTAATTTTGGTAACAGAGTTTTATTCCCAAAAAAATCATTTATTTGAAGTATGTTTTTCATTTTCTTTTTTCATATTCTTATTTTTGAGGTGAGGCATGTATGTATTCATCATGCCGATTCATGGCTCACAAAAATATGCTAGTAAAAAAAACATTATGAGTAATACAAAAATAAAAATACAATAAAAAAACAAGGAAAAGTCATTTCTTTTCTTATTTTTTTTTTGATTTATTTGTAACATTTTTTTTAATATGTCGGAAAAAATGAACGACGACAAAAAAAAAACACTTTGTTAAAAAAAATTCCACTGCCGCGTGTGTATTAGCTTTTTTTATTATACATAGTTTTTTTTAGTAAACTAAACGATTAGAAGTTTTTTTTTCTCCATTCTTCGACGATTGTTCTCTCTCTAAAACGCATAAAAAAATACATATAATAAAATACGACTAATTTTTTTTCTTTTTAAATGTGTTAATCCTTTAAAACCAAGAAAATAAGAATGGAGGAAAACCAGAAGACATTATTTTTTTTAAAATTATTTTTTGAGTGGACAACTGCATTTCATCGTTTATTAAATAAATATCTCTCATTTCTTTTCTTTTATCGCGAAAGAATCCTCCATTTTTTTTCTTCTTCCATTCCTCAAATTTTCTTGTCATCCTTCATTTTACATATTATTTTTTTGACTTGATTTGATGGTTGCTGCTGACTAACTGACTGTTACGTGAAGAAAAAGAAAAAAAAGAGTCACGCAAAATGAGTTTTTCTTTTATTCTCAGAAAATTATGAGAGAAAAAAATTTCTTTGGAATTTTCTTTCTCTTCATTTTTTTTTGTTGATGATCAGAGAAAACGATATGGAAAAAAAAATTTTTTTATGCAATTTTAATTATGTGATTTTTTCGTTTTGCTTTGTTTCTAACAATAAAATTTTTGACGAAAAAATAAAGAAGGATGAGAAAAAAGAGAGGAGGAAACTAGTATCAGCAGCAGATGTTTTCCATGGAGTTCTCTTCCATAAATGGAATGTAAACGAACAACGACTTTGTTGTTTTTATCTTTCTTTTTTTTTAGTTTTGCTTTGTTTTTGACACATTTCATGCATTTTTTTTCTTAGTCGAAAAAAACTTTGATGAAAGCAATTTTTTTATAACATTTTTCAAATTATTCCAATGCAAAAAATAAATATAATAACACCGTATAAATTTTTATTAAAATCAAGCACCAAAAATTATTTTTACAAAAATGCACCAAAAAATATTTAAGAAACTAACCCTAAAACTAAAAAATCACAACACCGAAAATATTTAAACATGTGCTCGCTTTTTGTGGTGAACATTAAACATTATAAAAAGGTGAAGCGGCAGAAGTTTGAAGTTCAATTTGTGAAATTTTATATCTAACTTTTTTAAGCCATGGCGACAATGGTTGCAAAGCCCGCATAGCTAATATAGTTCGTTGAGATACAGCTGGATTTGGATCATTTACAGAAACGATTAAATGTGAAAATGCGCAACTTAAAGATGTTTGTAAAAGTTTATTTGCTTTTACTGGAGCCTCCACCATCAAATGAGCCAAAACATAAACCCTTTCAACAGCTTTAAATCGAACTTCCCATTTTTCACTTGTAAAATCTCGATTCACAGTATTCCAAAATACTTCTTCTCCGCAAGGCAAAGTTATGGCATGGATTAATAATGGAACCGCGAGTTGCCCAACTTGAGCATAATCAGATCGTAATAAAGTCCAAAGTTTAGAAATAAGTAAATTTTCTTGAACCCAAATTAAAAATCCTCGATATTCTCTTTTGGCGTTCATTAAAGCTTCACAATGAAGGCATAAATATTTCATGGTTGAAAGTAAAAAATATTGAACATCTGGATCCACTTCGGTATCAACATTTTGAAGCAACGAATAAATTAGCCTTAATTGAGCGGGAAGTTGATCCAAACTAAATCGAAATCTCCCCACTGAAGTATTCCAAAATTCTAATTTTGTATTTTCTCTTGGTTGAAGCGGAGTTCCTTTGAGGCTTTCAAACATAGTTGCTGTAACAATTTGGCAAGTTTCCCTTCCAACATCGGTTTCCGTTAAAGTTGTAGCTTGAGCAATTGCTGTTTCAATTTCTTCGGTGGGTAATAATCCCACATATTCGTCATTTGGAGTTTCGTCTTGAACATTTGCAGTTAAATATTGTAAAGTGCTTCCTCGTTGACCTTGAGTGAGAGGATGCTGATCAGTTCCAATAATTACTTGGGGGCTATTTACTAAAATAAACAACTTTGAAATCTGATATCCCAAAAATTTGACTTACTTGTAGCTGCGTGTAGACTCGGGTTCCTCGGAGATGTGACATTACTAATATGTTGCGAAGGTGTAGTCCCAGAATCAGTCATTTGTAAATCATTTAACCAAGCATCCCTGTCACTTGCATTAAATTCAATTTTCACTTCATCTTTAGGACACAATTCTTCGACAATATTATTTATTAACTGATACAAGAATGCAGCTTGTTGACATCGAACACAGTCCGAATATTGATCCGTTTCAGGATTTTGACATGTATGTTCTTCATTCGAAGTTGGATATTGAAGTAGTAAAGAACAAGTTGAAAATAATTGTTCCATTAAAGCTTGATTATCTTGATTATTATTTTCATTTAATTTCATTTGTTGTGTAATTATGCTAATCGTTACTACTTGAATTGCTAAAGGCCCTGGATTTTCTTCTAAATCATTTTCATTTTGTTGTGGTTGTTGTTGCTGAGATGGCGAAGGCAAAACATTTATTAATTTTGCAAGGCACCCTTGAAACATAGTGAGTATCATTTTTAGCGAAAGAGTTATATCCATTCGACAAAGTAACTAAAAAATAGTTTTTTACTTTAAAATAAAATGTTTTAATTAATTAATTATGTCTTACATGAAGCCAATCTAAAGCATCCAAAATTTCTTCGTGGGATCCAGTTAATAATCTTGTTAAAACAAATTCAAATACTTTTTCAGTTTCGAATGGAAGAGGACATAAATCAGGTTCAAAAATTTTGCATAAAAGTATTTTAAGTTCAGAAAAATCTTCATCATCTATTTCTTCCGAAATGCATTTAAGCCATTGAGGAATAACTTGATTCCAAGTTTTAAATGAAATTACATCATATGGCATTAAAGCCAATAATTTAGAGAGTCCTTCTTTAAGTTGATCTTTGCGAGAACAAAATTTATCCCAAACTCCTCCAACTTGAGCATATTCGGGGACATCGGGCATGAGAGTTAAAACAAAAGTTTCATAATGATTATTTATAGCTTGATTAACCCATTCCGAAGCGAAATCAGTTTTAAGTTGCTCCAATGCTGAACCCATGGAATCGTTCGGTAAAAGAGCTGTGGTGGTAAACCATTGAAAAACCATAGACATCATATATCCAACTGCGTGCTAAAAAACAATTTTTTATTTTATTTTTCGTGATAGGAAAAAGAATTTCGCGATGGGAAACAAAATGCTTACCGATGGGGCTTCAGAATTTGGTGGACACATGGCAGCCATCAACCAAATTCCATATCGACTTAACATTCGTTTTTCATCCGCCATACTATCGATATCTCTTCCCAATGATTGACCGCCTTCTAATTGTCTCAACCATTTCGGCCTTTTTCCTTCCCCTTCTGTACCTTCCAATGCACCCGAAGTTTCTTTTAATAATTTTACAACCGCTTCAATCATATCTCTCTCAATTATGGTATTCCATGCACACATTTTTCTCTCTTGTTTTATGTGATTTTGCAAATTGGGTTCAGTATGTAAATGTGTGAAACATTCTTGACATAATCGAAGTGGGACATGTTGATGGGAGCGAATGCAATCTTCAGAAAAACATGTTCCAACAGCAAATCGATTAGAGGATTCACAACCCTAAAAATAAAACTTTTATAAAACGAATTTAGTTTCGGATTTCTCAAGACGAAAAGTTATCCCATAACGAAAATATTATTTTTAAATTTTTTTATAGCTTACTTTATTTTGACAAACTGTGCTATTTGAAGCAGGCATGGGTTGACAAATATAAAAAGTCGGTTGATCTGTTTCAATCAAGCTTACACAACCTTTACAAATTCTCATAGGCGGAGCTGTATTTCCATATTTGGCACAAACTATTGGATCATAACTAACTTTTACACTTGGATTTGTGCAAGTTCCATATTCACATGTTGGTGGAGCCCATGCATGAACTTTGTATTGAATTGGTTTACGATGCAAAATAATTGGATTCATTAAAGGCCAATAATGAAATAATAAATTTGCTGCAGCCACTCGAGATTCACTTGTGCCTTTCGCAACGACAGCAATAATGTCCTGAAGCGAAAAAATAAATAAAAATAAAACATAGACAGGGATTAAAAAATAAGGGTTTAAAGCTAAAAATAAAATAAATAAAAAATAAATAAACAACGAACATTATAAACATTTGGCCGATGGGCCATTAAACTTTCAACTATGTAAGTATGCAACGTGGGATCGGCATAATGTTGAAGAACTAACATTAAAACACATGGAACCGATAAATCTCCATTGGCTTCATTACTCATTGAATATGGAAGAATGCAATCAGCAAGAAATGAAACTAATTTTTTATTTAATTCTGCTGGCATTACTCCAATTTGTGAGGCAATTAAATATGGTAATTGATCAATGCAATCACGATCAACAAAAAAATATAATGATTTCAAAGTGGCAATTATTTCTTGTCCAATATCTTTTTGTCCCGATTGAAGCAATGGAAAAACATCCATTAAATTTACGATTCCATAAAATAAACCAGAATAATTTAAATTTGGAAATAAATTAGTTCGTTGCGAATCAGCAGTAAATTTATTAAATAACGCACTCGTGGAACTTGGCAAATCTTTGACAAAACTAAAAAAATAGTTTATAAAAGTTAGTTAAGAAATTTTTAAACAAACCCAATTAAAGTTTGTTGAAAAAATCTTAAAACTGTCATAATTTCTGCTGTGCATGGAGGTTGTTGGCTGCATGATATGCGAGTATGAAAATCAGTTAAAGTTCTTATTTTGGCCGAAACTAAAATTTTTTTCTTAATTCTCCAAATTTAAATTTTTAAAACTTTTTTACAAGTATAATATTTTAATAAATATGCCATAATTATTATTATTATAATTTGATGCTGCAACACTTAACTTTTTTTAAATAAAATAATTAACTAATTTTAAATAATTTTTCGAAAATTAACAAAACAAAAATAAATTGAGCAATAGTAAAAAAAAATTTTTTTGTTGCTTTGTTGGTTGTTTGTTTCCCAGATTTTCTTCTAACAACAACAAAGAGGAGAGACAAGAAATAAAAAAGAAAAAAGAAAGAAATAACACGCCCCAAAAAAACCAGAGGGCTTTTTTTTATTTTTTATTCTTTATTCTTTAGATTTCTTGATGAAATGTAATCGTCGTTTTTTGATACTTGTTTGTTGTTGTATCAATTTTTTTTAACCATCCAAGAAAACAATGAATAAATAAATAAATATTCTACTAGCACAAAAAAAGGAAATAGTAAAAATATTCAACGAGGTGGGCCATTTTGCTACTAGCATCTCAAAAAATTGTTGGATTGACTCAACAAAAAATTTCTTTCATTTTATGGCGAAAAAAAAAATTAGTAAATTAAAGTAAAAATGCTGCTTTTTCTGTTGCCAAGAATTTATCTTTGTTGATGATGATAATGATGATGAAAAAAAAATAACAACAATTCTTCTTCTTTTTTTCTTTTATAAATATTGTTGCCGCCACCCATCTGGTTATAATTAGAATTTCTATCTGGGGCTCCACTCCACATCACTCTCATTAATGTTTTTTTTTTGACGAGCATTGATGAAGAAAAGCATAGAAAAAAATAATATTTTTATGCCAACATTCTCAAATTATTATTTTTTATTTTATTTTTTGTGGTCGTGGAGTTAGTTTTTTTTATATATAAATTATTATTTTTTTGACGATGGTGAGTGATGTTGTTGATGAATGTTAGTGACAAAAATAAGCTTTTTAGTTTTTTCGATGTTAGAGTTTTTATATATAATTTGAAAGATGAGCTTTTAACTAACTAACTAAATAATTGGTGGATTTAAAAGCGAAGAAGAAAGATGTAAGTAAAACCCTGGAAGGCCGAATAATTTTTTAAATACAAATCTAGCAAAGAGTAAAAATTCGAGAGTAAAGACAGATTACTACCACCGGAAGAAGCAGACGATGATGATGTGTTGTTGTTGATAAAATGAGACGAGGATGACATTTAGAAAAAAAAGATAGAGAGTATTTAGTATTTAGACGCCTTTTTTTTATTTACTTTACAAAAAAAATTAAAATGTTGCAGAATAATTCTGTTGAAGATGACTACTAACAAACGAGGAGATGCCCCAACGACAACAACAAACATCAAAAAAAGAAGACCAAAACTAAAAAGTAAAAAAAAAATTTCTTCCTTTTTTGTCTGTGTCCTTTTCTCCCAAAAAAAAAATAAAGTTGAGTTTTTCTATCGATGAAGATGGCTTAAGTGAGAGTTAGTTAGTTAGTCGTTGTCGTTGTCGTTCTTTGCGTGACTTGTCAAAAAATAAAAATAAAAAATACTGAATCATTATGTAGTCTTCCTGGCTTTCTACTGCAGCTTCTCCAACTTTTTTTTTGGTGGAAGGAACTAACATAAGTGAAGGGCTAAGAAAAAAATATGAAAAATATGGTGATGGAAATTTTTAAGGTCGCACTTATTTCCTTTCTTTTTTCAAATCAAAGTTAAGCTTTTGGGAGAAAATAAAAAGATTGCGTGCTGGAGTTTTTCTTCTTTTCCTTTTTTATGCTTAAAATT
The DNA here is from genome assembly GCA_028622995.1 of Panagrolaimus kolymaensis. Taxonomy (NCBI): domain Eukaryota; kingdom Metazoa; phylum Nematoda; class Chromadorea; order Rhabditida; family Panagrolaimidae; genus Panagrolaimus; species Panagrolaimus kolymaensis. Next base: position 1,112,007 of record JAJQJQ010000031.1, read on the forward strand.
TTAGTTTTGCATTGCAAAGCGCTTTATTATTATTTTTTACCATTAATTTTACCAACATTCGAACTTCGAAGTCTAAGGTCCTCAAAAAAAAGTTAAAAGAAAAAATAAATATGATTTACTTCAAAAAAAATTTCTAGCATCCAAAGTTGCATTATTATTTTTTGGGCTTCTTTTTTCATTTCTTTTTCGTTGGCATTATTTTAGTGGCATTTAATTTAGCCTTTTTTATACTAACTTACTTTCTTTTTTTTTTTGCAATTTTTTTAATTAACCCAAAATTTTTTCCAAGAAAAACAAAAACAGAAAAATGGATAATTTGACTTACATGTGGCAGCTCTCGTTGATGCCATTTCGTTGTTGTTGTTCGTTAATTTACTCGTTTGCTATTATTTTTTTGTTGCTCTTTTCTCGTGTGGGTTTTTTGCATCAAAAATGTATGTGTTTCTTTTATCTGAAATATTAACAAAAATGTATGTACATATATGTATTTTTTCCCATTTTCTATTCTCATTCTCCCTCACATCTCATTCACTATTATTTTTTTCCCTTTACTTCCAAATTCCAAAAAAAATGGTTAATAATAAATCAAACAAACAAAGAAGAAAAATGGAAAAAAGACTAACCTAGCGTGTGGAAGTAGCAGTAGTATTGTTGTTATTTTTTTAATGATGATGGTAGTAGTTGCAGAATATTTGTATCCGTTAAAATATATATATAACGACAAAACATGAATAAAAATAATGTAGTAGTTGTTGTTGTTGTAGGAGTATAAGAGAAAGAAAAATAGATGTGTTTGTTGCGCTTATTTCGATGGATGTTCACAGCGCCGTCGTCGTCGTCGTCGTTGTTGTAGTCGTCATTATTTGTTTTTTCTCTTTCTTCCTTTCTTCTTTTCTTCTGCTTTCTTTTTTTATTTTATTTTCAAATTTTTTTTTCTTCGTCTAAAACACCAACGGCAAAATATATATATTGCTTCGAGAGAGGGAGAGGAAATAGTGTTTTTGGTTAGTTAATAGTTTGGCAGGCTTGGGGCTTTCTTTCTTGCTTGCTTGGTTAGGCATCTTTGTCGTTGTCCTTGTCTTTCTAGTCGTTGTTGTTGAAGAAAAAAAGGAGAAAAGAGAAAGCTCAGTCCACACATAAAAAAACCTCGAAAAAAAGATGTCTTTTAGTTAGCTGAGTTTCGCTTTTTCCTTGTGGCGGCACACAAAGAAAGAAACTAGACTTCTTTTTTTTATGAAGGTCCACAGCTTGGATGTGCAAAACTAAGTTTTTGAAGCCTTTCCTTAGTTTTCTTCTTCTTCGTTTTGTTGTTGTTGTAAGCTGCTTTTTTCTTTGCAGCAGCATTTTTTCATTGGCATGTTTTTCCATCGATTTTTTTTCACTCTTTTTTCTACGAACGACGACTAACTAACGCCAAAAGCGTTTCTTCTTTCTTTTTTTGATGAAAACTATTTGCTTTTAATAATTAAATAATTTGGCATTAGAAAAATTATTTAAAGGTCTTTTTAAATTTTTTAATGTAAAAACTTAAAGCAAAAGTTTGAACTTTTTTATTACAAATTTTAGGGTTCATAAATTTTATAAATGATAAAAATGTGAAGAAAAAAAATATTGCAAATTTAAATACAATTGAAATCTTTAAAGCAAAAATATTTATGTAAATGAAATGGCAAAAATGCAATAAAAATAAGAGAATTAATTATTGACAAATCTCTTATACAAAGTACTGTTAAAGATTGTGTCAAAAAAAACATTTTATTTTTTAGATAATTGGTGAAGTTATATGAAGATCGAATAAATGCATTTGAGGTGGAATATGCAAACATAATTGTTTTGGAGTTAAATGTGAAGATAAATATGGAGAATTTGAAGATCGGAAAGTTGATTGGAAAATAAAGGTGGAGGCTTCTGTGGGCTTTGCTGTTGTGAGAATTAAGAGTATTTGTCGATGCATTGGAGGAATGTTATCTGCTACAATTAAAGCATTTCTTGAACTATTTACGTTTATGGAATTTGAGGCATCCAATTTTATCTATAAATTGTAAACATATTTATTTTTTAAAACTTTTTTTTAAATCAAAGAGTTTTTTATTTCGCACCGAAAAATAATTTTTACCTGAAAATGCATATGTTTATCATAGTTACCAGCCATAAGAAAAACAGCATTAAAATTTTTATCTTGAATTTTGTATAAAAACATATTTGGAAATGTTTCTTTTTGCGGCCGTTGACTCAATGCTAATTGAATTAACGATTTTCTATAATAATCAAAGTCAAGTTGCTGGGGAGTTATTGTTATTTGCTTGCTACTAAAAAATATAAATTAAACCAGCATTTCCATAAAAAGCAAATAATTTACCTATGAATTGCTAAAGCACACGATAAAGGTGCATTATTGCAAATGGCTGTGAATGAAATTACAATAACAATATAACCTCCAGATTCATAAAAATTATCTTTGAGTAAAATTGAGGATGTATGGCTTAATTTTGATTTTGCCACCACTTCTCCAGGTTGTCCATAATTATTTTTATGAACCAAAATAATTACATCTGATTTATCAAGAATTTTCCAAACATTTCTTTGAAAAACATTAAAACAAATTTCTGTTCTTTCTGTGAGAGGCAAATAAAATGTTTCACAATTTTGTAGAGAAATTTCAAATAAAAATCTTTGTTCCTTCCATCCGCTGTATTCTCGAATATATGCAAATTCGATGGAATCAAAATATCTTAAAAAACTATCGAATGGCATCCAAAAAGTTCCTCCTCCATGTTTTTCGTTATTTCTTTCTCTTTCAAAGTCCAAATCTCTCCGGGAGGTTTCAGTCCATCCAAGCCAATCTTTGCCCCATTCGCCTTTCCAAGCAAAATTATCCCAGGGATTTCTTAATTTTATTAATTTATTTTCTTTATAATGTCGAACATCCAAAATTGAATATGCATGATTTTTAACTAATCCAACCATTTCGAAATCCCTTTTATTCATATAATTATCTGAATGGCTGCCACACCCAGCACCAATTAGAAAATTAGATTCTTTCGCTGAACATAATTTACTCCAAATTTTATGCTTTTCATATTCTCTCTCTGATTGCGATTCATAATTAAATTTAGTTTCTATTTTTTCACATGGTGCTCCAGTTAAAATAGTTAATCCTTCGGTGATTAGTCCAGAAATGAGAGATTCATAATTTCCCAAAATTTTTGCTAAAGCTTTTTCAATCAATGTAGGCCAAAGTTGTTTATTTTTTCCTTGAACGAATAACATTTCATTGGTTTCGCGATTACATGGAAAATAATCATCGATGTAAACTGTTTGGTAAATTCCATCTATGCAAAGCCTAAAAAATATATTTTCATTGTTAGAATTAAAAAACAAAAGCCAGCCTTTCAAAACGAGAAAAATAAATTAGAGCTAAAAAAAGATTTCATCGTCTGCTTTTTAAATTAAACTTACTGAATTTTATATATTCCATTTGGATTATAAGTTTTAGTTAAAATAATTTTATCCAAAATATCCGATCTTTCCGCGATTAAAGCGATGCATGCAATTAACCAACAATTTCCCAAATATCCTTGTTGAACATCAAATGGAGAAGGATCATGGAAAACATTCCAAGTACGATAATTATTTAAATTTTCAAATCTTGAAATTATTTGGCTGGGGCGTAGCCAAACAATTTGTATGGGTATATATTTAAATTTTTGAAAATTTCCGATTGATTTATCTATTGGAAGAAAAGAACAATCCGTAAATTGAGTTTGTAAAAGTTGGCAAAAATTATTTATTATTTTTTCGTAAACTTTATCATTCTCATTTTCCGTAATGGATTCTTGGAGCAATGGAGCATTAGTAGTTTCATATTTTTTGGCAAATTTATCTAAAATTTGTAAATCATATAACGGATGAAAAGAAACACTCGTTTTAGAAGAATTATTATTTAAAGTATATACTAAAAAAAATAAAAAGCTAATTAGGATTTAGCTCAAAAATGGAAAGCTTACTATTTTCTTGGTCAATTTCCAACTTTGGAACTTTTAAACAAAAATTATTATTTATTCCATTATTAAAAATACAAGGATTATGAGTCCGCTTCATTTTACTCACTGAATGATTTTTTTTCGGTTTTCCTTTCAATTAAAAAGGTGCATTTTTATGATAAAAAAAGAGAAGGAAAAAAATTGAGAAGAAAAATTAATGAATGAATGATAAACTGATAAAAAACTAATATAGTTGTGATCAACACCACTATCAGCATCGATGTCCTTGCTTTAAAGGTATGGAATTCATCGGATGAGTCAATAAATCAACGATAAAGGCAGGAGTACCTCTTTCATAACACTATATTAAAAATTTATGGAATTTTTCTCTCGTTTTTTATTGCATTGATAATTGTTTCCACTAAATTAGAAAGCAAAGGCATAAAGTTTTAGATCAAAATGTTTTTTGATATGTGTTGGACATGTAAAGACACATCTCTGATTGTCTGTCCTCTGATCCCGCCGCGCTTAGTTGTCTTGTTATTGTTGTAATGTATTGCTATTGTAATGTATGTGCGAAGCTCGGTCAGAGTTAGCAAGTGTCTAATAAACTGCTATATTAACCGTCGCTGTACACTAGAAGGCTGTGCAGCACAAATTGGTAACGAAGGATTCTCATCTGCACGCCTCCGAAGAAGAGAAATCAACTGCTGTTTTTCCTGATTTTTTGTTTAAAAATCAGCTGCTCGTGCTTTTTCCTGATTTTTGGTTAAAAAATCTGCTGGTCGTGCTTTTTCCTGATTTTTGATTAAAAATCTGCTGGAAGAAGATCAAAAGAAAAAGAAAGAAGAGTTAAGGCTTAAACTCCGAAAAGCTCCGTTTGATGATAGCGAACAATCATCCGTTCTTGGTGACCGTAAACCACGACAAAACAAAGATGTTCTTGATCGCGTCGTGGAAGAAAATCAATCAAAGGAAGAGAAGGAAGGAAGTAGCTGTATATGGTGGCACTTCTGATCTTTGTGATCACATGTTAACCTGTTGGCATGGTACATGTACTTCGAACTCTCCTGCTGATGATGATAAACGACAACTGGTAAATCTTGAACTTTGTATGGCTTCTTGATCGTGATACTTATGGTCCTGCATCTCAAAAGCTTCATCGCTGTTTGGCGGCTCTCCACCGCATGATGTTTCAACTCCAGGGGAAGATGGATTGGATGGACATGGTAAAACGACGACGTATTGGAAGAAGGATATGGAAATGGTATTGGAATGGACATGGTTCTTATGGATATGGAAAGAAATGGCTATGGTATGAACTTGGTAAAAAGAAGGTATCAACATGGCACATAGCAACGTGAAAGAACAAATGGAAGATCTCAAGTGGCAAGCATGGCTCGAAGAAGATCTCTTGAATGAACATGGCTCGAACTCGATCAACTCAAGGCTCTTGTACTGGTGCGACTACTTATGATGCTCAAACTATGGGAAAACTCTTGCAACAAATGGTCCACAATCAATGTTATGTTATTGTAGTTTTGTTAGCATTGTATTGTTATTGTAATCTTGAGCTAAGTATGTCCTTTGTAAGTGGTGGAGAATGTTGGACATGTAAAGACACATCTCTGATTGTCTGTCCTCTGATCCCGCCGCGCTTAGTTGTCTTGTTATTGTTGTAATGTATTGCTATTGTAATGTATGTGCGAAGCTCGGTCAGAGTTAGCAAGTGTCTAATAAACTGCTATATTAACCGCCGCTGTACACTAGAAGGCTGTGCAGCACAATATGTAAATGAAAACGATACAGTTGGACACCGATTTATCTATTTCTTTTAAGAATAAAAAACACCAAAAAATAGGCAGTAATCGAACAAATAAAAGCAAGAGCATTGTGTCATGGATTTACTTTTCTATAAATTCTCCTTAGGGCCTTTGTCGTCTTATGTCTCACGACTTAATGAGTGGTTCGTTTCATTGTAGAGAAGTTAAAAATTTCGAGGCAATAGTTGTTCACTATAACGAATTAATATACGGAATGTTTGCTTCAGAGAAAGTTTGTAATTTAAAGAATATGTCTTCATGCGTTAGCTTTTTCCGTTACCATTGATCAAAAATCTTAACAATAAAAAAGAAAGTTAAAAGAAAATTTAAATATTCAAAAAATAATTAGATAGAAAAGCAAATAATAAACGCAAAAATTTAAAAAAAGCAGCAAATCTTTCAATTTTAGGCGATTTCTTATTTCATTTACGAACTATTTTTTTCTTTTCGCTTATCGATCTTTCTTTTTTTTTGTTGTAAGCTGTGGTTATTCTTTTTTTAGCGCTAAAAAAGAGAGAAAAAAAACTTTCATAGATCAATAACGCATCTTTTTTTATAGCTTTTTTAAGAGCATTGTTAAAAAACTCTTCGTTTTTGAATATTTTGATATTTTATGTTTTTTTCTGTAACTGTAATGGTAATAAATAAAATAAAATAATAGAATCGTATGTGATCAATGTAATCACAGGTTGCCTTTATTTTACTATTATATATAACCCAACCAGCAGAGGTTGTAAAAATTGAATTTCAAATATCCACAAAAACAATGCAAAAGGAGAATATTTGCATGTATAAATAATGAAAGACCAACAAACTTGAGTGCTTTTATCGCTTAATATTAAAAAAAATTTAATAGTTATGATTTTTACTTAACCAAATTTCTCCACAATTATTAGCGTTATTTCCTGATACATAATCATGAAAGTTAAATTTGGGAAGAAAAAGACATAACAAATTATAATATTTCCCTTTGATGGATTTTTTTCTCTTTACTTTTCGCTTTAGGAAATTTGAGATGAATAAAGTTTATTTTTGAATGAAAAAAAAAATGGATTCAATCGAATCGAATGGAAGAAACATAAACTTGTTTTCTTCGATTAAATATTGAATAACAAATTTTATATTTTCTAAAATTATATATTATTTTTTTTTTTAAACAATTATGGAAAATAAAGTTTAAGCTATTTTTCATTCTGGTGCGTTGCAGAAATATTTAAATAATGTTGGATATAACAAATGCTTTAGTTTGTGATATCACGAGTTGGTCAAATCAAAATGGATTTATTGTGAGTAGTTTTATTTCATTTTATTTTTTCCCCGCTGAAATCGATTGTTAAATTTGGTTTTAAGGAATATGAAATTCATTGTGATTATGCCTTAAATAATTACAAATGGATTATTCGAAAACGATATAAACAATTTTATGATTTGAACACAGAATTAGCTCCATTTGGATTGGATTTAAATTTGCCACCCAAAAAAACTTTTGGTAATAAAAAGCAAGCTTTTATTGATGAACGGAAAGCTGGACTTCAGGTTCGTGTCTTGGGTTTGATTGAAATTGAGAATGGGAATGAGTTTCAGGCATTTTTGGATAAACTTACTGTCCATCCTCTAATTTATTGCAGCGAACCGGTGATTGCATTTTTAAAAATTCCCAGTCTTCCAACTTTGACAGGTTTGAGTCTCCCAAAATTGGTGTCTCTGATAACACAATTTTTTTCCTTCAGAATTGCATCAATATTCAATGATAGCACTTCGAAATGCTCGAAACATAACTCTTACTCGAAATATTCCTAAAGCTTCATGGAGATATTGTAAATTATATTCTCATGTGACCATCGATGCTTCAATAACAAATGTTTATTCATGGATGAATTATGGACCCGATCAAATTGGAAAAGGATATTCCCCATATATTCCTGAAATTATAACTTTCCTCCAAAATCAACAATGCCCGTATATTTGTAAACATTCTCATATATTTTGCGATCAATATGGAATTGGAGTAATTAGAAATTTATGGAATAATGGATCTTTGAGGGATCAGCTTTATCGAGTAAAAAAACTTTTTAAAATAGAACTTCAAAAGTTTGTTTATGTTTGGATTTTTTTAGAGACCAGTAATCGGAACATTTTGGCAAAAATATGGAATGGACAATGAATGTTTTGTTTTAAATATAAATAATGTAAAATTTATTGCTCGACAAGTTTTAGAAGCTTTAATGCTTTTAAATTGTTTGTCCATACCTTTTGGTAAATAATTTTTTCTAACATCGTCTGCTTTTTTGGATAACAAATTATATAAAATAAATTTTTTAGTTGATATCCATTGTGGGAATGTAATGGTTACAGAATCTGAAAGTCAATTAGCTGATGTTGAATTTGGTTAGTCGTTTTTCCACCCCAAAATTTTAAAGGACTAAAATAAAAAAGTTTTTTGCATTGCAGCTTTGTGCGGACAATCAAGTTTCAATCGACCTGCAATGATTCGAGCCAAACATGTGGAAACCATTGAAGATATGATGGCATTTAATTTTGGTCAATTAATTTATGAAATGGCGGCGGGAACTTTAGTTTTTCCAGATCATTGCACAGAGGAAGCTATAACGAAATTGATGCCTCAATATCGTAAGAAACTTTAACAAAATATTTAAAAGTTGAAACTAAAACCCCAAAAAATTTTTTAGATGATTTATTAAATGTGATTTTCTGTCCAAAAGATAAAATGCCGAGTTTAATGGAACTCAGTGGACATTCGTAAGTTTACTTATTTTGCTTTTCAAAAAACAAAATTTTACCCTTTCGTTTTTTTTAGTTTCTTTACAAACATCAATATCATTCCTCTCAATCGTCGAAATATAACAATCCCAGGTGCAATGAAAGCATATTTAGATAATTTATGTTTAAATATTACTAAAAGATTTCAAAAGGAAAAAGCAATGTATAATGAAAGGCAACGCAATGATCATTTGGAATCGATTTTACACTCAGATTTTGAACGTCAAAGGCGAAAAGATTTAGTATTGGCAAAACTTAAAATAAAAGGCATTGAAAATAATTAATTTAATGTATGTAAAATACTTAATTTTCTGATGTTGTTGTCTTTCAAAAATAAAAATAAATTTTTATAATTTTTAGTTTAAAAAAACTTTTGCAACAAAAAAAATTTATTTCTTTGAAACTGAAATTTGCATATATTTTTATGCTTTTTTTCTTCTTCTTCAAAGTTTTAATTTTGGTTGAAAAAATTACACGTGAAATTGGCAATTTTTTTTAACCACAGTTCACCGACTAATTTTCAAAATGATTGATTTATGGAAAAAATGAATAAATATTTTCCACGCAACAATGACTTATTGGGATGACATCTGTTTTTGCCTTTTTTACTTTGATTTTTTTCCTATCCTATCTCATAATATTTTTCTTTTGCTCTCTTAAAAAAGATAATGTCATAAATAAATATGCACAGATGCGTAAATGAAAAAATTTCTTTCACTAAAACTTAAACTTAACGATGCCAATGTTTTAATAATTTTTGTTGCAGTGAAAAACAAATATTTCTTTGTCTTTGAAGGGAAAATAAAAGATTGCATTCTTCTTTCTTTTTTTTTGAATATTTTAATAAAACTTTTTTTTAATCTTTGAATAAAAAATTTACGCCTCCGGATTCGTGAATCCGTGTGACATAAAAAATTTTAAACGCTGAAATTTTGAATTAAGAATAATTTGGGAGGAAAAAAGCTGATCAAATATTTTATCTTTGATTTAATTCATGGGATAAAGAAAAAGTCCATGAAGCTAGACGCAAAGGCGATGAATTAGAAAGAACCATTTCGGCACCTTTGGATATGTCGAAATGGGAAGAAAAGGAGGCCATAATAAAATTATTCTTACATGCCATGATTTATTGGATTCGTGAAAAATAAAATAAAAAAATTGAAAATCCATTTATGTATCACTTTTCAAAAAAAATATTACTCATTTATTTAATTTTTATTACCATTGAAATAAATTAAAAGTATTATTTGTTTTAGATTTTTTCTCATCATCTGGCAATATTGTTGTTGTCTGCTTAATTTCATTGATATCAATTTCATAATTATTAAGATTATCAAAATCAAAGTTTTTTGGGAAAAATTTTAGTTTTTTGAGATCATTTAATATTGACAGTCTTTGGTTGGGATTCTTGTTTAGCAACTAAAAAAATTTCGTGTAAAAAGCAAATTTTTTGTTTTAAAAATTGAATTTTTTACTTTTATTATTAGTTCTTTCAAAGCTTCAGAAGTTTGAGAAAAAGTAATTTCAGAATCATAAACTAATTCGGAATGAATTTTTGCATGATTATTTGGATATGGATATTCATCTTCCGATAAAACATATAAAACGATTCCAAAACTCCACCAATCCACTTCAAAACCATAATATTGTTCTTTAGCAACTTCAGGAGCCATGTACTGTAGCAAAAATAACTTTTTTATTAAAAGTTTTTGTATAAAAAAGTTTTTTACCTGTAAAGTCCCGCAAATAGTTGTATCTTTTTCATCGACATTTAATAATCTCCTTGCAAAACCAAAATCTATCAATTTTATATGTTTTCGATAATCAAGTGCCAAATTTTCCATTTTAAAATCTCGATAAACGACTTTATTAATTTTTAAATAATCAAGTAATGATCCAATTTCAGCAGAATAAATTCGAATGGAATCTTCAGAAAATAATTTATTTTCCTTCCAAAGTGAATATAAATCTCCAAAACCATCCACGCATTCCATAACCGTAAATAAATGGTTTGAAGTTTGCCAACAATCAAAATAGCAAGCGATGAAAATGGAATTACTTACAGATTTCTAAAAATCTGAAAAATTAGATAAAACTTTTGTTCTATAAAAAAGTTTTTTACATGAATATCTGATTCTCGTTTAATTTGTTTCGCTGCACCTTTGTTTAAAATAATTGATTTGTTTTGAACTTTTATAGCCACTATCGTATTTTTTTTTGTTAGGCATGTTGCTCGATAAACGGTGCTGAATGTGCCTTCGCCCAATTTACTCAAATACTAAAAAAGAATATTTTTTAAATAAAAAACCCTGGAAAAAATGGTAATTTGTACCTTAAAATCACTTGAACAAATATCGCTTCGAAATGCAAATTCTGGGCAAAAAATGGAATTAATTTGTGGAGCAAAAACACTTTGATTTATTTGATCCACTAAAAGAAATTTTTTTACTAAAATAATTATTTAAAACTTTGAGAAAAAAAGCCAAACCATAAGATTCTGTGTAAGCTGAAAGATTGGTATCTTCATAGTTTTCTTCAATATTTTTATTATTATTCATTTTTTCTGCTGCTGCAGCAGTCGCATGCTTTCCTCTTCCTCCTTCTTTTTTTCCGCCACCGAGGCTCACAAGGCTTCGCAAAGAAATCGATTTTGAAAAACCATTCTGTTGCTGCTGCAAAAATAAAAGCAATGGTTTATTTTTTAAAGCAAAACGCTAGAAACAAAAAAGAAAGCTTTAAACTTTTTACCTTTTCTTTTTTCTTTGTCGTCGTCGTCGTTGGTGTTGTTGATTCTTCTTTGGATTTAATATTACCCATTTTTAAAGGTTTTAATAAATAAATAAATAATAGTAAAAAAAGTGTCGAAAAAAACTTTAAAGTTTAAGCTTCTTTTCTTTTAAATAATATTAACTAAACGGACGAAAGCAATTTCATTTCACGACATTTTCACAAAAACAACAAAAACAACAACCATTGAATCTCCTCGTCCTGCAAGTAAATGCATTGAAGTGAAGAAAAAAAGAAGGAGAAAAAATGTTGGTTAGTTTTCTTCGCAAATCCTTCCTCCAGCCAGCTGCTGCAACTCCACTGGAGTGAATGGAAAATGTGAGTGACCTCTATCTTGGCGGTGGTATTGCATTTTGAAACCATTGCCCATAAATACAATACAAAAAAATAAAGAAAGGAAATCCATTGTTGTTTAGAAACGGAAGTAATTGTCACATAAATTCACTGTAAAATTCATTCATTCCTTTTTTTCTGACATTGAAATCGTTTCATTCAACTAAAAAATTAATCCCCAAAGCAAATAAAGAGTAAAAAACATTTCAGAAAAAAAAGGTATGAAAACAACAACAAAAAAAGGTGGCAAAAAGTTTTTTTACAAGTTTCTTCAATCCTTTTTATGATAGTTTGCTCCTCAAAAAAACCTATAACAATGGCTGTTATGTAAAAATAAAATAGCATTATTATGATTATTAATCGTCGAGTAAGCAAGTACACATAGAAAATCAGCAGTATGGAGGCGGCTTCAGTTTTGGTGGTGGTAAACAAAGAGGTGGCTTCGACAAACTTAATGATGGATGGATTTAGCAAACAATAAACAATCTCTGACAATTGTACCAATTCTCCTCGATTATCTTCCTCATTTGCAACTGTTACAATTAGTTGCCTTTCTGCTGCCGATGAAAAGCATTTTTTCTTCCTACCAAATATTTGTTGCAAAGCTCCTTTTACGCCAATGCTACCATAATCTTAGTAGCAAGTATCAATAGCAGCGCTTTCAAATCATCTAACGCTATTGCTAACCCAAAACAATTACATATTGCAAAAACAAAGTTTATTAGAAACAAAAACAAAATGAGACAATACAAAAATTATAATAAATTAGATGGAAACAAAAAACAAAAAAGTAATTTCAAATGGTGACATCGGTGAGTTGCATTGGCCATTGATTGATTGAGTTATGTTTGAACAAGAGATAAAACTGGAGAACCATCACCGAGCGAGAATTGAAACATTTCCTTCAAAACTTCGTTGATCGAGATAAAATTGATAAATTCTTCTTGGGATAATTCAAAACCAGCTTCTTTGAGATAATCTTCATTGATGAGGAACTTCTTTTCTGGTGTATCAAGAACTGCTTCCATGAGACTATTCCATTCGTCAGCATGTGCAGGAGCATGTTGAGGGCCTAAAAACAACTGTATGTTAACAACAAAAAACGAAAACCGACTTACCAAACTTTACAATAAATTGGTTTTTATGAAGGGTGAATTTGACTTTTTTCTCCTTTTGAGCAGTACTAAGATCGCCAGCTTGTGTTCTCATGATTTCATTCAACTAAAAAACAACCATGATGAAGTACTAAAGTTATAACAATAAAGGACTTACTTTTTCAAGATTCAAATGACGTCCAGTATGCATATAGTAATGATATTTTAAAACATCGAAATACATCGCTCCACCATTGGATTTGATAGTTTGTTCAATAAAATACTTTTCAATTGGAACATTTTCTTCCTAAAGAATGACATAAAAGTAAGGAAAACAAGGAAGTTAAAACATACCATTTTCACAGGTGAAACATTTTGTGATGGTGCTTTTGATTTGTTGCGCAATATGGCTGCAGCACCTGTGAATCGACGAGCAGTAATTTCTGTAGGTGGTACACGTTGTTGTTGAACCTGAAACATTCATAGATAATCATGAAATATAAAGAAAATGCAAACCTTTGGAGTAACTATAGCTGGAGAATGATGAACAATAGGAAGAGATCGTTGGACACTGCTAACATTTGAAGAAGCTATAGCTGGAGATTGACGAACAATAGGAACAGATCGTTGAACATCGCCACCACTTGAAGTCAGCTTGAAATTTGTAAGATCATATGGCAATGGACAAGCTTCAATACCAGCGATTTCAAAGAGCATTTCTTCAATCGAAGCGAAACCATAAAGTCCAGCAGCTTCCGATAGCTTGTATTGGTATTTCTTTCTAAAAAGAGAATTCATAAAACAGTTAAAATAAAGGAAAAAGACTCACAAAATATGTTCCTCCAACCATTCAGCGGTAACTGGAAGAATAGACGTTCGCATTGCTGTAATAATGTTGGCTTTGACAGTCTCAGCATCAGGAATTTCTTTGAGAGTTGGTGGTGGCGGTTTAACATTCATTGTTGAAGCAATGCTTTGATTGATGATGATCGAAAATGATGATAAACAGCGTAGAAAATGTGTTTGAAGAAAACAAGAATCAAACAGAAAAAAAGATTGAAGCGTCAAAATTTAGGACGAAAGAAAAGCGAAAGAGCAGCGTAAAAAATCGCTTTAGGATCCAAAGCTTATTGAATTCAAAAAAGTTTTATAAAAAATCTTTGTTTTGTTTTATTTAATAAAAAAGAAAATAGCTTTTTATTTCATCTCTTTTATTTTAGGCATGAAACATTTACCGTTTGAAATAGTTGGGGAAAAAAATGTGGCTTCTGAAGATAGCGATGACCGACGACGTTTATGTACACTTTTTTTTTATTTTATTTTAGTCGATTGAAGAAGAAAAATATCATGTTTCATGGAGGGCTTTTTTTCATTGTTCTTCAATTTTTATTCGAAGACGTTTTAGTTTTAGTTTTAGCTTGCATTTTTCTTCTTTTCCTTCTCCCTTCTTTTTTTTCATGGATGCAGCAAGTATGGAGGTAGTAGTCTACAAACATCAACGACGGCATTCCCATATTTGCTTGTATTCAATTTTTTGTCCGACTATTTTTTCTTTTTCTAAAGCAACGAAAACTCTGTAATATTTTTTAGTTAGTTCTTTTTTTCATTTATGCTTTACTTTTACTTTATTGTTATTGTTGCTGTAACATTTTTAAACGTCCAGATTTTTTAACAGATCATTGCACGGAAGAAGCTATAATGAAATTGATGCCTCAATATCGTAAGAAACTTTTACAATATTTTTAAAAGTTGCAACTAAAACACCATAAAAAATTTTAAGATGATTTATTAAATGCGATTTTCTGTCCAAAAGATAAAATGCCGAGTTTACTGGAACTCAGTGGTCATTCGTAAGTCTAATAATTTTTTTTACAGTCTCAGAAAATTTATTTCCACGCCTCTCACTTTTTTAGTTTCTTTACAAACATCAATATCATTCCTCTCAATCGTCGAAATATAACAATCCCAGGTGCAATGAAAGCATATTTAGATAATTTATGTTTAAATATTACTAAAAGATTTCTAAAAGAAAAATCAATGTATAATGAAACGCAGCGCAATGATCATTTGGAAACGATCTTACACTCAGATTTTGAACGTAAAAGGCGAAAAGATTTAGTATTGGCACTACTTAAAATTAAAGGCGGCATTGAAAATAATTAATTTCCTGATGTTGTCTTTCAAAAGTAAAAATAAATAAATTCTTATAATTTTTAGTTTAAAAAACTTTTAACCACAAAAAAATTTATCTTTATATAACGGAAATTTGCATATATTTTTTTGCTTTTTTTCTTCTTCTTCAAAATTTTAATTTTGGGTGAAAAAATTACACATGACATTGGCACATTTTTTTCACCATATGTTCACTGACTAATTTTCAGAATGATTTATGGAAAAATTGGATAAATATTTTTCACGAAACAGTGACTTACATATGGTCGACATCTGTTTTAACCTTTTATACTTTGATTTTTTTCCTATCCTCTCTCATATTATTTATTTCTTTTTTGATATCTTAAAAAAAGGTAAATGTCATAAATAAATAGGCACATATGCGCAAATGAAAAAATTTCTTTCACTAAAACTTAAACTTAACAATGTCAATGTTTTTGGTAATTTTTGTTGCAGTGAAAAATAAATATTTTCTTTTGTCTTTGAATGGAAAATAAAAAATTTGCTTTCTTCTTTCTTTCTTTTTTTGAATATTTTAATATAACTTTTTTTAAATCTTTGAATAAAAATTTTGAGCCTAGGATTCCCGTGTGACATAAAAAATTTCAAATGCTGAAATTTTGAATTAAGAATAATTTGGGAGGAAAAAAGCTGATCAAATATTTTATCTTTGATTTAATTCATGGAATCGAGAAAAAGTCCAAGAAACTAGACGCAAAGGCGAATAAATAAGTGTGGAATAAAACTTTAAACTTTAAGCTTCTTTTAAAAAAAATAATAAGTAAACGGAAGAAACAATTTCATTTCACGACTTTCAAAATAACAACAACAAAAACAACCATTGAATCTCCTCGTCCTGCAAGTAAATGCATTGAAGTGAAGAAGAAGAAAAAATGTTGGTTACTTACTTGTTCGAAAAATCCTTCCTTCTCCAAACCAACCAGCCGCGGCTGCAACTTCACTGCAGTGAATGGAAAATGAGAGTGACCTCTCTCTTTTATTTTTCTCATTGGTTTTGCAGTTTGAAACCATTTCAGCTTTTATACAAAAAATAAAGAAAAAGGAGGGAAATCTATTTTTGACCATTGTTGTTGTTTAGAAACAAATGTAAGAAGTTATTGTCACATAAATTGACTGTCGTTGTCAATTTATTCCTTTATTTATTTATTTTTTTGACTATGAAATCGTTTCTTTCTAGGCAGCATTAATCCCAAAAACAAATAAAGAATAATAAAAAGTATGAAAAAAAACAGCAACAAAAAAATCATAATTCCTCGAATCCATTTTTATTATAGCTCCATAAAAAAGCCAATAAAGATCATTGTTGTTATGTAAAAATAAAAAAACGTTATTATGACCATTTATTATTAGTCGTCGAAAAAGCAAGCACGCATAGACAAAGAATCAGCAGTATAGCTACTTCAGTGATAAACAAAAAAGAGTCTCGGTAACCTCAATGGTAGATTTGGCGGCAACGATCACTGCCATCTTTTAATTCTCTTGTTTTGTAAAATCTAAAACATTCAAAATCTCCAAAATTTGTTACCGATTGTACTATCAAAATTAATCATAACCTATAAACTCCTTAAAAAAAAGTTTACTTTCCAATGTTACCATAACTAAAATAAAGAGATTAGCATTTATCAAAATTTTACAACGCAATACCATTGTACAATAGTTGTTAGTGCATTTAACAGCCTTATAAAGGTAATATTTGCAAAGCACCTTTTACAGCTGTGTTTACCCAAATCGTATTAGCAAGCATCAATATCGACTCCTTCAAATTCTCTAATGATAATCAAATAAAAAGAAGTATGAACAAAACAATTCAAAACTCCATTTTTTCTTCTTCTTTCGAATATAGCAATTTACTGTCTTCCAATGTTAATGGAACAAAAGCATCTTATTTGTTGTGATTATTCAAGTTTAGTACAAGGTTTTGAACTTCATTATTTGCACTTTTTTTTAGTTTTTTGTGAAGCATAATCAGCAACTTCATAGTTTTTCTTTGTGTTGCATTTTTATTTAAAAATTTGAAAATGGCTTTTTATTTCATCTCTTTTATTTTAGGCATGGAACATTTACCGTTTGAAATAGTTAAAAAAAATGTGGCTTCTGAGATGGCGACGGCAACGTTTATGTACACTTTTTTTTATTTTATTTTAGTCGATTGAAAAAAAATATCAGGTTTCATGGAGGGCTTTTTTTCATTGTTCTTCAGTGTTTTTATATATTATATATTGGAAGGCGTTTTAGCTTGCATTTTTCTTCTTTTCCTTCTCCCTTCTTTTTTTTTCATGGATGCAGCAAGTATGGAGGTAGTAGTCTACAAACATCAACGACGGCATTCCCATATTTGCTTGTATTCAATTTTTTGTCCGACTATTTTTTCCTTTTCTAAAGCAACGAAAACTCTGTATTTTTTAAGTTTATTCATTAATACTTTTTACTTTGTTGTTGCAAACATATTTTTAAACGTCCAGGTTTTTTAACAGCGAATGGTAAACTTCATTCAATGACATTCGTTGTTTTCGAAACCTGCACGATTAAAAATACTAATTGCTGCAACTATTATTCCATGAAATCAAAGAAGATAAGAAAAATTAAATATAAAAATATTTATTTGTTATTCATCAATATATTCTTCAGCTTTCATTCGTACTTTTTTGAAGACTGGGAACGGTTGCTCGCTTCATGCTCTCTTAAAAAGCTTTATGCTAATTTGGTGGATACAAGTTTGTGTAAATTGTTGTGTAAATTGTGTGAATTATAGACACCCTTTCCACGTTACGGTGGCTCGTATGGAGAGAAAACGTTAACAAATAAAACCATTAACCACAAGACTATCAACAATGACTTACAACTGCACTCATAAAAAAAAGCGACCTTTATCATCCAAATACTTGGACTATAATCCGTCTTAACTTGGATGGTCACGGAGCGACGGGTAGAAGTAAAACTTGGACCGAATTGTCCTGTTAAAGTTTAAAAAAGTCTTAAAACTTGGACAAAATTTAAAAAATTTGGACAAAAAAAAATAGTAAAAAATTTTTTTACCATCCTCCGCGAATATATTTTCCTTGTAATTGTTTTCCAAATCAAAGATTTGAATATCCAAAAATTAAATGCTTTTATTGAAGCTTTCGGTCGAGCACTAAGTAACCCGCCGTTACCGTTGCATAGCCATTAGTCGTGGTACTTTTCCTTGTATACCAACGCCCTTCAGTTAAAAATACATTGACGGAAGAGCGCAGGCACAATGAAAAGTCAGACAATTGATAGCATAGCAGCAATTATTAAAAATAATGAGATCGGTTTATGCTTGGAGCAACCAAAGCTTGAACCTTTACGCTATCACTCAAAATGAAGAAGCGTGAGTCGAAATTGCGTGCCAGAGAACCACAGAAAAATAGTTAGTCTATTTTTATGAACACCTTTGTCTAATAAGGTAGATACTTTAGCTTGTCCATCAAAAGTTGACAATATGTACAACCCAATAGCCGAAAACGACTTTCAAAGTCGAAAAAAAACGGGTCCATCAAATTCCGAAAAAGTATTGGACGTTTTTTTTGTGAGTGTGTAGATCCATCCATAATGACTGCTGTTCGTCTCCAAGGTTTTCAAATTAAACTATCAAAGCTGAAGAAATTTGATATTCTGGATTTTGCTGAGACATCGAAGCCTGGTTAATCATGTGAACAAATGGTCTCTGTATATTTTCTGTTTAACAGTGGTAAGTAAAGGCTTCGTGAAAAAGGCTCTTAAAGATTCTGTTCAAAAATTCGAAAAAAAATGGAAGTACCTTCTTAAGTTGCTAAAATTACCTGAAAATCGCTGGAATAAGCTACTGACCAAATGGACTCCTTTTGTAAAGAGACAAAAAGATCATCCTTCAACTCTTTGGATTGATGATTCCATAAAATTTGCTCATGAAAGAACATTTCAAAATCACTTTATCTTTGTTTTGTCTGATATGTGGTTTAATTTGTAAGACCCTTTCATCCCCTGTTACAAATAAAAGGTTTTGTAATAATAATAATAATAAAATAATAATATATTCCTATTACTCTAACATTACACATACACAAGCTACAAACAATCTTCACAATATTTTCAAAATCAAAATATATCAAATTATTACGTTATAAAGGTTGATATAAAAAAATACTAGAAGCCGCAAAAGATATCACTCGTAGAAAAAATAAGAAAGAAAATAGAGAAGGCAATTAATCATTTATGAGTTGAATTCAATATTTTCATGTTCTTCTTGTTCGGATGTATCTGATTCACTTCCATGTGGACTTCCAGGACGACTATGATTTGGTGTGTTATAAGCAGATACAGGACGAGCGATCTTCTTGACAGTTTGAGAAAGTTTGAGTTCCAAATTAGGGAAGACTTTCTTTAAAGCGAGACGTCGAGCTTCACGATAGTACTAAAAGTGAATTAAGTTATGATAGTAACGTTGGAGGTATACTTACGGATCCAAGAGCTTTCCAATCAAGCAAATCACTGAGACGTTCTGTACGATTACGAAGAATAACACGTTGACGACGAGATAAGCATCTAAAAAATGAATGTGTAAATTTATAGAAATTATCAGTGATGTGGCAAAAGAAAGCCAATACATGCTCAAGCAATATCAAAATAGCAAAAAGCTTACGAGAATTTAAAAAGACATTGAGCAAGTTGATCATTTGATTCATTAGCACTTTTAAAGCGACGATCAACAATGAAAATACCATAATTATCATGTTGTTCAACGTATTTCTCGATAAAGCAACCAAAACCAGAAAGATTTGATGTAACTGATGGTACTCCCATAACTGTACATTCGGCAGGCGTATAGCCCCATGGTTCATAATATGATGGAAATACTCCAAGATGACAACCGCGAACAAAATCTTCATAATCAAGACCAATAAGAGGTGAAACAGAGCTAAGAAATTCAGGATGAAATACTACTTTAACGCGATCATGCTCATTATTGAAAAGATGAGTACGTCGGAATGCATTGAGAACGGGGTCAGTGCCATCATCAACCATATTATGAGTACAAATAGGTGGTAATGAATCACGTTTCGATGATAAAATACATCGTTTGAGTTGAACAAGTTCAGAAGGATGGACAAGTTCTTCCATAGAGGGAATATGGCCCCTGAAAAATTAAGCGATAATTAAAATAGAAACCTTCAGCAAAAGCTGATAGATGTCATGATTTGCAACAAAGTTTCAACATTAATTCAACCTTCGTTAAAACACCTAATGGTTGTTGACGCTTATGCAAATCCTTGTTTTATAACATTCGAACTTAAATTAATAACGTACCGAACACATGCTTCGAACATTCTTTCACCAACTCTTTCCTTGATATTTGAGATAGTTTCCTTGAGTTGTTTACAAACAGCTTGACCACGAAGAGAATCGATATTGAATGAGTTGGCTTTGGCAGGATAAATAATAAAAGCAATTACAGTAACACCTTTACAGCGTTCATCATCGGATGTCTTAAAAGATGAATATTATGTACGGTTAGAATTAAAAACAATGAAGTTGAAGCAAAACTCAATACAAACCTTCACCATGCAATCTCAAACAGTCTTAAATATTAAAGAAATATCCGTTTATTAAATTAAAACCGGCATTATTTAGTGAAATAAATAAAAAATATTTTCTAAGCGTGTTATAGAATGTTAAAACTTTAGAAGCTTTAATACCATTCAAAAAGGAAGAAGAAAGACAAAACAAAAGTTGTGAAATTTTGATCAAGCATTTAGGTAAAAGAGATCCATAAAAAATTAGACAAACCTCTTATTACAATGCATAAAAGCAAAAAAGGATAGAAAAATGTAATGAAAAAATGATACTGATATAAATTTTCAAACTAAAGCCATTCAACAGAGTTTTCACCTTGGTCTTCAGTAGTATTAAGATCATCTTGCGGT
Organism: Panagrolaimus kolymaensis; assembly: GCA_028622995.1. Taxonomy (NCBI): domain Eukaryota; kingdom Metazoa; phylum Nematoda; class Chromadorea; order Rhabditida; family Panagrolaimidae; genus Panagrolaimus; species Panagrolaimus kolymaensis. Next base: position 1,132,925 of record JAJQJQ010000031.1, read on the forward strand.
GACAAGGGAGCAGTGCTTGGTGTTGATAAACCAATGTTAATTGATGCACTGCTTGCATCACTTATATCAGATGGAACACGCAAAGATATAGGAGCTGAGAGTCCATTAGAAGAAGAATCTCTTGCAGGTGGAAACCCCAAAAGTGGAAAATCTGGTGTTGGTCTTGGACTAAATGAATTTGATTGTAATAATGCACAAGCAGATCGGCTATTTCCCAGTTTTCCTGGTTCATGATTATGTGATGTATCCAATCTCAATGGTTCATTGATAGGAAAATCAATCATTGATGTAAAAAAAGTTGAACCATTATCGCCAATGCTTAAAAAGCCATTACTAATTGGCGCAGGTGTTGGTGTATCGTTTATAGACCCAAGGCAAGTTGTACTACTGAAACTAAAAAATTTGTTAAAAGCAGAAGCAATTTTTTTTTTCAAACCGTGATCTAATACGAGACCTTGATCTAAATGGTGAATGTCTAAGTAAACTATTTCCAGTATCAATGCTTGCAGTTTTAAGATAACTTCCAATGCTTTGAACATTTTTCCATAATGGTGCCATACTTCCATTGGCAGATGTTGGAATGTTATCAACCCCAGTTAAAGTAGCATTAGATCGAGCACCTAATTGGCATCGGGAAGAATGGCGTAAATTATGATTTAAGAAAGCATAAAATAACCAATTAAATGCACTTTGAGTATATGGTAATGCATGAACAAGATACATAAACATTTGTTGAAATTGATCTTGTTGTTTTATGATAATCTCATCTTCTTCTTCCTCTTTTTCATACATTTCTATAGAAAATTCAAAAATATTATATTGGACTAAAGATTCAAGCAACTACAATGTCGGTGAATGAACTGGAGTCATTTTTTCCAGTTTCGTTCAGGATTGTTCAGTTTGCCTCCGGACGTACTTTGCCAAAGACACGGAACATTGAAGCATTTTTTGCTTGAATTTTATAAAATTTAATTTTTGTTATATCAAATATTCTTTAATATTTTTATTAGTGATTTTTGTTTTAAATAATTAGGAGAAAATATTTGCAATATCACTTTACAACATAATAATGAAATCGACGGATAAAATCATTTTTTTCTTCAACATTTAACATTGCAACGGTTTTTTTTGTTAATGTAAAGTTTGAAAATGATGGTGTATTTGATTTTGGATGATAATCAAAAAAGAAAACAATTATTTCAAAGTCGGTTTCAAAAGAAAAAGCAGCTTTCCTTTTACTAAAAGGTCGTGAATATGCCCCTCAGAGCCCCATTATTTTACCGCCATTTTTTAAGAAGCAGAGGAATAATTTTTTATATTTTTTCTTATTTTTTGTGAATTTTTCTCAAAATTGACGTTACCATTTTGCAATTGCTATCAACCATTTTCAATATTGATCATTTCAAAGCCCTCCGTGTCAAAAGACTCCACAACAAAATCATCCAAGCTATTAAATTGGATATTTAAGATCTTTTTCAAACGTTAGCTTTTTATTACAACTTTCAAAAGTTAATTAACAAATGCCTCAATAGAATCAATTCCGGCAAATTTTCTGAAGTTCGACTTCGAATTACTCATCTTCAAATAACAGCTCACCAATTTGTAGCTGAGATTGAACGCCATCCAGACATTAAGAAAACTATTAAGAGGACCTTGATAGATTCACAAAACATTATAAAAACATGTCGCAAGAAACTCGAAGAAGCCATCGAATTTCACGTGAAGTTTGTTATTTTTCGGTAAATCTTTTAAAATTTGTTTCTTCATGATGAACATCCGAGAGCTTTCTCACGTGAACTTAGTCATAGTGATAATCGCCTTAGAAGCGTATCAGCAGGAATTGCTTTAACTTCGCAGCAGAGGAGTCAAAGCAATATTGCAACCATTGTTGAAGAGTAACAATCCCATGCTTTTGAAGGTTAGTGGAACGAACCACATTTTATTTAATTTGCATTTTTACTTTAAAATGGCTTGAATATTTTTAAGTCGAAGGTAAAGATGACGACGAGATTGGGGAAGAAATTGTAGCTGAAGTTGCAGCAGATGATAATGAAGAAGAGGATGAAACGACGTTGAACCAGCCTTTCTCTCTCTTTCGGACCGACCGTCTCTTTCACGACGTGATGCTAGTCTTGCTTTTATATTTACCTCTTCTTTAATTCAATATTAGTTTTATCTTTCGTATCTTTTATATTGGAATAAATATTAATTAAACGAAACAATAAAAAGGTAACAAAGATGAAGGGGTTCTGAGGGGCATATTCACGACCTTTTAGTAAAAGGAAAGCTGCTTTTTCTTTTGAAACCGACTTTGAAATAATTGTTTTCTTTTTTGATTATCATCCAAAATCAAATACACCATCATTTTCAAACTTTACATTAACAAAAAAAACCGTTGCAATGTTAAATGTTGAAGAAAAAAATGATTTTATCCGTCGATTTCATTATTATGTTGTAAAGTGATATTGCAAATATTTTCTCCTAATTATTTAAAACAAAAATCACTAATAAAAATATTAAAGAATATTTGATATAACAAAAATTAAATTTTATAAAATTCAAGCAAAAAATGCTTCAATGTTCCGTGTCTTTGGCAAAGTACGTCCGGAGGCAAACTGAACAATCCTGAACGAAACTGGAAAAAATGACTCCAGTTCATTCACCGACATTGTAAATTCAAACTCATCGACACATTTCTCCACTATGCAAAGCAAGCACTTTTTCAGAACCTCAAATGTCTTTCTTCTTTTAATTTTAATCCCAAAATAGCTATGCCTAATTTTGCGTTGCTTTAATTGCCTTTATTATTCTATTATAATCAAGATTCTTGTTGTTTTTCTTTCCCAAATTTAAAATAAAAAAGTAAAGGAAAAGTTCAAAGTACAAACATAAAAAGTTCCTTCTTTTTTTTTCAAGCTTTATAAAAGTTGTTTCTCTCGTAACACAAAAGTGCCATCCGGATGCAACATCAAAGACAAAAGCTAACAAAAGGCCGTAGCTAAGCATTCTAATTTACATTGTCCAGCTCAAATTACTGCCACACGGTGCCATCGAGTACACCGGCATCATGCAAATGGACAAATAAAAAAGCAACACCCAATATTTTTTTTAAAACTAAAACTAAAAAATGTCCATAAAAATTTAAATAATTATTTTTTGCAAGTTTTATTGTTTTCGATGTTAAAAATGCCATTTTCAAAAAGTGCACATGCAATTAGTAAAAAAAAAGTTCAAAAAAGTCGCCGTTAAAAAAAAGAGATTTAACAAAGCAGTAGTAAGGACGTGAGAAACTTTAAGCTACTTAACTATATAGCTTTTAAAACGTATTCCACTTAACGAGTTTTGTTTGCAGTAAAAAAACTTAGGACTAGTATGAGAAAATGTGCCGAGAAGTTCTAGGTACAGTTGCAAAGAAAAAATAATAATAATGAATGGAAGACTAACCAGGTGGACTAATAATTATACCAATTTGCTGAATCCAATATGGTGTCCAACATATAAAATAAAACATCACCACGAGGACTGAACATTTCACTACTCTGCTAAGACTAATACTTGTTCGTCGACCAACTGAACTTAAATGGGTATGCTTGTATAATCTTCGAAGAATGGCAATATAAACAAGGCAAATAAATATTAATGGCATTACATAGCAAATCAAAACAAATAAAACAGTATATATTTTTGGCATATCCACGGAGCATTTGACATAATCTTTATTGTCAATTGGAATTACTTCAATCCCGGATAAAATTGTTACAGGTAAAATAAAGCATAATGATAAGCAAAAGCAGAGAATAATTATGCAAAAAGCGAATCGTGCTTGTCTCATCCATAAAAATGTTGGTTTGCAAACAGCTATGTATCGATCAACACTCAATGCAGTAAGAACAAAAGGTGAAAGGGATTTGTTTGCTCCTTCACAAGAAAAAACAAGCTTGCATAACCAAGTTTCATAATTAAATTTAGAATTAGTTAAATCACTTATAATAAAAGGCACGGGAAATACTGACATCATATCCACAACGGATAGCAATAAAAGATACAAACATGCAGAAGATTGAACCCCAGCTATAGGAGTCCTTCGCCTTGCACGAAATGATGGGGATATGCAACACCCAATAAGCTGACTAAGCACTGTAGTCATAACCCAAATATTGCCAATAATACCAGTTAAAGCCAAAAGTGAATAAAGGATAATTATAATAGTAAGGGTAATTTCAACCATAGTTACGTTTTTCAATTCAGCAACAATAAAATATTTTAAAGCAAAGATTGACCAAATGTTTAAAGTGAGCTTTCTTTTTTGCCAGATGTCAAAAATTTAAGGAAAAGCTGATATGGCTTTTTCGGCAAACACCAAAATGAATGATTTTAAAAGTGAAAAGTAAAAACAAAAAAAAGAAGTAAATTCAAGTAAATAATATCTGTCTCAGCAAATACTAAACCATTGTTGTTGAAATCTTTTTTTTCGGTAAATAAAAATAAATAATTACCGAGGATCCTATTCTCTGAATGTCAACTATTAAAGCTTTTATCACGTAGAAATATAACCAAAGCTCGTCAAATACGCAACCATCACGTCCCCAAGAGAAATTTCTAATCCAAACAATGGTCGTCTCTTTTTTTTTTTGTTTAATTTGGAAGCAACCAAATAAAAAAGGTTTATGAAGAAAGAAACAAAAACAACTTTGATAAAGGAGAAGGGATAACAGAATTTTAGACTATTATTTTCAGATGAGCATCCCCAAAAAAAATGATACAGTCGGTCAAAAGAATAAAAAGAAATGCATCAACATGCTACAAAAAAAATTTGATAGGGTTCCTCCCAAGGGCATGGTCACCTTACTAATAAACACGCAAATAGCTAAGGGAAATGGTAAAAAAAAAGTGTAAACTATATGGAACTTTGCTTCATTTACACCCACATTATTTAAAAATATCTAACTTTTTTTTATTGTAAAGGGGACAAATGTCAGAAGATCTTCTAAAAAATATGACGCAGGAAATGAAGAAGGAAAACAAGTAGCTCATGCGGTTCTTCTTCTTCGGCAGTAAAAGGCCACAAAAGCGAAGGCGGTGCTTGTGATGTCCACAAAATTTGAGAATATACAAGTAAAAATAACTGGACAAAAAGTAACACTTTTTTGGGTGGCATTTTCTTTGCAAAACGGAGGTTTTCTTGTTCACGCTAATTGTGAATAAAAAATAAATAAAAACTCATAGCTAAAGCCTCTTTCTTCATAAAACTTAAGCTCAATTTAAAGATTAAATGGAAAAATACCAAAGAGGATAGGATTTAATATAACAGGAAATGCAAAATAAAACTAAGCTTGGTTTTTATAAATGGGAAAAATAAGCATCTTATTTTTGCGTCAAGGAAAAGAAAAAAGCAAAGTAGCAAAAAACAAAGAAGTTACCTACAAAAATATAATAGAAAACATGCAATGTCTAAGCATGTGGAATTACCTTTTTACTAACAAATTAATAGTGCAGCGTTATTTATAAAATAAAGTAAAGCTTCAATTTTCAATTAACTAAGCATTCGCCTACGCTTTAACTTAAGACCCTTGGGTTGTTTGTCTTATTTTTGTCTAAAATTTTTTTTAAAGAACAATTAGCTTAAAATTTGGTTTGAATGTTGTATGTCTATGCCCATTAATACTAGGGCCAAATCAAGTAATCAAGAGTATAGCCTATATCAAAAATCGTAATATCTTATGTATGCCTTAACGTTGTCTTCACAACACCAAAATGATCCTACGCTACTAATATTAAAAAGTAACTGTACTAACATCTAACAGCAATTAAAAAAACAAAGACCTCATTATCTTAAACATTCATAATTTCAACAACGACAATATCTTGAACTGGGAATAAATGAATGAAAAAGGTTGTATTAAAAGAAAAGCCTATACAATAAAAGACGAGACGTGTCAAAGCATTTGACACATTGAGGAAAAAAGAAGAAAAATGTCGGATAAATGCCACTTGGAGAGCTGCATTAAAAAGTATAAAAAAGCAAAAAATAAATTTAACATGTGCTTGCTTTTTTCTTCTTCTTGTCTCTATAGGGGGCATTTTAATGAGACTCATCAACAGAATCAGACGGCAAAGTGAGAAAGAATAAATACACATGTTAAAGAAAAATAACAACTTCCTATTAAACATAAAGTTAGAATAGTAAAAAGAAGCTATTATGGTGAAGGTTTGTATTTAATGTGAACTATGCTTCTAATTAAAGAAAAAATAAAAACCAACCTTGAGTAAATGATTGAGACGAGCAAGAGATTCGATAAACATATCACCACCTTTATTGCTAAATTCATAGCGACCAGCAGTAAACATATACAGCGTCTTATCAAGATCAAAGTTGAAATGTCCATAAAAGTGACCGCGAACAAAATCATGAATTTTTTCTTTATTTTTGGCATGAAGATTTTGGAATTCATGCAAGGCAGCAAATTTGACAACATTCAAACCATTTGGTGTAAGAACATCTGGTTCACGTTTGAGCAAATATTTTGATTCAAGACCAGTGATCTCACTAACAGTAGTGAAGATATGGGCCATACCAGCAGCAGCTCGTTCAAGACAATATCGATGATAGATTTGTTTTTCACCAGCTTCATGATCAACATCAAATTTATCAAGATTGTGATACAAATCAGCACCAGCAGCACATAAATGACGTCCAAGAAGCGTAGCATGGGTTGTAAAGACAGTCGCAATTTTGGTTTTCCATAGACGACTCATAATTAGACCTACACCAGCTTGCCATTCATGGAAATGTGCAGCGATATAGGGTTCATTGCCTTCTTCAGCTTCAACAAATGTTTTCAAAAATATTGCTACAAGAAATCCAAAAATAATACAATCATTTGCTTCTTTATCATAATACGGGACACCAATATTGACCTTTTCAAACAACTAAATTGATTAACATTAGTATGCAAGGAAATAACAAAGACACAAACAAAAAAGCAAACCTCATGTTTCCATGCATCTAACTTCCATGCAGCAGAACCAATGTCGAATAGTACAACTTTTGGGTAGCCATCGATCAACCATCGACCATAAACAACTTTAAAGCCCCAATTTGTCATTTGTTCAAGGGTATATTTCATATGAGCAGTTTCGGGTTCACTAGCTTCGACCTTAAATTAGCAATATTAGTTAGTGAACTCAAAAGTGAGGGAAAACATACTTCAAGTTTGACTTGTTCTTCATTATATGGACCAAGCATACAATATTGATCACCAAGTTCATCAGTGCTGACAGGAGCTTTAGTACGTAATACCGTGTAAATACCGCCGACTAAAAGATACAGAAGGAATAGTAAAAAGAAAAAAGTGATAACGCTATAGAAAAAAGATGGGTAAAGCTATGAAATGATGTATATCAAGACGATGGCTATAAAGAAAACTTTACGATTGACGAAAAAATAAAATAAAAGTGCTTTTTAGAAGCAAAATATAGCAGATTCATATGCCTGTACTGTTATCGATATTCATTAATCACAAAAAAATGAAAAGCAAAAAGTAGACATGTTAATAATCAAACTTATATTTAGACATGAAAACGGGCCGACTTTTCCCGGCCCTGTTTTTGCCTTGGTCCTTCCTGTGGTTTTTTAATTTTTTTTAAACTCTTTGGTCCGAGCTTTTCGGGCCTAGACAGACACGCTTCCATGCTTACTTATCTGTTACACTTTATGCAACCAAGGAAATGGTCAAGCTTCTTGAATCAAGGTTAAAATCAGCAGTACTTAATCATTCAGCTAAGTTCAAATAAGAACCAAACAACTAACCTTTATTTGCGACTTCCCATGAACATTCAAATACAAGGCGATTTTCAATTTTAGCACGATATCCTCGATCATTAGCCTCATCTTCATCAAAATTGATTTCAGCAAATTGTTTAACTAGACGAGATGAAGATAATTTTCGTGAGAATGAATTTTGCATCATTTTCAACGCTCTTTGATGGGTCTTAAAAAATTACAACAATTAGTAAAGGATAATGTTTTGAAAACCAGGGCAGTAAATACCCAAATAGAAACGCACGGAGACGACAAAGAAAAAAGATAACAACAACAAAATCTTTTCATTAACTTTTTTTTGCAGAAAAACAAGTTTGTTTGCATCTATCGATCAGACGATGCATACATACGCAAAGGTAAAGGTAAAAAGTGTAAAGCATTTTGACATTGAGACATTGGGCAAGAAGCATTATTAGGAAATGAAAGGTAATTAGTTTTAGAGGTAGTAATAACCAATTGGTTTAAAAATCACAAACGAAAGAACAACCACAGCAAAAAAAAACTTATTCAAATGGAATAAATGGGAAGAGACAAAGAAATGTTACAAAGCTCCGAAAAAAAGAAAAAAAAACACGTGAAAAAAAAATGTTTGAGCAAAAAAACGTGCCAACAACAACGGAAAAAAAGTAAAGAAGAAACACACGATCAATTTTTCAAGAAATATTTTTTAAAAAAAAATTGACGGTTATCAAAGAAAGCAATCTCCTTAAAAACCAAAATATTTGAAATTTTCATTAACTTTTAAATTCAAGCTTGTTTGAACGCGATTGTTTTTTTTGTTTATTATCAGTTTTCTAGAACAAATATTTCTTGAAAAAATGGTCGTGAAAAGCGAGAAAGAGAGACGTTAAAGAAAAGGAGCGCTATGAGAGAAATAGCAACAACAACAAAAAAATAACGGGCTTTTTTTTGCTTTTGCTTGGTTCTTTTTCTTATGTTTTTTTTGTTTGTAAGCTAAAAACTAAAAAAGCTGAAGATGATGCAGTTTAATAAAAAAAAAGAAGAAGAGAAGATGGAGAAAAAAGGAATGCAAAGCAAAATATTAGGATGATAATAATAAAAAAAACAAAAATCCATCCGACCGAATTTTAACTTGTGATGATAGCTAACAATTTTTTCCTATTTTTTTGTTGTTGTTAAAGACAAAATCAATCTTTAAAACTTTAATCATTAAACATTATTGATTATTAGCTTACGAAAAAAATGAAGAAAAAATAATCAAAAACAATATTTTGTTTTCTTTTTAAAAAATTTTAAAGAAGCAAATAAGCAAGCACGGAGGCAACTATGTTTTATTATTTTAATAACTTTAAAGTAGAGACAACCGACTGTCCTTTGTCAAGCCTTTGACAACTCAAAAAAATTTTCATTGTTTTCTTTTCTTTTGGCAGAAGCAGGCTATGACTAAAAATGGTCAAAAAAAGGCATAAAAAAATTTTTATCTTTATTTTTCTATTATTACCATAAATTAGCTAATATAAAAAGAGAAACTTTTGTTCAAGCACTAATCTACTTGTTAAAAAATTTTATAATAATAAAACAAAAAACAGCAAAAAAATCGGTTTTTGGACTTTAAAAAAGTGCCACTGGCACCTTTCCTGATTTTAAGATATGTTATTAACCATATAAAAATACAACTTTTTGGACGCAAAAAAGTTTCCTCATCTACCAAAAAATAAATATTTTATAAGGCTGAATTATTATGGTCTTATTATACTTAAAGAAAAAGCAAAAGTTAGGAGGGAATAGTTCATATTTTTTATCATTTACCAATAAAAAAAATAATTACGGTCCTAAAAAAGCATCGCGATACTCGTAAGAATAAACATAGATAAAGAGAAAGCCAAAATAAAAAAAATTATCTTTTGGTCGTTCGTCCCTACTCTAAAGAGCTATTTTTGTAAGCCACTGCTTTTATTCGTTTACTCAAAACCAAACTGACAAAAAAACCAAAAATATACAAAAGAGGCAAACATTTAAAGGTCAATCTTTAGGGCGATATTTGTGATTAAATACCATTGTGGCACAATAAGTGAAGAGGAAAGGACGATGGATAATAAAAAAATATTTATTATTCACGTGACCACTGGCTAAACAACAAGATACGAATAAACAAGTAAACAAGGTGCTTTCGCTCTAAGATTTGTGCCAGCTAGCATAAATCAATCTTTCCTCGTCAATAAGATTAGAGAGTTTAAAGGGGATAAGGAATTTGAGCCATCGGTCAGATGTGCTGACTCAAGTGTTTTTGAGCTTTCACAACTTTGCCGATCTCAAATTTCTTCGACATTAAGATTCACGATTAAGAAATAAAGATTCGAATAATTAAAATAAATAAAGGCAAAGGAATACATTAATCCAAGTAACATAATTATCAACAACAAAAACAACGCGAATATTATAACGAAATTAAAGCAATAATCAATCGAGCGAGCTGGCTGCATTTATTTTTTATTTCCGATCATTTGGAAGAATAAAATAAGAAGGTTTGTTTCTTCGCTTTTTAATCGACCACGATCTTAAATGCAGCAAAAAGAAAAAGAAAAGAAAAAAGAAAACAACAACCAGGTTCATCACCGATCAGTTAAAAAAAATTTAAAAAAATTCGATGCGAGCCTTTCTTATTTTTTTTATGTGTTGGTGGCGATGGTGATTGTTTTTTTTCTCAAACAAACAAAAAAGAAAGAAAGATAGAATAAAAATATTTATTGACAATGATACCTTCTTCTTTCAATAAACTCTAATATAGGTTGAATTGAAGGAGGTGTTGCAATACATAAGTATAATTATTTAATCTGTTAGTGATAATCTTATTATTAGTTACACATGTTTTAAGTCTTTCTTTTTTTTTAGTTTTAGAATTTTATTAAAACTTTTACTTTAAAAATTTATACAAATAAAGAAAAGAAAAAAAACGAAAGCACCAGGATTTTTTGAGAGAATTTTTTTTTGTGTAAAGAAATAATAAACTGATACATACAAATAATTGTTTTTTGATACACTTTTTTAATAAAAATTTTTTGCGTAGTAAAATTTTTTTAGCCTATGGCAAGAATGTCGTCAGTCATGATTGCATTTTGGTTGTTTGTTATTGCTGCTACTTTTTAATATTTTTTTCGGAGATATTGTTGATGGATTTAAAATTCCGTTTCAATTTCTAATCTTATTGCTGATTCATAACTTGGTGGATCTCTTGATATTGCCATTGTTGTATCTTCAATGGTTCGAGAAATTGCGCTTGTACTTGGTCGCTCGGGTGCCACTCTAAAAAATATAAATATAAATATAACGAAAAAAATGAGAGAAAAAAGTAAAGAAAAGAATTTTATTGTTGTTGTTTGTTATCAATAAAATGTTTGTTTGTTTGTTGTTGTCTTCGTTCTTTTTCTCCTTCTTTTAATAGCAAAGTATCAAAAACGATGGATGAAATAATGCAATTAGTTGGTTGTTTGTTAGTTACGTTGCAAAAAAAAAAGAAATGAAAGAAACGAAAACAATTAACCCTTTTTTTAATGGTCAAAAAATGGGGGAAAAGCAAAGAAGGAAAATACAAACAAAACAAAAAAAATTTGGTGAATGAAACATTTCTGTTAAAAAAGCTTGACTCTTGCTGGCTATTTTCAAGAAGAAAATACATAAATTAAAAATTAAGGCATTTACCTTAAAAGTCCATTATTTGTAAAAAATCGAAGGCTATCATGCCCAGTTATAGCAGCAGGACGGCTAAAAAAACAATATAAACTTTATTTTAGTGTTTGTTTTTTTGAAAAAATCAAAAAATATGTATGTGTGAGACTTGCCTTTGGTGGTGGTGGTTGTTCATTGTTTTATTATTCCATTCAGGTGGAGGTGGAACTTGTATAGCCTCTTCATATGTTGGAAGATCTTCGGGTGATAAATCATTTGGCTAAAAAACAAATTTATGGAAATTGTTAACCCAAGAAAAGAAAAATGTTAAAAACGTTCAAATAATTTATTTTTCTTGAATCGTCTGCTTCCAGTTTTCATCGTGTCATTTTCGACATTATTATTTTGATGGAAGTTCGACTCCACTAAATCGAAAATAGCTCTCCATTGATCTTTTTTAAAGTTCAATGCTTTTTTCAAGCCCCATTTTATCTGTTGTTGGGCTTGAAAATGTTGTTTTCCGTTATAAAAGAGCTCATAATTTTTGGAAAAGCTTCTGTTGAAAAACAGAAGCAAAAAAATCACAAACAGCCAAAAAAGTTTTTTTCCCGCAAAATTTATGAATATACAATGTCTGCCCTTCAACTGGTGTCAAAATCTCCGGATTTTATCCGTTTCTATCCGCAGAAGGCATATAGCTATTTTTTTAAAGGCTATAGAAGGAAAAAAATGTACAGATCGATGCGTAATTATTTACTCTACTTATTGTACTCAAAAATTGTTTTATAAAGATTTAAAAAAATAGAGGAAGTTATTAATCAAATATTGAAAATCTGTAGTTTATATTTTGCAACATGCGACCTCTCCTTTGTGAAAATAAGAATTATTTAATGATTTTTGATTAATAACTTCCTCTATTTTTTTAAATCTTTATAAAACAATTTTTGAGTACAATAAGTAGAGTAAATAATTACGCATCGATCTGTACATTTTTTTCCTTCTATAGCCTTTAAAAAAATAGCTATATGCCTTCTGCGGATAGAAACGGATAGAAACGGATAAAATCCGGAGATTTTGACACCAGTTGAAGGGCAGACATTGTATGTTTCATAGTTAATCGCATTTAATAAAAAGCAGACGATATTGCTGCATTTTTTAAATTACAGTAATAGAGTTAAAAATTCCTTTAATTAACACTTACGCTACTTGTTGGAAAAGATAAAGATATTCCTGAATGAATAGTAGGAATATTTTGTTGATTGACAGCTCTATTTAAAGCTGCAGCAATAATATGCTAAAAAAATATGTAAAACATAAAAATTAAAATAAAATAGCACAAATATTTTAAATTAACATTATTATTAACATAAACATACTTGTCTCCTTCTTTGTCGTTTAATTTCCGCAACCCTTTGAGCTGCACGATATAAAGCAATACAAAATGCAACCCAAATAATTCCAGCAAGAAGTAATAATAATGCAACCAATACCGTTAATATGCTCCCTGGTAAACCATTAGTATTATCATGTATTGTTTCCATTAATGACATATGTATATAATAAATGCCTTCATTCACCCAACAACAAATACATACATATAATAATAAACAACTAACTTTTTTTTATCAATAAAAGCTACCGATGTTAACTACATCCAAAAAATATACATACACAGAAGTAAAGTAAAAAAATGTTATGGAAACAGAAGCAACAAGGAGGCTTACAATACGAAGAAGAAGAAAAAAAGTGAAGAAGTTTACCAAAGGCACAACAAATACAATCAATCGCCTAAGCGTCAAGAAGAACAAGAAAAGAAAAAAATTTTTGACAATACAATACTATAAAAAAAAAGAAGGCGGAAGCGCGTAAAATAAAATAGCCTTCCAAATAAATATTTGTTTGTATGTTTCTTCTTCAACGACGCCACCACTCAATACTTCTTAACGATTTTTTTTGTACATTCATCCCCTCTTCATTCTTCATTCTTCAACCATCACTTTTTTTATATTATATATTTCAATCAACATCAGCGTCTTTTATCATTCAATAATACTAGTCCTTCACTCGCTGGCTCACCTACACCGGAAGAAGCAAGCGCCTGAGGGAAAGTTAAAAAAGAAAAGCTTACTTATTGGACGACACTCTCACTCACTCACATGCATCGCTTGCTTGGATGCTTGCGCAATCAAACAAATAAAATAAAAAGTTTCTGTGACTTGACTCACTTTGATCACTGATGTGATGCTGAACGATGAAAACGTAACGCTGCTCGCTCTCACTTTCTTTTTATAAAAGCGTTGTCTAGTTTTTTTTTGCTGCTTTCACTCGCTTGCTTCTTGCAACTTTTTTTTTGCTTTATACAACAAAAAAAAAAGATTTTCACTGTTGCATCTTTTTACGTGTTCATTTTTTTTTATTCTTCCCTCAGGCGAGGAAAAGAAAAAAAGAAAAGAAAGACAATTGTTTACTGTTTGATCATGTACTTGTTGTAGCGAATGATGGTGGATAATGGTGGCCGGAAGAAGGAAGAGTGAGGAAAAAAAGTTGCGTAATGACGACGACGACAAGTTGGTTGGTTGCTCAAGGAAAAAAAAAGAAGAATATTGCGCACTTTTTTTAAATATATATTTGTGGAGAGATTAGTATTCTTCTCAACATCAGGTTTATTTTAAACAAAAAAAAAGAAAGACAGAATGATTACTTTTTTTTACAGGAAAAATTGAAAGAAAAAAAAGAATGTATGTAATTCAGTGATAAAAAAAATATGTATTTTCATAATCGATCAATGTATTAATTTAAGGGGTTTCTGAGTTAACTGAATCCGTCGTTCGAATGGAAATTGGTGATTTTTGAATTGATGCTCCTCGATTAATGAGAACATGACAATGTTTCGGGCAAATATTATTGGCATTAATTGCATACGGAGAACTCTGAAGAAATAAAAAAAATTTATCAACTTTTTTTATGAAAAATATTCTAAAGCGAAAGTTACTTCACTAAAATAAAAATCGAACCCAAAATTTTTTAACCAAATTTTAGCTATTTTTTTTGTGCAAATAATTAAACACAAAAAAGGTTTACAAAAATAGTTTTTTTTTCAACATTAGTAAACCCGTGCTAAAATTTTTTAATCAAAAAAAACTTACGGTAAGCTCGGTGACTTGACAACATGGCAAAGGCACTTTTACCATCTGACGTCCTCGGGTTGCAATAATTTTTAATCTTACAATAAATTGATGGCATTTAAAAATAATTATTATCGCTGCAATACAATATGCCGCTGAACCCAGTGTAAAAGATAATCTTGAAATCATGTATTCTTTAAAATATTCAAAATCTTCGTCATTCAAATCCAAAATATTTACGAATCCAATCATTATCGACCAAGGAACAAAAATAATTAAACGAAAAATAAAAAAAATTAAAGAAATTTTTAGTTTAAAAGTATTATCATTTTTTGTGCCATCGTAAAGAAGGAAAGTTAACCCACAAAATCCGATGCTTAAAAGCACCAATAAAAAGAAATCCATTCCACAACAAGAAATAAAAATTCTTGTAAATACATAAGTGCAAAATGCAGTAACTAATAAAGCTTCAAAATAAACAATTATATGGACTCCAGTTTTGATATGCATTATATTATTGCAACATAAACCATTGGAAGATGAAAGTTTTTCCGATTCTCCATTTTGGCTTTGGCCTTTATGGTTTTGGTGTGGTTGTTGTTGTTCATGACGACGAGGACATAATTTGAAATTAGTCGTTTTCATCATTAAAAAAAGTTTGAATGAATTCCACAAAGAGAAAAAAGTTCGATAAAAACACTAAAAATAAAAAGTAAGTTAAAAAGGTTTTTATGTTTTTCAATTAAAACAGCTGCTACGCTACTACCATTTACAAATTTCTAAAAAGTATCAAAAAAAGTTGAGTTAAAAAAAGTAAAATTTGCTATTTTTGTTAGAAATAATAAACTTTTTTTAGCTATGACTTTAAAATTATGAGCTAATGTTTTTCATAATATAATTTTATGGCTGTTTATAAGCTGAAAAAAAAAATAAATAAAAGTAATAAGTCATTTATTGTGACAAGACTAAATTAGCTGAATGAAAAAGTTGCTTGCTTTACAAAAATGAGTTTGAAAAGAATATTTATTACTAAAAAATGGAATATAAAAAGATAGAAAAAATATTGAATATTCAAGGATACATTTGGATATAAAAAAAACTTTTATGAATGTACGTAATTTTTGACGCTGTTTTTTTCTTAAATAAAAAAAAGTTAATATAAGCAGTAAAAAAAACGGAAGTAGCAAAAAATGAGTACATCGAACTTAGAAAAGAAAAAAAGAAGATAAAATTAAGATTCAAATCACGGATAAAGAAAAAAAGAAAAAATTATGCGGGTTGTGTTCTAGGAAATTTGTAATGAAATTACTCTTTTCTTTTACAACTACTTCTGATCTTTTGGCTTGATACCATCGAGATTCAGGACGTAAAATTTTTTAATTCTTTTCCAAGAGCTTTTTTTTAAATATCCAACTCAGAGATTTCCACAATAAATTTAGAGGGCACATGGTTTTTAAAAAAATTTAATTTAATTAAACTATGCTTCGTCACATTTTTTACAATTTATTCTATTTATTCTTTTTGCTTTTGGCATTTGACTTCGTTGTTTGTTGTTGATGACCTTTTCGGATAATCAACATCCAAAAAATGGATATCGACGCCGCGGCTTTTGTTTGTATTTGAAATTCTTTTTTGAATAAACTTTGCTTTTTATTAAGATCAACAGAATTACTGAAATGCCAACCAACACACGAATTTCATAAAATATTATATTATAATTTATTGCCATAATTTCATTTTAAAGTCAACATCGATATTTTTATTAAACTTTTTTTGGTGGATATGAAAAATTTTGTTTGGTTGTGAAATTATATTTTAATCTTTCCTTTCGTGCCATCTCTTTCCATTTTTTTTATTATACACATAGATTGAATTTGTTTGCAGAATTCTAAATGTCACTTTTTTTTTCATGGGTCAAAAAGAATCTATTTTTATTTTAAAATTAAAGCATTTTCATTCAAGATTTTGAGTGAATATTGTTACAGAGCTTCAAATTTTTATTATGATAATTTTTAAATAACGATTTTTTTAACATTCTAATTTTTTACCGAAGTGTACAGCATTTTAATTAATTGTATTTTTTTACCAAAGAGACCATACATTTTAGCAAAAAACCGCTTTTTTGATATGAAACAATAAATTACCAAATTTTGTGAAAAGAATATTTATTGCTTTTAGATTTCTTTACACGCTTATAAATAATAACTAAAAGCTTTATGTTTTATTTTTTTAACATTTTTTAATTATTTATTCAAAAATAACTTTTCTTTTATAACTCGATAAATTTCTTTTCTTTCTCTCTCTCTCTCTCTTTTTAATTTTTGTTAACTAAAAAAAAGAGGGAAAGAAAGTAATGAAGCATAATTTCCAATTTCCCTTTATAATTGCCATTCTTCTTCTTTATTTTTTTTCGCAGCATATCATTTGACTACGATGAACTGAATTGACTCCCTGCTGGGCCGCTTGCTTGAAGCACCATCATCGACAAAGCATAAAAATAGACGACAGGCTATATATTCTCTTCTTTTATTCTTTTTTTTTGCCAAGCTCATAGTCGTAGAGTTAGAGTTTGAGTTTTATCCCATTGAGTGAAAAAGAAAAAAATTGTTTTCCAACTCCGATGAGCTGCAACATCCCCATCCTCATCGACGTTGTCGTTGTACTCACACGTGGGCAGGTGGGTGCGACAAAAAAATTTTTCGGGCACGAAGCAAGACATACAAAAGGGTCTACCGTGTTAATTTTTAAGAAAATTTTTTTGGGAAAATTTCATTCTTACCACATCGAAATTTTTTTTCTATTAGATTTTTGAAATTTTGAGGCACGAAGCTCCAAAAATAGTGGCACGGAGCACGAAGCAGGGTGCGATAATCGCACCCAATCGCACCCCGTGCCCACGTGTGGTTGTACTAGTAGTCAGTCCTCTTTTTTTTCTCGACTGCTATATACTTACTTACTTTACTCTCGATGATGAAAAAATGAAAAACATCCTTTCACTTCTCTATCGCTCGCCGCTGTTGTCATTGTCATTGTTAGTTAGTGCGACCGACGACGACGACAATGGTAGCTGCTTGCTTGCACGAACAACGACTGTCCGATGGTTCGATAAAGAAAATAAAAATGACAGAGGCGCAGAGCAGAAGAAAAAAAATTGTTTGTTCGACGGCTGTCTGTTTCACTCGGAGTCGTACTAGTAGTAGCACTTATATTCTTCCTTTCTTTCTCTGTCTCCTCTCTCTTTTCTTTTTATTCATTTGTGTCTTTTTTTCGCCCCGTTTTCCCATTTTTTTGACATATGCTGCAAAAAAAAAAGACAGACCGCACCACAAAAAGTCTACTACAGCTGCTGCTCTCTCTTTCTCTCTTCTCTAGTCGGCTGTTACTACTCCAATTGCGGCGACAACAACAACGACGACGACTGCGAAAAAAAAAAGAAGAGAAAGAGAAAAAGGGGTTATTGTGGCTGTGGGCTGGCTCACTTCTCGCATATCCCCTTTCTTTCTCCCTTCTCTTCTCTTCTTTTTTTTGTCAACTACAGCCACCAAAGTAAAATGGAAGAAAGAAAGAAGGGAAAAAACCCATTCGATATTTATTTTTTTTGCCCTTTGCCTTTTTTTCTTTTCTTTTTTTGTTGTTGTTAAAAGAAAAGTTAACCTTTCTTTCTTCTTTCTTCTTTCCTTTTTTGTTGCTTACACTAAAAATGGCGCTTAATTTTGGATTTGAAATTCTGTCTTACGTGTAAAAAAAGGAAAGGTGTAAAAGCCTAATTTTAGTCTTCTAGGAAAATTTTGTTCGAACATAAAAATTATTGATTTTTTTAAAAACTTTTTTTAATTCCTAAATTTTTACAGAAATACTTTCTTGCCTGCATCTTGAAGGGATTAAAATTAACGAAGAATGTCGTCCGATAGTCCACCACCACCGCCACCTCCAGAGCGAAGTCGATCCAATTCAACTTCCCAACCTGCCGCAGTAACAGAAGCCGATGAATCGTCATGTATTTCATCGACTTCCAATACTAATGCCACAACTGTCACATCTAAAACTGATGCAACGGATTTTTCTAATAGCATGAAATCTCATATAGAAATTCATCCACAAAATGCTTCGTTGACAAGTAATTGTAAGTTTTTTGGTTTTTATCGGCAGCTTTTATCCAAAAAAAATATTAGTCGAAGCTTGTATGCAATAAAAAAATTATCGGCTGCTTTTTTAAAATTACGATTAAACAATTATTTATTTTTTAGCAAATAATCACCATCAATATATAAAACGCCCATTAAATGCATATATGATTTGGACGGTGGAACAACGACAAAAAATTCAAAAAGCTCCTCGACAAAAGATGAATGAAGTTAGTCGTGCGATGGGTGAAGTATGGAAAAAGATGACGGATGCTGAAAAAGCACCATATTTTGAACAAGCTAAAAAATATTCTGATGAACATAAACAAGCATTGAAAGATAATCCAAATTTAGCATATGTTCCATCAAGAAAAAAGATGCGTTTATCTTTGAAAAATGGAAATAATGGAGATAGAAATCATTCAACTTCAAGTCCATCATCCATGGGAGATATATCTGATATCGCAGAATCTCCAGCATTAAGTAATAATAGCACTCGAGGAAATTCATTTGCACCTATGTCCCCAACGATTCTCCATCAAAATCATCGAAATTCTCAAGGTCAAATAACTATGGTTCCAAGAATAAGTTATTATCAGCCCATTTCTGGCGGAGATAATAATAGTTTGGAAAATACTACCGTTCGATTAATTCCTGCTCCAAATAATGGAAATCGAACTATGTTACCTCCAAATCAAGCAGGTGGCATGATACAAGTTTATGATCCAAATACCTATACTATCATGCCTCAAAATAATGGTGGAGCTCCACAATTTCTTCAACCTCAACTTCCTCAACAAAGAACCCAACTAGTTGCAGCTCCAGCCACCACAGCCGCCGGCCCTGGGGCTGCAGGAAGTGCCGCAGGAGCTCAAGCAAATTCAGTGGATGCATATTTAAGTTCTAATCAAATTCGTGAAAGATATTATGCAGCTTTATGTCAACCACAATTTCCCAATGTTTTTGAAGCTCCCAGTAAACTTCGAGAAGCTAATTATTATTATGATCTTCATTTACAATTACATAAAAAACCGCTTTAAATTTCTTAAACTTTTCTTAAAATTAACTAACTTATTTTTATTTTCCTTAATATTTTTTTTCTATGCAACAGCCAAAACGCGCGAAAACAAAAAAATCTTAAAGAAAAACTAACCAAAAAATGAATTTTTTTTTCTCAAATTTTTTTCCGAACAAACCTCATTATTTTTACAATTTTTTAAGTTTTTATAGTTAAAAACTTTTTTTATATATTATTTTCCTAGTTTGTAATTTTTATTTTATTTTATATTTTGTTCTGCTTTAATTATTGATTATTGATTATTGATTATTACTCCTTTTTTTGTTTTTTGTTTTTTGAATCTCTTTTTATTTTTACTCGACGACTCTATTATTATATATTTATTTTTATTAATCCATCCCATTGAAAATTTTGAAATTAAAATTTAAAAAAAATACAAACACGTTGCAATGATGATTGATTAATTGATTGATGTATGTTTAAAATAATATAAAAAAAAATACAAAAAAAGCTTTTTTTGTCTAAAAAATGCTTACTTACAAACAAAGAAAATCCAGGGTGGATTAAAATTCCAAAAAGTTTGTAAAAATATAAGCACTCGTGAATGTGGTTAATGTAACCCAAGAAAAAATACATTTGTTTATTAAAAAAAGTAACAAAAAGTTGAAAGAATATATATAAAAAAAAGTTTTTGTGTTAAAAGTTGAATGAAATAGAAAAAATGACAGGAAAAATTATTTGATTTTTAAAAAAAGCAACAACAACAGTCGCGCTTTAAAAAAGCCGCCCAAAACTCCTTCGCTTAATTTTTTTCATTCATTCATGTTTCTTTTATTTTTTAGCTCCTAGCTGCCAGATTGAAACAAGTGCATATCAAAAAAAGATGTCTCCTCAGGAATGTTGTTTCGCTGTTAATAATGATGAATATGAATTTATACCTTTGGTTCGAAGAAAAGAATATATTGATGATTGTATAAATTTATTAAATCAAGTAAGTTTTTATTTTCCAACTTTTTTTAATAAATATTTTTTTCTTTCAGGAATGGCCTCGAAGTTATGCATCAAGAGAAAATAGTCTCAAACGAGCACTCAATGAAAAACCTGATCTTTCGTTAATTTTGATTTCAAAAAATGAACAAAAATTGATTGGACATGCTCGAATTTGTGCTTTACCTATGAATTCAAATGGTTGCTGGCTGGAATCCGTGATAGTTCATGATTCAATGCGTGGAAAAGGTATTGGAAAAATATTAATGAATTTTATTGAACTTAAAGCTCAAGAATTGGGATATTCTGAGGTAAGTAATTTTTCGCAATTTTTAAACACTTTTGAACACATTTTTTTGCAAAATGTAGTTTCTTTGATAGTAAAAATTTATTAGCAAAAATTTGTAAAATTTTCTTACTATCATTCAAAAAAATAGGAATAACTAAAATTTAAAACACGAAATTTTGATAAGACTCGTTTGGAAAACTTTGTTTTTCACTTTGCTAATATTTATTTACATTTCCTTTTTTAGATTTACTTATCAACAGAAGATAAAGAAATATTTTACCGAAAATGCGGCTATCATGAATGTCAACCACTGCTAAATATGGGTGCAGCATCAAAATTGATAAATCAATGTGGAATTGCAAAATTTTTAAAACCAGCTACGAATCAAGATAACAATGAAAAAGAATTGACGTCAAATCAAAAACTGCCAATTTCTACTCCAATGATCTCATCAAATGGTATTCCACCTCGTGCTCCTTCATCGATGTCAATGCCTCCTCCTCCACCGCCGCCATTGCCAATTCAAATATGTAAACCTCAATCAAAAACAAAAACTTATTTTATGAAAAAATTGTAAAAAATAAAAATACGTGATTACTCATTTTTGTTTGTTTTGGATTAAAAATTATCGTATTTTTCTTGTTATTAGTCTTTTTGAGTTGATAGTTTATCATAGTAGTTAGAAAGTTATAAAAAAATAATAATAAAAATGCAAGCTTCCGCTTTTGAAATAAACTTTTAATATAAAAATGTCCTTGATTAAATTCTTGTCCTTCTTGATTTTTTTTCTGGGTTAGTGTTGGAAAAAATTTCTGTGATTAGCTTTTTTTATTAGGTAATAAAAACTTTTTCTTTCTCCATTATTGGGCTTGATCATCATCCAATAAAGACAATAATCACGTCGCTGCTGCTGATTGCCTTCAATCTATTTTTTCATTTTTGCTGAGCTTTTTAATTTATAACAACATTTTTGAAGCCATATATACTTTTCCATTGAAATTTTCTAATAAAGAATGAAATCCTTAATTATTTTGTTAAGTTGCATTTTGGTTGGAACTTTAGCTTTAACTTGTAAACAATCATGGTCAAATGTACATGGAAAAGATCATGATTTAGCTATGACCGATGAAAACTGTAAAAATGTTTCTGATCAACATTGTGTTAAAATATCTGGATATGATAAAGAAGGTAGGTGGTTTTAAAGGGAGTCAATTTAAAAAAGGCTAAAAAGAGTATTAAAATTTAACGTCGAATATTTGGTTCTTTTTGTTTCATTCTTCATCGAAAATTTTATTAACATTTTATATTTTTTTTTTAATTCAAAACAAATGAATTTTAGATAACACACAAATGAAACAAAAACGAATCAGAATAGGCAGCATTTAATATTTAACCATATTTTTAGAGTTTATATTATATTCTGCACTTTTACGCTTTTTCATATATCTTGAAAAAATTTTTGTAGAATTTTTAACGCATATTTCTCAAAAAATTTTTCATTTGAATTAATAAATCTGGACATATTTTTTAGATGATGAATCCAAACGTTTTGTATTTCGTGGATGTTATTCCGATGTGAGTAACCAGGATTCAGCTTGGGGTCGTTACTATAATTCAGGACAATGTCAAGGTAAAGAACATACATTCAATAGTGGTGATGGCAAAGTTAGCGGTGTTCTTTATTGTTGTGATACAGATAAATGCAATACAGCTCCTGCAGTTTCAACTCAATTCATGTTACTGTTGATTTCTATTTTTGCTCTTTTTTATTCATCTTTTTCTTTTGCTTGTTAGCTGAAAAAATAATCACAAAAAAATAATCAGCAGTCTGATGCAAGCTAGCTGCTTTCTAACTCTTATCAGCTTTTTTACTCTTAAAAAAATACTTGCTATAACTTAACTTTTTTTCTCCCAGTCTTGTTATTGATCATTAAAATATTTTTTTGTGTGTGTGTATTGTTATTGTAAAAACAAAACTAATAAAGAAATTAAATAAAAGTTTTTTTCTTACATCAAAAAAAAAATGCCAAGAGTTCGAAATGAAACAGAAAGCGGCTTTTCCGCAGCTTCGACAGGAGGGTAATAATTTTTATAATCGCTTGCTTTTACTGATTCTTAAATTCTGGGTTTAGTGTTGATCCATTAATAACAACAGAAAATGTATTTGGTGAACGACCTCATCGAGCTACATCCATTACGCCTGAGCAAGCTTTAATACATTTAATTAAAGTTATGATGGGAACTGGAATGCTTTCATTGCCATTGGCTTTTAAGTATTCAGGACTTTGGGTAATTTTAATTTTAAGTTTTTTCTCCAAAATAATTTGTTGCTAATTTTTTTGAAGTTAGGTATATTTTTGTTGATTATCATGTGCGCAGTTTCAACTTATTGCTGCAGACAATTAGTGTATTCCGCTCATTATATTTCTAGACATAAAGGCCAAGATAGAATTGATTATGCTAATGTTATGAGAGGAGCAGTCGAAGTTGGACCTGAATGGATTAGAGGATATGGTTATGTTGCAAAGTAATAAACATTGCATTTATCGTGTGCTTTTTATAATGGGTTAAAAACTTATTTATTTTTCAGGCAATTAGTTAATGTAAATATGTTTGTTGCTCAATTAGGATTTTGTTGTGTTTATTTTGTTTTTATGGCTGATAATCTTAAACAAGTAATTTATTTTCGACTCAAGATTCTGTGTAGCATGTTTTTAAACTAAATTTGTAGTTTTTCGATGAAACTTCCGACATTCACATTTCCCAGGCTGGATGGATCGCACTTTTACTTATTCCAATTTTGGGCCTTTGCACGATTCGACAATTAAAAGTCCTCGCCCCTCTTGCTCTTATGGCGAATATTGTTTATATTATTGCAATTAGCATAGTTTTTGAATATATTTTTACTCATCTTCATCCAACAAATACAGTCCAAGCAGTTGGAGATTGGAGGGATTTGCCATTATTTTTTGGAACCGTCATGTTTGCATTTGAAGGAATTGCAGTAGTTTTGCCAATTGAAAATCAAATGGATCTTCCACAACATTTTATTTCATCCAATGGGGTTTTAAATACTGCGTGTCTTTTAGTTTTAGCCGTTTATTCGGCGATGGGATTTTATGGATATTTAGCTTTTGGGGATACGATTATGGATACTGTAACTCTTAATTTACCTAACACTGGGTTTGCGCACTTTTTAAGAAAAAAAAATTTAATTTTAGAGTTTTTGTTTTAGATTTTATCAAGCAATAAAAATTATGTTTGTTGGTTGCATTCTTGTTTCATATCCATTACAATTTTATGTTCCAATTGAAAGAGTAGAAAAATGGATTTCACGAAAAATTAGTGAAGAAAAACAAAATTTTATGGTTTATTTTTTGAGATATTTAATGGTTATTTTTACTTGTAAGTTTTTTAAAGCAAAAATTAATTTTCCAAAAAATTGTCGCTTAATTTAATTTTTTAGGTCTCTTGGCTGAATTAATTCCCCATCTCGCTTTATTCATTTCCCTTGTTGGATCCCTTGCTGGAGCAGCTTTGGCCCTTCTCTTCCCTCCAGTTATTGAACTTTTATGTTTTTATGGACAAAAACGTTTGACTCCAGTTGTATGGATTCGAAATATCTTTCTTATGAGTTTTGGTTTTCTTGGATTTACAACTGGAACTTATTCAAGTTTAAAACAAATTATTTTAGTTTTTGGAAAACCTGATGTTTTATAAATGACAAAAAATTTTTTAATAAATTAGTTATTGTATTTTTATTATTTTATTCATATATTTTTTTTTGAGTTTTGTAGTGAAAGAAAAAAAATATATAAATATGTGTATTATTTTCATATTTCCCATTTTTGGAGGCGTTGTTGTAATAACAAAAAACTTTTTTATTATTGTTTGAATTTGAATCATCGCCCATCCATCGTCAACGAGCAGCAAAAAATTGACTAATAACAAAAAATAACCATCGACGTCGAATCAATCAATCTTTTACAGAAAAAAGAAATTTAAAAATAAGGAAATATTAATTTCTTCTTCTTATTTTAGAAATCATCGTTTTTAAAAAATATTTCAAGTTTTTTTTTCATTTTCTCTCTTCCCTCTCCGTTATTTTTGTGTATTTGTATTTGTTTAGCTGAAACCGTCACTAACAAAACTTTAAAAAAAGAAAAATCACAGTGAATTTCCTTACTGAAAAAAGTCATTTTTTTGTTGGATTTTCATAAGTGCATACTTGTTGAGTGGCCAGCCAACTATCCATCCATCAGCCATCAGCAACAAGTTGTTGCTTGCTTGCTGTTCTCTCTTTGTATCCCTCAATTTCACCTTTTTTTTTCTTTCAAAAACTTTTATCTCTATGTATCTCTCTTCTCGGATCAGCTGAGCTCAATGGAATGGATAGTATCCAGTTTTTCTTTATTTTTTAAATATTTTTTTTTTGGCAATTTTGTGTGTGTTTTTTTATTTGAAGTTTTTGATGGTAAAAAAAATGATACTCTCCGTTTTTTATTTTTAAATATTCGTTTCACTTTTTCATCTTCATTTTTTTTATATTATCCAAAAACGAATCGAGTTTATTTTTTTTTCAAGAAAAAATAAGAAGAAACAGATTTTCATTTGGATTAATAAAATATCTATCTCCCTCCCTCGCAGTCTATCTGATTTTTTTCTTTTTCTTCTAAGAAATGAAATTAAAAATCAGTCATCAAACTTTTTTTTATATGTTTTTATCTTGGTCATCCTCCTCCTTCCCTTCGTTCCATGCCTGTTGGTCAAATATTATTATTTTTATTTATTTTATTTTCGGTGAAGGGCATTAAGGATTACGCAAAAGAAAAAGAAATGAAAAAATGTCAATATGATGAGATTTTTGAATAAACGAAGAAAAATTTCTATCAAAAAGAGAAGAAAAAAAATCGGTCAATAAAAATATTGCGTGTTTCGCACTTATGTAAAAAGAAAAATTCCAAACGTTTTTCACGTTTTCAAAGTTTTTGAATAAGAAAAGTTATTCAATTTTTCTGAGTTTCTTAAAGTTTTTTGATCCTTAAATTTTTGGTCACTAAAAATAATTTAGTTAAAATATGATTTTAAAGAATTATAAGAGTTTTATCGATGGCTTTCATTCTTTTTAAATAATTTTAATTTAGTCTGATATAACTATTCTAATAATCTTTAAACAAACTTTTTTCTACCAAACTGAAAGATTTTTTTCTTTTTTCAATTTTTGCTTAACTTCTCTCCTCTTCCATATATTTGAATTATTTAAAAAATTTTAAACCAAGCATTTTAAAAAAAATTTCAAAATTATTATCTTTACAAAGAGCGTTTTTTTAAAAAAAAATATTTTTTTATTTTAAGATATTTTAAAAAATCATCATTTTTTATCATTGTTAGTTACTTTGACATTCTTAACGTTTTTTCATAGTTCATAGGTTTGCTAATGTTGACTATTGCAAAAAAAGTTATTCATTCATTTCCGGCGATGTCACATTGAAAAAAGAAAAAAATTACTCAACGACTTTTTCCATTCTTTAAAAAAAGTTTCTATATTTCTAAAACTTTTCTTGAATAACTTCGAATTTTATTTATAAAATTTATTTATGCGCAATATGTTTTCAATCAAAAGCATTTTTTTCCGATCGCTTTATTTTATCCAAAAA
Source organism: Panagrolaimus kolymaensis (assembly GCA_028622995.1). NCBI lineage: Eukaryota > Metazoa > Nematoda > Chromadorea > Rhabditida > Panagrolaimidae > Panagrolaimus > Panagrolaimus kolymaensis. The sequence goes on from JAJQJQ010000031.1 coordinate 1,159,574, forward strand.
CAGTGTAATGCTTTTAAGTCCAAAATCCTAAAGCGTTCTCTTCTTTGATATTCTCCAGCTGTTCAAATCAGACATTTGTGTTGCTACCAACCATCACTAAAGTTAGTATCTTCCATTGGTCTTATTTTTTTTTATTCGGTTTCATTAAAGACCAACGAAAGAGGTTAGCTTCTTTATGGCATAAAACAAAGTTTTTTTCTTCTCTTTTTTACAATTGGTGGCGATTTCTTTATATTATTTATTGTTTTGCCTCTTGCTTATTTCCTAAGTCCATCCATCGGTTTTCCTCGAGGTTGTTGACTCTCGTTGAAGGAGAAAAAAAAAATCACAAAAAAAAAATTATCGATGAACAGAGTCAACCTTTTTTTTTCTTGTCTTCGGTGTGTCGTCGTCGTCTGCTGCTGCGCGTTTTTGTGGTGGTTATTTATCTTGTCGTCGTTTGTCGTCTCGTTTCATATGTATACGCGCGCGGCTGCTCTAAAGCTCAAAAACTCCCCAGCTCATCGATGTATGTTGATGGAATGATAGGCTTGGCTTGGCTTGTCGTCGTTGTCGTCTCCCGGAGGTAGAGAGAAAAAAAAGTAAAAAGTGAAAGTGATTGAAGAAAAGAAAAAAACTAACTAAAACTTAAAACTTTGAAGAAATGCTGCATCAACCAACTTTGATTTTGCGTTGTTTCGTTCATTGGTATTTTTGAGGAGGAAAAAAATAGAGAAAAAGGTTGGTTGAGTCTGAACGAAAAAATAAACTAAATTTTTTTTTCAAAACTGAAATGACTTATTTTTTCTTATTTCTTCTTTGCTTTTTTCTCTTCTTTATTTTTAAACGTTTTTTCTTGCCACCTCGAAGAAAAAAAAGATAAATTACGATGGAAAGAAAGTCCTTGCAGGTCCTCTTTCTTGCCTGCCTGACGAACGACTGGTCTTCCCCGACCTGAGAAAGGACTTGAAAAAAAATGAAAATCAAAAACAAGTGTGTGTTCGATTGCTTTTCAGTTAATAGACCTAGCTAGCTAGCTGCTACCATCAGCTAGCTCAATTTCGATTTGATTTCCTTTTCACTCAATATATAAAGATTTTCAAAATCCAATGCTGCTCTAGTTTTTATTTATTTTCTAAAAACATGATTTATGAAAGCTAGTTTTATCTATCTATCTTTCTTGATTTTTTTGTTTATAATCTTTCGTGTCGTCGTCTTGTTTGTGTTTTCGCTGCTCCTGAATAAACTTGATTTAATATATAATTAATTATTTTAATTTATATTTTAGTATAGCAACCAAAAATGCCATTCAAACCTATTGAACACCCTAAATGTCCTAAATGCGGTAAATCCGTTTATGCTGCAGAAGAAATGGTTGCTGGAGGGTATAAATGGCACAAATTTTGCTTCAAATGCAGTGAGTTTTCTCGGAATTAAAAAAACATACATAAATTTTAAAAAGATACCAGTAACAAATAAAAAAATACATGCTTTAATCCATCGCTGCTTTTTTGTTGTCCGTTGCATCTTTTTATTTTTTAAATATTTTTATGTTAATTTTATCGTCGCTTTTTTGTTACTAATCAATCACAAAAAAACAGTAATCCCTGCTGCTTGACTCATTAAAAATAAGAAATTTTTTTAAGAATCAAAGCATTTTTTTCTTTCCATTTTTTGTTTTGAGTCACCAAAAGCATATCAATTTCGTAAAACAAAGAAAATAAAGAAACTTTAACGGAAGTAAGACTTTTTCATTGCTGAATCATTTCATTTATTGTCATTTTTTAAAGCAAAAGAATAATGGCATATTTTAATATTCTTAAAATTACGAAACCACCCGCGCAAAAATAATATTTTTATTTCAATGCAAACGAAAACATTTTTATTTCTTATTTTTACTTGTTTGTTTCGAAAAAAAGTTAAGCCGCTCTTTAACTTTAACAAAAAGTTTCAGAAGATCAAAAAAAGAAAAACTATGTCGCAAAAAAAGTTGAAGGTTTTTCCTTTGTTTGCTATTGTAAAAAAGTAAAAAAGCTAAAATAACTTACGTACGGGGGTGTTAATTGTTACGTGCTTTTTTGTGTCTAGCAAAGAGAGTTAATTAAAAAAAATTTATCCCGCAAAGAAAATTTAATAAAATTATGCAAATTTTGTCTTGCAACGAAAAGCTTAAAATTATTTTTTTATTAAAAGTTTTAATCAAAGATAAATGTGAAAAGTCCAATGTTCAAAAATAATTAATTTTTGTGCTTTTTTGTATCGTCCGCTTATTTGTTGTTTTTTGTAGCTATGTGTAATAAACTTCTTGATTCCATGAATTGTTGCGAACATCAAGCTGAATTATATTGTAAACAATGTCATGGAAGAAAATATGGTCCTAAAGGGATTGGATTTGGAATTGGTGCTGGAGCATTAACCATGGATACTGGTGAACAATTTGGTAATAAAGAAGTTGAAATGACGTATGTGTAAAAATATATATTTATGATTATTTCTATCGCTTGCTTTTTAATATCCCTTTTTTCATGTCCCAGTAACTTCTTTTAACTAACATAAAAATTAAATTATTTTCTTGTCAAGACAAAATATTTTCGTTTCGAAACGAAAGAAAATTTAAATAGTCAAAAAAATGTTTCTTTTTTCTTTATCCCATTTTTAGACATGTGCAATAAACTTCTTGATTCCACAAATTGTTGTGAACATGGTAGTGAGCTATATTGTAAACAATGCCATGGAAGAAAATATGGTCCAAAGGGTGTTGGATTTGGTCTTGGCGCGGGAGCATTAAATATGGATTCCGGAGAAAAATTTGGAAATAAAAAAGAAGAGTAATCGTCAAATTTCAATATTTCAAAAACTATATTGCACGTTTTTCTTTCACAAATTTTCTTAGGATTGTGGCACTTTACTTTTTTTCAGAGACTTTTAACTAACACATTTTGCTTATTTCTAACTTCTTTCATGAGCTTTTTAAAGAATTAAATTTAATCGAAGAATTTTTTTTAGTAATCGTCCTATGACCGCTGAAGCTTTCACCGCACCTATAAACCCCAACCATCGTTAATAATAATAATGAATCAATCAAAAATGCATTTTTTTTTGTTTTAATAAAATAAATTTTTGTGCCTTAAAAATTTTTTTCTACCACCTTTTTTTTAAAATTGATACTTTTTATTTTTTTGTTTTTTTATAATTTCTGTGTAATATTTATATTATGGCTGCTAAATAGGTAAAAAATAATAATGTCAAAATTCTTCAACCACCCAGTCACAGAAAATAATTTTTGTTTTTTTTTGTTAGAAAAGTATCGTTGCATTTTTTTAATTGTAAAAATAAAAAAACTTTTTTTTCTTAAAGAAAGGCTTTATTTTTATTTTTTTAAAAACACCAAATTTTACATTTGAAACAATTTTTTAGAAAACAAACTATAAAAATACAAGAAAAAAATAAAACCTTTTTTAAAATTTATTTTTTTTAATAACGATCGCCTATGATTGTCTATTAATTAAGAAAAAGGACGAGAAGAAATAATTCTTTCTTTCTTACATGCTTTTATGAAATGAAAAAAAGCTCTCGATGATGATGGATTTTAAAATTCATATCCAGGCTTTTTATCATATCCATAATCTTTATACCATTGTCGTTCCCACCAATATTCAGGTTCAGGAATGAAAAGTTCAGGTTTGTCTAAGCCCAAATCTTCCAAAGTGCTGATTCCTAATTCATCAAGAACTGGTTGAACCTAGAAAAAAAAGAAGCAAAATTAGTTTCAAATAATTTAAATTTAAAAAACTTTGGTCTAAAATTAATTTTTAAAATTTGCTACTTACTTGTTGGATGATATAACCATAAACCTTTTCACGATTTGTCTTTCCACCACATTTAATTTTGATTGCTTCCAAGAAACGTAAGCAAAGGGAATAATCGTTTACTCGTCGACAAGCTCGAAGAGCGGCTTCAACAACTTTGGGATCAGGAATGACATCAAAATCGTGAAGTTCTCCAAGAGCTTTACGAACTTCCCAACCATCAATTTCGGGTCTGTTAAAATAATCAATAAAATGCTTATCGAAGCCTGAAATAAAAAAATAATTATTAGAATCGTGTGTGTATGAAAAAGATAAACATACGATCTGCGGGCCATTTTTCCATGATATCATCATGAAATTGTGAGCTTGCCCGTGCTGCTGTAACAGTAATGGGCCGAATAGTTTTAGTCAAGGTTTGGGCTGCACGTAAGAGTGACATCTGAAATTAATGATTTAGAAAAAATGTTTGTAAACAAAGAAATAATAGTTAGTCATTCACGAAAACTATACACAAAATAAAAAAGTTTAATGCTATCTCAAAATTATATATATGCAAAGTCATCGAAGCATTTTGCTTTAAAAATTTAGCTATCGCGAGACGGAAAATGAAAAATATTGATTATTAATTCAAAGCTTTTAATTGAGAATACTCTTTTAAAGCTTTTTCCTCTTATTTTTCCACTATCAATTTTATCTAATCATAAGTTTTTCAAGAAAAAACGCAAACAACTTTTTATATTTAAAAAAAACACAAAAACATCACGCTTTTTTCCAAGAAAAATAAAGCTGTTATTACTTCTATTTTTCAACAACTTTTTACACCATTCAATTACCAAAACTACAAACTTGGTTTTTTATCAAAAAAATAATTATTTAAAAACCTTAAAAATGCTTAATTTAAGCTACTTTAAAGCTTTTTTTAAAAAAAACACAAAACAGCCAGACGACGCAAACATTTTCAGTTTGTCACATAGACAAAACATTCGTTTTGAGATTCGAATAAGGTGCAAAAAGAAAAAAAGGGAGATATTGTTTTGGCGGCAATAAATGTATTCGATTTATTTTTAATGTATCATCTGTGTTAGCGTTTTTTTCTTTGTATTTGCTCAATAAAAAACCCATTATTATTGTTTTTATTATTATTTAAATTAAAATGTAACTATTTTTATTTCATTTTTTTTTGAACAATTTGAAATACGATATTTTTTGTTTTAAAAAAACGTAACCTAATTATTACTTTTTTTTGTGTACGTAAAAATGTTTACTTTTCAACCCTAGTAGCAAAAGAAAAGCAAAAAGTTAGTTAAATACTAAAAAAAACTTTATTTGCCAAATAGTTTTTTCGTTTATTTTTCTTCGGCATTCCCAGTTTTTTTTCTTCTTCAAGGTTTCTCTTTCTTTTTTTAGTGGAATATGTTTTTTTATATCTATATTTTTTTAAATATGCAAAAACGATTTCCTTCTCATATTTTTTTTATTTTTTATGTTGAAAAACATGCATATTAAAAAAAAGATGAAGAAAATTTATTTTTCATGGCATATTTTTTCATTTAAAAAAAGTTTTGCACGAAAAAAATATATATATATAAGAATTGAGCGAACACTGTTTTGCTTTGCTTTATTTTTCGCACTCTTTTTCTTTTTACATAAAAACCTAGTAAGTATGTATTATCGAATATTGATGATGAACGAAGAATGAATGAATGGGCCTGAGAGAAAGAAAGAAGGATTTAAACGTCTTTTTTTTATTTTAATATCTATCCTGCCCTGTTTTTCGGCTTTCGGGGTTATGCCTTTTTCTAGCATAAAAATAAAAATATAAAGAGAAGGGTGCTATTCCGCTTTTTTTCTTTTGTCCTTTTTCTTTTCTCATTCATTTTTGAATTGTGAACGGCACGCGAGAAGTCTCTTGTCTTTTTCTTTTTTTCCGTTAGCTAAGTCGAGAAAAAAAAATAGAAGGACAACATTTTTGCCAAGGCTTTTTCATTTTCACTTGGTAAAAGCTAGCTTCAAGAGGCAAAAACCAAAAAAAGATGGCGTTTTTTTCCGTTTCTTTTTTTTCAGAGGCCAGCTGGGCCCTGTTATATGTTGTTAGTAAGCTAGAAATGACCGCCCCATCAACTCCTTCCTTTTTCTTCCCATTCCCTTTCTATCTTTCTTTTTTTAGGGTAAAAGTGCTTGGAAAAAAACTGGACAAGGAAAAGGAAAAAGGAAAATGAAAATAAAGATGAGGAAAGAAGTCATCTTCTTCGTCTGTCTTTATCCTCCTCCATTTTTCCTTTCCCGACGATAATGGTTTTGACTTTGACTTTTTTGTTTTTGGTTTTTATGCCAATGTTATTATTCCCTTCCATTTTTTTTTATTTGTCGGCATGAGTCTTTTGTGTAAATTATATTTATTCCAGGTCGAATAATAACCCTCTTTAATACTTTGCGCAGAGAGAGAATAGGATGAGTGTCCATGACTTTGACTTGACTGAATTTTTTTTTTTCTGCATGTTTTCATGGTTGATGAGACTATCTCTTTCTCCCTCATTTTTTTATTTTTATTTTTTTGATCTCCTCCTCTCTGTGTTCAATGTTCAGATTGATCCAAAACGGCGCGTGTGCATCATTTATTCATTCCATCGGTCGTTATTCGGCGCCATACCGCGCAGGCAAACAAGCAAGCAACTGCAACAACGGCGGCGGCAAAGGTGTCAGTTCCGTTGTTGCTGTTGTCGTCGTTGATTTTTTTATTCTTCTCCCTCTCATTTTCTGTACCTCGTCTTCTTTTCTTTTTTTTGATCCAAATGAAAAAAAGTTTTTTTGGATGTTCAATTTTTCTCCCTGTTTTTTTCGTTGCTTTTCGCCATCATTGTTATTGAGAAAGAAAATTTATTTTTATTTTGGTTGTTGTTGCTTAGACAAACTTTTCGCGCATTTTTTATTCGATTGTTTTTTTTTTTGCTTTCGTTTTTTTTTTTGCCCTGATTGATTAGTCATTTTTTTCCTTTCTTCTTACTTTTTTGATTTTTTAGAGTGTTAACAAATTTTTCCTGCCACAAATTTGTATATTTATATTTAATTTTTCTACCTCGACATGTAGTGGGAGCTTTGGCAGGCAGAATTAATTAAAAAATAGTAATAATTATGAAATTTAAAATATTTCCACCATTATCGTTACTATTTTTACTGCTGCTATTAATATCTTATGCTACTTTAGCTACTTCAAAAGGTAAGTGTTTTTTTTGCCACTTTCCATTTCCACTTTTTACTTTCTTTGAATGAAAAAATTTGAAATTTGTTTTCTTCGAAAAAAAGCTACAAAATAAAATGTGTGGTAATTTTCCCATGCTTTTTGAGTTTTCTTCTACTTTATGGAAAACATTTGAGACTATTTTCTCGTTGTGGACAATTCAGCAGCGAAAAAAGCCATCATTTTTTCCTCAAAGAAAAAAGCATGAAAAAGCTTTAATGACTCTTCCTTTGGGAGCAGCAATCTGAGAACTTTTGCTTTTTTACTTTTTTTAAATACAAATTTTAAAACAATAAAAATTAACATTCATTTTTTTCTTCTTAATTTTATTTTATTTAAATTTTTCTCATATTTCAGTTAATTTGAGACATTCAACAACAAATAAAGAATTTATAAGTCATTTAAAAGAGGGAGAATTTGAAGTGGTTCACCCTTTTCAAGTTAGGGATAAAAATGAAAGAATAGGAATTGATACAAGAAATTATTTTTTAAATGCATCTGTACATTATCAACATATTACAATTGTTATTCGTTCAACTTCACTTGTAAATGGTAGATTAAAATTAATTTTAAATTTAAATGATTATTTATTTTTTAATGAAACTAAATTTAATAAAGTAAGTTTTTTATAGCAAAAAAAAAGAGGAAAGTAGATTTTTTGATAAAAAAAAGTGGTAGAGTCTCGAAACGATAGTTTTTAAAAAAATTCTTGTTCTTGGAACGAAAATTTAAAATTTTTTTGAGGTTTTGTAGCGAAAATCACAACTTTTAGTAAAATTCTTCGAACTAAATTTGATTTAAACTAATTCCATAAATTTTTAGTTGGATAGCAATGGCGAATCTCCCATTGAATCTCGCATTGAAAATTGTTTTTATCAAGGCACAGTTAATGGTGATGCTACATCATTTGTTGCTATTTCTACGTGTAATGGATTACGGTAAATTTTTTTTTATCATTAAAACTATTTTCCAATTTGCATTTTTTTTCAGAGGTATTATTGCATTTGAAAATGGAACTTCATATGGTTTATGGCCGCTGGACGGTGGAGATAGAGGAAGACGACATCCTCATGTATTATTTAAAACCAATTGGAAAGAGGAATTTTCTTGTGGGGCAATCACACAAAATTTGGGATCTCAATTTTCTATGTTAGGAAAAAGAAAAAAGCGGGATGTAACTCGACAAACTAAATACATAGAATTGGCGATTATTGGAGACAAAAAATTTATTGGAGAATATTCATTTAAAGATGATGAAGCTGTTCATTATCTTCTTGAAACTATTAATATCGCAGATTTGGTAAGAATTTTTCCCCAAAAATTTGCATAATTTTTAACATTTTCACGTTTTTGAAAAAATTGCAAAAAAAATTTATCGTCTGCTTTTTACTTTCGATCGCTAATATTTTATCCTAACGAATTTTTTTTTATAGATGGTTGCCCGAGATTTAAATATTCGACTTTCTGTAACTTATTTGGAACTTTGGATGGACGCTCAAAGAGTGGATATTCACAATGATATTGAACGAACTTTAAGCGGAGTCCATGATTATGTTACTGGGCATATTTATCATATTGGTAAAGATGCAACCCTTATGTTTACTTCCTCATCATTTGCAAGCCAAGATTCGATATCAGCGATGTTTTCAAGCATTTGCACTTCTCGAGCTGTAGGAATTGTAAAGGTTCGTTTTTCACATTTAATTATTTTTTTCAATGGCATTTAAGTGTAAGCAGGTAAATGCTTCGGGCATATTTGACCAACCAATTTGTGAACACTTGTCGTCGTCGAAAAAATTCAATTATCTCTACTTTTCATTTGTTCCTTTGTGCTTTTTTTCAATGAAAAGCGGCGTTTCTCGTTTTGCGCATCTTTTGTAGCGTAAATTAAAATTTCACTCAAAAAAACCTTTAAACTTAAAAAACGGAAGAGAAATAAATATTGTATCTCTTTTTGTTAATCCAATTTTTAAGGCTTTATTAAATTAAGTTATAAATCTTTTGAACCAAAAATACAAAAATCATCGCAGTTTAGTGTTTTTTTTTCAAAAAAAAAAAACGAACACTGAAGCTTTAGCTTTTTGACAGGACATGGACGACAATGGCAGAAACAATTGACAGCTACATCTTTAGATTTAAAGATTTAGAGATGACTACTTTCCATTTTTCTCTATTGTCACATGTCTTTTCTCTATATTTTTTTAACTTCTTCGAACATCTGCCATTCATTTTTGACTATCTTCTGTTTTCTTGTTTTTAAAAATATTCGCGGATGGATGAATAACGGCGCACGATGAGGCTTTTTCCTAAAAATCTTAAAACTATGAAGAAAAAAAAGACAAAAGAAAATGCAGTAGAAGAAGCGTTTAGGGATATCATCGGCAGCTACTAAACAAGCTTCTTTTATTTCTTTTAATGCTTCAACAAAATGAATGTCGAGAAAAAAGCGTTCGAAAGTAAAATAAAAGCGTGAAATGGCTTTTAAATTTCTTTTATTTTCTTTTTCTATTGTAATGGTCAAAACAATGAATGAATGCTTTTGCATTTTTATATAGATTGCAATCTTTCTTTTGGGAAATGGAAAGAAGTGCAAAAAGGCAAAAAAAAGTTAAAATTAAAACAGCTTTATTCCACCACATTCATTCTTTTGACTTTTTGACTTTTGACACTCACTTTGAATTACCACATTTATTTTTATTTTTTGATTTAAAATTGAGATAATATTGTATTTTACTATTGTTTTTCTGTCAAAAAAAGCTTGCTTTCATTTGGATGATTTTATTTGATGGAAGCAAAGTTAAATTAAAGTCGAAAGGAAAAATTCACAAATTCAATGAAGCATGCATAAAAAGTTTTTTGAAGATTTTTTAGTGCAAATAAATAAAAAGTTTTTGAATTAAAAATAGGGCATAATTTGTTTGAAATTTAAAAAAAGAAGCAAATTAATAGCAAAAAAATAATTATAGACAGTTGGCTCAAATACCGTTCATGAAACTTCACAATTCGTTTCGCATGCAATTGGACATATTCTTGGAATAGATCATGATTCAGCTGATTGCCTTTGCGCTAATCAACAACAATGTATTATGAGTCGGAGTCAGAGGTAATTTTTTTACCCATCTTTAAATTTTTTTTAATTATTAAAATTTCGTTTAGTACTTCTGGTTCCAATTTCCTTTGGCAATTTTCAAAGTGTAGTGTAGCTCGAATGCATAGTGTCCTTCAATCTGGACACGTTCAATGCCTTTTAAATCGACCATTTCAAGAATCTCGATTACATCAATGTGGAAATGGAGTGGTTGATGGAGATGAAGAATGTGATTGTGGCCCCAGGAATGAATGCTTTGATCCATGTTGCGATCCTTTAACTTGTACCTTGCGTGCTCATGCTCAATGTGCCTCCCATCAAAGTTGTTGTCATCGATGTGAATTAAAAAAGTCTGGAACGCCTTGTCGCGAATCTCGTTCAAGTTGTGATGTGCCAGAATTTTGTGATGGTGAATCTGGCGATTGTCCAGCGGATGGATATTTGGTGGATGGAATTCTTTGCGGAATTAAAGGCCAATGTTGGAAGGGAAATTGTTCAGACCCGGAGCAACAATGCAAAGCTCTTTGGGGTTCAGATGCTCATGCCGCTGAAGAACCATGCTATGATTACAATGAAAAAGGTTTAGAATATGGAAATTGTGGACGAAACCGAAATGGCGACTTTAATAAATGCGAACCCGAAAATAAAAAATGTGGAACATTACATTGTCGCAACGGAGTTAATTTACCGATAGACTCTTCTTTGACGTCCTTCAATTTTCAATTTGCATTCGGTGGAAAACATGTTCAATGCAAAGCTATCACAAATACTGTGGTGGGTTTGGTGGCAGATGGAACAAATTGCGGAACAGGAAGTATTTGTATTCAAGGCGTTTGTTTACCTTTGGTTCAAGTCTCTCCACCTGTTCATTGTCCAAGTAATAATTTAGCTTTACAATGTTCAGGACATGGGGTAAGTAAAATTAATATTTTTATTTTATATTTCAAATTTTATGAATATTTAAAAAACCCTAAAACATTTTTAACTTTTTAAACTAATTTTTTTATAATTTTCTCAAAGATTTCTAAATTCAATTTTTATGCAAAATTTTTTATAGAAAAAACCATTAAAAATAAATTATGAATGTATTTATTTATTTTTTTATAGGATTGCACGACCACTCAAAAATGCATTTGTTATGATGGATGGATGGGAATTGCATGTGATACAAGATCCAATACTTCGAGAAGAATAATTTTTGCAACTACCCCATCAAATTCTGGAGATTTATCGTTTTCATCATTTAATGGACGAACAATAGAAACCACAACTTTATTAATGATTTTATTGGTTGTTGGTGTATTTTTATTGTTACTTCTCGTGTGCTTGTTAATATTTTATCGACGAAAAAGTTCCACAGAATATAGTGTTCCAATTGGAGGAGATAAAATAGATGAAAGTTATCAAGAAGATAATAATAGAGTTATCAAATTTGGATCTATGCCTAGTTATCGGTTAGTTACTTTTTGAAAAAATTATAGAATTAAGAAAATTTGAAAAATTCTTTGAAAGTTTTCGAAATTTCATGAAAACTTTTTTTGTTAAAAAAATTTGTATCTTGAACGATTTTCCAAAGTTTAAAAAAATGAATGGAAAATACCTACGAATTTGAAAATTAATTAAAATTTTTTTTTTCAGTGATGACAAACGAAAACAAAAGAAAAACAAACGAGTTTATGACGCTCTAAACCGAATAAATGAAGTTGATGAGCGAGAAACATCGTCGCTAAAATCAAAAGAATCTAATTCGGTTGCAAGTGTCCCATCTCACGCGGCTGAAAGCATTCATTTCCCTGACGCTCAAGATCATTATAACCCCAATGGCGGAATATTGAAAAATCCTCGAATGCCTAGATTTTATGATACCGAAGCTATTTATGCTCAATCTGTGATACCTAATGCAGGAAATAGTTCTCCAGCACAAAGTGATTTCTGTGTAATTCGAAGGCATCATCAAACTCCACATCGAAGTAGCAATTTTGATTATAATTCTGGGTATGCAACGGATTCAGATTTGCCTCCATTTAATTTGGATCGATATGAAAGACACGAGCATGGAAGCAGTTCGATTGGAAGCAATCTTTCGTCCAGGGCTGGGTCTTCGCATATTCCCGTTCCAGCATTGTTAAAGCTTTCAAGCATCACTCAACTTTTTAATCAGCTTCCAAATGAAGAAGAAGAAGAAAATTGTAGTGAACCTGAACTTTTAATTGGTAATGATTCAATCGAAAAACGAGGTTCGTTTACTTTAAAGGAAAACTTTTTAATCGTTAACTTTTTTTAAAATTTTGTTTTTGTAGGACCTGAACCAATTGGAGATCATCGACCTGATATAAATAATACAAACACTTTCACGCCTGATGGCCCACCAGCTTCAGCAGATTCGGGTCATCCAGCAAGCATATATGATCCTCGACAATCCCCTCATCTATTTGATGATCAATTTAAATTACATATTGATTCTTCTGGAAATACTTGAATTTAATTTAATTTGTATTTATTATTAATGAAATTGTTGTTTGTCTTTTTGATCTCTTGATTTCTTATTTTTTAATATTTAAATTTTGTTTATTTTTTTAATAATAAATTTGCCTTTCATTAAACATAAAAAATCCGAAACTTTTTTACACATTCAGATAGAAAAAAAAACACTTTATTTTGCATTAAAAAATCGAAAAACCAGAAGCTATAAAATTCAAAAAAGGCACAAATAATATTTTAATTAAATTTATTTCTTTGAAAACAAAAAATACTTTAAATGTGTAAACATAAAAGCAAAACCAAAACCCTTTTCCCAACTATCAAAAAAATAAAGACTAAAAATATAAATTTAATACACAAATTTTCCTTTAAAAAAATGTAATCATTCTATGGAGCCCCAGCTGATCCAGTTTCCATTGCTTTTTGAATAAGAGTTCGTGAAATAACAAGACGCTGAATTTGTGAAGTGCCTTCATAAATTTGATAAATTTTTGCATCTCGATATAATTTTTCAGCTGGATATTCGGTGTTGAAACCTGCTCCACCAAAAACTTGAATGCAATTTGATGCAGCTTGAACCGCAGTATCAGAAGCAAAACATTTAGCGATCGAAGCCATATATGATGAACGAGATTTTTTATCTACATCATTTGCAGCTCGATATGTAATTAATCGAGCTAGTTCAAGGTTGATTGCCATATCAGCGAGCATAAATGAAACGCCTTGATGCTAAAAAAAAGTTTTATTCTAACACATTTTTCAAGAAAATTTTCCAAACCTGAGCAATAGGAACTCCAAAAGTTTTACGTTCAAGAGAATATTTGGTTGCTTCATCCAAAGCTCTCCAAGCTAATCCAACTGCACCTGCAGCAACTCCTGGACGAGTCATATCAAATGCAGACATGGCCACTTTAAAACCTTCACCTTCTTTTCCAATTACATTTTCTTTTGGAACTTCCACATCTTCAAAAGTAACCCCTCGAGTATCAGCACATCGTTGGCCCATATTCATTTCTTTTTTACCTCGAGTTATTCCAGCTGCATCTCCATCCACGATGAAAGCTGTGAAAGCTTTACCCGCTGGGGTTTTGGGGTTTGAGTCTGTTCTGGCAAGGACGAAGAACCAACTAGCAAATCCTGCTCCGGTAATCCACATTTTGCTTCCATTTATTATATATTTATCTCCTTTCAATTCAGCTCGGGTTTTAACTCCATTTACATCTGAGCCAGCTCCAGCTTCGGTTACGCCATAAGCCTAGAAACAAAAAACTTTAACAACTGAAGATAATTTAGAAAAGCACACGATGATTTATAAAAAGCTTACAGCATAATTTTTATGACTTTCAGTTAACATTCCCAAATATTTTTTCTTTTGTTCATCATTTCCTGAAATATATACTGGAGCAATGGCAAGCGAAGGACCCATAATAGCTAATTGAATTCCCGTGCAACCATAGGATAAAGCTTCAATGATCATCGCTGTTTCAGCGGTGGTTAATCCAGGGCCACCATATTTTTCAGGAATTTGTGGATGCATTAAACCCATTTCATGAGCTTGTTTAACAATATCCCATGGAAATTCCCCTGATTTATCAAACTTTGCAGCATTTGGAACGATTACATCTTTGGAAAACTGGAGGGCAGCTTGTTGAAATTGTCGTTGTTGTTCGGTGAATTCAAATGAAAAACAACGGTTTTGTTGATGTCGTTGAATGGATGAAACCCGACGACCAAAATGGGATATAACTCGAGAATTCATCATCTTGATTTGTTTCAGTGCTTTAATTTATGGATGAAGAACTATGAATTTCTGAAAAACGTCAATGAAAATTATGTGAAATTTTTTTTATTAAAGCCCAAAGTTTTCATAAATATAATTAACCACGAACAAATTTTTTCAATCGCCACAAAATTTAGCGTTTTTATGGACTTTGATTTGAAAAAAAAATGCTGAGCAAAGTCCAAAGAAATATATTTACTTTTATTTTAAAGTATTAAAATAAAAGTTATATTTAAAAGCAAAGTTTTAATTAGTTTATTTTTAATCAATCTTCCTTTTTAATTTGGAGTGTCGTTTCTGTTTGTATGTCTGTATGTATGTCGTTTCTGCTTTTGTTTTGTTTTGTCCCGATAGCCTAGATCAGTTTTTTACGCTGATTCCGAATATGTTGGTCTCACGTTTCGGAGAGTCAAATATGTCCATGTTTTGACCAGTTTAAATTTGCATTTTATAAAATTTTTCTTGACACGAAAGTTTCCCTTTGTTTGTTTTGAAATGGAAATGCTTGCAATTTTTGTAAGCATTTTTTTGGAAGTCAAAAATTTGTTTTTCTCTGACTGTCTGCATCGAAATTACACATTATTGTTTGATTTCGTTTTATTTTTTGGTTAGGCTTGCTTGAACATTTTTTTTACATGTGATTTATTTATTCAAGCTATTTTTCTGAATTATTCTTCAACTTTTTTCCTGATTGGTATTGGTATTGTTTATTTTTTTATTTTTTCTGCATTTTCTGTTGTTGTACCTCAGAAATGCAGGCGAACGTAAACGCAAGCGATGAGAATGTAAACGGCCTTCGGGCAAACTCCGGCCTTCGGGCAAACAATCACGGCCTTCGGGCAAACTTGCGTAACGATGAGTTAGAGAATGTTGAGCGAAGTGATGAAGTTAACGAGATTGAGTTAATGGAAGTTGAGGATAACGTTAGTGAACCTATTCTTATGGGTGCTATGATCGATGCGAATGTTATCGAAGGCGAAGAGTTGATCCCCAACGAAGAAGTACAGTTAGCAGCAGCGATATCCGAAGATTTTGCTACGTATTGCCGTAGAAAAAAGATTAGGAGCAGCGCCGCGAACCGAAGAAAGTGGACACGTCATCGTCAATCTGATGAAGAAAGGTTAAGTGAGCTTGAACGCTTACGACAACAACGTAGAGAAGCACGACAGCGTGAATCTGCAGGCCAACGTGCACTAAGGCTTGCTGATTTGCGTGAACGAAATAGATTGAGCCGTGATGACGAAGATAATGGGCAACGAGAAGCAAGGCTTGCTGATTTGCGTGAACGTAATAGATTAAGCCGTGATACCCAAGATGATGAGCAACGAGAAGCACGATTAGTCGCAGATCGAGAGCAACACGCTTTGTCAAGAGATAACGAAAGTGATGAGCAACGAGAAGCAAGGCTTGCTGCTTTGCGTGAACGTAATAGATTGAGCCGTGATAACGAAGATGTTGAGCAGCAAGAAGCACGATTACACGCCCAACGTATTTTGCAAGCTTCTCAACGAGAAAATGAAAGCGTTGAAGAACAAGAAGCCCGATTAGAAGATGATCGCGTACAGCATGCACTTGCTCGCGAAAATGAGACACAAGCTGGACGAGTACAACGTAATGAAAGTCGGCGCACCGATTATGAAAGACAGCGAGAGAATCCCGCAAATGCGTTTCGTGCAGCCAATAGCGATAATGTTGAGCAATTTACATTGGGCGAACGCGATACTCCATGCACGTTTTGTAGCGGATTGCATTACACATGTGAGAATCGTACAGCTCAAGGTACTTACGATAATTGTTGCAATTGCGGTCGCGTTAAAGTTGATTTCGAACCGGATTTTCCCGAACAATTGAAAGCGATGCTTAAGCGTGAAGAAGGTACCGATTGGCGTCCATTTCATGATAAAATTAATAAGTATAATACGAGCGTTAGCTTTGCGTATATGAAGGGTGAAATGCGTCAGTTACCTGGCATTTTTCACTATCGAGTTCACGGTGAAGTTATGCATGTTTTACCGAGATATACTGATCCGCTTCCTGGACAACGGCCTGCTTTTGGGCAATTGTGGATTGTGGAAACCAACGATGCTATTGAATATCGATGTCAAGCTCCATTTGCGTCTGATTGTGAGCGACGAATTTTTGAATTTTTGCATACTTTGTTGGCTAACATCAACGAATATGCAAATATTTATCGTATGCTTCACGATATCGAGGATGAAGAGCGTGAAGTAGCGGAAAGAGAAGGACGCACGCCAAAAGTGTGCAAAATTCTCTTCAAAAAGACAACGAATAACACCAGCGATACGTATGCGTTACCGACAGTGTCTAACGAAGTAGCGGGTATTTTTATTTGCGATGAGAATGGTGACATTCCTTGGAATGATATCCAAGTTCAACGAAAGTGTAACGACGGAGAGCCACCTATGGCTCAACGTATTTCTAAGTATTCGAAGCATTGTGAACCGCTTACGTTTGTGTTGTTTAACCCTTACGGTAGAGGAGACTTTTGGCATTATGATAGACCAAAGAATCCTTCTAATCCACAAGGCGGAAAACTTACTGCGCTCCAGTATTTTTTGTATAAGTTAGCTTTGCGTACCGAAAATGAAGATGAGCCTTTTAATCCCATCCTTCATGGAGGTAAATTATTGAGCAAATATTTAGTTTGGTCCTTTACGATTGTCGATAATGAGCGTTTAAAGTTTTTGCGATTGAATCAAAAGAAGTTACGAGTTGATACGTATACGGGTCTTACAGACTATTTGCGAAATGTTGGAGAAGCTAACGATTCGTTACCAGGAAAGAAGTTTGTTTTGCCCTCATCGTATACGATGGGACCGCGAAGCCAATCAGAGTTTTTGAATGATGCGAATGCGATGTGTCAGAAGCATGGAAAGCCGAGTTTATTTATTACGAAAACGTGCAATCCCGATGATCCAGATATTACGAGACATTTATTCGAGAACCAGCGAGCTTACGACAGACCCGACGTTGTTGATATTGTTTTTAATTACCACGTTAAGCAATTCGTCAAGGAAATGAAGAGTGGTATTTTTGGAAAAGTTAAAGCTTTTCTTTACGTTGTTGAGTTTCAGAAACGTGGCTTACCGCATATTCACAGTTTGTGGTGGTTTGAAGAAGAATGGAACGATATCGCGAAAATTAACGATTTCATTTCTGCTGAGCTACCCGATCGAGAAAGCGACCCCGTACTTTACGATTTGGTGGTGAAGCATATGCTTCATCGACCTTGCGGAGAATACGATCCGAATGCGATGTGTATGCAGGATGGTACATGTAAACGTCATTTTCCGAAAGCGTTTAGCGAAGAGACAACGTTTGATGAAAATTCGTATCCGACTTACCGAAGAAGAAACGACGGCAAGCAAGCTACGGTTAACTTTAAAGGGCGACCTTTTATTCTTGATAACCGTTCAGTTGTTCCGTATAATGCGTATTTATTGAAGCGTTTCGGTTGCCACATCAATATTGAAGTGGTATGCAGTTTGCGTACAGTTAATTATCTGTTCAAGTATTTGTTTAAAGGTCCGGACAGAATTAATATTGAGATCAGTAGCGGACAAGTTAATTACGACGAGATTCAGTGCTTCCTTGATGCGAGATACTTATCCGCTCATGAAGCTTGCTGGAGACTTTACAAGTTCGATATGCATTTTTCGAGTGAAAGTATTGAGAGGCTTCAGGTTCACTTACCTGAGCAACAAACGATTGCGATGGCCGAAGATGCTACGGTTTCCGATATGATTCGAGATGCGATGAAAAAGTCAAAGTTATTAGCGTTCTTTGATTTAAATAGAAATGCGCCAAACGGAGTTAATCGAAATCTTACGTATGTAGAGCTTTGCCACCATTTTACATGGGACGCAAAAAAACGCGAATGGCATACACGTTTGAGAACTACGAAACCGAAATGTCCACGAATGTACGCTGTTAACCCGAAAAACACCGAATTGTTTTACCTTCGAAAGTTATTAACGATTGTTAAAGGTCCAAGAGATTACGAAGATTTACGTAGAGATCCTTACGATCCTAATGCAATTCATGCAACGTTCCGCGAAGCGTGTGTAGCACGAGGATTGGTTGAATCCGATCAAATTTATTACGATGCGTTACACGAAGGAACGTTTTTCAATTTACCGAGAGAATTACGACGCTTATTCGCACGAATCGTTGCTCATTGTGATGTTGAAGCTCCGTTATGGTTATGGAATCAGTTTCGTCATCAGTTAATCTCTGATTTACTTCGAAGTCATCGCGGTGATCAAGATCTTGCGGAAACTTTAGCATGGCGTCAAGTTTTACGAATGATTATTAACAATGAGCGATCGCTTGAAGATTATCCAATTCTTCAAATGGTTGCTGAAATTGTTGGTATTGATGACGAAAGCGTTGATATTACGGCACACCGTCTCCGAGGCGATCAAATGCGAGGAACTTTGAATCCCGAACAAGCGAATGCGTACGAAGCGATTATGCAAAGAGTCGTCAATCCAGATAATTCTGCGGCCTGCTTTTACATTGATGGCCCAGGAGGTTCAGGAAAAACGTATCTTTTTAATTGTTTATTTTCGAATTTGGTTGCGTCCGATACCGATGTTGTTATTATGGCATGGAGCGGTATTGCAGCAAGTTTATATGAAACGGGGCGAACAGCTCATAACGTATTTAAGCTTGATTTTCCGTTCGGCGAAGAAAGTCAATCCGGTGTAGTTTCTTCGGATTCACTTGGACAAGCGTTACGTAAAGTTAAAGTTGTTGTCTGGGATGAAACACCGATGGCACCACGAAGAGCACTTGAAGTTGTTGATGAAAAGTTACGCGAAATTATGAATAACGACACTCCGTTCGGTGGAAAGGTTATCGTTTGCGGTGGAGATTTTCGTCAGTTAGGACCCGTTGTGAAAAACGGTACGCGTAACGATGTTATCCGAAATAGCGTTAAGATGAGTCCGCTTTGGCCTCTTTTCTCGGCGAATAAATACGATTTGATTAGTAACGAAAGAGCCGATAATAACGGAGATGATTTTGCGGAAACGATATTGAGGATTGGAAACGGAAGCGCAAACGATGTTCACGGCAAAGTATCGTTACCCGAAGAGTGTATTAGTGAGAGTGATTTAGTTGAGGTTATTTTCGGTGATGTTATAAGGAATAACGATTTAAATGCGTTTGCGTCTAGAGCTATTCTTTCCACGGTTAATGCTGAAGTTGATACGTATAACGAAGCGATTATCGATTTACTTGATAGCGAAACCGAAAGGATTTATCAAGCTGTCGATCGAGTTGAAGATAACGTATTTGAGTATAGCCCCGAACACTTTGAGACTTTTAAGCCAAACGGTTTCCCTGCGTACAAGCTACGACTTCGAGTAAATGCGGTGATTATGCTTATGCGTAACTTGAGCATCCGAGAAGGTTTATGTAACGGAACGCGACTAATTGTAAAGAGACTTGAACGTAACATTATTGTTGCTGAAAAGTTGACAAATCGAAGCGATAATAACGAAGATAACATGGTAATGATTCCACGAATTACGCTCCTCGACGATTCAAGTGTTTTGAAAGTTTACCGCACACAATTTCCGGTTCGAGTTGCGTTCGCTTTAACGATTAATAAAGGACAAGGACAAACGTTTGACTGTGTAGGAGTTGATTTCAGTAAAGGAATTTTTACGCACGGCCATTGTTATGTTGCTCTTTCTCGCACTCGTGCATGGGATAAGCTTCATATTAAATTGCCCGCCGACGATGTGAACAGTACGCGAAATATCGTTTACAACGAACTTTTGAACGACGATCCGCGTTCAGTAATGTCTCCGGATGCTCCAGATTATGCAGCGTTAAATCCGGATTGGAACGATGAGAATGACGTAAATATGGAAGTTGAAGAAGAGCCTATCGATGAAGATAACGAAGTTATACAAAATGTTTCCGGTAACGATTTAGTTGATTTAGAGTATGAGATTAGCGATGAGTGGGACGATAACATTGAAATGAATGATATAGTTAGCGATTCTGATTAGATCGATGTTGCGTTTGTTATAGCGATGAGTTGCGTTTTGAGCATATTTACAATGTTATATCAGTTGTAAGTATTAAATGTCCTGCCAATTTATTGGATAAATGCGTGCCTTCTCGGAGGCAAGTATGAGGTGCATTATGCTTAAATCACCTCAGGTGATCCACATGCTTAACATAGCGCATTGTTGACAGTTTAATGCCTGGTATGGTCATATGTAATAATTGCACCTGCGTTACGTATGAGATGGGATTTTTTGACCCTTTTTAAGGGTTTTAATTTCCTTATGAACGATAAAAGTTGCGTCATGAAGTTTTACGGAAATTTTCAACGATAGTACTTCAAGTAAGAAAAGTTATACGATGTTTATGTTAGCGATGAGAAAAGGCTTGACCATATATACAAGGCCATATGCAGTAGCAAGTAAGAAATGTCATGCCTATTTATGGGATAAATGCGCGCTTCCTCGGAAGCGAGTATGTGGTGCTTGCTCAAATCACCTCAGGTGAGCCACATGCTTAACATAGCGCATTGTTGACATTTTAGTACCTGGTATGATTATATATGTTGATTGCACCTCCGTACGTATAAGATGCGGTTTCTTTGCCCTTTTAAAGGGTGTTGTTGACCCAGAACTAACAACTATCCTCCAATATGCTGAGAACCTTGACGAGGTTTGGAGGCTTACTATTGAAGTTATTACTGTTTACAGTAATGCACTTTAATAAACCAATACTCAGCCATTTTTGTTTTAGTTTATGTTGTGTTACAGTTTTTTTATTGTCGTTGTAAACATGTAACAGTTCCGTAGATACATTTGAATAATTGTATGTTTAGTTTGAGGGACTTACCGAAGGTAAGGCCCCAATGTTCTTGTTTTCAAGTAAAACAAATTAAAGTTTCATTCAAGAAAAAAAAAGTGACCACCATGGCAGAGACTACACAAAGCGTGCCCTTTGATTGATAAATTGGAACAAAAATAAACGAACGCGAACGCAACTGGCGGGAAAAAAAGAGGGGGCTTTGGATTGAAAATGAATAGACAATGCTATAAAAATATGCATAAATCCGTTCAGTCCGTCCTGCTATTTTATGAATGCAAATTTGCATTAACTTCAGTATTTTTTTACACATGTAGTCAGCAGATAAAAATACATCTTGCTTTTGTATGACAATTGATTATGGGCATTACGAAGAATGAAAGAGAACATTAAATGATACCAATTATTCGAAAAACATGCCATAAAGTGCTAGAAATTTTTTTATTATTATCGAATATGCTTTATGAAGCACGGTTAAATTCTCTGGTAATTGGCTTTTATTTTCAGCCATATTTTTCATTATCTACTTTAGAATAAAAAGGTCAGTGCCTCAAAGCTTGATAAAGCCTTAAAGTATGCCTGTGAACTGATATAAAACACGTTTTTTGAGAAAGTGGAGCATGAATCCGGACAGGTTAGTGGTTTTTGTTTTTCTGCTTATGAAACTTCACCCCTAGGGTCAATTTAGCTCAAAAATAACGAATTTCAACTCCATTTGGTCGGATGATATGTTTAATATGGAGATATGGTCACTTTCGCGTTAGGACCCGAAATAATTTTTTAAGACCAATATATAAAAAAATTTCTTCTATTATCGTTTTTTCCACATAAAATTGAGTCTTTTTCGTATTGACATCAAAAATTGCTGTCCATATAAATCCCTCTATTAGGTTACATTAAAGTTAAAAATGTGTAAAAGTTTACATAAATCTTCATTTTTGAGTGGCAGTTTACATCCCAGGAGAAGATATGGCTTCCATATTCGGATTCTCCATGAAATTTTACCCCTAGGCGTGAAGAAATATCAGAAAAAATCGGTACCCCCCGATATTCAACTACTTCACTAAAGGTGCAACATCTTGATAAACCATATATCGATGGTTATAAGGAAACATATCAAATTCTATTAGTTTTTGAGGAATTGGAGTCTGAAACAATTAAAACAAACAAAATAAAAATTTTGGGTAATAATACAATCATTTTTCTTCCTTGTGGATCCCTGTTTATATGGCTATATCCACCATTAATGGTATATTTGGTGTATTTGGTGTCACAAAAAAAAATCAAAATCTCCAAAATCCAGGTTTTTAGCTTAGAATCATTTTTTCTATACTAATTTTGGGTCGTAGAAACCGAATTTGATAACAGTTTCTGTATCCGAGTAGTTTATAAAAAAGTTTTTGAGGAAGTGAAAATTTGCATATTTCAATAATTCATAACTCAAAAACTATCAAGACCTGTATGTTTTCTGATATCAAATTCGGTTTCTACGACCCAAAATTAGTATAGAAAAAATGATTCTAAGCTAAAAACCTGGATTTTGGAGATTTTGATTTTTTTTTGTGACACCAAATACACCAAATATACCATTAATGGTGGATATAGCCATATAAACAGGGATCCACAAGGAAGAAAAATGATTGTATTATTACCCAAAATTTTTATTTTGTTTGTTTTAATTGTTTCAGACTCCAATTCCTCAAAAACTAATAGAATTTGATATGTTTCCTTATAACCATCGATATATGGTTTATCAAGATGTTGCACCTTTAGTGAAGTAGTTGAATATCGGGGGTACCGATTTTTTCTGATATTTCTTCACGCCTAGGGGTAAAATTTCATGGAGAATCCGAATATGGAAGCCATATCTTCTCCTGGGATGTAAACTGTCACTCAAAAATGAAGATTTATGTAAACTTTTACACATTTTTAACTTTAATGTAACCTAATAGAGGGATTTATATGGACAGCAATTTTTGATGTCATATTAAAAAAATCTATAACCAAGAATTTCGTATAAAAAATATATAAAATATTTTAGAATATGGACATGTCACATAACCTCTCAAACCATGGAAATTTTATTATCATTACCGTGGAAAAATAAAATCAAAAATTTGTATCTTACAAATATGGATGCGATTTTTGATCCGAAATTATTTTTCAAATTTTTACAAGTAAATTATATAAAACTCTCTCTATTCATTTTATTGTAAAATTTTTTTTAGAAGGCAATAACTCCAAAGGCTGAAGTTTTTATCCATTTTGTTGATTTTGAAAACGATGAATAAGGTCGCATTGCTTTCAGCAAAGCCATGAAACGAGAAATAGAAACATCATGGAGACCAAAGAAGGAAAGACCCGCATTTCGAGTTATTACTAAGGAAGAAATATATTTTGTAGGTTGGTAACGTAACAACAACAGCGACGACGACTGATCGAGAACAAATAATTTGTTTGGAGAGCTTAATTTTGTTACTATGCATTTTATTAAAAAAACGTTATATTCTTTCTTTTTTGTCAAAAATCAGAGCGATGTGCTTTTAACAAATTTTTTAAAAGGTCATTTAAAGCTCCCACAAAAAGCAAACAATATTTTTACCATACTACAAACTTGTTTACGTATTTCTGCATCATACATCAAAGCATAGTTCTATTGTTTTAAAAAATTTATGTAAGCATGTTTCATACATCAAAAATAAATTCGATTGTCTTTAAAAAAATTTCATACAAACTCATTTATTTTTTCAGCTGCTCTTAAAAATTTATGAAACAATAAACCAGGAAACTTAATTTTTTTTGTGACAGGCTCTAACATTTTTTTGTTGCAATTTCGATGTAGAAAATTATGTTTGTTTAAACAAGTTACAGAAGCCTCAAAAAAAATTGGATATATAAAAAATGCATATGTAAAAGATTCTCATTACAAAATTCACTCAGATTATAAATTTGAGGTTTCAAATATTTAGGGACGCAATTTAAGGAACTTAGGCAGAACAACAAAAAGTTTTGTCGTCGTCGCCGCCATGAGAAAGCGAAACGATATTCAATGGCTTCGAGCTTTAGCCATCATAGCTGTTTTGGGATTTCACATTTGGCCTGAAAAATTTCCATATGGTTATCTTGGAGTTGATATGTCTGTGCTGCTTTTTATTTATTTTATTTAAATATTTATAAAGTTTTGTTTTTTAGTTTTTTTGTTATCTCTGGTTATTTAATGACTTCAATTTTGGAAAAATCAACAACTAATAATCAACAAAGCGGCAGCAGCAGCTTAATTCATTTTTATTCAAGAAGAATTCAACGAATTTTTCCAACCTGTTTATTGACAATTATCATATTTCTTTTGATTGGTTTTTTTGTTCTTTTGCCATCACATTTTGAGTTTCTTAAAATTGAAGCTTTATGGTCAGCTTTATTTCTAAATAATTTTTCTTCGATGATCACTGAAAAACCTTATTTTGAGCTTGTAAGCAAAAAAGATTGATAATAAATAAAAAACATTAACTTTTAGGTATCTGAATTCAAATTCTTCCTTCACACTTGGTCTTTGGGAGTGGAAATACAATTTTATTTAATCGCTCCATTTTTGATTAAATTTATTTTGTCTCGTTCCAAACCACTTCATTGGATTGGATTGCTTGCAATTATTTCAGCTTTATCACAATTTTTAATTCCATATGAAACTATTTCATTTGGTTTAATGTTTTGTAGAATTTGGCAATTTTTAATTGGAACTGCAGCATTTTGCTTTTGTCGTCGTCGTCAAGATCAAAGCAACAATAAAAACACCAATGTTTCATTAAAGGAAAAATCTCCTTTAGACTTTTTTGTTGTACAAAACAAAGATGAAATGATTCTTCCATTAATTACAAAAACAACAGAAATAAAAAATGAAATATTGGAAATAAAAAGCGCTAAAGGAGAAGACACAACATATTTTGAAAATTTCATTATTAAACGTGTTTCTATTTTATTAATCACAATCACTTTATTTCCCATATCTTTTGCTAATTTAAATTTTATTCCACCACTTTTTCGTTTAATGTCCACAGCTTTGGCGGGTGTATTTATTACTTTAAATGGAATTCAACCAATATCCCTCCCGAAATTTCTTGATTCATTGCTAGTTTATATTGGCGATGCTTCATATGCCATTTATTTGATTCATTGGCCTATAGTTATTTACTTTAAATATTTCAATATTTTTGAAACATATGGTAAGCGAAAAAAATTAATAATTCATTAAAAAATACACGGAAAAAATATGGCTTCACGACTGCTATGTTTTTTTTTCGTTTACAAGATATAAATTAAATTAAAATTTAATAAATTTAGGAGCTTATGAAACTTTGATTTGCATTATGATCGTTGGCGTAATAGTTCATGAAATTTTTGAAAAACCGATGCAAAAGAGATCTGAAATTTTTAATGGACTTTTTATTATTTTCACTTATTGCTTTATATTTTATATCGCATTTTATGCACCTGAAACATGGAATAATTCAAGCGTAATTTTTTTTCAGCAAACATAGATTTAATTAAATTAAATTTAATTTTTTAGCCAGCAACTCCTATAAAGTACAGCAACGAAGAAGATGCCAGATCATGTAAAGCCTTTTATCCCAATTGCACAGCCGATCCATTGATAGATAAATATCTTACCAATCGACCTAGTCGGCATGGATTAGATAAATATTGTTCTTTTCAAGTATGCATAATTTTAACATTTATTTGCTACCCCTTATTTTTAATTTTCCATTTTTAGTTAGACCCAACAGCAAACAAAACGGCTCTAATTACGGGTAACAGTTTTGTTTTCTTTCAAATTCGAGGAATTATGGATGCAATAAAACAATCAAAACATAAATTTTCCAAAGTTTATGTCGTCGCTCATCCAGGATGCAGTATATTAGGAGGAAGTTATAATAAAAATGTAACAAGGTGGTATTGTCAAAAGTTTGATGGATCACATGACAACTTTTTAAAAGTTTTAAATCCTGATTTACATATTCATACTGCTCGGTTTGTTTGTTAAATAAATAATTATAGGCTTTTGTTTTTATTAAATTCAGTTTGTTTTAATATTTTAAGATTAGATCACATCTTTGATCTCAAAATGATTCCACCTCAAAATATGCCCGATGATCCTACGTACAATGAAATCGTAAAAAGTATTTCATTTATTTCAAATCATACAAAGCGTTTAATTATTGTCGAACCAACCCCTATACTTCTGGGGTAAGTAAATTTAACTTTTAATTTGTACATATATAAAATCAGCATTGAAAAAAGCTTACGATGAATTTTTGTTCCGTTCTTTCGATTTAAACCGAAAACTAAGAAAAAATTAGTTCAGTTTTTATAGAAAAAGAAGAGTCTTATAATTCGGAGCCAAAAAAATGTTTAATAGTTAGCAACAAAAAAATGCGGCAAAAAATGTCAGCGCTGTATGTATATAATTTTTACAGGAATAAAATTTTTTTATTTAGGTCACAATATAAAAGTCCCTATGAAGTTGCTCACACTATTTTAACAAATGGATCTTTCGAGAAATATAATATTACCATAGAAGTAAGTAACAAAAAATAAATCAATCATTCATTTTAAAAACCAAAAGTGTTGTTTTTTAGAAGTTCCGAACAACCCAATATCCTTCATGGAATCGAATCAAAGAAGCAGTAAAAAAATGCAATAATTGTGCTTTAGTTTCAACTGAAAAACTTTTTTGCAAAGATACTTTCTGTCCTTTAGTGGATATGAAAACGAAATTAGGAAGATATTGTGATATTGGACATATAACTCCTAGAGAATCATTATTATTAACTCCTGGATTACTTGAAGCTATAAACAAGAAGAATTTTTGAAAATTAAATAATAAAACTTTTTTTGTAATATTTGAGTAAAAAAAAGATTAGTGCATCAATCCTCATAAAAAAACCCTAACATTTACAAACTGCTATCATTCAGAAAAATTCCTCATCATTTTTTTTAAATCGTATTTTTATTATTTGTTTTAAAAAAGGGCCATTGCTGCATCAAAGCTTAGCTTGATAGATACCTAAAACTTTGCCAGGGGGGCTTATATAGTTGTTTACTATAAAGAAGGGTCATACAAAAGTTATTAAACAACAAATTTTTATTTCATTCGTCGGGAATTCAATCGCTCAATTTTGCTAACCAAAAAAGATTATCATCCGATAAATTTTTTTTTTAATTCTTCCATTTTGTTTTCTTTATTAAACTTTTTTTGAATACAAGCTATGGACCCAGAAATTATTTTTCAAGATGGCCAAGGAATAAATGAAAGCAATTATGAACCTCCATCGAAAAGAACCAAACTTGAAATATCTGACAAAAATGAATCTAAAAGTGAGTTATAAAAATATAATTTTATGAATCATATTAAAGTTTTTAATATTGTATTTTTCTTTTTAGCAAAACCCTTCAGTAAAATTAAAAGAAAAGGATTACCTTCACCAATAATAAATTATATTATCAAAGAAGCAAATGCAAAAGTTTTAAAAAAAATGCATCGTTCATCAAAATATTTCTTCAAAAAAGCTCCATATTTATTTATTGATAATTGCAATGATTACTCTGGATTTTATTTGGGAAATGAAACAATTAAAGTGGAAGAATTTAAAGGAAAAAATTGTTGGGTAACTCGTACATTATATACAGACGTGATGCCAGAAATATTATTCATGCAAAAAATAGTTAGATGTAATGCAATATCGATAAATTGCGAAATATCATTGGATGAATTTAAACTATTAACAAAATTGGAATGTTTGAAGAGTTTAAGTTACCTTCAAGTAATTTATGAAAATGGAAAACTTCTCCCTTTCGAAACGATTTTGTCTTACTTAACCCATCTAGAAAGAATTCAGTATGTTTTTCATTTGATTTTATATATTTTCTAATTATTGCGAATCATATTTAAAATTTTTACAAAAAAGCTAAATATTATATTTCACGCAAATAAAATAAAAAAATATTTTAGTATCTTAGCTCGGCTCATAACTCCTCAAACTTTTATTAAACTTGAATCTCTTCCATTCAAAAATAAAATTGGAAAGTTTTATCTCACAGATATTGATAAAGTTTTTGATGTAAAATTATTTATTCAATTTTTACAAGTAAAGTCTTTAAAAATTTTTTTTTATATTTTATATTTTATTTTTTAGAAAGCATTGGCTCCAAAAGCTGAAGTCCTTTTACATTTCAATGCTTTGGAAAACGATGAAGAAGGTCGCGAAAATTACAGCGATGAAATGGAAGAAGAAATAGAAGCATCATGGATGCCAATATACGATAAACCATATTTTCTAGTTATTTCAGAAGATCAAATGTATAATATGTGTTCAATCGAAGATACCGAAATTTTTATATGCTAACTTATTCTTTTCCTATATCTTTGAATTTATTTTTGTTTCCTCCAAAAACTTTAATAAAAAATTATTTAAAAATAAATTAATGCTTTTATTTATTTTGTTGTGTCTGGAAAATAACGTTTACTTGAAATTTAGGGAAGCCCAATATCTATCATTACACGAAATTGGTAAAAAATATGGCAGCTATACCAGTGATGGTGTTCCTTTTTTTCAAAAAAAGGTCATGACAAAGAGGCTAATATTATTCCTAAAGTTTGCCTGAGAACTATTATAAGTGTTTACCATTGGATGATAGGTCATAGATATGGCTATTATATCGTAAAATATTCTTTACTTCCTCTCTTTTGGAAGTTTAAGACAAAACAGCCAAATTTATTTGACTTTGGAAGTTATCGTTCAATAAATTTTTCTTTATATTTTTAAATCTTTTTTACTTTCATTTCAAATAGGTATTTAAATATGATTTTTTTAGTTATGGAACATAAAGTAATTATTACCTATGAATATAACCAACAGAGTGAAGTTGTTCAATACCTTCCAAACATTGAATACCAGCTGAATAAATTGTTGATACAGTGAAAAAACAAAATGTTCGATCTCGTTTGAGTTCATATAATGATTGACCCACTAGAGTCATAACCAAAAAAAAGAAATTTGTTTTCTTTCCACGATCAAGAACATCAATAAAATGGCTTCATTGTTTGGCAGGCTTTTTACGAATCAATCTCATGATGTGTTGTTCCATTTCAAGTTTGGCTTGAGATCTATATTCACGCTTCTTTTCTATCTTCATAGCATATTCACGATTTTATCTTATTTAACGAATCTTGAAAGAATACGGTATGTTTTTCTTCTTCTTAGGTTCTTACTTTTTTTAAATATTTAAATGTTTTTTAGTCTTAACGCTTGCCCAATAACTCCTCAAACTTTAATTAAACTCGAATCTCTTCCATGGAAAAATAAAATTGAAAGGTTTTATATTACAAATATTGATGAAATTTTTGATGTAAAATTATTTATCAAATTTTTACAAGTAAAGTTAAAAAACATTTTTCTTTTTATATTTTTTATCTTTAATTTTTTAGAAAGCAATGGCTCCATATGCTGAACTTCTTTTACATTTTCTTGATTTGCATGACGACAAAGAAGGCCGAGAAAATTATAGCGAAGAAATAGAAGAAGAAATTACAGCAACATGGATGCATATGCGTGGTAGACCATATATTACACTTTTGTCCGGAGACGATCTAGGTAATATGGGCACAATTGAAGATGCTTTTATTCCAGAGTTTTATTTATATCATTAGTTCACAAAAAAAAAACGTTTATCGAAACTTTTGGTTTATTTTGCCTTTTTTATTTTGGTATAAAGCTTATTCTTGATTATTTGTATCCAATATTTAAAATTATTACTTTCAAGTTTTTATTATATAAGTTTGTAATCAATTACGAGCTTGTTTCTTTTTTTTATGGGGAAAATTAAGATAAAAATAATTTATTGAATTTTACGATTTACAACTATCTTCATTAAATATTTTTAAATAACTATTATTATTGAATTATTTATCGTCGCATAAAATACATATGAAAAACTTTAAAAACTTTTTGTATATTATTTTCCAGTACCGCATGGATAACATTGCTAAAAAAAATTCAACCTTTGTTTTAAGAGAATCAAAGAAATTAAAATTCTTACCACTGAACCAATATTTCTTTTTGTCCGATTTTTTTTAACCTTTTTTAATGGATTTGCATTCGAAGTGCAAACATTACATTCCTAAAAATTTCAGTTTTCTGTTTATATTATCTGTAAAAAGTTTGGTTTCTTACCAAACCATGTCGTTTTACTCTGGTTCTACAAGCTGGGAAAGCATAGCAATTTCCCTTAAAAAATATATTACACAAGCTTTAAATTATTTTTGGGTCAAAGAAAAACTTACAGCTGATGCATTAATGGTTGGCCCGCCAAATGCTCTTTTGGACCTTCCCTTAGATTGCTTTCCATGGCATTGAACACATTTTTTCTCTCTTTGGGGTTCGTTGAAAGACGACTAAAAAATAAATATTAAAAATTTAGAAATTTCTAAAAAAATATTTTTAAGAATTAAAAGTTTATTTACTTGTCTCCTTTTTCTTCTTCCTAAATGATACTTTCTCATCCATTCTCCATATTCTGAATCATTCATACAATCGCCTGTTTGTTCACAGGCATCTTCTTCGTACTAAAAAACAAATTCAATTTCTATGCTATTTTTGAAATTTTTTTACCAAAAGATTTTTCTGCCTTCTTCGAATATCTTTCAAAGCATATTTAATATCATCGAAATCTGCTTGATTTGCTTCTGGGGCATCTCGCTTTCTTCTGGTTGTCAAAGCTAAAGTAACCCAAGCAGGACAAGGAGCGCAATTCTAAAAAAAATATACATAATTTTTAGCTTTTTTAATTCTAAGTTTTTATTTATTTATAAACTTACAGCTCCTGCAGCATCTGGAGCAAAGAACTGTCTTTTATGACGTTCTATAAGTTTTTCATGCTTTTTTAATTCACGTTTTAATTCTCGTTTATATCGTTTCATAGCTTTTTGATATTTTATTCTTCTTGCCGCGTGCCGCTTTCTTCGCCTTTTTTGAGCTAAAACACACGCAGGGAATTCCATACATCCTCCGGGTCCAGCTGCTCGATTGGTAGTCATTTTGCTTAAAACTTTTACAATATCCAATGCTCCATTTGGGGAATAAGCTTGTCGCTTCATTCGAGTAATAGAACCAAATATTTCTTCTCGAGATGAATCATTATTATCTTCTTCTTCTTCACAATATTGTTCTCCTTCAGCTGCACGCTTTTTTCGACGATCCATACATTGTTGCCTCTCTTCTTCACGTTTGCTTCGACCTCGATATCCACCCGGGCATGGTTCACAATATTGGGAATTAAAGTTTCTTTTAGATCGACGTCTCATAGTTAAACAAGTTGGTGGAGGAATGCAACCATTTCGTTTTTCTCTCAAATGTTCTAACAATGGAATGGGAACTGGAGTTTGAATAATTCTTCCATCTACACCATATCCAGGGACATTTGGTGTGGAACCATATAAAGGGTGTAAATATGAACATTGAACGCACTAAAAATAGAAAGCAAGAAAATAAAGTTTTTTTTGTAGGTTAAAAATTTTAACTTACAGCATGTCGCTTTTCACGTTTTAAAGGTCTTCCATCAATGCACATTTGGCACTAAAATTCCAAACTTTAATAAACGTAAATTTCCTCTGTAAAACTTACCCCAGCTCGTTTCACTCGAATATGACGACTATTTTCAAATAATTTCCCAGCATGTGGAGCTTCTTCAACAATATCTCTGGACTCAGTATGAGCCAAAAGTGGATTTGGTTTGGGTGTGGTATTAGCAACAAATGTCTTTGCTGCTTGTTGTTTAGGACCCAAACCAGCTGAAGCTGAAGTTATTGCTCCTGGTGCTAAACATTGTTGACAATGAAGTCCTCCGCCAAAACCTTGTCGTTTCGTGCGTGTTCCAAGATGAATTCGTTTTCGACAAGGACAAGTTGGACATGAACTAAAAATAAAATCATTTTTATTGATAAAAAAAATCTAAAAGCTTGATTACCGTAAGCATGGAGGAGCCATATTGCAACACAGATTGGGTAAAGTGGGAAGTGGAGGACAGCATGGAAGTTCTGGAGGACAACAAGGTTTAGTTCGACAACATTCTGCATCTCGATAATAACAACATGGACGTCCACAAGCATTATCTTTAAAAAAAGTTTAACAAAAATATATTAATATTTATAAAAAATGCCACATACTATCTCCACATGGAGTTTTCTTTTTAGGTGGAGGAGCACAACATTCAATTGGAGGCTCTGGTGGAGGCTCAGGAGGCGTTGGAGGATTTGGTGGTTGTGCAGGGGATAATGGTGGGCAACAAGCTAAAAAAAGATTTTTACATATCGTCCAGAAGTTTTTTTAGTTACTTCTATCCGATGCAGGTGGAGCAGGTGGTGGAGCTCCAAAATCTTCATCTTCATAAATATCTGGACGTTGCCCCTTGCAACATTTCTTTTTACAGCAATTTGGAGTTGCAGGGCAACAAGGACCAAAATTTGGTTGACAACATGGCTTTGGAGGTGGAGGAGGCGGACAACATGCAAGTGGCACGGGTTCAGATGAACAACAATCTGGCCCACAACATGTTCTCTGTGGAAATAAATCACATCCCGAACAACCACAAGTGCAACGCTTTCGACGAGCTAATCGAGTTGCAAGTGGCACAGAATCATTAGTCGCAGCCAAAGAAAATGGTGGATGATCGACTGAATGAACCAAAGAACTCCATTTTACTAAAACAAACAAAACTAAAAATCCTCTAAAACAAAAGTCGTCAAACCTCGATTTTTCCAATCTGATAAATCCATCAAGGAAAAAGTTTTATCTTCAGCATAAATATTTGATCCATATTTATTAAATGTTTCATCATAAGCTGCTTTAATAAAACTATAAAGACACAAAAATATCCAAATTTGCTTCATTTTTTCATATTAATAACTGATAAAGAAAAATCCGCAAAGAAAGGTTTTAAACGAAAGTGAAAAAAGTGAATAAAAAAGAATGATAAAAAGAAAGTGAAAATTAGGCCATTCACTTTAAATTAAAGAAGTTTAAACTTTACGCGATAGACACTTTTCTGGAAGGAAAAATCCGGTTTGCTGATTGACGACATAATTTGAGATAATGATAACCTGTAAGTCTTAAATTTCACTTTTCAATCGCTGCTTTTTATAGATTTAGTTTGCGTTGGTAAAAATGCACGGAGAAATTGATCGCAAACTTAAAGAAAAAAAGTTAAAAGAAACCAAGAATATCGTTTGAAAGAATATGTTATTAACTAGCTTTATTATTAAACAAACATAACAAAAACAACAATTAAAGTACAAATATAAAATATTATGTTAATGTCGAATACACAAGACTTTGTTGATTCTGAGAAAACTTTTTAGCCAATCGTTTAACGTGTTCATAAACCACAAGAGTTACAATACCACTTGGAAGTTGAATTAGAGTTGCCATCGCCATTCCTTTATAAAAACCAAGAAAGCCTTCTCTTTTTAGTATTTGATATATCACTTCTTTGGATGATTTGTAATTTGTGTGATGATCCTGAAATAGTAAACATAAGAATAAACATAATAGTGTTAGTTTGCTTTAAAAAAGTTACTTGAAGTCGAGCTTTAAGGACTTGAAACGGATATAATGAAATTGTGGAAACAATGCTTGAGATATACGAAAAAGTCAGATAATCCATTGTTCCCTGAAAACGAATAGCAAATGAGAAAGATGTGAGTTGCACAAACAAATGGAAAACTTACTAACTTTGAATCATGTGGAAGTCCTTTACTTTTGCATCTCCAATCTTTAAGGAAATTGTAAATCGCAAATTGAGATGAAACATTTACATATGACCATAGTCCAGGCATAAAACCCTGAAAAAAAGAGATACTTATAACTAAGAGTACAGTAGCTTCTTACTTTATACCATCCACGTATTCCTTCATCACGTAAAATTTTTCTTAAACAATGAACCATTCCACGATATTTCTTAGTTGCTTCATTTTCATATTGAAGACATAAACGAACTCGAGCAACAGATAACGGATTAGCTATAACATGTACAGGAGCACCAGTAACAAATCCAACAACAAAATTTTGTAATAATGGTGAAATATTTGATAATCGATCGAAATGAGGATGAATTTCGTGATATCTAAAAGAGAGTTATGTATGTATACATGCAAAAAAGATTATCATTATGTAAAAGTGAGCCAAAAAAATGAAAGAAAAATTTACAAATGAAAGTATAAACCATATGCAATAGGTGTAGAAATAATATTTGGTGAAAGTCCTTGATAAAAACCTGTTATTCCTTTAGCTTTGAAAATACATTTTGCAGCATGAAAATAACTAGAATATTGTGGACGATGTAAAGCAACATTGTTATCATTCACTAAAAAAGAAAAAACAAATAATCATTTTAAAACAAAGCAATTATGAAAGACTCACCAGAATATCGTATTCTTAACAAATCAAGTGGATGACATACAAAAGTTTTTGCTAAACCACTAGACATTCCAGCAATAATGTTTTCATATCCAGCCAATCCCATCTTGAAATAAACCTCAAATTCAAAAGATAAAAAAAATGTAACAAAATTTTCGCGAAACAAAAAGAAGAGATTCACGCAAACATCAAACACACTTCAAAAAGCTTTTTGCTTGGTAAATTAAACTTTGACACTTATTTACAAAATCGGGGCACGCAAACTATAAAATATAGAAATAAAAAGAAAACATGGTTCATTGAAAGGCTAACATTCGAATACATAGAAAAAAATAGGCAACTACGAAAAAATGAAACACTTTTTTTAATGCAATCTTTCTTTTGTGGCAAAAGGTGACGAAAAATGCTTTTTTACTCGTTTGAAAATTAGGTATATTTTTTCTTCCAAAAATAAACTTGAATGGAAAATATATACAAAAATCTGTCGCTTTGGACATTTGATTCATTGAGTTTTTATCCAAAAAATTATAACAACAGTTAGTTAAAATAATTTTATAAGAAGGGAAAAAAGCTACTAAAAAACATAATTCGTTTTTTAACTAATGAGCAAATGAAAATATGTTTAAGATATCTGATTACAATATTACTTTATCATGTTGTTGCTATGTGAATTATTTTTTGTGTTTTTTAGAACCCTTTATTTTGTTATCAATGGTTACATTTATTGACATATTAAAATAATTTATTCTTGGTTTTGTTTCCAAAAGCCATCCATTTTTTCTTTCATACAAAAAATTGGATAAATTATTTTTTTGGTTATTGAAAGCATAAAAAAATGTATTTGATAAAATTTTATAAGTGTCAACAAAAAATTAAATAAATGTCCTTTCAAATAATAATATCATAAATTTTTAATAATAATTTGCTTTATTAATTAATGTCTTTATAAATGTTTTTATTTTTTGTAAAACAAAATATTTGCTTTTACAAAATTATGGGTGAATGAACAACTAAATTGAATTTTTTGGGCAGTAGTAGCTGCAGCAAGCCTATGATACAAAAAAAAAGAAAAGATAAATGACATTAGGATGGATATATTCACCAAATGTATTTTCCAATAATATCAGGAATCCATTTGTCATAAAATTTGGGTCCTGCATATTCGCTGTGATGACGGAATAAAATTTCATCCCATTGCTTTTTTCTTGAAGAATGAGCGAAGAATTCCAATTGCCCGGGATCCCACCATTTATCACCAAGCGTGAAATATACTCTTAAAAATCAAGAAAAAAAGTTAATGTAAAGTATAAAGTATAAATTTTTTATTTCCACTTACGGTTCGCCATACCATGTACCGGTTTTCCAACCAGGGATATCTTTCATTAATTCATTTTCAATTTCTCGATTCTTTTTTACTAGTTTTAACCATCTTAAAAATATTATTTATATATAAAAAATTGTTAAGTTGGAATCAAAAACGAAAAGGGCATGCATACTCTCGATCACGTTCCGCTTTAAGAAAAGGTTCCATCGCATTTAAAATATCTCGATCTTCAAATTTTTCTGTTTGACGATGTTTCTTTTGATAAAAAGCTTGAAAATATCCAAATACTCCGCAAGCAACTAATCCGGGAACAATAATATGAGCTATAAATAATAAAATAATTATCAAATTGAGAAATAAATATGTTTTTTTGTTAGTCAAGCTAACTAAACTTACGCTTCCAAAGAACTTTTGGATATGTTCGTTCCCAATTAAAGCTTCGATAACCTCCAGGTGGAGGCATATCTTGTTGGGGATTTCCACCTCCTCCCGACGATGACATGTTGAAGAAGGCTAAAAGCAATTATTGATTTAAAAAAGTAAATTAAAAGAGTTTACAAAGAAAACACACGTAAGAATATATGAATATTATATCCAATCGCTCAAAAAAAGCTCACGTATGTTAATTGAAACTATTATTGAGCTTATCAAACTTTTTTGTTTTTTAATTAATTAAAATAAGTAATATATTTTTTAACTAACAAAAAGGTTTTGTTTAATTTATGCACAAGCAAATAGCCGACAACAAAATAAATATTTTTTAATGAAGCACGCAAAGTTTGTTTTTCGTTGTAAAACCACAGTCAAGTCAATAAGGGCTACCTTAAAGCATTTTGCTTATTCGATTGCTTTTTACGTTGAAACTTTCTATTTTTCTCATCAAAGAATAATACCAAAAAATGCAAATTATTTTCAATAATTTATTTTGCTGTTAAAAGCCAAAGATAATATACATACAAGATTAGAAAAATATATAACTTTTATTATTAAAAAATCGAGATACTTATGCAAAATGCCGTTCTCGTTGTTGAGGAGTGAAGAGGTCTCCAAGGGCAGTGAAGAAATTACCAATGGTGTCTCCAATGCCATTAGCAACTGTAGCAATTGCACCTCCAACATTACTACCGATATCTTGAAGGACATTACTTTCTTCTTCGCGTTCAGTAATGGGACGATTAAATTGAGGAGTAGCGTAAGAAATGCTATTATATTCATAAACTTTGTTATATACTTTTTGATTAATAAAATCAAAGTTTAAGTAAACAAGTGGCATCTACATTCTGCTGCGCCCTACAATTATCAAATTAAAAATATAAAAATTAAAGGTTTTTTTTAAACAAACTTTTTTATCATCATCGTTTCCATCGGGAAGTGGTGCACGAAAAGTAATAATGATTTTTTGAGTAATAATGTTGTATTTGAAAACACATTGAATGTCACCAATGGGAAGACTTGCGACAATATAAAAACCCTAAATAAAATAATTATTGCTTCATTTTTGTACAAAATAAAGCTATTACTTACATTGTTTACAAGTTCCACTGGATTAAGAGTAGCAATAAATTCAAAGCCCATAGCAGCTCCAGTGTTTTTGTTATTAAACATCAAGGGTACATTAACAGTTCCGTTTGAATATCGGCACGCAACTTTTAATGCTACAATCTCATTCACATCATGAGTATATTCAGCAGCATAAGAATTGCCAAGTTGGAATTTCTTGAAATCTAGGGTTTCAGTTGTGTTGATTTTTAAATTTTTAATTCCACACATTATTCTTTGTTAAAGTTTTTGAATATTTTTGTGAAACATTGAGTTTTTCGATAACTTTATCAATACCATTTGTGAAGCTGCTTGTAAATTCGATCGAAACATGTTCGGCTAAAAAAGAAAGGTAATTAATGATTTTCTAGAATTAGATAGACGAATTACTTTCAATGACTTTGTCAAATGATCCCATGTTTGATGAGCTCAAATTATTCATTAAGAAATTAAATTTAAAAAAGTTCGCGCAAAAAGATTTTCAAAAAGTGGTCGTAGCACGAACTTTTAAACTTTATTAAAAATTTTGAAAGAAATTTTGCGCCAAAAAAATAAAAGAAGAAATTTTTTTTCGAAAAAACAAAATTGATGAAAACAATATTTGAGAAAATTCTCTAACGCCTCATCCACCCTCAATTTAGTTTACGTGTTCTTCAACCTAAGATCGAAAGAAAAATAGTAAACAAAAAAGAACATATTTCGTGATTTTGAAATGCTTTCTTCGCTTTCGAAACACCGCCGTTTTATTTAAGAGAGTGAAAAATATGTAGAATGAAGAAAAAAGGGGTTTGGCAGCAATGATTTTTTATCTGATTTTTAAAATCAATAAGGAGAAAAAAGTTGAAAAAAATGGGGGAAAAGTCTCTGATCACGGGAAAACAACAACGAAGAATATTGCTTTGCTTGCCCCTTGGCCTTCCATCATTTGGCTTGATCGCGTGCTTGAAGATGCATGCATATCAGGGATGGACGGAATTAAAAATTTTTAAACGGAAGGAAGTACGGAAGGAATTAAAACCCGAAAAAAGGCGGAATTCCGGAAGTAAACGGAAGGAAGCGTAATTTTTATAACCAGATAGCCATTTCCGTCTAACGCGGAAGGAACACGGAAGTAAAAAAAAGGCGGAATTCCGCGGAAGACGGAAGCGGAAGTGGAATTCCGTCCATCCCTGATGCATATGTAGGAAAAAAATAAAATGTGTGGAATTAAAATTAGACTCAATGCTTCCAGAACAAATTTATTTGCCGCATGTTTTATTCATAAATTAAATGTAATCAATTAGCTTTAAACATTTTTCTCTAAATAATTGGTACCTAACCAATAGAATTTATTCATTCTGAAAAGTTGATAAAATAGTGAGAAAAAAATCACAGGAAAAGATTCAAAAATGACATAATTTGAAAAATGCTGCTTCAAAGATAATAGTCTGCAAAGCTTTTCTGTAACTTTTCATCTGAAATTGTTTTTACCATCGGCATAGTTTTGATCTGCATTTTTTAAAGATAAGTTTGTGTTTGGCCCTGAATTGTAATTGTCTTATTTATTTCACACCAACGAAGTTGCATCCATTTATTACGAATTCGCTGACCTTTTGGCCAAAGTAATGCGTGTGAGCGACAATGCTTTAGAAAAAAATTCGATGCCTGAATTTTGTGATAAGTATTTTAACGCTCTAAAAAGTTTTATAATTAAGTTTCCAATGTTTTTGTATCATCATTGATTTTTTATAGTTTTTAACAATGCAGAAAAAAAGAGTTTGTTTCTTCTTCATTGGCAACTTTTGCCTTTTTATAATGCATGCATATGTAACGGTTGCCGGCTTTATAAATCAGAAAAAAAAATTCAATATCAAAAAGAGACGTTTAAAGCTACTTATTTCAGCAGGCCGGCTCTTTACAAAGCACACTTTTTATAATCATTTTGATGTCTGCACATTTGACTAAGAAAAACATACAAAATGCTAATTAATTATTCCAACAGAAATATTATTTGAAACGTCAAATAACTTTGATTTTTTAGCATTGGTTTTTATTTGATTTATTATTTTAAATTAAAAAACAAGTGAAATACAAAAAAACAAATCAACTTGACTCGATATCCCTTTTTCCATACAAACCTTGATAAATCTTCGAGCAAAGAATGGTCATTATAAAAGATACAAGCATTGCAATCATTATAATTTCCGCCTTTTTATTTTTTTTCTTTTCTGCATCATATTTAGCTTTATTTTTATCATAACAGAAATGCAAGGATAATCCCTTTTCAGGAACAACGCCGACAATGTTTTGTCCTTTCAAATCTAAAAATTGACTCTTTTTTTGAAAAAAAAAAATTCATTATTTTTTTATTTAAATTTTTACCGTTGATCCAAACATTTTTGTGTGGATTCTCAATAAAATATTGAACTTGCTCATTTTCTTTAACAATTTGAATTTTATATGTTAATCCATCTAATACAGTAACATCTCGAATTCTTACTGTATTTGGTTTCATTTCAGCCCAAAAATCTATTTCACCTTCAAGATGAATATGTTCATTATAAGGAATGACAATTTTCGATGGACCAAACACATCTATTCGAAAGTGGAAGGGATATTCAGGTGACAAAATTAAGTATTCCGTATTTGAACGCTCAATTATTTCGTTTTCTAAATATGGAAAAATTAAATTAAAGCAAAATAATAATAAAAACTAACTTTGGCAAATCAAAGCAAAGAAATATGGCTTTTGCATACCAATTTTTACTAAAAGGCTTTTATTTTGAATATCTTCTGATTCGGATACTTTTAAAATAATTGGAATTTCATTAACAAAATATTTTTCTTCAAAAGTTTCAAAATGTAAAAATTCGAGGCATAAAAACCCTTGAAAAAAATTAGGGTCAACAGAGCCCATTTTTTGTATTAATAAAATAATAAACATTAAAAAATGTTGATCATTTCGATATGATCCTGTGGACGGTGGGAGCTAAGATTCATTGGAATCGCTCTAAAAACATTAATAAAAATTATTGAAAATAAAAGTTTTTACAAAATCAAAATTTTTTATTTATCCATGGCTCTGATGAACACGGGCATCAACAACATAAATGTGTTGAGAAACGAAATCAACTTTGAATTAAGGCTTGAATTGGAGATATGAATTTTTTTATCCAAATAATTATTATTAAATATATTAAAATTATCCCCAACGGGATTTTTAATCGCATGCACGGGAAGTACCTCAATCGATGAATTTTTTATTTTTTGAACACTTGCTTCAAGTCTTGAAGTACCTTAATCGAATTTAAAACTTTTTGAATAAGAAAAAAAATTGCAGAGGAAAAGTGCTTTATTAATATCATTTTTTATGCTATTTTACATCCATTTTCA
Source organism: Panagrolaimus kolymaensis (assembly GCA_028622995.1). Taxonomy (NCBI): domain Eukaryota; kingdom Metazoa; phylum Nematoda; class Chromadorea; order Rhabditida; family Panagrolaimidae; genus Panagrolaimus; species Panagrolaimus kolymaensis. Next base: position 1,200,511 of record JAJQJQ010000031.1, read on the forward strand.
ATAATATTTTTCAAAACGGATCCTATGGTGACGATTTGGAAGCCTTCAAAAATTTTAAAAACATCAGCATCAAGCATTGAGTAAGCTTAAACAAATTTAAAACGATATGAATTAGAAAAAAAATTCCACATGAAAAGTGCCTTATTTTTCTCATTAATTATGCATTTTTACATACGTTTTAAATCATATTTTTAAAAATAAATCCTATGGTGCCGATTTGGAAGTAATTTATAGTTGTTACGTTCACCTCGAAGTGATCGTTTACATAGATAGAGGAGGAGGTCCATAAATAAATTATGGATGTTGGTTGAAGGTCATAATTGGTATGCGGTTCAAAACCGAATAATTTTTAAAAATCATATAATAAATATTTGGATAAAAATATCCATATGATGCTTTATTGAACACCGTAACTCAAAATGTGATTCAGCAAATTTTTTAATGTTATTCATTTATTTAAAACCCAAATATCTTGTTGATGAGATCAATGATTAAAAAAAAAAGTGGAGTTCGAATATTTAGTAAAATACATAAACTACAAGATTTTTAAAACAGAAAAATTAATTTTGGATTTTTTTGATTTTTGCCATGGCATTAACCTTAAAAAAAGATTTCTTTAAATGAAAAACATTAAATTTAAATATTCCTTACTTCATTGAATAGGTAGTTGGGAAGAAAATGGATTAAAAAACATGAGAAAAAATATATAATAAATGATTTAGGTAAACCACTATTTTATTTTCTTTCAAAATTGTCCAAAAAAATGGAAAATTTAGTTCAAAATTCAACAAAAAGTTCACTTTCATATAGTCCAAAAAAGTTGTTATTATAATATCGGGTTTCGTAGCGCAGTGGAATTTTTGCAAGACGTTGCAGAATTTTCGCTGGGTTCGAATCCCGGTGCACAACCACAACAACAACCTCACCGACAACAACAACCTCAACAACACCCACAACAACAACAACAACAACACAAAATTTTTGATTTTTTTGGCTTATTTAAATTTCTAGTTTATCAAACTAGAAATAATTCTACAAATTCTTTTTAATGTTTTAACATATTTGATGCATGTTTTCACTACAAAAAAAAACCAAAAACAGTCTGTTGAGTGTTGAAAGATTTTATAGAAGTTTTAATTATGAAACAAATATTTTTTGACCCTTCAGCGGATCTTATTTTTTCTTGTTTTTATTTATTTTTCTTCAAATAAATTCATGCAAATACAAGACATTTCAGAAATGGCAGCAAAAAAAATAAATAAAACTATTTCCTGACATACCAAACAAACACTTGTATCAACAAGCATAGAGGGAGAGATTAGTGAATCTCGTTTTGAATTACGGTCTGAATTGGGCATATGAATATTTTAAGCCAAATATTTTTAATTATTTTTTTAATAATTAATCGCTTTCAAAGTTTTTATAGCCCTCCACGGGTAGCATCTCAATTATGATTCATTTATTTTTTTTTAACACTTGCATCAACAACAACAACAACATAAAGGTGTTGAGAAACGAAATCAACTTTGAGTTAGGGCTTGAATTGGACATATGAATTTTTTGATCCAAATATTTTTTATTTATTATTTAAAAAATATGCTGTATTACTGTTTTAACTGCCATCCACGGCAAGGCCTTTCAATTGAGATAAAAAAAAAATTTTGAACACAAGCTTCAAGATGAAAAAACATTAAAAAATGTTGATCATTTCGATATGATCCTGTGGACGGTGGGAGCTAAGATTCATTGGAATCGCTCTAAAAACATTAATAAAAATTATTGAAAATAAAAGTTTTTACAAAATCAAAATTTTTTATTTATCCATGGCTCTGATGAACACGGGCATCAACAACATAAATGTGTTGAGAAAGGAAATCAACTTTGAATTAAGGCTTGAATTGGAGATATGAATTTTTTTATCCAAATAATTATTATTAAATATATTAAAATTATCCCCAACGGGATTTTTAATCGCATGCACGGGAAGTACCTCAATCGATGAATTTTTTATTTTTTGAACACTTGCTTCAAGTCTTGAAGTACCTTAATCGAATTTAAAACTTTTTGAATAAGAAAAAAAATTGCAGAGGAAAAGTGCTTTATTAATATCATTTTTTATGCTATTTTACATCCATTTTCAATAATATTTTTCAAAACGGATCCTATGGTGACGATTTGGAAGCCTTCAAAAATTTTAAAAACATCAGCATCAAGCATTGAGTAAGCTTAAACAAATTTAAAACGATATGAATTAGAAAAAAAATTCCACATGAAAAGTGCCTTATTTTTCTCATTAATTATGCATTTTTACATACGTTTTAAATCATATTTTTAAAAATAAATCCTATGGTGCCGATTTGGAAGTAATTTATAGTTGTTACGTTCACCTCGAAGTGATCGTTTACATAGATAGAGGAGGAGGTCCATAAATAAATTATGGATGTTGGTTGAAGGTCATAATTGGTATGCGGTTCAAAACCGAATAATTTTTAAAAATCATATAATAAATATTTGGATAAAAATATCCATATGATGCTTTATTGAACACCGTAACTCAAAATGTGATTCAGCAAATTTTTTAATGTTATTCATTTATTTAAAACCCAAATATCTTGTTGATGAGCTCAATGATTAAAAAAAAAAGTGGAGTTCGAATATTTAGTAAAATACATAAACTACAAGATTTTTAAAACAGAAAAATTAATTTTGGATTTTTTTGATTTTTGCCATGGCATTAACCTTAAAAAAAGATTTCTTTAAATGAAAAACATTAAATTTAAATATTCCTTACTTCATTGAATAGGTAGTTGGGAAGAAAATGGATGAAAAAAAAACATGAGAAAAAATATATAATAAATGATTTAGGTAAACCACTATTTTATTTTCTTTCAAAATTGTCCAAAAAAATGGAAAATTTAGTTCAAAATTCAACAAAAAGTTCACTTTCATATAGTCCAAAAAAGTTGTTATTATAATATCGGGTTTCGTAGCGCAGTGGAATTTTTGCAAGACGTTGCAGAATTTTCGCTGGGTTCGAATCCCGGTGCACAACCACAACAACAACCTCACCGACAACAACAACCTCAACAACACCCACAACAACAACACAAAATTTTTGATTTTTTTGGCTTATTTAAATTTCTAGTTTATCAAACTAGAAATAATTCTACAAATTCTTTTTAATGTTTTAACATATTTGATGCATGTTTTCACTACAAAAAAAAAACCAAAAACAGTCTGTTGAGTGTTGAAAGATTTTATAGAAGTTTTAATTATGAAACAAATATTTTTTGACCCTTCAGCGGATCTTATTTTTTCTTGTTTTTATTTATTTTTCTTCAAATAAATTCATGCAAATACAAGACATTTCAGAAATGGCAGCAAAAAAAATAAATAAAACTATTTCCTGACATACCAAACAAACACTTGTATCAACAAGCATAGAGGGAGAGATTAGTGAATCTCGTTTTGAATTACGGTCTGAATTGGGCATATGAATATTTTAAGCCAAATATTTTTAATTATTTTTTTAATAATTAATCGCTTTCAAAGTTTTTATAGCCCTCCACGGGTAGCATCTCAATTATGATTCATTTATTTTTTTTTAACACTTGCATCAACAACAACAACATAAAGGTGTTGAGAAACGAAATCAACTTTGAGTTAGGGCTTGAATTGGACATATGAATTTTTTGATCCAAATATTTTTTATTTATTATTTAAAAAATATGCTGTATTACTGTTTTAACTGCCATCCACGGCAAGGCCTTTCAATTGAGATAAAAAAAAAATTTTGAACACAAGCTTCAAGATGAAAAAACATTAAAAAATGTTGATCATTTCGATATGATCCTGTGGACGGTGGGAGCTAAGATTCATTGGAATCGCTCTAAAAACATTAATAAAAATTATTGAAAATAAAAGTTTTTACAAAATCAAAATTTTTTATTTATCCATGGCTCTGATGAACACGGGCATCAACAACATAAATGTGTTGAGAAAGGAAATCAACTTTGAATTAAGGCTTGAATTGGAGATATGAATTTTTTTATCCAAATAATTATTATTAAATATATTAAAATTATCCCCAACGGGATTTTTAATCGCATGCACGGGAAGTACCTCAATCGATGAATTTTTTATTTTTTGAACACTTGCTTCAAGTCTTGAAGTACCTTAATCGAATTTAAAACTTTTTGAATAAGAAAAAAAATTGCAGAGGAAAAGTGCTTTATTAATATCATTTTTTATGCTATTTTACATCCATTTTCAATAATATTTTTCAAAACGGATCCTATGGTGACGATTTGGAAGCCTTCAAAAATTTTAAAAACATCAGCATCAAGCATTGAGTAAGCTTAAACAAATTTAAAACGATATGAATTAGAAAAAAAATTCCACATGAAAAGTGCCTTATTTTTCTCATTAATTATGCATTTTTACATACGTTTTAAATCATATTTTTAAAAATAAATCCTATGGTGCCGATTTGGAAGTAATTTATAGTTGTTACGTTCACCTCGAAGTGATCGTTTACATAGATAGAGGAGGAGGTCCATAAATAAATTATGGATGTTGGTTGAAGGTCATAATTGGTATGCGGTTCAAAACCGAATAATTTTTAAAAATCATATAATAAATATTTGGATAAAAATATCCATATGATGCTTTATTGAACACCGTAACTCAAAATGTGATTCAGCAAATTTTTTAATGTTATTCATTTATTTAAAACCCAAATATCTTGTTGATGAGCTCAATGATTAAAAAAAAAAGTGGAGTTCGAATATTTAGTAAAATACATAAACTACAAGATTTTTAAAACAGAAAAATTAATTTTGGATTTTTTTGATTTTTGCCATGGCATTAACCTTAAAAAAAGATTTCTTTAAATGAAAAACATTAAATTTAAATATTCCTTACTTCATTGAATAGGTAGTTGGGAAGAAAATGGATGAAAAAAAAACATGAGAAAAAATATATAATAAATGATTTAGGTAAACCACTATTTTATTTTCTTTCAAAATTGTCCAAAAAAATGGAAAATTTAGTTCAAAATTCAACAAAAAGTTCACTTTCATATAGTCCAAAAAAGTTGTTATTATAATATCGGGTTTCGTAGCGCAGTGGAATTTTTGCAAGACGTTGCAGAATTTTCGCTGGGTTCGAATCCCGGTGCACAACCACAACAACAACCTCACCGACAACAACAACCTCAACAACACCCACAACAACAACACAAAATTTTTGATTTTTTTGGCTTATTTAAATTTCTAGTTTATCAAACTAGAAATAATTCTACAAATTCTTTTTAATGTTTTAACATATTTGATGCATGTTTTCACTACAAAAAAAAAACCAAAAACAGTCTGTTGAGTGTTGAAAGATTTTATAGAAGTTTTAATTATGAAACAAATATTTTTTGACCCTTCAGCGGATCTTATTTTTTCTTGTTTTTATTTATTTTTCTTCAAATAAATTCATGCAAATACAAGACATTTCAGAAATGGCAGCAAAAAAAATAAATAAAACTATTTCCTGACATACCAAACAAACACTTGTATCAACAAGCATAGAGGGAGAGATTAGTGAATCTCGTTTTGAATTACGGTCTGAATTGGGCATATGAATATTTTAAGCCAAATATTTTTAATTATTTTTTTAATAATTAATCGCTTTCAAAGTTTTTATAGCCCTCCACGGGTAGCATCTCAATTATGATTCATTTATTTTTTTTTAACACTTGCATCAACAACAACAACATAAAGGTGTTGAGAAACGAAATCAACTTTGAGTTAGGGCTTGAATTGGACATATGAATTTTTTGATCCAAATATTTTTTATTTATTATTTAAAAAATATGCTGTATTACTGTTTTAAATGCAAAAGTGTAAAGGCTAACGGCCACAAGGAAGTATGATAAAAAAAAGGACATAAAGATTTGGGTTCAAAGGCGGAGTTTTCATTTTTTGATTATTCACGAAAAAGGCAAGCTTGGATCAATTAGTATAAAAAGAAATAAAGCAAAAACAGAAACAATACCATTCTAAAGTGATATTAACATCCAACATACTTTATAAAAGCAGCTGTTTTTTAGTGTCCACTCTTTTATCAAACTATATTCGTTTTTCAATCGCAAATTATGTTGCTCCAAAATTTAATTTGTCTTATTTGGCTCTATCACTTGGCATTGTCTCAAACGCCTCCATGTGACGACACACAAAAGAGAACGATCGTGTTTATCGAAGGACAAATTAGAAATGCACACGCCGCATACAGAAGTACTGGGCAATGTGAATATTATGGATACGAGGATAGGGAATTTCAATATCAACCAAAAGAAGGTCATATATTGAGCCACCATGTCATCTGTTATGATTGGTAAATTTTTTATACCTTTTTATTGTAAAGAAAGGTGAATTCTCTAGGCTTGAAGTCCATAACAAATTTTTTGTGGAAGCTACAATCAAGTTTGATGATTTGAAAAAAAACAGTGGAACAAAAATGTCTGATGATGCTGCTGATGATTTAAAAGATTTTTATCACAAATGTGGTTGCGATGAAGGCGGTCACATTATTCCAAGATCATTTGGAGGCAAAGGATATTTGGCAAACATGTTTCCGCAGAATGCCAATGTAAGTTTTTCATTAAACAAATTTTTTATTAATACTTTAAATTTTTTTATTTCAGTTAAACCGAGGTCTTTGGAATAAAGTTTGCAACGAAGTAAGCACCTTCTTACTAGGAGCACCAGCTGGACTTGAAGATGCAAGGTAAGTAATGGGTTGGTACAAAATTTGTTTGAATTTTTAAATAGACATAACTTGGTATTTGCTAAACTTTAATCCCAAAGACAATATGTCCTCTTTGAATAATAAACTCTCTCTTTTTTTTAACACTCAATAATACATACTCTTTACAGAGTAGCAAGAATGCGTTTTGCTTTTGTATATGATGATCCAATTAATCCTGGCCGTCCTTCGCTCTACTATTATTCCTTTACATTAGAAGAAAATGAATCTAGCTTCGAAGTATTAGGTTACTTTGAAAACGAGGACCACTTTGGTTTAGAGCTTGAACATTGCTGGGATGGCAAAAAAAAATATATTTATGTTCAACCTACTGAAGAAAAGTATTTTTCTCGCCGAAGCTGTAAGGCTGATAAATATCCTTCAACAAGATATGGTCCCATTTTACCACCTTAAACTAATGATATTGCATTTCTGTCATGTCTTGTTAGCTTCATATAATTTTTCCTTTTTCTGTTTCATATAATATTATAATCTTAAATGTTTGTATTCAATAAAAATATGAAGAAAAATAAGTATATATAATATATTGAGAAAAATCAATTTCAAATATTTTATACAAATAAAAACCACAAATGCATCATTTAATCCAATTTTTTCTTCGAGTAATTATAATAATCATTATTCATCAACTTCAAACTCGTATTTTGAAAATAATCATGAATTGTATCGCCGACAACTTCGGCATTTTCAAATAATTGAAAATAATAATAAATCTTAGAGGGTCGCCTTATTTTGCCTTCGAACTCTCGGCTGTATTCGATTCCAAACATTAGTTTCGCGTGACGATTTCCTCCTTCCTTCACATGGTCATACACGAGATCTTCATCGGCTTTCCATTTGGTTGTATCCAACTGAAAAAAGTCGATAGGATAGGTAGGATGTAAATAAAATTTGTCTCCAATTTTAAGAAATAAAAAAACTTACTTTTGCATTCAGAGGAAAAACATTGCGTCCAGACCCATCTCCTCCTAATTTTTTCCCAATAAACTGGGCAGGGGAATCTCCGCGAACACCAAAATCTTTTGCGCTTGTGCAAGCAACTTCCGTTGGATCTGAGCCTTAAATCAATCAAATATTATTATTGAATTGATTTGAAAACAAATTTTTACCTTTATCCAAGCAATCGGGATGGATTTCAACATTGATGTAAATTATTCTACGAAGATGATCAAGCCCTTGAATATATTCATGCAAGAAAGTTTCCCGATCTTGTTTAATAAAACGAAAGGGTTCAACTTTATCTTTAATGTTGTTGATGGAGGATAAAATTGAGGAAGATTCCATGAGCGAGAGATGACGAAAGGAATTTTCTGGTTCCATGATAAAGAGAATATGGAAGAATATGTGCAAGATGGACGTGGATTGCTGTGATTATTAACAACTCAAATCTTTAATAATAATAAAAAAGAAATATTTTTGTAAAATGACTATAATACTCAATAAAAAGGATAACCTCTGAAACAAAACAAAAAATGAATAAAATTATATAAAAATTTAGCGAAGCAAATCTAAAAAGATTCCTAGCTGAGGATCATGAGGCAGCATGCGAACAACAATTGAGGCAAGAAATAACTTTAACCACGGAATTTTTTTTCTTAGATTGACCTTGTTAGGAACAAAAAAAGAAGTAGGAAGAGGAACAAAAAAAAGCATTATGGTTGATCTCTGCTATTGGCCGACACATGGAAAAAGAAAGCTGCTCATTGCTCTTACTTTTTTGTTGTTGTTTGAGATAACATTTTGAATTTACTTTTATCTGGGCTTCTTCTTCTCGCTCACTTTTTTTTTGGTTGCCTTTTGCCTTTCTTCTCCCTTTCAAACATTCAAACATAACTAACATTTCGGCATAGGCTTTTTCTTTTTTACTACTGGCTTTTGGCTAATTAAAACGTAAAAAAAAGCCTTTGCTCAATACCATTGCTTACACAGTTATGAAACAAAACAAAAAAATTAATATATGACTAGCCGAATTTTATTTTTTTGTTCATCAATTTTAAATTTATAAATTTACTCATACCTTGCCATAAATAATAAAAAAGAAATGTTTTTGTATGTAAAAATTAAGAAAAGTAAAAAAAAACGAAAGCAACGGCAGAAATTCATTTCAGAAAATATAGGTAAAATTGTTGAAAGAAAGTAAAGGAAAATGAAAAGTTTAAATATTATAATATTGCTGGAGTTAAATAACCATTTGGTATAACCCAAAACATAAAAATGGGTCTTTCTTTTTTTGGTTTCCAAATTTTTATTTCTTGTTTGATGGCTCTTACAAAAGGAATTAGTTGTTGGTTATCGTTGTCAAAATAATTGAAATGCAAGTAAATTTTCGCTTTTGGTGCCGCTGCTTTCTAAATACTTCGTGGAAAAGAAAATTTTTATTAAAAAAAAGAAGAGAATTTTACTTGTAAAAACCTAATAAATGACATGGCTTCGATAGGTTTATCAATATTTGATAATTTTAATGTTTCAATTCCATTTTTCCATGGAAGCGAAATAAGTTTTGTCATAGTTTCATAAACTATGTGGCAGCATGATAAACTGTAAAATAAAGATTTTTTAAGCACATCGAAATTTTGCCAAAAAATAAAATAAAAGCAAAAATGTTTGTTCAAAAAAACAACAAACTTAATATTTTTTGTGTTTAGTAATTGCAGTAAAATATTTTCCAAGGATTCCACTTCTCGGCTCTCATTTAAAATTAAAGTATTATTTAGGCGAAAATTTTCCACTTTTCCAGATTTCATTAAAATATTCAAGCTTCGTGTTGAAATAAAGGGGCATCCATAAATTCTAATTTCTTTAGCATCGAATCGAGAAATTTTTAAAATCATCGTATCAAGTTTTTCAACTCTCATACATTCAAATTTCTCGACAACCCAAAAATTATCATGGGTTTTAAAACTTTTTTCATCAAAAAAATAATCTCCAAAATAAAAATTACAACTTTCGATGTCAAAGTTGAAATATAAGTTATTTACAATACAGTAGGGTTTTTTCTTGTAAAAATATTTGCAAGTTTGGTATAACTTTTTCATTACATTTGCATATGAGTTTTCGATAAAATAATTTATTATTGGAGTAGGTAATCCTTTGGAATCTGCCTCATGTTTAATAGCGGTGTGCCTCTTTTTAGAACGTTGCTTTGGTGCATTATTATTAAGGGTGGAAACGGGACGGGACTATTTTCAAAATCCCGTTCCGTCCCGGTCCCGGGACGGGACGTAAAAATTTGACTTTTTAATGGAAAAAATGACTCAAAATTCGAAAAAATAGGGACGTCCCGTCCCGGGACGGGACCGGGACCGGGACGGGACGGGACGAAAAGTTTGGTCCCGGGACGGGACGGGACGGGAAAAAGTCGTCCCGTTTCCACCCTTAATTATTATTTGATTCAACCTTTTCAAAAGAAAATGTGTATTCAGTGGAGGGGTACATCATTTGATCATGGTGAATGATAACTTCATCCACCACATGTCTCTTAAAAATTTTAAATTATTTTACTTTTGTGAAGTCAAAAGATACACATTAACAACATTTTTTGTTACCTTGATACAAGATTGATTGGATATTCTCGACCAGTGTTCTTCCTCGCCCCCATTTTCGCACGCACGCCCCTGCCCCGCCCCGCCCCGCCCCGCCCCGGGGCGCGGGGCGGGGCAGGGGCGAAGTTTCGAAAATTCCAGGGGCGCGGTGCGGTGCAGGGGCGACTTTTTGGGAAAGGAAGAACACTGTTCTCGACACTTTAAATAATAAAAGATTTTGAAGTTCAAACAGGGAAATTCATTTGAAAAGGAGAAAGAAGTTGGGAAAAAAAGGCGTGAGTTATTTTGAAGTTGTTTATATTGAATGAAAAAATAATCCTTCATTAACTAAAGTAAAACTTACCAAACAATTTATTTTATGTACATTGTGGAATTTTTTTTTCAAAAACTTGTCACTTAATTTTTTTTATAGAAAGCTTTAATTTAGAAAAGCCCAGATTTGCTTCTTATTTATTTTTCATATTCTAAAATTATTCAATATTCTTCTTCTCAAAAATTTTAATTTAGAAATTTTTTAAAACCATATTTGCAAATTTTCAAGAAATAATAAAATCATTCATGCAAAAGTTAAGTTTTTCAAACAAAAAAATGATTTAAAAAATAGGAAAGGATGATCATAAACTTGTTCTTTCCCGCCATCTTCATCATTAATAAAATATGACGGATTCGTCGAAGTCAAATTATGAATTTCAACTCTTCACTTTTTATCCATCGCCACATTTCAAAAAGCGAGAATAATATTGAAATTTTTCTTCGAAGAAAATAAGAGATGAAAGAAAAAATCAGGTTATTTAAATATTTTATTTAATAAAGATGAAACAAAAAAGAAAAAGAAAAGAAAGGCGGGAAGAAACATTTAAGTCGATGTGGCAGAAAATGAATGGAATGTGCGAAACGAGAGTCATCATAATGTAAAAACGCAACAAAAAAAAGAGTATAAAAGGGTTCCATAGTTTTGAGAAAAATATTCCTAATTTAAATTTGCTTTTTTGGTGTTAGAATTTTTTAAAGTAGAATTATTTTTTTAGGAGCCATGACCAAAGTTGCCGCCTTTGCAGCCGGCGCTCTCGCCGCTGGCACCATTTTCATGACCATGATTTTTGGTTCAATGATTAACAGCGAAATTAATTTAATTCGCATTGAACTTAAAGATGAAATGGATGTTTTCAAAGTAAACTTTTCAAAATTTTTAAATGCTTTTAAAAACATATTTCTTTATTTTTAGACAGAATCCGAAGCAGTTTGGACTGATATCGTTAAAATGGGCGGCAACAGCCGTGTCCGACGTCAATCATATGGCGGATATGGAGCCTCTGCTCCTCAAGGCTATGGTGGAAGTTCAGGAAATGGTGGAGCTCCACATTTCCCAAGTGGACCAAATAACAATGGCCCTCCACAACCTGGTGTAGGAGTACCTCCTCAATTTGGAGGCCAAAGTGCTCCACCTCAAGGTGGACCAAGTGGATCAACTCCAAGCGGTGGAAAATGCAATTGCAACACTGAAAATAACTGCCCTGCTGGACCTCCCGGAGAAAAAGGTTTCTCCGGTCATGATGGACTTGATGGAATTCCTGGTCAACCTGGTAAAGATGGAATTTCGGGAGAAACTACTCAAGCTCAACGACAACAATATGGCGAATGCTTCACTTGCCCTCAAGGACCCGCAGGTCCACAAGGCCCTACTGGAAGACCTGGTGGTCGTGGTATGCGAGGATCTCGTGGACAACCTGGAGTTCCCGGCAGAGATGGACAACCTGGTAAGAAATGAAATTAAATAGAAAAATAACTGAATTAATTTTGTTAATTATAGGTTTTCCTGGAACTCTTGGACCCGAAGGACCTGTTGGTCCAGCTGGTGAAACTGGCCCCACTGGTACACCTGGTGATGACGCAACTAAACTTGTTGGATTAGCCGGCATCAAAGGAGAACAAGGACCTCATGGCCCAGAAGGAGATATTGGAGCCGCAGGAGAAGAAGGACCAGTTGGTCAACCTGGTGAAGAAGGAGAACGAGGTGGACCAGGCAAAAATGGTGATAACGGTGACAACGGAGATGCTGGAGAAGCTGGAGAATCTGGTGAACCCGGTATTGATGCTGAATATTGTCCTTGCCCTGCTCGAAGCTCAGACAGCCAAGTTGCAGCTGGCGGCCAAAGCGGATATGGTGGAGGAAACCAAGGTGGCCAAAAAGGTGGATATCGACGCCATTAAATTTCAGCTAAATTACCCAAGTAATTTATACACCTTTTTCATTTAAATGTTATGTAAATTAGTAGTGATTGTTACCTTTAGTAGTTTCAAAAACAAAAAATAAAGTAAAAATAAATTATCTTGTTTCATAAATTTGTTGTCTTCACATTGCAAAAGATTTTCCCCAAAAAAATGTTAAAAATACAAGTTTTTTATTTTTTAAGTGCCGAATTTTAATATGTTCAAAGTTTTTAAAATAAAAACTAAGGATAAAAATAAAATGGCAAAAGAAATTATAATACAGTTAAGCGGTTTAAAGATTTAGGAAATTACCAATTTAAAAAAATCCATTGAATATGTTTTGAAATAACGCCGATAAAAAGAAAATTATTTCTTATTTTTTATTTTCATTTCTTTTTTAGTTGGCTTTTGAATATGAACATCGCTGTTTTTCCAATTAATTAATTCCATTTCGGATGTAAAAAATCGAGTAAGTTCAACCATTCTTTCATATCGATCTTGGCGAAGCTTTATTTCCAAAGATTTTAAATAATCCATAATCACCTCGCTGAAAGCTAACTATTTTTGTTAAATTAAAAAACCATGACGCGATGTTTGAATAATTAAACAATTTTCGAGAAAATTTTATAAAACAAAGATTTTTAAAAAAAATTTATGGTTCAGACAAAAATATTTAAAAATAGTCTTGAAAAAAACTCTCAATTAAAAACACATGAAAAAAGCTATGATTTAATTTTAGCTCTACAAATCGAAAAAATTTGAGCTACTTTTAAACCTATCAATAAATAGAAGAGAAAAAATGAAAAGTGAAAAAGATATTTTTATGAAATTTGGTAATCATGAGCAAAAGAGAAAAAGAAAAAAAGTAAAACATTTTCAATACTAAAAAAACATGGCTTTCCCAAAGAGAAAAAATAGTAAAAAAACATAGCATTACAAAATCAAAAACAAAAAGCACCAAAAAAAATTTTTTTAATGCTATAAACTGAAGAAAGATATCGAACGAAATAATTTTTGATCTTTGTTTGGTCAAAGATGATTCAGTGAGAGAAAGAATTGATTAATTTTGTAATAAATAAATAAAAATGAAACACGACTTCTCTTTTTTCTTCAAGCAAAAATTTATGTTTTGGCTAAAAAAAAATTTCAAAACTTTCGTAAATATTATTTTTATTTTTTGCAAAAATCTTTCAAAGCCCGATTTTCTCTTTTTTTGTCAGTCATTATTGCTCTTTTTTAAAAAACATCATAAAAACAAAAAACATAATAACATAAGAAAATTACTAATGAAAAAGGATCTTCTTTTTTTGTCAAAAAGGTTATTTTGTTTTTATTATTTATCTTTCTTTTTGAAAATGACTATCTACTTTTTTGATATTTTTTTTCACATATGACTGATGATGGAGCATACTAAAAGTCAAACTTTCTTTTGGTCAGTGGCAAAACACAATATCCTTTTTTGAATCGCTCAAAACAGCTGAAAGTGAAACGGAAGAATAAAGAAAATTTAGCGAATCCATAAATTGATAATTAATTGGTTTGAAAATAAACAAAAAAGTTTGATAGTTTTTTAAATTTTACAGATAAAACAAATTTTTTTTGAGTAAGCTTTGCTTTTCTAAATTTACTTTGTTGCTTCCAAACAAATTTTCTTGATATAAAAATTTTTTTATTGCAAACTTGATAATTTTTAAATATTTTTAACAACAACAAAAATGTTTTTTTTCCATTTATTCATTTACCCATGAAATGACATGACTGCGAATGGATTTTCGTGCTGCAGTGAGACCGGGTTTATCATTGGCTCCAGGAGCATACATATCTGCGCAATGACTAGTTCCATCAATAAGGATTGGATAATTTTTGGAGTTTGTAGCACTCAAAACTCCAAGAACGTGCCATGGATCATTTGTTCCATTTGGAAGAACAACCTTGGTTCCTTTGAAACCAGTTTGGCCCAAATAATATTTATTTGTTTTATCGATGTTTGCGTTTACTACGGCACTTGTGAGAGATGAATCATAAATTTGAGCGCATTGTTGGACATAGTAATCAACTGGAATATCTGCACCAGTGAAGTTTCCAGTTACGAGGGTGCTATCTGTGGATTGATAATAGCCAAATTCGTTGCAAGTTTGCCATACCCATGAACGATCTAAAAAAATATTCATTTTAAGACCCATTTTAAAAATATTTTAGCTAAAAAAACTTACAATCACCAGCATCACCTCCAGCTGTGGTACCAGAAAGATAATCAATATATCCTTGATAATCCACATCAACACAAGGTTCACCATAATATTGCATCATCCATGAATTTACTGCTGCTACACCATCGATATCATCTTTATTTGATCCAGTTTGAGTTGCACAAAGTTGAGGAATGGTTAAATAATTTGCATAATCTCCAACATTATCTTGAGAATATTGAACAATACCCATATAATTTCCAATTATAGATTCATAAAAATAATTTACTGTATTGGAATCCGTTGTTAATGGAACACATAGACTAAATGTATCGGTAAGAGTTTGTCTTCCGGCATCAGTTTTAATGAGATCATTAATTTTCATAAACCCGGCGTGGGCGCTGGCAGCGCATTTGGGGTCATAGTTATTAAGGGCATTGTAAACCACATCGAGATATCCAGTAAAATCAACGACAGCTTGAACTGGGCCTGAACTTCCTACAGCTGCATATACATTATCAGGATAAACTTGACGAGCCCAAGCACTAAGTGCACCAGAATATGATCCACCAAAAGTAATCCATCGAGCATTGGTGAAATTATTTTGAGCATTCATAGCCATGATAAAAGCTTGAACATCAGCCAAAGCTTGCTCGCTTGTGAGATATTTGAGACTGTTGAATGTGAGATCGCCAGTGGGTTGAGATTCTCCATAAAATCGATGTTCAAGAAGAAAAGTGTATGCTCCAACTTCAGCTGCGAGAGTGGTCCATTCAAAATCACTACGATCAACCCAAACTGAACTTTCTGCTGATTCTCCTCCAATCATAAGGAAGATTGGTCCACCTGGTTTGTACCATTGGTTGTTAGCCCAATATCGCTAAAAAAATTAGAGGAGTAAAATAATTACTTAAATCTCAAAACTAAAAAACTAACTTGTCTGTAAGTGGCGGTATTGCTGGAATCGAAATTATCAACTTTAGCATTGAAATATTGTGTTGTAGCTTTAGCTGCTTTTGGATCAGCTTTAGGTTTAGGAACTAAACCATGCCATGGTCGACCACGAATAAGTTTGGTTTTGGAAATGGATTGCTTGTGGGGTTTCACAGCAGCGGCATCAATGTAAATTAAAACTGCGGCAGCAACGACGACCAAAGCAAAGAGAGTCTTCATATTTTCTGTGAATTACGACGGCTACGGTAATCACAAGTAAAAGAAGACAATAAAATAAAAAGCAACTTTAAGCTTTTGACTTTGAAGCTTTTATATGGAAAATTAATTTCATCAAAAAAATTTTTTACTGATAAGTTTAAAGCGGATTAATTTCATAAAATCTCTCATCATTGAATTAATGCTTTTTTTTATCAAGTTTTATTTCTTCTTTTTTAATCAGCTCCGGTTTTTTAGAATAGAAGAGAAATGCTTTTAATACTCTCCAAAAATTAAGCCTACTTACGTAACACGTAAAAGCTTGAAGTTTGATTTCCATACTTAATTGGTTGAAGAACAAACATTTAAAATAAGGAAAAAGAATGGACTTTTTCTTTAAGTTTTTGGGTGAAATAAAAAAATGATGATGTAGCCCATCTTAGCACAATTTTAAGCGAGGGCAAATGGTCATTGATTAAAAAAACAAGTTCATGGCAACATATTTTTTTTGCCTCTGAACTTTCGAAATGTAAAAAGTAAATTACATAATAAAAACCATGTAAATACATAAACATGCATTAAATCAGAATAACAAACCTATAGAAAAGATTAAATAAAAATCTCATTTTTTATCTTTTATGGATAACAACCGATTCTAGGAAATAAAAATTACGACTTTAATATCTTTATCTGGGGCATAAATAATGAATGTTACTCCCATAACATTTTTCCTTATTATCAATTTTAAATATAAAGGTCAGCGCCCCGAAGATTAATAACAAACGCCTCAAAGTTTGCCACAAAACTGATATAAGTGTTTATTATAGAGAGGTCACAGAAAAGTCGTTGGATGGTAAATATTTATCCTATTCATTTAGTATTCAATCGCATAATTTAACTGACCAAAAAAAAGTTGTCATTCGACAAACTTTTCATTGCTTTTTCTTGTTTTATTCGTTTTTATTTTTCCCGCTTGTATTCCTTATAAAACTTTTCATGGTATTTTTAGCTATGGATCAAAAAATAATATTTATCGATGGCAAAATTTATCAACGAATTTTCTCTCTTCCAAAAAATATGATAAATCTTTTTATTAAAAATGCCAGCTGCAAACTTATGCAAAAACTTTATCAAACTTGTAAATATTTTTACAAGAAAGCGCCTTACTGTTTCGTGGATACAATAAATTTCAAAACTTTCAAATGGAATCGGCTTGAACTTGAAGACTTTGATGATTGCATCGATGTTTACGAAGAAAATGATTTCGAATTATTTAATAATGTTTGGATTACAAAAGATATTTCTGTTCATCATTATTTTTTTGATCGATTACTATTTCAAAAAATTGTCAGATGTGATGCACGCAAAATTTATATTTTTGGTTATTCCTTTATGACATTTAAAGAATATAAAGCATTAACAAAATCTGGTAGAGTCGAAAAATTACAATTAGCAAATGCAAAAGTTATCTATTCCGTTGACGATAAATCGGAAGTTCCAGTCGAGAATTTACTAAAATTGGTACCTGCTGCATCTAAGATTATGTAAGTGTCTTTTTAATTTATTAGACATTATGAAGTATGCGGTTTTTAGCGTCGAAACATGCCATGCAACTTCTCATACAATGGAAGAATTAATGAAGATACAATGGAAACAAAAATTTACTAAATTCTTCTTAGATGATTTAGATGCCCCACTTGATATTAATATTTTTCCGCAATTTATTAAAGTATGGTTTAATTTTTTTTTAGAATTTTTGATTTTTAACATGTTTCATTTTAGCAAAATGTTGCCAGCGATGTCAATATTCATTGTCCTCAACAAAAAGGTGATAGACACGGTCCTTATACATTTGAAAAAAATGAAAGACATTTATTTCATAAAAATGAAAGTATTGAACCTCCTAACAAAAAAATTAAAATGGATGTATGCGCTGATGGAACTAAAGCCACCTGTCAAAAAGGATTACCTTCACCAATATTAAGATATATTATCAAAGAAGCAAATGATAAGTGCATGAAAAAATTGCATCGGACATCGAAATATTTTATCAAAAGGCTCTTTGCCAAATTTGTTTGACTCTCAAAAATATTTTATCATTCCACAAATTTACTTTATTTGTTCGCCTCGTCGTCATTTATTTGCATATAAATATAATTAAAAGGTCTAAGCGATTTTTATCTATTGAGCCAAATATTAATTTTCCTGATGGAAATATTCGACAAAGAATTTTTATACTTCCAAAAAAATTGATTAAATTTATTATCACAAATGCCAACAGCAAACTTATGCAGAAATTGTATCAAACTTGTAAATATTTTTATAAGAGTGCCCCGTATTGCATCGTGAATAAAATAAGTTTCAATTCTTTCAAGATTGAGAGATTGGAATTAGAAACGTTTAATAATTTTATGGATATTTATGAAGACGATAATTTTGATATAATTAACAATGTTTGGTTAATCCAAGAAATTTTTGCTGATTCATATTATACTCATCAATTGTTATTACCAAAAATCGTACGATGTGATGCTCGTAAGATCACAATATTAGCTAATGCACAAATGTCTTTTGGTGAATATACAATTTTAACAAAATCTGGAAATGTCGAAGAGTTATATTTAAAAAAAGTAAAAATTACTTATTTCCCTGAATCACACGTGGATCTTGAAGATTTATTGAAGTGTGTTCCAGCTGCATCTTATATTTAGTGAGTAATTTTTTTAAAATTTTATCAATTTAATAGATGCTATATTCTAGCATTGATAAATGCTATTCGACCTCCCAAACCATGGAAGAATTAATGAAAATTGAATGGAAACAAAAATTTACTTATTTTTTCTTAGATAATTTATATTTGCCACTTGATAATCAACTTTTTCCCGAATTTATTAGAGTATTGTTGAAACTAAATATTTAAGGTTTTAGAATCATAAGTTTCAGAAAAATGTTTCAAACGATGTAATAATTCAATGTTCAAAGAAAAAAAGAAACATTAAAATGAAATACGGACCTTATACGTTTGCAGCAATTGAACCCAGCAAAGTAGTTCATATTCAAAATCATAAAATTGTAAACGATGAACCGCTAAATAAAAAAATTAAGTTTGATTTATGCGATGTTGAAACTAAAGCCAATAATCAAAAAGGATTTCCACAGCCAATAATAAATTATATTATTAAATCAGCAAATGCAAAGGCTATGAAAAAGCTACATCGATGCAGCAAATATTTTTTTAATAGAGCTCCATTTATTTTTATTAAAGAAATTCAAAATGATGTCCTAAAATATAGTAGAAAAGAAAAGATAAACATTGAAAAATTCAAAGGAAAAAAATGTTGGGTTACTAGCACGATATATCTCGATGTATATGAACATGGATATTTAAATTCATTATTACAAAAAATAGTTCGATGCAAATATATTATAATTAGCATTCACATATCCCAAAAAGATTTTTATGTTTTTGCAAAAATGGAAAATTTGATAACATTTTTTTGTCGGAAAATTACCGATGAAAATGGAAATGGTATACCTTTAGAAAACGCTTTAGCTTATGTAACAAATGTGGAAAAGATACAGTGAGCATTTTGTTTTGATTTTAAAAAAAATTAATAATAAAAAGGCTGATATTTTATTTTAAAAAAATTGTCAAATATTTTAGCATGGATGTTGTCATGTTACATCTCATACTATGAATAAATTGGCAGCAGTACCCTGGAAAAATAAAATCAAAACTTTAATTCTCACTTCAATTGATACTGTTTTTGATCCTAAAATATTTTATAATATTTTAAAAGTAAAGTTATAAATTTATTAAGTTTTTTTATATCGTTCAATTTTAGAAAGCATTGGCACCAAAAGCTGAAGTCTTCTTACAATTTAAAGATTTTGAAAATAATGAGAATGGCCGCAAAGCTTTCAATAAAGTTATGAGACATGAAATAAAAACATGGAAACCAAAAGATGATAGACCTGTATTTAAAGTTATGACAAAGGAAGAAGAAGAAGAAAATTGGGTAAAACTTTGGTAATTCATTTCATATACAAATTGTGACTCTGTTCCAAAAAAATTTTAATTCACTTTTAATTTATTTATTTTTTATATATGTATTAGTCTTGTCCTCTTACTTTTGCAGTTTATTCCAAACTTTTTCAAAGCTTGCCACTGGCATTTTTTGATAAAATCACATTTTTTGAAGCGAATCGATTTTGTTTTGCACGTAAATGCACCGTTTTGCAGTTTTTATAAATATATATTTCAAAGAGACATTATTTATGTCTGAAGACGAAGCAAAAAAATAAATGATAAAAGCACGAGACTATTTAGAAAATAGAAAACTCAATGTTTTATGATTTCTTTCTCTCTTTTTTTTAAAGCAAATTTATGTGTAATTTTTTTTTAAAATACATAAAAAAACTCTGCAAAAACAGAAACATGGAGTCAGTGTGGCTTTGATCTATGTCTTCCTTTCTTTTTTTGCTTGTTCTTAAATTTGTCTGCAAAAAAAAAGAAACACTAAACCACTAAAAATGAATTCATAAAATATCAAAAAACACTTTCATCTTTTTTCTTTTTTTCGCGATTTATGAGAAACCTTTTAATAATTTTTATTTTATGTTTTCCCTCTATTTTTTGTTACAAAAAAAATATTTAGGGAAAAAACAAAAAAACAAGAAAGCTACATAAATTTTATTTTATTATTTCCTTCCTTTCATAATTCTTTCTTCTTTTTTTCGGTCTATGTCTGTCTACATCAACAACATTGTTGCCCCTATTTTTTTCACCAAATAAATCTGTTTACACATTTTTTTTTAAATCCATATCTCTCTTCACTTTTTTTTCTCGCTCATTCGCACTGACTGACTAATTTGTGTTTTGCTTTCATAAATAAAAAAAATAAAGCTGCTTTTTTGCCCTCAGAAATCCTATTTATTTGCTGCCGTTCCTGGCACCATGCCCACTATTTTCTTCTTCTTCCAGTGTCTGTTATTTGCATTTTGAAAATAACAACATCAAAAAAAGAGAGAAAACGCTATTTATGGAATTTTATATGTAGCAAAAGAAATAAAAAAAATAAAAAAAATAATTTAATTCCCATTTAGCATTTTTTTTATTTATTTCTCTTTTCTCCTTCTCATAAAAAAAATGTTGCCAATTCCAATTGCTTCCTTCCTCTTTTTTGTTTGTCTTTCCTTAATTTTGATATTTATTTATATTATTTATATTTATGCCTGAGGGAAGATAAGTTTCTTTGTACAAAGAAGCTGACCATTTTTCAAAGTAATTAATCTTTAGTTTTAGTTTTTTTGAGTTTGATTTTTCTTAAATTTTTTTATTTATTTTTGGTTCTTGAAATCTATATTTTAAGCGGAAAATATTTATCGCTTTAACTTTCTTAAAACTTGAATTTCTTTATCATAGCGCCAGTAAAAGATAAATTTTCGTTACTATATTCTATTTTTGTTTTTAAATTCAGGATTGGCATTTTTGTATAGTAAAAAAGTGCGAAATACCGGAAAAAAGCCTTACCAAAATTAAAAAAAATAGTAAACAGTACTTAAAAAAAAAATTAATGGAAAAATAACCATTTTTAGTACTTTTTAGTACAACTTTTGTATCCCATATAGCTGTTTTTTATTTTGTTCCTCGAATATTTACCAAACATGCAAAGGTTATGAGACTAGGAGTTTAAAAAATACCTGGAAAATAACACAATTGCATGTTTTTCCTTTTATATTTTTTCATTATTATTTTCCAGTTACTAATTTTATTTAAGATATTTTTTGTCCTCAAATTATTTTTAGTTCTTCATTTTTGTGACTCTTTTGTGCCATGAGTTAATAATATTTTTTTTTGTACTTTTGTGGTTTTTAGCCTACATTTTATACTTATTTTTTTTATCATGGACATTTATTTTTAAGGTTGCCACCTAGGCTTTTTCAAAATTAATATTTATTTTTGTTTTCGTGTTTTGGCTTTGATGTAATTTGTAATTAAAGAATTTTAAACTCAAAACTATACTTTTTTGGACGAACGTATTCTTTTTTCTCTATATTATAACGGGTAATTTTTTTTTGCATGCGCTACAACCTTTTTTGACTTATTTGAATGCCACCAACCTTTGAGGAAGCATTTAGAAGTCAAAACATGTTTTTAACTTTTAACTTTTTTGTTGTTGTCTTTATTCTTAAATTTTTTATTTTATCTCTTAATTATGTGCTTTATTTTCTCAGAAAAAGGAACTCAAAAAACATGAGTTAATATAGTTGCAAAAAAAAATTTCTTCCACTACAACTTCGCTGTTCTATGAAACACAAGACCTCAGCGGAGAAAGAAAAAGAAGTTGAACTTTCACAGATGGTTTTGATTTTCGGACCAAAAATTTAGGAATAATTTAAATCAAAGTTGCCACTTTTAATGGAAAAAAGTATAATATTTTTTTTGACCACCTGCGTCGAAAATCTTTTTAGTTTTTTAAGTAATAAATAAAGGGAAAGTTAAGTCACAAAATTCATCTGATTTATTTTAGAACTCGGGGCAATCATGTGAGAGGAAAAATAAAAGCTCAAGGTCGAAAAGATTTTATTATTAAAGTAATTTAATTCGAATTAAGTCATAAGAACGCCTGCACTTTTAAAGTCTGGCAGAAATTGAGGTTGGCGTTCATAGAATAATTTTTTGCACTTTCATCATTAAACGAAAAAATTAAGTATTTCAGTTTTTTTTTTAATTCAAAGCCCTGAAAAACCTTTTTCAAAAAAAACGGACAAAGAAAAAAATTTAATATAGTTTTAGTTTGATTCTGGGAGAGAACAAAAAAAGAATAATACCTGAACCGAGACGATGGCAATATTTGAATTTTTTCACATAAATTAGGCGATAGTCTGCTGTTTCTTTTTTTGGCGTACAGTCAATTTTTTTTCTTGTTGTTTTTTTGTTGTCGTCTAAATTTTGAAAGATTTTCAAAGTAACAATATTTTTCTCGTCTGCTGCTGTTATTTTGGAAAATAACAATTTTGAGCAGAAAAACAGTCATTAAACAGTCCAGTAACAACACTTTGAGCTTCTTCCCACGAGCCTAAAATGTTGTTGTCTAAAAAAAAGAGTGTCTATTAACAAAATTTTTTTCAATCTTGAAGAAATCAAATGTGATGGCGCCAATAATGTTATGGAGCCTTGGTTCCCGTGATTTCTTTTTTCACTATTTTTTTATGCTTTATTTGTCTTAGAAAAGACAACTGACTGATAAGGAATGAAAAGAAAAAAAAATCAAAAAAAGTGCTGAATTGTTTTTCTTATATTGACTCTGTCAAAAAAAAACTAAAAAAAACTATCGAAATGAAATTTAAAAAAATAAAGACAGCTTAATTTGAATAAACATTGCAACAATTAAAACAAAACAAAAAGCTGTCATTTTTATTATTTTGTTTTTAGCGATTAGGTTCCTTTTCATCAAAAATGTTTTGATTTTGATTAGCATAAAAAAACAGACAGAAAAAAGATAAAAAAATATTAGAGGTGCCAATCATTTTGAAGATTGGACGGAAGTAACGGAGACTTGGAGCCAGACATTATTTTTGGGAATGAATGACATCGGAAGTTTTCTTATTTAAATACATTTTTTTTCTCGAAGACTTTCAACCACAAATTTTCATTTTATCGTTAAAATTTCTTATGTCCACGTGAATTAAATTTTTTTTGAAATGGACAAAATTGTTTTTATTCATTTTTTGTTCTTTTATTTTTCTCTAATTTTGGCAAAACAAAAATTATGAGTCATCATCTCAAGTCAAATCAGCTCCGGGTTGTGTTTTTATTTTTAATAACATAAAAATTGAATCGGCGAAAACATCTGTGAGAAAATCCCAAATGCAAAGAAAAATAAAAAAACTTTGCAGCTGACCAATAATAAAGATTATATGTTTTTTTGCTAATTTTTTTTTTACTTATTTCTATTCCATTTTTGTTGATCCATCATCTTCACACTTTTCCCATATGCCAAAAAAATTAGTTAACATTTCAAAATTTTTTGAGAAAACTCCAAAAAAATCAGCAACGGCCAAATTTTATTTTTGGCTCATTTTTCCTTTTTTATTTCAATTTTTTTTGTTCGATGTTTTTTTATTATTGAAATTAGTCGTCAAAATAAAACGCACAGTCATTTTTTTTCTTCTACAAACTCACACACAATATTTTTTATTTTTGACTAATTTTGAGAGTATAGACAAAAATGAAAGAAAGAAAAGGAACTCTTTTCTTTGTTGAGAAAATTTTTAAATGCCATTTAATTTTCTGCGTTCATTCTTTTTTCTTTCTATTTTTAAGCAGCCAAAAAGAAAGAAAAAAATAGTCTGCTTTTTTTTTTTTCATTTATTTATTTTAAAAAAAATTATAGACATAAAAAATACCTTTCCATGCGTGTGTTGCGTGTGAGAGAGATTATTATGTAAGATTTATTAATAAAAAGGCCACCCAAGAATGAATGAATGAATGAGAATGGAATGACCTTAAAAATAAATTTAAAGCCAAAAAGTGCAGTCGCCAAAAGCTATAAATCTATGTCTGTTGAAAACGAATAAAAAAATTGTTTTTTTGCACTTTTTTGCTTCTATAAAATTTTTATTAAAGGGTTTCATTTTTTTTAATAAAAATATTTTTATTGAAAAATGTTAAAAATATTTTTTGAATCTCAAAAAAAATCATAATTTGTGTTTTGTACTTTATTTTTAAATTCCTTAAAAAATTCGAACTCAAACTCAACAAAAACACGAAACAAAAAAGTCGTTTGCTTTTTTGTCTGGGGTATGTAGTTAGCGCAAAAATTAAGAATGTACTTGTTGCTTGGCTTGTTTTAACTGAGCTTGTTAGCTAAATAATGAATTAACTAACTATTTAGTTAGTCGATGGGTCGAGGTCTTTCTTGTTTTAAGCTTTACTATAACTATTTTTCTCGACGATGAAAATAAAAGAATTTATGTGTTTACATACTTTTTTTGTTACATTTTTCTCGAGTTTTTTTATTCTGTGTGTATTGTCTATAATCAATTGTCACGAGCAAGAAACTTGTTGTATTTAGTTAGTATTTTAAGTCACAAAAATGCAAAAATGAGAGCGAAAAAGAAAAATCACCGCTAATTTTTTCTCGTTCACTATGTCGACATTGGATTTTGTTCTTTATGGTTTAAATTAGGTGCATAAAAAAATATTTTTTTGTAGTTACAAACAAAGTCTGTAAATCGACTTTTAAAAACCACAAAAAATTAAATATTTTAAGCTTTGAAAAAAACCCGATTCTTGCATTTTTGTTTTGTTTAAACATTTTTTTACTCATTTTTTCATTTTCGAAAAGTAAAAGACGAATAAATATTTTTAAATTAACTTCTCTCTTTTTTCCTCTTGAATGAATTTTTTTATATATTTCAACTTATAAACTTGAAATTTATATGTCTCTTTTTATTTCATTCATTTTCTTTTGCCAGAAAAAATAAGAATTTATTTTGGTTCCCTCAAACTAAACTCAACTGCCTCTTCTGCTACTAGCTTCCACTCATAATCGCTATTTTCTTTCCTTTTTTATTTCTGTAGTTGTCTCTCCA
Organism: Panagrolaimus kolymaensis; assembly: GCA_028622995.1. Taxonomy (NCBI): domain Eukaryota; kingdom Metazoa; phylum Nematoda; class Chromadorea; order Rhabditida; family Panagrolaimidae; genus Panagrolaimus; species Panagrolaimus kolymaensis. The sequence goes on from JAJQJQ010000031.1 coordinate 1,226,015, forward strand.
CAGATCGAAGGAATAAGATATATTTGTCCTTTGGGAATTCATAGATACATAGATGTTGTCGCGCGAGAATACAGCACATGGTTTTTTTGCTACATCTTTCTTCCTTCTTTCTTTTTTCTTCTATGTATGGCAAATTTTTTTTATGTTTGAATCTATTTTTATTTCATGTAATTTGAAATTGAAAGGAAAAAAAGTTTTATAGCTTCTGTTTTTTTTGAGTTTACTATTTTTCTTAATTTTCAAATTTCATTTTAATGAACGAATTGAATTTCACTTTTCTGATCTTTTTTTAAATATCTATCCATCCCTGGCTTTCTTTTTCTCCAAAAAAATCATATGATTTTCCTCAACCAAAAACAAATATCTCGTCTCCTAATAAATTGGCATAATAGGCTGCTGCTGTTAGTAAATAAATTTTTACATTTATTATTTTGAATATGGTTGCTTGAAAATTCATTTACTCAGATGGCTTGTAAATTTTTTTTATTAAACATTCTTGTTTATGATTACTTTCAATCACATGCTAACCAGATCGATCTATTGGCGTAGGATTTTATACATTTGAACAAATAGATATCATCCGCTTTTTCTTTCTGCATGAACATTAATAATAAAAAACCAAGAACATCCTTAAACAAATAATTAAAATACTAAAATTTGTTTTTATTTTTTTGACAATATGATTTCTTATTTAATTTCAACAAAAATGAAAAGTTTTTATTGTTTCATAGCCTCAAATTTGACACGCGTCAAATGAATCCAAAACAATAAAAGAATAAAAACCAGCCAAAAATACAAAATTTTAGAAGACAAAAACAATTGTTTATTTTTTTTCTTTAGACTAAGCGTTCATTGCAACTATAATTAAACCCATTTATCAATCAAAAGCATTCATGAATCATGATATTAATATTTTGGTTATAAAAAATATTTTTTCATAATACTTTTCCCTTTTATAAAAGTAAGATAAAAGTTTTGAGAAAAACTTTGGAAAAGGCTTCTGTTGATTTTGGCATAATTTTTTAACGATTTGGATTTCGCCATGATTCTTGGTCGAAATTTTTTATTTTGTAAATTGGCGAGTGTATTATAAGAAAATAAAAATAAATTCCCTAGTTAATTCTGCTAAATAATGAAAAAATAGCGATAAAAATCCAAAAGCATCCTCTTTAAAATTTTGTGTTTTGTGTTTTCGTCGCGCATGCTTCTTTTTTTGTAAATTTTAGAAAAGCCCGTTGCTTCGGTAAAAAAAACGGTTTTTTTGTGTTTTGAAAACCTGCCCACTAACCACCCAAATAAACAAATAAATCAAGCATTTGCAACAATTTTTTTTATTGTTTTATTATTCCTTGTGACGACTGATAACCAAATAATAAAAGCAATACCATCCGTTTTTTTTCTTTGTTTAGCCATAATCACGCTCTTTTTTGTTAGCGGGATTTGTGGAAAGATTCTATATTATTTTTTTATTATTATTTGTTTGCTTTTTTGGTTAATAGAAATAATTTCTTCCTTCTTCCTTTTTTCCACATATTTTATTTACGCCCACTAACTAACTAAAAAATTAAATAAGTAGTGAAACCAAAAAAGCTTTTTATTTTTATTTATTTATAAAATAATAATTTCTGAAGCATCAAAATAATATTTTATTTTTTTGATAAATATCTTTTTATTTTTTGTGTTCTGCAAAAAACTGCAACAAAAAAGTCTTGAAAATAAAATAAAAACGTGACAGTCGATTGTTTCCTTTTTTACGTTTTCCACTGTTATTTTTAATTGTCGCCTATAAACGGCCACCGCCAATCCCTGTTTTTTCATTGTTTTTCACTTTTGATTGTATCGAGTTTGATGACATCGACGACGCCAGAGTTGTCAAAATATTTTATTTTTATGATCGGGGAGTTAATAATAATAATAATCATGAGTTGTAAAAGTTTCAGACTATAAACAAACAAAAAATCACTTCCGTCGGAATTTTAAAAAAAAGAAAAATCAAATTTCCAAAATTCAATCAAAAAAGGTTGGTTAATTTTTTTGCTTTTTTTCGGTGGATTTATAGTGGAGAAAATTTTGGCGCTCTGCCCGCTACCATACCATTAATTTTCTGATATGCATGCATGATACTATTTTTTTCTTCTGAACAATAAAATACATAAAACTATAAACTCTCGATGAAATTATTTTTTTATTACTATACATTGAATATGTATAGTCGAAATAGTAGTTTGTAGATAGTAAACAAAAACAAAACAAAAATGCAAATATTCGATCGCCTATCAACGTCATCATGAAAAGCTACTTTAAAACTTTAAAAGTGCGCTTCCCCTTTTTTATGATCAAAACAATTTTCATTTTCTTGTATGTATTTGTGATCGATCATCGGTAGTTATCGATGATGATAGTTTAGTTGAATTTTTGATCATCATCATCGAAAAAAGAGAAATGGACAGCTTTTAATGGCTCTTGATCAATTGCTCTTTTTTGTTATCGAACTAAGAAAAATGTATTAGTGTGCTACTACTATTTTTTTGTTGTCTCGTTTGTTTCGATAGATTATTTGCATAAGCAGCTTCCATATAAACAAAATAAGTGTTTCAATATCAGTGTCGGAGAGTAGTAGAAAAAAGCGATGATTAAAATTAATTTTACTTTTTTGTTTTGTCTCGCCTGCTTTTTTGTCTGCCGAGTGATACTTTTGGTTGTCGTCTATTTCCCTGAGAAAATTTTGTTGTCAAGAAAAAAATCATGGTTGTTATTTTGGATGATCGTCATAAACAAATTTAGAAATCAAAAAATTAAATAAAAAAATATCTGGGCTTCTTTGTGATCTTTGTTTTTTGCTACGTGAAAATTTTGCGTTCCCTTGGCTCTTTTTTAAAGCGCGAAAATCCTTTTTTAATAAACAAAAAACAAAGAAATTTTTTATGCATTTTTTACTTTTACTTTTCTTTTGCAAAACTAAAAAAAAGACTTTTGATATTTTATAAAAAAGGCTTCATTTTTAAATGTAAATATGTATATATTTTTTACTAATCTCAAGCTAAATTACTCCTTGAATTCATCGTACTTTTTTCTAAAAATTCATGGATTATTAAAAATCTAAAAATCCTATTATATATATTTTTGTTTTTGATATATTCTAAAAAATAGCCATAAAATAGAGAGAAAAAAAGATTACTAGACGACGACGTTCACGTGGTTACTCAACCAAAGACTTTTTTGGATTAAAGCCAAAAAAAACTAAAATATTTTTAGACTTCTTTTTTGTTAGACGCATATGGACGGAAGCCGTTCGTCGCTGTTTTCTCCACCAATTTTTTTGCATTTTTTAAAATATGTATGCCATCGCCTTTGGCATCGTCGTCGTAAAAAAAGCTTTTCTTTTCTTCATTTTTTTTCCAACTGGCGAAATGCCAGCTTTTGGAAGTAGTCGTCAGTCGTCTGCTTTTTTAGTGAACATAAAAAAGAAAAAATTCTCGCATCCTTTTTTTATTCTATTTTTACGGTTTTTATTATTTGAGTTTGATCAACCATAAAATAATTCATGCGCATCGAAGAAATAAAAATAAAAACATATGTAGCCGTCCTCTTTTTTTTCTGTTTGAATGTAGCCATTTATTTTTCATTTTTGAGCTTTTTTTTCATTTTCCAAATAAACGGTCATGAGGCGATAATTTTAGTAATATTTATTTTTTTTGCCAACAACCATTTTTTGTCCTTCTTTTTTTATATAAAGAAAAAGGAAAAATTATTTGCTATTTCTGAAAAAAAAAAGAAAAGTTTTTTGAATTTTGAAAAAACACACAGGTTTTTTTTATAACAAATAAAGAAAGAAAGCTGTTTTTTATTTTATTCATCTAAGTTTTTTTGATTATTCTTTTTTTAGTTTTAGAAATTATTTTCTTCTTTTAAGTTATTAGTCAGAAATAATATAGGATAACTTTTTATTTAGTTCATGTGTGCGTGTGAAACTTAAATGGATTTGAAAGTTCTAAAGTTTTTATTAATCGGAAGCATTCTTTGAAGTTAAAAAGTTTATAGAATAATACTTTTTTGAATATTTTCTTTTAATTTTTAAGACGTTAAGATGATTAAGTGCCGAGAGGAAAATATATAACATAATTTTGGTTTTTTGATCTGTGTTTTTAACATGGTCATTGAGAAAAGAAAGTTTACTAACCATAGTTTTTTTCTTTAAAAATCATCATCCCTTTCCGGACATGAGATCATTATCTGACAAGTATGCTAAATTTTATAAATTTTATATGTTCCATTTTTATTCATAATTAGCTTTATTTTCTTTTTCTCACTTATTTTTTCATATTGTTTTTCATCATTATTCTCAAATTTCACTGTGTCCATTTTGATCTTTGAAGGTCAAAACATTTTTATTTATTTTTATAGTGATGTTAATTTGTCGTTCGTTTTATTTCCCTCAAAAACACTAATTTGATCCGAATCATGTAGAATAGAAACAAAATTTTATCTTTTTTGTTTTTCGCGCCTTTGAGCAACTCCCTCTCTATTTTTATAAAAATAAAAAAACGGCTTGCTTAGTTTAAAAAAAAACTAATCCAACCAAAAAAAACACGTGAGTACAATATTATTATTTGTTATGTTATTATGACATATAATTGTAGTCTTTTTTTCCTTCTCCCTATTAATTTATTAAATTTACTCATTATTTTTATTTTGTGTTTTCCCTTTTTTTTAACATGAGTTTTTTTTATTAAATATTTGTTTTTTAAAGATAAAAAAGGGAAATAAAAAAATACAAACATGCCTTTTCTTCGAATAAACTAGTTAGTTAGCAACGACAACCACAAAAAAATTGAAGCTCATTAGTTTTTTTATTTCATTTTATTTTATTTTTTGTTTCTTTGCTTCTTTGCTGAATTAGAAAAAGTGAGAAGCCAGATATTTTTTTCTTCATAACATCAACCAAAGAAAATAAAAAAACGGAAACTAGAAAAATTTTAGACATACATATATTTTTATGATTTTTGATGATTGAGCAGCAGCTTAGCTTTGCTTTGCTCTATAAGAACCAAGCCCCAGATTTCAAACAGGAAAAAAAATATCCGCGTGGCTTTAAATTAATTTGCTTTGCTTGTTTGGTTTTGTTTATTTTTTTTTGCAAAAAAAATATTTATAATATTGTCTCGTGTGGTCATTTAACATTTACTCATACAAAGACTCTCCCAATTTTTTTTACTGTAAACAAGCTATCAAAAACAAAAAAGTGATTACGGCATTTAATATTTTTTTTTGCATATTTAAATTTCAAAAACGTGATATTTTTGTCGCCTGTCCTTCATTTAAGGTTAATAAATTTATTTAGACCTTAGGAAAAATAAAATGAAATTAACAGACTTTTGCTTTTTAAAAACATAAAAAGCAGCTTTTATTGGCAATTTTTCAAAAACCCATGATTTTTTATATATATTATTAACTTAAATATTTTTTTTTTACCTGTTCTGTCTGTCTCTGTTATATTTTTTTTGCAATTAGACCCACTATTAGCATAGCTTAGTTTTACTTTGATTTGGTTACTTTGCTTTATTGTATTTGAAAATGTTTATCCATAAAAAAAAGAAAAGACAAAAGCGACAAAAAAGAGAGGAAATAGATGCGCTGCAGTTCTTTGTAATATCCGGTGACAAATGAATATATGTTTGTTTACACGTTGGTCAACACAATGTTATAGGTTTTATAAAATGCTCGTGATCTATCGCTAAGGACATAGACAAAATAATTTTTTGTTTAAATCGCACTTTTTTTGATCCTCCACCTTCCTTCCTTTTTTATTAGATTTCTCCATAAATCTCTTTTTTTGGTTACTGTATTTTTTCTTCTTCTAAAAAATTTGTGTGCTATTATGCAACCACATTCATTTGTTGGTTAGCTATGCTTTAGTTTTTTTTTCACTGCTTCCATGACGATCAAAATCTCATTTTTTATATATTTTATTTTGGTTAGGGACATGTTTGTACAAATAAGAATTGGATTGGATAGATATGCTACTGTTGTTGGTTTTTTATGCGATGCGATTTCTCGATGCGGATGTTGGACTCATATTATTTTTTGTTTGTAAAAGGAAAAAAGGAAAAGAAGAAAGTCCAATGAAATATCAACAACACAAAAATATTCATTGTTTTTAGAAGAGATTTACTTTTTCCTTTTTTTTGTTGCAAAAAGTAACAAAAAATAAACAGCAATAATCATCATTTTTTTTCCTTCTTTTGTGTTAACAAAGAAAAGAAAAAAGAAGCACGTGTGCTTTTAGAGCTTTTTTTCTTCTTCTTGTTCTTCTTGCCAAAATATTTTTTTTCTTCTTTTGAACACGGGAAAAGCACAAGATTATTTTTTCTGTTTTTTTTTTCATTTTGCACTTTTTAAAAAAATAAAAAACTATAGAAGAAAAAAGCTTTTTAGCATGGTCTTCTTCTTTCGCTCCTCACATGTTTAATAAAAAAAAACATAACATAAAATTTGTGTGTAAAATAAAAAACAAAATAGTCAAGTAGGAGAAGAAGAAAAAAAAAATGCCTCAGGCGGCTTGGAAAAAAGAAAAAAGTCATGTGTGCGTGCCAATGGCAACACATAACTGCTGCGGTTGTTGTTGTTTGGACATTTGACTCTCTATTCTTTTTCTACATTTTTTATTTCTTGGCAATGCTTAGCTATTTTTTTTCTTTTTCTTCTGTGAACATAAATATTTCAAAAACCCACGTGTGTTAGCAACTAGCTAACTCGACGAGTGCCAATGATGAACGTCGTCGTCGTCGGTGTTGTTGGCAAAAGGCAGAAGTAAAAAAAAAGAAACTCAGCTGATTTTGAGAAAGAAGCAAGCGAGGAGTAACAAATAAATAAAAAAACAAAACAGCGCGGGCGGGCTCAAATTCGGATGACGTTTGATTGCGTTCGTTCATTCTATTTTTTTTCGTTGCTAGCTTCTTTTTTAAATTATTTTTTTATGCGTTACCAAAAAAATATGTACAAACATTTTTGACACATATTTTTTAAGTTGTTTTTCTTTATCAGTTTGTTTTTTTGCTGACAGAGATTTCGAAGTTATTTTTTTTGGGAAAATTCAGTTGTTGCGTTTTTCTTTTTGAACATCAAAAAAAGAAATAAATATTGTTTTTGTTATTCTTGAAGTTCATCGAAAAGAAGGTAACAAACTTTTTTTATGTTTACCGCCGCGTTTGAAGTAGCAAAATAACCTTTCAATTTTCTTTTTTAACTCTTTTTCTGCGCCGCTGCCAAAAAATTATTCATATTTAGTTATTTATCAAAGGTGTTACTTTTTTTTCATATTTGCCGATTATGAAAGAATAAATAATAATAATAACCTTTATTTTATTATTAAAAATTGTTTTAGAGTTGAATCATATTTGTTTTATATATGCGTGTAGAAAAATTTTTTTTCTCTTTTCTTTTCTTTTTTATTTGACCAATATTTAATTCAGGTATCAAACACCTAAACCATTTTCCTTTTTTTTTCATGCTTTCCCCTTCCAAACAATTTTTTTAACACAAATTTAGAGAAGAGAGAAAGAGAGACCAGAATTTTCTCGAAATAAAAAGAAAAAAATTATATCAAAACCAACCAACCAGCCTATCTCAGCCAGCAGCGATAGCAATGATGGTCGTCAATGGTCGTTGGTGATCGGACAACAACGACCAATTTTCCATCCAATTTCTATCTCAAAAATATTTGACTTTTCGCATTTTTTTCTTTTTTTTATTTTTGTCGCAGATATTTTTTCTTTCTTTTTTTTCATTCAAAAACTACTAATAGTTTATATAATAATGAAAAGAAAATTGAAAAATTCGAAAGAAAAAGTGGGAAAAAAGGGCTGTGAAGTGGCTATTAGTAGTAAACCAAAAAAAAAAATACGAAGAATGAACGATATTGGACTTTCAATTATTATTATTAGAGACTGGTTATAGTTAGTTTTTTTAGTCGCGTCTGCTCTAATTTTTTTAAAGAAAGTTTATAAGGATAAGCCATAACATATAGTTAAGGGAAAAAATTAGAGGAAATGGAAAAGTTTTTGAGCACCAGCCAATTGAGTTTACCGTTCCCTTTTTTTCGATTGTTTTTCCCTTTTCGAGAGTCAGTCAATCCAGGAAGATCACGAGGTGCAAAAATTGAGCAAAGCTTTTTTAAAAAAATGAGTGGTTTGTCTTGGAAATTTTTAACTTTTCAAAAAAAATATCCCAATACATGTGTTTCGAATCCATCAAACCTCCCACTCGGATTGTCCATCTTCCACAAATTTTTCCATTCACATGGTTAAAATCATCTTTTTTTTAATTCTTTCTCCCAAAAAAAATCAAAACCAATAACCTTTTTATTTTATTTATATTTTTTACATAAATAAATCAAAAATGTTGCAAATTTATTCGAATTAGTGTTTTAATTTATTTATTTTTTTGTCTCCTCCGCAATCATTTTTATTTTTCCTCCTCCCACGTGCTGGGTTGGTGGGTATCATCATAAGCGCGAAAAGTATTGTGAAATGCAATTTTTTATTTTTTATTTGACAAATCACACTTTTTTGCAAGTTTTTTTTTGTAACACCACAACCATAAAGACAGCAACAGCGATGAGCACAAAGTGAGAGCAATAAAAAAAAAGAGGATGATGACGGATAAAAATAAAAGTTTAATCAAGTTTGAAAAAAGAAAAAAAAGTATGAATGAATGGATTGTGCGCGATCACTCGTCGCTCGCTTGCTATTATTTGCTTGATTTCGTCATCCGCCCAAAAAAAAGAATAGAAAAGAAAGATAAATGGATTCGTCGAATTTCAAAGAAAAACGTTTTTTCTTTGTAAAAAATCCAGAAAAAAAAATTTGGATCACCGTAGATTAACTTTTTAAATTCCTTCCTTGATTCTTTGATGCTTGCTTGCTTCCATATTTTCACGTGTCTTTTCCCTTTTTATTTTTTTTTCTTTCACTAATAAAAAAAAATAATAGAAAATAAATATGATAGCTCAAAATAAATAAGGTCATGACTTTTTTTATTTTATTTTTTTTATGACTTCTTCATGGGTGTTCTTTTTCTCGGTTCTTGTTGTTCCATGTGATCACTAAACATAACATAATTTTTTTCATCCCTTTTTTTTTGTTTTTGAATTCTTGTAACAAAAAAAAATTTATATATGAAAAGATGGATGGAACAAAAAATGTTTGTAGTTTTTTTGAATCACTAAAAGGATTTGATCACGTTTTTTCTTCTTCCATCCTTCTTCTTTCTTTCTTCTCAGGCAAAGGCGCCAAAGAAAAAAAAGGGAGAAGCTGTTGCTGCTTCTCTGTGCCATTTTTTCTGACTCACAATTTTTTTTCTTCGAATGTTTCCGCCTATTTTTTTGCAAAAAATGAAGGAAAAAAATCAAGCGACGGAAGTGTATCACTTCCATAAAAAAATATTTTCCTTTCTTCTTCGATTTGCGTCAATTTTTATTTATTTATTTATTGATATTACCCAAATTCCATCACAATTTTTTCTTATTGTGGTTGTTTGACTTAAAAAATATTTTTAGAATTTTATTTCTTGAGCGAAATCGGCGAAGACATTTTTTTGAACATTTTTATTTTATTTTTTATCCGCCCAAATTTTTTTTTTGGAAGTCGTTAGTTATTTCACTCGTTTTTTTTAATTTGAATTCTATTTTTTTTTTTTGGAAGCGCGCGATTCAACCAACAACAACGCCCTGAATTCCAATCTCCGAAAAAGTTGAGAAATGAAGAATAAAAAAAATCAAATATCTTTTCTTTCAAATATTTTTTTATTTTTTGCGCAGCAAAATGCGGCTCAAAGTTATTTTTTTAATATAAAAATTCACATTTTTTTGACGTCTACGTTGGTTGGGAAAAAAATGTGACACAGATTTCTAATATTTTTTGCCACTTATTTTTTAAATCCGATTTGTTGTTGCCGTCAGAGAGAAGAAGGAAAAATGGGATCTAAATAATCTCTCACAAAAACTTGTAGGAAAAATGTTTTCAGATTTTTTTGATTTGTCTTTATCCAATTTTCTGCGATTCGAAGGAATTTTTTTTACTTCTGCTTTCTTTTTTTAATTTATAAAAAAACCCATTAGGATGGCTTTTTCTTTTGTTTTTATGCTTTTTTTGTCTGTCCAAATTTATCTAACCTTTTTTAATTTTTAGAAAAACGTCATTTTATTTTCCTTATTTTCGTTTGCAAAATAAAAAAAATTAAGTCTCATCACTTTTTTTTGGCGAACACCAACATCACTTCAAAAGCAGCAGCAACCACAACTCTCTTTTTTTTTTTTAAGAGGACGATGATTCAACCTTTTTTTTTATTTTTCATCAAATATAATTCCTAAACATATGTTTGAATGTTTTTGTATTTCGTAATACTTTCCCAGATGAGAATTTTTTCATTCGAAAACTTTCACTCTATTTTTTTCTATGTAATTTTTTTATTTTATCAAAATCTGGCTTTTGATCATTTCTTAATTTTTGTATTCTTGTTTTTTGACACTTTTATATGGCAGTATTTTGTAGCTCTTTTCTTTCTTTGCGTGAACGGTTGTTTTTTTTCTTAACATTTTTTTTCCTCTTTCTAAATATACCGGCCACCCATGCTTTTCTTTTTTTTTATGGAGCCATGTCTGCTGGCTGCTTTCCAACTACGCCATCAACCAAATAAGTGACAACATTCATTTTAGAGGACAACACTCCTTCACATGGACACTTTTTTTTGGGTGGTGGCTTGGCTGGCTGTTGTCGCCGTTCCCAATTTTGTCTTTTTTTCTTTATTTTTCTTTTCTTCACAAATTTTTTTTTGGCATCGAGCCAACGCGGGAAAATGTTGTTGTTGTCTCGCGAGTATTTAGTAGTTGGTGGGATGTCACATTTATTTTTCTTCTTCTTCTCCACCACCCGGGTGGGAACGCACGTGCTTGGTATTCATAGTCATTTTCTTCCTCTTCTCTTCGCTCAAATAAAGCGGGCAGCAGCGATTGTATGTATGTGTATTCCCATTTTAAAAAAATTGAAAGGCAGCCAAAAAAATCTTGTGTGTATGTGTGTATCTAAGAGAGGTGGAGTCTCCTTCCATTGTGCATATCTAAGTGCGTTCTAATACACACACATATTTAGAGAGAATGAAAAAAAGGGGGGAATCTCTTAGAAAAGCAAGCACGCAGCCTTAAAGAAAAAAAGAATGACAAGTGTGTTGGCGGCGACGACGACGACTTGCATTCGCATCGTTTCAAAATAAAATAAAAAAATATAGAAAGAAGGAAAAAAAGTAAAAATCAGTCGGATGCATCGCGCTCGCAAGCGGGCAGTCGCGCTTGCGTCCGCCTCCAATATATTTTTTTCTTCTTCTCTTTTCTCTCCTGATTTCTCGCGCGACTTCCATCATCTCTTTTAAAATAAAAAAAAGTATCATGCATATTCGCGGCGCGGCGCGGGGCGAAAGAAACAAATTTATATTTTGATATTATTTATATTTTTATTGCCCTCCGGATAATAATAATAATAGCTATAGAAGATTTAATTTCAAATTTGTTGTTTTATTTGTATTTAAAAATAATTATTCTTTTATTTTTTAATTCTTACTCCTTTCTTCTTTTTAATTCTTAAATTATCATTATTTCATTGGTTCGTAAAATTTTATATTAGCTTTTTAATTTCAATTTTTTTTGGTTGACAAAAACAAATAAATTATTGCCACCCCTGTTTTTTACATCCGCGATTACAAGCGTTTTCTCACTACACCGCTACCGACTGATAAAAAAAACTTTCTTTTACTAAATTTCATTAATTTTTTTAGGCTTTATTTTTTATTTTTTGGTTTCAATAAAATCACATATTTGCCACAAAAAAGTGATTTTTTTTGTGTGGCTTTTTGATATTTATTTTTTGTATTTCACACAAGTTTGGTTTGTGTGACTAAACTAAAACTTGTTCCATATTTTCTTTGTTTCTACGGAGGTAGAATTTCACCGCAAAAATAGATCGCCAACGTCAACCCGCTTTTGATCAGAGGGGTGGTGAGGGATTGTTGTTACATCATCAACGTCGAATTCCAGCTCCATCGTTCAATTCTCACCCTTATGAACATACAATCGTTGATATTGTAAATGATAATGATATGATCGATCAATTAAATAATGATGAAGATCAACAACAAGATCCCCAACGAAAAACATCTATGACAATAATAAAAAATGGTTTAAGAAAAATGAAAATTATTAAACCTGCAACCGTGGTTGAAAAAGAAAAACCTGGTAAGTAATTTTCAAAAAGTGTATTTAAATTATCTTTTTTTTTTGATTGGAGGAGCTCATTTTCACTTTGTGTTTTTGGCTCATTATACCCGATCACGATATTCTTATTTTATTTTTCCTTAAAAAATTTGTCATTTGATCAAATTATTAGACTATGACTACCAACTATTATTTTTTTGTGTCTGTGTCTTTTTTTATTGTCTCATGATTATCAAAAAAGACCGTACTTTTTCTCTCAAAAAAAAAACTTACTAACTTTTTTTTCATTCTTTCGCTCTTATAAACGTATTTTTCGATGTTTATTTTGACGTTTTTCATAGTTTCTAAATTTACTCCCCAATCAAGAAAATCAAGAATGTGCTGCTACTTAAAAAAAAGAAGTTAGTAAGTTAGTTCTTGTTTCTTTCCTTTTTATTTTTTTTTCTTGCGCCATGTGACTTTTTGTTTGTTTGTCGTCGTCGTCCATGATGATGACTTAGTTTTTTTAGTTCCAAAAAGTAGCACACAGCTAAAACAACAGAAAATAAAAAAAGATACTTTAGCTTTTGAGAAACAAAAAAATTTGCGCAAGAAAAAAATTTACCACAAGCATTTTCCGGGATTTCCATGAGTCTTTTAAAATGCTATAGTTTGTGTCTCCATAAAAAATACTAAAAAAGTCTTCTTTGATTTTTCTCTAACTTTTTTCAACAAAGACACGAGACACAGAAAAAAAACCTTTTCTTTGATATTTTTGATAAGAAAAAATTTACAGCTTCTTTATATTTAATTTTATTGATTAATTTTTTTATATATTTAATTTTCTTTTTTTAGCTCACGATGCCTATCACTTCAAAAGGAAATATCGAGTTGGGCCTGAAATTGGTCGAGGTGGTTTTGGAGTAGTCAATGCAGGAATCAGATTATCTGATAATGAACCCGTTGCAATTAAATTTGTTATGAGATCCAATGTTTCTGGATGGGCAATGGTTGAAGATCATAAACTCCCTTTGGAAATTGCATTGCTTTATCATTGCAAATCCGTTAAAGGTGTAATATTAATGTTGGATTGGTTTGAACGACACGATGGTTATATCATTGTTATGGAACGTCCAAGACCATCATGTGATTTATTTGATTTCATCTCTGATCGTGGAGCATTGGAAGAAAATGTAGCTCGTGCATTTTTTAAACAAATTGTTTTAACCACCATTGGATGTGCACGGAAGCGAGTGGTTCATCGAGATATCAAAGATGAAAATATTATTATTGATACAAATACCGGAACTTTAAGATTGATTGATTTTGGTTCAGGTGCTTTTTTGGATCCAACCAAAGAAAAATTTGTTGATTTTGAAGGTTAGTTTTTATTTTCTTTTAAATATTTTAAGTTTATAACCTTTTTTCTTTTTGGGCTTTTTTTTGATATCTTTTTTTATTTTCGGGCGGCTTTTTTGTACCAAAAAAATATAAAAAGAAACGTTTACATTGCGCAACACATTTTTTCCTTTTCTCTTTCTTTTTGGCCTTTTTTTGTTGTAAAAAGAAAAGGTATTTGGTTGAGTCACGAGGTCACCTCCGCAGCCAACACAGCTGATGATTGACGACTGACTGCCTGGGCTGGCTTAGCTTTTTTCTTTCTCTCTTTTGTATTAGGTGCTTCTTGCTCGTTGCTTATCTTGCAAAATAAAAAATAATAAGAAAAGGTGAGGTTCCTTGGCAGAAAGCCAGTTAGTTTTATTTAGTTTTTAGTTGACCTCAGAAAAAATACATATAAAAAACATATAGTTAGTGACTGCGAGTGAAGGGATTGTCTGTATAATTTGGCGACGAGGAGGAGGTAGGATGGGGATAGGCCATGTGAGTTGAATAATTATTTTTTTGAAATCTGCGTCATTACTTTTTTCCAACTATTGAAATTTAGCGAAATTTTAAATTTTCTTTCATTTTTTAATGACTCATTTAAATATATAATGAAAAAAGTAAAAAAATGTTAGAAGCAAATTTTATTTTTTTATAAGGATTTCCAAACAGCTGACAATTTTTTCAGTAGTAAGGTAAAGATCCCATTCTTCGATTTGTCGTCGTCTCAAATGAAAAAAGAGGGAATCCAAAAAAAATAGCAGTTGTTTCGTGGCTTTTTTGTAGGTAAAGCCTTAGTCTTGGCTAACTTAAACTTCTTTTTTTTCGTCAAAAAAACTATACTTTCATCAACCACAAAAAATTTATTTTAAAACATCAAAAAAATTAGGAATCAAAAAGTCAATTTGTTCACATTTTTTTCTTTTCAACATAACATAAAAGTCCAGAAATATTTATAAGCATAATAAACCAGTTTGTTTTGAATTTTTTTTTCTATTTCTTTTCTCTTTTTTTAAAGTTAAAAGATGAAAAAAATATATGGGGGCGAAAATATCTAAATAACTAACTTTTATTTTTTGGTTGTTTGGTTATTTGCCTCCGGCGATACATTCATATGAGAAAGAGGGTTTGCTTAGGAGTGGTTCCCCCAAAAATAAATTATAAGAAATTATAAGAAGTCATCAGGCATGTTAATTGAGGGTAAATATGCATACATTTTTATTTTTGCGCAGGAGTAGAAAAATAAATGGGTTTCACGTGATTTTGATTTTTTTTTGAAGTTTTTTTGTTTGACAACAATAAATAAAGAAGCGTTGATGGAATGAAACTTTTTTCTTTCTTTCTCGACTTAGTAGTTTTTTTTTCTTTCTTTCATGTTTTTGTTCTCGTTGCTGCTCACTTCAATGATGACTTTTCAACCAACTAACATCAACCACATGTTTTTCTTCGTCGTCAAAAAAAAATGATTGCGTTCTTGAGAGAACACAAAAAGCATTGATGGCGGCGGCGGTGGCAATAGTTTTTAGATGCAAGGATGAATTTTTTTTACGATACTCTTGAAAGCATAGAAAAAAAAGTGTAATGTTAAAGAACATACACATTCACTCGAACACCTTCGACGAAAAATAGCTAGCTAGACAGCCCTGAAGGTGAAGAAAAAAAAATAGTGATAGAAATAAAAAAAATTTTGTCCTCCATTAAAAATGTGAATTAGTTGTTGATTGATTTTTTCGTTCTTTTTTTTCATTTTGGCTGAAAGAGATCAAGCACACACACAAACTGTCATTTTTCATTTGCAAATTTTAGTCTTTTGTTTCTAGTTTGGTTTCCTTTTGTTTTTAAGTCAAAGCTAGTCACTCAAAAAAATGACTAAAAACAAAAGTGCTAATTTAATTTTTATATAAATCTTATGCTGAATAATGGCAAAAAAGTAATATTTATAAAAAGCAGGTGTATATTTTTGTTATTTACTTGCTTATCTTATTTTTTTCTTGTAAATTCAATTTTAAAAATGTTTAAAAAAAAATGTAAAAGTATATTTGCAAAGACTAAAAAAAGAAAAATATAATAACAGAGAATAAAAAATTATTGTTAATGAAAAATAATTTCTTGCAAAATAATAAGTTCGTTAGTTAGTTAAATAGCAACGACGACCTTGACGACGACGACGACAATCGCGGTATTTTTTTATATTTAAAAAATATGAGTAAATTGTTTGTCATTATCTTGATCCGATCTGATAGAATTCTTTTTGAATGGTAGAATAGTCTGTAGATAGACGGTTGTGTGCGGTGAGAGATGTGTGTGGTAGTGATGAGGTTTATTCAGGCATGTTGCCAATAAATTGTAATAAAAAAATTTTGTGGGCAGCAGCGATGATGGTCCACAAGGTATTTTTTCCTTTCCTTTCATTCTATTCTCATTTTCTGAAGGTCATTGAAGTTTTTGGTTGTTGCGTCATCACTATCTTGATTCTGTGCCAAGCTGTACACTCGCACCAACCAACCAAAAAAATAAAAAATAAAACCAAAAGAATTTTATTTAAAATCTTTTTTCTTTCGCGCTGATTCATGAGTTTGGAATTGTTTTTTTTTTGAGAGGCATTTTTTTATATTTTTCTTTCAATTCAATTCCACAAATTTTCACATGGAATAAATCAAAAATAAATCAAAAAGAATGAAAGCAATAAAAAAAAATTTGTGTGCAATTTAAAAAATAAATGGACGACATTGAACGTGAGTGAGAAAGCAAGCGAGCACGTGGGTGGATAGTCTTTTGTATGAAATTTTGCAAAATTTTGTGGGGAATGCATAATAATTTTTTTCCATTTTCTTTGTCCTCAGATTCATATTTTCTGCGTAATAAAAAAAATTATTATGGATTCAATTGTTTTTTATTTTTTAGAGTCACACATAAATAATAAATAAAAAAAAGTTTGCGCAGGCGACGAATTGATATTCATTTAAATATTGGATCTGTTCGAATTTTTTTCTTTCTTCTATTCAGCTGCTTTTTTTTCTTTGCACATATATAAATAATTTTTTCTTTTGGAATTTTAAATGACATCACATGGCCACGACAGCCTCCGTGTTGCTTGACCCAATGTGAAAATGATATATAATTGCTTTTATTTGAATGCAAATGTTTGAAATTTTTATTTTTTTTGAAATTTCATTGCTTGAAACAGCTGTGTTCTGATGCAAACTACGATGAGCGGTGGCATTTTTTCAGACTCATGTGACACAATAATAATAAAAAAGCAATGGCGCTGTCTTTTACGATATTTTTGGCGCCAAAAAATAGAATAACGGATGCAGCAGCCACAAAACACCACCTGCTTGGAGGGTGCCCTCGTTTTTGGCATTTTTTTCTTTCTTTCTTTGTTGTTTGTATTATTTGAAGAGTGAGGAAAAAAAGAAAAAAAGAAGAGAAAAATAGTCATGTTGTCCTCAAAACTTTTGGCATTCCGCCAGGCGCTTACATACTTAAAAGCCATGTGACTTAAAACAACACAAAAAAATTTGAGGGCGAATCAGATTTCAAAAAACAAGAGAGTT
Source organism: Panagrolaimus kolymaensis (assembly GCA_028622995.1). NCBI lineage: Eukaryota > Metazoa > Nematoda > Chromadorea > Rhabditida > Panagrolaimidae > Panagrolaimus > Panagrolaimus kolymaensis. Next base: position 1,243,196 of record JAJQJQ010000031.1, read on the forward strand.
CTAAAAAATTTTAGATGTGTATGCTTCCTTTTTGTCTTTTATTTCTTCTCTTTTTTAAATATCTTTGCACATCAAAGTTTTTTTTACTTTACTATATTTTTTTATTTTAATGCAGCATGACTTTTTTGAAAAAAAATTCAAAATAAAAAATGAGTGACATTTTTTAGTTAGTTTTCTTTTCTTCAAAAAAATTTATAAGTTTTTTCTAAGGTCAAGCAAGCACAAATAAAATAGTCATCATCGAAGGAAAATCGGAAAATCGTCGGGTGGTGGTTGAGATTTATTTTTTCTATGTTTAGCCGCCGCAAAAATATTCATCGCAATGTGACTTAAATATGACTGATTTTTTTTCTTTGGTGACGCAGCAACAACATTTGGGGGATTTGTGGTTGGTTGAGTGGACTACGACGACGAAAGACCACAGTTTTTTCACTTCAATGGACGCTAGTTATGCGATTTTCTTTTCTATTTTTTTTTTTTAAATAATGCGCAAAACATGTGATTTTTTTTAATTTTATTTTGAGGTGACTCGAAATGACTATTTTCGGGGCTACCAACGACTGTCGACTGTTGACTGACCAAAAGGAATTTGGCGAATCGCCAAAGCACACAAAAAAAAAAAGATATTTCGAAATAAGCAAAGGCGGCGGTCATCTGTTTTCTGTTTGCTACTGCTTGCTTGCTTGCCTCAGCTCTGCTTTCTCTGTATTGACGACGACGGATGTTGAAAGAAATAGGAAAAAAAGGATAGAAAAGATGAGGGAAAGGCTGCTTTTTATATATAAATATATTTAAAAAAGCTCCTCGTGATGACAGTAGAAAAAAAAATTCGCAAATGCACACAAAATAAAAAATCTTAAAGAGTAAAGAAAAAGAAAAAGGCTTCTTTAGTGACTGCGACCTTTTTTTATTTTATATTGTAAACAAAAAATGAGGATTCCATTGCACTCATCTTGGCTTAAAGCCAAACGGAAAGGAAAAGAGAAAGGTATAAGTAACATAAGTAGTATACAGAAAAAAAAGAATATAAATCTTTGAGAAGATCATCTAAAAATCATAAAAGAAAAATGGGTATCAAATTGCTAATTAGGGACTTTAGAAAACTTAAAAACAATAATTATTTTTCGTAAGGCATTTTTGATTATTGGTTCGATATTTAAAAAAATGCTTGGATAAGAAAAGGCACCAAAGACAATATGTTAAGTCCGGTTCTTAAGATCCTGATTCATTGCTTCGCTTCTTTTTTTAAATGCTTATTCTCTTTCTCGTGATTCACGCTTCAAAAAAAAGGATGTTTTTATTAAACAAAAAAGGCACAAAAAAAAGAAAGAAAAAAAGATGTAATTATATAAAATAAAAATTAATGCATTAAAATAAATTAAATTTTATTTTTATCTTTGCAGGAACCCGAGTTTATAGCCCTCCTGAATGGATTGTAAATCTCAGCTACAAGGGCCTTCATGCTGCGGTTTGGTCGCTTGGCATCCTCCTTTACGATATGGTTGCGGGAGATATTCCATTCCATCGAGATTATGAAATTTGTGCTGCTGCACTTCGATGGAGAAGGCTTATCACTGATGGTAAGCTTTAATTTAAAAATTAAAAATTAAACAAACTAAAATTAAAATATTTTTTTAGAATGCAAAGACCTCATTCGCAAATGCCTCACGGTTGATGCTGAGCAAAGACTTACTCTTGAAGAAGTTTTAGCCCATCCATGGCTACAAAATCCTGATGTTGCAGATCTTACAAAATTGGATATGAAATTGAGGAGGACCAAACGAAATCTTATGGTTGAAGCATTTGATTTTCGAATGACCCAAGATTTTCATCCTGAACCTTCAACAGCTACAAATGCAACTGCTCCATTAAAAGCAGACGATGAAGAAGAAATTGAACGCGGAGTTGAATGCACCGATGGGATTCTAGATGGCGACGATGAAGAGCCAGAAAATCAAGAGCCTTCAATTAAAACTGAAACTGTTGTTAAAATTCAACAAGAACAACAACTACAAAAAGCAGCCACGGTAACACCTGAAATTCTTGTAAAACAACAACCTGAAATTAAATGCACCCAAGAAAATAAAAGAATAACTCCAAAACCAAAAAATCAATCAAAAAAGAAGGAAGGAAATTTTTCTCATTACAGTATAAATTGTTGTGAAGAAACTGGACATCGCATTCATCGACATGATCAACTTCACCCTCTTAAAAAATTACCGAGTTACAGCGCTCACGCGGATTTATGCAATGTCGGCGATCGAAATCAATATGATCCAAGGGATGTTGAAAGAAATCATATGTTTTATGGATATTATAATCCCACTCCCGTTCCACAATCCATGAGATATGAAAGCATTCCAACCGTGAATATTCCACATCCAGAATTAATCGTTCCAGGACAAATATGTCGAAGTGAATATATTCGACGTAAAAAGGAAAAAGGTGAATATGTTGAAGAAGAATTATTAAATGAAGAAACAACAACAAATCCTCAAATTCAAATTGAAACTGATAGCGGATTCGCTTCTAAAAATCCATCGAATGATGAAAGAAAAGAACCACTTTGTTGTTGCGAATCCATGAATTATCGAGGATTTTATCATTTACCCAGTGGAACTTACACTCAAAATGCTATTCCAGTTTTGATGCCTAAAAATTCTTTAGCCCAATATTATCAAAGTTTTGGTTGTTACAACAACAATAATCATTGTGGAAGCAACAGCAACAGCAGCAATAATAATTCAGCGAATTCAAATTCAAACAATAATAAATTTATTCCTTCTGGTTCCGCTCGACATCCAAATGGCACATATAATTATGAACCTTCTCGAGGGGTCATCGTAAATTCCACTTCTCCACCAAATAGTGCGATGGTATTTGGAAGCTTCTAAGAAAAATAAATGGAAAAAATATGGTATTTCTCAAAAGAATCATTCATCCTAAAAATTATTTGTCTTTATTTAAATTTTTGCAATTCAATTTTTTTGTGTCCTTCATTTTCAATCTTTCTCATTTTTTAAAAAAAATACTTTTGATTCGCAATTCCGTGTTAACCTTTTTTTTGTTGGTCAAAAAAGCCACACAAAAAAAACTGTCTTTCCTTCATTTTTCTCAAAAAATAATTAATTTAAGTTATTTTTTTTCCATTTTTTAATTATTTTAAAATTTTTTGTAACAAAAAAATTAAAAGTAAAAATTGGAAATACTAAAATCAATCAAAAAAACATGGTAAAAATAAAAAAATAAAAATCCGAACCTTTCGTTTTCGTTTATTTTTTTCGCCGAGCTTTCTCTTCCTAATTTTTCGTTTTTTTTGGTATCAAAAAAAGCCATTTGCCTATCAACAATATCCTTCCTTCCTTCCTTTAATTTAATGTATTCATTCATTACGAATCAAAAAAAATATATACTCTCTCTTTTTCATTATTTTATATTAATTTTAAGATCCAATCACTCTTTTTAACATTTTATTATTTTTGTACATAATTGTATATAGTTTTTTCTTATCTTTTCGTCACCGGACGGATGAAACTCGCTGACTTTCTTTTACCCAAAAAACATTTTTTTGCTCCAGAATACTAAATTAAAAAATTCCAAACGGGACTCATATTTTTATTTTTGAAAGTTAACGAGTTGAGTTTATATTTAATCAATCACCTTGTAAATATTTAATTTTATTCATTGTTGTATATAGTCTTTCCTACCATCCACCTACCACATAAAAAAATTAATCTGAATTTTACGCTCAATTTTTTTGTGTATTCCAAAAAAAAATTTACATAATTCATGTAAATTTATTTTTTTTGATTCACAAAAAAAATTTATTATGTCTGTATTTATATAAGATTTTTTTCTTTCCATGGGATTTTTCGCAAAACAAAAAGTTTTATGTTTTTCACTATTATATTTTTAAAATTTTTTTTATGTAAATTTCATTACAGTTTTTAATATTGTAATCTAAATTTTTTTTAACTGGTATCAGAGCTTTTTTCCTTTTTTTTAATATTTATGTATGGTAATTTTCCTTTTTACTTTTTATTGTACATATTGATTTCTTTTTTTGATAATTTCAACGCTGTGAATAAGGACGCTTTATTTCATTTCACTTTTATCCTTTTTTTACTGACTCCAAAAAAAATTTACATATTATCTCCTTCTTCGCAGTGTTGTTTTTGTTTTTTCACCTTCAATTTTTTTTTCATATATTTGCTCAGAAACTTTTTTTGCCTTTGGCCGCTCAACAATAAATAAATTTATTACTATACAAATATTTTATGGAAATTTTTTTGTACATATTTTTTTTTTTCGGCCTGGGCCAAATTATTTTTTAAATTTTATTTTTGTAACCAAAAAAATATATATTCATTTATTACTCTCTCATTTTTTTTTCTGTCCGGCGATATTTATTTTTTTCCTTATATTTTTGTGTTTCTTTTGAAATCAAAAATTTTTTTTACATGGTATTTTTTTATTTTATTCCCTAAAAAACTTTTTCATGATAATTGTACATAACTTTTTCTTCTCTAAAAATACACTTCTGTGCATATGTAAGGAATTCATATTTAACAAAAAAATCATTACTTGATCCGAGCTTTTTTTTTGTATTCCTTTTCAATGCACATCAAATGTGCCTTTACACTTTTTTTTGTATATACATTAATTTTGATTGTATTCTTTCAAATATTCTTTTTTATTATTGTCCTTCTCATTTTTATTTTTATTTTTTATTGGTTTTGTAATTAACCTTTTTTTATATTTTGAAAAAATATGTAATCTCCGTTTTTAAAATAATAAAATACATACAATGGCTTAATTTCTTTCTTTTTTGTTTCACAAACACAGAATTTATTTAATAAATAAAAAACACGGAAGCATTAATCAAAAAATTTAAAAAAAAAGTTGACAAAATTATTTTTTTGTAGCTGAGAAAAGGGGATTATTTGTTATTATTAATTTTAAAAAAGTAAACGACAGCAGGGAGTGAAAAAAAAAATCTGTTATAAATCCGATTTGGCAAAAGAATTTTATTATTATGTTTTTATGTTTTTTTAGCGCATTAAAAATAGAATAAAAAAGAAAGAAAAAAAGAATCACATACATGCATATAGATTTTTGCTGCTATCATCAGCCGCCAACAACAAGAACCAGGAAGCAAAAGAAAGAAGGAAAAAAAATAACCGCTTCGACGCAACTGTTTTTATGTAATCTCTTTTTTTTCCAACTTCGTCGTTGGTGGTGGTTAATTTGTCAAAAAATAATGAAAGGTTTTTTTATTTTTAGTAAACACGATAATAAATAAATCTGCTGATGGTTCGGTTCTATCTTTTTTTAGTTTTGGTTCAGACATTTTTTAAATAATATTTTGAAGTGTGTTGTCGCATATATTTTTTTTTTAAAGTTCACCAGACGACATAGTCTCAGGCAAAGGATACGGATTAAAATATTTTTAAATTTTGTGTTTTGAAAGAAAAAAACTTCAAAGGTATCTTTCGAGAAGAAAACTGCTGACATAAATTAAGAATTAAAAATAAGATGATTTTGCAACAAATTTCAAAAAAAATTTCTTTTGGATAACCAAAAACTAAAATAATTTAAAAAAAAGATCTGAACTTTGAAGACTCTTTCTTAATTTTCAAACTGACAGTAGCCTTTCGAAAAAAGGAGAAGAAAAAATTTGGTACTTTTTGGCGCCAAAAACAAAGCCACTGTTACCGTAATTTTTTTCTTTCTATTCATTCATTCACCAAATGTTTTTTTACACTTTTAACCTCTCTCTCTCTCTTTTATTTCCCGAAATACATAAATAACTTCTTTCTTTTTTTGATGGTGGTGCAAAGAAGCGTCAACTGGCATTAACTTTTTGTTATGTTTAAAAACAATTACTAACTGAACGGAAGTCATTAAACTACTCCTGTGATTGTGTGTTTTTTCAATTTTTAAATGAAGATAAATGAATTTTTTTTGTTCCTCCAAAAATATTGCTTTTTTAATGAATGATTGAGATTGAAAAAAAGTATTTATTCAATAAAAATATTTTTTTATTTAAGTTTTTTTTTGCAACAAAAATACTACCATTTTTTTCATGTGCAATCTTTTTTTTTTTTTGCACACAAAGTCCAATCATAAGTATTTTTATTTTTAGTATTTTTTTTTGGTCATACAAAAAACACACACACATCAGGAGGAAAAATAGGAGGAGGTTGATGGATGAAAAATAAAATCATGCATTCAAAAATAAATAATTTTTTATTCTTCATTCATTTTTGTTGTTGACACATTTCGAAATATAAAAAAAAACTTGAAAAAAATAAAATACAAGAGGGTCAACTATTTATTTTATTTTTCTTCTCAAAAAAAAAATGTGAAAAAATTTTCTGATGCAATATTGCAAAAAGTGTTGCAAGACTTTCTTCATTTTTTTTCTTCTTCAATATTTACTTTGTTGAAGAAAAAAAAACGCTGAACATTGCTGCCAAAAAATAGTAAATATTTTAAAAAAAAGACTGTTATTTTTTTTTGTTAAAAAAATCGCAAGTTTTTTTGGTCGAGTGAAAAAAAAATGTCAGTCACGAGTTCATTGAAGTGAAAAGTGAGTGAAAATTACTGTGTTCGTTTGTTTCGTTCGTTTTTTGGTTGGTTACTCTCACTTGATTTTCTAAGTTTCTTTTTTTTTTATATACCCACATTCGAAAAAAATTGATCACACAAAAAAGAAGGGAAAAACAGGGAAATGCGGAAATAATTTATATTTTTAAATGTTTAATTAACACTTGTTTTAAATTCGAAAAAAAACATAAAATAGCGAACATGTCGGATTAAGTTAGACGCACACAAAGAAAATAAAGTAAGTAACTGTATGATTTTTTGTAAGAAAAAAAACTAAATTTGTGAACTCTCTTGACAACATTCATCGAAGCGCGAGCCAGCGTCGTCAATAGTGAATTGTTTGTGATTGAATCGCGTTAAATAAAAAAAACTATTTAGCAAATACTTAACAAAAACTTTTTTGATTGACTAAACATTTTTTTAAATCATCGGGCGTTGTGCCAGCTTGCACACATAGTTTTTTTATTTTATTTCATTCGTTCTTTAGATTTTTTTGTAAAGGTCAAAAAGAAAGAAGGAACGAAGAAGAAAAAAACTGAGGGAAAAACTTTTTTATTTTGCTTGAAATAAAAAAAAACAGAGAAGAATTTTTCTTGATTTTTTTTTTGCATTGATTTTATTACCTTTTTCTTTCCATAATTTTTTATACACTTAGCAACCATAAACTTGTAAAAAAATGCATTTAAAAGTGTTCATAAAAGACAATATAAAAAAATAGTTTTACAGTAGTGATCGTAAAAAGGTCATTTGAGAGCGTCGGCATTCAAAACATAAAACAAAAGAAAAAAGAGAAAAAAGAATGGTTGATCCTCCTCTTGCGCTCATATTATAATAAATAGAAATGAAATGAAGTGAAGTGAAGTGGATAAGTGATGGTGGTTCATGATGGACGAAAGAAAGATTGCATTGGCATTCATCCATTTTTTTTTTTTTTTTTTCGTTTATGTACACTTATTTATTCATAAAACGATCGCCGCCGCCATCGACGACGATGACGACAATAAGCTTATACGGAAGCTCGCTCGCCGGCTCGAGATTGGTACTCTCTTAACCTTGCAAATATAGAAGAAGACAAAAAATAGAAAAATGATGGATTATCTTTGGAGTAAATAATAAATTATAATATCGTGGTTTATATGTACCGGAAATGGAATATTTTTTTCTTTTCTTTCTTGAAAGTCCAGATCAAGATGAGTTTTTTTAATAGAAAAAGGAATAATTATAAAGACTAATGAAGTCGTCATCCACACTTGAGCTATTCAGGAAAAAAAGGATACCAAATAGATTTACAGAAAAAATTTGCATTAAAATTCCAATAACGAATTCTCACATAGAAAAATGAAATTTTCTATGTCTTGCAAAGTTTCAATTTGATAGCTATCAGTAATTTTTAAACCCAATCAAAATCTTTAATTTACAGCTTTCATTTAGAAAACTTAATTTTATTTTGCTTTCATTATTTTTTATTGATAGTTTTATCCTTAAAAAATAATTATTTTTCTGTTGATTCAACCTTTTTTTCTTTTTTCTTTTTGCTTATACCAATAATGTTTTTATTATTTATTATTTGCTCCAAAAACAAATATTATTAAAAGACTAATCTGAGTAAGTAACATCGTATTTTAGCTTAGAAAAATCAAATAAAATTTGCTTTTTTTGAAAGAGGTGGTTCCCGTTCTTTTTTGTCTCTCGCTTTAAAACCAATAATGGACGAAAAAAAATCATTTTTACATATTGAGTGCCAATGTACTACTACTACCTGAGCTATCTTTTTCTATTACTTTCTGCCTGCCACTAAATAAACAAAACATTTTTTTTTGTATGGTTTGAATGTTGAAACAACGAAAATAATTAAAGAAAGAAGAGGAGGTCAAGATTTTTGTGTTTTGGTTGTCAACCCTCAATTTGGAAGAAGAAGATGCATCGAAAATAAATTTCAATGGAAATACAATAATTTTCTTTTTCCATTTGTGTAAAGAAAAAACTTGACTAATCGAGGGAACAATAAAATTAGAAGTTATAAAAAAAAGTATGTCAATCATTTTTTTCTTTCAAAACTAAAAATAAAATCAAACTTTAGACTTTTGTGACTAAATTTAGCTTTTTTTGTTCTTTTCTTTTTTTATCAGTGAAAAATGGAAACTATTATTACAGTATTCTATTTTTTTCTTCAGCATATCTATTTGAGAGTGTAATTATTGTTGCCAAAAAACCTAAAAAAAAAAATATCTTTATAAAAACTATTGTCGTCGCAGCAAAAGCAGGAGGCACGTGAAATTTTAAATGTCATGATACTAGCCATTTTTTTGCTTTTTGCAGCACAGGAAAAGAAAGGAATATCGTGTTTCTGCGAGCCTATCATTCAAATAAGAAAAAAATTCTTTTTTTTTGTTGCTTTGTTTCTGCAAAAAAAAGCATAAGACACACGAGAAAATATTTGGATGCTTTTAAAAAAAAGTTGCTTAGGTTGCAATTTTATTTTTTTATTTTGATAAGCAAGACTATACTTTTTTTGCATGCATGTTTGGATGCATGTTTGCATGATCATCATCATCATCATATGGTACTTTGTCTTTTTTGTTGTTGATGGTTGTCTTCTAGCCAAAGTGAGAGAAGTGAAGTTATATATATATGTATGTATGTATTTAACGGAAGTACAGCTGTTATTAACAACATCTATCACCAACAAACAAAAAAAAGAATGAGGAGAAAAATTGATAACGTCATGATGAAAGAAAAAAATGAATGAGAAAAAAAAGAGAGAAAGAAAAGAGAGAGACCACGTGGTAGTTGGTTGTCATTCAACAACATATAGCAGCATGATTGGGGATGTGATCTCTCTTTGGGAAAGTGATTTTTTTTATTATTATTGGAATTCGGGGAAGCAATAAAAAAAATATATATAAAATAATACCAAACAAGGAAGTTGATTTAACAAAAAAAAATTTGCTGAAACGAAAAAATATATCTCCAAATTTGAAGAAACTCGTATATCTGTTTTTTTATTTTTTTTACTTCTAAAAAAAAGAAATATCTCAAAATATCCATTTTTCTTTATTAAATTTATGGACACAGAATAAAAAAAAACAGACTATTATACCCATTTTAAAAATTACGGTAGCAGAGTTCAGAAACCAATTAACATTCCAGGAATAGTTTGTTTTTTCTTTATTTCAAAAAAAATAAATAAATAAACAAAAAATTCCTTATGATTTTCAATAATCAAAAAAAAGTTTTATTAAACTTTTTTTTTCTTCATTGATCATCAATCATTCTTATTGTCATTTTGTTGGAGGCAGAAGACGACAGGAGCTCATGACATTTTTTCTTTCTTCTTTTAAGAAGAAAATAACCTAATTTTTTATTTTGAAAATGAAAAACATGATTTTGATTTTTAAAGAAATTTAAGGGAATGATGAAAATAATTTTATTATTTATTATTTATTAGATCAAGTGTTCAAATTTATAATTTTTAAAGAAAAAATGTCTCAAAATGAAATCGAGAGTGCTAAAGCAATATAAAAATTAAACTCAAAATAAATGTAAAAATTAATTATTGTAAATTTTTATTTGCTCTTTTGTCTATTGTCTTTTTTTCATGCCATAAATTAACATCGTTTACATTTTGCGGATCAGCAATAAATCTTACGACCACCATAAAACTCTTTCCATCTTAAAAAATAAAATCTTATGATAATCTCATGTATCTTTTAAACTATTAAAATCGAATAAAAAAATGTAATCTTTTAACGGTGTCTTCTTCTTCCATTAATAAATTAATTCTCTTTTATCCTAATTTTTTTTGTTGATAAAAATAATTATTAGTGAGCCAAAAAAAAAAAGAAGAAAGCTGTCATCTTGATATCGCGCCCTCATTATTCAAACCACTACCGTCGTCGAATTTTTATTTTTTTTATTGCAAAATTTTTTCTTATATTTATTTATTTTTTTATTCCTTTCTTTTCTTTGATGACAATAAAATTATTTTACTTCTGGAATGCAAAGAAGAAGAAAAAATAGTAATAAATTATTTTATATTTATTTATTTAAAAAAAAAATTAATTTAGTAATTAATAAACCATCAAAGTTCAAACTATTTCTTTAAATTTATGCTTGCAAAATTACTTTCATCTCAATTTTCTTTTATTACAAAAGAATTTGAATAAAAGAAAAAAAATAATGCAAACAAAAATCATCAAACAATAATAACATCCTCTTGAGTAAATTCATTCCTTTACATTTAACTCACTTGGTTGGATCTCCTCGCTGTTTGGCGTCTGGCCAGCAAGAAAGCAAACATAATCCTCAAAATAAAAAACGATATCAAATTACACCGAGATAAAAAACAAATAAAAACTTTTGAAAGGTATTGTATTTTGCTTAGTTTTGTTATCCTCTTTTTCTTTTTTGCAAAAATGAATCCTCGTGCTTCTGTTATCGCTTGCTTTTATGCAACTCTTCATCAACAAAAAAAAGTTGGCTACTGTAACTTGCATTTTTTCCAAGTTTTTTAGCATCCAAAAGGCTTTTCAAAAATTATTTTTTCTTGCTAGTTTTAAGCTTTCATGTTCCTCTTTTTTTTCAAGATTTTTTTTATTATCAGCTGTTGTCATTCAAAGATTTATTGTCGTCGTCTGTCCGTTGATCTTCTCGTTAAATTTTTTTAGGGGTGGTTGGTCGTAGGAGAGACAATAATGGGAAAGACATTCTCATCAACAGCAAAAAAAAGTTTGTCCGATTGCCAAATTTTTTTACTTATCGGACAAACGATATTTTTGGTTTCCGGACAAACACATTCCTTCCGACGACGACGACCGATCATCGCCGATGAGAGTCTTTCTTTCCTTTCTTTTTTTTTAATAGTTTTTTGATGAAAAAAAAAGAAAGAAAAAGAATTGGTTGAAGAAAATGGGCGTCGGCTGGCTGGCCCACCCAACTTGAGAAATGAAAGAAGCGAGACAGACGACGATAAAAAATAAAAAAAGAAAGGCAAAAGGATGTACGACAGTTTTTTTGATGACTGCCTTACACCCGCCAACCAAAAAAAATGCATCCATCCCAACACATTTAGAAAAGCATTAAAAAAAGATAGAAGAAAGAAATGTGACAACAAAAAAAAACGAGGGCAAAAAGGAAATAGGCGTTCTCTCAGTTAGTCTCTCTGTGATTTTTTTTCAATAGCATCAGCCAGCAACAACTCCTCGACGACTACGACCGATTGCCGCCGCGCCTGGTACCAGCTGGTACCAAAGCAGACGGGTGGCGGCGAAAATATTTTTTTTCTTCTTACTGAATGCTCGTGAGAAATATGCAGAAAGGAAGCAGCAGCACGCGGTCTTGGTCGGTTCACAACTATCAACCAACCGCAAAAAAAAAAGAAGGAAGAAAAAAAATTGCAGACAGACGATGGATGGAAAATGTGTGATGAAAGCACATAATTCTTCTTATTTGGCCCACAGCCAACTGGCAGGCGGGGCTTTTTTTGCTTGCTTTATTCTGCTATCCGTTCGAATTTCGTATTTTTTTTTTGTTACTTACTTTTTTGTGTCTGTTTTTTTGCAAGAAAAAAAATGCTGACAGAAAAATAAAAAAATAAAAAAGTGAGGGAATGTGTTATAATAAAAATAAATCATAAAATAATCCAACAAAGTTATAAAGTACAGAAGAAGAAAAAAACATTCGAATTTTTATAACAAAGTAAATTCAAAAAAACATTTACAAATTACCGTAATCCTCGGATGTCGGCATCGATGATTTCGAACTTTACAAAAAAATCATCGTTGGAATATTTCGTTGAAAGTCAATCATAAAATTTTTTTTCTTCCTTTTCTTCCGCAATCATTTATCACAAATTTCTTTGTTTGTTTAAAAAACACAAGAAATATGTATTTCTTTGACGATGACTTCTTCTTCCTCCAATAACTTTAAAAAAGTATTACGATTGTTGATCATTTAAATAACTGACATATTTGCGCTTTTTTAGTTCAAACTAATGTTGTTGTTAATAATAAAAAAATAAATTATTGCTTCTGTGAACAGAAAAATTTTTCTTTCTCAAGGCTGTGATTGTGATTGACAAATTCTTTGCCTTTCCGTTATTTTTTTTTTGGCGGTAACGTCATTGTTGAATTTGGGAAAGAAAAAAAAGTTGAACCACTTCGTTCTCACGTGCATTCTAAGTTTTTTTCTTCTTTCGATTCTTGCGCGGCTGGCACTGTCCAGCACCACCAAACCATTCTCCATCATCACACGCGCAATTTCTTCCTTTTTTTTCTTAAAAAAACAAAACAAAAAGGTAAACATTTTTAAACAACGGGACGATTCGATTTATATTGCGCAAAAAAACATTTAGAAAAAAATGAGTCCAGACAGTCACAAGAAGAAGTAAAAAAACTAGTTGATGACCCATGTGAAAATGTCTGGATTCCTTCTCCTGCCAGATGTTAGTTTATGTTGTCTAGTCCTCATACCTCATTGCGGAACAAAGAAGAAAAAAAAATGCAGACAACAAAGATCGTAATTGAAATAAAAAGGAAAAAAAGAGAACAACGCCTTGCTTTGTGTTTGCAAAATAAAAAATAAATGCCAAAACTAACAAAAATGTGGTGCAAAAAGAGTAAACATTTGCTATTCAAATTAATAGCATTATTAAAACGGTAAATAGGAATTTTAAAGTTGTCTTCCATTTTTGACATTGCTATTGTTTAATATCAATTTTACAGTGTTGGCAATTAAATACTGTACCTTCTTTTTGTAAATAAGAATATATAAATCATCAGTGTTGCTTCTTAGAGTTATAAGGCAAAATCGAGTGAAAGATACGTATTAATTTGGAATAACAAGAGAATAAGATCTGAAGGTGTCAAGCCACTTCCAGGTTATGGAGCTTTTAGTTGCATTTACTTCATGGTATCAAAGTGTATTATTTGTTTGAAAGCAAAAGCATGCTTCAAATCGGTTCCAAAAGCTTACAAAATTAAAAGTGAATTATAATTATTTGTTTATTAGTTTTTACCGTAAAAAAAAATTGCTTAAATTTATGTAATTGATTTTATGAACAAGTAATACATTAATAACAGTGAAAAAATTAAACAACTTTTTTAAGAAATGTTAAAAAACTTAAAGACATAGTAGAATAAAATTATAAATAACATCAAGCAAGTAATTTTTATTTTTAATTCATTTGACTGCATAAAAAATCCATATAATTAAACATGGAAAAACAAAGTATTCACCAAAGCATTGAGAATCAAAATCAGAAAGGAATTCGAAGACGATACAATTTAAATTCGAAAAAAGGTTCCGCTCCACGCAATACTTGTAATCCTTGGGGATCTATGTAAACTTTACGGTGAAGGAACTTTTCAACAAATATAATCAAATGCTCGTCATTGATAAATAATTTGCGAATTCTGCCATCAAATTTGTACGATATGGGTTGGCTGCTGCTTCCTGTTTTTAAATCAATCAAATATAAAGTTGAGGAATATATTTCTTCGTTTTGCTTCTCTTTCTTGATTTCTTTATTTTCCTCCTCTGACCACAAGTAGAGATGTGAAGACGTCCAAGCTCCAACAGCTGGCAATAAAATCTGAAAGTTACTTATAAAGCTTTTAGAAATAATGATTTTTTAAATAAAACGTTATTAAAGCAAATAGACGACCTCTTTTACAGTGTTCTTTGCTTTTGGTTAGTCTATCTTTATATTTGTATGAAAGAAAATTAAAAAAAAGATGGGTGAAATTAGCAAAAATATTCAAAAACGGGGAACTCACAAATCCAGTTGTGCGACCTTTTATTTCTAAACAAATTGTTGATGGATGGCCATAGACTTCGAGAGATGACGGTAATATTTGTCTACTTTTTAAATCAAATTGGGAAATATAATCAATCGAAGTAGATAAACCACTTATTTTATCACCATTCAAACTAATAGCATTGAAGCGGTCTTCAGGAATTTCAAAGTCTTCGCCCATTTTTTGACATTCCAATTGTTTAATGTCAATTTTACAGTGTTGACAATTAAACATTATTCCTTCTTTTTTGTAAATAAGAATATATAAATCATCAGTGTTGCTTCTTGGAGCTTGATCCACCACTGGCATGCCAATACGAGGGGAATCATTAATTATTTCACTGTTGAATTTATTTTTTCCTATCATTGTCTTTCCACTTGACCATTCCAATTCAAGAATAAACCAATTTACCAATCCTGTTTCCTGATTCATATATTCCAAAATGACGATTTGCAATGTTAAGGGCAGCGCCATACATAAAGTTTCTTCATCATTTGTAGGATCATCAAAGGGAAATATTCTGAAAACAAAAAAATATAATTATTGAAAGTTAATATGGATATTCATGCTTTTGTGCAATATCAAAAAAAAAATATTGCTTACACATCGTCTTTTTTTCCAAACAAGTCGGTGAAATTAATTTCTGGTTGATAATTAATATCATAACCCCTTTCAGAATTAAGTTTCCATTGATATTGTCCATCCAAACAATAAAAGGAACCATGAAAGCCTTCACATCGATGAAACTCTTCCAGATCCATAATATTTAAAAAAAAAAACCCATAAACAAACTATAAAAAACCTTTCACTCTCACGCTAGTTGTAAGATGAAACTACAAATATTATATGTTAAAAACTTTGCACTTTTCTTCATTTTTTTTAATATTGAATTTGATATTTGTAATTAAGCTTTCCTATTTTATTGTTTCGCGGGAATGTCTTTTATTTCTTGTCACTCTAATAAGTGGGTCAAGTATCAAAAATAAATTTGATTATTTGGCAGCTAAATTTCTTTGTAATTAACTTATATATCCAGGCGCTTATTTAAATAATATCCTCCTTTTTTTTCTTTTTACACTCTTGACTAGACAATAAAAAAAAAAAGATTTGTTCATGTATTTTTAAAATTTTTCTTTGATCCCAAACGATAGCAAGAAAGTAAACGGTTCTTCCAAATGAACTAGAAAATCTCTATGGTTACCCGCGGTGAATGCCTAATATGCAAATAACTGCCGTTTTTTAAGAATATCCCACCTCATAAACTGTTTTTTTTTATTTGGCTACTATTTCAGATGCCTTTCCACTAAATGCCACAAATAATATACATTTATTTTATAAGAATGCGTTTTTTTTATTGTCATGTTTTATTATTAAAACTCCCAATCTGAATCAATGGTCTTTTTGTACTAAGATTTTTTTCCTGTTATTATTATTATATATTTAAAAGCTAAAAATCGTAACATGCAATGTAAAAACTATTCAATTTAATTTTAGGTATTATTTCATTGCCAAAATGAAATATTTTTTTATTTTATGTCTTCTTTCTTTTTACAATTGTGTAAAAGCGGAGAAACAATGCGCGACCATTAAAGGACAACTAGAATGCCTATCCGATCCGTCAAAGCATGTACACGTGAAAGTTCAAATTTATGACCGCAATGAAATTTATTTTGACGAACTTATAGGGTAAATTTTATTTAACATAATAAAATCTTATTTAGTAACTGGTTAATTTTCAGCCTAACCTTCACGAATAGCTATGGAAGATTCGAAGTTCGAGCTTGTTGGAAAGATGGGGGATTGGGTTTGGGAAACAAGCCCGATCCCTATATTTATGTGACCCATAGTTGCAATTCTTTATTTGAGCATGGGTATGAAATGGACGAAATAGATATAATGGACCCCCAAATTTGTTGGTTTCGTAGCCATATTCTTGATGGAGGAAAGCCTGAAGAAAGAGGGCTTGTTTCATCTTTAACTAAAGATTTCGTTAGGGATGATATATCCAAATATCTGATTTAAACTTACTTTAATTGTCATCGTCATGCGGGTGTTGTTTTAGGATGTAAAATTTTTTATGTAATTTCTCTCTTTATTTTAAATCATCCTTTCCAATAAATTTATTTTTTATTTTTTTTTTGTCTACAACTACTATGTATGTATAGCTTTGATTCAAAACGACATTTTTAAATCTAACCAATTTACCGAATAATAAAATTCGCTTTAATACTTCTGAGAATCTCTTATATTTGCTATTTAAAAATGACTCGCTAAATTGTTTATCTTGCTCTTGCATAAAGATGTCACCCATTTTTTGACATTCCAATTGTTTGATATCAATTTTACAGTGTTGGCAATTAAACACTGTTCCTTCTTTTTTGTAAATAAGAATATTTAAATCATCAGTGTTGCTTTTTTGAGTTATTTTAGGGCAAAATCTAGTGAAAGATTCATATTGATTAACAAAAGAATCGTAGCAGAAGGTGTCAAACCGCTTCCTGGTTACAATAGAGTTACATTTATTCCATGGTATCAAAGTGTATATTATTTGAAAACAAAAGCATGCTCTCTAACGAAGAAGGAATTGAAATTTTTATAAAAAAAAACCTTATTGTTTCGACCCAAATTGTTTCGCATTCTTTATAAAATTTACTGCTCAATAAACTTTATTTGTATAATTAACAACTATAGAAAATATTAATTAAAACATTTAAAAATTAGAAGTAAGCGTGGATTGCATGGTAATAATTTTAATATTAACTCTTTTTGATTTTTGAATGCGACATGGGAATACTTTAGATAATAGACTATTTACAAATTTTCGATACGGAGAAACCAAGAAAAGTGTTGAAATAAATTCTAACGAACAATGAGTTAAAGAAGCGCAAAGTAAAACACAAACAGAATCGGCTGAATTAATAACTTCAAACCGAATAAAAATCATTAAAAATAAACAGGGACATAACAACAGAATTAAAACAAGAAAAGTTTCAACCGCTCCACTTAAAATTAATGATCGTTTAAGATTAGCATTTGCAGATTGGAGTTGTAATGTTTTTACAAGATAAATAAAATATGTGAAAACAATTATTAATATTGATAAAATTATTATGTCATTTATTATTGCTATTAAGAATGGTATTTCAATGCACGAAAGGGGTATGAAAATAGATGCAACAGATTCACGACTTAAATATTGAGCGAATGTGGGACTATATTCCATTGCCCATAGATGCATGTCACTTTCGTTCGTCCAAAATATGTTAATTCCAACAAATCCTATCAATGAACACATAATTAAAGCAAAAAAAGTTGTAATCAAAATAAATATTTTCTTATTTAAATGTCGAGTTATCCCAGTTGGAAATACTAGCATATATCTACATAACAAAGTTGCAAGTAATGATGCAATGCAAATAACAACAACGTTAATTACAAATATGCATATAATACTTGTGGTAAGATAACTTCCATTTCTTAATAATCCCAATGGATATGCAGCTAAAGCAGGACTTAAAATTACAGGTTTAAAAACCGCAATAGATGTTTGAAATGTTAAACACCAAAGTGAATGGTTAAAAATCAAATATTTTAAGTTGCTTAAATTCGTTGATTTTGTTATAATCGTATAAAATAACAATGGTGCAATAAACCAACTAAGAGATAAAGTAAAACATGAATAATATGAGTAAAAGCTTAACATTCCTTTTGATGGCAGCATCGCGATTGTAGTAGAAGCATTCATTTTTTGAATAAAGTTTAAAATTTATTTCAAGAAAATTAAATTACGAAAAAATTGATTTCTGAATTAAATTTTACAATTTCAAGCATTTTAGATTATTATTTGCGTTGGAATAACAAGTAAAATGTAAAGCAAAAAAAAATTAAATTTTTTCACCTGTTAGCTTTATTACTTACATACACCCTTTACATACATAGTAAACGAATTAAATTGCGTAATTAAAAAATGTTATAAATTTGAGGAGAAAATTGATAGTTTTTTTTCATGTCACACTAATAAGTAAGTATACTGTCTAAAATAAATTTGATTATTCGGCAACTAAATTTCTTTGTAAGTAACTAATATATCCAAGAACTTGTTTAGATAATATCCTCCTTTTTTTCTTTTCCAACAATTCTTGACCAGACCAGGCCTCTTCCACGGGCCGGGTTTTGCCGGCCTGGCCCGGCCCGGCCCGTCTTGATTTCGGCCCGGCCCGGTCTGCGGCCCTTTTGGTTTAGGCCCGGCCCGGGCCGGGCCGCGGGCCGGCCCGTCAATTTTTTTTTTTTGCCTTGGTATTCCCTTTGATTTTTTTTCTTTTTTTAGAAAATGGTCGGCCTCGGCCCGGCCTGGCCCGTCCAAAAGTCGGCCCGGCCCGGCCCGCGGGCCAGGCCGGGCCGGGCCGGGCCGGGCTGGACGGGCCGAAGGAAGAGGCCTGGACCAGACAATAAAAAAAGGATTTGTTCATGTATTTTTAGAGTTTTTCTTTGACCCCCAACGATTGTAAGAAAGTAGTCGGATCTTCCAAATCAAATAGAAAATCTCTATGGTTACCCGCGGTCCACGAATTTTTAGATATTATTTCGATGCCAAAATGGAATATTTTTTTATTTTATGTCTTCTTTCTTTTTACAGTTGCGTAAAAGCGGAAAAACAATGCGCGACCGTTAAAGGCCAGCTAGAATGCCTATCCGATCCGTCAAAGCATGTAAACGTCAAAGTTCAAATTTATGACCGCGATAAAATTACTTCTGACGATCTTATGGGGTAAATATTTTTAAATATAAAATCCTATATTTAGTAACTGGTTAATTTTCAGAGAAACCTTCACGGATAGCTATGGAAGATTCGTACTTCGAGCTTGTGGAGAGGATTGGGGATTTGGTTTTGGAAACAAGCCTGATCCATATATTTATGTGACCCATAGTTGCAATTCTATATTTGAGCATGGTTATGAAATGGACGAAATAGATATAATGGATCCACTAATTTGTTGGTTCCGTACCCATATTCTTGATGGAGGAAAGCCTGAAGAAAAAGGGCTTGTTTTATCTTTAACCAAAGAATTTGTTGGGGATGACATATCCAAATTTCCCATTTAAACTTATTTTATTTGTCGTCATATAGGTGTTGTTTTATTATGTAAAATTTTTTATGTAATTTTTCTATATATTTTAAATCACTCTTTCCAGTAAATTTATTTTTTTATTGCATACAACTACTATGTATAACTTTGATTCAAAACAACATTTCTAATTCTAAACAATTTACCTAATTATAAAATTTGTTTTAATGCTTCTGAGACTCTCTTATATTTGCTATTTAAAAATGACTCGCTATTCTGCTCCTTTTGCTCTTGCATAAAGATTTCAATGAGAACAAACAACTTATAGTTTATCAAATGACAAAAAATCTTTTCGATTATACGCAAAAATCCATAAAAATCAATAAGTTTCTTAGTTATATAAAGTGAAAAAAAAAATTATACTTGTTTGGGGATAATTCAGATGTTCTTTGAGGGTAAATGAAGTGTTTTTATGTGAGGAATTTTGTTAACAAAAAACAAGCAAATCCTTTTCTAATGGATTTTCATTCACTTGTATCATCTTTTTTTCTGAACCTTTATTTAATCTTTAAATAATTATTTTATGATCAAGTGAAAATGAATAGTCCTAAGAATTATAATTCCCAATATTCTTTTGAATTTCATTGTCGTCAATATTTTTCCTTGCCATTCAATTTAATTGGTTATTTAGCTGAACGGCCGTCAAGCATCAATGGATATCAAAATCTACAGAAAACCTGCAAATATTTTTTTGCCAAAAAGAAAATTGTTGTAATTAATAAACGTGTTTGGAGCCGAAAGAATGGTTTATATTTACAAAAAGAAGATGGTGTTGATGATCTCGTAAGATTACCTTTGGATAAAAATATTAAATATTGGCTTACTAATTTTTTCTCATCTGCTCATATGCCAACCAGCCATTTATTTAATATAAATTGGAAAGGAATGACATTTCTTAACCGAAGTTTACCATTGAAAGAATTGGTTCTTTCCACTCTTGAAATAACTCATTTTTATATATTTGGAACAACTATTATCGATGAAAATAATGACATGATTCCATGGACTACAGTATTTAAAGTTCTTTCAACAGTTCCCAGTCTTATTTCCTTTTTTTACCGCAAAAGAGATGAAGTTCTGACTTCTGATATCCTCAAAAATTTGAGTCAAGTAAAACTATGCAGTAAGCTTCAAAGATGTTATCTAAACTATGGAAATATCGCTCACAATGCCGATATTTCATTATTTTGTCATTTTATTAAAAATAATGCCGCACCATCAGCTAATATTTTAATTAAATTTGATGAAAATATTTCGGAGCATGTTATTCATTCCTTTTATGAATCATGTGGTAAATTGCTACAAACTTGGACACCTTTCACTGAAATGCCTCGTGTATTCCTTCAATTTCCATGATATCTCTTTTACTTCATATGTGATTTTTTATGTCTGTTTTTATTAAAAATAATAATATTTAAATCATAAATTATGACCTATGTTTCCATTTAATTACCAAAAATTTCAATTTCTTAAAACAATTTAGGTAATTTAAAAAACAAAGGACATAAGTAAAATTTTAAGTAGGCATCTAAAAACTATTATTAATTTGTTAAATGCTTGTAAAGTAGTAATCTTAAAACCACCATTCAAAAAAACACAAATAAATGTAAAACATCGTTTATTCATAAATAAAAGAGCAAAAAAGTAATACATAAAAATAATAAAAGGGTAAAAATTCAAACAATGTGACAAGCATAAATTGACCAATCAGTTGCAAGGAATAAAATTTTTTCATGACCAAAAGCAAAGATAATATTTTGATTTCGATTATTCTCTCGATATTCCATATCTTCAGATGGAAGAGAAATTACGTATTGACGTGCAACAGCTTGAATATCTTTTCGAGTTTTAGTATTTCGAAGTTGGGTAGCTAAAAATTATATGTTATGATTTTGTTAATAAAAGTAATAAAATTAACAAACAAAGGATAGCTGAAGATTTGAGATAAACATAAGCATAATTCCGTCCATCAATAATGGCACAGTAAGATCCATCAGGGGCGCATGTAGTGAATTTTCGAGATGATTTTCCTGCTTGAATGTATCCAAAAGCATCAAAAGTCATTCGATGTTCAAGTCGATCGTTTTCAATAGTGTCCAAAGAATAAACTATTCCATCCACATCTTCCCGAACGCAAATATCAACTGGCTTGTTTTCGTTGAATTGTTTGACAAATAAAATTTTATGAGACGATAGATTAGCCTAAGACAAAGGGTTTTAGTTTTTCTTTAAAAACTCCATAAAACGAACCATTCGAATAACTAGAGTTTCTTTGCTGCTAATCCAAAACAAAAAATTTTGCTCATCCCCTTCTTCATCAACTTCTTCAAGTTGCTCGGGATTGATGGATGCTATGGCTGGCTCGACTCCATCCATCTTTTCTGATTTTATTTCTGGCTTTTCTGGAACCTCTTCGTTCCCATCGTCCATGGGCATGGTATCTTCGCTTCTAGTCGTCATGCCTTCTGAATCGAATACAAGTTTAGGTATTTTAGCTGCAGATAATATAAGTTCTTGACCATCTGACGATAAAGTAACGAATTCCAAATTTCCATTACAACGAAAAATTCTCGAGCGGGTAAGGATACACCCTTCTAAAAATCAATTTTATAAAACAATAGTTTTTTTTGTAAAACAACAAACCAGAGGAAATATTAACTGAAACCCAATAAATATCATTTGCAAAGATTCCGCTTGCTTTCCGTTCACTTTCTTCAAGTTTTTTGTTTGCAAGCAAAGCAATTTCAAAACTGCTTTCAATGCCTTTACGAACATCACCAATAATAAAAGGTTTTCCAATATTAATAAATCCTGCTGCATCAGAAAATTTACCAACGTTATGAGAAGCTTTATATTCCTAAAAGGTAAAAGTTGTGAAAGAAACTTGAACAATGATGTAAGTAAAAGATTTGCTTACGCTTTCATCGCAAAATTCAACGGTGTTATTTCCAATCATTTTTACTAAACTCCATATTTCCTTGCTTTCATGGGTTTCAATTTTGTAAATCATAACTTTTGAAATGCCATTTGCAATAAAAACATATTCATTTGATCCAAATACAATTGAAAGAGGCAAAGAAGTTCCAGAAAATTGCTCTTTAATATATTCCAAGCCACTATCAAGTTCGATCACATTAATATTATCAAATTTGTGAGTCTAAAAATTAAAATCAAGAATTTGGATATCGATGAGACAACTTACATTGTGGTTATATGAAATCCGATTGAAGGAAAAGTTTTTGACAAAATAAACAAAGCTTGTTAATTCTTTAGTTGAATGGAATGGGTCATGCACGATTGAAGAAGCCAAGGAAAATAATTTCATATTATTTCGTGAATATTGGGAACTCGAAGGCTCAGAAATATGAACTAAAAAAATTAATTCATGGGCTTTAAGCAATTTTTAGAATTTTACCTGTTTGTTCTAAATTTTGCTTGACAATTGGAATGGTATCCGTTGAGAGAATATATTTATCAAAATTGGGGTACAATAAATCACGATTTGGTTTGAGATTAATGTGATTAATTTTTGGAGAAACAACATCTTGTTCCAATTTAACTTCAGAAGATTGATCCATTTCCATATTATAGAATATAAAAATTATTAATTAAAATAATATATTGAGGAAGTTTGATTGAATCAAAAAGTTTGCATCAAAACGACAAAAATAAACTTTCAAAATCTTTTCATAAAAAATATTTGGCAATAGCATGCATGAAGCCAATTTTTTGCGGGATAAAGAGTAAACTTTTTTTATAAGGAGAATAAATATTCAAATAAAGTATCTTTATAATTTTACTTTTTTATACACACAAGAAACAAGTATCGCCTTGAATTTTTGCTCTCACAGCTATCAATCAAAATCTTTATAATAAAAATCGTAAACAAGTGTAACATATTTATCCAGATTAAAAAAAATATTTGGCCAAATTGTAAATAAGTGTGCAATAATTTTACTAACAAGCGAACTCTCGAAAACAAAATAGGTGATTTTTTAATTGGAACATTTTTGAATGAAAAAGTTTGATTTAATAACAAATTTTCGAAAAAAATATTTTACAATTTAAAATTAACAAAACAAAAAAAGTTTAAAATAAAACAAAACCAAAATGAATTTATGTTTTTAAAATTTCAGCTCACCATGGGTTTCTGGTTTCTTTTGTTCTTGTTTTTGTTTTTCTCCTCGTTCTTCTTCGACATTCTTCATTCGGACATTGATCCATCTTAAAAAATCATAGGTGTTCACGAAAAGACTTTCTTCGTCATTGCCACCTACAAGAATACCCCCGAGAAGATTTTGTTCGGACCAGATGAACGGACCACCAGAGTCAGCGTTTGTGACTCCGAATTCGGTAGCGAACATGCTTCCTATTAATCCTTTATTTTTTTTTACTGAAAATTTTCTTTTCATCACGTAATCTGGGTATCTTCCACCCTCTATTATCCCAATTCCTACAAAAGAGCAATAATATATGAGAAATTAAAAAAAATTAAAGCATTAATTTTTCTAAGATATTTTATTTTTAGAGGTTTGCTGCAAAATAAAAATGTTCTAACAAAATTGAGTCTAAAATATGACCTACCATAAAATGTACCAGTTTGGCTAGCCTTTGCTCTATGCTGTGATAAACGCACGATATGCTTTTCAGCAGTTGCATTTTTTGTTACAATAATTGCGATATCGTTTTGCTTCCGTTGGATAATACCAACGTCAGTAGTTGCACCATAATTTCCGAGATACGCTTCATGAATAAAATATTTTTCGACTTCGATTCGTTTTCCTTCTTTTTCAATTTTTATAGAACCAATAAAAATATCCACTCCCATTTTTGACCCATCGGCTTTTGGAACTGTTAAATTATAAACACAATGAGCAGTTGTTAAAATTCCATAGCGATGAAATGCGATTCCACCGCAATCCTAAAACATAAAAATTGTTTTTTCCAATAGTCTTATTTAGTAGACATACTCCGTCATCTCGAAAAATTTGAACAAAAAAATCCGCTGATGTTGCGATTTCACCTCCAATTATGCATGAAGAAGGACTAATAAAAGTACAGAACCAAATAATGAATACTTTCCTATTCATTGAGCTATAATTATACACATTTTAATTAAGCTTTTATTTAAAGTCACGCCAAACAAAAATATTCCAAGAGAAAAAAGTTTAATAAAAATGGAAAGAAAATTAATTCCTACGCCTTTCTATTTTCTCTTATAAAATAAATAGATTTTTTTTCTGACAATAAAAAAATATCTGTTGACATTATTTTTTATTTGAAATTTCGTTTTTTTTTCTATTCTTCCATCTAAAATTGCACTTTGACTTTTGTTCTTTTGACGCTTTTGTTCTCTTTGAAAATTTTATCTATGAAAGCATATGGCAAAACGTTAAAAGTTCAAAAATTCAAAGTACCATTATTAATTGAAAGGAAAAACGAAAGTCAGCGTTTATGATTGAAACATACAATGAAAATTAGTTTTAAAAAATTGAAGTCAACAGAAAAAATGTCTGTTGATTTAATAATGGGAAATAAAAGGGCGGACTAGTATCAATCAATATCAATCTCATTCTTTTTTTGCATCAGTGAAAGATTAGTTCCATTTTTCGCTATTTTTAACAAACAGTTTCTTTCTCTTAAAATACATCACCATAATATTTAAAAAATTTACGGTCTATATTATTGCAAGTTTGACTTTTATCGTGATTGTTATGCTAGTTAAAGCATTCATAAACCTCATGTTCTTCACTTTAAACATTTTTTGAATATAATTTTCGGTCATCCGACCCAGACACCCAGAATATCTTTCTAAATATATTCTGGGTGTTTTTTTTATTAAAAACTTTGCACTTTTCTTCATTTTGTTAAATACTGAATTTGATATTTGTAACTAAGCTTTCCTATTTTACTGTTTCGCGAGATTTTTTTTTCATTAATAAGTAGGTCTATTATCTAAAATAAATTTGATTATTTGTCAACTAAATTTCTTTGTAAATAATATATTTATCCAGGCACTACTTAGTTAGATAATCCCCTCCTTTTTTCTTTTCCAATTCTTGACCAGACAATAAGAAAAAGATTTGTTCATGTATTTTTAGAATTTTTCTTTGACCCCAAACGATAGTGAGAAATTAGTCGGGTTTTCCAAATAAACTAAAAAAACTCTATGGTTACCCGCGGAGAATGCCTAATATGCAAATAACTGCCGTTTTTTCAAGAATAGCCCACCTCAAAAATTGTTTTTTTTATTTGGCTACTAAAAAGGATATTGAACAGGATAAATTTTCTATATGTAATTTTGAGCGTCATAAGTGGAAAAAATTTAAACTAATATACATTTTATTTATAAGAACGCGTTTTTTTATCATCTTTTTTTTATTATTAAAATTCACGATCTGAATCAATGGTCTTTTTTTACTAAGATTTTTTTTCTATTATTATTTATTTAAATTCTAAAAATTGTAACTTGCCATGCAAAAATTACTCAATTAATTTTTTTTAGGTATTATTTCATTGCCACAATGAAATATTTTTTTATTTTATGTCTTCTTTCTTTTTACAATTGTGTAAAAGCAGAAAAACAATGCGCAACCGTTAAAGGACAACTACAATGCCTATCCGATCCGTCAAAGCATGTAAACGTCAAAGTTCAAATTTATGACCGCGATAAAATTACTTCTGACGATCTTATGGGGTAAATATTTTTAAATATAAAATCCTATATTTAGTAACTGGTTAATTTTCAGAGAAACCTTCACGGATAGCTATGGAAGATTCGTACTTCGAGCTTGTGGAGAGGATTGGGGATTTGGTTTTGGAAACAAGCCTGATCCATATATTTATGTGACCCATAGATGCAATTCTATATTTGAGCATGGTTATGAAATGGACGAAATAGATATAATGGATCCACTAATTTGTTGGTTCCGTACCCATATTCTTGATGGAGGAAAGCCTGAAGAAAAAGGGCTTGTTTTATCTTTAACCAAAGAATTTGTTGGGGATGACATATCCAAATTTCCCATTTAAACTTATTTTATTTGTCGTCATATAGGTGTTGTTTTATTATGTAAAATTTTTTATGTAATTTTTCTATATATTTTAAATCACTCTTTCCAGTAAATTTATTTTTTTATTGCCTACAACTACTATGTATAACTTTATTTCAACCATTTTTTGCTGCAAAATTACTTCCACTTGAAATAAAATCTCAGTTTTTTTTAGCAAAATCGCATTTTTACTTTTCAAACAAAAAAAATTGTGAATAAATTCATTTCACAAGAGAGAGATGAAATTTAGACTCAAATGCGCCAGATTGAGCCGCCGTTCGCGCGTTGATGAACGTCTTCACCATCTGCTGCTCAGCTTTTATGCTGCTTCTTTGCTTATAAAAACTCAAAATTCGAGTGATGGTGGTTTTGGTGGTGGTCAATTTTTCAGTTAGTTTAGTTTTTGCCATTTACATTTTTTTGTCGCCGTTTTTGTCGTCGTCCGAGATTTTTTTGAGAGAGAGGCTTTTCAAAAACTGAAACAGAAAAAAATATTTTTTAACTGATGGCGAAAAGCAAAAAAAAGAAGACAAAAACGGTATTTTCTTCTTCTTTCAATTTAAAAATGTTTCATTCTTCAAATTTAAAGCTTAGTCAAGAAAAAAATTCATGGTTCTTAATTTTTTTTGTCTCTATTTTGTTTCATTTCTATTCCTTCAAGTCATCTTTTTCTGTATCGAAAGAAAAGTGACATTGACAAATCGAAGGGATTACTTTTTTTTCCATTGTGATGTTGGAAAACCATGGAGGTTTTGAGATAACTGACTTGAGTGAATGAAATTTTGCGCGTTTTATTTTTGGAAGAAATTTTGTTTCTTTTTCTTATTTGTCATCTTTTGGCATATTGAAATTTAAAATTTTTAAATACACTTGAATATTCAAATTTTTTCTGTCTTATTTTATTTTGATATCTTAATTCTGGTTGTTTGTTTGTGCTTTCATTTTAAATATTTTGGTTGGATTTTTTTAGAATAAACAAAGCAAGAAATTAAAATGGCAGAAGAAAATGTGGAAGAAAATAGTGATAGTTTAGAAAATTTAATCCGTATTCAAGCTAATCGAATTGGGCAATTAGAAAGTCATATTGAAAACATAAGGTAAGTAAACACCCAACCGCCACCATTATTTTTTTATCCCATTTTTTTTTATTCTTTGTTTATAGTATTTAGTTCAGTGTTCTTACTCGCGCCGCACCCGCGCCGCGCCGGCGCGCGCCGGCGCGCGCCAGCTGGCGCGTGGCGCGTTGCTTGGCGCGGCTTTTCAGAAATCCGATGCTCGGCGCGGCGCGTGGCGCGAGAAAAATTAAAAAATTTTTTTAAAATTTTAAAATGCTTGGATTTTCCAGAAAAAAATTGATTTAATCTTAGTAAAACCTCAAATATAGCGTTATTTT
The DNA here is from genome assembly GCA_028622995.1 of Panagrolaimus kolymaensis. Classification (NCBI taxonomy): domain Eukaryota; kingdom Metazoa; phylum Nematoda; class Chromadorea; order Rhabditida; family Panagrolaimidae; genus Panagrolaimus; species Panagrolaimus kolymaensis. Next base: position 1,271,172 of record JAJQJQ010000031.1, read on the forward strand.
AAGTATATCTTACTAAATAAATAAAAAAGTTAATGTTTTTGGTCATTATTTAAATTTTTTTTCTGGCGCGTGGCGCGGCGCTGGTGCTCAAAATTTTAAAGGTTGGCACGTGGCGCGGTGCCTGGCGCGGTTTTTCATTTTTCTGGCGCCCGGCGCGGCGCTTGGCGCGACCAAAAGGCAAAGTAAGAACACTGATTTAGTTACTTTTAATTAACTCCTTATGGCCTCTTCCGCTTTTTTAAAATATACACCACCGAGAAAAAAAAAGTCGGCTGCTACTTTGAGGGTGGTGCAATCCTTTTCGATCCAGATTGTATCAATTAAAAACTTAGTTTTTTATTTTTTTTTGCAAAAATCTCCACTTTTCCCTTTTTTTACTTGATACAAATCAGATAAAAAAAACAACCACTACATTGCCTAGTTTTTTACACTCTAATTATCATTTATTTCCAATTACATTTTTTTAGTGAAGTTTTTGATCAAAAAGAACAAACTTTGGCAACTGAATTATTTAAAATGAGATTTTTAATGGCTGAATTTGTGGTTCGTTTACTTTTTACTTTCATCTTTAAAAAATACTTAATTATAAAAAAAAATTTTTAAAGAAAATTCATTGTGCTTCAAACAAAATCACATCAAATAATTTTTATGGTCAATTATCAATTGATACTGGCACAGATAATAGCATTGGCATAGAACCACTACAAAATGATGGAAAATTAATTTTGGACGAAGCAAGTTCTTCTTCTATTACAACTTTTCAGGTATGTTTTGTTTGTTTGGATTTCATCAGAAAAAAAATTGTTTCCTCCTTTTTTTCTGGGAATGTTTTTTGTTGATTTTTTTTTGGTTTACTTTTTTTTATTTCATTCAAAAAGCGGCATATTTTCTTTCATTCATTTTCCCATTTTCTCATTTTTCTTTTTTTTTGAAATCTGAAAAATGAACCAAAATAAAATGAACGACGGATCATCATCTTTTTTTTATAGGTTTTGCGCATACAAATTTTCCATTTTCTCATCCGATTTTTACGACGTACTTTTTTTATTCCATCAAAATCTTTATTTTATTTTTATAAAAAGGCGCGAATGAGCCGCGTCAAAAAAAACTCAGAAAAACAGTTTCATCGTCCATTTTTTCTTCTTCGCATGTTTTTCATTTTTCCAAAATACTTTTTTTTGTTGAAGGAAAATAGCGTGGTAGTTGTTTGACAATGAGAAAAAAAATAATGGCCAATGCCACCACCATCATCAACGACTTGACTTTTTTTATTATCGTTCTCGAATATTTTTTTCACTCTTGTTTTGTTTTTTTTTCTATGGAAGAGTTTCATCAAATTTGTTATGCGCAATACTAAAGCCACCAACACCGGATGAAAGACATTAGAGGGGGAGATAGAGAGGGCCATTTTTTTAGGAGGCTTGTTTTTGTTTTAGCTTTTTTAGTTTTTTTAGTGGTAGTTGTAGTAGCCGTTAGCTAAAAACAAAAAACTAAAATAAGTCATAAAAGCAGGCGATGACAACGACTATAAAAAAAGCTATTTGAAAATTCTTTTTTTATCTTTCATTTTGGAATGAGGCTATTTTTTGCAGTATCATGAAAAAATTCGTTTATTGAAGTGAAAAAAAGTAAAATTAAAGTCTATGACAGAGAAGGATAAGCTCCAATAATTTCGATCATGTGGACGACGATTTTATGTTGTAAGAAAATGGTAAGCAAAAATATTTCAAAAAAAAAGAAGATTTTTAATGACTCATTTCTTCTTCGATTTTTTTTAAATAGCTATCTTTTTCTTTTTCTAATTTATATGTTAATGAAGCTGCTCCATAGGCATTTATTCAACTTTTTATTTTTTCTTCAGGGTTTCAAAAAAACGGTTTTAACATTTTTGCTTTCAAACTTTTTCTGATTCTTCGCTTGCTATTTTTAACAAAAATTTTTAAGAACAAAAACGAAAAAAGTGATTGTTTACACCTGCAAAACAAAAATTTGTTTATTTGTTTTTAAAACCTAAAACGAAAGCTAAAGAAAAAGTGTATTCAATTTTTTTTGTTCATTTCTGCGCAAGCGGCTTAAAGTCCTTATTTTATTTACCTGGGTCTGTTTCACGCCCTTAAAATTCCAAAAACAACAAGCGGCCACTTTCTTATACTTACTTTTTTTCTTTCAATTTTCTTTATCTAAAAGCTCGAAAACATATTTGCATATTTTTACTTTTATTTTTTTTTTTGCTTTTTCGTGTAAAAATTCCAAAGTCTCTATTTTCTTATATTTTCTCACTTAAAACGAGTGACCAATGGCGACAAATGGCGTCAGTCGTTTCACTTCGTTTTTTAGCTTTTAGCTTTCCTGTTAAAAAGCTAGCACTTTTTTTCTTTCTCTCTCAGATTTCCCATGAGATTTTGTTTTCTCTATCTATCTCAAGATGAAAAAGGCACATATTTTCACGAACAACGATAAACGACGCGATTATATGCTTTTTACATTCGTTATAAAAGCTTTTTTTGCTACTTTGCAATTTTGTTACTTTGCTGTTGCTTTTTTTTGCGGGTAGGAGTGCTGTGATTTCTCATGGGATTTTATCAGCAACAGCATCTTTATTTTATTTTTTTGACCTTATGTTTAGTATTTTTTATGAATAATCTGCGTGGGGCTGGACAGAAGAAATACTTTTCTGGAAATATTATTTTTTTTGCAGCAAAAAAGTGCCTAACTAAATAGCAACCGAGGAAGGCATTATTATTTCAAAATTTTAATTCATTCATTTCTAAAAAAAGTATAAAATGTTTTTGACGTATACATATATTTTTTTGATGATGAAATAACTAACTTCTCTCTTTCCGTCCAATATTCATTTTTTTTATAAGTGACCACTTTACTAATACTTTTTTAAAAAATTTTTTACGCTTCGCCAATTTTAATTAATATCTATCTTTTGCATTTATCTAAGTACTATCTATCTGTTAAGTTTGCGCGCCACGACGCCGCACTTCTGCAAAAATAAAAAAATTGCACATAAATACAAAAAACGAAAAGAGGCAATCTTTAAAGTCTAAAAGACCCTATGATTTTTTTAAGAATGCCATTTCCAAAAAAGAAAAAATAAACATCTGTTTTTTTTTTGTTGTTATTTCACACTTTTTTAAAAATACCAAAGAGTGACCGTTCATTTTTTTTTATTTAAGTGCGCGAGATTTCTTCTTTTTTTTGCCCTCCATTAACTAAATACATATTTGGGATAAAAAAATCAAAGGCAACGGCGGCACATGAAATAAATATATAAATAAATTGATAGAAGGCAATTTTTTAATAGGCGCCAATTGAATGAATAAATGAGAGTTTTTTCAATAAATGGTTTATTGTGCGGGGATTTTTTGTGCTATTTTTCGTTTCGTCTTTTTTTTCTTTGATCTTCTTGAAATTTTCTCTCTCAAAAAAGGCACAAAAATAAAACAAAATATACATACATTTTTTCATGTTTGTACAAGCTTGTCACTTTTTTTTCTCTCATCTCGCGCATCTTCCGGCCGGTGCCTTCTTCTCTGTTGGTTTTTCATGTTTCATTCATAATTTATGCTTCGGAACAGCAAAGTATTGTTCTTTTTTCTTTGCCTTTCCTTTGAGTTGGTTAAAATTTGAGAAGCAAACTATTTTGAATTTGAATTTTTTAAGTGTGAATTAATTGAAGCTCAAGTCACGCAATATTTTTGTGAAGAAATAAAGAAGAATGGATGACCATGACCGACCACATCAATGTCGGCATCTAGTCTTTTTTATTTTATTCTTATTTCATGTTCGATTTTTTTTGTCAAACAAAAAATATTCATTTTTTTCACTTTTTTAAAAGTCACTTTTGAGCATTAAAGCTAACAAAAAATATTTACTTTTTTTGGAGTCATTTATAACAACAAAAAAAGCTAAAAACATGCTTAGCGATTTATTAAAAGCCATGGTTGCCGCCGCCGCGTGGGAAAACAACAACGTTTGTACGACAAAAAAAACGTCGCAAAATCATGTCTCCAAAAATTTTTGATGATAAAATTCCCATGAGACTATTTATTTCTTGTCTTCTTTTTTTTTTTGGTGGCTCTACTGATATCGTACTTACGAGCAGCGAGTATACGCGACCATATCTGTCACTTTTTTTAGAAGTCTTTTTTTTAAAGGAAACAAAGAAAAAGAGGAATTCCAAAATCCGATTTTGTGTCTTTTTTTTCAACTTTAGTTAAAAACAATGTTAAAACGTTTTATTTTTCTGCTTATTTTTTTCTTTGTTTGTCTTAAATATTTTATTTTTGTTGTTATTTAAAATTTAATTATCTATCGTTCTTGTTCGAAGTTTAAGCATCAGCAGCATATCTCTTAAATATGTAATTCCTGTTTTTTTCTTTCTTAAAAAAGCGATAAATCATATTCTCGCCAATTGGACTTTTTTTACCCTTTTTTCTAACAAAAAAAATGGCATCGGAGAATAAAAAAATAAAAATATGATGGCGAATAACTGCCTTCCGTCCATGTTCTTCATCTTGTTGTCTTGTCTTTGTTTGATAGAGATGGATGGTTTTTCATATATACATATTTAAAAAAAAATGACCACTTGACGGACATCGATGATGATGAAGGAAAATAATGCCTTCTTTTGCTTGTTCCAATTTCGTTGTTGAAAAAAAGCTTTTTATTTTGCTTTTTATGTTTTTCAAAATATTTAAAAAATCCAGATGCACCTTTTTATTTTAATTTTCTTGGCATACAGCTTTTTTTTAGCAAAACCAAAAACTGAATTTTAAATAATTTCAAAAACCTTTGTTTGGTTTTTCCCATTTTTTTGTTTAAATGCCAAGCATAAATAAAATGCAAAAAATGCACCTGTAAACACTCTTGGATGCTCTCCAGAAAAATAGTTAGGGGTATTTAGAAATATTTCAATCTTCATTATATCTATTTTTTTTAATTTAAAAATCATCCATTCTTCTAACAAATTTCTTCTTCGATAGTTTTATTTGCTGCTTTTTATCTTTTAGTTTTCCACTCGAGATTCAAAAATCCTTTCAAAACCAATAATTTTTATTTTCAGGCTGAAAACGAATATTCTCAAATATCAATTATGGGTGGTGTTGTGGATGAAGATTTTCGATCAGCTGCAACCCAAACTGATCCAATTCTCACATCGGAAGAGGATGAAGAAGATCTCCTCCTCAATGAAGGAGAAGACGAGGAAGAAGAAGAAGAACTTGAATTGACGTAAGCGAGCGAGCAAGCATTCATTCATTTATTTTTTCAATCATTAACAAATAACAAATCTTTATTTCCCTATTTTTTTTCTTTCTTAACTTAAAACTTAATCATTCTTTCTTTTTTTGTCGTTCATCGTTCGTTCCAACCAAAAAAAATTTTTTTTAACAAACTTTTTGGTTCTTTTCATGTATCTTTCTTTCTGAGGCAAAAAAGAAAAAAACCTCAATCAAAAGGTAACAAAAAATAATGAAGGGAAAAAAAGTGAAAAAAGAAGATTAGTTCGTTCGTTGACAAGCCTTTAAAAAAGTGGAAAAGAGGCACGTTAAAGCAAGCAAGAGAAAAGAAAAAAATTAAGACAAAAGGCGATTTGCTTGATGGTGATTGTGATTGGGGTGTGCTAAATGCAAAATTAATCGCACTTCGTTCATTTCTTTCTTTCTTTCAAGTTTTTAAGAAGGAAAAGATAATAACAAAACAAAAAACGTTAAATGTAAAAATAAAACGGCTGTGTTCGTTTTCTCGACAGAAAAAAATAGCTTTTATTATTTTGTTTATTTGTCTTTTTTAAGTTTTTAGCATTTTATTGCTATAATAAAAAAATTTCTAATTAACACACAAAAGAAAAGTAAAAAACAAAAATCTTTCCATCATTTTTTAAAATATTTTGCATTTTTGTTTTCTTGGATAATTTTTACCCAATTTTTTAACTCGCCTATCAATACTTTTTTTGCTTCCAGATTTTATATTTTTATGAAGCCAATGTGCTTCTTTTTAAAATATTGAAATATCGAACGTTTTTAGCCTTAAATCATTTAAAAAATAACTTTTCTTTCTTCTTCTTTTGTTTGTTTCCTCTTCCTATTTTTTTAAAATCAAAAATCAAAGAAAAACTCAAACGAACGAACGATCGAACGACGACGACAAATGTCTAACTTTTCGCTGCTTACTTAAAAAAAGTTGAAAAAAAAAATAATGTGAAAATTGTTTTGTTTTTGAGTGGCATTTTTCTTAATATTATTGAAACAAAACAAAAAAAAGATGGCCTATTTTTTTGCTTTGTTTTTAAAATCATTCTTATTTTTGCAATATTTTTTGCTTTTTGTTTTTTTGCTGCTTATTATTCTTTTCCATATTTTTTAGAATGGATACGGTGACAGAATTAAATGGAGTTATTGATTATCATTTAGAATATGAAGAAATAACTTTAAAAAGATCAACAAAAAATGGTAAAAGATTGGGTTTAACTTTGTGTTATGGAAATAATGATGAATATGACACAGATATTTTTGTTAGTGAAGTAAGCCAAAAAAATTAAGTTAAAAATCACCAAAGAATGATTTAAAATTCAGATTGAGAAGAGTAGCATCGCTGATTTAGATGGACGCATTAAAGTTGGAGATCAAATTTTGCAAGTAAGTTTTTCGCGCTTTTTAATGTCCGAATTTCGAAAAAAAAATTCAACAAAAAAAGTAACAAACAATTTTTTGTTAAACAAAACTTTTAATGTTAATAGTAAAACACTTTTTTGATATTTTCATTTTACTTTTTTTTTTAAATCTCTTTGTTTTGTAGGTAAATCGACAAACAGTAAATTCACGTAAAGAAGCAATAACACAATTTTCAAAGGATAATAGTGAAATTATTATCTTACTTGCTCGACCCAGACTGGTAAGGCTATGCACCATTATTTCTAAAATATGATTTTTAAAAATCTTTATTAAAATAAAAAATTTTTTTATAGTTGAGTCACTGTAGAAGTGAAAAAAATATTCCTTGAGTTTGTACTCTTTCGGAATATTTGAATTTTTCTTATTTTCGGAATGAAGGATAAAAATTTTGTTATAAAATAGATTGGATGGGAAGAGATAATCAAGTTGATTCTATCATAATTTTTTTTGTGATTTAAAACATTTTTGATATGCAAAAAAGCTTTTTCACCTTTTATTCGTTGTTTTTTTTATTTCATTTGCAACCTTTTTGTTTTTTCATTAATTTTTATTTTATTAGTTTTTTTCTTCTTCTTTGGAGTCAAAACACCCTTCAAGCTTTCTTTAAAAAAAACCCATTCAAATTCACTCTAGCTATTTCAAAGTCTCAAAGCCATAGCCGCCACATTCTCTTCTCAAATTGCCTAATAAACGATCAAAAAAATTTATATGTTTTATTTTCTTCTTTTTCTTATCTCTAAGCTTCCATCTAAAAAATATCCACCATTCCATGATTTTATTTGTTTTTTCTTTCTAAAAGTTTTTGTTATTTTTACTTTTTGTTTTTTTCTTTCCTTTTTTAACTCTTTTTTTGCAACTGTTGCTTTTATCACACAATTAGTCAAAAAAAAAATAAAAAATATTATTAACGAAGATGAATAATTCTTTCTTTTTTTTCTTCTTCAAAGCAACAAAAAAGATATTTTTATGATTTATTATTTTTCACCCCAAAAATATCTGATCTGACAAGCAAAAATAAATGTCAGTCAGTCAGCAGCAACCAACCAAGGAAGAAAGAGGAAGTTATATTTTTTTTTTCTCTTTGGTCGCTCATTGATTTTGAGATTTTTGATGATGGATTAGCTTAAACTTGAGAAATGATTGCTTGCAACCAAAAAAAAATTTTTTTTTACAAAGAGAGAGTCTTGAAAAAATATGAGCGCCTGATCCTGTCACTTTTTTTTCCACCCATGTTTTTGACTTTCCTTTTCTTTCAATAATTATGTTTTGGTTTTTCGTTATGTAATTTCTCTTATGTTATTTTTGCCACCCTCATCCAAGGAGAAACAAAATTTTGTTTCATATCCTTGAAAAAATTTGCCGGTTTATTCCTTAATTTTATTCCTCGAAAGCCTCGAGCTCTGCGAAAAATTAGTCAATAGTCCGGTTTGCGCTACTTTACTTACTTATTTCTTATTTCTTTGAGAGTTTCAATATAAATTATATTTTTTATTTTATGTTAGCTGCTTGCTGCTGGCTTGGCTCCCGCTATTTTTTTTTGTTCTTGGTGCTGCTGCGCGAAATTAATCGCGAAAAGGGCATTCATTCATTCATTCATTTGTTTACTTTCTTCAATTTTTATCCTGAAAAATTTTATTTTCTTATTCCTTCTTTCAATAAATTTGCATTTTTTTGTTCCTCGAATTTTTCTTCTTTCTTCAACGAAAAATAAAAAACGGAAAGAATATTGAAGGGAAAAAAACGTTGCATTTGTTTTTTGGTTTTCAAATATTTAGTATGCTGTCTCTTGAAGAGCTTATTCTCCTTCTTAAACATGATTGTTTAGTTTTGGTAAGAATCAATCCATATTTTTTAAAACATAAAAATTGTTTGAAAAAATCTATCTAAAAATTCATTTCTTTGCTTTTTTTACATAATTTTTTGATAAGTCCGTTTAAAAAATTATCCTGAAAATTAGCTTTAAAAATTAATTGATTTAATTTATTTTTTCAATTTATCAAATTTTTAGCCCGATAACGATGAAGATAGCAACGACGAGGATGAAGAAATTGCGAATGTTACTGAAGCAGATCTCCACCAGATTGCAAATGCCCATAGAACGAGGTCGAGTAATAATGCTGCCACTTTAAGCCCTCTCCCTGAAAATGATGATGGAGATGGACAACTTACAGAAAATTCAGGAGGATTTGAAAAAGTAATATATTTTTCAAAAAGTTTTATTTATTTATTAATAATTTTCGAACCATTTTAGGATTCTGGTTTATCTCGAGCTACCGATTCCGATCCTGATTTAATTGTCTTATCTGCCCCATTGTCCCAGACAAGCACGAGTGATCGAGCTTTGGAACATGAATTAGCATTTTTGAGAAAAGAAATGGAAACGATTCGACTTGAATGTGATCGACTTTTAAATAAACATAATTCTACGGAAAAGCGTGCAGTCAACCAAATTCAACAAGCCACAAATTTAATGCATACCATCGATCGATTAACTGCTCCACAATCGCCGTATCGACAAATATTAAATTCTACTGGATCTTCTGTAACTTCATCGCCTGCCCCTCAATATTTTTCTCATCATCATTCAAATAATTCAAATAATGGCGGCGGCAGTTCTGTGCAATTTTCTCCACATTTAGGTTATGAAAGACGAAATTCTTCGAGACAACAATATCCAATAACAAATCCATCGTATCATCAAAATGGAAATCCCCATGCATCTGTTGCGGCTACCATTGGAGTAAATGGGCGAATGAGACCTATGCAACCCCAACAACAGCCACAACAACATCAACATGAAGAAACTTCAAGTGCATATAATACTGGAGGGGATAGTTGTCGAAGTACTCCATTAAAAGGGGAATATGCTCATGTCATTGATACATCAAATACTCTTCCTCCACCAAGGCGCCCAATACATTTAACTACCAAAGAAAGAATTATTGAGCCTCCATTGTCCCCGAATAATTCCGAACATCAATATCATACAATTGAAACGCCAATGAGTAGTAATGCGACGACAATCCAATTTCGACCTACGGGATCTATAATTAATAATCACCATTCTCAACATTATCAACATCCACCTTTGCCAACTTCAAGTGTTCCCAAAAGAGGAAATGGAGTAGGAGGAGAAAAGCAGCCGATGATGCCACAAATACAAATACAAAATCAACCTAAACAAATTAATTATAAACCTGGAGATATTATGTATACTTCACCCGAAAATCTTGCTGAAACTATAGCGCTTCAACAAAGATTATTGAGACAAGCTATGGTGGATCAAGCAGCTAAACATCATAATTATAATTCTAAACCAAGTTCTTCTTCATCCAAACATTTACAAACCCAACAAAACCAACAACAAATTAATCAAATTCAGAAACAAAATAATAGTAAAGAAATTGATGCATCACAAAAATATGAATGGAAGGTTAGTAATTTATTTATTTAAGGAAAGCCAAAACTAAAAAAATTATCTTTGTAGGTTAAGCGTCGCTCCGATGGAACTTGTTATATCACTCGAAAACCCTTCAGAAACCAACTCCTTAAAGCTCGAGAAGAGCAATTAAATAAAGAGCGAAATAATTTAAGCACGGATGATGATGCAGCAAGTGAATTAAAAACAGGAAGATTTTGGTCGCGAGAAGAACGAAAACGCCATCTTGAAAGGGCTAAGGAAAAGAAGGCAAATAAAATTCAAAATGCTTTGCAAAAAACTGCTAATCCAAATGAACAGGTAAATTAAATGTAATTTAATAATGGAAACTTTCAATTTGAGAATCATAATTAATTTTTTTTAAACATTTCGCTGTTTTTCTTAAAATTCTAATTAACATTTGCTTTAAAAACGTTGATTTAAAAATGGAAAATGAAAGAAGTTTAATAAAAAAATTAAATTTTTTCAGATGATTATGCAACTTTCAAATCGAAAGCAAATGCGTCGTTCAGGAAGACAATTATTCGATAAATTTACAACTTTACAAGAATTCTTAGCCCACGGCAGTCGAGATCCATCTTCAGCGCCCATTATTGGAGGAGTTTTAAGTGTTACTACGGTTTAAAAAAAATAGAAATAAAAATAAAAATAAAAATATTATAGGAAAAATGATTTATAAAAATTTTGGGTAAAATATTGTAATATTATTTTTTTGGATGCTTGAAACAATTTGGCAAAAATCTCGCTTTTTCATTATTTTTTTGTTGTAAACTTTTTTTGTTTGTGAAGACCTGTCTTAAATCCCGAGTTCAGTTATTATTAATTAAATTTTATTATAAATATTTTTTTTTGTTGAAAAACATGCAAATTTTATTTTTATTATTCTTTATTTTTGTATTATTCCTTTTTTGTAAACTTTTTTTAAAAATGTTTCTTGGTGATCTTTTAAAAAATGTGGTTCTATTAAAAGGCGGCTATAATTGCGCGTTAATAAAAACACAAGAATTAATACTCTCTCAAACACACACACGCAATTAAATGGATGTTTAAAAAAAAAGAGGAACCAAGCAAATCCGATTAAAAATAAAATAAAAATAAAAAAATTGATCAACAAAAAAACCATCTAGGATTATACCTTTTTTTCTTCTTCGTTGTTACTTAACTTACGTGTTTTTTTTGTTTTAATAATTTTTGTTATTTTTTCATTGCTTGCCCAAAAAAAAGAGAGTCCCCATTTTGATTGAGTTGAGAGGTATCAATCTGTCTCATTAAAAGAACATCAATTTTTTTGTTCACAAATTCTATTATTTTTTTCCGCCTACTTAGTTTTTTTTTTCATCGAAGTTCAACCATTTATTTTTTTAAATATTTTTTTGTTACTTTTTGTTGCTGTAAAACATCAAACTCATGATGTTCAATGTTAGGCTAAAATTAAATTTTTTATTTTTTCTTATAATATTTTTTTCAAATATTATTTTATCATTTCAAGCAACTAATGTATCTACAACACCAAAACCAGCTTCGCCTTTACCAGCGAAAAATGGTACAGTAAAATGTTGGGATTGTAAAGGGTCAGCAGATACATGTTATTCTGAATGCACAGGACGTTCTTGCTCTTTTAGTTAGTTTTTTATTTCTTAATATTTTTTATTTTATCGTCTGCTTTTTTAAGGCGTCCAATTACCACTTTCGGATTCAAGCCCATTAATTTATAAATGTTCAAATGATATTAGCACGAGTGGATGCATGGCTGATGCGTCTATGCAACAAGTAACGTGTTATTGCACATCCAATTATTGTAATTTCCCACTTGCCAATGCGAATAATGAACGACTTAAACGAATGATTCAAAATACTTTTGAAACATTAAAAATTCGTTCAAAAAGAAGCAGCAGCAGTGATTTAACGGGTGATCTTTTTACACAAAATTACGGTAGATGAATTACGTCTATTTTGAGAATCTATTTTTGTTTTTTAAGCCGCGTTGGTGCAAGCTCTTTCAGGTATAAATCATGCTGGAGGATATACAACTGTGGCATCATACAGCGATAGCACAGGTGGAGGATATAGTGATGTTAGTGGAGGTGCAGGTGGATATGGAGGTACTGGAGCCACTGATTCAGGCGGATACACCGATTCAACGGGAAGTAGTGATTCAGCCACTGCGGGTGGTTATACTGATGCTGCAGGTGCTACTGGTGCGAGCACTGCTGGAGGTTATAGTGATAGCTCCGCAGCTGGTGGATATACTAATGGCGCTTCTACCATAGCTGATGAACTCGGCCCAATTGAAACTAATAATGACAAAAACAAAACTAACAATGGCAATCATAATGGTCATGGAAATGGAAATGGTGGAAATGGAAGTGGAGAACAAAATGATGATCCTAATACAATGGCACCATCCACTGTTGCTGGAGGATATAGCGATAGCTCAGGCGCCGGCGGTTACAGTGATAGCTCAATGGGTGGTGGATCTAGTGATACAACAAGCGGTGGTTATACAATGGGAGGAAGTGAATACACTGGTTCAAGTGATTCAAAGGTTTCTGCTAGCTATACTGATTCTGGTGCAAGCTCTGATTCTACCGGATCTTCAAGCGGTGGTTATACTGATTCATCTATTGGACCTGAAGATGATGATCCCAGTGGTGGCGGAGCTACATCTAGTGGCGGCGCAAGTGATTCCACAGGTGCTGGAGGAGGATATTCTGATTCCACAGGTGGATCAAGTGATACAACAAATGGTGGATCAGGTGGATATACCGATAGTTCAGGAGGCTCATCTGACTCCACTGGTGGTGGAGAATATTCCGATACTGTTTCAGGTGGAACAACAATGGGCAGTGGAGCTAGTGGTGCGACTTCAGCTGGAGTTAGTGGTTCAACAAGTGGTGGATCTGATGGTGGCTATACTGATAGTCCTGGAAGCTCTGATTCAACAAGCGGTGGTTATTCTGATGCCGTTTCTGGTGGATACAGCAGTGTTGGATCCACCGAAGCTGAAGTAACTGTGAAAGCTACAACTAAAGCTGGACAAACAACAGCAAAAGCTACATCTGGCGTTCAAATTGTTAGTACTACTACTAAATCTGGAGCCAGTGTTATTGCTACTACAATTAAACCAACTATTTATTGGGTTAATGTCACTGCCAATCCAGCCAATCCCATAACAAAAACTGTGGCTCCAATTACACCGCCACCAGCTACAGGAGGTATGTTTATGAATCTAGCAACGAATAATAATACAAAATTGCATTTTTAGGTCCTCCTCCTGCAGCTGTTCTTAATACAGCAGAAAAAACAATTAATAATATGAATAACGTAGCAGATAACAACTTTATGAATGCTGTAGATCCCATTGTTAAAAACGTGTATAGTAATTGGAAATCAAGAAATGATGAATTAATGCAAAGAATTCAAGCCCTTAAAGCTCAGCAATAAAATTTAAAAAATATGTCTCTCTTCCAATCGCATTAAAAAAAAGTTGAACCTTCCCTTCATTTATTAAATTAAAAAAATAAATGCAAAATAATTTGTTAAATTAAAAAGTTACTTAATTAATTGATTGTATATTTTGTGGTAATAGTAGGAATATGAAATTAAAAAAATAATTTTAAAAAAATGTAATTAATTAATAGCTTTATCAAGAATGCTTTCATCAACTTTGTTTGGAAGAGTAACTTTAAGATTTGGAACATTTTTCATTGTTCGTTTTATTGTTTCATAACCATTTTCATTTCCCGACCAACTGCGTCGTGCAACTCCATTTGAAACATCCCAATTCAGCATTAATCCGGCTCGATAATCAGTTTTTTCATTTCCGTTTGTAGATACAAAAAATTTACTTGATAGTCAACGACCGAAATTTTTTTTTCCTCAAACAAAAGATCTCTAATTTTAAAATAATCATTGTTCGATTTTCTTCGGTATTGCACTTTATAAAACAATCAATAGTTATTATAATAATTCGAAAAAGATTAACATTTGATTTTAACATTTAAAAATTTAACATTGTGCATTTATAGAGAAAACAAGTGAAAAACTATTTTTTTTAAATTTGAACATACATATAATAAAGTACCCCTTTTTTGAAGAAAAAACACATGTTGCGATAAGTATCTTTTAACTTTGAATAAGAAAAAAACGATGAATCATACAATTTTTCTCTACTAATTAAGTTTTTTTTATCAATAAAAGACCCTATTTTCCTCGCTCTTGAGGAAAGTAGACGCAATAAAACTTTTCTATTGCTTTTGTTTGCGCTTTTTTTATCGCAGTTTTTGGCCGTCCGTTATTTATATGTACCATTAATCGGTTGTTGTTGCGTCTTCATTTTTTTGTTTTCTTGTTCGATTTAATAAATTCTCAAATTTTTTAAAGATGGCAAAAGAAAAGTTATTAATTCATGAGCTTATTAAACTTTGCCGAATGCCATTGTTTTCTCCAAAAATGCATTCGCAAGCCATGGATGTTACTATGCTAGCATTTAAAAGCGAAAAACCATTATTTAAAAATGATGAGAAATTGAAAATTACTAAACTAATCGAGAAGTCTTTAACATATTTTGATACAACTTATTGTACGCAAACAAATGAATTTGTATTACCGGCAAACAGCTCAAATATCTCGATCAGGATTACGATTTTTAATGAATGAATTTAAAGACGATGATGAAACTTATGCCAAATTTAAGCCTCTTTTCCATTATCCTAGTGTCAAATTCAATCGATGAATTCATTGAGAATATAGTCGACATGGAACATGAATATTCCACTCCTTACGTGTGTGTTGTCTATCTTTCTATTTTGCATTATCGAAATTCATTTTTGTTTTGTGATAATAAAAGGCTGATACTTGGCTAAAAAAGGAGAAGCAAAAATATTTTTTATCATGTAACTTTTTTAATACCTTGAAAAAAGGGTTGGTCAGAGTGCTTATAAATAAATGAAAAAAAAAACCAAGAAAAATCATGAAATTTTTAGTTTTGATGTCGTGTTTGAATTTTTTTATTTCTCCATTTTCTTTACTTTATTTTTATTTTCAGAATTTGGACTTTTATTAATTGCTTTATTTGAAAATCTGGTTATTAACAGCATGGGGGGATCAGAATCAAAATCAATCCCAATTAAAATCAATGGTGAAGCTTGCGACTATGAACGAGATCTAGGTGAAGGGGCCTTTGGAAAGGTTGTATTAGCAAAGGGACAAACCAGTGGAAAGCAACATGCCATCAAAATTGTCGATAAAAGTCAATTTAGTGATCCAAAGGTTAGTTTAATGAATGCGTTTTTTATTCATTTGCCATCTTTTTCAGTACGCGCTTCGTGAAGTTGAAAGCTTGAAATCATTAAATCACAAAAATATCATTAAATTCCATGGTTCGGCTGACATTGAAGTAAGGCAACCAAAATGTGTTACACACAAGTAACTGGTCTTTTTTTAGAACAAGCTTTATCTCGTTTTTGAATATGCCCGTGGTGGAACACTTGGTGACCTAATCGTACGAACGAATGGTATCCCTGAAACAGATGCAAAGAAACATTTCCGCGAAATTCTCGAAGGCGTTAGTTATTTGCACTCCAATAAAGTCGCTCATCGTGATTTGAAACCCGAAAATATTCTTCTTGATGGTGATGGAACCATTAAAGTTGCTGATTTCGGTCTTGCTAAAGCAATTAAACGAGGCGAGTCTTTTAATTGAACAAGCAATCTGTGAGAATTTCATTTTGTTTAATGCAACCGGGATTTTAAAGACATCAAAAACTCTGTCTTAAGTTAATATTCATTTAATTCTGATGTTTCAGAATTCTTTTTGGCGTCAATCTCTAATGTAAAAAGTATTCATATGCTTACACGATGTGGTACACCATATTATGCTGCACCAGAAGTTTTTAATGAGAATAATATGGATTAGTGTTAAATTACCGACCGAAAAGTCGGTAATTACCGACTTATCGACCGACTTTTTACCGACCGATTTACCGACCGACCGTTTTTTTATACCGACATTTTACCGACTTTACCGACCGACAAAATTTTATACCGACATTTTTTTCTCAAGTTCTTATCAGGGTTTGTTTTTCTTAAAAAGTTAATAGAAATACTATTTTTTTGATGTTATTATCACTTTATTATTAAATAAAAATGTATTTTTGACTAAAAACTGAAAGTTTTATTGATTTTCTATTCGAAAAAAATTTTTATACCGACTTTTTACCAACCGATTTACCGATCGACCATATTTTTATACCGACAAATTACCGACTTTACCGACCGGGAGCAATTTCCATACCGACAATTTTCTGAATTTACCGACTTTTTTGTCGGTCGGTCGGTAATTTAACACTAATATGGATGGATATAACGGATTTAAAGCTGATATGTATTCAATTGGTTTTATACTTATGGTTATGATTCAGGGTGGTTCAAAGAAAACTCTTTCAAACGATTGTACAAAGTTGGTTGAAAAACTCACTGATCATTCACCATCGGCTCGTCCATCATGCAAGGAAGTTTTAAAGGAGAAATGGCTTTATTAAGATCACTTTGTTGTTATCTAATTAATCAAAAATTTTACCCTGTTTTTTATCGTCAACGGAGTTTTTAATTTTTTGAGTAAAGTTCAATTTTTTAAAGTAAAAACCTTGTAAACAAACTTAGAACTACATATATACAAAGAAATTTCATCAGATAAAAATAAAACGCAAATTTAATTATGGAATAGTTATTGCTCGATTTACTTCGATGGTGCATTTCATAAAGCAATCAAAAATTATTATAATTGGAATAAGATTAAATTTTGATTTTAATATTTAAAAATTTAACATTGTGCATTTATAGAGAAAACAAGTAAAAACTAATTTTGTTTAAAAAATTTTTCACATTTAAATATAGTATCCCTTTTTTTTTTGGTTGAAGAACAAAGATATGATGCGATTAGTATCTTGTAATTTTATAGAAAAAAACTACAACTGATCAATCATACAGTCTTTTCCTCCATAATTAAGTTTTTCTTTTTAGTAAATTAAAAGTGACAACTTTTTCTTCGCGTATTTGTGTTGTTGTCCATGTAGGTTCAAGCTATAAAAGAGTTTTGCTTTTTGTTTTTGTTTGTTCTTTTTTTTATCACAGCTGTTTGGCCGTCCGTTTTTCATAATATTGATCGATGGTCGTTGTTGCTGTGTCTCCTTTTTTTATTTCTGTAATTTTTTTATTTTTCTTGTTCGATTTAATAAATTCTAAAACTATTTAAACAATGGCAAATGAAAATTTAATAATCCCCAAACTTATTAAACTTTGTCAAAAGTCGCTGAAATCTCGAAAAATGAGTTCACAAGCTATTAATGTTACCATGCTTGCTTTTTATAGTGAAAAACCATTATTTAAAATTGAAGAAAAAATGAAAGCTGCCGAATTAATTCACAAATCATTGCCACGTTTTGATGCAGCTTATTGTGAATTTCGTAGACAAATGAATGAATATAATCGGCAAACAGCTCTAATGTCACGATCAGGATTACAATTTTTAATGGATGAATTTAAAGACGATGATGAAACTTATGCCAAACTTAAGCTCATTTTCAATTATCCTAGTGTCAAATCTATCGAAGAATACATTGAGGATACAGTTGACATGGAACAAGAATATTCCTCTCCTTACGACATGGATAAGAACAAAATGCCCAAATCCCATTATTGGTGGTTTTTTGAAGAATCTGAATAAAATTTTTTTTCTTGATATCCTTATTTTTGCCAAACGATTTGTATCCGTTTAAATTTTTTTTTAAATTTACTAAAAATAACTGCATATTTTTTATTTTATTGTGAATTTTTTGCGAAAAAGAATAGATGTAACTTTTGGCAGTTCTTTGTATGCTTTTTCCGCTAATTATAATAACTTCAAAATATTTACAACTGCTAATTCAACTGCAGAAACCATGGATGTTAAAACCGCTTATAACTTTATTTCCGTTATAAAAATAGTTACGCGAATCGATCAAGAAGGTAAATATTTTTCTAGAAATTTCTCATTTTTTGGTAAAGATTTCTTTAATTAGTGGAATATTAAGGTAAAACTGGCAGAAACATGACAATGTATTTATCAAATATTATTTCAAAAAATACTTAATTCGTCAATGATATTCTAATTATTGGTTTAAAAATAAGAGTTTTTTTTACAAATGTTGAAATAATTAAAAATTATGTTATTAATCAAAAGCTTTATCAAGAATGCTTTCATCGACTTTGTTTGGAAGAGTAACTTTAAGATTTGGAACTTTTTTCATTGTTCGTTTAATTGTTTCATAACCATTTTTATTTCCCGACCAACTTCGTCGTGCAACTCCATTTGAAACATCCCAATTCAACATTAATCCGGCTCGAAAATCACTTTTTTCACTTCCATCCAAAACCATTCCAAATCCTCCATTGATCACATCTCCCCATCCTACACCTCCGCCATTATGTAAACTAATCCAAGTGGCACCTCGAAATGCATCACCAATGGCATTTTGAACTGCCATATCCGCGGTATATGCTGAGCCATCACAAATATTGGAAGTTTCACGAAAAGGACTATCGGTTCCACTAACATCATGATGGTCTCGGGAAATCACCACCGGGCCTTTAAGTTTCTTTTCTCGAACAGCTTTATTAAAAGCCAAAGCAATTTCAATTCGACCTTCTTGATCGGAATATAAAATTCTTGCCTTACTTCCAACCACGAGTTTGTGGTCTTCAGCTTTTTCAATCCAATGTCGATTATCGTCATATTGTTGGCGAGTTGCATCACTGACTACAAAAAATTTTTATCTGTTATTAAAAAATCAATATAAAAAACCATAAAACTTACTATCATTTTGTTTACTCAAATTTAAAATAACTTCTCCAGCTATTTTATCGGTTAATTGTAAATCCGAATCAAGACAGGAAGTACAAACCCATCGAAATGGTCCAAAACCAAGGGAAAAAATGTCTCTAAAAAGTTTTATATATTTTAAATTTGATTTTGGATATATGTGTTTTTTTAACAAACTAACCCCATAATATCTTGCATATATGAAGGATATTTAAATGATTTATCATCTTTTGCATCTTTAGCTAAAACATTTGCTCCAGCTCGAGAACATTCAAGTAAAAATGCATTTCCATAATCCCAGAAATACATTCCTTTTTCGCTCAAAGTGTCGATGGCTTTAATTTGTCTTCGAAGACTGTAATTTTTAAATTTTAGATTTATATTTAAACTTTTTTTTTGCTTTTTTAATTTTTACCTTTCTTTAACTCTTTTTTCAAATTCTTTAGGATTTTCAGACATCATTTTATTTGCTTCATCAAAATTTAACCCAACTGGATAATAACCTCCATTAAAAGGATTATGACATGAAGTTTGATCGGAACCAAGTTCAACTAAAAGTTGATCTTCTTCCTTTGCGAGTCGCTCCCATAGATCAACAACATTTCCAAGGTATCCAATGCTCACTGATTTTTTATTTTCTCGATATTCTTTTATGTGGGAAATAATTGTTTCAAGATCATCCGAATAAATATCCAACCATCCTTGATGATGGCGTTTAAGAAGGGCTTTTTCAGAAATCTAAAAAAGTGAGAAATTTAAATAAATTTTGTAAAAAAAACTTTTTGGCGGAAAAAAGAAAGACAAACTTCAGCGATAACTCCAACACATCCAGAAATTACAGCTGCTTTAGCTTGGGCACCACTCATTCCACCAAGTCCAGAAGTAACAAAAACTTTTCCAGCTAAACTTTCGGTATTTAAATATTTTCGGCCAGCGTTCATTACAGTAATCTAAAAAACATTTTATTTAATTTTCAAAGCGATTTTTCCAACTTAATCTTAAAAATTATTTCTGTAATCTTAAATCGTTTAGAGACACTCTTTTTTAACGAAAAAAGTTTTGGAGAATTTTTGTAACTAAAAAGCCGATTTTTTTTTACATACCGTAGTTCCATGAACAATTCCTTGAGGTCCAATATAGCAATAACTTCCAGCTGTCATTTGTCCATATTGAGTTACACCAAGTGCAAAAAATTTATCATAATGTTCTTTGGTGGAATAATTAGGGATCATCATTCCATTTGTAATAACCACACGAGGAGCTTGTTCATGAGATGGAAATAAACCCATTGGATGTCCAGAATAAAGGGATAAAGTTTGATTTTCATTCATTTCAGCCAAATATTTTATAACTAAACGAAATTGAAGCCAATTCGAAAAAATTTGACCATTTCCACCGTAAGTGACGAGTTCTTGAGGGAATTGAGCCACTGCAGGGTCGAGATTGTTGAGGATCATGAGAATTATGGCTGCTGCTTGTTGGGAAGTTGCAGGGATTTCATTAATTGGAATCGCCTAAAATTAAATTTCAACATTTTTTTTATTTGCAAATTATTTTTGATTCAAAAGATTTACTTTTAAATGAAATTGTGGCATAAATCTAAAAGCATAAATATGACCAAACTTAGTCAACTCATCCGCAAATTCTTTTGCAAGGATTCCATGATGGTTGGCTGGAACATATCTCAAAATATTTCTCACAGCTAATTTCTTTCCATCAGCGTCCAATGGCACAGCTCGTTTTGGAGCATGAGCCACATCCTCTTTTCGTTGTTCATGAGGATAATCAACTAATGGCTCAAATAAGTCTTCGTTAATTAAATGTTTAATATCCATAATTTTTTTTTATTTCTCTCAAAAAAGGGAAAAAATAAAAAACTTTAAACAAAGTTTATGATTCGATTTTTTCAAGAATGGAAATTAAACCGACTAATTTTTTTTGACTTTTGTGTCTTTATTTTTTTATGGCTGTTTTAAATCATTAAATCAACCTTCTCATTTTTTTTTTCAACCATGCGCAAGAAATTTTGAGAGACAAACATCTTCATTGGCTCCACGCTGCTTTTATTGCTGCTGATGACTTTTATTTGGACATCAGTCATTATTAGTAAAATAATTATTTGATTGTTATCAAAATTACAATTAATCAAGAAACCATCGAATAAAAAAAGAAAAAAGAAAAATAATTGTTACCTTTCTTAACAAAAAATTTTTTATTATGGTTTAATAACTCTTTTTTTATTCATTCAACCAACAATCATTTTTGATCTTTTTTCTTTTTCTTTATTTTTCAATGCCCTAAATTTTTTGAACATGCGTATTTCGAAAAATAATATGAAAAAAGTTGGATCACTGAAACAACAGCAAACTCCAGGATTTTCTTCTTTTTTTTGTGGTTGTTGAACCATAAAATTTACTCTATTCGACGACGACCAAGTTTTCTCTTCTATTTTTCGCCTCAAACAACAAAAGATGTCCGATTTCGTTTGATTTATTTTAAAATAATAATAAACTAGAAACTAAAATTAAAACTAAAGGTAATTAATTTCATACTATTCTTTTTTTCTCGGTCAGTTGTAAAAATATTGTAAAAATAAAAGACAAAAACATATGCGAAAATAATTGGTTTGAAAGAAAACATAAAAAAAGGAAAAATTGAGGCAGTATAAAAATGTTTGAAGAAAAGTGAATTTTTTGCAATTTTTCAAATTCAAACACTTTGTAACGAAAAAAAATTTTGAAATGCAAAAAAGTTGGATTTTGTTTGTTTCTTGCTTCGTTATTTTATTCCATGATATTGCTTTTGGATTTGGCCTCGGGGGTGGTGGTGGAGGATGTATGCAATCTTGTGGCGGAGGATGTGGTCGTAAAAAGCGTGAGGTAAGCAACAACTTTCGATAAATTTTCTCACGAAAGCAATAAATCATCAATCTTATCTTTTTTTAATGATCTTTTTTTTTAGATTATTGAACCCCAAATTCGAACCGAACAATCTGAAATTTGTCCCCAAAATGAATGGCGAACAGTCATAATTGAAGTAATAAAAAATTTTAGTCATAGTTTTCGAAGTTAAAAATATTTTTTTAGAATATTGGAAAAGACGCTGGAACATCAAAATATGCAATTCAAGGAGCACTTTTTCGAAAATATGATGCCAAATTTTATGTTTCATGCCAGCGAAGAAACTTTACTGATGGAATTCAATTTGTAGCCAATGGAGAAGGCTACTGCACTTACAACAGTGATGATCTTTCATGCACTGCTGTAGCTTTAATTGGATAATATTGTGGATTCCTTTTTGGAGTTTAAAATTCTCATAAACTCTTCGATTTTTTAAAACCATTTTTTGTATTTAAATAAATTTTTAAGATTCAAAAATTCCGAAAGTCTTAATTTTTCTGTAATCTCAAAATTTTAATTATTTCATTGTTTTTTTTTAAATAAATTTCTTATATTTTTTTCTTGCAACAAGAACCTGTGTATTTCACAAACAATTAAAAAACATTCTTTCTTTTATTTTTCTGGAGAAAGTTTTTAATTTTCTCTTTCATCCTTCGTCTTCCTTTTTTTAAGTATGTCCGTAATTTTTATTGGGTCAAACATATCCAAATTAAAAGAAAATAAAAAAGATTTTAATCGTAGGGCGCAATTTACCGTCGTCAAATTAAAAGGAAAAGAATAAAAAAAGGATAAATTTTAAGTAAGTTAACTCTCACCTGCAAATTTCAGAAAGGTTTTCTCTTAAATATGTGATGATTGTTTCAGGAAAAAAAAAGAAAGAGAGAGAGAGAAAATCCAGAGAGAGAAAAACTTTATTTCTGCATAGCACCGATGACCCGGATTGAATTAAATAAAGAAAAAAAAGAAGAGGAGTCAATAACGAGAAAAGTGGAAAGAAAGTAAAAGAAAAATACCCAAAATTATTTTTACGTGTTAAACTTTCTTTTTCAAATCAATTTTTTAAAATTAACTCTCGATTTAACTTTTCAAATTGTTTTTTTAGTTCTTTAAACCAAAAAATATAAATTTTTCGCGAGTTTTTGAATCTTTGTTTTTTAATAGATTTTTTCTTAAGAAAATGGTCATACGGGTGCTGCTGTTGCTGGCCGTAATTTCCATAGGTTCTGTTTTGGCCCAAGATGATAATAGGCTTATAAATGTTAAACAAATTATGCGAGTGAGTTTCCTCCAAAAATAAAAATGCTCAACTGGCTTTTTTAAACTCAAAATTTTTAAGGACGCTTTTGATATAATGAGAAGTGCTCCACCTCTTCCGGGATTTGATGTGTCCAAAGTTTTGCCACTGCCTTTAACATCCACTCAGGCGCCAGTTTATAATTATGCAGCTAATAATCATCTTACCCCCGATGAATATCAAGCTCTTATCACAGCTAATTCAAATCGTCCTTTGTCACAGCAACAAAGAATCACTTTGTATAATTTGCAACAAAAAATTAATATCCAAAAACAATATTCTCAAACACATGGAAATGCATATAATCCATATAATCGAGCACCACAAAGTTAGTCAACTTTATAAAAAAAATTTAAATAAAAAAATTTTAAATTACAAAAATTCCGTTTTTTAGGCCCTCCATTAGTGTCAAACCCCATAAATAGATTATTTGGAACCCCAACCGAAAAAGATATGGAACGACTTCTTCGATTACCAGCCGATATCCTTTATAAAATAGCTGAAGAAGGAAAATATATTGATCCTGAAGATGAAAGTCAAGGATATTCTCATTCTAAATCAGTCTCAGATTTGGATCGGCCTCTACCTGCTGGAGTTAGTTCATCTGATTCAAGTCCAGGATTATTCGGGTAAATTAATTTTCGTCCTTGCCTTTTCGAGTATTTTTAA
This sequence comes from Panagrolaimus kolymaensis, assembly GCA_028622995.1. Taxonomy (NCBI): domain Eukaryota; kingdom Metazoa; phylum Nematoda; class Chromadorea; order Rhabditida; family Panagrolaimidae; genus Panagrolaimus; species Panagrolaimus kolymaensis. The sequence goes on from JAJQJQ010000031.1 coordinate 1,295,017, forward strand.
TTTTAAATAATTTTTTAGAGATGGTTTTTCATTCAATGTTCAAGAAGGAGCAAATGGCGCTGGACCCATTGGAAATCCATTTTTGACAAAAGAAGATGTAATTACTTTTTTTATTAATTATTTTTTTATGTTTCTAAATATATTTTTTTAGGTTAAACCTTCGCCGGAAATTAAACCAGAAGAACCCAAACTCGAGCATAAAGAAACTGAAGAAAAACCAGAATCCACAACTCAAATTTCTGCCACTTCAGCCCCAACCAAAGAAATAACATATCAAAATCTTGGTGGAACTAAAGTAGATAAATCAAAACCATATTTTGTTGTAAATAATGGTGAATGGCAATTAATTGTTCCACAAATGGATAATAAACCCGCTCTTCAAATCCCGGTTAAAGAATTTACAAAATTAAATGAAGCTGTTGCAAGGGCTTCAGCTCGTTCTGGAATGCCAATAGATATGTCTAAAATGATGGCAGCTGAAGAAATTCATGTTAAATCTTCTGAAGTTACTTCAGCCCCAATTGTAGAAGCGGAAGTAACTACAACAACGAGCACTGAAGCACCAAAAAAGAAAATTCAAAAAACTCCGGCTTCAGCTTTCGTTCAAGAAGCAGAAAGTATAAAATCTGAGGAAGAAGAAAAAGCCACACCAATAACTCCAACAACAACTCAAACTCCAAAGGCTTTGAGTCAGGAAGAAGTAATAATTCTTAATGGAAAAAGATACAAACTTGTAAATGAAGAAAAACCAACAAAGAAAAAAGTTTCAAAGAAAACTAAAAAAACTCAAGCTAAAGGTAAAACTGGGGCAGCAGCAAGTACACCATCGACAACAGCAGCCGCACCAGTAACAGTGGCTCCAGTCACTCAACCACTACCACCTCAACTTCCTGCGCAAACCCAATTACCCAGCGTTAATCAAGCAACTTTATTAAGTCAACAATATCCTCCACAGCAACAATTAACAATTGAGCAACAACAAATACTTGCGGAATTACAAAATCGATATGTTCAAAATCAAGCAAATTTAATGCGGCAACAACGCCTCCAACAGCAACAACAACAAACTATTGCACCTCAAAATCAAAATCCTAATCCAAATGTATTTGTTTTAAATGGAGGAGAAAATAATTATAATTATAATAATCCTCAAATGGCGGCTGCTAATCTTGCAAATCAACTTTCTCAACAGCAACCATTTTATCAAAAGGTTAAAGCACCAGAAATTATGCCACAAATGCAAGCAGCAGCCATTAATAATAATCCAGTAAAAATGGTTTTGCCCCAGCAACAACAGCAACAACTAATTCCAATTAAAGTTCAACCTACTCTCGCAGTAATGGAACAACCTAAACCCGTAGCTTTGGGTGCCGCAACTCAAATTGTAAAAGTAATTAGTTTTTTAAATTAAAATATTTTTCAATAATTAAAAAATGAGTTTTAGAATCCCATCGATCACATTGATTCAAATCAACCAAAATTGCCTTTGCAAAAGCAATATTCTCTCCAAGAATTGGATCAATTTTATAATTCTCAACATCCAGAAATAAACACAAAAATACCAGAAATAAAAGAAAAACAAAAATCTGCAGATAAAGTTTATGCTCCACATAAACAAATTAAAATTCGATTAAATGTAAGTTTCACAAATCAGAGACTCCAAATTAGTTAGCAATTTTTAGAATAGCACTTATAACCCTGTTGATGGCTCAGCTGAAACTTCACCACCAATAGCTGCAACCAAAACAAAAACAACCGTAGTTGATGCAACTTCAAGCGATGCAGTGATGGAAGAAAAGAAAAGGATTGCAGACCTTCGAAGACGCTTTGCGCTTGAAAGGCAACAATTAACTCGAAGGAATAAAGTTAGATTCGAGAAAACTACGAATTTAGAACCAACAGTAATTTTATTAAAAAAATTTGTTTATCCTACAAAAACTTTTGCAAATTTATTTTTTAGACTCCTCAAACATTTATGGTTACCGAGCAACATTGTTATAATATTAAAAACTTCGCCCGCCAAGCTGGGTCCAATAATGTTTATGAATATGCTGTTTCACATTGTCATTACATAGAAAACTATTATCCCGATTTAAAATGTGCGAATGTTGGAGATTATATTAAAGTTTGTCAACAATATTATTCAACAAGAAGAATGCTATTTTTTAATTAACCAAATAATTTAATCATAAATTTGTATTTAATAATAAAGTAAAGAATTGAATTTTATAGTTTGACTAACTATTAAAAAATGATCCGTAAAAAGCTTACAACAAAAATGAATAAAAATGAAAGTAAAAAATTTGTTTAAATTATATGAATTTACAATTTCTGGCCGGCGAAGTTCTTTGTTATGCAATTTGAAGAATGGCTGAGAAATCGATATTTTTTTCAAAAAAGTAATCTTTTTTTTTTTATATAAAAAAAACAATGAAAATGCTTTTCCTTTGTGATTTGCGTTTGACAACTAACTAACTTAGTTTCATTGGGACGTTTTTACTAAGGGTGGAAACGGGACGACTTTTTCCCGTCCCGTCCCGGGACCAAACTTTTCGTCCCGTCCCGTTTCCACCCTTAGTTTTTACTCCACTTTTTCATTCTGGCTTAACGCCGTGGGTTGCTTTCGTCACTCTGTTAAATTATTTCATACACAAATGACGGACGGAATATCAACTTCGCCATATTTTTACTCATCTTTTAGCTTTTCCACGATTTCTTACAAGAAATTTTTATTATTGAAAATGGATTGCTTTCTCCATATCCTTCAGAATGCCTTTATTATTGTCCTAAAGGGCGGCCCATTAATGCAATGGAAGTTCGAAATAATATTTTTCAAGCGGTTTGTTACTTGTTTTTAAATTTAGATAATATTTTCTTTTTCAGAAATTCTCTCAGACTTTCTTTCCAAAACCTAATGTAAATTACTATATTTTCTGCCAAAAATTACTTGCTAGTGGAGACGATATTAATCATGTATATTATGGCACGAAAGAAAAGTGTGTAGTTGGAATTGAAAGTGCGGTTTTTCGTGGTTAACTGACACCATCGAATACTATGAATAGCTTTTACTATATCAATATCGTAAACATGACAAGAAAACGTCCATTCGATCAAGTCTTTTAATGATTTTTTTCCTCGTAAAATTATGCTTTAAAAATTTAACGGTTTTTTTTATTATTTTTTTACTTTTGAGCCTGGCAATATAATAAAAAAGAAAGTTTATTTACGACATTAATACAAGCTTAAAATAAAAACATTGGAACCACATTGGGAAAAATGCCAAGTTTGAAAGAAATAAAAAGAGCTTTTACAAAAAAGAAGTATAAACTACATGAAAACAAGAGCCTGCATTCAGAATAGCATAAAATTACTATTGGTTTAGTAATGAAGGAGAAGAAACAATGTTAGATGTAATACAAATTATTCAATGCAAACAATAGAAACTGTATTAAAAAACAATGTAAATGTGATAGCATTCAGAAGCAGTAGTAGGACCGTAGTTGGGGAAATAAAAATCGAGATATTTAGATGTTTCTTGAAAAGTTTGTTTGAATGAAATGGTGGATGTAAATTTACAAGATCCAAAAAGATTCCAATCGCGAATCCAAAGTTGTTTTGTGAACCGGTCGGGAGCAGATAAACTTAAATTTCTTTCTTTCAAGAACCCAATCATTTGGGATAATTGAATCACATCTTGTTTGTCTCTGAAATACGAAATTTTTTTTACTATAATTTTTTTAAAGCTTTAACTTACTTAATTGTTTGGTTTATTTCTTTTTCGTGCTCAACAAAATATTTCCGGTGTCTTCTTAGTTCATAATCCTGTTCATCTTTAATTGATGATACTAACTGGAAGATCAAAACATTTCTATCCAAATCTTCAAACGATTTGCAAAGTGTCATATTTTCGCATTTACAAAAATATTGAGAATTGAAAGTAAAAGGTTTTGTAACGACAATTTTGCGATCCAAACTATAAAAAGAGAATAAACATTTAGTTTACATTTATAAAAAACCACCCAATAATAGTTGGTAGACTTTAAACAATAGCAAAAAGCTTGACATTTATATTTATTCCCCGCAAATTAAAAATCCTTTTATTTTTAGAACAATGGTTACGCGTGGCTAATTTTTTGACTTTTTCATCGTTATTCAGATGTGACATAATTAATCTTGCATCTATATTTTTTTTTATTAAAAAAATAACAAAATTAAGGGATGAAAATTTGATTTTTTTTGCAAGCCTATCTTGATATTAAAAGCCCCAATAGATTTTAACTTTGGCTTTTCTAGGGTAAAAAAAGAAACGAAACATCCTTTTTATCTTTAAGTCAAATATTTATGTTACATAAAATCTACAAAAATAAACTTACTTAGGATTGCCATCGTTTTGTAGTCTTCTTAAAATAAAATCGCCAAAATCTTGATAATTTCGATCTTCAATTCGAAGAGGTTCAGGGTAAGTTTTAATGCTATCATTTATAAGGGCTGAATCACAAAGTTGGTAGCTATCTTCCTGAAATAAAAAAGATTTATCTTTTGGTAAAAAATTATAATTTAATTATTTACCATCGTTTTTTCAAAATAACGATCCATTGCAGCTGAATAGTTTTTGAAAGTATTAAAATTTTTAGTTAAAGCGGCATCGAGCGGAGAAACGTAAAAAGAGCTGCAGATTACGCTGCCGATCCACTAAAAATTATAATGTATGTATAAGCATTTAATATGAAAACTCACAATGTCATTCATGATATTATTGATAGCCGAAATTGTGCTTGAAAGATTATATCTACTACAAGTTTTGCCATAGAAAGCCAAATCGAGAGGACATATCCTAAAATAATGAATAGGTTTTTTATTTTTTTTTTGAATTTAGTCATTTCGTCTTAAATTGTTTTTTTTCAAAACTCTATTCATGCAGCCAAATTTCCTAAGTATCTGTATGATTACAAATAATTGATTTTTCATTGTTTTAGGAACCGGAAAAGAATAGAACTATGCGTAAATAAAAAAGAATTTTTTTATTATCTATAATTAAAGAAGGGTGAAAGAGGAAATGTGGGTAAAGTATGGAAGAATAATGAAAATTTTAAAACTTACGCACTAAAAATATCATTTTGTTTCAAAAACATTACGATCCATTTATCAAATTCCAACGTTGATTTAAAAGCTTAAAGTGATTTCATTGTTATAAAATAAAGTAAATTCGTTAACTCACATTTTTCTTTTTCAATTATTTCTTTATAGATAGTACTATCTCCTTCTTTAGCTGTAATATATGCAATTCCTAAAGTAAAAAAAATTAGTGTTGAAAAAAACAAAAGAAAATTTTACTGAATTTTAGTTCCAATCGAATATCCAAATCCTTAACATTTTCAAGAGCTTTAACATAATTTTTTTTTTGATAATCATCCATGCTGCCGCAGTCTCTTACGAGTTCATGATTAATAATCTAAAAGGCTTTTGGAAATAATTTATTATGTATTCAAAGAGGACTCACAGCAATCAATTTATCGGGAGCAGAATCAGTGTTATATCGGCAAAAGTTGGTATAAGCATCAACATCCGCTAAAGATGAATTGTATTTGAGTATGTCGTGAGACTTTTTCATTAAAAAATCTGCTCCGATTTTAATTTTCTAAAAATTTTAGTTTTAACTTTTTAATCATTTCTAAATGAAATTTAATGAAAAAGCTTACATCCATAAATTTTTCCAAAACTAGCTCTAGTTTAAGAGAATGCAGTTCTTCTTTAATATTTTCTTCAGCTTGATCAATTTTTGCAGTAAATTTTTCACTAAGTTCTTTCAAATTTTGGATATTAGGGTCGGTGGCCTAAAATACTCAAAAGTAAGCTGATAAAACGTTTTTCACTTACTGGTACTAATCCTTTTATTACGTTTGGAATGACCTTGGCAATTTCAAGAGCGGCAGAAAGCATGGGTGGAGCAAACATTTTACCAACATCAAGAATTCCACTTGCAAGAACATCATTCGTGACGCCGAAAAAAGCAGTCATTGTTTCGGGAGAGAACTCTAAAATCATTACAATAAATAAGAGTATGAGTTTTTTCCAGTAAAAGATGAAAAAACTATGTATTTCGTTCCCGTAATCTACTTATTAATAATTTGATAAATCCGTTTAAAAGCCAAAAGATTAAAATCGACATACCTAAGGAATTAGAATCATTTGAAACGGCCAGTTCAAAAAAACATAGCATGAGAAGCAAAACATACTTGATAAGCATTTTAGTAATAAAAATTACGCTGCATAAAAGAAACCAAGACTTAAAAATTAAAAATATTAGTTAATTTTTGTTTTACAAATATAAAATAAACTCACTTTTTAGCCAGCTGTTTGTGACCCCAAGAATTTGCAACCAAGTTTTTTATGCCTTAATACAACACGAGAATAATTTGTTTAACAACCGCCTACAAAATAAAATAAAAATAATAATTTAAATTGTCAATTGTAAACATATAAAAAGACCGAGCGAATTTGACACGGAACAAACCCATCATAAAAATACTTAAATACTTATAAAGCTATGCAAAAAAACCAATTATTTTTCTGGTTCATCTCAAAAATGGTAATAAAAAAACTATAAGCTTTAGAATAAAAAAACTTGGAAACTCAACGAATAAAATATTACAAAAGGAAATGGAAGAACTTAGGTGAGTAAATAGTGACAGCAAGTCTTATAAAAAAGTTTAGCAATATACTGCAAAATTTAAGTTAGTTTTTATCTTAAAAAACAGACTTTCGAAATAAAAACTTTAACTAAGAAAAAACGTTAGAAAAGCAAAAAAGTAATAAATCAGAAAACATAAAATTCTTTTCTGACATTTTTTGTTGCATTTTTTGATAAGTCAAACAAGACAATCATCAATTTTCTTTTTTATTCATTTTTTATTTTTTTTATCTTTTTTAGCGCAAAACTTGTGATGTATTTTTTACGTTTTTCGTCAGTTGAGTTATTTTTTATGCCACAGCGTTTTTTTCTCTTTCTTATTTATTTTAACAAAAAAAAATTCTTTCTTTCTTTTTTTGCTGACGTGAATTACAGTAACCGAAGTATGATTTTGATAAAAAAAAATTTCACTTAACTTATTTTAACCATCACAAGTTCTTCGGAATTATTTAAGTTTTTATTATTATTTAATGTAAAAAAAGTTTTTTTCCCCAGTTATTGAATTATATTTAAATAACATTTAAAAATCAAAAAAATGTAATTGGCTTAAGATAACAAATTCTCAAACGTTTGTGGCTCTTTTCTTTTTATGAAAAATGAGTAGTTGCGTTAATCAGACAAAAATTGAAGAAGTTTTGATTAAAAGAGGTTGGCATATGAAAATAATAAATGATTTTTAAGCTAAAAAATTTTCTTAAAACATATTAGACAAAATAAATAAGTACTCAAAAAAAGGAAATTTCAATTTTTATTCAAGCTCTTTAACTTTTTGTAAAAAGGAGGACAAAGAAAAATGAAGATGAAAAATAATAAAAAAAAAAGGAAACATAAAAAGCAACATTTTATCTATAATATTTAGGCAGCCGGTGAACATATTTTTTTCCGTTCCTCTCTCTGACAACCAACCGGCTGCTGGTTGAAAAAAATAAGCGTATGCAAGAAAAGAGTGAATGCATAAAAAAACGCCCTAAGAAACGAATAAAAAAGAGTCATGCTGTATTCTTACAAGGAGTCGAAAATTCTTATTTGCCTTAAATATTTATCACTCACAGATTATTTTTATATTTAATGAAGTTATTAAGAAATTCTTATTTTGCAAGAGTTTTTTTGCTCTCCGGTTGGGAAATTTTACTAAATCAAAAAATTATTGTAAATTTTTTAATTCATTAACATAAAAACCATTTTATTAACGTGAAAACTTTTGGCAGTTTAAACATAACTTCAATTGAAAACTAAATAGCATGTGCTTGGAAACTATAAACTACACATTTATGTCAAAGATTTTTTATTCCATTAAACATTGAACACAAAATTATGTTTTAATGTTTTAGTTTGTCACAAGTAAAAGTAAGAGTATTATCATGAAGTGCACAATTTGCGAGAATTCTAGTGACGGATATCATTTTAATGTAATTTCTTGCCGAGCTTGTTCATCATTTTTTCGGCGGACTTTAGCTGAAAATAAAACTTATCAATGTCGAAAGGATAATTCTTGCAATGTTTCGTTTAGTGAGTTTCTCATTCTTTAAAACGTATATTCATTCGTTTTAAATTTAAGATTACAGAAACATTTGTCGAGCTTGTCGATTACGGCGTTGTTATGAAGTTGGAATGAAAAGACCCGGTAAAAATTTAGTTTAAAAAAACCTTTAAAAGTTTGAAAATTGGGTTTAGAAACACCAGCAGCAGAATTGCAACAACAACAACCACAACCTTCGCCTCCAGATGCACCCATTTGTAAGCTTCAATATATTCCATCAATTTCAATAGATTCAACAATCCATTTAAAAAGTGTATATTTATTTTGGCATGGATATTTAAGTTCTCTAAGATCGTTATATACCGTTGAAAATCCATCGAATATATTCGCAAATATTGAAGTAATAACTTTTTTTCTTGCTTTTTACTTTATAAAAATCGTTAGCTTTTAGTACAAATTAATAACCCAATCAGAATATGATAAAGTCGAAAAAGCTTCCATGTCAATTATGTTTTCATTATTGCAAGAACATATTCTTCCATTCAAACGGTTAACTCAAGAACAAAAAGTAATATAAAACAAACAAAATTTTTTTCATTTTTTGAAATTTAAATATTAAAATTAAAAGTTTTCAGATTTCAACAATGAAAAATGTTGCTCGTTCCATTGCAATGGCATATAAAACTTCTTTAACCGCAATCATGTTTCCAAATGATTTAAATAAATTTGTTATGAATTTTGGGTATTACATTGATCGAAATAATCTTGAACATTTTTTTGAACATAAAGAAAGTTCCAAAGATGTTATAAAGTGAGTTAGTTTTCCGCCTCTCAAGCTTTGTTCCAAAGTTTTTGAATATATATAAAAATTTAAATTTAAGATTGCTCAATCCAGTGGTTTGCCAAGTAATAAACCTTTCCCAAACATTTCAAGGTTATCGAGAAGTTGAAGTTGGATTAATTTCTATTATGTTTATTGCACAAAATTTGCGAAAAAATCAACTTTCAAACGACGAAGATGAATTATTTTGGAGGGATTTGCTTGCCGAAGCTCACGCAGAAATTATCAGTCATTATGGATTTCATGAAGGCGGAATAAGATTCGCAGATTTGTTACTTAAAGTTTCAACTGTAAGTAAGCAAAAAAATAATATAAAAGTTTAGTGCTTAGAATGTTAATGTTTAGGATATCCAAACTATGATGAGTGAATCAACGATGATAATTAGAATATTTTCTCCTGAAAATTTTGTTGGCATTTGGGAACATACAAATTAAATATATATTTTATTTTCTTTGTTATTATTTTTTTTTTGCTTACGGGTTAATTTTTGTATTTTAAAATTTGGTTAAAATAAAGTTCTATTTTTTAAGTTTTCATTTTTTTCTTTCCAGCGATCGTGTGTTTCAAAAAAACCAAGAACCAACAAAAAATGAAAGCATTGCACCGAAGAGAGAGTGTATTTCTTTTGCATTCTGTCTCCCTTTGTGACTTTCTCTTTCGTGCGTATACTTTGCCCTTTATTTTCTCTTTCAACCATTTCTTCATCGGTTTATTATACAACCCACAAGGTTAGTATATAATTTCTAATCACAGAAATGTGTGTTAGAAAAAAACATAAAATTTTTGGAACTGCCATTCGGGGTTATCCGGAAGGCAAAAAATATATCAAAATACAAAACATTCACAAAAAATATTACTTTTTTGTGTTTGGTTCATTAACATAGACAACAATGTCAAAAAGCAAAAACCAAGCACAATTTTTTACGTTTTTGATGCAAAACTTACACATTTTTTACTTACCTTTTTTTGTCACAAACTATAAAAACAATAACAACATGTCGTTTTCGGTGGAAAGCAACGCAGCAATGAATGATGAAAGTGAGTTTTTACCTTCACAACGAAAACGACAAACAACACAAAAAAAGAGATAACACACACGGAGCAAAAAAAAGAGTTATGGTTGTACGTACGTACATGCACATAATAATATTCCAGCTCTTCTCAACCTAGACTGCTGCGCGTGAAAAATAAAAATAAAAATAAGTGTTTTGATTCTTTAATGTTTTAAACTTTTAAATTGTTTTAAAAATAAATTCTTCTAATTTATAATATTTTGTGAAAATAATAATGGATGATCAAAAATGCCGAGTTTGTGAGCAACAAGGTCATGGATTACATTTTGGAATCATTGCTTGCCGAGCTTGTTCTTCCTTTTTCCGTCGTTCAATTGCAGAAAGAAAAAGTTATAAATGTCGAATGCGGGAAGCTTGTTTAATTAAGAAAGGTAAATAATTAAAAATGAATTTATTAAATAAGTTTGTTTGAAACTAAAAAAAAGTTTTTATAGGTTTTAGAAATGCTTGTCGATCATGCAGATTTAAACAATGTTTACAAGCTGGAATGAAAATAGATACAACAAAGCCAATAACAACGACGACAACTTTGCATTTTGTTGGAGAATCCACTTCATCTGGGTCAAATACAACAACGACCACAAATGGAAGTAATTCGGTTGAAAGTTTCAGCAATCCAGCATCTATTTCTCCTGCGCCTCTGAATCACGATAAAGTATTAATTTTTTTTAAAGTTTTTTTCTTTGATAGATTAAACAAAAATCAAATTAAATTTAGACTCCTCGAGATTGGCGACAAAGAGAATGTAAAACTCTTTACGAATTAACTCAAGCCATTCATAATTATAAAACTTCTGAAAGGTCACTTTTCACAGTGAATCACACAGAAAAGATTTTTAGTCCCGTAAATGTAAGTTTCACTTGCATATTTTTTTCTCTCCTCAATTAAGTACCTTTTTTTCAGTATAAACCAGTAAACGATGACCTTTATAAATCTTTATTTAAAAGTAGCATATTTTTAACTATTTCAATGTTAAATGATTTTTTTAAACCTTTTAATAACTTCAGCCAAGAACAAAAGGTATGTATATATATTTTTTTGCTTTATAAAATTTTAATAATTAACAAAATATTTTTTAGATGATTTTTCTAAAAAATTTCTATCATGGTTTTCATATTCTTTATCAATCATGGCAAACGACAAAAGTGTTTCAATCAAACGAAGATAAATTTTATGTTAACCATGGATATTACATAACTTCAGATATTCATGATTTTTATCCTAAAAAAGAAATGGCTGATCAAGCACAAGAGTTTGTAATTTTAATTTTTTATAAATTTAGAATAGTTTTTTTAAATTTCGCCAATTTACAGAATATTTAATCCAATTCTTGGAAAAATGAAAGCATGTGCAGAAAAAGTGAGAACTTTGGATCTAACTGAAACGGATATTGCCCTTATTGCTGGAACATTGTTTTGTGAAACAGGTAAGGAAGCCACTCTCGAAATTTTGCCCCAGTAAAAACTATAAAAAATCTCTGAAATATATTTATCCAAAGAAACAATTCTTTCCAAATATTGCTTTTTTGCGCCAGAAAAGTTTAATAAGGGTCTTACTGTTCACAGATCTCTTTAACACCAAATTGAACTTCCTCTCTCTCTTTTTTACTCGCTACAACCCTAGAAACTAAGCCATGATGCCAATTAACAAAAATACATAAATTCGTAGCATCACACATCGAGATTCCTCTTTTCTGTACTTTAAAACTTAATTACTTTCATCATTCATTAAAAAAAACAGGTAGAAGAAATTATTATTATCTCATAGTTAATTACGCGAAGAGTACTTACTTTCCTTAGAAAAAAAGAAAAGTGTTTTACATAATAAATTAATTTATTCGAAGAAAAAAGAAAGCTTTTTTTTCTAACTTTCATAATTAAAAAACCCCGGAAGGAAGTAACAAAAAAGCAAAATTTAGATGAATAAAAATAAAAAGAATACTTATTTCAATATTTGAAAACTGAACCTTTTTTTTCATTCTTTCAATTTTTAGCAGAAAGTTTAAATATATCCAATAATGCATTAAACCAATTTCAAAATGATTTATTTGCTGACTATAATACTTATAATGTTTTAACATATGGGGTTGAACATGGTGGAATAAGAAATGGATATGTTATGTGTTTATTGTTATTTATTAAGGTATTAATTTTTTTGCTTTTTTATTATTTTGCTCAGAGACCAATATTTGTATTTTTAGAATTTTACTTTTACTTTGAATGAATCTGTAGCAGTGGCAAGGATATTCCTTCCTGATTTTCATGATCATTGGGATCAAGCCATGGGAAATTAAAATTAATTAATTAACTAAAATTGAATATATATTTTTTTATTTATTAAAAAATTTGCCATTATTTCTCCAATTCAAAAAATATTTAGAGTTGTTGATTTTATTTTGTATATTATTTTTTATTGTACAAAAATATTTATAAAAAGCAATAAAAAAATGTGTGAATGTATATGTAAATATGCTAAATAATAATAATATTGTCGTCGTCGTCGCCTCTTCATCTTCATAAACAACATACATCGCTGCTGCCAACCCTTCATTGATATTCAGAAAAAAAGTGAGAGAAATAAAAAAACACGAGGAAAGGAAAAAAATCAGCTACAAAATACTAAACTTTTATTTCTCCCAAATACAAACAACTCTAAAAAAATCTAATTTTATTTAAAAAAGGAAAAAATTGCATTTTTTAAATACCCAACACTCACTTTTTTCTTTTTATTGTTTTTTGATTTCCATTTTACGAATTTAAGTTAACAAAAAAGAAAATGAATCAAGTAAGTTTTTTGAATCTTTAAAACTTTATAAAAATTGAAATTTTGAAGGACCAAATTGAAGCTTTGCACAAGCGAATTCCCCAGGATGAAAGATTGCCAACATTTTATAAAGTTGAAAAAGGAAAGAAAAGTTCTCGTGTGGTTCGAAAAGTTAAATCTTTTCTTCCAATTTTTGATTGGCTTCCAAATTATAAATGGAAAGATGATTTAAAGTATGATATCATTGCTGGATTAACTGTTGGAATTATGGTTGTTCCACAAGGTAATTTTTTTTTTACTAAAATTTGCATAAAAATTTTCCGTTTTTCTTCAAGAAGAATTTGCATAAAAGTGATAAAAAACATGAAAAAAAATTTTGAGGAAAATTTGTTAATATAAAAATAATTCATTTTAGGTATGGCATATGCAAACTTAGCTGGAATTCCCCCGGTTTATGGCCTTTATGCATCATTTTTTGCTCCAATTATTTATACATTTTTTGGAACCTCTCGACACATTTCTGTAGGAATTTTTGCTGTTGGAAGTATGATGGTTGGAAATGTTAAACTTCGATTTGCTCCAGATGACATAGTTCGAACTTGGTATGAAAATGGAACCCTTATGAAAGAAGTTAGTCGAGTGCCAGGTGAAATAGATTTTGGATTTGATTTTACTGCGATGGAATTATTGAGTTCTTTAACTCTCACAGTTGGGATTGTGCAAATAGTTATGGCTGTATTTCGACTTGGTTTTCTCACAACTTATATGACGGATCAATTACTTTCTGGATTTACCACTGGAGCGGCTTGTCATGTGCTTATGTCGCAATTAAATAAAATTTTGGGTGTTCCTATGCCTCGACATGCTGGAGTTGGAATGCTTATTAGAGTATGCAAATTTTTTTCAGCTCTCAAACAGCATAAAAAATACAACTTTAATTTTTAATTTTTTTAGATGTTGGTAGATATAATTCTCGAAATTCCTCAAACAAATATCATAGCTTTCGTGATTTCTTTGTGTTCATTAACTTTTTTAATAATAAGTCATACTTATATTGGCCCATATTTTAAACGAAAATATTCCATTCCGTTGCCATTTGAATTGACTTTGGTGATAATTACCACGGCATTGTCACAGATTTTTAATATCCATGAAAATAATGATGTTAAAATTGTTAAATATGTTCCTCGAGGGTAAATAAAACCTAAGTTTTTTGACTACAAAAAATGAATAAAATGAATTTTAGCATTCCTGAACCATCAGTGCCAAATATTATTTTTGTCCCATATCTTATTGCCGATGCAATTAGTATCGCATTAATTTGTTATATGTTTGTGGTTTCTATGGGAATGCTATTTGCCCGAAAACATGGCTACAAAACTGATCCAACTCAAGTATGTTTTCAAGTTTCGCTGTGAAACTCTGAATTTTCGCTTCAATATCCCTCTAATTTTTTTTTCTTTTTAGGAAATGTACGCTCTTGGTTTTATGAATCTTTTTGGTTCTTTTTTCCCTGTCTACCCTTCAGGAGCTTCATTAAGTCGATCATCTGTTTGCGAAATGAATGGCGTCAGAACTCAGGTATTTTTAATTTTAGTCTCATTTTGACTCTCTCTCATCTAATTTATTTTTTTTTAATTTTAGTTAGTGAACCTGTTTATTTGCGCGGTTTTGTTAGTGGCAATTTTATGGCTTGGTCCCTTTCTCGAACCTTGTCCACTGGTAACTAACTTTTTTCTTTCATTAGTTTTTGTCTTTTAAAAATTAAATATATAATTAAATTAAATTTAAGTGCGTTCTTGCGTCAATCGTGATCAGCAGTTTGATAAGTTTATTTAAACAAAGTAAAGAATTGCCTCGATTATGGAGAGTTTCAAAATGGGATTTTGTGAGTTTAATTAATTAATTGATTTTCTTTTTTGTGATTTTTTAACGAACAATTTTTTAAGGCGATTTGGCTCGTTAGTTTTTTCACCACTGCTTTGACTGATCCAACCAAAGGTTTAATTGTGTCTTTTGCATTTACCGTTTTTACAGTCGTTTTGAGAGAACAATGGTTAGTTTTTTTGTGGTTTTTAAAACAAAGAAAATTGTGTTTTAGGCCAAAAATAAGTACAAAAAGATTCAATAGAAATTCAACTTACACTTTGGCCACAGATTGTTATAGAGAAGGTAAAATCCTACAAAGTCAAGTTTTCAGAAAAAAATTTTGTTTCTAGGCTTGGTCCATCCTGAATTAGAAAACGTTCAAATTGTTACTTTTCAATCGCCATTACATTTTGCAAATGTTGAAAAATTCAAAGAAATGTTTTCAAATCTTTTAAATGTAAATATTGTTTTACGATTTAATGGTTTTAAAAAATCTAAAGCAAATGAAAGTGATGATGAACAAACTCCTTTGAATTCTTGGAGAGTTATCATCGTTGATTGCAGTGCTATCGCATATGTTGATGTAATGGGTCTAGACGCCATAAAAGAAGTAAGCCATAAATTTTATAAAAATATTTCATAAATATTTTTTTTCTCGAATTCGCTTTTTGAAAATCAAAGATCTTTTTTATGACAAAAATTTTAAAACTTTTGAAAAACTATAATTTATCATTTTTTCTCTTTAAAATCTGGTCTCGTCATGATTAATGTAAATTTAATTATTTAGCAATACATTGAAGCCGAAAAGAAAGGAGTCCAAGTTTATTTATCTGGTGTCCAAGGTAAAAAAAAATCATAAAACTAAGAAAAATTAAACAAAAGTAAACAATTTTTTAGAATCCGTGTTAGACATGTTTGAAAAATACAAGCTTTATTTAATTATTTCCAAAACAAAAATATATCCAAATTTACAAGAAGCTGTAACCGCAATTCGCCAAAGTATTAATGTTTAAATAATTTTTTTTGTAATTTAATATAATCAATTTTCATAAAGATTCGGAAATTTATATGTTGGAGTTGATTGTAACCTAAAAAAAATTTGCATAAATATTTTTTAATAAAAAGTTTTTTTATTACCAATTAAGTTCATTCCATTTTGCTTCATGTGCATCGACGACATGAAAAGTATAAGCATGGCGACTTTTGGATGAAGTGTTTGGTTCACTTTTATGAACCACCATTCCATCGATAAGAACTAGAGATCCTTTGGGAACAGGAACGGGAATGAATTTGGTTTGATCGTAAACTGGTCTTTGACCAACAAATTTAACCAAAGGTTCATTGGCATTTGTGGCATTTGTTCGAACAAAACGATAATCGATTTTCCCGGCTGAAAAATTAAGAGATTTTAATTTTTAGGTTTGAGGAAATTTTTTTACTTTTGTGTGATCCAGGAATAAACCATAAACAACCATTTTCAATTTCAGCATCATCTATAGCAATCCAAATTCCAACAACCTTTTCGATTGGGTCGATTTGTAAAAATGTGGCATCCACATGATCGGTAACAGCTCCACCAATCGAAGGTTGTTTGAAAATATACATGCTTTGAACAATTTCAGGTTCAACCATTTTTAAACTTTTTACAATTTTCTATAAAAACAAAAGTAAAAATTTTCAAAAAAAAAATTGTTCCAAAACTAACTTTAATATTTTCATTAAAAGAATATTTTTTGAATGTCGAATCAAGCCAATGCAAAGCTACAAAAAAATGTTTAAGTTAAAAATTCATTAATTTTAGGGAAAAAAACTGACCATGACCAACTTTATTTAAAGCTCGATGTTTATCAACCTTTAATTTTCCTTCTTTGTCAAATGCATCTTCTTCATAGAAAAATCGAATTTTATCTGCACTTTCAAGGAAATATGTGTCAGAAGTGTGCTGCAAAAAAATACTATATTGAAAAACTGGAAAAATGTAAATTTTAAAAACCTTATTTTCATCTTGAGTGCTAAAAACAGATTTGGGATGTTCGTCAACTTTCATATCTTCGACTATTTTATCCATGGCTTGACGCATTTCATTTAATTCATCGTCAGAAAAAACTCCATCAATTCGAACAAATCCATTTTCTTTGTATAAATCATTGAGGTTTGAGGAGAAATTTTCGGATTTCAAATCAACCACAGGAAAATCATTCATTTTTAGTAAGTTTTAAATTAATAACTACAAAAAAATAAAAAATAAATAAATTTGAAAACTAATACTTCGGTAATGAAAACCAAATAAAAAATTATTCGCGCAAATATGAATGAATGATAAAGAAAAAAAATATTGATTATGCGATTTATGATTGATCAATTAATTTTTTTTTATTGCACCTTTTGTTTGATTTTTTTCGTAGCTTTTCTTTGCCGTCTTTTTTGCTCTCTGAGAAAATAGATATGTTTTTATTAAGAAATTTTAAAGGCACAGTGTCACACTTTTTTTTTCATGGCAAGTTTTTCTAAAGATTCACAAAGGCAATCAATTCCAACTTTTCTTCTTGGCGATGGTGGCAAAAGAAACTTGTTAAAACGATTTTTTTGAATGACGTTGACTTTTTACATTAAAAAATTAAACAAAAATCAAAAAAGGCAAAAATTTCAGATACTTTTTTTACTTTTGTCATCATTATGGTGAAAGCGTGGGACGTACCTTAAACCAGTCAAATGAAAAAAAGTTCGAACACAAGAAAAAAGAAAAAAGAAAAAATGTTGTTCCACATTAACACCACCGTTACTATTGTCCTTCCATTAACGACGGCTACGACACTATGAAATAATTTATTTTTTCTTCTTTGCTTGATTTAAAAAATCAAAATAAAAAATACGCCCAAAATGGAAAAAGTAAAATAAAAAATGTAAAGGTTAGAAACACGAGAAACAAAACTTTTTGGGACCTTGATTAAAACCATCGACCCTGAAGGCAGGCGGCAGTAATTTTTGTGGTTTTTTCATTTTCGAATGAATTTTTTTATTTTTAGAGAAAACTTTATTTTTAAATTAAAATTTTTTTAATTTTAAGAAAACCATGGGTGAACATAAAAATGAAGAACTTTGGGCTCAAATAAAAAAATTTCGACGATATGGTTTTTGGATTATTATTATCGTTTTAACTATTTTAACTATTAAAGATGTCTTGAGTTTGGTAAGTGTAATCCTAACATTTTTTAAATAATTTTTAATTTTTTATAATTTTTTAAGATTGTTGAATATAAAGGAGATCCAAAACAATCAGAAATGAATATATTATTTAATGATTCCATGACTATGCCAAATATAACTTTTTGTATGTCTAAAAAACAAGCATGGAGTCATTTTGATATTGATCCAAAAGAAAAAACTGAAGATTGGGATGCTAAAGTAAATGGAGATTTAGCAAATATGACGGATGCTAAATCATTTTTAAATGATAAATGGGATTATCGACTCGTCATGGAAGCTTATGAAGTGATAGCCACATTGAATTCATTGGAACGTGAAACCACTCCTCGTGGAGCTGCAAGAGCTATGACCGTATTTCGAATTAATCCAAGACTTGCAGGAAAAAGAAAACTCATTAGTGTAAGCTTTTAAATATAAAAAAAATTATTAGGTATACGGTTTTCTTTTTTGGTGTTGCGTCACACGAAAAAAAGAATTATTTTTTTGTTCGATAAATTTGATTCATTTTCGAAAAAACACATACCCTTTTTTAAACAGGTTTTTTTGCCGCAATCATTTATTTGGTTTGTCTTGGCCGCAATTCTTTTCCTTTTCTTTTCTTTTTTTTATTAGACAATGATGCTATTAATTTCCCTTTTCACTTTTTTATTTTTTTACTCGTTAGTGAGACAAGGCGAGAAAAGAAAATTGATTGATCAAATCATCACAAAAAATGGTTAATTACACTTTTCACTTTTTTTTTCTTCTGTCTTCTTCCAAAAACAGTGTGACAACATTTTAAGACCAACAAAAAAAAATAGCGAAGGAGGAAACGAAATTGAGCCAAAATTTTTACAAATAATTTTTCTTTATCAAAGACAAAAACGACTACAAATTATTTTTTGTTTTAGACTTGGCTTAATATAATCAAAGAAAGAGGAGTATCATTTTCACAATTTACTCAAAAAGTTGGATTTGAAGCTGTTCGACGGTAATAATCAAACAGAAAAAAGCATTTTGAATATAAAATATGCAAATGTTTCAAATTTTAGATCTTTGCAACGCTTTGCCCGAACTTCATTCGATGAAGATCAAGTTTTCCGAACTGGTCTTAAAATTTCATGGATTTCCATGATGAATTTATGCTTCCAACCTGAATTCGATGCCGATAATTATGAAGATATCAACGATCAAGGCCAATTTTTCATCCTTCAAACTTCCCATCGCGCAAAAGAAAATGATTCCTTTGATTGTATGAGCGTGGATTTCCATGGACGACCCAGCGCTTTAGGTCGATTTATGGAAGGTAAAGGTCGAGTTCGAGATGGTATCACTGATGAACTTTGCCTTGGACAAGTTCATGAAGCTACGGTGGAAGTTCGAGCCAGTTACGTTATGATTGAAAATAATGAAAAAGGCACAGCTTGCAATGATCTCGGCGAAGGTGAAGATACCGAATTTGATTGCCGTAGTCGATGCCGAATGGAAATGATAAAAGATATGTGTAATTGCATTGCTCCAACTTTGTGGTATTTAAACAAAGATGAATCTATACCTATTTGTGATTACACTAAATGTGAAATTGAGTAAGTATTAAAAAAAATAAATAAGATTAATTGTTTTTATTTTTAACTTTTTTTTACAGCGTTCAACGCGGAAATCATACTGATGAACTTTGCTCCAAAAGATGTTTACGCGATTGCCGACAAATTCGTTATCAAGTTAATTTGGATCAAAAAGGACGATCTGTTAGACCAGGTAAAAAGAAGAAATAAATACAAAAAATTGAAAACGGAAGTTAAAAAATATTTTTTTCAGATTTGACCACTGTGGTTTTAAATTGGGGCTCATTTGAATATCTTAGTTTAGAACAACAATGGGTTTGGAGTGTCGCAACTTTCATAGCTGCATTGGGAGGTTCAATTGGAATGTGGCTTGGTTTATCTATTCTTAGTTTAATTCAGGTAAAAAAATTCTTCGTTTTTAAACTACTTAAAAATATAAAAAATAATTCTTTTTAGGGAATTTCATGGTTAATGGAAAAATGTGGAAATAAATATCTTGGACATTCAAATGAAGTAGATGAAAATGGAAAAGTTGTTAGTAGCACCCCTGCAGATGCAAAAGGAAGACCAAGATTAGCGAAAAATAGTATTTTTGATGTAAATGCTAAAAATCCTTCAAATCCACCTTCCTCAGCAAATAAAGCTGAAGCTTTAGAAAAATCAAACATGGGAAATCCATAAAATAAATGAAAACAAATTTAAATTCAAAATCTCTTCAAAATTTAAAAATAATAATACTCATTCAATAATTTTTCCTACTCGGTGCATAATAAATAAATAATAATCATTATTTTGATAGTTTTTTGTTTTTTGGAATAAAAAATTTATACTTTTAATATCCATGAAAAACAACAAACACCTCCGAGAAAAAAAAGTACAAATTCTTTAAAAGATTGAGGCAACAAAAAAGTGAAAACTCAGCAAAGAAAATAATGATAAAAGCAAAGAGAAAGAAAAAAACATACATCCATGCATTTATTTGGCTTGACTGTCCATCTGCTTATGGCTGCTGCTGCATTCCTTTTTAGTGTGAACCTTTGTTTTTTTTTTCTTAACTCTTTTTTTCCCGCCGCCAATTAGAGCTTCTCAATTTGAAGGTGGTTAGAAAAAGTTGCATAATTTAACTGTCTTTTGTGATCAGTCATATCTATTTTTTTACACTTTTGCATAAAGAGGAATCTCTTTTTTCTTTTCCTTTGTTTGTTTGGCGCAAAAACAAAAAATTGCTTGTCTCTGCTTCCATGCTTTTTTCCTTCTTTCAACAAAAATAATTGCAAGAAAACTTCTGAACAAAAAAAAAGCGTCACCTTAAAAAGCAAGAGTGAGAGTCGTGAGTCTTTTTTGATATTCTTTCTTCATTTTTTTGCTTTTAGTACTTTTGCCAATATTTAAATGTGAATGAAGTGAGTCAAAAAGCAGCCATGTAAAAAAACTTCGAAGGAAAAAAAGTAAAAAAACGCGGCATTTTTTATTTTAGACTTTTTTGGCTTTAAAATTTTTTTTATCAATGGTAGTTTCGCAAAAATTAATCTTTTGACGATTTTGGTAATTACTACCCACAGAAAAAAAAGGAAGTGAAAAAAGTGTAAAGTTACGTCACACACATTTTGAGTGGTTGGCCCCTTAATTTCTTTAATTTTTTATATAAAAGAAAATTAAAACTTGTTTGTTCCCGATACATCATAATCACATCATCAGAAACTTTTACTATTTACTATACCTATACGACCATGATTTTTTTATAATGAATTTTACTTGAGAAAGAAGCAATTATAAAATGCGATCCTCCTTAAGCTTCATTTTTTGTTTGTTTCCTCATTCTCGCACGATGATGGACTTAAAAAAACTCCTGAAAACCAAACCAACTCATTTGAAGTTTTCTTTTTTGAGTGTGGGCGATACGATACTAGTTTGGACTTTTGTTTGTTATTTCCTTTCTAATTTTTTTTGATCTTGATGTCATTTTCAAGTAATGGAAAGTCCCCAAAAACAAATTTAACACTCGGTATATAAGAAAAAATTTGGTAGTTTTAACCATTAGAATCGTTCGTTGTTTGAGAGTTTTAAAAGGCGACGACAAAGCTTTCCGCAATTTTTTTCTTTTTTTGTTGTTTAAAAATCTTTCCTCATTTTTTCTTTCCCTCTCTTTAAGCCATTAAAATCATATTTTTTTATCTTATCAATAAATACACACAACCATTTTTTATTTATCAACAAATCTCCATTATTGCCTTTTTTAAGGAAACTCCCAACTTTTAACTCTGGCTTTGATTTTTATTTTTTCTTTATTTTTCCACGTTTTTTTTCTTCTTCTTTTTCATTATTGTCAATTTTTTTGAAGCTTTTACTACTAAATTTTTAGTTTTTTGCTTAGAAATTTGGATAAATAATGGCTTGCACCACAAGAACTGCTGCTTTGATTGAAAGTTCTCAATGGAAGCCTCGAACTTTGACGGAGCTCTACGCCGAAGACAGTAATATTTTTTTAAACAAAAATTCAATCAATTTATAAACTTTTTTTAGGTAAGCAAGTTGTTCGAGTTTATGCTGATGGCGTCTATGATTTATTTCATCCCGGTCACGTGGAACAATTCCGCCAAGTTAAAGCCACATTTCCAAATGTTTTTTTAATTGTTGGAGGTAAGTCTTTGTGGCCGCAGAAGAAAGAAAAACGAAAAATATTTGGGGTTATAAAGATAAGCGACAAGTTATAATTATTTTTTTAGTTTGTTCTGACAAAGATACATTTAAAAATAAAGGTTGTTTCCCTGTAATGACTGAAGATGAAAGACATAAAATGGTTGAACAATGTCGATATGTTGATGAAGCATATAAATCTCCACCATTTTTTCCAACCATGGATTTTGTAAATAGTTTAAAAGTAAAGAATTTTTAAATTTAAAAACTTTCCTAAAAAATCTTTTTCAGTGTGATTTAGTAGCTCACGATGCTTTGCCATACAACTCTCCAACTTCCGATGATTGTTATTCAATTTTTAAATCCACAGATCGATTTTTAGAAACTCAACGAACTCCAGCTATTTCAACCACTCAATTGCTGAGTAGAATTTTATCGGAATTAGATAATATCAAAGCCCGACAAGCTCTTCGAGAAGAAAATATTTTATAGAAAAAATTGTATATATCTAATTTAAAGAAAAAACTAATAATTAATAAATTTATTAAACAATTATTTTTAAAACAATTTCAAAATTTGAAGAAAGGAAAAATGGGGATATTACAATACAAAAAAAAATGACCAAAAAGTTTGAGAAATGTGGGAATTTTTTAAAACAAAATAAAAAATCAAAGGCACTTCTTTATTATTATTTTTTTAATAAGGGAATTGTGGACGGAAATGAGGGAAACCAAACTTTCGAGGAGCACAGCATACACAACGAGCATTGGGACCAAGAGGATTGGCATCGCTACGAGGAACAAATGGATATGGTGGACCTGCAGCTGGAGGAGAACGTTGTGGTGGAAGAGCACCAGGAACGCCATAAGTTGTTTCACCGGCTCCACGTTTAGCGCGCTGAAAAAAAATAATTATGTGAAAAAAATGGTTAAAACTAAAAAATAAAATAATGTTTTTGAGTTTTTGAACGAAAATAAACTTTTGATGCTTTGAACCAAATTTTTTTTGGAGAGTTTTTGAAAGAAAAATTTTTTTTAAAGAAATCAAACAAAAAAAACTTTGGAATCTTTTGACGAAAAAAAATATAACTTACATATGGTCCATTGTTGTTGTTATTGTTGTCATTTTGATCATAATCAAGTTGAGTTTCATCAACGATGAATCCAATGATGGAACTGCTTGCAAGGGATCGATCACGACGAGCAGCAATTCGACAACAACTTGTGCAAGTGGCTTCATCAAAAGTGGCAATGACGGAACATTTCAATCTATCTGCATTGGGCTTATTGGGATGATGATGATGATGTCCACCGCCGCCGCCATATGGGGCATTTCCACCTCCATTATTGTTGTTGTTATTGCCATATCCGCCTCCACCATTGTTATTATTTCCATACCCTCCGCCATTATCTCGGCCAGTATTAGCAACCACGAGAATGGTAGCATCGATATCACAAACATAATCATCTACGATGGGTTGTTCATAATTGGGTTGACCATATGGAGGAGGATAATATTGTGGTTGTTGAGGTGGATACCCATATCCAGGATTGGGTGGATAATAAAGGCCTCCAGCGGTTTCATCCTTTGCTCCACCGGTTGTGGTTTCATTGGTTTCGGTCTATAAAAATTCCAAAATTTAGAAACGTTCCAAGATTTTTTTGATTTTTGTATTAAAAAAACTTACAGCAAAAGCTCCAGCAATAACAGCAGCCAACAGAAGTGCCTTCCACATATTCTGAAAACTGACTTTGCTTTAGCTTCTTTTTTTGAAATGAAAAAAAGAAAAAAATCAACGTTGAACGAGAAACGCAAAAAAAAGAAAAAAGAAAAGCGACTATGATTTTTTTCAATAAAAACTGAAGATCTTATATTTGAAATAAATAAAGAAAAAGCTATACTTTTTTTCTGAAATCATTTTTTTTCAGGGCGTGTCAGTCAGTCAGTAGAAGAAGCAAAGGCTTACTTGATCGAGAAAAAAGTGTCGCCGGAACTGACGTTTTTTTTGTTCTGTTCAGACAACGGCAAAATCAAGAAAATATGCAAAACAAAAGAAAGAAAAAAGTGCTCAAGGATAACTGAATTTTTTATTGTAAAAAATCACAAAGAGAAAAAGCTTTTAACGAAAAAAAGAAATAAAGATGGCTGAAAGCTTCTTCGAATGAAAAAAGTTTTTTAAATTGTTCGAATACCTTTTTTTTCTGCCGTCGACGTCGCCTTATGATGATGACATAAAATAAAAAGATTTTCTCCCTTTCTTTTTTTTCAAACAAAAAAAAAAGAGAGAGATCACGCCGGAATTTGATTTTTTTATTTCTTGAAAAAAAAAGTTTTGAAATTTGAAATCACACAGCTCCGCCTAGATTTCCATCATCTTTTTTTTTCTTCGTTTTTTTATTATCTTTTTTATATATAAAAAACAGTCTAAAGTTTCAAAGCCTTTCATTTTTGTGTGGTGATTGCGAGAACGTTATTTTTTGATCGAGATTTACAAAGTATTTTTTGACTAAAAGAATTTCTTGATTTTACTTTATTTATTTTTTTAAGCTATCGCGGGAAATCATGCTCAAAACAGTAATTCTTTGCGCCCTTCTTGCGGTTTCGTTTGCCACAGAAGAAACGACGACCACCAATGAAACTGGAGAAAATGCAGCTGGTGGCACAGTAAGTTTTTTTTTCTTTTACTTCAGATTTTTAAAAACTAATAACTTCTTTTTTTTACAGAAAGAAACCATTGGAAAAGGTTATGGTAATGGATATGGTGGTGGAAATGGATATGGCCCTCCTCCACAATATGGTCCTCCACAATATGGTCCACCTCAATATGGACCACCTCCACCAGCTTATGGTCCTCCTCTTCCTCCTCCATCCCCTTTCCGGTCATTAGATAGTAAGTTTTTTAAATTTTTGCCTCCAAATAAAACAAATCCTAAAATTATGGTTTTAGGCCATTATTGCTCGGTTCATGCTTCATTCGCCCTTGCCCTTGCTACTCCACGAACAACCACTCCATATGGAAATAATGGTGGCCCACAACAATCACCACCTCGTCGATTCTCTCGCCAATTTTGCCGTTACACCGCTGCAAGCACTCCAGAATCATGCAATTATTGTTGTCGAGTTGCTGCTCGAGCAGCTAATTCCAGCCCAGTAAGTTTTTTCATTTTTAACTCCCAAAAACAAAAACTAAAATCTTCTCAATTTTAAGGATGATATCTTTGGAGCTGTTTTCGCTTTTGATCCTCAAAACCCAACCGATCATGGAGCAGGTTATGATGATTCTCAAGAAGATAATGGATATGGCAACAACAACAATGGCCCATACCGCAAAAAGCGTCATGCTCCTCCATCTTATAATGGCCGCATCCCTCAATGTGTTTGCTGTGCACCCAAACATACTTTCTTCTAAAAAATGCCACCAATAATGCCATATCATTTCTTGCCTTTTTTAAAATTTGAATAACTTAAACCCTTTGAAATTTATTATTATTTGTTTTGTAGTTATATTTTTCCCGCGATTT
This sequence comes from Panagrolaimus kolymaensis, assembly GCA_028622995.1. Classification (NCBI taxonomy): domain Eukaryota; kingdom Metazoa; phylum Nematoda; class Chromadorea; order Rhabditida; family Panagrolaimidae; genus Panagrolaimus; species Panagrolaimus kolymaensis. The sequence continues at coordinate 1,320,644 of JAJQJQ010000031.1, forward strand.
TTATAAAAACCAATCATTTTGCTTAAACTTTTTGGAATAATCTTCTGTTTATATTAATTTTTTTGTATTAAAAATAAAAATAAATTGTTAATTAAAGATTATTATTTTTCTTTTTGTCTTTGAGGATACAACAATAAAAAGAACAAACTTTTCTAATTTTTTAAAACTGAAATTCAAAACTGCAGAATTAGCCCATGATTGGAAAACTTTTGAAAGAAAAATTGTTTTCTTGAAAGAAATTTTTACTCTCTTTTTTTGAATGGTTTATTTTTTACTCGAGTTTACAGTAAGACAAACAGTTCGATTTTTGGAAGAAAATATAGCTTTAACGACTTTTAAATCCCCAATGAATGTTTCTTTTCTTTTTCTCTCAAAAAAGTTGCAAAGCTTTTGAATGCACTTTTCACGCTAATTTTATTTTTCTTGGAAGTTAAAAAATAATTAAGACCAATGATTAAAGGGAGTGTCTCAGCAAACGAGAAAACATCCTTACAGCGAGCCCCGCTCATTTTTTCTTCTAGAAGTTTCTGAGACAACTTTGCACGTAAAAAAGATGATTTTCGTGCTAGGAAAAATAAAATGAGCGGGGCTCGCTGTAAGGATGTTTTCTCGTTTGCTGAGACACTCCCTTTAAGAAATTAAAGAACTAAAAAAAATTTTTCATTGTTTTTTTGGACACTACAATGTTGAATAGTTATTACCCTTTTATTATTATTATATATTCATTTTGTATTATAAGGCACCTCATCGAAGACACAAAGAAAAGCTAACAATAAAAACAATGGAAAAAATAAAATAATTAAGCATGAGCAAGAAATTTGCACTTTTTTAAAGTTCTCGTTAACCCCTTTTTTTTCGCCTTCAAAGAATCAAAAAAAGAAAAACACAAGAAATTATTATGAAAAAAGTTTTTAGCTTTATATTTATTTAGCGAGCACGAAAAAGAGTTAATAACCGCATTTAAAAATCATAATTGAAACATTATTTAATTTTAAAAGCATAAAATGATTCTGTTCATGTGACACTCGTGAACCAAAATTTTTTCCAACTACACAATGCCATGTTGATCCAAATTTTTTTTCACATTCATCTTTGATGTAAGATGCAACATCCTGGAAAAAAACATAATTTTTGTAAATAAAAATCAAGATAATTCCAAAACAAAAAACGTTTAAAAAAGTTTTTAATTAAGTTTTTTTTGAGATTTATAAATTGTTTATAAAAATAGTGCATGTTTTTTTTTTGCATTTAGTTGCTAATCACTAAAAACCATTTATGTTTTTGTATGTTTTTAGCTGCTCAAAAATTCAAAGTAGAAAAATAAAAGGAAAAGAAAAATTTTAAGGCTCTCACGTGTTTGTAATAATTACTTCCTAAACCATTAACAACAACACCTTGCCATAAATGGGAAATACTTGTGAAAAATAATTATAAAAAAATAGAAAGTTGTGCCATAAAACGTAGCAAAAAATATTAGATTTTTGTTTTTGTAAAGTTAGAAAAAATTTTATAATTTTCAGATTTACTTTTCTCGGACACTTTTTACAAAGCTTTCATTTTTGTAATTTAAAAAGTGTACAAAAGTTCAGCAAATAAACCAATTTTTGGCTTGAAAAATTAAGGGGAAAAATAAATACCGGAAAAATTACTTTGTCAACAAAAAATAACATTTTCGCTTCTCTCACAATATCAATACAAGTTTTAACCATTTTTGCATCCATGTCGGTTTCTTTAATTTCAATTCTATCGATTGAAGACGCTTCCATTTTTATTGAATCGAATTTAAAAATTCAACTGAAAAAAAAATAGTGCATTACAGTAATTTTAAAAAAAGCAAAATTCACGGAAGTCTACCCATTTTTTTAAATTTCACGGGTTCATGTGAGAGACAATAGAAAAGAACAGAATTTTTTTTTAATTCTCTGATGTGAAAAATCGGTGAGACAAAAGGCTGATTTTTATTTTTAATAAATTTTCTTTCAAACCAAAACCTTATTTTTAGATTTTTTTCTTTCATTCATTTTTGTTTTATTTTTTTAGTCTTTTTTTGTTAATGAAAAAGTAGGCCCCATGGGCAATGAATGAGGCAACAACAAACAAAATAAAAAACAAATGCCTGAAGAAAAAAAGGATGAATGTTGTTCATAGATGTTTTCATTCCCTCTTCTTGTTCTTCATCATCCAAAAAAAAATATAATGCATTTAAAAAAATCAATCAATTGATATTTGCTTGTCTTGTCTGTCAGTTAAACTTTTTCATTTTTTTTTTGCCATCATTTTTTTGTTCGAGAACCGAACGTCAAAAAAAATTTTTCTCGCCTTATTTCTTTTTTTGTTTTGTTTTTGCAATCTTTTTTTTTTCAAGAAAGGAAAACGAAGAAAGCTTTCTTTTTTTCTTATATTTTAAATCGCAAGAAACAAACGGAACGGAACTAAAAAGTTTTTCTTTTTTTTGTTTAACATTTTTTTTTTTGTGATTTTTTTGTTTGGGGTGCTGCTGTTGATGATGGTGGTGGTGATATTAGCTTTTTATTTTATTTATGATGATGATGTGTTAGAACCGTTTCGAATAAAGGAAAATGAAAAAATGTACAGAAAAAACGAAAAACAAAAAATAATACAACAAAAAAAATAAACGGGAAAAAAATTGTTTTGAGCTTAAAGGAATGAATCGTTTATCGAAGAATTTGAAGGTGATGAAATAATGTTTAAGCTGCTATTGTTACTATTATCATTTGATTGTTGTTGGCGCAATTGTAGATGCCTTTTTTCGCCATTTGCTCCACAGCTATTATTTTTTCTAACTTTTGCATGTCCATTTGTGGTACACACTATTGTTTGAGTTTCAAGATTAAAACTTAATAAACTTTCAGCAGCTGAAAAACAAAAAAAAATGCAAATTAAAAAGCGAAAATAAGGAAATTAGTCAAACTTGAATTTGGAGGCGGATAAAATCCTAAATTATTTTGTCTACTTTCAGCGTAATTTCTTTGGGTTTCTTGCCCATGACTCACAAAACTTGAGCATGTTCGAAGCTTTGGTAAATCCAATGGCCTCGATATCCATGCAGGACAGCAATTATGAAAAACTTGATGAACGCGTCTAAAAAAATAATATGAGTAAAATTAATTTCACTTTCTTTACATCAAAAAAAAACACGCATGTTTTCATTTTTTTATGTTTTCAATTAAATTCTTACAATTTCAAATTATAATTTTAATAATAAAAAATGAAAGAAAATGATTCAGAAAAACAAAATGCATGTGATTTGTGCGTGAAAAAAAACAAACAAACCTGCATATGGATTTTCGAAAGCGATTACTAAAAGTAATGTAAACAAAAAATGATAATGAAGCATTCCATAATCCAAAGAAATGGGACATAGTTTGCCAATTGCATATTTGTTGTAAATGAGGGCCAAAGCATACAGCATAGAGGAATACTGGGATGGAAGGGAATTCAGTCACAAGCTAAAAAGAAGAAGAAAAAAAGAAGAAGAAATAAAAATCAATGAAAATAATTAATTGCTTGGGATTTAAAAAAAAATAATTGAAGTTAGATAAAAATTTAAAAAAGTTGAGAAAAAATGGTTGCTATTTATAATTTTCGCAATCAAAATCACGAAAAATTCTTGCATAAAAAATTAGGAAACTTGCAAAAAAAAAATACTAATTTTAAAATATTTGTCAAATTCATCCAAAATTTCCATATTTTTTTTAGCTTCAAAACCTAAAACAATGATGTTTTTCTTTGCTAATCGCAATTTCCTTTTATCTTTTTTTTCAAATGTTGACTCACACACTTTTTTTTCTTCTTCTTTTTTCTTACCTGAAGTAAAGTTGTGATTAAAGTAATTCGAGTGACACATCGCTTTTCAGCGCTAAAACGTTGAGCTATTCCACTTTCAGCTCCACGTATTATTAATTTCCATACAATTGATGCAGTCATAAAAACTAATAATGTCAAAGGGATTACAATTGCAAGAAATAGATTTGCTACAGTATGAATTTTTTCATATAATCTCATCCAAAATGCTAGAAAAAAGAAAACAAAATATAATTTCTCAAGTAAAAAACTAAAAAAGTAGGCAACGACGACTTACTTTCAGAATTTCTAATTTTAATTATAATTAAATCGCATTTATTAAAAAAATGTATTTTTCTATTTACTGGATAAATAAGTGAAAGAGCCATTCCCACTATTGCAATCATCAAATACCCTTTGGTAACATTTCTTTTAGTGCAAATAGTTTTAGATTGGCTTGGAAAAAATACGTGGACATAACATTCAGCCGTCATCAGCACTGTCAACCTAAATATAAAAATGGTTTTTAGAAGCTGCCGATAGAAAGATGTGAAAAGTTTTACCACATTGCGCAAAACCCAAAAACATTTAAACAATATGCTTGATAAGGCCATAATTTCCAATACCATTGATCCATTCTTGATCCAGGTTCCCAGTATTGTATTATTCTTAAAGCTTGAGGTACAAGAAAAACCATCATTAGAGTATTCATTAACTGAAAAAATGCTTTCGTTTAGGATCGATTGCTTTCAAGAAACTTTTCGATGGATGCTTTTAAACAAAAAAATTTCCTTTTGTAACCAAAAACACAGAAAAAGTTTTAGTTGCGAGCACACGTGGGCACGGGGTGCGATTGGGTGCGATTATCGCACCCTGCTTCGTGCTCCGTGCCACTATTTTTGGAGCTTCGTGCCTCAAAATTTCAAAAATCTAATAGAAAAAAAATTTCGATGTGGTAAGAATGAAATTTTCCTAAATTATTTTTTTTTAAAATCAACACGGTGGATCCTTTGGTATTGCTTGCTTCGTGCCCGAAAAATTTTTTTGTCGCACCCACCTGCCCACGTGTGGTTGCGAGATTCAAAAATTATTAAGTTGTGATGAAAAAACACTTACAAGTTTTGTACAAAGCATTCGAATAGCAATATAAAATCTTATTTGATCCGAATTATAAATAAATAAATTTAAACAATTTCCAACAATAGCTAATACAAAAACAACAAAAAATCCATAACCCATTAATTGCCGATATAATATTGTGGTTTCACATTGATATGGAATTTGGACATTATCACATTCCTCTTGATTTTTCATTAATTTATGTATTAAAAATGCTATTTCAGTTCGATTTACTAACTAAAAAATAACCAATTTTTAGTTTCGAAAAAAAATTATTTAAAGAAAAAACTTACATGTTCTTCATTTACCCTTACATCAGAATACCCAAATTTAAATGTTGGATCCATCATAAATAATTAAAAAAGTGTGAAATTATTGTGGCTATAAACGAAAAGGGTGCGGTTAATTAAATATTTAAAAAATCCTCAAAATTAAAAAAGCAAACGAAAAGAAAAACACATAATTTTTTTGAGGTCAAAATAACTTTTTTTTAAATAATGAATGAAGTAGACAAAAGGCAAAAAATAAAAATTAAAAAACTTAATGTTTGTAATTTGAGAAATACGAACATAAAATTGAAGGGCTACGAGGAAGTTATTATTTATTGGAACAAATGTGAGAAAATAATAGAAATAATTAATTACAAAGGTTTTAAACTTGTCTGGCAGAAATACTTTGGAAATGGGGAAATAAACTTGTAAAAATTAAAGAAAAATCGTAAAAAGCCGATTTTTCAATTAACTTTCTTAAAAATATTGTGGCAAGAAACAAAAAAGTACGACTTCTATTTTTTTTTACTTTTGATAAGTTTTATTAATGAAATAAAAAACATGCGTCAAAAAATATAAACGAAACTATGACAGGAAAAAATAAAAATCGCATGTTGAAAGTTTGAAACCAAATAAAAATAACAACAAAACAAAAAAATGCTAAAAATGCTTTCATTAAACACCTCTCATTTACGCCATTCTTAAATATATTTTACCCAACTTTTTATAAGAAAATAGCCTCCTTCATTTCCCAATTTAAAAAAAAACTCAGTCACTAAAAATAAATCTTATTTAATTTCATAAAGCTGAAAGATAAAAAAATAAGAAAACTTTTCAACCGCTTTCACTCACTGCATTTATTATTATTTACTCAAAAACAAAACTTTATAAAAAAATTAGAAAATAAGGCAAAGTTGGATTTTTTAGTTTACTTAATCCTACAACTTACTTATTTTTGCGCGTGAGAATATTAAAAAATAAGTATATTGGAGAGAGAAAAAAAATATATAAAATTTTTTTTCAAAGTTATAAAAACGCTAAAAAAAACTCGAGAAAAAAAGGTTCATATTCAATTTGATGTGATGGGAGAAACCCTAGCAAACAGTAAACGACGACGTATGCTACAAATTTAAATTAAATCTTAGGTTTAAGGAAGTTGTTTAACAACTGGGACAAGGCTTTTTACCCATATAAATACATAATTTTTTTTAATAAATGTTCCATCTTTTATGACGTCGTAAACTTAAATAAAGTTTAAAAAAAAGTTTCCTCAACTTATCAGGGAAATTATAGTTGAATACAAAAAAACCTCAAATTGCAACAATAAGGATAAAATAAAAAAAAGCATTAATAATTTATGCGATTAATTGTTCCAAGCAAAAAAAGTTGTGTTTTTTGTTATGGATTTAAGCGCAAATTTAAAAACATACTTAATTTGTATTTTTTGTTAGCTCAGTAAGTTTTTTTATAGTGATCAAAGATTTTTAACCTCTAGTAGTAAGTTTTCAAAACTATATTGTTTTTGAATTTTATTAAAAAAAACTTAATTAAATTTAAACAAATGGGCTATAAAAATAAGCTCAAAAAAAAATAATAGAGTTAATTTTCATGAGACCTCAAGGTGGTTTTTTTTTCTAACAACACCTGGACCATACATATTTAAAAGAGTAACGAAACACAATCATTTTTTTTTGTCAAAAGAAATTTTTTAGACTAATTTCTTATTGAAAATAAAAAGTGGAGGAGGAAAAAGAGAATGGTTAAATTACTAAACCGTCTTTCTTTCAATATCCTGGAGACACATGTGCCTTTCTCCCAAAAGAAAACGTCATTTTTGGATAAAACCAATTTTAGCCCTTTTTGAGTTAGCCAGCCTAATAGGGAATTGCAACAGATTTCAGCTTCAATTCACATTTACTCCAAATAATTTAAGCCGAGATTTATTTGGTATCGGCAACTATATATTTTCAGTGCAGGAATTCTCTCATAAAATAATTTTTCTCCGACACTCCAAACGCTACTGCTACCAAAACTTTTCAAATTCATCATAACTCATTATAAAAAAATCTTTGTGTCTATGGAAGATTTAAAAAAAACGCTGCTAAAAACCCAAAAAAAGAAGAAGGAAGATAACCAGATTTTAGATAAATAGCGTAAAACCAAATTTGCTTTAACTCAAACTTAAATTTAATTTTCTATGTACATTTTTGTTTCCAAAAAGTAAAAAAATGCTGTTGCTCAAAAACTTGGAACTAATCTGAGAATTCCAAAAAAATAAAACAAAGAAAATGAAACGACAAATTTCTTTTTTATTTTCTCACAAAAAAATCCTAAAAACATTAAAATATAAAATAACAAATTAAATTTATTCTTTTAATTCGAAGAAAATTAGCAATACCTTTACTTTTTTTTATTCCTTCGTGAGAAAATAAAAGTAAAAAAGTATTATAAAAAAATGAAAGAAAAGGATGAAACATTCGAGTTAAGTATTTAGAACGTCAGTAATACGAAGAAAAAAGACTCGGATGATGATGATAGAGATGAAGCTTAGTAGCAAGTAGCTCAAAAAGCGTCAGAGGAGAGAGATAAGATGAGCTAAAAAAAAGTGGGATCCATGGTTTTTGAATACATCTTTGAATGAAGGAAGTAGGTATTAAAAAAAACTTATGATTTTTGGCGTCTACGAATTTGCAAAAAGAAAGGTATTGTTCTCCAAATTTTAGGAGCAAAAATAAAAGAAAAGTGTGTTAGTTTAAAAATAATAATAAATGAAATTGCGTATTTTTTCTTTGAGACTGCAAAAGAATAAGTAAAAATGCGAGAAATGAAACATGAGACTCATAAAAAAAGTTTATTAATTATAATTGCAAACCGTGATTTTGCATTCAAACATTTAAACAAGAAATGATGAACTCATAATTGTCGGAATCATAAAAAAATAAATAAAAAACATCACAATAAAAAAAGTGTGAAAAAGCATTGATGATTTTTAGAAAAAAGCAAAGTCCACCCAAAATCAACTACTTCCAAAAAAATAATATTCTCGGATGAATTTTTAATTCGAAACGTGTTTTTTAGTAATAAAACATGTATACAAATAATATTTACGGCTTCGGAATTTTAAAAAAATTAAAAAGTAAGTTTTCAAAATCTATTTTTTTGAGAGCTGTCGTAGGTATTCTTGGATGAATCGAGCAAGTTTATAGTTCCAAATTACAAAATTAGTATTTCTTAATGAAAGTAAAGAAAACTAGAAAAACTTCAAAGATGATTAGTACTTTTTGTGTTTTAATAATTATTTTTAATTACGATATTATCAACAAAAAATAGAATGAGGAGGAATGAACATATTATTTATTTTCAACAAATAAAAAAACGCCTTAAAATTAGTAATTTTTATAAATGGATGTTTCCTGTGTACTAAACTTTTGCATTTACATACAAAAAAGGATTTTTAAAAGCGAAGAATATAGAAGATAAGAAAAACATTTATTTTTGATGTCAGAAAAAAAAGATACTAAAAAGAGCAAAAATACATTTGCCGTGAATAAATTATAAAAAACTCTTTTAAAAAAATAAAATAAAAACATGCTTCAATCAAGAAAATATCAAGAAAAAAATCTTATTAATAACTCATTATTTTTTTCTTTTTTTTGCTATTTTTGAAGAAATAAAAAAATCTTAAAAGCTTTTTTTATTATTAAAAAAAGAGAGAAAAGAGAGAGAGATGGCCAGAAAAGGGCAAAAATAAATAAATAAATTTGTGTTGGGGGAAACCCTATTTTTTTTACTTTAAATGAAAATAACAAATTTTGATTTTCTGGTAATAATAATAGTTTTTGCTCGGAGAAGGTCACTCAATACTCTCGAAAAAATAGGATGAAAATTAAAGTAAAAAATAACGAAATTGCAGGATTAGAAAAATTTAAAATTAATAAAGTGGGTGGTTTTAAATATTATATTTGGGAAAAGCAAAAGTTTAAAGATTTTCAAAGTTTTTGTTTCAAAATCAAAAAGATTTTCGCAAGTTTTTCCCAGAAGACATAAAAAATAGTTCGATTCAAGTATATTTAAAAAATATTTCGGTGAGAAACTAATTTTTTAAACTAAGAATTTTTTAATTTTCAAAGAAGTGTAAACCTCTTCTTAAAATATATTTTATAATATTCAAATTTTATTGGTTGCATATAAAAGATTCAAACCAAGAAAAAATGTGCTGCACAAAAAACAAATAAATAGATTAAAGAGCATCAGTTGATATCCATGGTATTTATGACTCATCTTTCTACAAATAAAAAAAAATTTCCCGTGTGAAATTCTATCACTTTTTGTTTCGAAAAAAAATAGCCGTCGTCATATTCTAATAATTTCACACTCTTTTTCATCTATGAACTTATGAGGAGAAGCCATACTCATTTTTTTATTCAAAGAGCCATTTTTTCTCCTTTTCTTGCATAGCAGTTTTAAAACCAAAGGATACATGAGCTGTTTCTTCATGACAAACTACGTAACAATGGATTCATTAATTTTTAAAACAAACGCTCTAACATTGAGGTTCATGAAATTAAAACTTTACAAATAAATAAAAAGATAGACAGAAACCTTTTTGTTTATCGAAGAATAAAAAATTCGATCAAAATTCAATATTAAAAAAAATCTGAGTGAATAAAAAAAATTTGAGAAACCTTCATCGAATATTACTTCACAGATTTAAGGTACCAGCAATAGAAAAAATCCTGAAATGGAAATGTAAATTTTACTTCCAAATCTATCTAAGAAATTTTTTAATTATATTGAAACACTTTTTAAACCTTCGACACATAAAGACTCCAAAGTCTGAGACTTGTTACAGTATTAAAAAAACCGCAATAGACTTTAAAAATGTTAAAATAATCTCCTAAAAAACGATCATCTAAAAATTTAGAACCCACTGACGACCTTCTTCTCCCTTAATCAACAACGTCAAATTATACATTTTGTCAAATCCTAAAAGACTTTTACCGTTTCGAACAAAAAAATGTTTCCATGAAAAAAAACTTTTATATCCTTTCGCAATAATTCTGACTAACAGACCGACGAAAAATTGACGAAATAAAAAAAAAATAAAGCATGACTATGAAGCCCACCAAAGTTAAAATTTGCATAGTTTTAACAAACATGAGAGCCAAAAAAATTGAAGTCAATGATAGCCACACTCTTTGAAATAAAAAAATTTCAATGGCTTAATCTTCTTTTCTTTTATTTTTTTAAATCTGTTTATTGTTTTCTCGAAAATTAAAAAAAAAAAAATAAAGTTGATATTTTTTGAAAGTATAGAAAAGTAGTTAATTCTTTTATGAAAAAAATTACAATTAACGATAAAAAGGTAAACAATTTTGTGATTTTTAGTTTTAGGATTCTTTTCTTCTTCTTTTATTATTAAATTATTTTTAAAGGAAGGAACCCTCTTTTTTCGAATATTTTTATTATCCTTGAAATACCTTTTTTAACCTTTTATCCTAAAGAAAAAAAAGCAATTAGAGGCGATTAAGAAAATTTTTATTTTCATATCTAAATTTTACTTTCTTTAATTAAAAAGTGAAAAAGTAATTTGTTTTTTATTTTTCCAGAGATTTTTATAATATTTTTACGAGATTTTAATAAAATAGTTTTTATTGAGACTACTCCATTTTTAAATATGGGAAAAATAGAATTTACAATTACATACACCATAGATTGAAGTATTTTTTAATTCATGAAAACATGAAAGGTTTAAATTTGCAAAGTTATGTAGGAGTTCGTTAGTCGAATTTGTGCTTTTATGCTTTTGAAAGTGTTACCGTTTTGTACTCATTGAATAAGTCATAACGTTTCTTAAAGAACTTTTAACTTTGTTTGCTTCTTTACAAGTTTGAATAAATAATTAGAAATGATTTAAATATTCATATAAAAAAATTTAAGTCACATCATTATAAATCTAAGTAGGCGAGTATGTAGAAGCATTGTAACATCAGGTAAAAAAGAATATTGAAAAAATTAAAAATTAGAAAATAAAGTACAAAATTAAATTCAGCAGTCAAACACAAAAAAATATTAATGGAAATAATTGATAAAGTTAGTTGGCATCCAAATTTATTATTGTAAATTTGGCAACGCTTGGTTTTTCTTTTCTCGGCTTCCATGTTTGAAGTAGAAATTTTAATGAATTATAAAATAATGTATCATATTCCACAATACCTTTGAATCCACTAAAAAGCATTTTAACATACGCTTTTGGTGCCAACGATTTCTAAAATAAAAGTCTTTCGCAAATAATTATAAATGAAAGAAAAAAAAATTTAACTAACTTGTAATAAAGTGTGAAACAATTCAATGTTAATAGGGCTATCTATATATTCAAGGCAAAATCTTTTAAGTTTTTTATTCCATGACATTGAATGTAAATGATTCAAGGTATAAGGCTTTATTACACAAGGACTTAAACTAAAAAACAAATAATTCGAAAAGAAACTTTGCAAATGATAAAATGGAATGTAAAATTTGTTCTGGTGTTTTGTTTAAAATAATAACAAGCCTACCTAATATCTTCAACACCAACTAAATAACACAAATAATTTTCAATCCCTTCTTGCTCCTCATTTTTGTTAACAGAGTGCCATTTTTTAATCCTTTTTGTTTGAGTTAAAAATTCCATATCTTTCAATGTAAATGATGTATATAAATTTATTTCAACTGCATCACACCTGGCGATTTTGGGAGTGATTGCTTTTAAAATTCGATAACATTCAAATTTATTGCAAATCCAAATTTTATTTTTGAAGTATTTTGATTCCAAAATTTTGTCGTTGACAGAAAAAATATTTGAGCCAATTTGTAACATTTTATTGATTTCCTGGATTTCTTTAACATTATCAATAATAAGAAAAGGAAGTTTGGTTAAAAAATATTTGCAACTTTTTTGAAGCTTTCTCATTACTTTACCATTTGCTGTATTAATAATATAATTTATAAATGAAGAATGAAATGGAAAAGTTTGTTCTTGCCCAATTAATGGTTTTGATTTAAATGATTCTGCCAAATCAAAATCAAAGCTAGTTTTAAGTAATGTCTTTGCTGGATCTTTCCCTAAACCTTTGTAAATTTAAAAAAAAAATTTCTACAGAATAACGTACATTAATTTTCTGCTACACAACATTCAAACTTTGAACAGCAAGTTTTACCAAATTTTTGAGATTTTGAATTATATATTTCTTTGAAATAATTGATGAACTTTTTCATATTTTTATATCGAAATGAAATATTAATTTCAGCATCAGTAATCGCATTTTTCTGAAATTTTTATTTGTTATTTATAATTGTAAAAACTGGCATCTCACCTGAAGGAATTTGAAATACAAATAAACATCAATGGGACCTTTTAAATGCTCAAGGACAAATTTCTTAAGCTTTTGTTTCCAAGGAATTGAAAGTAACTTTTTCATTGTTTCTGCTGTTACCCAACATTTGTGGATACTTTAAAAAAACACCTCAGTATAAATATATATAAAAAATTTTACCTAAAACTTGAAATATTCGGCGCAAGAACTAAAATTTCTTCAAGTGGAGCTCTAGCCCTGAAACGAAAAAAACAGATAAACATTTTCTCATAAAGCAACAAGTTTTCAAGAATATTATTTTTAAGTAAAAAACATTAAATAAAACTATTGGAATTCAATAAAATATGAACTCTGCTCATTTTTCATCGGAGTTATGGAAAGAAAATTCAACATACCCTTCAGTTTTTTTCCAATTTTTTTTAGAAGGGTTATTAGAATCAGAGAACTTTGGAATGCCACCATCCTGATTTCCAAGAACGTAAATATGGACATCAAACAACTCTAAACTTTTTAGATTTTTGGAAGATTCCATCAAAATTTTAAATTCTTTAAATAATAATTCGATGTAAGTGAGTGAAATCTTAAAACCATTAAACCGACAAATTTTTACAATCAATTCTCGCATTGAGTTTCTTGGACAGCTGGTTTTAATTTCCTGTGAAACCCATATTTTTTTTATGTTATTTTCCCAATTTTCAATTTCATAAAGATCAAGACTATCATCATATTTCTCGAGTTCAAATCTATGTGAATCCCAATTAAAATTAATTGAATCAACAATAAAATATGGATTTTTATTGAAAAAATATTTACAAGTTCTGTAAAATTTCTGCACAATAAATGCATTAGCATTTTCAAAAATATATTTTATAATTGATTTAGAAATAGCAAAATCCTGTTTTTTAATATTATTTTTAGTATATTTTATTATTCTTGATTCCATTTTGGAGAGAAAGCAACAAAAGTCGTACAAGAATATATTGAGAGAGAGAAATAATGCCAAAAATAAAGAAGAAGCTTTTGGCTTTCATTTGACTCTTTTTTTTCCATTGTCGAAACTTTTTCTTCCTTGATTTTACAATTCCCATGAAAATATAAAAATGGCAGACAAAAAATAATTCCTTTGGGACTTTTTGTTTGTTTTATTTTCATTTTTGAAGAAATGAAATAAATTATAGCTTCTTAAAAAAAGTTTAACCACAATAGCTTGGGACATTAAAGAAAAAAATTTCCATTCTATTTTTGATATGCGCAATATTTGAATGTGTATGTGAGGAACTATTTTTATGCTCATAATACATTGGATGAGTCTTTTACTCTTCCACAAAGAAAGAACAAACTACAAAGCGGGAACTCTAAAACCAAATAAAAAATATGGGTTTTTTCCCTCTTCCATAGTTGTTGTTTGTTCATTGGCAAGAAACTTCAACCGTTTTTCAGCTTTAAAAAGAATGCATTTGTCTTTATTTTAAGTCAAAAAAAAACTTTTTTCATTTCCTAAAGAGGGAGTTTTAATTCATTTTATTTTTCTATTCTAAAAATATTTAAGATATGTAAGTTTAAATATTTTTTGCCATAATTTTAATATTCTATTCCTAGAAAAGCATAAATGCTAATGAAATGAATCATTCGTTGGATAACCTTGGTCCATGTTTGTTTTTTTAAACAATAATTACTTTTTTCGTCTGTGTTAATTGTAAAAAAAATTTTAGTGCCCCATTCAGATCCTCCATTTTCACCAACTTTTGATAAAGCTAAAGAAGAGCTTAATAAAGTTCTTGAAAGCGATGATTATGATTTTGAAACAAAACGAAAACATTTTGATTCATTTACAGAAAAGTTTACTACTCCACCTCGAACATGGGCACAGTGGATAAAGTAAGTTCTTATTAAAATAATTAATTAAAGTTTATTTTTTTTTAATTCTTTACATTTTAGAGTAGAAATCAGATATAATAGGTAAGTCGCGTTGGATATATATCATTTGCTTAAATATTAAGGATAAGGTCGAATTGTAAGAAAAAGAAGAGACAATATTATTGTAAAGTCCCTCGAAAACCCACAGATTTATTAAAAAAAATATTTTTACTCATTTTTTTAAGTAATCTTGGTAAATGGAATCCAGAATATCGAATGAAAGTTATGTATACAAATCTTAAAAAAGAAGAACAACATTTCCCATCGATGTGGTACAAAGAAGAGTTTAATGAGGTAAAATAGAATTAATTTTACCTTTCTTTTTGTAAGTTGCTATAATTAGTATGTATTTTTTTTAAAGGAATATATGTGGCCACAATTAAGCGGTTACCCTTTCTATTTACAAACTTTGGTTGAAAATAGTTTCATTTATGAAACGTGTTTGCAAGAAAATTTTGATAGTTTTTGGAATGGCGAGGCTTTGAGAGATACACTTCTTTGGCACGAAATAAATATAAGTAAGTCCAATAACATCAAATTCAAAAAGAAAAAAGTCAAAAAGTTTTAGCAAAATTTTCATCATTCAACCGCATTAAAGAAATCCAAGAATCAATCCAAGTTTATTTGGATTTACTAATATTAAATAACACACCTAATAAAAATTATAAAACATGGATAAAGACTTTAGCAAAAATGGAAAGTCATGAATATATTGTTAAAAATATTGAAAGAGATTCTTATTTAATTGAACGCAAAGAAAAATACAAAATTAAGACTTGGTGGAAACTCTTATTTCATTATTCAAAAATGTATGACTTTGGTGTAAGCAAAATTCTTGGCCTTGCTTTTCGGTAAATTATATTTCTCAAATAATTCTGGTTGTTTTTCAGTATCATTTGGATGTTTACCGCCGATATTGTCGATTATACGTTGACGATTTAAAAATGCGAAAAAAATATAGAAAAACGATTAAACAATCTCCAAAGAATTTCAACAATGCCGAATGGATTTTGGATTCCATCAAATTAGAATATGATTTTGTTTCTGTTGAATCTGCAAACAAAAAAATTAGAAAATTTGTGAAAAAGAAATTGAATGATTCCATAGTTTTGACAAATTCATTTGAAGAAGACTTTGCAACTTTAAAAGAAAGAATCCTGCCAAAAGAAAAAGAAATCATTAAACCAAAATTTAATAAAAATTCTAGAATATTCCAAAATTTTTCGTTTCCATGGTTCTTGGTTAATTATATTGCCAAGGAAGCAAATTATCAAGTAACTCAAAAATTACATTATTCCTGCAAACAAATGTATGAACTTTCAAACAAAACTTTATTCATAAAATTATCAATCACAGAATTGCCCAAAACTGAAATCCACGATGAAGCTCAATTTATTTCGGCAGCAAACCCACAAATAGACCAAATTAATAATATTTTTGTTTTTAATGCCCTCTATGTTTGCTATCCTGAAAGCAATACGCTTTCAAAGTTTATTCATAAAATTATTAAATGCGATCTGCGATTTTTAATTCTTTCTTCACAAAATTTAGATCTTGAAGAATATTATTTTTTAACAAAGTCAGGAAATGTTAAAGGAATTTCTCTGCATAATTCAATTGTAACAAAGAATGAAAATGAGGAAAAAGCTTCACTTGAAGAACTAATGAAGTGTCTTCAAAAAGCTGAAAACTTAACGTATGTCATTTATTTCTTTAAACATAGGTGTTTTTTATTCGATAAAAACATAATACTTTTTTTAATACTTGGATTTGTAGATTCATTCCATCTCCTCATATCACTTTAAAAACCTTTAATATTCTCGCAAATAATGAAAAAAGAACAGCAAAAATTAATAATTTTCTTATTTCACCAATCACAGGAAGATTTGATCCTGAAGATTTTTGTAGTTTTTTAAAGGTAATTTTGAGAAAAAAGATTTTGATGTTATCTGTATTGTTTAGAAACATGCCGCAGCAAATTCAAAAATTTCCATCCATCATGCCATTGAATCCGATTGCTATTATCTTCAACCATTTCTCACTCAAACACTTCAAACATGGAGTCCATCGGCTGAGAAGCCAGAAGTCGAATTGTATGAAAATTGAGATAAAAGAAAAATCTTTAATAAAATGTTTCATTATTTCTTTGAAACTTTTTGTTAAATAAATTTTATTGAATTTCCTTCATTTTTTATATATATTTCAAAAATGAAGTAGAAAATCGTAGCCGTATAATATTTATTTATGTTTTTTTGACTAGTATAAAGCAGTTTAAACTTCACGAAAGATACAAACTCAAAGCAATTTAAGCTATTAATAACAGTTAAGTTTTCTGACTGTTCAAATTTGGCACTTAGTGCAATTCTTCTTCGTTTTGTAGTTCAATACCATTTAATTCTAGTTGCTGTATGTTTGGAGGAGGTGGGAGCGGTTCTTCTTCATTTATCATTGGATGCATACCTCTTGTTCCTGCTTTAATGACTTGTATTACCTCCCCTGGAAGCTGTAAGGAAAGGGGATAAGAAATACCAGGCGTTTTGGAAAATTTTTTTGTTATATCGTTCGCTATTGATGACTCTGTTTCATTGAATTCCAGTCTTTGAGCATAGCTTTGATAATCTTTAAACATAATATTCTCAGCCGTAGCTGTTACATATCCTAGGTTACTTGAATAACTAATATCATTAGTTGTCGAAAATTTTTCATTTTTTTCCAGCTCTTGTCTTTGTTCTGGTACTTCACACAAAGGTTTACAAAGTGTAATACATTTTTTTCGGTAATTAGCATCTTTTTTTTGAATTTTTGATAAACTCATTCTTTTTTTCATACCTTCATGAGTTTTTGTAGCACTCTTTTGAGAAGTAGAAAGTCCATCAGCCATACATTGGTTATCTATATATTTTTTAAGAGTATCAATATTATTTATTTCATCACTTTTCTTCCAAGGCTGCTCCAATGGCTTTATAGTCTCATCCTCAACGCTTGCTTGTGGCATAGTTTCTTTAACTTTTTTATCTAAAAAAGGTCATAATTTCCTATATTTTATTAAAAGCTTACCTTCCATCACATCAATAGTTTTAACAAGTGCAAAATAAATTTATTGCTTTTCAATTTTTTTGTATTTAATTATAAAAATCAATTAAAATAATAGCAAACATTTCCACTAAATGCATTTCAATTTCACTTTAAGATAAAACTAATCAGCTTTATTTTAATGAAGAATAAAATTTTGTTTGTCTTTGAAAACAGCAAATTATTTTCAAAAGCGATGTAGAAAAGTACCGATAAGATAATTCAAAATAACATCATTTTTAACTATCAATTTTTCACTTTTAAATTTTTTTTTAATTACAATTTATTACAATTTCATAGTCAATTTGCGTGTATCATGTATGTAAACAAGAAGCGTGTATAAATTAATGGGTTTTATTATTTTATAGTATTTTTTGTTTAATACTTTTTTAAAATTATTATTATAAACCTAATCAAAGAAATAAAAGACAGACACAGAAAACAAAAAACAACTGTGAAAAACCGTGTTTTAAAATTTAAATTAATTAAAAATAATAAGCTTTTAGTTTTTACGCGTATTATGGTATCTTCGAAAAAATAAGTTTGAGCTTAATTAACGACGGGAAAAATATAAGAAAAAATAATGAGCAATAGGAACAAATAAAATTAAAATAAAAGTAGAAAGGCAACAGAGATAAAATAGATTTTTTGAAAGAAAGTTTTAAAAAAAATAGATGCTTTTTTTCGTAGTATAAATATTTTTTTTATTTAGTTTTTATTTTTTGGAAGAAAAAAAGTAATAAACTAAAAAAGAAAATGAGACCCTAGAAGAATATTTAAGAATACAATAAAAAGTTTTAAGTTGCTTTTTGTTCTGTAAAAAAAATAAATGGATTTTTCATGGCCGAAAAATACGATTTCAATGTTGCTGCGTAAAAATTTTTTTTCATAAAAAACTTAAGTGTGATGGAATGAAACTTTAAATAAAACTTTTCTTTCTTGAAGAATAAAATCTTTAAAAGAAAAAAGTAGACAATTACAATTATTTTTTAAAACAAAAGTTTTTATGAAAATATTAAAATTAAAAAAATAGAATCAAAATAAAATAATTTTCTGCCTCAAAACTAAAAAATGTAAGGCCAAAAAATTAGATACCCGAAAATGATGTATGCATTTAAAATTATTATTAAATTATAATGCAAAAGCCCGCAAACCAAGCATAACTAAAGCGCTAAGAGCCCCAGTAACTGGGAGAGTAATTATCCATGACATGGCAATGTTACGGAAGGTATGCCATTCCACTCCTGATGTTCTCGATTGAACAAGACCAACAGCAACAACGCTGCCAATTTTGCATTGAGTGGAAGAAATGGGTAAACCAAATTTACTGGCGGCCAAAACAGTCACAGCTGCACCAAATTCGATTGCGAAGCCACTAAAAAAGTAGACGATTATTTTTGATGTTTTTAAACTTTAAAAATTAAAATTTACCTGGGTGGAGTAATTTTGGTTAAATTTTCACCAACAGTATAGATTACTCGATGACCTAATATCCATAAACCAACGCACATACCAGCTGCTCCAAAAATTAGAATATAAATTGGAGTTTGGCCTGTTTGTTGCACGCTTCCTTCCGTGTAAATTGCATATAAGGAGACGAGAGGGGCAATTGCATTACTAAAAAAATAATTATTCTCAGGTGTTTTTTTAAAAATTAAAATTAAATTTTCTCTTACCTGACATCATTTCCACCATGTGCAAAACCACCAAAGCAAGCAGTCATAATTTGAAGAAAATTAAAAAGTTTTGCTGCACGTTGATCTTCAATTCCTTCAAATCGAATTATGGACATCAACCAATTTCCGGCTGCAAAAAAATATTTTTATTATTTTTCAATCGATTTTATGCTAATTTTTACCTTTAATTTGTTTAGCTTCAATTTTCGTTGCAAGTATCGCAGGGGATGGTGAAGGAGAATGTTGGTGTTTATTTCCATCATCATTGATTAAAGCCCGCATAGAATCAGATTGACCTTGTTTAATTATTGGTCGAGGAGTGGGTGTATGATGATGATTATGATGGCCTTTAGATCCGCCTCCAATAACTATTTGAACTTCTTTTTCATTTTCGTTATCATCAAGAGGGGTGGTGGCTAAAAAAAATCAAAGTTTAATTAATCATTTTCTGGTTTGAACAAATTTTTTTTATTGCTTTTTACTTACCTATTATCCATCGATGAATTCTATGACTGACAAAAAGTTGAACGATAACAGCGACAACCAAAGCAAGGCCACAACTTAAGCATAACACTTGCCAACCAGCCCATTTATCAAAACCAAGATCTAAAAAACGAAAACATATGTTCCAAAATTTCTTAAAACAAAAAATAAAGTCTCATGCTTTTTCATTTATTTACGAAAGTAAACTCCTTTATTTTCGTTTCTTGAAAGAGGCAAATTTTTTTTAAAATTAAATAAAATACTTACAAGAAGTTCCATCATAAACGATTGCAAAAACATTAACGGAAATGCAAATGAAATAAAGAAATGGTAATAACATTAAGCCAGCTTTAAGCGGATTGGATCGTCGAAGAACGGCATGGGATAAAAAGATGTAAAATGCAATGGATACCATTCCAGAAAGCACGGGAGATAAAATCCATGACATGACTATAAAAATTTTAATTTTTTTGATAAATCAAAAAATATTTAAAAATTTATTACAAATATTTGTAATTTTTGCCCAATGTATTCCTTGAGTGCCTCGAAGAAGGAGAGAATAACCAATGGTTGAACCAACGATGCTGTGAGTTGTAGAAACTGGGAGTTTGAAGGCTGTGGCAATTAAAAGCCAAGCACCGCAACCTGTGAGAACACTGATTTGTCCAAACATGAGTTCACGTTCGCTGTCTTTGTAAACTTCGAGGTCGATGACACCTTTTCTCATGGTATCCGTTACTTTGTAACCTAAAAAAATTATATTAATTTTTTTCAAAAAAGGAAGTGATAAATAAATTATTTAAAGGAATATTGTTATTTTGACTTTTTTTGCAAAAATTTAAGTTTAAATTTTTATGGAATTTTGCAATTTCAATGACATAAAGCATCGTGTGCTTTTACTTCATATGTTAGCTTTTTTTGCACCTTAATGGGCATCAAAAATGATCCATTGAATTTTTTTAAATGCCCAAATGAAAGAATTTCTTTTAAAATAGAGTTTAAGAAACTTACCAAGAAGTGCAGCTCCAAGGGATTCAAAAATGGATGCCAAAATATATGCCATATGCAAGGTCAAAACTTTACTTCCAACACTCGTTCCAAATGAGTTCGCAGTATCATTGGCGCCAATAGCAAAAGCGAGTATGAAAGCAATGATGAATCCAAGGACAACCGTCCAGAATACATCATTTTGAAAATCAAGAAGGCTTTCGATCATATTAGCAAAGTTGAGTTTGGATGAGTGTGAAAAACCCAAAAAATGGAGTTAATCAAGGTTTTGAAAATTGAATATAACTCTGATTTGCAAATTAAAAACGCAAAGGTTTTTTACCTATAAAATAGGAAACTTATTAAAATCATCAAAAAAACGGAATTAAAAAGTTCATCAATCATTATTACATAAATTTTTAACGCGACAAAAAATAATAGAGACACAGAAAAATTGAGCGATCAAACTTTGAACAAAAAATGAACTAAAAAAGACCAAGTTTTTTTCTTGATTTTTTGATCGACTGGGGTTAATAAAAAATGGGCGAGAATTTTTAAAATAATAACAATGACCGAGAACATTTTTTCAAAGAAATAGAAACATGGAAATATTTTTGATACAACTGTACAGCCTAAAAAATAGTAAAAAAAAATTTTAGCAAAGAAGGAATAAACAGTTTTTATTTTTTCATTTTTTTTCTCGAATTTTTTAATCGAAAATAGAAAATAAAAGCTAAAAGGAAGCTTCGCCGCCGCTTAAAAATATTTTCTCTCTCCGTTTTAATTTTTGAACGGATGTGTGATATTTTTAAAGAAAAATTTTAAAACACTCCCAGCTTTTTAAACACATTTTTCTGATCAAAACTTCTCTTTTTTTTTGAAATCCAACGAACAAAAAAAAAGATAAAAATATGGTTTACTTCCGAGTTTTTTTCTTCACTTTATAAAAAAATAGAAACAAGGCGGGTGGATGAAAAACAAAGAATAGAGTGAAATAATAACCTTCAGCAAAGTTCCTTTTTTTAAACAAAAAATAAAAAATAAGATCAAAGAAAGAAAAGATTTTTAGACAAACTAAAAAAGAAAGAAAGAAGATATATTATTGCCAAGTCCAAAGTAATGAAAGGCATTTATTTCTTGAGACAAAACACCTGATATTTTCAACTTTTTCCTCAAATTTCTAACTCTGAAAATAATGTCTAAGATGAAATAAAATGAGACAGTTGTTGTCTTTGATCTGGGTTGGCAGGTATTAACTAAAAAAGCTTTTATGTAAGCAAGTTAGCTGCATTCCCCGACGCCACTTGCCGCCAGCCGATAGTCGTCAACCGTAGGTATCACTTCTTCATTATCGTCGTCTCTGATGTCGTCGTTCGTCAAAAAACCAACAACCTCAACAAAAAGTAAGACGGAAAACAGTTGACGTGAAAAATTTCTTTTTTCTCTCTCGGCTGTTGTCTTCGTAAATCGTTTTCTTTTCCTTGACAAAGAAATACGTTTGCGTGACAGTTTGCTGGTTTTCATGTGAAACAAAAAAAATAGCAAAGAAAGATAGATATATTAGCAGCCGAGAAAAAATAAAGTCTTTTAAAAAATAAATAATAACGAAAGGCTTTTTTTTAAAACAAGAAAAATTTAAAAATAGTTTCTTTTTTGTGTTCTTACAAAACCACTAATAAAAATGACAAACTTATTGCATAATGACGCTGTCTGGAAAAAAAAAAGACAGAGTAAGTGGCTTATCAAAATTAAAACAAATAAAACGCTACTCAAAAAAAGAAAAAAAGAAAGTTAAATAAACACCTACTCGAATGACGGCGGAAACGAAGAACATTGGTAGAAAAATCAGAGTACTGAATGTTGAAGCTTCAAAAATAACCAAAAACCTAGCTTATCAGTTAAAGAAATTTTTATTTCTTTTGTTTTTCGTTTCCTGTCAGCTGTTTTTCGAGACAAAAAAATAAAGTAAAAATTGAAAACAAAGAAAGAAAATATAAAAATAAATATAAAGAAACATAATTATATTATTATTATTTTTTGAGGAGTAAATATAAAAATTTTGTGTGATCGGAAACAACAAAATTTTTAGTGAGCGAACAAAAAGTGACCTAAACTTGGATGTTCGAAAAATCAAAAAAAAATAGCTTGTGTCATCCCACGCCCTTTAAATTAGGTAAGGAAAGACAAAAAAAATGATGGATGATGAATACCCAAAAAACGTGCGCTGAATTTTTTTATTTCCACTTTTAAAAAAACATTAATGTCCAAAAAATTGAGTGTTTTCCGCTTATGAAACAATTTTTTTTTTCTTTGACAAAAATATTTGATCAAAGTAATTTTTTTGTTTTCCCTTTTAAAAATGATTCATGATTGAGGAAAACAGAATCAAACATGCACGCATTGTTTTCCTTTTCTTGTGCCAAGTGGAGGCGAGGCGACTGTCTACACCGCTAAAAAGAAAAGAAAAAATAGAATTCTTTTATTATGAGAAGGCTAGACATAAAATACGAATAACAATAAAAAAAATTACAATGGGAAAAACATGTAGACAGAATCAAAAGAAGAAGAAAAAAATGTAAATGAGAGAGTAGCAAAGTGGCGCCAAAACTTTTTACATTTTCTCCAAAAAAATGTAGACCAAACATAGCGGCATTTTTATATAATCAAAAATGCAAAAACTCAAATTGTGAGTTGGGTTATTTAGAGAAGAAAGTGGGCCGAAAAGAAGAATAAAATTTTAAGGATAAAAAATATTTATCCTAAAAATCTTATATTTTTCCTCAAAAAAAATTTCACCTTAAAGAAAAAAATGCTAAAATAAATCTCTTTATTTTGTCTCTGTGCGTTCTCTGAACTAAGCAAGCAAGCACAAAAAATTGGCGGTTTCATTGACATCTGTGTCAAAGAGAGAGAGAAAAAAACAGAGAAAAAGAAAAAATTTTAAAGACTGGCAGCAGTAACAACTGAGCACAAAAAATAGCCTTTTTTTCTTCAGCAGCCTATTTTTTATTCTCATAGCCTCTTTTTTTATAGTGTCACCCTTTCTTTATTTTGCGGCTGCTAAAGGAATAATGTAAAAAAGAGAAGAGAAGCACAATCGAGGCACATTTATTTATAACAAATTTATTTAAAGGCTAGCTTGAGAGAGAGAAGAAAAAGGGGAGGTCGGTTGCTTCTCTTACTTGCTGCTTGCTATGTTTTTTTTGTAGGTGCTTATGAACTCTAAGAACATACATACAAAGAAAGTAGAGAAAAGAAGCAGGCGAAGAATTTAAAAAAAACACGAAGAAAAAAGGCGTTAGCTTTTAAGAAGAAAAAAAGAAGAGAAAACACTAGAAGAAAAGAATAGAGTGAGAGACATAAAACGGTCAAATAATAAAAAAACACTACTTTTTGAAAGCAAAAAAAAGAAAGAAAAGCAACTGACTCAATTTTTTTTCTCAAGCAAGCAGGCAGACAGCTAGCTGGTTGTTGGATGGATGGTTGGCGACTGGCGGGTGGCATCTTTGTCATCGACATCGTTCAAAGCATTTTGCCAGTTTGTCGTTGAAATCATCGAAGCTAGCAGCGAAGGAGAAAAAAATAAAGAAGAAATAAGTAAAAAGAAAAGCAAGCATTCGGTGACGAATAACTAAACTACTGCTGCCTGCTTGCTTGAAATCTTAAAATTGCTTTATCATAAATAAAAAAAGTTTAAAGTTTCATCGAGAATGAAAAAAGAAAAAAAATTACGAAATGCTTTGAAGAAGGAAAAAACGTAAAACAACGACAAAAAAGTTTTTTTTTGCTTTTTACTCAAATGTGTGTTTTCTACGTCGAAGAACAGTGTCGTCTTAGATAAAGCCACTGCTGTTGTTGAGGATTTCAAAATTGAGTCAAACTTTTAAATTTGGAAACAAAATTTAAGCTATTTTATTTATTGTGGGCCTTAGAAGAAAAAAAGAAGCAGTAAATAGTAAAAAAAGCTGCCGATGTTTTTTTTTTGTTTGTTGATGTTGTTTTGGCTTTAAAGGAAAACAACATCATTGGAACGAATTATTACGAAATCATGGAGGATATAAATAAACACATTTTTTGCTGATACAAAATAATGCTTTGCTTTTTTAGAAGCTGTCAAGGAAAAATTTTAGATTTTCATGCTTTTTTATTCTAAAAAGTTAAATTGTTTTTTCCGACAAAAATTCTTAAAATAGATAATTATTAAAAAAGCAATGGATTTCAAAATATTATTATTTTTTTTCCAAAAATTATTGTGTTTTCAAACAATTTTGTGTTATAATTGTTTCCACTAATTTTTTCCAACAAAATAAATTTTTTGTACAAAAAACGGAAGCAAAAAAAAAGTTCTTTTGTTTAAGTGCACTTTTTCTTAAAATAAATTAAATTAAAATAACGCTGGATTAAATTTGTAACAAAGTGTGTTCATAAAAAATAAAACCACAGAACTTACAGTTGTTTAAATAAATCAAAAGAAGCAAAATTCTGCTAAACATGGATTTTTATTTGTTAGTCAGTCGTGTTTCAAGCAAACATGTTTTATCAAATAATATGGGAAATTGGATGGAATGGGATAATACAGGCGGGACGCCGGGTGGATTAAACAAAAAATGCATTTGCATTGTTTCTTTTTTTTTTCAATAGGGTCATGATTTTGCAAATATCTAATCATCAAAAAAATTTTTTTTGGATTAGTATAAATACGATTGTTGTAAACAACCTAATTCATCATTAATTTATTAATTTATTGTGTTCTCTATCTCCTCACATTGAATAATAACAAAAACCAGGATGCTTTCCTCAAAAACATTTATTTTCCTTTCTTTATCCATATTTTTGGTGTTTTTTACCACTCAAATTGAATCTCAATGTGTCCCACAATGGTCGAATTGGAATTCAACTTTTCCATGCGCAGATACCTGTGGAGCATGTGCCAATGCAACGTATACTCGAATGTGTTTAACTAATGCCACATGCCCTTGTGCAGGACCTTCAACTATGACTAAACCATGTAATAAATTACCTTGCGGATTTCCAAGAAATTCATGTTGCTTGCCTTACAAAGCCATGGCTTCCAATGGCGAAATTATTTGCACCACAGCTGTAAGCTTTTTTGGATATTAAATATACCAATTATTAAAAAAATATTTAAATTTTAGGCTGATGTAAACTTAACTGATCCATATCCAAATAAATATCCATGTTGCCCATTAAATGGAATTTGGGGTCAATGGATTGAAAGCTTAACTTGTAATGATACTTGTGGAGGATATGGCTTTGCTAATCGTAGAAGAACTTGTCTCACTGAAGCCGCAGGATGTAATTGCACGTAAGCAAAAACCTAAACTTTTTATAACTAATAATATTAATTATTTTTTAGTGGAGATAAAATCCAAACTGGTGCTCCATGTAAACGTACACCATGCTTGGATGGAACCCGATTACCATGCGCACCTGGACTTGTTTTGGGTTTAGAAGATTTACAAATTCTTTGTGTTCCTGCAGCTATTAATGTTACGGCATTAGCTTGTTGCCCTCCTTATGGTGTATGGGAATTATGGGGTTCATGGTCTTCATGCAATGCCAGTTGTGGAGGTTGTGCTTCAGCAACAAGAACTCGAACGTGTGCCAGTGCAAAATATGGATGTCCATGTGATAATTCAACAACCACTTCTGAAACTATGCCTTGTAATCGTCAAGCTTGCGCTAATACAACAATGCAATGTTGCACTGGTTTAAGAGCAACAAATATGATCAGTGGTGAAGTTCTTTGCTATCCAGTTACTTCGTCAAATGACACTGGAGCCCCAACTTCAAGTGTTGGATGGAGCGAATGGACGTATTCAGGTTGCACAGCAAGTTGTGGCCTTTGTGGTATAGTTCAACAAAAACGTACATGCCTTGGTGGAAATTGTGGTGGATCAACAATAATGAATACAACACAAAGTTGCGGCGGAGCTGGCCTTTGTCCTGCAGGTCTCAACCTTCCTTCATGCTGCCCTCCAGCCACTGCAGCAGTTTATAATAGCACTTTCATATGCGCTGTTCCAACATCAAAAAAATAAAGAAAGTAATAAAATTATAAATTTTAAATTTGATGTTTAAATAAATAGCAACTTTTGTTTTTTGTTTTTTTGTTTATTATTATTTTCGTTTCAAAAACGAGTACAAACTTTTAAATAAAAAATTTAGAAAAATAATTTATTTTCTTTAGCATTTACAGAAATTTAAAAAGTAATGGAAAAATATTACATTTAATTGAAGTTATTTAAAATTTTGTTGCACAGTTTTTACTTTAATAGTCTACTGTTTTAAAACCATAATTTTTTAAGCCTAAAAATTATTTTTATGACTGTAACAAAGATGATTAAAAAATGTATGCAATCAATGTGAAAAGAAAAAAATGAAAAAAACTAACATAGAACTTAATTATTTGTCTGTACTTTTATGTTTGCTTTATGTAAGTTTAAAACAATGGAAAAATAAGTCTGGAATCTAATATATTTGGTTAAACTCCAATGCTTTTCCTTTTTCATTTTCTACTTCCTCTTTTAACACATTTAGTTTCCAGTAGTTTTAGGCCACCCTGAATACTTTTTCATCAACGGCAAACATAACAATAATGATCTATGATTTTCATATGTCAATAAATAATTAAAAAGCTTGTTATGATTTTAATAATGTTCTTTGTTTGCCAAAAATAAAAGAAACGCTGTTTCTGCTTAAAACAAATATTATTTACTTTTATTTTTTATTTATGTTCATTGACTTAATGAATTAAAAAAGCTATCATTGTTTTTTTTTGTTTGTGGAAGAAAAAAATTGGCTATAAGCATGATTTTCGTAATTGTGCATACAAAAGTGCACATTTTTTTTTATTATGGAAAAACATTCCCTTCAAGACAAGTAGTATTTAAACAATTTATAAAGAGCTAAACTACCACTAATACCGTTTTTTTTGTTTGGATTTATTATTTGCCCCATTTGTATCAAAATGGGCATGAAGAGCTAAGATTTCTTGAGATGTTAGTGTCATCGAATAATCAATCGTTACCGCTGATATTTGTCCCAAAAATAGCCATTCCACTTTGAGATATCCATCTTCATTTATTTCCATTATTATAGTGAAATCTGCTGGACCTTTTTGCTGTTTCATTATTTTCATAGATATTTCGCCCAAATTATGATTTTTTGTCGTATCCTTTTCTGTGCCTTCATGGATCTATAAAAATAAATATAAAAATCAAAAAATTAAAAATAAATAAAAATTGACACATACTTCAACCATAAATTTTTGGTTGACATCATAATTAGTAAGGAAATTAGTATCAGATCGCAAAACTTTTGTTGTGGGAATTTTAGTATTTTTCGGAAGAAATACCCAATTTTCTAAGAAACATTCTTTATTCTTTAACTGCTTTGAAGTACAGTTATTGATATTTCTTGTGCAACCAATAGATTCACGAACGAGAAATGGAATAAATCTGTATTCTAAAAATCCATTAAATTTTTTTAGCTTTAAACGTATTTGAAAATCGATCGCTTACTTTCATCTTCATTATTAACTTTAATAATCTTAAAATATCGCCCATCCGTATATAATATTGGGTAAGAATCTATTCCATCCCCAAAATTAAATTCATCAATATCATGGAGAATAATATCAGGATTAACAAGCAAAATAATATTTCCCTTACTGGCGGCGGCAGACTTATTCGCAGCTTTTATTAAATTTAGAAAATCGATAAAAATTTTATCCCAATGTTCAAAATTTAAATTTGGTAAAACTAACATTGAAAACTTTTTTGATTCACGTTTTAATTTATGTAA
Source organism: Panagrolaimus kolymaensis (assembly GCA_028622995.1). Classification (NCBI taxonomy): domain Eukaryota; kingdom Metazoa; phylum Nematoda; class Chromadorea; order Rhabditida; family Panagrolaimidae; genus Panagrolaimus; species Panagrolaimus kolymaensis. The sequence goes on from JAJQJQ010000031.1 coordinate 1,349,153, forward strand.
TTCACGCTCACTATGAAAAAAGGTTAAAACTTTTTCTGCATCCTTGATATAATCCATTTTCTTAAACAATTTGTGACGACAATGTTTTGTAAAAGCAGAAACTCTATCTGTGAGTTTTATAAGATTTTTATTCGCTTTGAATAGTTTTGTATCAGCTTTTTCTCGATGAAATGTAACAACAATAGATTCATCAATTATTTTATAAAGGCGATTTACAGCTTTATCAAAATTTGATTTTCTCATTTTCCACCAATTTGTTTCATTCTTTGTAAAATATATTTGATTTTCATTGAGCTCATTGCAATGATCATTCATGATTTCGATGAGCTTTTCAATATCCGACAACATTTCGCTAATTTCGTGTAAAATGTGTGGTGAAAGTGGTTTGTAGCTTAAATTTTTTAAATAACTAATTCGAAAATGATTTCTCAAAATTTCTAATGGAATAAGTTCATAACTTATTTGAACTCCTTTGCCATGATTGTATTGGGATATTCTTCCACCCATGCTTTGCATAAATTTTCGAGCTCCAATTATAGTGGTAACGTCATCTCCAGATTCTATAGCCACATCCGCTTCAACATTAATGTCCACACTTTCATCATGATCCGTAAAATTTAGACCTCCTTCTAGTATGGTATTAGCGGTAGCAGAAATAGCTAATTTTTTTATTATACCACCTCCTTCAAGCATTCTTTGTAATTTTCCTTTTATAACAAATAAATCATCTGTTACTTTTTGAGATAACGTAACAACCGCATTTCCACCATATTGAATTCCAACGACCATATGAGTAGCGTGAAATCCAATGTTTGTGAAATCAAAATAATCCTTTTAATTGGAGGCTTGAAGAATTAAAGTTTCCTTGGTTGTTGTTGATTTTAAAATTAAACTGCATTCAATCGATTTGCTGCTATATTGTTTGCGCAGAATAAATTCTGCCGCGCCTCCAAGTTTTATAAAGCCTAAAGCAATTCGAAGTTGAAATTCTCCTTTAATATCCAAAGCAATCATTTTATCTGACTTCTTTGAAGCAAAAGAATATGCGTATTTTGTATTTGGATTTTCTACGCTTTTAACATAATTTTCAATTGAGCTCCTTAATAAATTTTGATTATCTATAATTTAGTTTCAAGCGAAAACATACTTTTTTAAAATATTTATTCCAGTGAATTCATTTTTGTATGCATTATAAAGAGCACCAAATTCAGCAGTTCTTCCAATTGCAGGCACATTTAAAGTATTATGGCTTTCAATTAGCGAAATAAAAAATAATAAAAATATCAAAAAAAATTGATGCACAAACATTCTTTATGGTCGTTTAAAACAAAACAAAAAAAATTAAAGTATAGAAATTTTCTTCTTCTATATAAATAAAAAACTTTCAGTACAGGAATTCATTTCATAGCTTGCTTGTTATCATTTTTTTGAAAAAGAATTGACAATTTATTTTTTTTATCATGTAATTTAATGAATGTGGGTTTGGCAATTAAGCTCTTTTTTGTTTTATTCGGATTATAAATGAATAAAAGAAAGAAAAAGTATCTTGAAATCAAAATATTTGCTTTAAACTCCCATGCATTTTATTGTAAATTAAGGATACTAAATATAACAATAAACATTCACCGATTTTCATGTGTTTTGGCAATAAATAAAAAGCTTGTAATTATTTAAAGATTTCGTTTGTTTATTTAAAAAAAAAGATACATACAATACAATAGAAACTGTTTTCAGATTAAAAAAAGGTTGTTTTGATGCTTTCATTTTTATTCATTGTGAAATGTATATTTTTTTTTGAAATCATTTATGTTAGATGTTTTTTTTCCATTTTTCCTCTTTGATGTTGTTGGCTTACAAATGAAAAATGCTTTTTTTGCAAAATGACTAAGATCAAGTCCGTAAAAAAAAGACAATAATGAGTCGGGATATTTTTTTAGCTTTGTTTTATTTTTTCAATGACTGTTCGCTTTTATTTTTCAAACACCGCAAAAAAGGCAAAACAAAAATATACCGGAAATAACAGATGTTTCTATTTCTTCAGTTTTTATTATTTTAAAAATTTGTTGGAAAAAAGGTGGCTTGAATTGGCTGCAACAAACAGAAATATGCGCTTGTCGCTCTAACAAACAATAAAAAAGAAAAAGTGTATTTTAGACTTTGAAGATGCGACTGTTGCTGCTGCTATGCATTCTTTTTAAGTTTGTTAATAAGTTAAGTAAGCAAATGAGTTTTTCTGATGAGTGAATGAGTGACAATTATTTATCTTTCACTCATAAACTGACACTTTTTTATCCCTTTAATATTTTTGAACGTTAATGATTCACCAAAATTCTTCAGTTAATTTTTGTTGTTCAGAAAACCTGAATTCTTTGAGCACAAAAAACAGCCACCTTTGCAAATAACAAATTTAATTACGCCTGATTAAGTCTAAAACAATTGATATTTTCTATCCACAAAATTTTAAATTTTTATTTAAAGGAACAAGACTATTTGATGCCTTTTTGAAATTTCGTTTACGGGTCATAGAAGTTGCGAATGCCAAGCGCGTGTTTGAATTTAACGTGTAATTTTTTTAATGACACGTAAATTCAAATTGGCGGTTGGCGAAATGAACTTCTATGACCCGTAAAACGAAATTTTGAAAAAGGCATCAAATAGTCTTGTTCCTTTAAATAATTTTGTACACACAGCATAATGATAAATAAAAGTAAAAATTCTATTAATATGCAAAAAAAGAATGAAGATTGAAATCGAAAGTATAATATATTAGTAAGTGAGTCTAAAGTAATAATCTCTTTCCGTAAGTTATATTCTACCAAAGAATGAATATTATAATCACAGTAATAATAATCCAAATACTATCAAGATTTGATAGCTTTTTCTGGTATTAAACGTTGGGTTAAATCCTTCTAAAAATAAAATTCCATTAATTTAATTCAAAGGTATAATGAGGAAAAAAGTGATAAGCTTACCAAAGCTTCCAGTTCCCGCGAAGACACAAGATTAAATTCAGTAATAAAATAATAAAAATGTTTATAGAGGGTATTTGCATGGGGTTCCTAAAAAGTGGAAAATAATGTTGATTACCCAAAGTTTGGTGGCTTACAGCTCCAATATCAAGTAGCCGATCAAAATGGTGTATATATACATGAACAAAAACTCTAAATAATCGAGTTAAAATCTTTTTACATATTTGTCGAAAATCATGAGGGAATGGTATTTCTGAAACAAAAAGTTAATTTAGTTTTATATATTCTTTTCTTTGTTTTTTTTTTAAAAACTTACGAACATTAACAGGAAAAACATTTTCATCATTTATTCTCATTTCTATCCATTCCATCAGTTCATTTACATACATAGGAGCTGGAAGTTTAGTGGGTTTTTTATATCGATCTCCATCTTGCCATAAATATTCATATCTAGCTCCACCACACATAGTTGGACATGTTTCTCGAGTACACACGTCACTTATGGTTCCATAAAGGAGATTTATGCGATTGAAAAAGTCCACAGCTAAAAATTAGAATATATTTAATAATTCTTATGAAATAAAAACAGTTTTGAATATATTCTTACTATGAACTGCCAACCAATCATCAAAATTTTCATTTGCTGGAAGTTTAACCCCTTGTTTTAAATCCAATCCCGCATGCAAAGTGGCTTGAGCTTGTTTATGCAAATTATATCGAAGTGTACCAACTGGAAATTTTTTCTTTGGTCGAAAAGTCTAAAATATTAATTTAATTTAACTTTTTCTTATTTTTCAATTCATTAAATCAATTTTTTTACCTTATGTTTATTAACATGAAGAAAATCAAAAAATGAAGTTGCCATTTCCTCGGCAAATCAGCTTAAAAAAATGGATTTATTAGCAAAATTTTCACACTCAAACTTGACAGGTCATTAAAAAAAAGTTAAGTCGGCACCATTTGGAACTAACAAACGAACGCAAAAAGTAACAATAAAGCGCTTTTTTATAAAAGCATTGAGAAAAAAAATTTGATGATCGACAGGAAATAAAAAAAGCTTATGCTTTTTTGAATATATTTACAAGCCTCAAAAACATCGAAGAACGAACGAAGCGACGAAAGCAGCTGCTACCAAATAAAAAAATAGAAGAGGAAAAAGCTGGTTCTTGGGTTAAAAAATAAGCAGCGAGCGATGGAAAGAAAGCAATTGCGATTTTCACATTCATTCAAAAATTTTGCAAAATAAAAAAGCCCGAAGAAGAAGCATGCTTGCTTTCTTTTTTTTCTATCAAAGTAGGTTTCAGCCAGCCAAGCCATGACTAAGTGCGTTATATTTTTTTATTTGCAAAATACGCGGCGGCGGACAAACCAATGAAGCTTTTTTTCGGTTGCATCCTTTTTAGAAAAAATAAAATATAGAGTAAAGACTGGCACGCGCAAAAACGGGAAACGGCTTTTTCGTTAAAAAAAATAAAATGAATAAAATCCGCTTCAGTTTCTTGGCAAAAAAAAAATGAATGTAATTAAAAAATAAAAAAGAAAACTAAAAGTATCTTTCTTTAAAAGTTAAATTTTTAACTAAAAAAATAAAAGAAATGAAAAAGAGAAGAATAAAATTGACGGCGTCCATAAAAGTGGAAAAAGTTGTTTTGACCTAAAGTGTTCACTTCACTTGTCACACGCACTTCGTCGTCGTCCTTGCAACCCGACTCATCTCACATCAAAGAATGAAAAAAAAGTTGGTGCGCAAAGCAAAATTGGAATGAATGACCTTCGATGAACTTTGCCGCCTCGCATAAACGAAAGAAAGGACTTTTTATTTTATTTTTTTTTATTCAATCATTTTATTTTTATGCGTTTTTTGACAGTTTCATGGATTTTTTTTTATTGGAATTCAGGGGAAAAAGTGTGAGTATTTAAAACTTTATTGGAGAAGAAAAAGAACATTTTCTGTTATCTAAAATATTTTCAAAAAAGTTTGGAATAACTTTAGAAATCGATGGATTAATTAATAAAAGAATCAACTTTGACTGTTCAAATTATTTTAAATTAAAAAATCGATGTGAAGAAGCATTTCTCTCTAGACAAATCTCTCACAAATGAACGGAAAATAACTTTCTTTTTTGTTTCTGTTAAATATTATGATTAATGCATGATTGTATTAATCAACACACAAATTGCAAATCAATTTATTTTTTAACTATGTCAGATATTTTTTATAAACATAGTTGATTTAAATGGTTTTTAAAGGTTTATAAATGTCGACGACGTAAAGCTGCTGCTTGTCGGAATTTACTATACGCTCCTTCACTTGGAGCAGCTGGAGCAGAAGGTACTGGAGCTGCACCACCACTTGGGGCACTACCTCCATATCCAGACGGAGATACTTCAGATGGACCACTTCCATCGCCAGTACTAGCAACTGGAGCAGGTTGTTCATAACCACCTCCAGAAGTTCCAGTAGAGCCAGAAGTTGGAGCATCACCGCTTCGTGGAGGACATGGGCAATATTCAGCATCATCACCAGGTGTTCCTGGATTTCCTTTAGTACCAGGAACTCCATCTTTTCCAGGAGCACCAACTTTTCCAACTGGGCCAGGTTCACCAACTGGACCAGGAGCCGCATCATCTCCTCTTTCTCCAGGAGCGCCTTCATCTCCGTCCATACCTGGCATTCCAGATTCACCTTTAGGTCCAGGAGGGCCCTAGAAAAAAAATAATTTTTAAAAAAGTTTTAAAATGTTTTGCTCACTTTAGAAAAGCCAATTCCATCTTCACCTGGTTGACCTTTCTCGCCTGTAGGTCCCATATCTCCGGGATAACCAAGATCGCCTTCTGGACCTTCTTCACCAATTTCTCCATCTCGACCTGCCATGCCTTGTGGGCCACTTTCACCTTTAGGTCCACGTTGGCCTCGTTTTCCTTTGTAACCGGGTCTAAAATTTTGTATTCGAAAATAAAAAATAGATTTCTTTGGAACTTACAATCCAGCAGGACCAGCAGGGCAAGGAGCACATGAATCGGGTAAATGGTCATATGGATTATCTTCAGCTCCCATACCAGGATTACCTGCTACTCCATCCATTCCATTCATGCCAGGCTCACCAGGCATACCAGGTGGACCTTTAGGTCCAGCAGCGCATTTACTTCCAGTCGAACTGCTACTGCTGCTGCTAGTTTTTGGAGCTTCTTGATTACCATTTCCAAGACCGCCGTCGTCTAAAATTAAATAATACATGTTAAGGGGTTTCTCTATTATATGCAAACTTACATTGACGTCTATGACGAACAACAGATCGAACTTGTCTTATTTCATCGCCTTGTTGCATGAGTTCCTTCCACATGACATTAGATAAATCAAGATATTCTCGTCGTTCTTGTGCCAGTTCAGCTTCCATATTTGCAACTTCTTGAAGCATCGTTGGAATTCCAACAATTAAAGCTACAAAAGCTAAACCTGCAATGGTGGCAGAAATGGTAATAGAAGAACGCATAGGCCAATCCATGACTAAAAAAATTCCTTAAGTTTCATTAAAAAAAGAAGAAACGCAAAAAAATTAATATCCACGGAGATAATAAAAAGTAAAAAAATATAATTAAGTTGAAGAGAAGGATATTTCAGATTCCCTTTTATCCTTTTTTTTCTTTGTTGAAGCGAAGCATAAAAAATTGCTCCGCCTAAAAGAAAAGAAGGATGAAATTATGTCGTCGTCGGTTCCTCATTCTTCCCTGACTCACTTTTTTTTATGATTTTCTTTTTTAATTGACCGACAAATAAAAAATAAATCCGGAATCTATCTTGCAAGTAAATCGGTTTTGAATTTAGAGCAGCACATTAAAGGAAAATAATTAGCTTTCATTAAAAAATAACTCGAAACTCATTTGCCGCCGTCAATCAAAATGTTAACTTCCAGAAAATTTTAGCAAAGAAGTTTTAAAAGCTGGAGATTTGTAACTTTTATTTCAGTAAAATATATAAAAAATTCAAATTCGTTACTTTTTGATTGGATACGGTCAATTTTTCGAACCGTCAGAAAGCTTCTTCAACAAAAAAAAACTGTTGGAATTTGCAAAAAAGCTTAAACAGGATTATCACTTTTTTCTTTGACTATGCTAGTCTGATATGAAACATGTTTTTTAGGCCCGATAACATCAAGACATGTCGTCGGTTAGATGCTAATTCAAAGGAATTATTTATTGCTTGATTTTATCTATCTTTATTAAGGCTTCTAAGACGTTTTTTATACTTTTAAATTATTTTGGAATCACGATATTCTAGCTAATTTTTATCTGCATTGATTTAAATAATTTTTTATCTTAATTGTTAAACTGCTATAAACTTGGTAAAAAAAATGTATACGAAACTGTTGAATCAAAATAGTGAAATATTTTATTTTTTGAATGAATTCCAAAAAACAGTTGTCTAAATATTGTCGTCACTCGGTGTAATAGTGCATGGTGAACTTAAAATTTTGTGTTATCTGCCGACAATTACAAAATAAAAAAATGTTTACAAGGCAACTAAGTGCAAGAACAACAACAAAGATAATAAATAAAACAGAAAACACAAGAGCAAACAATTCCAAACAATAGGTTTACTATGAGGAGGAGGAAGTAAAATAATTATTGTTTCAACCATCCAACACCAAAAACGATAATATAAAATCACATTAAAATGAAGAAACAAGCGCTTTCGAATCAAATTAATGAATGTTCTTTATTTGAAATAAATCCAATCCTTTAAATATAAAAGTAAAAAGATAATTTAACTATTATGATTTTCAAATTGCTAATACTGTGTCAAATAGTATTATTATTTAATTTCATTCAAATTGAGGTAAGATTCATAAGTTTACTTTTCAGGCATAAGTTTTTCTTTTAAATATATTATATTTAGTCAAACTTTAATTTCTTTGAAGCAATTTTTTAATTTTTTTATAATATTTAGGCTATCGTTCCTGTGGTTCCATGTCCCACAAGTGGAGGTGCATGGTCACCATGGACTAATTTACCTTGCAGTGATACATGTGGATTATGCGGAATTTTAAGACGAACAAGAACATGCCTAACCGCTGGAATGGGATGTAACTGCATTGGTTCCACTATAGACTCAAGTCAACAACGATGTGCTGAAAATCTTTGCATGTTTCCTCGACCCATGTGTTGCGGAAATTCTAGACGAGGATTAAAAAACAGAAGATTTATTTGTGTTCCAACAGTTTAACGATTACGAAACAAATAAAAAATATTTGCTTTTTAATAATAACAAAATTTTAAAAGTAGGTAGTAATTACAATTTTAAAAAAACATAAAAAAATGATGATGAAATTAAAGGAATAACAAAACAAAAAATGTGATTGTTGATGTAAAAATAAAAATTATAAGTATATGTATGCAAGTATTTATATTTCCCGTCGTTGTTGTGATTGTTGATGTTGATCAAATAAACCTCCACCTCGATTTTTGATTACTTGTTGATGATCCAATAATTTTTGTTTTAACATTTTTAAATGCTCCACCGCTGGATTTACAGTTACATTGGTGGTTTTTACATTGAATGAGCGATATTGTTTACTCTGAAAGAAAATTTTTTTTTTGCATAAATGGGATTTAAATTTTTATAAAATCCGGAAAACTTACTCTCGTGAAAAAAGTTCTTGGAGAATTTTGACTATCATCATCTGTAAGGTCAGTTTTGCTCGCGGATAAATTTATTATGGGTTTGGTTGATCTTCTCAAATCTGCTGGAGGCTAAAAAATTTTTTTTTTAAAGTTCCATCAAAGTTAAAAAAAATAAACTGACTGTTAAGGCTTTGGGACTTAAATTTGAAGCCAATTTAGTCATGGATGCATTTCTTGCTGGAGGTGGTCGTGGAGGCAACATATCACTTCTCCGCCGGAAGGGTGAACGAATTTCAACCGATGAAAACTAAAATCAAAAAACTTAGTGAAAAAAAATTAGATAGATTGGGAAGAAAAAAAGAGGCTTAAATTCTTTTAATCTATTTTTTCCTAAAGTATTTTTTTTTGTTATCATATTTATAGGAAAATTTTCTTGCAAGCCATGATTTGCAAGGTTAGCAAGTTAAAAAAAAGGGAGGTAAAAAATAAAACAATGACGCAAAAGCATAGAAAATTTATTTTTTAAGGAAGCAAAAATCATGCATGTAGTAACTTACAAGGCCTAAATCACTCGGAGATCTTTGTTGTTGCTGCTGCTGTTGATGTTGCTTTTTGGGTGAAGAAGTATCATCATTGTTATTTTTTTCCTTTTCTTTTTCTTTTTGTTGTTTTATGGTTGCTGTTTCTTTTTCCTTCTTCAATGGAATTCTAAAAAAATGTGTTGGATGATTGTTAGTTAAAAAAACTGATAAAATAAATGTTCGCTTACGCATGATATAAATCTTCACAAGGTAAATCATCTGGAATTTGATATCGTCCACCGGGAGAAGGTCGAATGGGTCGCTTATCAATGGGCGATGGAGTTCTTAGAATTTGTTGAATTCCTTCCTCTTTTTCATTTTCATCATTAATTTTTTGTTGATTTTGTTTTAAAACAATTTCTTTTTCTTTGGGTTTAATTGGTTCAAGTAAAACTACGCTTTTTGGAGGGTTTGGATATTGAGGTTTTGGAATTTTTGGTGGTGGTTGAGAAAGTTGCAAATTATTTATATCTTCTTGTAATTTCCAATAATGTTCATTTATTCCTTCCGCAGTTATTCCCATTTCAAGTTTGTTGTTGTGATTGTCTTGATCGGAATTCCAAGATAATGATGATGTTGTAGTTTCTGAGGAAGTAGTAGGCGATGCAGGATTGGTAAAAGGTTGAGAAAAATTAAAGATAGGAGGTAAAGATATTTTTGAATCTCGTCGTTGACTTTGTTGTTGGTGGAGAAGTTGGTCTCTTTCAGACTAAAAAACAACAAAAATGTTATATATCAAAAAAGTTAATTAACTTTAAAAAAATGTGTTTTTGGGCCAAAAGCACTCACCTGATGAATTGAAATTGGAACAGGTTGTCCATTAACAGATGTAGCATAAATAAATTGAGGTGAACCAACTTGTGGGATAATCGCAGGTAAACCTGATACCATATCGATTGGAACCAGCTATAAAAAAATAAAAGTAATTAAAAATTTTAAAAACTTTGTTTTAGAAATATTTTTTTAAGTTTATTTTATTTAACAAAAAAGTACCTGATAAACTAATAATGGCGATTGCTGGGTTGGGTTGGTGCTTGGCGGATTATTAGTTGTAGGCGAATTAGAGGAGGAAGCAACAAAGCTATTGTTGGATGACTATAAAATAAAAAAAAGTTAAGCTAAGTTATTGTTTGATAAGCAAAAAAAGTTTATAAACATCAAAGAAAAAAGAAAAAGAAACCAGTCTCATTTCTGCAACAAAAAAAAACGCAAAAAAAGTTGCGAATATTATTTCCTTAAAAAATGATCCGATAAAGTGTCCACATTGGCTTAAAAGCAAATAATGAAAAAGAAAAAAAGTTCACAAAAAAAAAAAATAGTTTTATTTGGGAAGAACAGCTTTAAAAAAATCAAATATGGAATGAAAATGGAGATGGGTTTTTTCATCATTGATTATTTAAGAAGAATTTTTTGTAAATAAGCTTTTCCTTCTTTTTTTCGTTTTTTTTCCAAATAAGGAAGGAAGAAATAAAAAAATAAAAAAAGAGAGACCAGAGCAAAAAAAAGGCTTAAAAGCGGCTTTTTGGACATCAAAAAAACATTTTTTAAATGATGAAAGTCTGTGTATTTTTTTTTGTTTGAGTGATGAGAAAAAGAAATAATAAATAATATTATTATTTCTTTCAACAATTTATTTTTCCATTTATTTTTTCAATTTGTGATGCTTACAAATAAATTTTTAAACACGGACTATAATACAAAGAAAAGGCAAGCTAGCAAATAAAAAAATACTAAAAACATGTGAATGGCCTTTTTAATGAAAGCTTAAAATTTGTGTCTCAAAAAACGTAAAAAAAATACGTTAGTTAAAGGTGTGTCGTCGTAAAAAAAACATATCTTTGATGCCTGTGGCTTTTGGGGTCAGGCTCAACCAAGTCACAAAAGCGTCATGAAATTAAAAAAATAAATGCGCCGCCAGCCAACTAAGCAACTTAGCAAATGGGATTAAAGAATAGAAAAATAAATTTAGGGGTAGAAAAGTAACGAAAATTATTTTATATTTCAAAAGATAAGTTTTTTTTGTTTGAAATATTAAAAAATAAAAAAAATAAGCGTGTGAGCACAATTTTTTTTAATATACAAAATAATTATTAAAAAAATAAAAAAGTTTTTTTGTAACTGATTAGTTTTTATAGTTATTACTAAAATAAATATGGAAATTAAAACAATAAAAAATAAAAAGTATTACAATTTTGTTTCCAAGTGAAAGAAGAAAATAAAAATAATGGCACCATTAACAATTAGTATTGTATTTAATAAGTGCACGGGAAAATGAAAAAATGAAAAAAATATTACAATTATAGAATAATTAATGAAGAGGAAAGAAAATGAAGATTATTTTAAGAGATTAGGACTTGGACTAAGAAAATAATAAAAAGGTCATCGGTCAAAAATAAAAATCATTTGACCATAAAAGTAAAAGATTTTTTTGCAAGTTTTTTAGGGTGCAGATATTACAAAATTATTAAAAAAATATGGGGAAAAAACTTACGGGACTTGTTGACGGCAATGGAAAAGAAATAGTTTGAGGTGGTGGCCAATAAGGTTGATAGTTCGCTTGAGAAGGAAAATGCCAAGGTTGTTGTTGTTGAAATTGAGATTGTGGCGGTGCTATTGGTGGTGGAGGAGTATAATACTGATATTGTTGCTGTTGCTGCTGCTGAGGAAAAAAAGTTGGTGTTTGCGGTGAGTAAAAGTTGCTAATATTATTCGAATTTGGATTTGAGCAATGTGAAAATTGTTGAGAATGATTTTGTTGGCTCATTGACATATAATTTTCATTTTCAAAACCATTTTGAGGTGTGGTGGTTGCTGTGTTTACGCAGCAAATGGATGACTGAGAATGACAACAAAAACAAGCATTTTTACATTTTGAAGTTGGTGTATTTGGAGAATAAAAAGTATCAAAGCTATTAGCGGAAGTTGTTGAAATTGAGCGCTGTAAATTAGCAACTTGACGTGGCTTTGGGGAATATCTATCATCATTTTCATTCATAATAATATTATTTGAAGAAATATGAGTGGCAGCGGCTACTTCGAAATCCACTGCTTTGTTTGGGCTTTTTTTATTATTTACAATTTCCATATCTGTTGCTTGTATGAGCGCTGCTGTCGTTTGTCTGCTTTCAACATTAGTAATAATTTTTGTTTTTGGTTGCTCATTTTCGCTATTGCTATTTCCAATGCTATTTCCTGGTAATTCAGGATTTATTATTGAAACATCTGTCGTATTTGTTGTTGGCGTGGTGTTTAAAGGTATCGATGTCCTTGGAAACCCAGCATATCGAACGCCTCGATTAAAACTTCGCCGAAGTTTGGGATCATTTCGATCACCAAATGGAAACCAAACGTCTAAAAAATGAAAAAGAAAATAAATGCGAAAAAGATAAAAATAGTTTTGCAAATTATTGTCCTTTGTAAACAAAAAAGGATATGACGCAAAAATTTAGAAAATTTAGGGAGTGTCTTTCGAAATAAAGTTTGTAATGAAATTTAGTCCAAAGTTTTTAAAAATTGGAAATTAAAATTACAAAAAAAGTAGAAATGGCAAATATGGACTTTTGTAACCTAATTTTTGATAAATAATTTTTAAAAATCAAATACATTGAAAATTTCGTGAATTTTAGAAACCCATTATCGAACTTTACCAAACCAAACATTTTTAAAAAACTCACAAAAAACTTACCTCCTTCTTTTTTTTCAGTATTCGAAACCATTAGCTTTTTCGTTATTGAAGAATTTCTCCGTCGATTGTATGTGGATGAATCGTGGCCAAAGGGAAACCAATCTGTAAATTAATAAAAAAAAATCCTTTATTTCTATCGTCTTTTTCCTTTTCTTTTTTCCCCTGTGGTCACAAAGGATCAATAAATATTATAAATATAAAAAACGAAATTCTAAGTAAATACGATAACTTTTTTTTTCTTTCTTAACAAAATAAATATTTAAGGAGAAAAGAAGAATAAAAAAGTTCTTCTCTTTTTTTTGTCAACAGAAGATTTTTTTCTGTGCTGACAGATGAGAGAAAGAAAAAAAATTCCAACCTAAACAAAAAAAGGAAGAAAAATGATTACAGTCCAAAAAATTTTTTTATTGTACTACTATTTCCTCTAATTTTTGACTCGCGTTAAATTAGAAGCATGAAACTCACCACCAGCCATAATAACTTTTTTAGTTAAAAAAACAGGAAAAATTGAAAACGATTTGTTGATGAATAATACCCTTTTTAAGAGAAGGAATAAAGAAGAAAAAGAATTTATTTATTGCCTGTATGCAAATTGATTAATTTATAAATTTGACAACGACAACAACGACGACGAATGCAATAAAATAAAACAGTAGGTGGCGGTGATCATGAAATAAAAGCGAACGAAGGAACAAGAAACAAAAAAATGTTTCGAAAAATTTCTCTTTCTTCCTTTCTTTTTTTCGGGTTTCCTTGACCGTTCGATTCAAAATAAAAAAAATAAAATAAACGGTAGGCGGACGACAGAGGAAGTCAGCCGGCCTTTAAAACAAATGAATGAGTCTTAGTCCTACTAATAACAAAAGAAAACGAAGAAAAAAAAATTGGGTAGAAAGGTAAATAGATAGATGCACATGCGCGAGAGAACAGGAAGAGGAGATTGAGAGAGCGCTGGTAATATCGGTTCGGTTCGGCTAGGTTTATTTAATTCTAAGCTAGCTGACTCTGGGAAAATCAACCGATAGCAAAAACACAAAAAAAAAAGAAGCAAAGGTAGAAAGAAAAGAAAGCCGGTTTTTCATTTTTCTTTTTCCTTTTTGGCAAACGGTTTCCAGCTGCGCTTGTGAGCAACGTTGTCGTTGTTTTTTCTTTTTTAGTTTTATTTTTTTGCATAATGGTTCCTTTGAAAAATGGCAAAAAAAATAAATGGGTTTTGGCTGGTTTTGGTTCACTGCGCGTCGTTGTTCAGGTGCTGCAAGTCAAAAAAAGAAATAAAGGAAATGTTGCTAGAAAAAACGAAAACGAATCACTCAAAAAGAAGAAGAAAAAAAATGCATTAATTTTCTGACCATCTGGCAGCAATAATAATGAAAGCAAGCAAGAATAATCGAGGAAATGAGCAACAACTTATTACCATAAAAATAATAAAAATTGGGGAGGATAATAAAAAAAAAGATGTTAAATGTTAAACACCTGTATCACATGCGCTAATCTCTGTGTTTGCATGTAAGTAGAAAGATAGATAGTAGCTAGGTTATTGTCCTTAAAACAACACAAAAGAAAATGTTATCACTCGAAAAGACATAAAAAAAGCGTGAAAAAACTGCAAAAAAATATTTTCTCCAAAAAATCAAAATCGAAAGGAAAAAAAATTTGTGACGAGAAAAATCAACCAACAAAAGAGGCAACAACTATCACGCGAGTTTTCTCCCATTCCCTCACATAAATAGTTATAAAAATATTTCACACGCGATCATGCATGTCCACGTCAATCTGGTTTAACAAAAATAAAAAAAATTTAAAAAATAAAAAATATGAACCTTCTATTTAAAATCACTAAAAAATAAAATCATGACTTAAAAGAAGCAACAAAGCATTCATTTAAATCGGAAGAAAAATGCATTTTGTTAAACAAAAAATATTAAAACATTTGATTATTTTAGCTTTTAAAAAATTCAGAAAAGAAAAATTAAATGTATAATTTTATTATTAGTGTTTTTTAAAATTTTTTTTCTCTGATTTCTCGTTCTGACGATGCGATGCTTTTTCCTTTGATGACAGCCTTCCTGCTTGCTCGCTTGTTTCCTTTCTTTTCCTCCAAAAGGCGATTTCTCCTTCATTTTTCTATTATGAATCAGCTATCGCCGCCATTGAAGCCGACGACGTTGTTGCTGCTGCTCTTCTGTGATGATTGTTTTCCTTCCTTGCTTTTTTTAGTTGTTTTCTTCCGTCGTTTGTTTGGTTGATACATTTAGGATAGTTCGACAACGACGACGACAAAAAACGATGCTTATTTTTCTTTGATTTCTTTGAGGCATGAGAAAAAAAAACAATTTTTCTATTTTTATTTTTGCGCAAAAAACACTTTGATTTTTTGATGATTGTACATTTTTTGGCATTTAAATTTTTCTTTTCCCTTTCATTTCACTTTTTTTCTTGCATGAAAAAATCGAAATGTGCATCTTTTTGTCATTTTGACGTTTAATTTTCATTCATTTCATTTCACTCGAATTGCATGAGAAGCATCAAAAAAACGCAAATAGCAGAACAATTTTTTTTAAAACAAAAATCTTGTTTTTAAAAAACATTAAAAATAAATGTTTTGTTGGAGTCAAAATACAAAAAAAACTAAAAAAAAGGAATCATCTTGGAGGAAAACCGTTATTTTTCTTCAACACATCCCAAATTTAAATAGCCGTATTCCACTGTTTCATTTTCGAGAAGAACTCTCAAGAAATTTCCTATATCCTTGAAGCAGGGACGATCGGAAGGTTGGGGTCTCCAGCAGCTTAACATGAGTTCATAAATTGAGTCAGGAACATCAGGAGATTGCTCAAGCCGATGACCGCTTTGAAGAAAGTCTAGCACTTCTTCATTCGACATTGTCTGGTATGGTATAGCGCCGTAAGAAAATACTTCGAAGCAAAGAATTCCAAAAGACCATACATCACTTTTTTCGGAAAATATTCGATCAATCAATGCTTCGATTGAAAGCCATTTTAGAGGGAAACGCTTTTGGAGGGAGGCGCGATAAATAAAAGAAGATTTATCCCCGCGACAACAAAGACCAAAGTCAGCAAGTTTTGCCACATTTGAATCCGTCAAAAGAACGTTTCGACACGCCACATCTCGATGAATCAAGGAAAGTGAAGCGAGATGTTCCAAAGCTTGACAAATTTGAAATAAAAATGAAAGCATTAATTTGAAAGGCAAAGTTTGGCCTCGTAAAGATTTGACATGTTGAAGGAGATTGATACTTCCAAGCTCTGTAACTAGGGCGCGAGCATTGTTGTTGCATAAAGTCCATCCATAAAATGCAATGATATGAGGGTGATATCCAATAGTAAAAAGCGCAAGAAGCTCTCGATCAAACTCATTTGTTCTTTCATCATCAGATGAATTTAGAAGTTTCACCGCTACTTGATCACCCTTTAATTTATTATTATGACCTTCAAAAGATGAAATCTTTCCTTTTATGGTTCCTTAAAAACAATAATGATTAAGGTTTTCTTTAAATTAAAATTTTCAAACCTCGATATATGGTTGCATGATCGCCTTTTCCCAAAATGAGATTAAAATTAATTCTTATAATTTTTGGATCCAATTCCATGGTGTCTTTTTTTGGAATTTGAGATACGTTGGTTATGGTATTATTGATTATAGATTTAAGGCCATTTTGAATGTTGGGAATTATTCTTCGATTTCGTCGTTTCTTACGAAGATAGATAAATAGTGTAATGAACAGAACTAAAATCAAACAACTCATAACAAATGCTCCAATTAACCATGGAAAAAGTTTATGAAAAGTCTTTGAAGCCATAGTAGTTGTGGAATAAGAATACTCGGTCTTTGTTGATTGGGTTGAGGAAAATTTTACAGAAGGACTTGGAGTAGTTTCATATTGATCTGATGATGTTGAAATCATTACAAATTCTAATGTTGCTTGACTTTCTGTCGTTGGCGTGAGAAGATCTGTGGTCGTATATGTAGACATAATCGATGTAACTGGTGTAGTTTGAAAAGTGGGGCAACTTAAATCTTCTGATGTTGTTAACTCTGTTGGAATAGTTGTATGTGATAAATCTCTTGAAACAGGACAATCTGTAGTTCCATCACAATCATCTCTTGTTGTACAATTAGATGGAACACCGGGACATGAGCAATAATATGTGCATTCAGCATCTGGATGATCATGACATGTTCCACCGCCATTTGTGCAAGCAAACCCATCATCCCGACATGAGCTGGGTTCTATAAAACATTGTTTACAAATTGTTTAAATTAATAATATGAAAGCATAGAGCACCAATATGTGCTTAAAAAATGTTTTTTTTTTTGCACTTCTATAGATCCTTTTTTTGACGAAGCTAAATTTTTACCTTTGATGGTACATCGTTGATTTCCATCTTTTCTGTAACATATAGCACAATTCAGGCATACAAGCTTATGAGCATTATAATCAACGACGCATGTCCCTTTCCCACAACCATAATTTGCAATTGCATTGACAAATGAAAATTCAAGAATGAATTCAAATTTGCCTTTAACATTAAATTCTATTGATTCACTTCTTAGAGCAGTATACGATTCATTTCCTTTAACCCTGAAATAGCATTTTTTTAAAGTTTTTTTGGGAAATGAGATTTTTGTAAACTCACTTATATGTTTTTGATGCCCATGCGTCCCTAAACGTAATTTTAAATTTTCCAAAGCCTTTAAAATTTGTTATATTCATATTTGTAAAAAATGTGTAATTTGTTTTTATCCAAAAAATAATTTCACCTTTGAAAGTAGCTTGAGTAAAATTAAATCTAAAAAATTTAGAAATTTAAATTTCATTCATAAAATATTTTTTGAATACCTATGAACAACATTTCCATTTACAATCTCATCAGGCAAAGGAGTCCAATATTGTGACATATTTTTACATAATTTTTTTGCATTATTAAGGGAAATAGTATCAACGTATACAAAATGGCAGTCATCTGTAAAAGTTGCCTGCTTTTCGCAATCTTTGTAACAAACTAAATATTCTGCATGAATTAAAGAAAGCATAAAAATAAAAAGTAAGCCAACTTTTAAAGGGTCCATAATTTTATTTATGACTATTATTCATTTTTTTTTTCAATAAAAAGAAGTTTAACATTAACGCTTAATTCAAAAGAAAGAAAGAATATTAAGCTTTTGTCGTCTTGTGAAGATGATAATACTTTTTTTTCACACATTTCTATAATCTGAAAAAAGTGTTTAAGCTGGTTTTGCATTAGCGATGCATTTCACAGATTCAACGAAAAAGGCACACCTTGACGAAAATATAAATAAAGTGGGATTAAAATACTATGAATTAAACGAAAATGAAGTGATAAAAAGTTGGGAAGGTTCAAATATCCTTATGACACGCTGATATTTCGGTCAAATGCTTTTTTTCCCGATATCTTGTTTGATTTTTTTTGTGATTAAAAAACTTCTAATTCTTTAATATGTATGTACCCACATGGACGTTTGGGCACCGAACCTCACTAAAAAATTTCGGTCGGTCACCGAATCAGTGATTTTTGTTTCGACTTTTAATGTTGGTAATTTTTTGATGGAATTTTTGTTCAAAGTTTTCTGATCATGGAAGCGCATGAATCTATTTTGAGGAAAAAGAAAGGTTTTACAAAAAATTTGAAAAATAATAGTAACGTTTTTGAATTTTATTTTCAATTTTAGTTAAAAGCTTCAGCTCATGGCATCAAAAACATGTCATAAGTTTCCGCGTTAGGAATAGATTATATTTCTCTTTTTCTTTTTGGATTATTATTGTTTATTGATAAAAATCTTCAACATAGAAAAGTAAAAAAAGAAAGACTAAAACTTTTGAGTGATGATGATTCAAGTAAAAAAGGGTATCGAATTAAATGAGTTTCATTTTCATTCGAGCTATATTTTTAATTTTTATTTTAAACATTTTTATTAATGCTGAAGATTTTTGGGCATGTGCTAAAAATTGTTTACCCGCCATTTCGGGCGATGATTGTCATCTATTTTTTAATAGTGAAACATCGCTCAAAGATGCTGAACATTATTGCGATTTAATGTATACAATGGTTCAATATAGTGATGGCACAACGTAAGTAGGTTAATGCAGTAACTTACGGAACATGGTGTTTTCACATTTAATTTTAGTGTTAAATTTGGGAACTTGAATACATCTATGAATAGAACTTTAGTAGAATTTTTTATTAAACCACCAAATAATTATGGATATTGGGTTACCATATATGTTCATAATGTGGAAGTTTATTATCCTGAACTTCCAGATTATAGCATAATAATTTCTGATCCACGCGAAGGAAAAACGTTTAAGTAAGTTTGTAAAATATATATGTAAAAACTATTTAAAATGTTTTAGTGTAACAAAGGATTCACGTTATTTTAATTTAACAAGCGAAGCAATTTCTATTTTGGCTGAAGGGTATATAGAATTTTATCTTGAATATTCAATTAACGATATTTGTGATAAACATAATTGTGGACATGGCAATTGTTCCATCAAACAACCACAAAACGAACCCATATGTATTTGTGAACCTTTTTATATCATAGATGGCGATGGGCGATGCACCATAGGTAATCAATGTTATTTCCTAAAATTTATGGTCACAGCCGAAATGAATTTAGGCTTCGTTTTTTGATTGCTAATAAACAACTTATTTTATAGAAATGCACCCATCAACAACAATGATTGATACAACTACACCTAACACTCATCCAACTAAGTTGTCAGCAAATAGCACCATAGCATCACAAATAACAACTTCTAATTCTCATACTCCATCAACAACCAAAAATATTTCCACACCATCGCCTGCTAAAAAGCTTTCACCAAAATGGCCATGGATAATTGGGATTTCCATAACTTTAATAATTTCATTTGGTTTGTTAGCTATATTAATTTTTATTCGAAGACGAAGGCAAAGGAAAATGCAAAAAAACCACATGCTAAATATTCCATTCAGAATCAAAACAACATCAAAAATTAATGACATCAAACTTCTTTCCAATGATCAAGAATTAAAAATGCAAATAGATCCAGAAAATTTAGAAATTGATTTTGATGTAATTTTAGGGAAAGGTGAACATGCTACTGTTTATAAAGGTTTAAATTAGGTATTAAAACAAAATATAATAATATTCCCTTCTTATAGGAATCTTGTATGGAAGCATTTCAACTTCTCAATTAAAAGATAACTTTACTCTCGTCGAAGACTGCAATGTTGCGGTAAAGCTTCCGAAAATCTTTAATGAAGATGAAGCAGAGCAATTCGTTCGAGAGCTTCATGCTCTTATTTGCATAGGACCTCATCCAAATATAATTGGATTTTATGGATGGTCGATGTGTCGGGATATGCCAGCTTTGATCACAGAGTTAGGGTCCCAAAATCTGCTACAACATGTCAAATCGTTTCGAGGCCGAACTTTGCCTTTCAAATTAATGCTTTCATTTTTATTTCAAATTTGCCAAGCTTTGGAACATCTCGCTTCACTTTCCTTGATTCATCGAGATGTGGCTTGTCGTAATGTTCTTTTGACGGATTCAAATGTGGCAAAACTTGCTGATTTTGGTCTCTGTTGCCGCGGGGATGAATCATCTTTTATTTATCGAGCATCCCTTCAAAAGCGTTTCCCACTAAAATGGCTTTCAATTGAAGCATTGATTGATCGAATATTTTCCGAAAAAAGTGATGTATGGTCTTTTGGAATCCTTTGCTATGAAGTGTTTTCTTTCGGCGCTTTGCCATATCCAGCGCTTTCAAATATGGAAATGCTTGAATTTCTTAAAGCTGGTCAACGGTTGGAGCAACCTCCTGTTGCTCCTAAACCAATTTATGAACTCATGTTAAGTTGCTGGAGGCAAGAACCTTCTGATCGTCCAAATTTCAGTGAAATTATAATAATTTTAAAAAGAATGCTTGAAAATGAAAGCTCTAATTATGGTTACTTAAGTTTAGAAAATGTAAATAGTTTTGATGCTTAAATGTCAAAAATAAAAATATCACCTTTAACCAAAGCTAAAAATAAATCAAATTTATCACAAAAGCCTCAGATCATTAAACAAAATTTTATAATTTTATGGTTTCCAGTCTTTCTAATAATTCGGAAATGAGGACAAAAACCAACGTCAAAGTTTTTCTTTGGCTTTCTTTGACGCATATGAAAAAATGAAAAAAATTATTTTCCTTTTTTTATTTTTTGCGTAAAAAAAACTTTAATTTTTTGATGATTGTACGCTTTTTTCTGCCATTTAAATTTTTCCCTTTCTTTTCACTTTTTTCTTGCATTTTTTTTTTGCATGAAAGAATTGAAATGCGCATCTTTTTGTCATTTTGACGTTTAATTTTCATTCATTTCATTTCACTTGAATTGCATGCGAAGCAAAAAAACAAGAAAGAAAAAAACATACCAATATCAGATCAATTTATTTTTTTTAAAACAAGATTTTTGTATAAAACATTAAAAATAAATGTTTTATTAGAGTCAAGATACAGAAAAAAACAATATATATTTTTAGAGAGAAATTTATTAATTTTTTTAAACATTTAAATCAACATGTTGAGGTATTTGGGCAACAAGTTGATAATCAAAATATAAACATCCATTTATTAATGTTACCGTTCGACCTTCAGCTTTAGCTTTTCTCACTTCAGCTTCAACTCGATCTAAATCAAGATGAGGCGTAGCACCAACCATTGCACCTGCTTGTTGCATCATCATTGCTACACCCAAACCCACGCCCATCGTTCTAAAAAAAGAAGATATGTTTTTAGAAAGTTTTTGAAATTACATAAGTAAATTATTTACGAATATTTTTAAGTTAAAAATAAAAATTTGAAAATTTTGGGAGTTTTTAGACAAACAAATAAAAATTTTTAATCACAACTTTTTTTTCTCGTAAAAGGCAAAAGTTTGTTGCAAATTTAAAATTTATGCAAAAAGTTATTTTGGTTTTTGCAAAAAAAGTTGTGTTTACTTCTATTCCACCAGTTGACAAAAAGTTTTTATAATATGTGAAAAAGTTTTACATAATTGAATAATTTTTTTTTTTACAAATTCCATAAAAGTGCAAATTGGGATTCAATAAAATCACGAGGCTTTCTTTTTTTAAATTAAACTTTAAAAGACCGCTTTCGAAATATTACTACTGTAAAATCATCAAAAAAAACTTACGATCTCCTTTGTCCATGTTTATGAGAAAATAAACCTTGCTTTTCTTCAATGGATGCCCGATTTTGCCTTCGACATTCTTCATCATCATCTTCAGATGAAAAGCAACTACCCATTAGCTAATGTAAATAAAAATAATAAATATGAATATATTTTTTAATAAATAAATTAAAAAAGCAAGCAATAGGAGCAGCAAGAAAAGCAGCACATAAATCAAATAAAAGTAATGAGCTTCTGTTTTTTGGAAGAAAAATTGGAATTGCAAGATGTTGGTTAATTTTTGATTAATGATAAATAATAGAAAAAGATTTGTGTCGAATAAAGAAAAAATAAGTTTAAAACTTTTTCGTTTTTTTCTTTTGTTGAACTGCAACTTTAACTTCTGCTGCTTTGAGGGGCTAACAAAGAAATAAGAAATAAATAAAAGTTTGATTAAAACCTAAAAGCAAAAATTTCTTTTCTTATAAGTTATAACAATGAATAAATATAAATTTGATTTAAGCCACGAATGAAAAAAAAAATGAAAGAATCCTCGTTGGATGAAGAAAAAGAAGAAGAGTTAGAAGGCTACGAAAATCTGAAGAAAAGATAAATTTTTAGAAGCAAAAAAAAGGAAAAAATATTTCTGCTATGAAGGTTGTTGAAACAATTTTTATCTTGAATGTGGCAAAAACCTATGTAGCAGAAAAACGCAACAGCATCAAATCGAGAAAATGAAGGAAAGACAATATTATTCTATTATCGCGGAGGAAAACACATTTAAGAAGATGCGCTTCTTGTTGAGCCTTCAAAACTAACTTTCTCAGCATTTTCAAGTGGAAAAGTGAAGGAAAAAAAATTAGGGGTAATCTTTCCTTGGCATTTTTTAGGTTTATGAAGTTCCGGCAACAATAAAAAAATGTGGATAATGTGTTCTTCTTATATAACAGTTTTTTTTTAGGAAAGTAAAAAAACAGATAAAATAAATTTTTATAAGAATATTTATTTATTTAAGCAATGAGGAATAAAACTTTCATTATCAGAAATGGGATAACTTTTATTTTTTTCTCATTTCCTTTGCAAACAACGACGGCAAAAACAATAAATAGAAAAAGTCAAACAATAACTTTGTCTCTATCAAGCAGAAATAAGTAAGTAAAGCTAACAAACAAAAAAAACAAAAAGCATAAATATATGAAAAAAGATATGGTTCATTTCTTGCTCTCTCGGCCTCTTTATTTATTATTTGTTTCCTACTCAATATGCAATAAAAAATTTTTGACAACAAAAAGGGCACCTCTTCTAAAAAAAAGTCAATTCTTTTCCTTCTTTTTTTACACAAAACTAAAAGTTCAAAGAATTCAACTTTCAGAATTTTCTATTCCTCCTTCACCTTTTTTGTTAATTTTTTGCAATCTTTATGAAACAGCAAAAAAGATGCTTCATAGAAAAAAGTGGTTTTGTTGTCATTGACAATATTTTTTTATCATCATAAAAAATGTAGGTTTAAAAAAATGTTCAAAAAAGCAAATAAGAAAAAATTGAAAAAAGGGGATATTTTAATGAATATGTTATTGCTCTTTACTTACTTTTAGAAGACCTCGTAATTCTTTGAACCCTTTTATTTTCGATCCAAAATTCTAAAAAATGAATCTAGTGGTGGTGACGGAAACTATGATATTCTTCATATAAATAAAAAAGTTCTAATAGTTATGCGTTCTCTCTCTCTAGAGGAAATCAAGTCGAAGACAACATACTTCTTGTTTATTTCTCATGTTCAAAAAATGGGGTTCTGTTTAAAGTTTAAACGGCTTGCTTTTATCACTAAGCAATTATCTTAATTTATGACAGTTTTTTCATTCGCTTTTTATGTTATTTAAAAAAGCTTGCTTATTTTTTTTATTTAGTTACCGGATTTTTTGTTTCTATAAAACGCAATGTTTTAAAAAAATGGTTAAGTTTTTAAAGCATTAAATATTTGCAAAAGATTGCTGGCTAATTCTTGTGAAGCCTTTCAACATATGATTCAAAAAAAGCACGAAAGTGCACAAATGATTCAAAAGAGCATTATTATGTTTATGCCTTTGCTCTTAAAAAAACACATGACTTTTGTTTTTAACAAAAAAAATGATTAAGAAGCTTCCTTTCAATGCTAATATAAGAAAAATGCTTTTTCATCGAAAGCATTTCTTCTTTAGTTTTCTGCGAATATGTTTCGATTCGCGATTATTTTTTTACCATTGGTTGTTCTTGTTCGTCTCCAAGGGGAATCCACCGGCGCAAGTAAGTTATTTTTGCTATAAAATCAGCCTTTTCAAACAAAGCGACTTTACAAAAAATGAAATAAAAAGCTTGCCTCTATAAATCCGCCAAATCTTTTTGCAATAAGTAAAAAAATTAAAAAAACGTAGCTAAAAATAAACTTAAATTCTGGATGATAACAAAATTTAAATAGTTTTAAGCTACTATATTTTTACACTAAAAATATGTCTTTGAAACATAATCATATAAAACCCTGGGTTAAATAATATTCCTTTGATTTTTAATTTAAAAAAGAAGCGCTAATTATTTTATTGCAATTAAAATTAATATCAAACTACTCAATTGCGCTTATATTCATTTTTCAGATGTATGTAAAAAGAATTCTGAATGCTTTGAGCATGCTGACTGCCACGAAGGTGGCACTTGTGTTATGATCTCCCGAATTTGCAATGTGGATGGGATACCATATGATTGCAATTTAGAAGATACGGGTTTTTGTATTTGCAACCAATGCCTCGAAAGAAAACATTGCTCCACCAATGTTGATTGCCCTTCTGGTTCTTGCGCAACATTTTCCGAAGATAATGGCTCGTGTGATTGTGAATCATGCTTTTATAATAGAAATATGGCACAATGCACTAGTGATGCTCAGTGCGAATCGCTCTCTGGTGCCTGTCTTAATCGCGGTGATGGTTTTCTTTGTTATTGTTTGGCAGGTAATTTTTTTACGTTTTATAGCTAAGTATAAATTTAATCTTGCATATGTAGTTTTACATTGGGAGCTTACTTTTTTGAAGCAAATTAACTTTCATGATATATAAAAACATTAGTAATTTCAGCAATTCAATTCAATCGATTTTGCCAAGAACCTTGTAAGGATAGTAGCGTATGCCATGGTTTACAATGTGTTAAACAAAAAAAATGCAATTGTAAAAAATAACCTGTTGGCGTCTAAATGTACTCGTGTTAAGGTAGGCATTATGTAAACTACTACTAAGGATAAAACATTGTTTTTTAGACTTTTTCCTGTCATTTTTCGTTATGAATGTTATATGATCCTCCTCGATTTTCAAAATATTCAAACAAATTTTTAATTGCTGCTAAAAAAAATAAAAACAAAAAAATAATTTTTTAATTTAAAGTTAATTAAAATAATAAATTTCAATTTTTCACTTTGCATTCTCATTCAAGAACATTTCATTAAAAATAATATTTTCATTTAAGATGACTTTTGATTTTAACACCGAACACCATTAATGTGGAAAAACATTAACACATATGGAAACTCATGACATTTACAGCGCATTGTTTCAATTGGGATCGACAGATACAAAAAGTTGTTTAGTTCTAAACTTTAAACTTTTTGCTAGGTTTCAAAAGATTACAGAATAAACAAAAAAAAGATACTTGGAATTTTACAAACATTCGCAAACATTAGTAAATCTTTTTAAATTCTTATGATTTAAAAGGTCAAAGAGAAAATAAACGCCGCTCTTTCAACGTTATGATCAGAAAACTGCAATTATCTACAATATGCAAAAATGTCAAGGTTATTCTAAACAAAATTTAAGTCGCAAATTGTTGGCGATTTTTTAATCTTCAAAAATGTTATTTTCGTTGCACTAAGAGTGGAAAATGAAAATAATAAAAATAATTTTGTTCCTCAAATCTTTATTAATCTCATGTACTGCATTAAAAGGCTTAGAAGTACTTGATGGATTCAAAATTAGAACTTCCTCTACTTCCAATTCATTATTCAACCTTCTTACAAGTGATAGTTCAAAAGCGTTGTTTAATAATGAAAATTTAAAGGACAGCAATTTCTATTCTGGTTTGTTTTATTTATATAAATCTTAGCGTTTCTCTCTTTTTTAACTCAAAATCGTAAGATGCATTCATACATTTGTCACAAAGATGATGGCAGCAAATGAAAAAAAAATGTCGTTTGAGTTGACCATTGTCTATTTGCACGACAAAGTTATTTTTTTGAGACCAAACTTAATTTTTGCAAGAATTTAGTTTTATAAAGCCATAAAATAACAAAAATTGTGCGCCTGTTCATTTGAATGAATAACTTCTCCATTCAAACGGCAATTATTGTTTATTTGCTGTCATTTTTCCATGATTTTGATGAGTAAGTTGCAAAGCGTTGAAAATGTTTCTCTGAATAATTAAACTTTTTCAATTCATCTCAAGAAAAGTATTAATTTTTATTTTTTTTGTTGACTTCTAAAGTTTTTTTTATGCATCAATATGATCTCGATGAGAAACAATATTGGAAAGTTTACTAAATCTAAAAAATATAACACTCTTTAGATGCCTTAAAATCATGTTGCTTTGTTTATGATGGTACAATCAAATGCATGCTGATTGCACAAACTGCGCCATGTCTTAATCTTATAAATAAAAAGTTTCTTAATAAAAAATTTAATGTAACAGTAGCTGACCTCAGTGAAAACAGATTATTGAATCTAAGAAAAGCAAGTTAATTTTTAAATCTTAATTTTCAAAATAAAACTTAAAACGCACTTAAAAAACTGTTAATCACATATAAACGGTAATCAATATCACACGTGGGCAATGGGTACTTTTAGGTACTTTTTTGAGTACCCTAGACAGTGCACAGTGCACCTGTTTTTTGAAATTCTAAAAAAATATCAAAGGGAGGAGTACATTGTTTTTCAAAATAAAATTTAGACAGTGCACCAAAATTAAAAATTTTGAAAAAATTACCAAAGAGGAGACTACGTGCTTTTTTTAGACAGTGCAAAATTTGAAAAAAATGGAGTGCCCAAACGCCCATGTGTGATCAATATGGAAAAGTATTTTTGTAGTATTATTTTTTCTTTACAGAATAAAGCTACTCAGATTATATTTTATAGAAAAAGCATGAGAACTTGTATAGCTTTGGCCCCGCTCATTTTTTTTTCATTTTTTATTCATTATTGAAGGAATAGAACTTTTGTGTGAAAATGTCTGATTGAACGAGCAACTTACCAATCGCTCGATTACGGAACTTTTAATTCTGATGCATCGAAAGTGAGTTCTAACAAATTGAAAACTTTGTAATATTTTACAGCTTTATGGGGTCTTTGAAAGAAGACGTGGTTCTCTTATCTTTTAGATCCAAAGATCTTAAAGTATCCAAAAAGCATCCAAATATAATAGAAAACTAAAAAAGAAAAGCCCAAAGATACTGAAAAATCCAACATAAAGGATCCATATATTGGAAGTTTCAAAAAAAAAACTCGTCCCTATATAAACTAATCCCTAAATCTAAATTATGCAAATTCCAATAATAAAAAAATAAAGAAAGAATGGAAAATAAGAAATAAATGAGCAGGGGCCAAAACTATAGAAGGGTCAATACTTTTTTTCTAAAATCTTTTTCTTATAAATGTTACATCCGAGCAAAAATTGCCTTGTTTGTAATTTTCGAGTCATGTTTCTTATTTTTTACTGTATTTTTTTATTTTAAGCGTCAATAGAAATTGCTTAGAAATGAGCCAATCAGGGAAATGTAAAAATGACTTATTGATATGAAGGTCAACGAGCGCATTGCGAGAATAAATCCCTATTTTTCACCGAATTGTTTATTCAACAAGTTTGGAGTAATTAAAAGCCATTTTTTAGGGAAAGCTTTTACCTGAGCAAGAATATCAAATTCAAGAATTGAACTTGTCCAATAATAATATTGACACTATTGAAGATGGAACTTTCGACTTTTTTAGCACATTACGTGTGTTGAATTTAACAAAAAATAACTTACAAATTATTAATGATAGAGTGCTTACAAAAAAGTTAGGATTAACCTTGGAAAATTTAGAGTTAAATTGGAATGGTCTGCTTTCATTACCATCATTAAGATATTTATCAAACTTAAAACAATTGTTTTTGAACCATAACCTTAATATGAATGTCTCAACTTATACATTCCCTAAAACAATGTCCAATTTAAAAGTTTTAAGCATGGCATTTTGCAAAATAACATCGCTCAATGAAAATATTTTCATTAATTTAAAGTTAGTATTAGTTATAAATAAAACTTTTAAAATTGAAATCATTTAACCGAATAATTTAAAGGAATTTGGAAGAATTGTACATAAATGGAAATCCCTTCTTGTCCATCCCTCGTGCGATTAATGTTCTTTCAAATTTGAAGCTATTATCAGTAACAGAAACTCAAATCCGAACAGTTGAAGAATGTGATTTTTGCGGCTTATCAAACTTGAAAGAGCTGATGTTGGATAAAAACACAAACCTTTCTTCCATCAACGAAAATGCTTTTGGGTTTTTGAATGATTCAACTGCTGTAAAACTAAGAATGCTTTCAATTTCGTACACTAATATTTCTATTTTACCTGAAAGCCTCTTGGATTGGAAAAATATTGAATACATTAGTATCGAAGCACTTCCTTTAGCTTGTGACTGTTCTATGAAATGGTTTATTACGGATCTTACATGCAAAGGTTGCTCAATTTATGCAAGAAAAATCCGTGGTGTTAAATCACAGATTATAAAAAGAATACCATTATGTTATTATCCTCTTAAACTACGTTGGATACCATTGCATAGTATATCGAGACTAAAGCCAGATTTTTGTTAAAGGGATCATGAAAGATTTCTTTTTGAAAAATTTACTAATAAATGGTTTATTTTTAATGACTTAACTTTGGATAATAAAATTTTTTATAAGTTTAGAGACATTATTTATTATATTAAAACATCAAAAAAATTAAGGACAATAAGTATCTGTATCACATGAGCTAACTTCACAAATATAATTCAATGCTGCATAGCATTGTTCACTTGTCCATTTGTATTGTTGACCAAAAACTTTATCCACTTTCACACAAGTTCCAATGTTAGTATTGGGGTTAGCGGCATTCCAAAAACTATTGAAATTGTAAGTATTTACCTAAAATTTTGAGAAATTTACTTTATAAAGGAGTTTTGGGACCTTTAACTTACTGGAATAGTAACGCTTTGATTTGATTGTTGCCAACCAAAGACGCCATTTTTATATTGTAATCCAATGTGATATGAATATTGTTTATCAATGGAAGAAGATTGAGAATAGGCTAAAAAAATAAAAATTAATAATTCCAAAAAATATTTATATTTTTTTTACCATAATTAAAGTTATGTTTTTCTTGGCTAGTCTCAGTGACAAGATAAGCCCCAGCTTGTTCAGTTCTGCAAGCATGAGAAGCTGGAGTCCAACCAGCTTGAATGCTAGAATGGTATAAACAAACACCATAGCCATGAGCATATTTATTTGAGAAGTCGGTTGTATATTGTCTCCAATTTGCAGGGCAGAAGCAATTAGCTAAAAAATAAATACTTATGTTTATATATGTTTTTTGATAATTTGTAAATAAACCTTGGCAGAGAGCATTATACATTAGATCAATTAAGTCAGTTTGATTATTGGTAAAAGCAAAGGTGGGCCATGCAAGTTCTCCAACTTTGTCAACATCACTTGAACCCATGCTTTGAGCAAATGCAACAGTAATAAGTTTAATATTATCTTCCTGCATGTTTTTAGAAAGTGGAAGAGGGCTTTCAAATCCGCCATTGCTAAAAAAATAAATAATGCGAATTAAATTTTTTTTAATATTAAAGTCTCTCACTCATAAGCTGAAGTGTAAAGAATGACAACTCTGCGACGATTGGGTTGAGTACTGGATGCACCAAGAAGGCTATTGGCTGCTTGAAGACCACTAAAAAAAGTTTAACTTTCATAACAAAAATATATTTTTCTAGCAAAAACAAAACTTACGCTAAGATATTAACTTTACTATCGCCATTGCTAAGAGCAATACTAAAAATAGAATTTTCAAAATCATCAGTATTACTAAAAACATTTAATCCAGCAACGGTGGTGGCATTCGTGGCAAAAGTAACGATTGCAACTCTGGATGAATATCCTGGGGATGTGCCAAGAGTTAATTCATGCACGATGGTATCCAAATTTGCTTGAACTTGAGATAAACCTTCTTGAGTAATGGAAAGAGATGTATCAATAACAGCGACGATGTCCAACCAAATTTTACTATGCGTGCAAGCACATTCACGATCACTACTGTTTGGTGGGGGAACAGTAGTGGATGCTGGAATTGGGACATTAGTAGTTGTTACAGGTGGAGGAGCGATTGTTGTGGTTTCTGGTTGAATTGTTTGGGGTGCATTTGAAGACGTTCCATACTCTGATGTAGTACCTGCAAATACAGTGGAATCCGAAACGGCTTCAGGTTGAGCTTTGCTTCTCACAACAAGAATTAAGCAAATAACCAAAATCAAAGCTTTATTGAATGCAGCCATTATGAAGATGCTTCAAATTGACGAATGCGACCAATTGCAATAAAAATAATAACAAAGATCTTTTTTATTTGCTTTTTATAGAGACTAAAAATTATATTTCTTCGTCGTTGTTCTAAAGTTTTAAGGTGAGTTAAGTGGGCGTGTTCTTCACCTTTGTCAGTTCAGAAGCTGATAAAAAAGGAAGCATGTGTTTTTTTTTTTGTAGATATCTTTTTTTGTAAATAATCTAAAAAACAATATTGGTTTTTTATATATATAAAAATCGGTGTTCATGGATTAGATTTTTTTTTAAATCTTGTTTTGGACATTAAAAAAAACTTTGAGGTAAAATTTAACCTAAAATATTTCAAACAACTGGAGGACATTTGTATTATCAGCATATTTAAGAATATTTTTTTTGGTTGAATTAGTCTTTCGAGCTTTTTTTTTATTTTAATTGCTTGATAATTCCCTTTTCAATTTTATTTTGTATTTGCAATTGAGTTGTTTATTCTTCATTAGCCTAAAATAAAATAATTTCACGCCTAATTTTTTTTATACTCAAATAAAAAAGGTGCGACTCTAATTGCTTTTTTGATAATAATTATCAAATAAAAAAATCACTTCTAGACTTCAAAAAGTAATCACCGGTGTTTTTTATGGCTTTACTTTATTTTTTTTAAGGAGTGTATTATTTTATTGGGGTTGCTCTTTGAATATCCGGAGTATTGACGACAAAGATAACGTGAGAAAACAATAAAAACGGAACATTAAAATTTTAACAAAAATACAAAAAAGAAATGACGACGATGAGTCCAAAGATTCAAAGTATTTATTTGAGTTTTTTTTTATTTGATGTCTATCTTTGGACAATAATTTTCTGTATCACAAGGTATGACTTCACAAACATATCTAGCAAAATAGTCGTAACAATCGACGTTGATGTAACTTACGTTAAAGCCTCGACCTTGCAACGCTGCTACGCAAGTGCCTTGTGAGACTTTAGGGTAGCCATTAGTCCACGGAATATAGTCTCCTTGAGTTATCTAAAAATTAAAAATAATTTTATTAGGGTCAAAATTCTTTTTTTCTTTTCTTAGCTTACTAAGCTTCCGTCAGTGTATTGATAAGCACTTAAACTTTGATTATAATGAATTCCAACATGGAAATTAAGTTTTCCTGAAGTTGTTGATAGCTTTGAAAACATATCTAAAAAAAATTCTATACTCTCCATCTTTCAATTTTTAAATACCTATGTAATATTCAAATTTCTCTTGATCTTTTGCAAAACTCATGCTTGAAGAATCTTCATCCATATTTTTGAGCATTCCCAAACAGCTTTTTTCTGCTGGAGTCCATCCTGAATCTATGTCAGCGGCATAAAAGCATTGTCCATATTTTGGGGATGTTGTAAATGGATTTTTTCGTTCATTCCAATTATTTATGCAGAAACAATTTACTGTAAAAAATTAGCATATTAAAGCGTTTTTTAAAATTCTGAGAACTTACTCCAACAAAGAGCTTCAATAGTAACATTTAATAAACCTGCGCCATTAAAAGGATTAAAAGTAATATCATTGCTAAAAGTCATATTTGGTGAAGTAATCGTAGATAAATCATCAATAAAACCAGCTTCATCAAAAATATTATATTTTACACCAATTATATGAACTCCACTTTCTAAAAGATTCCTAGCAGATGGGCGAGGATCATTGAAGCCGTCAATGCTGAAAGATATTTAGTTTGCGAAGAAAAGGTGGAATTTGAACTTACTGAAAAGCAGACGTGTATAAAATTACAACTTCTCGAGTGTTATTTCTTTTTATTCCTTCGGAAGTAAATATATCGCTTGCTTTTTGAAGCCCTCTAAAAATTACCATTTTTTAAAAACCTTCTAGAATCAAAACCTTACTGTTGGATGTTTATTTCCTTTTCCGTCTCTCTCAAAGGAATATTATACAAAAAACTTTCTAAATCATCCAAACTTTTAATATCATTAAAATCTGCTTCAATTTTAGCTGTTTCTGCAATGGATATAAATGCTACTCGAACTGTTTGATTTTGATTTGGATCTATTGTCATATAATTTCCAAAAAGAGTATCTATATGAGCCTTAAGTTGAGTTAAACCCTCGTTTCGAATACTTTGTGAAACATCCATCACGATGACGATATCGAGCCATAAATGTTTGGGATTGCATCGACATTCACCTAAACCTCCAGTTGGGCCACCTGATGAGGCAGTTGTGGTCCCAACAGGAGAGATCGTGGTAGTTGGAGGCAAAGTTGGAATAATTTTTGTGGTAGTTGTAGTTGGTATCCCTGGGGTAGTAGGTGGTGGAGCTGTTGTGGTTGTGCAAGGTTGAGGAGTAAAGCGAACTAAAAAAATATTTCAAATTTTCTCAATTTTGCTAGTCACCACAAAGTTTTTAACTTACTATCATGAGTGCATAAAGTATCCCAAATGGTTTCAGTAATATTTAAATAATATAGAGGTAAAAATTCTTTCATATCGATAACTTCCAAAGATTTGATATTGCTATATAGTTCAGGATCAGCATACACCACATTTATAACGGTATCATAATTTTTATTATATAAATTTAAAAAAATTGATGCCGAATTGGCAATATCTACAGTATCTCTAAAATCATAAATTTAATCCTTAAAATATTTTCAAAGAAAAAAACATTTTTACGTTGTTGCAGTAAAAACAATAAACCTTGGTTCGATTCCTGGGCGAGAATGATACACAGATGTATATACAGTATCAACAAATGTAACCATGCTAAAAAAATTATACTTAAACCTTTAATTAAAGACTTTAATAAAGCTTACGTTGTTAACGTTGTTAGTTTTAAATTGCCTGTGGCCAAACCTCTAACACCATCCAATGCACTTTTGGCATCAACTAAATTATCGTAAAATTGATTTAATCCCAATTGTCCAGTGAAACCATAAGTCATAAAAGCCACCCGTACTCCATCATCACCAAAAGTCCAATTTGAAATCATTTGATCGATAAAATTTATCTCCTAAATTAAAAAAACTATGTAAAGTTAATGAACCGATTTTGGGAGAAATATGCAAAAAAATTACCGCTAAAGCATTAGTATTATTTATCATAAATGGAGTTCCATCAATGGCTATTATAATATCTCTCCTACAAGGTTCTTGATCCGGTGATGGAGTAGTATTGCCACAGGCATCCTGAGCTTAAAACTAATACTGTAAACATAAAAAAACTATAGCCATAAACTTACAGTTTACAGCTGAAATGACGAAAAGAGCAAAAGCCAAAGCGTGGGCTAACATCATCACCATATTTTTTCTTCTTATTTAACCTGCCGTTGTCTTTGTCGTTGTCGTATTTTTCTATGCTTATCAAAAAATGATGATGAACAATAAACAAAGAAGAAGAAACATCAAAATCAAGGAAACCCTAAAAAATAATGGCGGAAGAAGTAAAAGGTAAAAATTGTTTTTTTGTTAAACATAAAAGATACCATTTTGAAATAAATTTTATGGCTGTTGGTTACTGATAATAATTTTTTGGAATATTTTTTTAGATATCTGATGTTTTCCATTAACAATAATAATGAGGGAAGCGTTAAATCATTAAAAATAAAAAACAAATAAAGATTTATCAAGAACAAACAACGTTTTTATTTTTATAAAAATATTTTATTGTTTTCATAAATGTTGTTTTTACTAATTAAAAACACTTTGTGTTTAAAAAACAAACAATGTTTCCTTCAAAGCCCCTAAAACTTTCCAAAAGTATCTATTGAATATATTTTTTTTTATTTGGAGCATAAAGATGAACTTTCGAATGGTTTATGAATTGGATTTTTCGGACGTTTAAAAATTCAAGAAGTCTTTTTTTCACTCATGCATAATAAGAGATTTTTTCCTGATAAGTTTGAGATATGAAACTAATTAATTTTCAGAATCATTGCTACCTGACGGTCGATAAAATAAAGTCAAAAAAGGGTGTAGAAAAATTATGGCTAATTTTAAAGTGTGCCATGCATGTTTTCGGTGGAAAAGTTCTTTTTCCTTTCCCACAACATTCATAAAAAAATGTTGTTGATTAAATTTAAACGGTACAAAATACAAATTGTTTATTAATATTTTAACATTAAGAAATAATAAACAAAAAATGGTTAAATAATAATTGGTATAAGGTTAAGTAAGGAAAATCAAAGAGTTCAGGTATGGCATCAATACTTTCGTATTGCGCCACCATTGCCTCCCATGCCCGGAAAGACATCGCCATCTTCGACATCACGAGTTTCATCTGAGACTTCATCGGAGGCGGATTCAGAATTGGATTCTGAGTTAGATTTGTATTCAGAAATAGACTCGGAGCTGGATTTGGATTCTGAACTGGATTCTGAGCTCGATTCTGAACTTGAGCTAGATGAATTCGATTCAGAGCTTGAGCTAGAGTCAGATTCGGTTTTATTTGTTTCGGCATCAGGTTCAATGGTTGTGGTTTCAAAATCAGTAACTTCAACTTTTCCTTTGTTGTTTGAAGTTTTGACTTCCTTCAAGTCCACTGAACCTTCAACGGTTTTATTCGTAACAAATCCAATATCATTAGCGACGGCACCAGATTCGGTCTTTTCAACTTTCATATCCAAAATATTCCGATGAACACTTATGGGTTTGGGTTCATCAGCGGCGCAGTAAACAGCGAGGGCGAAAAAACCAACAATAAAAGCTACTCCTTTCATGATTGAAACAAACACAGCTGATTAAAAAGAATGAAATAAATATAAGACAATAATTTTTTTAGATTATTTTATAGTCATTTTTTGCGTATTTTTGAAATGAATCATTGATTTAACGATTTCAAAACGAGGTGCTTCTTCAATTATACTTTGTTTTTTGTTGTCATCTTTAATCATCGAATCAAATGATACAAAAATTGAAGCGGAAACAAACTAAAAAACTTTAAAAAATAAATTTTAGTTTTTAAATTTCTGCAGAAAAAAATACAATAAAAAACTAAAAACTTTGGAGTGAATTAACAAAAAATGTTATTTCTTTCCAAAATAAAAATGAATAACGCTACAAAATATGCTAATTTTCAAACAATCAAATCTGCTATAACCCTTGGATTGAAATTTACTTGATTTTATTTTAAAAACTTTCATTTATTTCAAGTTTTGTTAAATTTTTAAACTGCATTTTTGGTAGATATCAAAACTTTTTATATACATATATAGGAATGTGTTTATTTAAATCAAAAAATCAATTAATATAATAAACAAAAAATACAAAAATTAAAAAATGCAATGGGATATTTTTATAAGTGACGACAACAAAAATAATATATATTTTTTCTTAGCACACAAAAAATAATTACGATGATAAAAGTTTATAAAAAAGAGAGGAAAAAAGACACAACAACAAATGAAAATGAAATTGATATATTGCAATTCATAAATTTTACACATCCGACCAATTTTTTGGATGAATGTCACTTTTATTTAAAATTTTTTAAAATATTTTTATATGGCAAGTTTTTTTGGAAGCAGGTTTTAAAGGAATTTAATTTAATCATTGTCCATAAATAATGGGTCTTTGAACAAGTAACCGAACCATGGGTTGTTCTTTAATAAGTTGAATGGCGCGTTCATGAGTCATTCGAAGGGTACTTTCACCATTAATTTCAATAATCAAATCGCCAACCATTAAATTTTTATTAGCTGCTGCTGGGCCATCCTCAGCGATTTTTAATATTCTTAATGGCATTTGTTCAAATTCCCATCCTCCACGAATTGAAAAACCAAATCCTTTATTTCCTCGTGGAAGTTCCACTCGAATTAAAGATCCGTGTTCAGCCTGCAAAAAATAAATAAAAATAAAAATCAATAATTTTAAGACTTTTTTTGGTAAGAAAAAAAATTGATAAAGAAAGGTAAAAGTTTATTGGGGAAAAAGCGGAAGTGATGTAAGTAAAGGTGTTAGTGAGGAACGTAGAACCAATAAAAAAGCAAAAAAAAAATCACACAAAAATAAAATAAAAGGCACCTTGCAGAAAAAATAGGTGATGGCGATGGACATGAAGCGGCAGCAACAACAGCATCAGGGGTAAAATCATCAAATTTCCTGCAATCAGCTAGCTCAGGAAAATGATAATATAAATTTGCTGTTGTTGCCGCTGATGGATCATCAATAATGTCAGCAGCGGTGGCAGCAAAAATTTGTTTTCTTGTAGCATATATTCCCAATTGTGGCCTTCCTGGCAAAGGCGCGGGTATAAGCGTATTTGGTCCAACATAAAATCTTCCATCATTTGTTGGACTTGCTTCTATTAAAGCTGACATAGCTGGAATATATATAATATTTCGAGCTAAAGCTGAATCACATTTTAAACCATATTCTGAAGCTGGACATGTACAAGCAAAATGTGGGGTATTCGTAGCAGTGGTTCGATACCAAGGTGGTGGAATTTTTGTTCCATGCACGCACGGCCTATGTGATGATGAAAATGATGAAGAATTTGTATTTGTGCTGGTCGTGGATGTCGAATGTACCAAATGTGAAGAACGTGATGGTGTAGCAAAATAATTATGCAAGGACTAAATAAATTTACATATTTTTGGGTGCAAAAAAACATAAAAAAAAGCTTTTTCAAAAAATAACATAAAAAAGCAGCGATAATGACTTTCGAAGCAAGCCAAAAAACAACAAAATAATAGCAAAGTAAAAACTTGGACATTGGACATTAAATTATTTTCAGAAGCTTAAAACTTACAGGTGACGCAGAGGAATAAAAATTATTACTGCTAAACCTTTTATGCGGCAATTGAGAATATATATTGTTTGTTGTCATTGATGGAGTGGCGGCTTGACTATTTCTCAAATGAGAATAATTATCTGATTGTTGTTGTTGTGGTTGAAAATTTGGCATAGTATTTATTGGAGAAGTTATCCTTTTTGTTGGATCAATGGTAAAAGTAATAGTATTTCCTGAGTTTTTAATAAAATTTATAACTTGTGGATGAGATAAATTATATAATGGACGATGGTTGATTGCAATAACACAATCACCTGGATGTAATCGGCCACATCGATCGGCAGGGCTGTCAGGGACAATATTGCCTAAAAAATTAGAAAAATGGTTACAAACTTTTTGGTAAAACACTCTGGAAAATATTTTCTCGTTAGGACCTAGATTCTTACCAATATATCGATTACTCAATGAAACAATAGTACACCCAAAATCTTCGCTATCAAGTTTAGCTAAATCAACATGATATGTGCTATCTGCGGTGGCTGGATGAGCTGTGGCAATTGGCAATGGAGGAATATTATCGCTTTGAACATGACCATTATTTCCATTCATTCCCATTGGAATAGGCATAGCATAATTATAAGAAAATGGCAATGAAGTGGATCGAGGCAAATCTTCTCTTATTCTTCGAACCACAAGTTTAACATGTCCTACTTCGCCAGCTTTACGAATTTTTTCCACTGCATCTTTATGAGTGGAATATTCAACATTTGTGCCATCAATTTCAATGATCTCGTCATTGGGTTTTAAACGGCCATCCAATGCTGCAGCGCCACTGGGGACTACTTGTCCAACTATCAAGGGACTGTTTGTCTGAAAAAAAAATTTATTTATACAGATCTAAAAATTAAAAAAAAGCTCACTTCTTGTCCTCCAAGCAACCTAAACCCAAAACCATCAGCTCTTTTAATTAGATTAACAGTAATAAGTTGATGTCCTTGAGGTTTATCATGAGCAAAAGCAGAAATGGGGACATAATTTGGAGTTGAAGCGAACCCAAGGGTTGTTGACGAAGGTCTCATTTTTGAAGTATTCTCATAAATATCTGGTCTTTCATTTCCATTTAGAGCCTAAAAACGAATATTTTAATAAATATTTTAAACCCTTATTACTCCCATACTTTTGTCAAAGTATTATTATTGCTATTTCTTAATTGCTGCTGGGGCTGTTGAATTGGAGGTTGTTGTTGATATTGTTGTTGTCGAATATTGGCTGATTTATTAGGCCGAAGTGGAACAGGCGCGGGAGTTTTTGAACGAGGTTGTAATATAGGCAATGGGGTAGCTCGCTGTTCACCATATCGAAAAGCAGCTGTTGGAGTTCGAGACCGATGTCGAGGAGAATTTCTCGCTACTATCATCGTAGTTTTATATCCTTTTGGATGACTTAGTAATAATTCGATCATTTCAGGATGAGGTGTAAGGCGGACATTTTGGCCATCAATTTCAAGAATTATATCGCCTTCAAGAAGATTTGGACATTGATTGGGGTAAATGACATTTTTGACTCTTTGGCCCAGAGTTGTATCAGTAATGGTAAAGCCATAACCTCGATCACCTTTAGATATTTCAATTGCTAAAGTTTCTCGAGGTCGATGATGATTATTAAGAGGAGGAGTGTAAACATTTTCAGTAATAATCTTAAAAAATAAAAGTTATAGATCAAAAATTATTTTTAGATTTTTTTTAAGTACCTTATTTGTTGGGTCCAGCAACAATGGATATCCCCTACAAATTTGAATGGTAACATAATCTCCAACTGGAATCATTCGAAATATATTGCATGCATCATCTTGAGTTGCACCAAGCATCATTTCGCCATTTACATACACTAAAACATCACCTGGGTGGAGGACATTATCGGCAGCTGCTGGGCCACCTTTGATTATGCTTTTAACCTAAAAATTAGCCAATAAATTAAAATTCTATGTCTCAAAAAATGTTTGTTTAAAAAATATTTACCTGAATAAATTCAGGATGTGTGCTAGTTCCATCATTTCCAATTAAAGTAAATCCAAGGCCTTTTGGACCTTTTTGAACTCTCGTCGTTATTAATTCTCCTCGTAATTTTGAAATATCTGAAGTAAATGAATATCCCATTGTTGTTCCTCGAGGTGATAAAGTACGATTATTCTGATGGGGCTGGTGGTTGGGAAGGTTATTTTTTAAAATACTACCATTTTGTTGTTGTTTCTGTTGTTGTTGGTGCTGCATCGTCTGCTGATGTGATGGTGGAGGAAGCCTTGGATTATTGTATATAGTTGTGGGCTGTGGCTGCCAACCATTTGTTGTATTGTTTCCATTATTGTTATTGCTGGTAAGAAAATTTGATGACGATGCCCCAGAAGAAAAATGATGATGAGGCTGTTGTTGAGGGTGGTGGTGATGATGCCCATTTCCGCTTGAAGATGGTGGAGGTTGTAAAGAATGATTATTCCCATTTCCATTTCCATGAATTCCATTTGTCTTTGGGTGTTGTTGATGAATATTATTTCCAAATGATGGTTTTTCAAATTGTGTTTTACGATTTATATGACTAAAATATACCAAATGTTCAAAAAGATCTTTCGTGGTGTGAATATTATTAATGTCGATTTCAGAGGGATTCATAATAACATTAATACCATGTTTAGAAGAAGAAGGTTAGAAGAATAAGAAAAAAATAAAGTTACTCATTTGATAAATAAAAAAGAATAGTTTTTGTTTTACATTCTTTTCCAAAAAAAATCGTTAGCTTCTCAATTTGATAAAATAAATTAGCGCAAATAATTAGCAAATTAAAAAAAGGCGTTGAAAGCCATCACATTTAATGAGTTTTCTTTTTAGCATAAACAAAAAAAAAACATATGTATGTGCTTCTTAACAGACGAATAATCGATAAGCAAAAACGGCGAAGAAATAGAATGACTTTTTCAAAAAAAAGTTGTTAGAAAAAAAAGAAGAAGCAATGATTTTTGAAGGAAGAAAAAAAGCTTGCTTCTTCTTTTAAAAATGCCTCCTAATACGCTTTTTTCTTGCGACAGGGCAAAAACCGCCGTCCTCTTAGTTTTTTAGTTTTTTCTGAGTCATAAGATTCTGCTGCAGCAGTAGCATCTTCTTCTTTTTTAGTTGCTTCACTTCTTTTTTTCGAACAACAAAAAAGCAAAAACGAAGAAGCAGCTTTGAACAATCTAACTATATTTTTCTCTTTCGTTTAAGCAAAGCTTTTCTTTGACTCTTATTCATTTTTGAAAATTTTTTCTATCTTATTTTTTTTGGAAGAAAAGAGATAATTTAGTTTTAGTGTTTCTTAGCGAAAAAAGAATAGACTTTAGTAGATTATGGCTAGCCCAGAAGAATAGAGAAAGGAGTAACAAAGAAATTTAAAAACTTACTCAACATAATAAGTGCCATAAGTCTCATCATCCACTCGAACCCAACCATCCGGGAGAAGATCTCGGGGATCTTCCCATTGAGTTGTGCCAGTGTTGTGACTAAAAAAAAATAATTTATAAAATCACTAAAATTAAATTCTCATGTTCAGACACTTACTCAATAAAATATTTTTCTCCTATTTCTGAATATCCCACTTCCCAATTAGGAGGTAATGGGCCTCGATCATCATCAAATTGTAATGGTTGTTGTTGTTCAGAATTATTTGGTAAAATTGTCATCCCTGCATTAACCATAATATTGTTATTATCTAATTCTAATAATGGATTTTCAAGAATAAATGATTCGTCCCTTAATAAATCGTCGTCGTTGTCTCTCAAATCGTCATGTGTTGTCGTTGCTGCTGCTATTTCACTTATTGAATTATTATCATCAAAATCATCCGAGGGTTTTGGAGTTCCGTAAAAATGACCTGAAAAATAAGAAAAAAATGAATAAAATCAAAGTTTTAAACGAATATTTAAATTTTTTTCCATTCAAGAAAAAATAAAAGTCGTTTAACAACAATAACGGAAACAAGAAAATATAAATAAAGCGATGGCAATTTTTTTCTTATATAAAAATGAGTGGGGCTTTTTTAGAGTAGCTTTTAAAATAAAACATTTATTTTCGATTGGATTACATAAATCTCATGGGTATTTAAGTTATATTTAATAGCATCATCGTCGTTTTTGCGCAAAAATGTTTGTTGTTGTTTCTTTTCTAATTTGAGACATAGTTAAAAACATGAGAGCGAAAAAGGACAAAATAGGCATGATAACAACAAAAAAATATTTAAAGCAAAAATTCTCGGTCAAAAACAAAAAAAACTATATTCTATTTGATTGCTTTTAAAATATAATATTTTTATTTTCTTGGGCATCGTTCCAATACTCTATTTTTCGATACGCTAGGTCGTCGACAGTGATAAGGGTGAGTGAATGTGAAGAAAAAAAAGATTTTTAGCGGCGGAAAAAGCTATCTATCTCAGAGAAGAGGAAAATAAAAGTTTGAAGAAAAAAAAGTTTTGATTTGAATAAAAAATATTTTTAAGAAGAGTCATAGAAGGAAAGAAGAAGAAAAAAATATATATGTAAAAAGTAAACACAAAAATGAGTGAATGACAAGCTGATCAACAAATAAAGGATGGGACGACGACGACTATCAAATTTTTCCAATCAAAATCAAAAAATAAAAATCATGAGCAATGAAAGAGTAAAAAAATTTATATGTATTTTAAATTTTATGACTGATCAAAAGGAAAAAATTCTCGCGCTAAATGAATTATTTTTTATTAGAAGGTTTTAAATGAAAAAATTGAATAATTAGAGCTATTAAAAAAATTTTTAAAATTCGAAGTGAGATTGCGACATTTGATCAAGGGCAGTCAGAGATATTAGATAATCGATAAAAATCGGTAAAAATCAATTTAAAATGAGAAATAAAATTCAAAAAATATTCGGTTTAAAAAGCATTAAAAATTTAAAGAAGCTTTAATTACCAAAATTCATAAACGAGTCCAAAAAAACGAATTTTAAAAGATAATTTTTTTTAAGAGAGACTCTACGAGTAAATTTAAAGATTTTCGAAGTCGGCGGAACAAAATTTTTTTTATTTTTTATTTTTCTTTACCAATCGGTTCTAAAAAATATTTAAAAATTATTGGCGTCAAGCTTTTTCTTAAAAAGTGAGCTGGATATGCTAATTCATGATATTGAAGTTGAAAGCATGTATTAACTTCAAAAATTCGGCTAAATTCACCCATGAAGTATAAAAATTTGATTTTTATCCAATATTATGTAATAGATTGCGGGCTAATTTATGGCGTATACCATATATTTAAGTATTCATTAAAAATGAGGAGAAATTTGCATATTAAAACTTCAAATGGATGCCATTTTTTTATTGTGACTCCAACCGGGGTTGAGAAAAATACCATATAATCCCCAGAATCTCTGCTACAGATTTGTCTAAAAAAATATTTTTTACAAGGTCAACCTAAGGACTTTTGAATTTTTGAATGCGCAAGACCACCATTTTTAACGGGGAAAATAATTTTTTTCACTTTATCTTTCGTTGAAAACACTTTGAACATAATGCCAAACAGTAAGAACCAAAATTCAAAAAAGAAATGAAAAAAGTGAAAAAAATTATTTTCCCCGTTAAAAATGGTGGTCTTGCGCATTCAAAAATTCAAAAGTCCTTAGGTTGACCTTGTAAAAAATATTTTTTTAGACAAATCTGTAGCAGAGATTCTGGGGATTATATGGTATTTTTCTCAACCCCGGTTGGAGTCACAATAAAAAAATGGCATCCATTTGAAGTTTTAATATGCAAATTTCTCCTCATTTTTAATGAATACTTAAATATATGGTATACGCCATAAATTAGCCCGCAATCTATTACATAATATTGGATAAAAATCAAATTTTTATACTTCATGGGTGAATTTAGCCGAATTTTTGAAGTTAATACATGCTTTCAACTTCAATATCATGAATTAGCATATCCAGCTCACTTTTTAAGAAAAAGCTTGACGCCAATAATTTTTAAATATTATTTAGAACCTATTGGTAAAGAAAAATAAAAAATAAAAAAAATTTTGTTCCGCCCGATTTGAATCAGCTCGCAGAACCTCTCTTAAACTTTAACAATTTTTTTATCCGCTCAAACCCATTTATCTCGCTTGCTTATGTATATATATGTAAGTAAGAAGGTCAAACGCTTTTGCTGTGAAGAAGATAAAATGATGGCCCGATTCGATTCAATAAGAACGCCCAAAAACGTGAGATCCGTTTTACGGATAAGGTGAAGAAGAAAAAATTTTATTAAAAAAAGAAGAAAATAAAAGAGCGGATCTCCCGTCGTGTGTTGTTCGTTTTTGGCAAAACAACAACATTTAAAAAAAAAATCAATTATGAGAAAAAAGAAAAAATGATTCCAAAAAGAAAGCAACAACAAAAAAGTGGACAAAAGTGACAAAAGTCATAAAATTCTTAAAATCGATTGTAAAACTTATTTTTCCTTTTGCCGAAAAAAAAAAGAAGACAATAAACTTTCACGAAACAAACAACAAAAACATATATAAAAAATGTGAACAAAATGGTTTTAAACCCTTTTTAAAACGACGTTTATAAACCCAAATGCGTTGGATAATCTGAGAATTATCTTTTTTTCTCTGTCATAAAAAGTGTATTTTTTCGTGGATTTTTGTGGAAAGTGAAAATTTATTGGTGGACTTAAAAAAATTAATCATTGTCGAATAAAAAACTTTAAAAGCAAATTATTGTAACCCAAAAAGTGCATAATAAAATAGTATCGAAAAGTACGTATTTAGTGAGTTAAAAAAAGAAGCGTCGAATGAGAGATTATTATTAGTATGCGAGTAAATTTTTCAGCCAACGTCCATTCAATAAAATTTAGGTGGTAGCTTTCGCACATTTTATTTTATTTTTTTTGTTTCGTTTCAATGAATTTCAATTGACTTAAAAAGCGGAGGTTACAAAACAAAGTTAGTTGAATGAACGAACAAAAGCAAGCGACAAATAATAATAATAATAATAATAGGAACAAAGCTTCTCCAACAAAAGTGGCCAGTGTCCGATGTTTTTAAAAATCTCTTTTTTCGGTGTAAAAAATGTACAGAGTTCGAAAGTAGCCGGATGTTGGTTAGATGCAGAGAAAAAAAAATTAATAACTACAAAAAAAATTTAGGGAAAAGAAATAACTAATTTTTTTCTTGCAAAAATAAGCCAGAAAACCAAAAACTACTAAAAATTTTCTTGACATGGAAACAAAAAACTCTGAGGAAGAGGTGAGACCGATAGTCAGGAAAAAACGAAGAAAAAGAAAAATGGAAGAAGAAAAAAACGAGTGTACACAAGCAACATTAACATTGAGGTCAGTGTCAGGAAGAAG
This sequence comes from Panagrolaimus kolymaensis, assembly GCA_028622995.1. Lineage (NCBI taxonomy): Eukaryota > Metazoa > Nematoda > Chromadorea > Rhabditida > Panagrolaimidae > Panagrolaimus > Panagrolaimus kolymaensis. The sequence goes on from JAJQJQ010000031.1 coordinate 1,393,896, forward strand.
ACAGACGAGAAAGAAGAAAAAAACGGAGGGAAAAAAATCTAACTTTCAAATAAAAAAAAGAGAAAGATTTTTTTACTTTTTTACATACAAACAAACTTACACGTTAGTTAAATACTCAAATTACTTTTTACTATTTTATTTTTACTTTACTGCCTTTTTTGGGATTTTAAGTAAATAACGTTGCTGCAACAAGAAATTAAAAATAAAGGTTACAAGAAAAATAAAAAAAGATTAGTTTAGTTAAAAAATTAAGTTAAAAGTGATTGGTTGGTTTTAAGCAACAGAGGAAATAATATCTTTTGACAACTCAGAAGACAAGCAAAAAAATATATTTGACTCTTGCGCATCACCTCGAAATGTGTTGTGTCGTCGGACCTCGCTGAGGTAGAAAAGAAGACGTGACAACGACACGCGTTTTAACGTTCATTCAATGAAAAAAAATCTTAAAAGAATATGTTCAAATAATAATAACAAAATATTCCATTTAAGACGGGATGATCAAAGCGAGAAAAATTTATGTGAAAAAATGGAGTCAAAAAATAAGACATAAAAAATAATGGTAATCAGCTTTTTGAGGTTTAATGAAAAATCGTTTCAAAAAATATTCAACAGAATTATAGAATTTTTGTAAGAATAATCGCTTGCTTTTAGTGGCTTAAAAGCATTTTTCGTTAAAGACAATGGCAAAGAGCAACAAAAAAAGGTGCGCCAAGAATATCGATTGCATCCTTTTTTACTTCTTGAATCGCAAAGAAAAGGAAAGAAAGCAAGAAAAAACAGTTTTCATTTTTTTGTTATTGAAGAGAGTTTGTTTTTCTCCTCCAAACAAAAAAAGAAAAAGAGGAGAGGTAGAAAAAAAAGTGAGATTGTGAACGAACAAAAACACATTACTACAGGTCGATGACGGTCAGTTGAGGCATTTATGGTTGCTGGTGCCTCAAAAGAACAGAACTGCGCGGGAAATTGTCAGCAGCGTGCCAAAAAATAGAGGTGGCAGAGAAGCAAAAAAATAAATCGAACCATTCTCTCTCACACTTGCCTTTTCTCAAATAAAAAAGAACAATCGTTTTTCTCGTTTGTATATGTATGTTTATGCAAATATATGTCTGAGAAAAAGGAAACAAAAAAAAATACATTTATCGTAAGCATTTTTTTTATTTGTGTTTGTTTCTTTTTTATAAGAAAAAATGCATTGAGGAGGGAAAAGCAAATTTATGAGAAGAAAAAAATCACCATCGTTGTATTTTTTTTAGGCTTGGGCTTTTATGCAAATGAATGGGAATACATGGAAATGTATACACACAAATTCTTTGCCATTTATTTTATTTTTTTCTCGCTCGATCGGTCGTCGTCTTCCTTTGATGATTTAAGTTTTTTTCTTAAAAAGAAATGTAAGCAAAGGAGGAGGCTTGGCTTGCTTGATTCATTGAGGAGGAGAAGAAGAAGAAGAATAAAAAAAATGCGAATGCGCATGGGAATGAGAGAAAAAAAGGATAGAAAAAATAAAGAAGGAAGAAATGACCATTTCCTCGAAGAAATTTTTAGCAATAAAATAGATAGTTATGAGTGCCACCAAGAAGCAAGCGAATGAACAAAAACAAGGAAATTAGAAATTAAATTTATTTTTTTATTAGAAAATTTTTGTTACACGCAATCAAGAAGACCATTTTCGTGACATACTGGCGCCATCCAAGTTGTTTAATTTTGGAGGGAAAAAAAGGAAATTTGTAATTTTCTTTTTTAAGTGATGAAGTCAAATTAAGCTTGTCTTCATTCTTTGGTTTTAAAAACCCGCGAAAAACAAAAGAAAAATAAAGAAAACAAATGTTTATAAATGGTTCAATGAAAATGAGGCGGCGGCGGCACACATTTGTCGCCGAAAGATAATTCAAAACATAAACATAACTTTTTTTCTTTTTCTTTTTTCAGGTAAAAATGACAAAAAAGGAGAAATATTAATGTTATTATTGAAGAAGAGATAATAAAGTGAAAAAAATAAAAATAGTTTGCGAGAGAAAAAAAAAGAGGAGAAAACAACGACCATCGAACATCGAATAACATTTTTATGCAAATAAATAAATAAATGAAAAAAAACTAACCTTGAAAACATCCTTGCTCTAATAGCATTTCACTTCGCTGTAATTCAACAAACGTTTCAACGGAAACAAATTTATAATGAGTTCCATCAATTTCACCAGGTTTTGGAGTTCTTGTTGTGACTTTAAATAAGGGGATTTTTTACATGGAAAAATCTTGGAAAAAAATATGACTTACATGGAACAGTTCGAGCATAAACATTATCACGAATGGTGGATTGCATTTCTTCGTAAGTTTTATCAGTTAAAACTGTTCGTAAATCGGTTGGAATTTTTCCTAAAATTTTTTTACTATAATTTGTTTCTTAAAAACTCCTTCAAAAAAAGCTGTATTATTATTATTTTCCTCTCACAAAAACAATAAAACAAAACAAAAAATTTCTGAAAAACTTTAAACATTCATTTTTCAATTTTTTTTCCACCAAAAATTGAATCAAAAAAATCTAAGAAAAATGATTAACAAAAAGCGATTGCCTCTGTTTAAAATCTTTTTAATAAATGCCAAATTTCTCCAAAAAACCATAAAAATAATAAAAAGGAATGCCTTTTCTTTTCTTAGTCATTTAAAGAAAAAAATAAGCACAAAAAAGACTGCAACAACAAAACCAACCTTGAGGAATATATTCAATTTCAATTTGTTCTGCACATGAATTTAATAAAGTTTGTAATAAAATATTTGCGTCTTTTAATATCATACCCGGAATATCACTAAAAAATAAGATAGATAGATAGTTACATAAAAAGCAGACGATAAAAAATTTATCTCAAACCGAAACTTTTATGTCTCGAAGCGAATTTTTTTCTTTTTTTTAAATATAGCTTACTTTTTTTCAATGGTTAAAAGTAAATCACCAGAATTAAGTTTATCAAATAAATCAGGATGAAGCACGGCATCGATGGTAATCATCAAAGCTTTTTCTGCTCCACCTCTCAAACTGAAAGGCATCTTTCCATTGGAGCATGGAATAAGCAACGGCCTTTTGAGGGATTCTATTAACGGAATCGATGGACTATGAGTGGCTGAAGCTAATTCATGTGCAGCAAAATCTATTTGTTGTTGGGATAAATCAATTTGTTCAATATTATTTTCATTATTTAAAAAATAATCATTATCGTTGGAATTAGTTTTTATCGTTAAATTTTTTGATAAATCCATATCATCGGTTGCTTTTTGAAAATTTGGTGAGGTAAGTTTTTCAAATTTTTGGATTTTTTCATTCAAAGTTTTATTCGAAGAATTTTTACTTTCGGTCGCCGGTGAAGTTTCTGGACTATTATTTTTTGATGATTGTGTCGTCGGCTGCTTTTTATGAATCACGGTTGAAGCTTTTGTTGGAGAAACTTTTTTCGTCGGTGATTGAGGTCTTGGAGGTTTGGGAGGTAAGCCTTTATCCTTTTTTATTGATGCTGAAGTAACATAATCAGCTTTATGCTCAGGTGGTGGAGTTAAAATTATATCATTTTCATTTTCTTCATCATCTTCGTCGGCGGTAACAACTTTTTTAGGTGATGAAGCATCGATTGGCGACAACATGGATGAAGTCGTCGCCATTTAATGGCGAAAAACTGTTTTTTTTCTAGGTAATAATTTTTTGAATTTTTCTGAAAAACAAATAACTAAAAAATATATAAATAAAAAGTTTAAAGGTTAAATCGCGTATAGGCACTCGCCTCGGACACACTCTAGTTTCGATCAAGAAAACAAAAATAAATAACAAAAAAATTTCTATTGCAAAACAAAAAAGTAAAAAACGAACTTGTTTGCTTGCTTGCTTGCCAACGGGCGGGAAAAGAAGAACAAAAAAAAGATATACATAAAAAAGCAGAAAAAAAATAAAATAAAGAGAGGTGAACAGATGTCACATACCCCTATTTTTTTTGTTGTTGCCCTCCTGTTCAGTTCAAGAGGTTTTATTCTTTCTTTTTTTTTTGTTCTTGTTTCTATGTTTGCTGCAATATCGCAACCAAAATCACAACACACCCATACGCATAGATCCTCCAGGTTTATTTTTCTTAAAAAAAATGGAACTCAATATTAAAACAATAAAAAATAAAAAAGAAGTTTTTTGGCGCCAAACAAAAAAATGAATAGTAAATTCAAAAGAAAATAAAATTTAAAAAGTTTGATACACTTGTTGAATTACAAAAAAAAGTTTGACAAAATACTGTCACAAAATTAAAAACAAAACAAAAAAGTGAAAGCAATGCAAATAATAAAAAAAAAATTGGCGCAAAATGAAAAAAGGAAGAAATTTATTTCGTCATTTAGCCGAGGAGTTAGCTTCCATTTGATGATGATGGGAAAAAAATAATATAAACCCGAGAAAAAAGGAAAAAGGGAGAAATGGAAATGGCTACTTTCTAAACTAAGACGACATTATAAGATCTATCTATCTTTGTGGATTTTTTTTGTCTATGATCATCGTCGTTCATCGAGCCAAAAGAAAGAAAGAAAAAGAGAGACAGAAAGGGTAAGCAGCAAGGAGCTATCCTCTAAAATAATAAAAATAAAAGGAACGAAACGAACGGGTGTCATCGTCGTCTGCTTTTTCTCAACTCCTGCTGCTGCCAGTTTGCTAGTTAGATATTTTAAAGGAGTTGAAACGTTTTGATTTATAATAAAATAAAATAAAAAAAGAAAGACGACAGCGAACGAACGATTACCTGTAAATAATATCGGGTCCATCTTTTTCATTGAGAAATTAAGGAAAGAAGAAGAAAAGCTTAGCTTTTTTTAATGACGACCAATCAAAAAAAGAAAAGAAAAAGGAAACATCAAATCGGATTTTCTTTGATTTTGAGAAGATTTAAAATTTGAGCTGGCTGAGAAATAAAAATAAATATATATATTGAATGACGAATTCAGATATTTTTTTGATCTTCTTTTTTTCTTGGAGTAAGGGTAAGAAGAATAACCGGAATAAAGGAATAATAAGATAATTTGTATTTTATAATTTTGGTGAGAAAATATGTGATTGGAATGTTTTTTATTGGGGGTAGCTAATTTTAGGGTAAAAATAAAATATCAAAAACATCCATGTAAAAAGAAACAACAATTTTATTCCATGGAGAGCATTGGCTTTAAATCAACCCATTAGAAAAAATAAAAATTCCCTGCTTAAATAATCTTATAAAAAATAGTACTGTAATATTTTTGTATTTTTTTGTTAGTGATGAAAATGTTATTGAGTCTTATTAACTAGAAGCAATGCTTTGGTTAATGGATTTTTTTAATTCTTATGTAAAATAGGCTATTTTTGGTTATTACTAATGAAATGTTTATAAAATATTTAAAAGCATGGAAGCAACAAAAAAGCATGACTAAAAATAATCAAAAGCTCTATCACTCAACAACAAAAAAAATAATATTTTTAAATTGAACATCGAAGGTTCAACGAGTCTCTATTCTCTTACTTCAGAAATTAAAAGGATCCAAGAAAAAATATTATTAAAAGATTGACAAAGTTTTAATACAAAATTTTTGGCGAAGAAGTAAAAAAATATTGAACTTTTCGACTAATTTATTACGTAACATTTTTTTTAACTTTTTTTCGATTTCACAAAACTTAAAAAATAGTCCATAAGTAAAAACCGAAAAGTGCTCATTAAATTTCACTTGATTTTTTTTAAACTTTCTTTACTTGCAAATAATTACCTCCCGTTGCTTATCCTTGTTTTATTTTTTCGGTAGCAATCACGCATCACATCTGCTTAGTTTTTGGGGGAAAAGAAAAAAGTAGCTGATACTTGATTACTATTTTTCTATCGACTGCTACTATAAGCATAGATATTTTACGGTCTCTTTTTTCTCCTCACTTGACGTTAACGCCGTTTTTAAAAAGTGACCTCTCCTCATTTGTTAGTTAGTTAGCTAGATAATTTTCGGACGACACTTCTCACTTTAAAAAAAATACACAATAATATACTAATATGTCTCAATTTTTTTTAAGCATTTAACTAAGCTTTAAGCCTTTTTAAGCGATGGTTCGTTTACTAACGAAGTAAAGAAAGAAAGAAAAAAAAGCGAGAAGAGGAGGTCGAAAAAAAAGAGAAACCAACAAAAAGAAGAAGCAGATCCAAAAACAAAAGCAAAAAAAAAAGAAGTATTGAATCTTCAAAAAAGGATGGTTTTCGTTTTCATGGTCGTCGTTGTCCTAAATAATAATAATTGTAGTAGCTAAACGAAAGAGGAGGAAAAATATTTAGCGGTTAGTGTCGTCGGTGGCAGATGATGAAGAAAAAAAAATTTTTTTGAGGAAAAATACAAAAAAGAAGAAAGCAAAGCAAGAAAGCGGTTATTCATACAAAAAATAAAAACAAATTTCGCAAAAAAATAAAGGAAAAATGAAAAGAAGCAAGCAATTTCAATTTCTGGACACCAAAAATTGGTTGGGTCATTCACCATCAGCAAAAATTATAGAATGTCTTCTGTGGCTGGGAAAGCGGATTCATCATAATCATTTTACAAGAAATATAAATTTAAAAAAACAAATATCGATGAGAAAAAAAATTAAAATCTATGATTCATTAACCACCAAATTCACCAAAAAAATTGGATCAAATACATTTTTGGTTGTACAAAGAAAAAAGTAAATAAATTTGCTATCTATCTAAAAACATAAACTTTTTTTCTTCATTTTCATCTTCCTAATTTTTCTTCTTCCTGAAAAAGGAGTGGTATAATTTCTTTTATTTCTATTCCAACTTTAAAATTGAATAAAGACGGCGACCACAAAAAAAAATGTGATGACCACAAATTCCTTGTTGTTAAAGTCAGTCAGTAGTAAAAAAAATAAAATAAAATTGAGAACAAAATGAAGTCAAACAAAAACAGTTGAAAAAAGATTCCTTCGTTTTTTTATAAAAGGAAAAATATTTTTTTTTCAATGATGAAAAAAAAAAATCGGAAGAAAGAAAGGAATAAAAGAAGAAAAAAATTTCACTTTGATCATCTATTTTTCTGCCTGCCTTTCTCTTCCTTTTTTGTGTTTAATGTAAAAACTTTCTTTTGTTATGATAATTTTAAATTTGCTTAAAAGCTTTATTTGCTTTTCCTTTAGCTTTTCTTGCTTTAAATTTTTTGTTTGTAATAATTTTTTTAGTATCAAAAATTATAAATTTTTTCTATGAAAAGGTGGTTGAAATGACACAGATTGCAGCAAACAAGCCATAGCTAAAAGCTAAGAGTTTAATCCACCTTCATTCAATAAAATGAAAAGACAGAAAGAAAAAAAGTGACGCGTTTGTAAAGTGGCACACACAAAGTTAGTGAAAGAGAAATGCCACAAGCTAAAAAGAAAGCTCAAAAGAAAGATGCACCTTTGTCGCCAGCAGAAAAAAAGAGATGTCTTTGTTTTGTGAAATTTTTTGGAAATACTACCTTTTCAGAACTAAAAATTTTTTCTTAAAATTACTGTAATTATTTGTTGTTTTTTGTTTTGTTATTTTATGATAATAAAAATTACATAAAAATGAAGAGTCTTTCGTGTGTTTTTTATCACATGGCTTCCACCCTTCAATACTTCTTCAGCTCTGCCTCTCTTACTTTTCTCTCTTCGCCGCATTTTTTTTCAAAATCGACAACTGACTGCTCTTTATTTTTTTTTTCTTCAAAACCCAAAAAACATTTTTTTATCGATTTCTCCGTTTTTCCATTTTCTTTTCATTTTTACAACTTTTTTGTTTTTAAAAAAATAAAAATTGTTTGAAAAATTACTGTTAAAATAGTTATTTTAATATTTTATTAGCAATTTTTTTTTACTTTCATTTCTTAAAAAAAACATCCTTGTTCTTCTCTCTTTTTTTCTTCTTCAATACTCACTGAGTGTTATTTCTATAAAGGTCTATTTGTGTGTGCGTCGTCGAATACGCAGTGAAATTTTTTTTTTCATTTTTCTCTTGCTTGGCGGGAGCTACTACTACTGCCGCTGCTGCTAAACAACACACAACAACATCATCGCTGTCATTCGATTTAATTTTTTTTCTTTATAAAAGCCAGGGTTAAAATTAATATTTATGCCAAAAAAACTTTTAAATCATATCTTTGGAGTTTTATTGAATGGAAAATTGCCAAAACAAACTTTTTTTCTCGCGGTTTGATAACAAAAAATGCTAATCAAATGTGTCAGTCCGTAATATTGTTGTTTTATTGGTTTTTTTCATTTTCTTTCGAAATCAATTTTTTTTATCATTGTGAAACCAATCTTTTGCTTAATCATTTTTTGGTTTATATATTCGCGGATGATAGTTTTTAAAGTGTCAGTTTTTTCCTCAAAAATTTTCCAAAATCAAATTACTTTCAAAAAAAAGCCAATTCGTGTATCTAAATTCTTCAATCTAATTTTTGATTTATCAAGCTTAAATTTGAAGGTCTTACTTTTCGATTCAAATTTTTACACCGAATATCAATAATCGATTCGAACGACAAACCTAAAACCTAAAATCATTGGTTCTGTTTCCAAAAAAAAGATTTAATATCTAAAAATTGTTTTTCGTTTTATATATCCGCGTGATTATATTTTTAATAATTATTAGTTTCCACTTTCCAAAATAAAATTATTTTCATAAATATTTTCTTTTTCAGCTTAAAAAAATTTAATATATATATAATTAACTAAAGATGGATGCAACTCCCGCAGTTCCACCAACTTCAGATGTAATGGATCGAGAATTTTCGAAAGAAGTGGATGAATGGGTTGAACAATTATATGAATGTAAACAATTATCTGAGCAACAAGTTAAATTATTATGTGATAAAGCGAGAGAAATTCTAAAGAATGAATCTAATGTTCAAGAAGTCAAATGTCCCGTGACCGTATGCGGCGATGTTCATGGACAATTTCATGATTTAATGGAATTATTTAAAATGGGCGGAAAATCTCCTGATACTAATTATCTTTTTATGGGAGATTATGTTGATCGAGGATATTATTCCGTTGAAACTGTGACCCTTCTTGTTTCCTTAAAAGTAATTATTTTAGATAAACTAAAGTTTCCGCGCCATTTTACACTCCAAAAAAATATTTTCTTCTAGATTCGTTACAAGAAAAGAGTTACCATTCTTCGAGGCAATCATGAATCTCGTCAAATTACCCAAGTTTATGGATTTTATGATGAATGTTTAAGAAAATATGGTAATGCAAAAGTTTGGAATTATTTCACGGATTTGTTTGATTATTTCCCATTAACTGCGCTCGTTGAATCTCAAATCTTTTGTCTTCATGGAGGTTTATCCCCTTCCATTGATACATTGGATCATATTAGATCCCTTGAAAGAATTCAAGAAGTTCCACATGAAGGTAGGCATACATTTTTTAAATTTTGTTTTTGAGCTTAGACAAGCAATCGATAAAGTTAAATCAACTGCTTTAAATTTGGTTTAAAATTAGCCAAACTTTTGATTTCTCACCTTAAAATTATGAAAATTTTCAATATTTCAATAGTTAATTTTCTCTAATTTCTAGGACCTATGTGCGATTTATTATGGTCTGATCCAGATGACCGTGGCGGCTGGGGCATTTCTCCTCGAGGTGCAGGATACACTTTTGGCCAAGATATTTCTGAAACTTTCAACCATGCAAATGGTATCCATCTTATCTCTCGAGCTCATCAACTTGTTATGGAAGTAAGGAATATAAAACTTTTTATTTTAAGTTTTTTCTAAAGAGCTTTTTTAGGGCTTTAATTGGTGCCATGAAAGAAATGTAGTCACCGTATTTTCTGCTCCAAATTATTGCTATCGTTGCGGAAATCAAGCAGCCATCGTTGAACTCGATGATGAAATGAAATATTCTTTCCTTCAATTTGATCCCGCTCCACGTCGAGGCGAACCACATGTAACCCGACGAACCCCAGATTATTTCCTTTAGGAACTTTTTTTTTTGAAATTTTTGACTAATAACTGACTTTCAAAAAATAATATTAAAGAAAACAGCGATACTTGGGTTTTTTCGCTCTTTAAAAAAAATATGTTTTAATAATTTCTTTATTAAAAAAACGTTGTCTTTTTTGTGTGTGTTTATTTTGTGTTTTTTTCCTTCTATCTTTTTTGGTGATACTTCTCTATCTTCGACGTCTCTGAACTTATCAAAAATTTTATGAATGAAAAGTATCCTCTCTTTTTATAAATATGTTTTGTTTCTTTGTTTATAATTACTATTTTTTTCTTCTTTAATTTATGTTTTTATTTTATTTCTTTTTTTAGTTCTTTATTTTGCATAGAAATAATATTTTTTCTTTTTTGCAAAGATATTTTTTATTTCGATACTCTTTCTATATTACTTTTTATAATAATTTGTATTTTTCTCTTTTTGAAGAATAAATAAAAAAATTAAAAAGTCAAAATTATTGCCGCAACTTGATACACAAAAAAATACACCAATGTTAAAAACTTCATGAAGACGGCGGTAAAACAAACTGTGGTTCTATAACGCTTTAAAATAGGTTCGATATGACAAATGCACGATAGGCTTTTCAGATGAAGGCAACCAGTTATCAATTAATTGATCAACATGTTGACTAAGATATTGACCATCAACTTCATTTTGATGAAGAATATAAAACGTTGCATTATTTGACGCGGCTTTCTGAAATATTGATTAATTAATAATTTCTGTGATTTAAAAAGTAAGAAGGAATTTACCTTTAAGAAACTACAAAAAAATAAAGGATCAAACTTTTCCGTGATTGGTGAAATATTGAAGCGCTTTATCTTAACTTTCCGCACGGTTTTTATTAAACTTTTAAAAGTTTCGTAGTTTATAAATGGAGATGGCGTGAATCTAGAAAATTTACTCTTTATAACATTTTTATCATCTTTTTCATATTTTACAAACATTTATGAGCGAAAAGGAAAATTGAATTTTTCATGAAATTTTTTTGGCTCAATTTAAAAAAAACTTAATTTAATATTTCTGCTTTCCAAAGATTCTCCATCAATTCTTCCAACGATGCTCTTTTATTATTTTTGATTTTAATAATCGTTTCGAGCATCGAGATTCCTTGAATATTACCAGATTTTACAAGAAAGTTATATTCATTTAAATTTAATGTTTGAGAAGAAATAATTAAATATCGCAAATCACATCTTGCAATTTTGTGAATAAATCTTGACAATGTATCGGTTTGTTTATAAAAAATAAAAAGAGTATTGGCTACAAAAATATTATTAATTTCACAAATGTTCGGCTTTTTAGCGGAAACAAATAAAGCCTCTTCATGAATTTCAGTTTTATCCAAATCAGTTAACGAAAGTTTGAAACAAAGTGTTTTGTTGGTAGAAATGAATAATTCTTTTGAAGAATACTGCAACTTTTGCATTACATTGTAATCAGCATTTTTAGTTATGTAATTCATTAAGGGTTTGGAGAGAGAATAGACTTGAACAATCAATCCATTGCTTTGAAACACAATATTTTTTGTCGGATTATTTTCTTCATAAATATTTTTTTCTGCCATCAAATTATTTTTTAATAAATAAAAATTTTCATGAAAATCATTTGTAAATGAAATATCCAATTTTTCTTGAAAATCTTTTTTAATCATTTTATTTGCAGCTTCATTTGATACAAAATCAGCTTCAAGTTTAATGGAATCAAGAATCCATTCCGATGTATCAAAATATTTTTCTGCCAATTTAATTGTTTTTCTATATTTTTTTCGCATAAACAAATCATCAACAAAAAGGCGACAATAACTGCGGTATGCATTCAGCAATTTCTGAAAGTTTTTAGTTTTTACATCGTTAACTTTTGAAAATCAGAAAAACAGTGAAGAGTTTTCTTAAATTAAAATTCTTTTTTTAACTTACTTTGAAATTATATTTTTTACAATAATGAAAATATATTTTCCATAACTTTTTCCTTGAATAATAACTAAGTAGATTTTGTTCAATATTTTTAATTATATATTCATGGTTTTCTTGTTTCTTTAAAGCTTCCAACAATTCTTTAATTTTTCCTTTGTATTCTATTTTTGACAATTTTGAATAAATAATTAAATTTTCTGTGATTTCTTCCATTTTTTTCATTGATTCAAGTTTCGCTGAAATACAAACATATAAAAACAAATAAGCATTTATATATATATTTGCATACTAACTTATATTGACTTTGTGAAATAAAGAATTGAAATGAACATAACGAAGATCCATGCCATCCCAAAAAAAGTTAAAATCAGCACTCATGCATCCTTCATAACAAAAAGCATTTTCCATTAGGCTTTTCAATAACACTTGATAACAATTTGTTTGCGACCCCATCTTAAAATTACAACGTTTAAAACTCTGTTTTTTTGAGTCAAAGCAACAAGCACCTTATCGGATTCCGTTAAACAATATGTAAAAGGAAAATGTTTCATAGCTATTTTGTATATATCTTTTATTCGTTGTTTATCAAAAGGAATATCACCATTAAGCCTAAAATTATTAAACTTTTTTTTCGTCACAGAAGTAAACTTTAATATATAATAAGCCCATTAGAATTTGACAAATTTTTTATAACAAAGTATTGTTTAAAAAACATACTCTTCGTGATGATTATCTTCTAAACTAAAACCCTAAAATTTAGTTGTAAAAACTTTCAGAGTTTAAAAAAACCTTATCAATGAATTCCATAATCGCAGAGGAGTTGTAAATTTTTCAGTAAACTCATTAAAACGCTTCTTTTTTAATTCATATTTTATTTCGGCATTATTTAAAATTTGGCATAGTTTCTTTATCTCATAATCGTATGTTTGACAAACAGGAGTTAAGGCCTCTGAAAATTTTGCAATAAAAGTGAATTATCTTAAGTTTCCTGCCAAATCTTCGAAATTTCATTTATCTTCAAAGAAATAAGCTTAATTATATAAAAAGAAAAAGAAAAACAAACCGTAATAAATAATTTCAGACATATTTTTTAAACATAAATTTAAAAACAGTTTTAAAGAAAACTAATGCAACGCAAAAATAAAAAAAGGAACTTTTTGTTACTTTTCTTTGGCATTTTTTTTAAAACTCGCAGTGGCTTGCTTTAGTGCCAAAATGGATCGATTTTTTTTTCGGCACAAAGCCCACTTTCAATACAACTTGTTCGAATTGCAAAAACAGAGTTACATTCTTCAAATAAAATGTGTGTTAGCTTCCCAAAAGAATATAATTTTTACCTCAGAGAAAAATGATTTGCCATGCTTTTTTGCTGCTATTGTAGACTAAAATATTTTGTTTTCTTGGCTTCTGAAAACCTATTGTTGAAAAAATTCTAAAAAAAATGCATGAAAAAAATGAATCAAATTTATTATCCAATTTCTTGACACGAATTAAATTTTTTAGACTCTTTTTTTCTTCTTTGATTTTGATCAAACTTTTTTCCCTTCTTTTTAATTGATTCATTAATCTAAATTTTGTATATTTTTAAAATAAATTATGGCAGAAAGAAGTAATTATCGAAATCGTCGACATTATGATCCAAAGCCCGCAGAATTCGTGAGGCAAGCTTCAGCCACATTGGGTAGTAACAAACTCAGGGATGCAGTAGAATTGCCACAAGGTGAAGATGTAAATGAATGGCTTGCAGGCTTTTCAAAATTATTTTTTCTCAAGAGCTAATAAGCTAACTTACTATAATACAACCGTAAATTTTATCATGAGGTTGATCAAATTTTGAATGTTTTTTACTTTCAGAATTGGTTTTAAGTTGCATATTATAAAAATACGTGCAAGCAAGTGGTTCTTAATCTTCAAAAACTCGAGCCTAGCGTCATTGTTTGCTATTATACAATTTATTCGAATGATGGCCAAGTATAATGGAAAAGCATTGAAGAGAAAAACCAAACTCATTTAAAAGAATGGTATTATTTTTTCTCGTCTGACAAGTTTCTGCCATTTTTTATTGAGCAACCTTTTCGAGTTTTAGAAGTTGGCATATTTCGAAAAACCTTTGCTTTTGTCCTATAATTTAGATTAGTTTTTGTATTATTTTTTTCGCATATTTTTATTTAATTAGAAGAGAAGAGTTTTGTACTATACAATTATAAAATTTTTTCCAGGATGTTAAATTCGTTTGTGATCGGATCCAAAATGCCCTTGATATCCGTAAGCAGGAAAAGGCAGATAAGACGCGGTGTGTCGTTTAAACTTACCATTTTTTTATCATCCCGTCATTTGATTTTTAAATTTACCAATTTTGTCTCATTTCTTAGGTTAAGCCAAGTTTTCTTCTTAGTAGCATTTTTTTTAAATATGTGTCTGATTTTGTTAAAAAATTTTTTTTTGATTAACATTAAAATTTATCACGCTTTAGATTTTTTAAACCGCAAAAAAACTAAACAGTTTTTCTTCTTTTTTTCAAAAAATCTCTCGTTGATTATGTTTATATAAAAAACTAAATAAATTGATAGGCTTTTTAATTGTTTCATATTCATATTTCATTCATTTATTTAGCAATAAATAAAAACTGTTTAAACATTGTCAGAATTCTAATTTACTTTTATCCATTTTTATGAAAATTTAATAGAGATAAAGTGGTTGGAAATATGTGTCAAAAGATAAATGCACAATAGGCTTTTCTGATTGACGTTGCCAGAGATCCAATAACTCAGTAACAGATGATTGAAGATGCTGACAATCAACTCCATGCTTATGAAGAAAAGAAATTGTTGACTTATCTGCTGCATGTTTCTAAATAAATTTGTCTTTATCATAGTTCTTTTTAAAATCATAAAAAATATGCCTTCAGAAAATCACAAAATAATGAACATTCAAAGCTTTCTGTAATTGGCGAGACATGAAAAAAAGTAATCTTGACTTTTCGTTTGATATTTATCAAACTTTCGAAGGTTTCGAAGTTAATAAATGGTGAAGGTGTGAATCTACAACATGTATTTTTATTAAACATTTACAATGTTGGACATACAACTAAGGACAAAACCTTCGGATTTTTTTCGTTTCACTCTTTTTTTTCTGAACAATGTTTTTTGTCATATTAAAAAAATAAAAAAATAACAAACTTCAAAATTTCTGCTTTTGTGAGATTCTCCATCAATTCTTCCAACGATGCTCTTTTATTATTTTTGATTTTAATAATCGTTTCGTGCATCGAGATTCCTTGAATATTACCAGATTTTACAAGAAAGTTATATTCATTTAAATTTAATGTTTGAGAAGAAATAATTAAATATCGCAAATCACATCTTGCAATTTTGTGAATAAATCTTGACAATGTATCGGTTTGTTTATAAAAAATAAAAAGAGTATTGGCTACAAAAATATTATTAATTTCACAAATGTTCGGCTTTTTAGCGGAAATAAATAAAGCCTCTTCATGGATTTCAGTTTTATCCAAATCAGTTAACGAAAGTTTGAAATAAAGAGTTTTGTTGGTGAAAATGAATAATTCTTTTGAAGAATATTGAAACTTTTGCATTACATTGTAATCAGCATTTTTAGTTATGTAATTCATTAAGGGTTTGGAGAGAGAATAGACTTGAACAATCAATCCATTGCTTTGAAACACAATATTTTTTGTCGGATTATTTTCTTCATAAATATTTTTTTCTGCCATCAAATTATTTTTTAATAAATAAAAATTTTCATGAAAATCATTTGTGAATTAAATATCAAATTTTTTCTGGTACTCTTTTTTAATCATTTTATTTGCAGCTTCATTTGATACAAAATCAGATTCAAGTTTAATGGAATCAAGAATCCATTCCGATGTATCAAAATATTTTTCTGCCAATTTTATCGTTTTTCTATATTTTTTTCGCATAAATAAATCATCGAGAAAAAGTCAACAATAATTGCGGTATGCATCCAGTAACTTCTAAAAAATTTTAGTTTTAGAATTTCAAGCTTTAAAAAACTGGGCAAAAGTGATTGTTTTTTGTCATAAAAAAGTTTTGAGTCTGTGAGACTTCCTCTTTAAATGAAAAATTAAGAATTATGTACTTTTGTTTTTTTCTTGCTTTGATTTAAAAACTTACTTTTAAATTATGGTTTTCTAAGTAATAAAAATATATTTTCCATAACTTTTTTTTTGAATATTGACTTCGTAGATTTTGTTCAATATTTTTAATAATGTATTCTGTGTTTTCTTTTTTCTTTAAAGCTTTTAATAATTCTGATATTTTCTCTTTGTTGTATAATTTTTCCAATTTTGAATAAATATTTAGATTTTCTGTGATTTCTTCCATTCTTTTAAGTGATCCAAGCCTTGCTGAAACATGAACATTTAATCAAAAATCATCATTTTTAAAATATTTATTTTTATACTTATATTAACTTTGTGCCACAATGGATTCAAGTGAAAGTAACGGAAATCTATGCCATCCCAAAATTCGTCAAACTTGCATCGCATACTTTCCTCATAAAGGAAAGCATTTTCGTCGAGGCTTTTCATTATTACATCATAATTATTTATTTGGGATGACATCTAAAATTACATGATTTACATAGTTTGTACAATGTCTGTGAATGACCTGAAGAAATTATTTTCCTTCTTTCGTTCCCTATGCCTTCAGACGCCTAAAGTTTCTTTGATTTCGAACAAATAATATTTCAAACTCTTACGAAAGTTTTTGAAACCTTTTTCGAAAATTTTCAACGATTCAAAAAAAATTTTTGGTTTAAAGTTAAAGAAACCTTTGTTTGCAAAATAAGTCCGGAGGGAAACGGAATGAAACGATGAAAAATAACTTTATTTCATTCATCGACATTGTATTTAAAAAAATACCTTGTAAGAATCCGTGATGATATATGTGAAAGGTAAATGTTTCATAGCTATTTTGTATATATCTTTTATTCTTTGTTTATCAAAAGGAATATCACCATTTTGCCTAAAATTATTTAAATCCATTATTTTCGCCATTCAATTAAACTTTATAAAATAATAAGTTCCATTCACATAAACAACATACTCTTCGTGAAGATCTACTTCTAATCTAAAACTTTTAATTATTTAATCATGAAAACTTTCAGAGTTATAAAAA
Organism: Panagrolaimus kolymaensis; assembly: GCA_028622995.1. Lineage (NCBI taxonomy): Eukaryota > Metazoa > Nematoda > Chromadorea > Rhabditida > Panagrolaimidae > Panagrolaimus > Panagrolaimus kolymaensis. The sequence continues at coordinate 1,410,956 of JAJQJQ010000031.1, forward strand.
CCTCATCCATGGACACCAAAGCTCCAAAGGTGTTGTAAATTTTTGAGTAAAATCGTTAAAATATTTCTTTTTCATATCAAATTCTATTTCGATGTTATTTAAGATTTTGGTCAGCTTTTTTATCTCTTTATCGTAGCTTGGGCAAATAGGAATTATGTTGTCTGAAACATCACAGTTAAAACCTACGGCTTTAAAATACGCACTAAATCTTTGAGTTTTTATTAATAATAAAAAAACCCCCAATTATTTATAAGAAGAAAAAAACTAACGATAATAAAAGATTTGAGACATCTTTCTTGTTTTAAACAAAAATGTAAAAAAAATTGAAGTAGAAAAAGAATAAACAAAAAAATAATATGGCGCCTTTAGTTTCTTTTTTGTCATTTTTTTTTTACTTAAAGCTCCATGCAGCGTTTGTGCCAGAAATGCATCGATTTTTTCCTGCAATAAATGACCCTTTTTATTTGCGCATTTTTCTTCATCCAAAAACATGTGAAAGCGGCGTATTTTTCCATCAACAAAATTGTTTGAAGAAACTCGGAAAACCTTCATGGAAAAATAGCCAAAAAATAAGAAAACTTGCATAAACGCGCTTGAAAGCAAAGTTATTTCTCCCAAGTGAAATTAACACATATTAATTGGCATTAAAACAAATTTTGTGGCGGGCCGAAGACCGGCGAAGCTTTCTAGTATATTTAAGATTCAAAAAAAAATTTATATGCCGTACTTTTTTTTGTTGCTTTTTTTGTCGATATTTATATGTTTTCATTGTTTAAGAAAAAAAAGTCATTCAAAAACAAATTCTGAACTTTTTTAAATTAGAAATGGCTATTAAAAAAAGAGATAAAATTAAATCCAAATTCTTACCACGAAATTTTTTTTGACTCTTTTTTCTTCTTCTTTGATTTTTATCAAATATTTTTCCCTCATTTTTAATTGATCCATTATTCTAAATTTTGTATTTTTTTAAAATAAATTATGGCTGAAAGAAGTAATTATCGAAATCGACGACATTATGATCCAAAGCCGGCTGAATTTGTGAGGCAAGCTTCTGCCACTTTGGGTAGTAACAAACTCAGGGATGCAGTAAAATTGCCACAAGGTGAAGATGTAAATGAATGGCTTGCAGTTAATGGTTAGTTGATTTTTACAAATTTTTTTGATAGAAAAAATATGAGATTCGAACTTTTAGTGGCAGATTTTTTTAAACAAGTTACAATGCTTTATGGGACTATATCTGATAATTGCACAGATTATACCTGTCCATCCATGACTGCTGGACCCAAATTTGAATATACTTGGACTGAAAATGATCAAGCTGTACAATGCACAGCTCCAGCATATATTGATTATTTATTTTCTTCTATTCAAGACGAACTTGATGATGAAAATGTTTTTCCATCACAAATTGGTAACTAACTTTTCATTTCAAATTTTTTAACCAAAATTATGCATTTTTTTATAGGAAAATTATTTCCCCCACATTTTATTAAAATTGTTCAAACTATTGTTAAACGCTTATTTCGGGTTTATGCTCACATTTATCACGAGCATTATGAACTTATCACTCAGTTAAAATCCACCGAACACATAAACACGAGTTTCAAACATTTTATGCTTTTTGTTCAAGAATTTAAACTTATGGATTCCGTTGATCTTGGACCATTGGCTCCTTTGATACAAGAACTTATACCTTATATGATAAATGATTATTCTTCCATTATGAATGGAACTTCATCCTCATCAAGTCAATCATAAAACTAAATAAAGATTATAAAGTGCCTGTTTTTAATTTATTGCTAAAAATTCTTATTATATATTTGTAATTAATAAAGCTTGGGTTCAAACAACTTTTATTTTTTAATTTTCAACAAAAAGATATTAAAATATGGAAAAATACAGAAACATAATATAAATAAAAAATTGAGTATCGTCTCAGCTTCCGCAATTTTTTGTTAATGAATAATGGTGACTTTATAAATATATTCCCATACTACTCGCCTCTTCCTTTGTCATAACTCTAAATGCAGGTCGATTTTTCTTTGGTCTCCAAGTTTCTATTTCACGTTTCATGGCTTTACTGAAAGCAAGTCGACCTTCTTCGTCATCTGTGAAAACAGTAAATTCAATAAGAACTTCAGATTTTGGTGCCAGCGCTTTCTAAAAGTTAAAGTAAAAGATAATACTATTTTAGAGGAAAATAAATTCACTTGTAGAAATTTATAAAATAATTTTGTGTCAAAAACTGCATTGATATTAATGAGATATAAATGTTTAATTTTATTTTCCCATTCGAATGATGCAAATGTATTTAAACTTTGAGGTGTAATGTTACACTTTTGAACGCTAAAATTCTAATTATATATGAATAGTTTTTTCAAACAAAAAGTGAAAAATAAAAATAAACTAACCGTATTTTTTTGAGATTAATTAAAGGAGCTAAAATTTTTTCCAAATGAATAACATCTCCGTTTTCGTCAATTAATTTATCGATATAAAAACCATTTATTAATTTAAATTTAGTTAATAATTCAAAAGTTTTATATGAGATTCGTGAGTAAGCGTAAATTTTATTGCACTTAGCTATTTTTGGTATTAATAAATATAATTCTTTTTGATCTTCATAAATATTTAATGAACCAGTAATCCAACAATTTTTTCCTTTAAATTCTTCAACTCTAACAGTTTCATCGCCCAATGAAAGATTAAAATTTTCAACAATATCAATAAATAAATATGGAGCTTTTTTAAAGAAATATTTACAAGTTCGATGTAATTTTTTCATGATTTTTGCTTTTGCAGAGTTAATTACATATTTTATTATTTGTTGAGGTAAGCCTCTTTCCTTAGCATCTTCAACGCCATTGGCGTGTTTAACTAAAATATTATGTGATAATCAAAGAATGAGAAAAATTATTTAACTTTTTTTGTTATTTAAATTTGCAGATAAATTGCGTTCCTCTTTATCTCCATTCCATTCATAATATTTAATTTTTTTATGAGGCGGTTCAGTTATTTCAATTTTAAATGAGTCACTTGTTTCGATCTTGACGGGTTCACTGCGTTCAAGCTTTTCAAAGGAGTAAATTCCATAATTATCGGGTGATGGCAATTTCACTTTCGCATCATTGCCAACGTTCTTCTGAAGCCAGAAAGTGTTATAAAATTAGATACATAAAAAATAAAAGCTTACTTTAATAAATTCGTAAAAAAGCTCTTCGTCGAGAAGATGATCTAAAAGAATCAAACCAAATTGTTCAAATTTTTGTTTCCATTGAATTTTTAGTAGTACTTCCATCGTTTGCGGAGTATTATGGCATTTATAAAAGCTGAAAAATAAAAGATATTTAATACCTTGAGTAAAAAATTAAAACTTACTAAATTTTAGAAGCTGCAGGAACAAGCTTCAGCAATTCTTCTAATGCCACTTGTGATCCATCAGATTGGGTAATTTCGACATCTATTAATTTTAAATCATCAACTTTTCCACATTTTGTTAATATTTTATATTCTTTAAATTTTATCTCGCTTTTATGAATAATAATTATCCGAGCCTCACATCGAACAATTTTAGGATATAAAAATCTCCCCTTAACACTATTATCAACACAAATCTCTTGCGTGACCCAAACATTATCAAATGATTCAAATTCATCATCTTCATAAATATCGATGCAATCATCAAAATTTTCAAGTTCAAGCCTATTTTTTTCAAAGCTTTGAAAATTTATATTGTCCACAATGCAATATGAAGCTTTCTTGTAAAAATATTTACAAGTTAAATAAAGTCTTAGCATAATTTTCCCACTGGAAGTTTTAATAATAAATTTAATCATCTTTTTAGGAAACGAGAAGATTCTTTGACCAACTTTGCCATTATGGTAAATAATTTCTGGTTCCATAACTAAAATATGAAAAAAAGAAGGTAATGACACCAACAAAAAAAATAAATGCGACTAAAAATGGCAAGCAAAAAGTAGTTGAATGATAGCTTTCACTTTGAGAGAATTAAAAAAGGTAAACAAATATCGAAAAAATGATTGGCAAAACAAATTTAATTAAACAATGTCCCCCGAACATTTAATAGTAAACACTTATATCAGTCTTAAGGCAACCTTTACCGTTGATAGTAGTCATTAGGTATTTGACCTCTATTTTGCAAGAGATAATAAAAAATATATCGCAAATAATAACGAAGATTATGATTAAACGTAAAAAATAAATTTCATAGTTTGAAAGAAAAAATCATTTCTTTTAAGATTATTATTAACGGCTTGTCATTTGGATGTACATAAATCTTTATTGTGATACTATTTTTCTTATCGTAAAAAAATAAATAAAAAAGGAGTTTTTACAGTAAAATGCTAAAAAATGCACTTCCTATCTTTTGTTATTTTCTATTTCAAAATTTTATCAACAAATTGATTTGTTGAAATCAGTAAAGAAAATTTTTTTTGATTTTTCAAAAACAAATATGGAAAGTACTTGTTTCATTTATGGTTTGATTACAAAAAAAATTTAACAATAAACCCCAGCAAATAAAATTTGGTTAGGAATGTTTTCAGGTCTGTTACATACTTCACTGTTAGTTTTTGAAATTTGTTCCATTGAAACAATGAAATAAAGGAAAGGATGGTTGGCGATAAATTTTTTTGGAGGCGCTGCACCAAAATTTGTAGCTTCACTAGCTTCAGTTCCATATTCATCAACCTGAAAAAATAATACTTTAAAAGTGATTATTTTAAAAGAATTATTAATGCTTACACTTATTGTGGCACTGTGTATAGCTTGATCGATGACATGCCCTTCATCAAACATCTTTGTTAAATCCGCCCAATCTTGAAACATTTCGGTGATTCCAATATTTTTTAAAGTATCTTCTAAATCATATTTTGCAGAAATTTTAAATACTGGAATTGTGACATCGATTTTATCACAAATAATTGGACTGAAAAAAAAAACAATTTATTTCTGACCAAAAAATACACAGTTAAAATTACCCTTTGGCGCATTTCATAAACATTCCAGAATCGAAGGATTGGATTAAAGCTTCCAAACCATCTTTTTTCTTGGGCAAAACTACAAACATAAAAACCCTTTCACCTTTATAAGGAAGTTGAACAGCTTTCCAATTTTTATCTTCAGCATATTTGATGTGAAAGAAATTTCCAGTCATCATATTCATTTTACGAGGTGGGTTTGAATGAAAAATATCTTCATGCCTTGGTTTAAATCGATCACTCCAATTTGAGATAAATGTAATTATGTTTACAAGCATTATGGATGGTGCAGGTGTTAAAGTATCACTGTCAACAAACGTTTCTATTTTTCCTTTTGTTGCATCTTTAACAAAATTGTTGATATCCTGAAATATTTTTTAATGTTTAAAAAAAGTAATTTAAGTTAATAGTTAAAGTTATGGTATTTAAACTTTTTAAAGTGAAGCTTTTTCACGATTTTTTTTATTTTTCTTCGATTTGGTTTAAAATAATATGAATTAAATTTTTACTACGCTTTTTTATTTTTTTTAATCAAAGAAAGTTTTTTAAAGTTTGGGAAAATAAAAGTAAGTTTTATTTCCACGCGAAAAATTCCTGGCTTAGATGTTTGAATATTTGTTGAGGAATTTAAGTGCTCACTTTAATTGCTGAATCATCAGCAAAATTAACTTGTTGGAAAGCACCCTCGAATTTTTCATCCATTTCTTTTTTAAATGAATCCAAAGGTTCGATTAAACGAGAAATAAATAACTGATTGGCCACTATAACTTTTGGTAAACCTTCAAATTCTCTCCAAATCGTTGATGCAGCATAATCATTCATTGATTTGATTTTTTTCATAAAATTGGAATAATATTCAATTATTTCTTCTCGGCTTTTATCTAAAAAATTTTAAAAAATAAAAAAATATTTAGTTTTAAAAATTCGCATACTTTTACCAAGAACAGGAAGAAGAAAAAGTCGTCAATGACGCCGACGCCTCGACGCCAATGAAAAACGAAAAAAGAGTCCGACGCCGACTTCCGACGCCTTTTTGCAGGCGTCCAAAAATGAAAACACGACGCCGTTGACTGTTTTTGTCAAAAGACTTATTTTTCCTTGAAGAATTGTGGTTTCGAAAGATTTCGAAAAAGTTTGCAGAAAATTTCAAAGCAGTGACGCTTTTGGCAAAATAAAACTCAACGCTGCCAAAGGCGTCGCATTTTGAATTTTGGACGCTAGAAAAATAAAAAAGGCGTCGCGGCGTCGTCTTTTCGACTCTTTCTGCTTCCTGACCAAGAACATTGGCAATTTTATCAGCTGTTTTACCATTTGCTCCAGCATAAACCATTGCAAGAGCATTCGAAATAGAAGAGGGAGAAAAAACAGATGGATTTTTGGAATCAGTGGCTTTCAAATAATTGAGGCAAAAGCTCACTTCCGATTCAAAACTCATGATAAAGTAATTTTTCTAAATTTAATTAAGTGAAAAGTTTGTTTAATTGGAAAAGTATGTTTTTTTGCGTTTTAATCGCCAATAATAAAAATGTTTGAAAAGAATAACAATATATTAATTTATTAAATTTTATCATGCAAAAAATTTTAAAAAATTATGATTTTGTTTTGGATAAGATTCAACCAAAAATTGCGAACAAATAAATTGTTTATTTAAATATTTTGCGCATCTTCTTTTGTGATAACTCTAAATGAAGGTCTTTCTTTCTTCGGTCTCCATGTTTCTATTTCACGTTTCATAGCTTTATTGAAAGCGATACGACCTTCTTCATTTTCATCAAAATCAACAAAGTGTACCAAAACTTTCGCTTTTGGAGACAAAGCTTTCTAAAAAAATTTTAAAAGGAAAACTGTTTTTTAAAGAGTTTAAAAATTTACTTGTAAAAATTTGTAAAATAGTTTGACATCAAGAATTTTATCTATGTAAACGAGATATTGCTTTTTTAAATTATTTTTCCACGGTAATTCTATTAAATTTGTTAAAGTTTGATTTGAAACATGGCAACCTTCAATGCTAAAATATTTGAGGCTATTATTTATTGTATAAATAATCCTTTTTTAATACTTTTAAAAAACTTACGTTATTTTTTCGACATTAATTAAACATAATAAAGCTTTTTCCAAGGGAATAATATTTTCTATTTCATCTATTATTTTAACTGCCCATATATCCTTTAACCTTTCGAATTTTCCTATTAATTCAAGAAATTTTTGTGGTAATGTACAATATGGAACAATTCTATTGCATCTCTTTATTTTTGGAAATAATAAATCTAATCCATTATTAATTTGTTCAATAAAATATGTACCAGTTACCCAACAATTTTTTCCTTTAAAATTTTCTGCGTCGACAATTTCTTTATTAAGCTTTAGATAATCTGTATTAATTTCATCCACAAATAAATATGGAGCTTTTTTAAAGAAATATTTGCAGGTTCGATGTAATTTTTTCATAACTTCTTCATTTGCTGCTTCAATAATATAATTTATTATTGGTTTTGGTAATCCTTTTTGATTTACAGCTTCAGTTTCTTTCGCGGATACATCTAATTTCATTTTTTTATTTGGAGGTTCATCAATGTCTTCAGTTTTAAGAAAATTACAGCTTTTTGATTTTGAAAAAGTATATCTTCCATAATTCCCGTCAAGTTTATATTTAACTTTCACATTCTTTCCAGCATTTTGCTAAAATATTTATTTTTAAATTGATTGCCTCTAGCTGCAACGATTTTTAAACTAACTTTAATAAATTTAAAAAATAATTCTTTATCCAGTGGAACTTCGTTTATAATATGCAAGAAAAACTTAGTAAATTTATTTTTCCATTGAATCTTCATTAATTTTTCCATTGTTTGTGGTGTTACATGACATACCCAAATCCTAAGAAATCAAAAAACAAAATTATTTATAAAAGCAAAATAAAACTTACCAAATACTAAATGCTCTTGGTATGAGCTCCAATAAATATTCCAGCGGAACGTCTTCATCAGCATATTTAATCGAGGTATGTTGAAGCGATAGCTCTTCAACTTTTCCGGATTTCGTTAAAATTATATATTCTTTAAAGGTCAAACTGCTAAAATGTAGAGATATTTTGCAAGCATAACTTCTCACAATTTTTGAATATAAGAATCTATCGCTTTCCAAAGAGTGAATAATAATTTTTTTAGTAACCCAAACATTATCAAATAATTTAAAATCATCATTATCATAAACATCGATCCAATCATCAAAATCGTCAAGTTCAAGTCTACCATGTTTAAAGCTTTTAAACTTTATTTTATCCACGATGCAATAAGGCGCCTTTTTGTAAAAATATTTGCATGTTTGGTATAATTTTCTCATAATTTTGGCATTTGCATTTTTGAGAATAAATTTAATAATCTTTTTTGGAAGTGAAAAGATCCGTTGCCAAACATTGCCATTAATGATAGCTACTTTCGATTCCATGATAGATAGAGATATACACAAATCAATGAAAAAATAAAATAAAAACGATTGAAAAAAAAACAGCTGGCAGAAAAAAAATTTTTAAGTTTTTTTCAACACGAAAATTTCCAAAGCCCTTTTGTCGCCCGCGTTGAAGATTTGAAAGTAAAAATTTTTAATTGATTTATATATTCTTTTCAACCAGATTTTTTTAATTCACAAAAAAATGGTTTCCTAAAGTAAAGAAGACCCCCAATTTTAGGAATAGAAGTAAATGAAAAAAATATGCAAATTTTTCAGATATTGTTTTAAATAAAATTTTATTTTTGATATAAACAAAACAATAAAACTTGAGAATCGTCACAATTACATTAAAAATTAGTGAAAATCAAAATTGGGTAACTTTAGATATCTCTATCAATATCACCTTTATCTTCCCTTGGAATAACTTTAAATGCAGGTCTATCCTTCTTTGGTTTCCATGTTTCTATTTCACCTTTCATAGCTTTATTGAAAGCGATACGACCTTCTTCATTTTCATCAAAATCAACAAAGTGTATCAAAACTTCAGCTTTCGGAGCTAGTGGTTTCTGAAAAGAAAACTATAAAAATTATTTTATGGAAAAACAAAATTTACTTGTAAAAATGCGAAAAATGTTTTAAAATCAAACATTCCTTCAATTTCCACAATATATAATTTTTGGATTTTATTTTTCCATGAAAGTTCTATTAAAACATTAATTGTTTGATTTGTTACTTGACAACCTTCAACACTAAAATATTATTTCTTATTAGATTTAAATAGAAAAAATAAAAAAACTTTAGAAAAAAACTTACACAATTTTTTCCAAATTAATTAAAGGAGCTAAAAAATTTTCCAAAGCTATAATAACTCTGTTTTCATCATATATTTTATAAACATATAAACCCTTGAGGCTTTCGAACTTTGATATTAATTCGAAATTGTTTTGAGATATATGTGTAGTAGAGCTAATTTTATTGCATTTCACTATTTTTGGCACTAATAATTCTAATAAATCTAATCCATCTGAATCATCGATATAATATCCATCAGTAACCCAACAATTTTTTCCTTTAAAATTTTCCAATTCTATTGATTTATAGCTAAATGTGAATCTATCGTATTCAAGGTAATCCACAAATAAATATGGAGCTTTTTTAAAGAAATATTTGCAGGTTCGATGTAACTTTTTCATGACATTTTCTTTTGATGCTTCAATAATATAATTTATTATTGGTTTTGGTAATCCTTTTTGATTTGCAGATTCAGTTTCTTTATTTGATGGTTCATGGCTTTCAATTTTAGGAATTTCGCAACTTTTTGGTTTTTGAAAATTATATGTTCCGAAATTAACACCAACGTCGCAAAGAGCCTTCACATTTTCACCTACATTTTGCTATAAAGTTTAATTTTTTGAAAGAAACTTCAGAGATTTCAAAACTTACTTTAATAAATACTTCAAACAAATCCTTATCCAGAGGAATATTTTCTTTTTCAAAAAATTCCAAATAAAAACTATTAAATTTCCGTTTCCATTTAACCTTTAATAGTTCTTCCATTGTTTGGGTCGTTGAGCGGCATTTTCTAGCGCTAAAAAATTAAAAAAATTAAATCTTTTAAATTTAATATTAATCCTTACAAAATATTAAAAGCAGCTGGAACATATTTCAATAAATTTTCAATGGCCACATCTGAACCATCAGGATGACAAATTCTTACACGTTCTAATTCAAGTTCCTCGACTTTACCCGATTTTGTTAGAATTTTATATTCTTCATACGATAAATGACCATCTTCGATAATAATTTTGCGAGCATCACATCGAACTATTTTTGGTAATAACAATCTATGACTTTTATATTTTTCAACTTGAACTTCTTGAGTAATCCACAAATTATCAAATAATTCAAATTCATCATCTTCATAAACATCGACACAATCATCAAAATTCTCAACTTCAAGCCTGCTTTTCTTACAGCTTTCAAAGTTTGCTTTATCGACGATGCAATAAGGTGCCTTCTTGTAAAAATATTTACATGAAAAGTAAAGTTTTCTCATAACTTCGGCATGAGCATTTTTTATAACAAATTTAATCAGCTTTTTTGGAAGGGCCAATAATCGTAGATAAGGTTTGCCATTAAAGAAAACTATTTTGGGTTCCATATTTAATAACCTAAATAAACGTTATAAAGGCTATTAAGAAAAAATAAATTTCAACGAATGAAAAAAAGCAAAGAAAATTCGTAAAATAACAGCAGCTTTTATTCAGGTCAATAAATTTGGCAAAAATGAAAGATATCAACAAAAATAACCACAAAGCATACTTCGTCATAGAAACAAACAAAGCAAAGCAATCGAAAAAAACCCTTATATCAGTTTTCTGGCACACCTTATCTTTTATATATTGCTTCGGGTGATTACCCTTTTTGTACTCAAGTATGTTTTAGAAAAATATGGTTGTAAATAATCACTGTTCGTGAGACTATGTTAAAAAACTGAACAGCTAAAAGTCATAAATAAAAATAAAAAATTAAACGGAAAAAAACGCATGCGATAAGAAGTTTGCGAATGCGACCTTTTTTCTTTTGTAAAATGGTTTTAAAAAAACAGCACTTTTTGTCTAAAATTTAGAAATAGCACAAGCTTAATTTTATATTCTTAATTAAAATTAATTTTCTTTGAAAGAATTAATGACAAGAATCTCCTTTAAAATGCTGTAAAATTAGTTTCTAGAAAATGCTTTTTTGAAAAATAACATTTGGTTCCATTGCTAAAACATAAATTAAAGTTTAATAAATGTATAAAACATATAAGAAAAATAAGAGAGGCTTTTCGAATGGTTGCCAGTAAAATTCGTTCATATTAAACCAGGACATAATTATCATAAATTAAATTTAAAAACTTTTAAAATCAAAAAATAATTATTATGTTTCATTAATTTTTGATTTTGTAATTCCTATCTTATTTTTTTTGAAAATGTTAAAGTAAACATTTTTTCCTTTAATTAAATTTGTTCTAAAACGAAAAGAAAATATTTAGAAAACATTTATCAGCTACGTTCTTGGACATTTGGAAGTAATTTTTTGTTCTGCATATTTCGGTTGTTAAATATATTTTTGGTAAAAATTAAATTAGCATTTAAAAAAATATGCCTTGGGCTGATATTCAAAAGTTTGTAGCTTTTGCATATAAATAAACGGTATCACAATTGGCTTTTTTCCCATTTGAATTTCATGGACTTAAAGAATTGATGTTGAGATCTTCAGTATTTCTTATGAGTTGTCCATCAAAAATACATTAATGAATTCCTTTTTTATTTGGAGGATTTAAAGGAGCTTCAGCTAATGTCAAAGATAAAAAAATGCACATCATATTTTTTGTTATTTTCTATTCGAGTTTTTATCAAAATATTGCTTTTTTAAAAACAAATTTGAAATGATATTTTTTCATTTATTGGTAAATTACAAAAAAAAATTTAACAATAAACCCCAGCAAATAAAATTTGGTTAGGAATGTTTTCAGGTCTTGCAAAATCATCACTGTTTTCTCCAGTTTTTTCAATTTGTTTCATTGAAACAATGAAATATAGGAAAGGATGGTTGGCGATAAATTTTTTTGGTGGTGCAGCACTTCTTGGAACTCCTCCAAAATTGGTAGCTGCTGTCAGATAAAAAAATCAAACATGTTCAAAAAAAGGATGCTAAATACATCAAATATTTTAGGCTACAATGAAATAACACAGATGAATGAAAAGTAAAAAACGGAAGATAAACATTGTATATTAAAAGTTTTTCATACTGATTTAAAATAAAGTAAATTGCTTTGGATTTTATACCTTTGAAACACAATGACCTTTAAATATTAGCTTTGCTAAAATACTTTTATACCATGCTTTTATTCAGAAGATATTTTTTTATCAATGTACTTTTATTTTTTAACAAAACCTTCAAAACCTGAAAATACACAATCAGAAAATTAAAAAGGCTTTTTTTTAAATACTCCCAAATTTTAATGTTTATGCTTAACTCATTTAACATTTTACTCGAAGGTAAACAGTCCCGTAACGAAAATGTATGAAAACTTTATCAGCTGCGTTGGCCATTTTGAAAATAAATCAAATCGTCGCTTTTTTTTAAACTCAAAGCATATATAATTATTTCTTGGATATGTCTTGGGCTGAAATTCAAAAGCTTGCAGCGGATTTACAGCGAATTCAATCTACTGAAGCTGCGGAAAAGTTAGTTTCAATCCAAAAACAAAAATCAAAACTACAAAAATTGTTTTTTCTTTTTTAGACTTTCGGATTCAAATTGCGTTGAAATTATTTCTCGTTTAATTTCAACTAAACTCATCGACGTTGTATTTACTTGCGACGGAAAAGAATATATTACTCGAAAACATTTGGTTACTGAAATCAAGCATCAATGTGCTGGAGCTGATGGTCGAATTGCAATTACAACTCTTGCAGCAAAGTTGAATGTGGATTTAAAAAATGCTGAGCAAGGCGTGAATGCTTTGGTTAAAAGCTTGCCAAGCACTTATTTAATTTCTGCAGGGGAATTAATTACAGCGTAAGACTTTAAATAAAAATTTAAAGGTTTTTATCTAAAAGAAACTTTTTTTTCTTTAGAGAATTTATCGATCAACTTTGCACGAAGCTCAATAAACTTTTGGATGACATTGGCCAACTTTCAATTCTTCATTTAACTAATTTCTGGAACATCCCCATCGAATTTCTCAATCAACACGTGATTTCTGAAGTCGGAAACAAAGTCCACGCGGTTAAAGACGGGGATCAACTTTACACAAAAAAATTCATTGAAATTCAAAAGGATCGACTCCTTAGTGCCACTCGAGCCACAACTTATTCCACATCTTTGAGTTCTTATTTTGAAGCGTTAAATATTCCTGAAACACTTTTCTTCAAAATTATGAATGAACTTTTGGCGAATAAATTCTTGAATGGCGAAATTATTGGATCTAAAAATTCCTTGAAATCCGTTTATGTTCCTGAAGTTCAAAGCGCTTTAGTAAAACGATATGTTCGAGATACTCTTCTCAGCCAGAGACATATTTCCAATGATAACTTGCGAAAAATGAATGTTCAAAATAATAATGCATTTTTTTCAAAAGTTTTGAGTCCAAATGAATGCTCTCAATTAATGTATTTACCGAATATGGTACTTCTCAAAGATTTATATATTCAAATTTTCGATAATGTTCAAGGTTCGATTTTTGGATTTTATCCATCCCAAAACTTTTAATAGCTCTCCCATTTTTTTTAGAAATCATGCGCGAAAAAAATTATTGCAACGTTGAAGATGTCATTAATAACATTGCTGAGGGCTTCGAAGAAGAAGATATAAATTCCATAATTGAAATGATGATCGCTGAAAATAAAGATTCTAAATGGCATTATCCAGAAAATTCAAACAATACCTTTTTGTTTAATGAAATTATGCTTGAAAAAACTAAAGGCATTTTGGAAAGTTATATTTCTGAAGAAGCAACTCGAATTTTGCCTGAAATGAGAGAAGCATTAAAAGATCAAAAAACCAACAAAGGTGGCCATGGCGGTGGTGGAGGTGGTGGAAAAAATAAAGATGAAGATGTAAGTTTCTAAATAAACTTTTTGGAAAAAATGAATAATTAGTTTTGTTTCAGGATGATTGGGGCAATGGTGGCGGTGCAGGAAAAAATAAGAAGAAAGGCGGCGGCGGTGGAAAGAAACCAGCAGCCAGCAAAAAAGCAACCCAAACTAGCGATGGTGATATTTTAAGAAATATTATTTCTGGGTATTCCTTGGATGAAAATGAAATAACCAGCAAACTTGAAAATTCCCCAAATATTCCAACCGAATTAATTCCTGACATTTCGGAAATTCTCTTGGCTCAATGTAACGAAGCTTTTCGAAAACAATTGGAAGCTCAATATTCTGCTGGCGGTGCTGGAATTAAAGAATCCAAAAATGCCATTGAAGGATGCCAAAAGAAAGTCACAGAATTATATAATAATTTTTGTATATTCGATCAAGGCACTTCAATTTTTTCTGATGAGATTCTTGCTGCTGATTTGCAACAATATTTACTTAAAAGTTTGGGAAATGATATAACTGCCACTGTTTTGAGAAGCTACAGCGACGTTGCTGAAGGAGTAACTTTGACTCCAAAAGTTAGTTTTCCAGAAATATTTTTTTTGCTTAAAAAACAAAATTTCCTTTTTGCCTTCTTAGATTCGCGACGAATGCATCCAAAACATCGATGATTCCGTGGCTCGTAAAACAATCAAAGATTTATTTGAAAGTTTAACAAATATCGAAACTTTCCACGATAAAATCAATCAACTCAATGATTGCGGTTTAAGAATTACTTCACCGGATAAGAAAACTCGCGAAAACTTAATCAGAAATTATATTCATGAATCTAAACATAAATTGGAGACGCTCAATGATCCACCCTCGGAACTTTTAGCTTTCATTATTGCATTTATTGGATTCAAAACTAATTCAGCGATTTATGCTTCCGGAAAATTTGTTGGTCCATTAATCAAAAAATTATCTGACATTTGCTCCAAAGATGATGAACCCCTTCCATTGGAAGTTGTTGAAAAACTCACTGAAGCTCAAAGCCTTGTTATAAGTTTGATTAAGAAAAAAGGTGCTACTGAAGAAGATCCGGATAGAATCAAGTTTAAAGAAATTTTACAAAGTTTACAGAAAGAATATTTTAATTAAAATGTTAAATTAGTTTTTTTGATAAATTATTTGTCCAGGAAATTGTATTTTTTATTTTTGACACTCCAAATAAAGCTTTTTAAATCGATAAATTAATCTGAAAATAAGAAAAAGCATGAGAGACGTATTTCGCTTTTTGTCATCATTTTTAACAATGACAATTCTTAGTTAATATGTGCGGCCACTTTTATGTATTATTTGATGACCCCTTTCAAAATGTTGCACAACGCTCTTGTAATATTTCCTCTTTTGTGTGTTTTTTCACTTTTAGAATTCTGCATGGTTCACTATGAAATTTTCGATTCGTGTTACAGCCTTATCTAAAACACAGCGACACTCCATTACCCTTATTCGATTTGGGCTTAATATCAGTCAACCACATAGTTAGTAAATGGGTATTTTAAACAAATTTTTTTAGGAATATAATGGAAAGCTCTCGACGGAACTATCAATTGTTCCTAACAACACTGATTAAGGTACCAGATGAAATTGACGCAAATCAACGCTTATTATGTAAGTTGTCTTCATTTAAATATTTTCATATAAATAAGTTTAAAGTGGAACAAAACATTCAAACTGCTGCACATGACTTTAATTTTCAACCTCTTATCAACACAATTCAGTCATTGGAAGGCATTTATGGTGGTACTACTATCATGTAAGCATTTTTCATATTATATTAATCAATACGAAAATAATATTTAGTGATTTATACCGTTCTATTTTACTCAAATGCGCAAATGCAGACCGGAATTCAATCTACGCCGAAGCTGGAGGTATTGTTGATAATACCATTTTAGCTAGGGCAAATAAAATCGTAAAGTACATGGAATACCTCATTCACACAGATGATGATCGAAGTTTCTGGCCATGGGGAACAAGAGATCCGCCATTTAATCTATTTCGTCAATGGCTTCTTGACAACAATATTATTACTGAGCAAACTGCTTACCAATATACGAATAATTTCGCTGGTGGAGTAAGTTTATCTTATAAATTGCAATCCAAGAGTTAAAAATATTACAACATCTCATTGTACTGAATTTAGTTTCTCTCCTAAAATTACACGATTATAAAGTCTTTATGATAAAATTTAAAACTATCCTTTCTTTATACATAGATGAATTATAATTTTTTATCTAGCCTTGTATTCTACAACATTTTGTTTTTCAGCTTAAATTACTCGGTTATGACTCAACAAAAGGCAAGAATAGAAACACGAACTTCCTTGGACGTAGTCGACAACCATAAAAGTTTTCTGTGCAATGGAAAAAGATCCGGATCGAATCAAGTTTAAATAAATTTTAAAAAGTTTACAAAAAGAATATCTGAAATAAATTTTAAAATGTTTTTAATTTTAAGTACTATTCGTAATAATAAATATTGAAGATAAAACCGCGTGGAGCTTTTATACCATATTAGTGTTGTCTCGTGGCGCAGGAATTAGAGTGATTTATAGAAAAGACAAACCAAAAATTGCTTAAAAAACTGGAGAAACTCCATTAAAAAATAAATTTAAAAAACACCTGTTACAATTCTTTAACAACATTTCCAAAGTAATTAAATTTGTTGCAACTAATCTCTTTCATTTTTAACAACTTTTTTTAATAACATTTAAAAATAAATTATAATTTTTTTCCAACTTATAAAATCAATGTCAAATAATATTTCTTTAATATCAAAACCATCAAAAAATTTATTAAAATTTTATTACTATTATTCATTTTTCACGCTTATTTCATGTTGGTGCATTGCGCCATTTTTGCTATATGTAATTTTTACCCAATCAAAAAAACTTGGAAAATTTAAATGGTTAATATTTAATTATTCTTTTTGGACTTTATGCATGAGCACTTTGATTGGTTTAGTTAAACCATTAATATTTTGTCCTGGAGTTGTGGGATTTCAATTAGGAATATTTAGAGAAATTGGAAATTATCAAAGTACCCTCTTTGAAACAGTATTATGCTTAATTTTTTGTGGAAATTGCTATTTTGGTTTATGTTTAACTTTAGCATATCGATATTTATTGATTTTTCCAACAAAATTAAAAGCATGGTTTACACTTAAAAAAGCTATTGGGTTTACTATTCTTATGCCAAGCATTTTTTATATTCTAATTATAATAGTTTTGCTTCAAATTACTGATATAAATGAATTTAAAATACGAGAATGGGCAAAAGAATACGATGAACAATTAGAAGAGTATTTTAATCAAAAAACTTTTTTTGCTGCTCCATTTCGAACAATACATATTTCAAGCAAAGGCACTTTGGTAATATGTCTTTGTGGATATTGCTTTATAATATTTATTGTCATTTTTCTTCGTTATCAAATGAAAAAATATAAATCTAAAATTGCTTCTAAAATAAACAAAAGTTTAATTTTGTCATCTTTTATTCAAATAATTCTTACATCGGCATTATTTTTAACTCCATTAACTTTATTTTTTATAATTCTTAGTTTTCAAATACCTCATACAACTTCTTTGGGAATAGCGATATTTTGTTTATTATCATCTCATTGTTTAATGGATTTTATTGCGACTTTATGTTTTATAATTCCTTATAGAAAATTTATTGTTGAATTATTTAAGAAAAGAATGCTGCCTCCTTCAGTTACTACAGTTATTCAAATTTGGAACAATCGAGAAACATGGTTAGGCAATAGAATAAGTTAATGCGCAAAAAAAAATTATAAATAAAAAGAACATTGTATCAAAAAAGCAGCTAAAATCAAATAAATATAAAATCCGTTTAAAAAATAATCAAAATGGCAACAAAAAAATTAAATACATTTAACTAAAGAAGCTTTTTCATTTATATGCCTTCTAATATGGCCGTTACTACTTTTATTTTAGCTTGCGAACTTTATATTTTTAAAAAACAGTTGATAATAAATTGAATTAGTTACAATTTGGTTAAACTTTATTTGACTCAAAAAACTAAAAGTTAAAATTTTTTGAAATTTCTAGGATCGTACAAAACTTATAAAATTACAAAAATAACAACTTTCCAATTAGTCATATTGGCGTTTCCTGGTAACTCGGAGGTTTGTATTATTAGCCTTTTTAGTATTTGGTAGAAAACTTTGACTTTCACTAAAATAGTTACTAACAGGAAGATGAAAATTTTTTTTAAATATTTACTCTTGAAAAGCATCTACAACAGTACCAAGGAATAAAATATTGCCATTTTTATCCGAAACAAAATAAAGAAATGAATGATTAGCAGTAAATTTAACTTTTGGACGGGGCGTGGGACCCCCAGAAACTTTCATCGCTTGTGACGTGGTGCATGCAGCCATTTCTGTACCCTTTTCATTAACCTTAAAAAGTGTTAAGAATTTTGTAAAAATTATGCAAATATTTACTTTGATATAAGCTTGATGATATGAGGCATAAAGATAAAGCTTTTTTGATTCAGTCATGTTAGAAAAATCCGCAGCATCGGGATCAAAAGCATCTTTAATGCCAAGATTCTTCAAAACTTTGATGAGATCCATTTTAAGATTGAATCTAAATTTAGGCATTTTTACCTAAACTAACAAACATTATAAAATTAAAAATAATTTTAATTTAAAAAAAATTAACCTGGCAAATACATGTCTTTTTATTTTTTGCATGTTTAGTTAAAATCGATCCATTCAATTTTTCAATGATTTTTGGCAAACCATAAACACTTTTTGGCAAAAGTATAAACATCGCATAATCTTCTCCTTTATAATCAATACCAAGGACTTCATAATCAGAGGTTGCTTCATATCGATAAAGTTTATCGTTAAATGAATTCATGTAAAAAACCTTTAAAATTTCTGCATTATGATAAATTAAAAATAAACAATAATATTACTTCACGTGTAATATCTTTTGAAACGTAAAATTTTTCTCGTTTATCATATGGTCCAGCAGGCATAAAAGGTTCTTGCCATTCACCAAGAAAATATATTGCATTAACAAGTACTAAACGAGTTAATGGGTTCAAGCCATCATCAGGCACCATATTTTTTATTAAATTTTTTGTTGCTGATTCAACATAATTATTGATTTCCTAAAATAAATTTTAAATTGAGTTATTTTTCGAAGAAAATAATAAGGAAAATAATATATTTCTTCCAGACGATGTCTAACTAACCTCTCGAGATCCTTCCACATCATTTTCAAAATCTAATTGTGAAAATTCTCCCATGTAATAATGTTTAATTGTATTAGCAAATTTATCAAAAATCAAATAATTTTTTGCAGCAAATAAACGATTTACTGTTTTCAAAGTAAATTTTTCGTCTTCGCTGCTTTGTAAAAGTTTGAACATTTCAGAGAAATATTTATTAATACTCTCTTGTGATTTACCTAAAAAATTAATTAAAAACATTTTAAGAAAGAATGCTGAAACACTACCTCCAGCAATAACATCTGTTATTTGCTTTGCTGTATTTCCTGATGCACCATTATATAAAATTGCTAACCCAAGACTTACTGAAATTGGGGATAAAACTGATGATTTTAATCCTTCCAATTGAGTCTCCCGCAAAAGATTCAATGCAAAATTTGATTGAATTTCCAGATATTCTGAATCTGGTTCACACATGCTTGAAAGGATACAAAAGTTATTAATATAAACTTGTGAAACAAGAAAGTTTGTAAATATACGAAATTATCTGGGAAAAAAATGAGATTAATTATCTCTTTTTTTAATTGAAAACGTTCGATAGAACCAAAATAATTTCCATAATTTGTCAAGTATGGAAGCTACGCCAAAGAGATTCAAAAATTTCATTATGAATTCTTAGTTTTTGAATTGAAAGCAATTAAAGTTTTAATCGATTTTTTATGAAGTCCAATTAGCGAAACGTATAATATAAAAAATAATTTTTAGTGTTAAAAAACATATCATAAAATTTTTGTTATTGTTTTTATTCTATTTTTATTGTTTAAAACAAAATAAATTGTTTTCTAAAAAAATATGACTAAAAAATAGTTTCATGTTATTTTAATCTAGGCTTTTTCGTTTTTTCGTAATCAATTTTTTTCCATTATTTCTAGAAAAAAGCTTTAACAATAGCATTAGTCATAAAAAATAAAATCTGCTTCACAATTCATTGCCTTTTTTCTTTTCAGAAATTGTAAAATTAAAACTTTTTTTCCATTGCATGTAAAAAAAATAATATTTTTTTTTCATTTCTCCTGATTTAACTTCTGTTTTTTATCTAATTTTTTGATTTTATAATTACACTTATAAGATTCAGATAACCTGAAATTTCATTAAAACTTTATTGATTTTACAATGCTTGATTTTTTTGATCGCTCTTTTTTAACAACTTTAAAACTTTTTTAAACATTTTATCTAAATACTACGCATTTATGTTTTATCTTTTTTGCCTTGTTAACTTTAAGAATGTATGATTTCTGACTCTTCAAGTACTTGTAAAAAACACACTTTACTCAGAAATGCTGTATGTAAGTACAAAACAAAAAAATCTAAAAAAGAATCAATTTGCAAAAACTTAAAAAAAGTGAAACATTTAAAAAAAACCGATGGAATAAAAAGAGGAGGAAGTCATTAGAAAAACAAGCGATAGCCTACGATATTAACTTAATGAAAAATAAAAATAGAAATTTCTGCAAATAAATAAAGTAAAAAACAAAGCAAAATATTTGCATGTTTGTTTTGTTTTTCTTCAAAAAAAAATGTTGGAAAAAAGAGTTCCCGCAATTTTTTTATTTTTGCAGAAAAAACCAACGAACCTTGTTGATGACTGACTAGAAAAGAAAAAGTTGAGACTCCTCAAAAAGTTGCGCACACACGCTGTTTTTTTTTTTTTTTGTAAGAAAATAAATATTTTTTTGGAAGCAAAAAAACGAGTCAAGCGTAAGTGAGAGAGGCACCTTTTTTTTATTTTGTTATTCCCCATAGTTTAGTCTCAACACAAAGAATTTTTTCTTTTGTTTTTTTTTTCTGGCGAGTCGTTTGTTCGAAAGACAAAAAAATCATCAGAGGCAAAAAAAAATAAATCGAAGAAAGTAGTTAGTAATGGTCGGATGGTAGGAAGGAAAGGTAAAACACCTACCAACCTTCCAACCTCCTAATCATCATCAAGAAGTCAGTCAGGCAACTTATAGCAACTGAGGCAGTCGGCAGTCTATGTGACGACGAAGACTCTTTGTTGCTCATTGAGGGGAGGTGTATGTTTGCGCGGTTCATCAACTCAACAACGATTAGTTTAGTTGGTTAGTAAAGTTTATTGCGGTTAAATTGCATTTTGACTTTTTTTCCTTCCTTCCGATGATATTTTTTTTCGTTGCTTTTTCTTTCCATTGTATTATTGACTAAAAAAATAAAATAAATTTGAAAGGAATAATAATTTTGAGCTTTTGAGCTTCTATTTTTCGGTATCATTCATGCACAACCAAAAACAATAATCAAATGACTTAAAGAAGCTCATGATAATTTATTTAAAGTTGTTTCACTTTTCCTCCCTCCGAAAATGGATAAGAAAACAAAAAAAAATTTATTGGCGGCAAACTTTTGATGTTTTTTTCTTAACTCCTTAAAATTTTTGACCCTAACCAGCCATGCTATCTATCTCTGTGTTTTTTTTATTTCTTTCGTGTCCACGTTAAGCTTTTTTCCATTCCCTTGCCATGAACCGTCGTCGCTTTGACTGGAAAACAGTGATCGTGTGCTTTTATTTTTTTTCGATGTTTTTCATTTCTTATCAAACTTCTCTCTCGTGAAAAAAAATGAATAGAGTATATTTTTAAGGATAATGTTTTCAACTATTCAATAAATAACTTATCAAAAAATAACTTTTAAGCCGCCTGTGTTTGTGTTAGTTGTATACCACCACTGCCACCATCACCAAAAACGTCGTTGTCGTTGTTGCCTTCTTTCCAATATTTTTCCAAATGTTAAAAAAATTGCTGATCATCATCAACAATAATATCGTCGTCACTACACGGACGTACCAGCATCAAAAACATAGCATACATTTTTTGTGCCAAGTTAAAAAGAAACGAAGAAGCTCCTACTTTGACTCTCATCGTTGCTATTGCTGCTGCTTGTGGCTGTTTTTTGCCATAGCATAAATATATTTTATTTTGTTTTTTTTTGTTTGATTGCGCCGCCGCTTCTTCTGCTCCGCCCTCCTTTTTGAGAAAGGGAGAAAGTGAAAGAAAGAAAGAGAGATAAATCTTTTTTGTGGATTTATATTTTGATTTAACTCCCTAAAAAAATAAAAGGGTGGCAAAAATTAAAAATTAAAAATGTTAATATTTTTTGGAGGAAATTTATTTCAATTTTATTGTATTTCCTTTGCCTTTGCCGCAGCTATAATTATTGCAACAACAGCTACAGATGATTATTCGGGTTTAGAAGCAGCAGCTGCAAATCAAAATTCAGGGTTGGAATCTGGAATAGATACAACTTCAAATGAAAATATTAATTGTCCAAATTCATGTGAATGTTATTTAGATTTTGTTACTTGCATTCGTAAACAACTTATTGAAGTTCCTCGAAATATTCCAATTTCTACAAAAGTATTGTAAGAGAAATTATATTACTTTTTTTCGTTTCAATAGTTTCTAAACTTTGTTTTCTTTTTTTTAGAAATTTGCATGGTAATCTTATTCAAAATATTTCTATAGACTCCTTTAAATATTTATCTAATTTAACAGTATTGTAAGGAAATTTTTGCTTTAAGAGTTTTCCACTTAAAGTAATCTTTTTTCGTTTTTCAGAAATTTAAGTTCAAATCGAATTGATTTTATTCCATTTGATATTTTTTTATATTTACCTAATCTTAAACATTTGTAAGTTTAGTTTTTTGTTGTCGCTTAAAAATGCACATAGTTTCAACATTTTGGCTTTTTTGATTAGCACCTCATAAAACTTGATTTATTTTATGTATCTATCGTTTTTATCATAAAAAAAAGATTGTCTAAAAACTTTGATTTTTTTTTATTTTTTTTTATTTTTTTTAGAGAACTTCGAGACAATAGACTAACGAGCGTGCCTGTTGGACTTAGACAACTGACCACATTAGAAAAACTTGATTTGTAAGTGTATTTTACTTTTTTATTTTATTTTATTTTTTATTGTGTTGTGTATTTTTTTTTATTTGGTGAGAACAAAAAAGAAGATGTCTCTCGCCTTTCATCTTCCACCGATCTTTGGGAGTACTTAGAGCTCTTTTTGAAGTCGAAAAAGGGGTTTTCTTAAACTTATATACTGCCAGATGGCTGTCATTCTTTTTTGCCCTTATTTTGATGACTTTATTATGGTAGTAATAGCCGAAGATAGTATCCCAGGTGGTCATAATATTTTTTCTCAATTTTGTGGATTCAATGCGCAAAAGGCACTATTTTTTCTATAATACTTTTCTCTTCTATTTTTTTTTTGGTTGGCAGAAGAAAAAAAAACGAAGAAAACATGCTCGGATGCATTTTCTTATTTTTTTCATTCAGTGGCGCCACATTGTCGGAGTTTAAAAAAAATACAAATGAAAAACCAACCAACTCTCAATGGTCAATTTTTTTGGTTGTTTTTATTATTTTTTTTCAAAGAATAAAAAAAAGAATCCGAGACAAAAAAGGGAAAAAAATATTTTAAAGAAAAATGTAACAAAGAAAGAATACAAAATTTTTCTTTGAATTGAATTTTTTTAGAAGGCTGAATAGTATTACTGAAATAAAAGAAAATGATCTCATAGAAATATCACAAACAAAAATAGTTGATTTTGGAAAAAATCGAATAAATGGCTGGCCCATCGTTAATTATAATAATTTTAATGAAACTAAATTAATTTCCCTGTAGGTTTTTGAATTTTGACTTCTACCTAAAATTTAAAAGAGTTTACGTCTAATTTTAATTTTTTTAGGGATCTCGCAAATAATGAAATTGACACCCTTCAACCAAATGCATTCCGAATGTTTAGAAAATTATCACATTTAAGATTAGCAAGAAATAGATTGGATAAAATTGAAAGAACGGCTTTTGGAGATTCACTTAAAACTTTGTAAGTCAAAAAAATTTTGGGCTATCAATTTCAGCATTTAAAATTTTTTTTCAGAGATTTGAGCCGAAATAGGATACGTAAAATAGATTCACTTAATTTTGCGTCACAAAGCAAATTGGAAACTTTAAACTTAAATCGAAATTTAATAGATGCTTTGGAACCGGGTGCATTTCATGGTGTAAATAATTTACAAACTTTAAATTTATCAAGTAATCGACTGCAATTTATTTCTGAAGGTTTATTTGGTTTAACTAATTTAAGCAAACTGTGAGTCTCAAATTTTTATTCACCGACATTCTGTAACCCGAGTGTTATTTTTTAGGGACCTAAGTCTCAATGAATTTCGAGTAGTTTCGGAAAAAATGTGGTCGTATGTAGAAAATTTAAAATGGCTTTCATTATCCAACAATCACATAACTGAATTGACTTCATATGCCTTTCGACCCTTGAATAGATTAACTCATTTATCATTAGCTAGAAATCAATTAAAAAGTGTTAGCAAAAAATCTTTTATTGGTTTAAATTTGTTAGAAGAATTGTAAGTTTTTGTTTGCTTTTTAACGTCAAAGAAGAAGAAAACTAATATTAAAAACTTTGACGACACTTTTTTAAGGGACATGTCATCAAACGAATTGGCAGTTTGTGTGGAAGATGGATCAGTGCTGCAAAATACTTCGTTAAATACTCTTAAAAAATTGGATTTCTCAGCTAATTTGATTGCCACCATTCCAGCAAATGCATTTCAAGGTTTTAAAAATTTGCTTAGCTTGGATTTGTCTGATAATCCAATAGCTACAATTTTTTCTGGAGCATTTGATAGTTTAAGGTTGCAAGAATTGTAAGTCAAAAAACAAAATATTAACTTTAAAAGCTAAAACAAAAATTTCTAGAAAAATCAGTACTTCGGTTTTAATTTGTGATTGTCGAATATCTTGGTTTCCACTTTGGCTACAGTATACTGGCCTAAATTCTGATCACATCACCGCCAAATGTGACCATCCTTCAAATCTTCGTGAAATGGATGTTCGAAAAATTGAAAACTCCAAACTTCTTTGCGGTATTTTCATTCCATTTTTTTAACATTGCCTTTTGACATTTATTTTTTTTAGTGAGTCAATCACCTCAATCAAAAATTACTATGCAACCTTTACCTCTCGTTATTGCACAAAATGGCAGAGATGTTCGACTTCATTGTAAAGGTTATGGAGCGGCGCCATTACAAATTCATTGGAAAATATTTGAAAATGATATAGATCGAATTTTGGAAGAAGATTTGAGTTTAAGAATTTATGTCAATCACACTATTGATGGTAATTATTTATTTTCCACACAATACCATTTTTCGCTTCGTGACATAAAAAACTGACTTTTTTTAAATTTTTTAGTCGAAAGCCATGAAAATGAATACGCGTATAGCGAACTCCTCCTTCGAAATGTTACCGTAACCGATCAAGCTGAATATCAATGCGTAGTTCGAAATCGACATGGCAGCGCATATTCTGTTCATTCGACCTTGGAAATTCATGACCTTCCTCGATTTATTGCTATCCCTCCAAATGACATAGCAGCAATTTCGGGAGATACCGTATGGATTCCATGCAAAGCCACAGGAATACCAGAACCAATAATAAGTTATCAAAAGGATATGGAACATATGTTTAATGCAGTTCGAGATAAAAGGGTTTATGTCGCAGATAAAAGTGATGGGCTTTATTTGTTGCGGGTAAATAAATATGATGAAGGTGTGTATTCTTGCATAGCAACCAATGATGCTGGACAAGCTACAGCTTCCACAAAATTAATGGTTTTTGGTTAGTTTTTTAAAATTATATTTTGGGTTTTGGAAAATTCATGGAAAAAAACAAGATAACAAAAAAAAATTAGTCAAAATACAAATATATGTCTTTGGAAAAAAATTAACCACTTTTTTTCTTCAGAAAATGGCTTCACTAATATTTTGACAAATACCTCTGTGGAAGAATCCTCTCCCTTAATTTTATTTTGTCGTGGAGCTGTCACCGTTCCATTTAACATTCATTGGTATTTAAATGGAACAAGAATCATGTCAAATAATAATTCTCTTGGTATCAGTTTTAAAGGGGCCAGCAGCGAAATGCTTGTTGCATCAAATGTAAGTTTTTATTTTCATTAAATTTAAAAAAGTTAGAAAATTTTATTGATTTTTTTAGTCAAATATTTATAACTCCGGTTATTATCGATGTGAATTGAGAGTGACTGAAAAAGAATTATTACTTCAAGCTCAATCGGCTTTTATTACAGTTTATCCCCAAAATAATTCTAAAGCTAATGCCATGTTTGTGCCAGCCACTGAAAGTTATTTAACCCCACCACCGCGTCCAACCCATAATTTTCCAATCGAGACAACTAAAACTCCACCATTTTTGCATATTATTCCACACAAAACTATCATTCCAATTTCAACATCCACAAAACAATATTATGTTCCAAAATTAACAGCAAAAACTCGAGGTCGAATAAATTTTTCAACAACTACAACTTCATCAACGCCATCATCAGAAAATCGCGGATTTTTATATATAATTTCAAGAGAATTTTTAAAAGAATATCGAAGTTGGAGTTATCCATATCAAATTTTGCTATTATTTTTTATTGCCTTCGTCGTTTTAATTTTACTTTTTATTTGCTATTGCGGAATTTGCTTAAAATTGTATCGAAAATTTAAAAAGCGTCGCCAACATTATCGACGTGATTCAAGATCCAATTCATTTCGAACTGATTTCAATGTTACCGAACATTTAGTTTTAAAACGATCCATTCAATATCACGAAGAAACATCCATGTCTCCATCATCCACAAATTCCACGTCGTGTACTACTTATGCTTCGCTAACACCCAAAAGTGAATCCATGCATACAGTGGAAACTAAAAGGCATGCCAATGACAAAGCTTCTTTAGTTAAATGTATTTAATTTTTTATTATTATTTTTTTGTTGTTATTTTCTTTATTTTTATAACGGGTTTATATATTTATATTTTTTTTGTTGACAAAAACGGGTTATAATTTTGCAATAAATTTTTTGTTTAAAGCTTTTTGAGGATTTTAACTTTCACGTATTTTTCAGAAATAAACCAATCTTTAAGTAAACAGAGCAAAAAAAGGTAACTTTTAAATGGGTAGTATTTACACAAAATAAAAATAGTTTTGAAAATGCAAAAGCGTGGTCAAAGATCAAAAAATTGATATTCCAAAAAAGTAAATGCAAACAGCGTCGTTTAAAGTTAAAAAAGAGAATAAAGAGAATAGGTAAAACAAAAATAAAGTTTTATTCGAAAAAAAGTTGGTAATAATAAAAAATGTTGACATCAGAAATCTTTAGCAGCTTTGTCAAAGCTTTCCTGCAAGTTTTTTGGGAGATCATAAAAAAAAGAAAAGAGATAAAACTTACAACATTAATGATTAGTTCTTTTGTTTCACCTTCATTCAAAATTTTGTTTTGGGAAAAAAACATTCTTCCAGAATCATATGCATAATTTGCATCACCTTCATGAATTTTGAAAAATATGGGATCCGAATAAAGAAGCTTAAAAAACACTGAGCGAAGTGCTATTTGCTTTCTTTGGAACTTGACACTAAAATCATTTTCTCTTTTTCATAAATTATTAAAAACAAATTTTCAAAACTTACTCATTTTTTGTTTGCTTATTTAAATCCACATATGTTCCATTCTTGGTCCAGCCTTTCCATTCAATATCATATTGAAAGGCTTGCTTTGCTTTGGAAATATCAATTTCATATCCATTTGTTATGATCTGCAAATCTTTTTTTGAGCACGAAACATTGGAATTAGATAATTCATTAATGGCAAATAATTTTGGTTCATGTGTAGGGAGTTTGGATGTTGATGAATCATCGCCAGGCGCTTTCCTGCTACCCTAAAAATTTTGTATTATGATTTATCGATTTATTTTATATATGTAAATATGAAGCTAACTTACTGGACCAGCGCCTCTTCCACTACTATCACTTGGTCCTCGACGATAATCTCCACCACCACGATTGCCACTGCCGCCACCCCTGCTTCGATAATTTTCATTTAATGGATAATCACGATTATGAAATCGATCAGACATTTTAAAGAATAAATTCTAAAAATTTATAAAACTTTATTTGATTTATGAAATAATAGAACTAAATATCAGCAAAATGAGCACGAAGCATGAAAAATAAATTTATTTTTACAATATCAAACATGGAAACATAAAAGGAAATAAATAAATATTTATAAACGTGTCTGAAATACTTTAGGAAATTGCGAAAGTGAAAGAAAAATATTTAGTGAAACTATAAAAAAAGCTTTTTAAAAGTACAAAAAACAATTTAACAGCCAAAAAAGTTATCAAATTTACTTTAAAGAACTTATAAAATTTTAGAAAGGTTTTTGTAAAAGTGAAATAAGGGATTAACTTTGGTTTTAAAGTAAACAAAAAATGCAAATATTCCTTAACGTTCAGTCATTTAAAAAGTTGAATCATAAAGCTTAAATTACGAAATAGAAATTAGTATAATTTTTTTTGGATTTTGTGAATCATTCTTTTTTTACACCATCACGAATGCTTTCTTAAATACATTTTCGCGAAAACCATCTTTTTTTTCTTTTTTGTTTTGTTTTGCATACTCTTTTTTATGGCAGTCATCGATTGATTTAAAATGAATGAAAAAAGGATATTACTTTATCGGACGATGATTCACAATAGTAATTTTTTTGTGCTTTTCTTCGATTTTGTTTACAACCTAACTTTTGATTTATAAATTTTCTTTTAAAGGTGACTTAAATTTGTAAAAATGGTATAAATATGCATTTTTAAGTGCAAAAACTGTCAGTGAAGATTTTGCACTCTTCCTCAAATGAAAAGAAAACATTTCAGGATGATATTGGCATCGCTGTACCTTGCAGCATCCACCATGGTGTCTATCAAATTGGTTTCGGTCAACAACATCTTTCATTTTTATCAAAATTTAAAGCTCTTGAAAATAATATCAGTGAATCAGAATAATATCTTTAAACCTTTGTCCCAGTCGTCAAATTAAAGTCATATCCGCTTTGGACAAATATATTTTTTTGTTTTGTTTTTGGAGTTTGTCTTTGATTATGCACAAGAAAAGTATCAAAAATTTGAGTAAAAAATATTAATTTTTGACAAAAACTTGCTCTTTAACATCTTCATTTTTTTTTTTTAATAATCTTTATAGAACATGAAAAATTGTTTATTTACAAAGACTTACAAAAAGCAACAATAAATATGTTCATTTTTTTAGTTTTATTACTTCGAAAAAAAATTTGAGCATGCGTGCTGGCAAAATGTCAAAAAGCGCATTCTTTACAATCAATAGAGCATGGAAAAGAAGAAAGAAAGATCATGGTTGGTCACACTGGCACGTATTTTCTCTTTTGCTTGCATTTTTCTTTTATTTATTGTTTTAAAAAGATAATTAAATAATAAAGTGTAAAATTAAAAAAACACACAATAAAATCTTCTTTTTTTAAATAAAAGAAGTTTGTATTTTATTCTGAAAAAAAATTATTTGTGAATTATTGATTGATCGAATATAATAATTTTTTTTTTGTGGTGAAAATATTATTCATGCTTTTTCTAGCAACAATTGCAACAAAATTATTATAAATGGGTGATTCTCGTCCAATGTCTTCGGGGCAACCAATACCGACACCAAGATTTCGAGTGGTTTCATCGGGTGATGATCGAATTCCATCACCATATAATAATAATCAACGTCCACCACCACCACCAAGACAACCTCTGAATAACCATATTAGACCGCCAAATGATGGAGGAGGATATTTATATCAACAACATCAACAGCATGATAATTTTCATCAAAGACCACCTCATCCACCACCTCGAATGCAATATCAACAACAAAGTTCGTTGAATGTTTTTTTAACACTAATTTTTTTTTATACAAATTCTTACTTTACAAAAATTTATGGAATTTTTAGTTCGCCAAGGTTTTCCATCCATGCAAAGAATGCAACAACAATACCCACAGCAAATGAATATAAATCATCAAAGGATGTCGTCAACAGCGTCGCCATCGATGATGATGATGCCACCTCCTCAACATCCCCAACAACCCATGCAGCAGCAGCAACAGCCTCAAGCTCAGCAACAAATTCCACAACATCAACAACCAAAAATGCCTGATCAAGAGCAAACTGAAAATGCAAACAAAGATAAACTTATAAAAGTTTTAAAAGGATTTATTGCATTTTGTAAAAAGAAAAATGGTATAAATACTCCAACTTTATTGAACCTTATTGAAGTTAGTTTTTTTCTTCTTCAGCCTTTCCATTTTTTCTTTAACAAATTATTATTTTCTAGAAATATATTCGAAATGAAATAAATGTAATGGATTTTCTTCAAAAATATGCTCAAATTGTTGGAGCAAATCCTCAAAATAATTTACAACCTTTTCTTGAAAGCAATATTGGTTTACTTCGAGCGGATATAGAATCAGGAAAAATTACTTTTGATGGTTTATTTCGTCCACCAAGATTATCTACAGCTGATTCAGTTTCTTCGCCACAAAGTATGCATGGTGGAACTTCAACTTCATCACCTCAATCCCAATCACATCCTGGACCTTCGCCAGGGCCCCGTCCAACTTCATCTGGGCCATCACCCATGATGCAAAGAATATTAAATGAACAACCTGGAAGTGATCCACATCCAAGAATGTCGTCATTGAATTATTCACCTTTAAATAATCCTCCCGCAAGTGCACCTTCAGCTTTTGAAGCAAGTGTAAGTCGAATTTTGGGGAAAAAATAAATAAATTAAAGAAAATATATAAAAAAATTAATTTTAGCATAAAAATAGTATTTCTGATTCCACTGGAAGTTCTTCGCCGTATATGTTTAATCAACCTTCATCAGCATCAGCTACAGCGACTATGTCATTTCAGCCACTGCCATCCACGAGTAATTATCAACAACAACAACAAAGTGGCGGATATGGGACAACTCCAGATCCAGCAAAGACAGCAAAAATAATAAAAACTGAATTAATGGATACTTCAGAATCCACGCCACCTGAAACAAAATTTGATATTAAATCAATGCCAATGGAAGTGGATCAAAAGCCTACTCCTCCACCTATTGCAACAGCAACAACCTCCGCTCCAACTGTGCAACCAGATGTAGCATTTAAAGAAATTTCAAGTGAACAAGGCGACGTGGAAATAAGTATATTTGATCGAAAAGCATTTGCAGCAAGAATACAACAAAAAATGCCTGAATGTTCTGCATTTGAGGAGGAAGTGCTCACAATGTTATCGAGCCATATTGAAATGAAAATTCGAAGCGTTCTCCAACAAACCGCCGAAGCTGCCGAGCATCGACTTGAGCAACTTCGTGTAAATCCAGCCTTTTCACTTAAAGATGACCCAAAAGCTCAATTGCGAATATTAGAAAGGCAAGAAAAATTTCATCAACAAAGGCGCGCGGAAGCTGAAAAGGAAACTTTACTAAAAATGTCTAAAACTAAAACCAGTAAAGATGCAGATATGATGGAAAAAGCTAAAAAAGTAAATATATATAATTTTTTTTGGATGATATTACAAAAAAAATGGTTTTTAGATTAAAAAAGCTGATGAAGATGCAGTACTTAATCGAGAAGCAAATGAAGCGGCAATCGCTGCATTAGGAACAAAGAAAAGAAAATGGCAAGCCGCGCGAGATGGAAATAATCCTTCGTCATCACAAGCAAGTGTAAGGCTCTTTCTTTTAAAAAGTTCATAATAAGGAAATCAAAAAACTAAATTTTTTTTGAGGATTTATTAAAATGAAAACGTTTAATTAATTTTTATTAATAATATTTTATCGTCTGCTTTTAAAACAGATTACTTAATTTGGTTTTTCAATCTATTTTTAAGCTTGGTTTAAAAATCCAAAAAAACTATGCAAATTTTCATAAATTAATTGATCCCATTTTTTAGAACTCTCGCCCTCGAGCAAAACAAATAACTATGCGAGATTTAATGTTTGTATTTGAACGAGAACCATTTGCTCAAAATTCTTTAATATATCGTAAAATGTTATATGGTCTCATTCCAAATGGAAATGAAAATAATAATGCTACTAAGAAGCAAACTAATCAACAAGATGACCAGACTGATACAAATCCATAAAAAAATGGTAAATTTTCTAATCATTAAATCTAATCAACAAATTTATAAATATTATTGTTTTTTTTCTTCATTGCTTCTTTCACTTTTTATCATTTTTATATGTACCTTCAAAAAATTATTTTTATGATTACAAAATTATTGTCGTCGTCGTTATTATTATTTATCAATCTATTATCATTCGTCCAACAACAAAAAAATAGTACAAATTTGTTTGTTTTCAAAACAAAAACAAAATTAAAATATATTTAATTAGCTAGCACCCGTCGTCCGGTTTATTTAATAAATCATATTATGTTAATTGTTGTTGTCCTCTTAAAATAATTATTTCTTCCTTGATTAACTAATAAATTTCTTTGTTAAAAAATTGTGATAATTAATAAATTAATCTAATCCCATTAATTGTGTTTTTAAAGGTGCAAAATAAATATGCTTAAAACCAATTTTTAAAAGAAATCAAACAAGCTTCTTTTTTGCTCGTCCTCCAATCTTTTGCAATCTTTTTTAAAAACTAAATTTTGTTTAAATTCGACAAATATAAAAGTAAAGTAAACAAAAAGCCAATAGAGAATAACTTGTCTGCCATTTTAATGCTTTCAAGGGAATTGTTAAAGAAAAGAAAGAAAACAAAACAAAAATAAAGTTTTGACAATGGAAGAAAAACGAGTCAAATGAATGCCAAAAGCATCTTCCTGGCATTTTCTCACTCCATATATTCTTATTTGTTTTTATTATTTTTCACTCTATAATGGAATCAATAATAATAAAATATACTAAAAATAATATTAAAAAACAGAATTTTGCTATTTCTAAATCAATTATAAAATATATTTTTGAAAATGCTAATGCTCTCATTGCTCAAAAACTTTACAGAACTTGTAAATATTTTTTCAATAAAAATCAATATTTTATTGTTGATTCAATTAACTTTAATGCGGATTCACAAAGATTTGAACTCGAATATTATGATGATTGTCTTGATATTTGGGAAATAAAAAATTGGGAAGAAGAAATAAAAAATATTTGGGTTTCGCATGAAATTAAAACCAGTTGCCCAAGAACCTACATTCGTGATTTGTTTGTGAAAATCTGCCGATTCGATGGTTTTGAACTTTCGCTTAAATACATTACTTTATTGTTTAAAGAATTTAAAATTTTAATGAAAGCTTCCAAAAATTTAAAAAGCATAATTTTGTATGATGTGTATGTTTACGTTTATGGAAACGAGAATGGTGGCATTCCAGACTTTTCTTATTCCAATAATCATTCTAAAAAAAATTGGAAAAAAACTGAAGGGTAAGTTAAAAGAATATGACTCGGTAAAGATGATCAAAATCGTGGTTCTGTTGAACCAAACGTTTTTGTTGATAACTTTGAAACTAAAATTAATCATTGGAAAGCTTTTTGCTTTAAGAAATTATGTTTAATTTTTGTTTGTTACAGCGCTAGAGCTCCACTTGAAGACATTTTTGCCCTTGTGCCCAATGTTGAAAGTATTAGGTAATAATTAAGGCTTTATGGCTCTGGTTTAAAAATATAGATTGTTTTTGCAGTATCCATAAAGGTTATGTAACAAAACTAACAATGAAAAAGCTACTTTCAATTCCATGGAAACAAAAACTTAAAAAACTTGTGCTTGAACATTTGAAAGGTCCCATTGATGTTTATTTGTATTTCAAATTCCTTCAGGTGAGTAACAATTTTTCTCAATTAATAAATAGCAAATAACTTTTTTTAAGAAAAACGTTATTTCTCGCGCTGAAACAAATATTTCATTTCGATATAAAAATATGAATAAGTATATAAAATATTTCAAAGAAATTTACATTTCTAAATTTCAACCATTTTCTAAACCTTGTTCAAATTTTGTATGTTGTTTAGCAGAAAATTGGTGTATGTCATTTTTATAATAAAAAAATGGAGTTTTCTTAAATAATTTTAGGGAAAGATCCATCAAAAACTTTACTTGAAAAAGAGTTTGATTTTGATTTGGGAAAATCATTTAAAGCAAAACCATTAATTTGGCAAGAACAAACTTTTCCATTTCATTTTTCTTTAATTAATTATATTATTAAAACAGCCAAAGGAAAAGAAATGAGAAAACTTCAAAAAAGTTGCAAATATTTTTTAACAAAACTTCCTTTTCTTATTATTGATGATATTGAAGATATCCCGGAAAAAAGAAAAATGTTTCAAATTAATTCATATATTTTTGCTGTAAACGAAAAAATTTGGGAATCAAAATACTTCAAAAATAAAATTTGGATTTGCAATAAATTTGAATGTTATCAAAATTTAAAAACAATCATTCCTAAAATCGCTCGATTTGATGCAATTGAAATTAATTTAAGCACTTCATTTACCTTGAAAGATATGGAATTTTTAACTCAAACAAAAAAGATTAAAAAATGGCACTCTGCTAACAAAAATGAGGAGCAAGAAGGGATTGAAAATTATTTGTGTTATTTAGTTGGTGCTGAAGATATACGGTACGTTCGTTTTTTTTATCAATCACAACACCATAACAATTTTTAAACTCCATTTTATCATTTGCAAAGTTTCTTTCCGGATTATTTGTTTTTTAGTTTAAGTCCTTGTGTTATAAAGCCTTATACCTTGAATCATTTACATTCAATGCCATTGAATAAAAAACTTAAAAGATTTTGCCTTGAATATATAGATAGTCCTATTAACATTGAATTGTTTCACACTTTATTACAAGTTAGTTAAATTATTTTTTTCTTTCATTTATAATTATTTGCGAAAGACTTTTATTTTAGAAATCGTTGGCACCAAAAGCGTATGTTAAAATGCTTTTTAGTGGATTCAAAGGTATTGTGGAATATGATACATTATTTTATAATTCATTAAAATTTCTACTTCAAACATGGAAGCCAAGAAAAGAAAAACCAAGCGTTGCCAAATTTACAATAACTACTTATATAGAAGCTTTGCCAGAATAACCATTGTGAATCTAAAAAACTTGCTAATTTTATTTGATATTTCAACTTTTTTTTGTTGAATTTAGCCTTGTTTGTAATTTTTATTATCATTTTTACATTTTTCATTTTTTTTAAAATTATTATTGCTATGATAAACCTTTACAACCTACAAATTTACTTTGAAATTGAACTTTTGATCTTTGCAAAAATAAAAAATTTCCTTCCTTTTTTGCTTTTTTTTCTCTCCAAATATGACCTGGAAGTAAAAAGAAAGAAAGACAAAATGGCAAGAGCAAATAACAAATAAATAAATTGATCGCAAGAAAAAGGACGAAACAACGCGCTGCGTCATCTGATAGAACTCACATGTTTGTTCGTTCTTTTGCAATGCAAAAAAAAAAAAGGAAGTCTTTTTTGACGAAACGCCTCTGAACGAAAGACAGCTTCCTTAAAAAAATATAAATAAAGAGTAGCGCAGTCTATTTTTATATTTTCTCGATATCATTCATTTTTATATTTTGATTGGAATTATTTTATTTCCGGCTCCTTCTTTTTAAAAAATTAAAAATAAGAATGAAATATTTGGTTGTATTTATTTCCTTAATAATTTTATATTCTTCCTTTACTTTTTCTTTCGCTGCTGTGGCTGAAAGAAAAAATATTGCTAGAAATCCTTTGCGTGAAAAAGGTTTAAAAGCATTATGGAATTTGGAAGAAATGGCTGAATGCCATTTGGGTTACACCGCTTTGGATTATAATAATTATGGTTGTTGGTGTGGCGTCGGAGGATCAGGAAAACCCGTGGATGACATTGATGAGTAAGCTTATAATTATTTTTTGTGGCTCTTTGAAATTTTTTTGAAAAGTATATATGCAAATTTTTTTAGATGTTGCATGCGCCATGATCAATGTTATGATGATGCCATAAATCGAGGAGCATGTTATGATGTTCCATTTGAATATGTTGAAGATTATAGTTGGAGTTGCCAAAAGAATCCAAATATTAATGATACCATTCATGCAAAAGTTTGTAGTTGTTATGGTAAGTTTTTTTATCCAAAAAAATTTTTGATCGAAAAAACTTTCTGAATTTATTTTGGCAAATTTATTACATTTCGCCAAAAAAGATATAAATCAAATTTTTAATTTTATTTTGCTTTTTTAGAACCTCAAAATGCATGCAAAACTGAACTATGTTGGTGTGATAGTATGGTAGTGGAATGTTGGGGCGAATATCATCCACCTTTGACTAAACCAAAATGCATGCATCCCCGACTTAATGTTCCTAATAATATTCCATATTCAACTCATCCCCTTCGTGGCATAATCAATATTTGGACTTCTTCGCTTGAATCGCTTCGAAAAATTATTAGTTTCATTTGGTGAAGAATCCATGCATTTGAATGATGGAGGAGAATATGAATCATATACGGGGAAACAATACCTTAAAAAACTAACTAAAATTGCATCTACTTATTTTTTAAATTAAAATTATTATTTTCTTCTTTTTTGAATGCTTGATTTAATAAATATCATAATGAAAGTCGTGAATAAATTTAATAGGAAAAATTATAAACAAAAATTTCTCAGGTTTCAACCAAACAGTTTTATTTTTTTCAAATTAATTGTCTAATGTATTATTTTTGGTAGTCAAGTTTGATTTTTCAGTATAGAATATTTAAAAATGTATGATAGCATAGAACAAATAGGAACTTCAACACCTTTTCAATTTCAAGTTGATTATGACAGAATTTGCGTTTTAATAAATTCTAAAAAATTATGGTTGTTTCAAAAGAATTATTATAATATTAAGTACATAGGAAATTTTGATATCATCAACAAAAAATGGAATCAAATAAAAGATTTTATTATTTTTAAAGAATATGATAGCTCTGATGATGAAATAGAATGGGAAGGAAGTGAGAAAACTAAGAAGAAAAGATTTCCAAATGGTGAATTATTTGTTTATAACAAAGAAGCAATTATTTTACTTTTTTGTTCAAGAAATAAACCATTCATCCATGGCATCGCTGAATTCGATGAAAAAAATGAAACATTCGTAAAATGGATGCATTTTAAGGTTTGTTTTCTTTATTCTTTGTGTGTGAGAGAATTGGCTAAGAATCTAAAAATTTGTTGCATTACTTAATTAACATTTATTCAGGTATCAGAAAAAGCAAAAATTGCATTTGAAACAATTAGTTATGCGATATATACATTGGTAAATGGAGAATGGAAAAATGGTCAAAATTTTTTAATTGTTCATGATCAAGGAAAAATTCAGTGTTTTGAAATTTCAATTAATTTTGCGTTAAAAGAATGCGAAATAAATTGGATTTGCAAGTTAGAATGCACGAAAGGTAAATTTCCCCTCAAACTTCCAATTAATGCCGCAGTTTGTGGAACTAAATTAATTCTTCAACATGGAAATGATGTTTGCGGACTTCATTGGTTTAAGGACGATCTAATTCGATTTGATTTATTTAAAAATAATGTCGAAGTTATAAAGGTATAATTTAAAAAAATTAAACATATTTAAAAAATAGTTTAATTCTAGATAAATGGAAACTTAGATCCGAGATATATTTTTTATCGCGATTTCGATATTCAGTCAAATTCGTGGCTTCATTTAACAGGGGAAATTAATGATTATGAAGTTGTCGCTAAACCTATTTATTTCGGAAATGTATGGGTTATTGAAGATGCTTTTAGCGATATTCCAAGATGGATTAAAACAGATATTGTAATCCCTCAAGGAAACCCATTAAAACCAATCATTGCAGTGGATATTTCTGAAAAATTTATTTATTTTATCGATAAAAATTATGCTGTATTTAAAATTTCTTTAAATTATTAAAATTTTAATGATGGGTGATAATAAAGTTGAGAGGAGCAAAATAACTGTTAAAAAAGGAATGAAAATAATGTGCCAAAAATTAATCTGAAAGTGTATCATGAAAAAATTAAAAATAATAAAAATATCTACCCATTTTCTTTGAATGAGTTATCATTCATGTTTACAAGTGTTTCAATGATAACTTTTTTTGACGTTTAATTTACCCATCAAAAGGTGCCCATGGTTTTAAACAAGTGCTTACAAACCAAAAAAATTAACTATTTAAAAAACTAATAATATGGTTGTTTTACATTAAAAAATGAGTGAAGATTTTTAACCATAGCTTCTTTTTTAATGTTTGAGATTTCCAACATTCATTAACTTCACAACAAATAATAATATAAAAAAATAAAGGTTACAAAAAATGTCAATTTATTTTAATTTTTGGGTAGGTGGAAAAACGAGATAATAAAATGACAAAAAGAGCTATTTCTGTTCCTTCTATCAAATACTAATTTATCATTATTTATTTTAAAAAATGAAAATAATTTAAAGATATATACAATTAAACAATTTATTCCCTTTTAAAGGTAGGTATCGGATTTTGTATTTTTCCAACAAATGGTTCACCAACCAATTCACCATTTGAGTAAAGCTTGAATCGATAATAAATATTAGAAGGTCGTTCTCTTCCTGGTTCGTATGCGTAATCCATAACATACATTATATGTGCTTTATTTTCTTCTCCTTGTTTTATGTGATCATAAACAGTAGTAATTGCTGTTTGCCAAGGGTTTATATCAGCCTGAAAAGAGGGTATTATTGTTGACTGTATGCATTACTATAAACACTTACATTTGGACTGAGAGGAAAGGCATTAATCCCACAATCAATCCCTCCTAATTTTTTATCAATGTATTGATGCGTAACATCATAGGTCATAGCAAAATATTTGGCACCAGCCATGCTTTCCTCAGTCAGTTGTGCACCTGAAATCAAAAGTTCTTTTATAAAGTTACATTGCTTGTTGTTTGGTACATACCTTTATCTAAGCTTTGATATCTTATTTCAGCCTTCATATAAATCATAATACCATTTTCATCATAACCAACCCAATGATTGTAAAGAGAGGAAGATTTATATTCAGTGAATTCTGCGCAACAATATTTTTGCACTCCACACATGAGCGCGGCTATCGACGAAGTTTGATTGGCGATGTATTCAAAGCTTTTTGTTCTTCCGTAACCGCTAGCAACCAAATCAAGGTTTTCAAAATTCCAGGAAATTTCATCGATTACATCGTGAGATTCTTGCATCTGAAAATTTTTGTAAGCTATAAGTTTACGAAAGAAGGCTTTGCATTTTCTAAGCACTGAGCAAAGTTTTTCGCGCTGTAGGGGAAATAATGTGAAGATTAATTCAATGATAAACGTATAAGACTGCATTTAGCATTTCATGCCGTAACAAAAAAAAAAAAGCAGAAGAGTTCGTCGACTTTCGCGTAGCAATCCTGTCCAAATATATATCGATAAATGTATTATATATTGAAAAAAATTTTGAAAAAAAAATATATGCTTAGTGTGTGTGAGGGCAATCTGTTATGCTTTAGCAAAAACAAATAATTTTGATGGGAAAGTCTCGTTGGTTTTTTTGCGCGTCTCTGACATTTAGAAAAAAAATGTAACGAAGTCTCTTTTTTAATAAAAACGATGCACATAATGGTGCTCTTTTTGGAAAGAAAGACAAACACCTCGCAGCTCGATTTTTGAGGGGCATAGGGAAGACTTATTTGTTTGCACTAAATTTTGCTCATTCCTAGTTTTTATCAACAAACGATAAAAACCGGAAAAATTACGAAAGTGAGTTGCAACTTTTATTAACTTACGGAATCACTTTCTTCAGCATATGGTTTACCATCATCAAGTATAAATAATACACCTATGTCTAAAGTTTGAGGTGCAAAAACAAACGAAAAATCAAAGGAATAAGAATGTTCCAAAATTGTATTACAACTATGTGTAACATGAAAATAAGGTTCTGGAGGATTTTTCCAAAAAAAATCAAAATCATGTCCACAACAATAAAGAGAAAAAGAACCATCTTCATGAGTATATGTCATGCTAAAGAAACATATAAAAATAAACAAAATCATATGTCCACTACTTTTATGCAAAATTTATAACTGGATTAACCTCAATGAAGAAAGAAAAATAAAAATTTTAGATGGGATTTGAACCTGACACTAGTGTAACACACTAATAATTAGCATGATAATTATCAAAAGTTTTCAAAATTTAGTGTAAAATCATTATTAGCATGATAATTAGCACTTATTTTAATTATCATGCTAATTAAGCAACCCTACCTACCACCCCAGGTCTCGAATCCATCCGCCTCTAACAAGCAGGTCATAAACTCATCAAGAAGATAAGTTCCATGCATGGTTAATATAGCTTTTTTCAAACTTTGTGAAAAGATATCTCTACTCACCTCTTTATGAGGGAAGCTATATAAAAAATCTGCGGTTGTTAATTAGTCACATCCTTGGTAAACAATAAAAGAAAAGAAATCGTACCATGGAGCAGTTAAAAAACAAAGGAACAATTTAGATCTCTAACTAAATAAAATTATTGATTTTAAAAATTGAAGTCAATAAAAGTAAGGAAATCGAAAAGGAAGCAGCGTGAAATTTCAGATTTTGTTGCTTTAAAGTATCAAAAAATATTATAAATCTGGTATATTTAAATGTAAACAAAACGCTACAACTTGTAATGTCTTAAGCAAAGCAATAGATCGAATAAAAAAAACTTGCTTTTCATGGTTTTTAAAATGTAAAAATTTTATACTGAGACGCAAAATTGAGATTTTAGGCTGTCTTCTTTTTAATTTAAAAAACTCTTATTGGCTTAAATTTTAATATTTTTTAATACTTTTATTGAGATAAACATCCAAATCGATCCTTTTTGTTTTTTTACTGTTCCATGGTATGATGCTAATTTGATTAACGTAGCTCTAAAATTAACATTACACATGTGAACAAAATGTGTGTTAGGGTGTGTTTTGTCTCACCAAGAGGTACCGCTGGGTTTTTTGTAAAAACGTTTAAATTCATGGTATCCTTAAAAAAAATTTGGAGTACCGCTATCAAAAAATTTGAACATACCACCTTGCTCATATATGATCCTAATAATTGTAAGAAAATGTCAAAAGTTAAACAAGATATACCCCATAAGATCATCTGGGTCAATAACTCGCAAAAGAATACTCTCACTATCAGAGTAATCCCGGTCAATTATTTCAATCTTTACATTTTTATGTTTTAAAGAATCTGAATTGCACTTTAATTGGCCCCGAATATCAACACAATAAAGTTCTGAGTTGGCCACTTTTAATAAAGCGAAAAATAACAAGCATAAAGTCTTCATTTTTCAAATAACCTAAAAAATCAAACTTTTTAATACAAATTAGCAAACGGGCTATATCACGAGTTTCAACAATAACTCAAATATCTATAAAACATGTTTGAGTGCTTCATCATTCTTCTAATAAGCTTTTTCAGCTTTTCGCAGACTACATCAAAAATAAAAATGGAGGGTAGTCAAGCATGACCCTTATGATTTTAATGTGGA
Organism: Panagrolaimus kolymaensis; assembly: GCA_028622995.1. Classification (NCBI taxonomy): domain Eukaryota; kingdom Metazoa; phylum Nematoda; class Chromadorea; order Rhabditida; family Panagrolaimidae; genus Panagrolaimus; species Panagrolaimus kolymaensis. Next base: position 1,452,738 of record JAJQJQ010000031.1, read on the forward strand.
ATATTCCAAGAATGATTTAGAGATAATTTTAGGATTTCTTTATCATTAATTATTAGAGATTTGTAGCTTTTATTTAAGGGTATTTTTTCGTCGAGGCGCCCATCTAAAATTTTTGCTTCGAGACAGCTTCTGAATTAGCCATATTTTGAGCGAAAATTCTTACAGATTCTGAAATAGAAGCACAAAAACAAAGGGTAACTTTTTTTGAGATCTTCGAATCTTCTGACAGCCTCTGTTTTTATGATCTCTTGTGAATCCTCTTAACTGGACAATTAAAAGCTATTCCTATTTTGCGAAATCGAAAAACGAAAGAATTTGTAACTTTAACCTTTTATTGTTATCTTTTGTTCTGAGTCAATCGGTTTTTCTCAAATTTTTGCAACAAGCTTTATTGGTGCGTGTTTTTTGTTTACACTTTGTTCCAAAGACCGAACACATGAATTTAATGCTAAAGTACATATATTTAGAGATAATATATTGATTTCAAATTTTTTGGCCTAAATCTAGTTTGCATTAAAAAGGAGGAGCTGTTTATTTTTTTTTCTTATGGCTTTAATTACATCTATAAGCTTAGTTACATAATTCGTAACTTTTCAACCCTCTTAGAGACTTCCATTATATTATATCTGTACAAAAAAATAAACTGAAATATTGAGTTTTAAAAAGGTATGACTAAAAATATGTCCAAAAAAAAAATGTCCGTCTGAACTATAACACATTTGAAGGACAAGATTTAAACCTATATGAGATTTGCTAGAACTTTACGGGATAGGTTTTTAAAGTTAGAATACAGAAAGTAAACACCATAAAAACTCATGCCTTTATGGTAAATAAATTATTAAAAAAAACACCTCTCGTGAGATCTAGTAGCCAAGCTTTTTTTTCGATGTGATCAATATATTAGTGAAAAAAAATTTGGAAAAAATATATGCTTAGTGTGTGCGCGCACAATGTGTTATGCCTTAGCAAAAAAAAAATTTTTGATTGGAAAGACTCATTGGTTTTTCTGCGTCTCTGACATTTAGAAAAAAAACATGTAAGGAAGTCTCTATTTTTCTCGTTCTCTTTTTTAGTAAAAATAATATATTGAAAATATATAATAATTTTCATCGCCTTTCGTTATCTTTGCGTGAGCTTTCTTACATCATTTTTTGGTCGAAGAAATAATAAATATGTGGTTTACTGGGTTTTCAACATTATTTGGTTTATTTTTGATAATTAGGGGAGAACCTTGTGGTAGTGCAGAAGAAGAGCAAATTAAAATGATCAAGGATATAATTCATGCGGCAGAATTTGATCCCCAACAATCATGCAAATCATATGGGAAACAAAATAATAAAGGTTATCCGCTTGGCGATACTGATGAACATAAACTTTCTAATCATGATGTCTGTAATGCTGTGTAAGTTATTAATACCTCAGTGGCGTGTAATGTTAATTTAAAGCGGCCGAGGTGCTTCTTCACTCTTTAAATTTTTGTCACCAAAAAATGAGCTTGATGTTTAAAAAAAATTGTTAAGGATAGTTACTACTGAATTCAAGCAGTCATTATTTTACTTAAATTTTTGGCCATTTGCATCTAAACAAAAATATTATAGTGGTGTCCATCTAAGAAAGCTTTTTGTTTCCGCAGTAGTTAACTATGGGGATCTAAAAAAAGGAACGAAGGGTGATATAGATGCAAAGATTACATTGAAGCCCAGCTACCATAGATGCAAGTGTGACGAGGCTGGTCACATTATTCCTAACGAATTAGGTGGTAGCGGGTTATTTTACAACCTTTTTGCTCAAGATCATAATGTAAGTTTAAAAAAAAAGAAAGATATTTTTTTCATTTTTTTTGTTTGTTTCAGCTCAATGGCATAATATGGAATAATATTTGCAGAAGAATTTCAACCTTTTTGATAGATGATAAAGCTTTAACAAGGTAAATGATAAAGTGCCGTACGGGTTTGGGTGAATTTTAAAACCAAAGGAAATTCTCTTAATTTTTTTTTCAGAACCGTTACTATGAAAATTTATTTTATATATTCTGATAAAAAAAAAAATCCTAACCGTCCCTCTGGATATTTCTTTAATTTTGTTTATAGCAAAAATAAAGTACCGATTACTTCGGATTTTGGATTTCTGGAAAATGAAAATCATGAAAGGGGCGAATGGAAGGTTTGTTCTGGTATTAATAAAGAGAATTTAGTGTTTGTTAATAATGTTCACGAGAGTTATTGGAGCCATAAAACATGTGCTATTAATGATGACGCAGAATTTTATTATGGTCCATTTAAAAATCATCCATTAACAGAATTATTAAAAAATAATATTGATTTTTTTAAACCGAAGAATTGAAACATTTATGATCTTTTTAAAGTATGGGAAATAGCCAGAAAAAAAGTTTTATCCATTCCTTATTTCCATTATTGCTCAATCAACCATCATTGTCGAATCTACGCTATCGCTCAAGTTCTAACTAGCTGCTTTTCAGCTTCTTTATAAGCCATTTAGTTTTCATCTTCTTAACTCACTTTTTTATTTAAATTTTGGTTGAAAGAATTCTTGTTGAAATATTATCACATTTTGTGTCAAGATTTTTCATGGGTAATTTTAACACCAAAAATTGACAACGCTTTTTGCACAAATGGTATTTTTTTATTTATTTTTTAGCACTTCTAATCATAAATTTTTTTAGATCGCATATTGAAAATATTCCTTGGGCAAGGTGTAACCTTTACTTCATATAATCACTGTTCGGAATATGATGAAACCTATCTTTTATGCTGCAGATACAAATGCGAAAATATTCATAATATGACTCCAACTGGGCATATTCTTTCAATTACTTACTCTTAAAAATGGCGTAAAAGTCATGATCATCACAAACTTATGAGTTAGAGAGGATCTTTTCAGTGCATCAATGTTTCAGATAGTCGGAATTACAAATACATTTTTTTGCTGTCGAAGATTAAAGGCTGATGGAAGTATTGCTCTCCTCGTGTTCATTTTTATGATCATATTCGAATATGAAAAATGAAAGAACCACGTTTGAGCCCGCTTTACTCGTTTGCAATTCGCCGTGTGCGTCGCCGCTTCTTCATCACAATAAATAAAAGCATAGGACAAACTCTCGATAGAGTTGCAATTAATATTCATCTTCTACAAGTGTTTTCTCATGGCAAGCCATATGTCGCATTTATCCTTTGTTCGAAGGCACCAAGATATTCGGATTTTTTCAAACGCTCAAATGCCAAATACGGTTATTAATATTTATATTCAGAAAATTTATAATTAATTCTTTTAATTTGTAAAAAAGAGTCTTTCTTTTTTTTATTGTAATTTTAAATTTATTTACGGGTTTTTTACTTAATTTAAAAACGGGTTTTTCTTTTTATTTTTACTGCATTTTTAAACATGGTATTCAAAATTAAATTACATAAATAAATTATCATAATTATACTTATATATAACTATATGTTGTAAACCAATTAATTAAATATAATATTTCTTATAAGTCATCCACTTATTTAATATTTTTAAATTTTTATTTAAACCGAATCAAATCAAGAAAGGAAAAGAAAATAATGAATAAAATAATGTCCCTATTTTTTAGTTCCATTTTTTCTTTTTAAATTCTTTGTCCAATATATTCTTTTTGGTTGACACGTTTAATTTTGCAGTATGGAAAATGAAAAAAAGTATGATAGCAGCATAGAAGAAATAGGAACTTCGACACCTTTTCAATTTCAAGTAGATTACGACAGAATTTGCGTTTTAATAAATACCAAAAAATTATGGTTGTTTCAAAAGAATTATTATAATATTAAGTACATAGGAAATTTTGATATCATCAACAAAAAATGGAATCAAATAAAAGATTTTATTATTTTTAAAGAATATGATAGCTCTGATGATGAAATAGAATGGGAAGGAAGTGAGAAAACTAAGAAGAAAAGATTTCCAAATGGTGAATTATTTGTTTATAACAAAGAAGCAATTATTTTACTTTTTTGTTCAAGAAATAAACCATTCATCCATGGCATCGCTGAATTCGATGAAAAAAATGAAACATTCGTAAAATGGATGCATTTTAAGGTTTGTTTTCTTTATTCTTTGTGTGTGAGAGAATTGGCTAAGAATCTAAAAATTTGTTGCATTACTTAATTAACATTTATTCAGGTATCAGAAAAAGCAAAAATTGCATTTGAAACAATTAGTTATGCGATATATACATTGGTAAATGGAGAATGGAAAAATGGTCAAAATTTTTTAATTGTTCATGATCAAGGAAAAATTCAGTGTTTTGAAATTTCAATTAATTTTGCGTTAAAAGAATGCGAAATAAATTGGATTTGCAAGTTAGAATGCACGAAAGGTAAATTTCCCCTCAAACTTCCAATTAATGCCGCAGTTTGTGGAACTAAATTAATTCTTCAACATGGAAATGATGTTTGCGGACTTCATTGGTTTAAGGACGATCTAATTCGATTTGATTTATTTAAAAATAATGTCGAAGTTATAAAGGTATAATTTAAAAAAATTAAACATATTTAAAAAATAGTTTAATTCTAGATAAATGGAAACTTAGATCCGAGATATATTTTTTATCGCGATTTCGATATTCAGTCAAATTCGTGGCTTCATTTAACAGGGGAAATTAATGATTATGAAGTTGTCGCTAAACCTATTTATTTCGGAAATGTATGGGTTATTGAAGATGCTTTTAGCGATATTCCAAGATGGATTAAAACAGATATTGTAATCCCTCAAGGAAACCCATTAAAACCAATCATTGCAGTGGATATTTCTGAAAAATTTATTTATTTTATCGATAAAAATTATGCTGTATTTAAAATTTCTTTAAATTATTAATAAAAGTTTTTTGCTTGAAGAAAAAAATGTGGACAAGATGGATATAAATTAAAAAAAACAATTTTACAGAAATGCAATAAAAGCTTTATTCAAAAAACCTAATTCTTCTTCGTCACATTTCACAAAAGTGGTTTAGTGATTGCAAATTGAAAATGTCTTTTGTAGTTCTGATGGGACTTGATTAATGCTACGTCGCATGAGCTCTCGTAGGGTTGCTTTACGAGTTTTGAAGTATTCATTAACTGCGGAAGTATCTCGACCTGGTTTTGCATTTCTATAATAAAGACTGACATTTTGGCTTGAGCTGCAGCTTTTTTGGAATAAATGAAAATTTAAAAAAATACATTGATTCTCAGTTGTAGCTTGAGAGAGCAAAGGTTGTATCGAAGCCATTAATTAAAAGTCAATAGCAAAACTAAAAAAAACTTTAAAAAAGTTTAAATAAAAAATTCAAAAACATTTAAAAATAAATAAAAAAGATTGCAAAACTATTATCTCATTGATTGAAAAAAAGAAAAGATGAGGCTTGGATGATACATTTAAGAGTTTTCTCTGCATCTTTTATTTTTTGTTTTTAATTATGGATAAATTTGGAATCACCTTAGAGATAATAAATACCCATTCTCATATATTTCCTCAACTTAATTTTATGACCATGGCTTTTTTTGTTTACTAAAGCTCTAGCAAAAAAAAAAACGACGAGAAACTTTTCTTAAGTTCAATGACATTTGGTTGTCATAAAAATATAAAGACAAATATCTCAGTTAGCCAATATTTTCTCCATTAAATTTGCTTTGCTTGCTGCGATTATTGAAGCAAAATTGTTAAAAATGCCTTGAAGGTTTTAAAAAAGAAAAAGTAAAGAACAACTTTGGTTCCTTTTAGCGCAATAAAAGACAGAAAAAAGAAAAACAAATGGATCTTTATTTATAAGGAAAATATAAAGTCACTTTTAATTTTTTTTTATTTTATCAGCACATTAACATCAAATTATGATAGTTGACCCATCTGATATATTCGCTATTTATAAAATGTTTAGGCGACAAATAGATTCAATTTCAAAAGATTCAAAGTATACATTTGCCGAACCTCGACGACAAAACTTTTCCTTGCCTCCTGATGTGATTTCTCATATATTTAATAAACCCATTTCTCCTAAAGGTCTTCAAAAATTGTTTCAAACTTGCAAATATTTTTTTAATAAAAAACAAATTCTTATTTTTTACTATGATGCATATGTCAATGAAACTCAACTTTCATCCATGAACACCAGGGATAATAAAGTTTTCAATTGGAATAAGAAAGTTTTATTTTGGTTTACTAGTCAATTGAAGCTTTGCCTATTTAAAGGCTCAGTATTGAATATGGTTTATCGAAGTTCCTTAACCAAATTATTAATTTGTAGCTCAAATCTGTCTTTCGTTGAATTTGAAATGCTTGCATCCAATGATTCAAAAATCAGGGATTTTACCCTTTCGCATTCAAGTATTTATTATTTAGATGGCACAAATGTTTCAATCGATGCAATCCTTCAAATGCTTCCAAAGATAGAAAAAATTGGATTTGATAATGATCAAGAAACTTTTACCAAACAAACTCTTAAAAATCTTTTAGAGATTCGGTTCTTGAATAAGATTCGTTATTTCAATTTAAATATGAGGTCTGTCTCTCCGTCGTTTGATCCTTCATTATTATGTCAATTTCTGAAAGAAAATTTGGCTCCAATCTTACATCCTCATCCACATGCAACGATTTTTATTTTTTGTGAAAACAGGCATGTAATCAAAGAAAATATTGATGCTTCAATCAAAGGAATTCTTGATATGGAAGGAAAAATTGTTAATATTAAGACTTTCGCGCGTCGATAAAACATTTTTATTTTTTGTTAATTGTATTTTTATGATATTTTGCTTTCAAATAATAAAAAAAATTAAAAAATGTAGTATAAAATTAAAGAAAACACAAAAGAGTGTGAAGAGAGGCGAACTTCGAAAGAAAAACGTAATGGCTTTTTTTTATTTTTTGCTTCGTTTAATAATTATTTTTATCGATATTAATATTTTCTTGAAGAGTGGTGAATAAGACAAATTGCCTCTCATCGTTTCTTTCGTTTGTGTTTAGTCATTTATCACTTTTTGTTAAATATATAAAAAAGCAGCAAGAAATTAATCAAAAAAAGTTTTTTTAATTGTATTGAATGTTTGAATTTGAAACTAAAGTGTTGAAGAATTTGATAGAATAAATTATTGATAGAAATCAATTTTAAGTTGCAGTGAGTGTTTTTTATTTGAACAAATCGTTTGTATTGTTATTTTTTGTTGCTATTTTTCAAAAGTTCAAATTTATAGCCACTTTGGAAAGCTTTGAATTGTTCAAATGAGTTTTTCTAACTCTTATTATTTCATTTCTTTCATTTTACTTCTTATCATCCATTTTACCGATGCTTCTGTTCAAGTGAAAACCCAATATGGTGACATCGAAGGATTTATTTATCCCATGAAAAATGGAGAAGAAGCAAATATATTTTTAGGGATTCCATTTGCTTCACCACCAATAGATAGCCTTCGATTAGAAGTGAGTTTTCGGCGTTGAATAAAATAAAATGTTTATCAGTCATCGGGCAAGATAATATTAAAATCTTTTTACTATCCTTTTTTTTACAGAAGCCACAACCACCAAAACCATGGAAATCAAAAACACTTGAAGCAAAGAAATTTGCTAATCGTTGCTCGCCTCATACATTTGAAATTGTTCAATGGGCTGGTGATCATAGTGAAGATTGCCTTTATTTAAATATTTTTACACCCAAAATTAATGTTAGTTTATATTTTTTTTTTGTTTCAAAATAAAAAAAAAATTTTTTAGAATTCTTCCACTGAAACTTATCCCGTGGCAGTATTTATTCATGGCGGAGGTTTTTGTTTTGGTGATACCGAAAGTTATGGTTATAAAAAGCTTGCGGATAATTTCGTCTCTCGTGGAATTATTATTGTAACTATTCAATATCGATTAGGTCCCTTTGGTTTCTTTTCCCTTGGAGATGAAGATGTTCCTGGAAATCTTGGACTTTGGGATCAGCGTCAAGCTTTACTCTTTTTACACCAAGTTTTGCCTTCATTTGGTGGAGATAAAAATCGAATAACTGCTTGGGGGCATAGTGCTGGAGGAGCTTCAACTAGCTTATTATCTGCTTCGCCTCATACTCGAGGTTAGTTTATTTTTTGAAACATGGAAAGTGATTTCTCATGAAATTCGTTGATTTTAGATCTTTTTGCTCAATCTTTCCAAATGTCTGGTTCTGCATTCGTTGAATGGGGAAATTCCAAGCGTGTTATTGGAGTATCTCAACAACTTGCACAACATTTAGGTTGTCCCAAAACTTCCCATTCAAAAACCATCAAAGAATGCGTAAAAAGGAAAACAACAGATGAAATTTTGAAAGCTTCAGATAACTTCGTAATATTTTTTTAAACCAAAAATTTTACTCTATTAAATTATTTTTTAGGGTTTATCACGTAATGATCTCAATTTTGATTGGTACCATCCAGTTGCAGATAATGAATGGTTGGGAAAGGATTACATTCATGAACTTGAAGATGCCCCAAAAAAGCCAACCCTCATTGGAGTTACAAGTGCTGAATCCCTTCTTTGTTGTTAGTTTTTTTAATTATTGAGTTTTTTGAATCGAGGTAATTTTTAAAAATAATTTCCAGCTGCATATGTTCCTGAAAGTGTTGATACCATGTTCAGCTTACATTTTGGAATTAAAAAGGATGATCAACCAAACTTTTCTAAACAAAATTTCACTGATTTTATACGAAATCGAATTGCAACTTTCTCTGCATTTGGAAATGACGCAGAAGCCGCATTTAAAGATTTAAAAGAATGTTACATTGATCGCGGAAGTTTGGATGAAAAAAATGCTGATAGATTTTATTTTAAACGTTACACAGATGTTTGTCTTTTTGATTATAACTTTTTTTTGGGACTTTTGTAAATTCGTTTTAGCTTCTTTCGGATATTCAATTTGTCGTTCCAACCATTCAAGATGGTCTTGAAAAAACTAAACTTAATTGGCCAACCTATATTTATCTTTTTGATTGGACTAATCCTGAATTAATTAAAGAATTTGGATTTTACGGAGGTTAATTTTTATGAAAAATTAATGAAAAATAAAAAATATAGCTGCATGAAAAAAATCGATTATATGTATGACTCATGTCTATCATTTCAGGCGCAAATCATGGCCTTGAATTAGCATATCTTCATGGAACTTTTATTTTTAAATATTTTAATTTTACATCCGTGGATGATAATTTGCAAGATGCTTATGTCGAAGGAGTTGCAAATTTCTTTAAAAATGGGTTAGTTTTTTTTTTTGCTCAAACTTTAAATATATATTTTTATTTTTTTGAACCCCAGAAACTAATATCTTAGATTTCTTTTTTTAGAAAGCCATCAATCAATAATATAGAATGGCCTCAAATGACTTTAGATGATCAATTCAAATATTTCCACCTTGGAGAAAAAAATGAAGTTGCAGATAAATATTTTGCAATTCGATTGGAATTTTGGAAAAAATTCAATGAAAAATATAATTTTGATTTAATTCGTGGAGAATTTAAACTTTCCAAAAAAGTTAAAGATGAACTTTAAAATTAGTCTAGAAATATTTTTAAAAATATTTTTGCAATAAATTTTGAATAATTATAAAATATAATAAAAAAAATACATTAAAAAATGTTTTTGTTGAATCTCAACCGACAATCTTTGTTTTTTGATGCAATAAATCAGCGATGTAATGATTGTTCGACAAAATATTTCAATTAACCCCACATTTTATTTGAAAATAAACATTATGACTTTAGGGGTCAAAAGCAATAAACCTGTTGCACACAGAAAAGATTCAAACATGATTTTTTATTCAAGTAGAGAGCTTGAATATTTTTTTATCCTTCATATCGAAAGCTGAATGCCGTTTTGTCTTTTATTGAAATGACCTTTATCTTTAAGAAATAAAAAAAGACTATTTGTCTACGCCATATTTTAGGTAAATAATTAAAATTTGGAGGCTAATGACATTTATAAAATGCAGCTCCGACGAACATTGAGCTCTTTATAAACAATAAAACCTAATTTAAAAAATACCCTTTTGGAAAGAATTTTTTTAGCGCTGACGGAGAAAACACAGTATATTCGCCTATCCATGGAGGAGGTCTCATTGTTTCCGTCCGCCAAATTTCTATCTCTGTGGGGAATTTTCATATATCCATCTAACAACCACGAAGTGTCCGTCTCCACATTTTTTCGCTAATCCATGAAGAAATCAACCCTAATGAGGATTTTAAAAAAAATTTAAATTTAATTTAACGTTCTTTTTTTGACTTTATTTTCTTTACCAACAAATAAGTACTTCTTTTTAATTTAATAATGCACCGACTTGTTTTTAGTGACCTTTCTTTTCAAGAACCATTTGTTTTGATTGATGTTTGTTATGGACAAATTTAATTAGTTGTCAGTAAATTTTCAGTAAGGGTTTTTAATATTTATCTTCATTTTGGTTTATTAAAGTAAATTCTTCCTTGATATTATTGTATTTTATCTACTTTATTTAAAAACTGTTCATTGCATTATGTTTATTATCGCTGAGGAATGTATTGATGGACAATCTGAAGACCTTTATTTTTGTGACAAAGCTTCTTTAAATGAATTAGATAAAACATATTTAAAAGTTTTGCATCAATTTATTCAAGAATATAACAATACAAAAGTTGAAGATAAAAGAGATAAAATTTTTGAAAGTTTTATTGAAAAATATACAGCAATTCCAGATTTATGGAGATTGCAAGCAAGGTAAACCAACTTTCATTTATATTGACTTTTTTAGAGAAATTATAATTTTCCTTTTATTTTTAGACGCCTTGAGAATCGTATGAAAATGGATGTTTCAAAGCTTTTTAACAAATGTTTTTGTCATTTTTATTACAAAAACCTCTATGCTTATGTAGTATCATCTACCTTGAAAGATATTATCTTTTCTGAAACACCCTTTTTGTTTTGTTATAATATGAATCATTATGCTATTTTCGACAAATCGGAAAGAATACCATCCTGTACGCAATATATATTGACCTTACCTATTCGACATTTAAAATTAATTTATGCTGATTTTGATCAATTTTCAGGCAGGATATATTTATTCCAAATTTGCTTTCTATACTCAAAGATAACTTTATAAAAATTTTTAATTAATCAATTAAAAAAAAAAAATCTTTTTTCATAAAGCACCATAAATTAGTTACAAATTATAATTTTTTTATTTTAGATAGTCCATTGCCTGAGGAAATTAAAAATAAGTATAATGGAATTCTTTTACATGTAAATGAATGCAACTTTGAAAATTACAAACATAATTTTCAACAATGGATGGAAAACTTATTCAAATATGGAGGAGAAAAATTTGCTATTCAAACCATTGAATCTGTTTTAACTGAAAACTATAGAAATAAATTTTTATGGAAAGACTACATTCTAATAATGAAAGAAAAAAATGTTAAAGTAAGCTTTTTTAACTATGATAAAAAAGCAATCAAGTAATATCCTGATTTTCAAACATTTTCCGGAAAGGTTAATCTTCCAAACAAAGATTGGTTGGCTCATATTCTTCGATTCAGAATGGAAGCTACATTTATTTTTTTTATAACTTTTTTATAACAAAGAAAATAGCAAATATAATGAAAATCTTTATAATTTTTTATTTTGAAACTAATTATTTTTACAATACTCTAATTTTTAGATTATGCTAAATATTTTTGATCGTTATACTAACCTTTTTATTGACGACGAAGAAATGAGGGTTCAATATAAAAAAGCAAAGGAGAATGTCAAAAGTGTGTCTGACTACAATGAATTACCAGAGCTTCGATATTATTTATTTGATGTTAATCCTCATTTGAATTATAAGCCATTTATCATGCCTGAAAATTATCAACAAAAACATCAAAAGTTAAATCTTCCAAAACCTATTATTAATTACATTAATAACCACGCAAACAGAAATCAACGTGTGAAACTTATAAAATTATGCAAATATTTTGCAATTGCTTCTCCTTCGATTGTCTGCCATCAACTACTAATTGCAAGCTCTGTTAAAGTTTCGGGATTTTATCAGCAAAGCTTAAAATGCAGTTATTCTTATATTAAAAAAACCAATTTTTCAAAAAAACTACATATTACAAATAATTTATTTTTTCATACTTCTTCAAAAAACGTGCAAGAATTTCATACAATCCTTCCAAAGATTTACAAATGCGATGCCCGATTTGTAAAAGTATGCATTCAAGATTTAACTTGGTCGGATGTAGTTTTTATTTTAAATCCGAATACTATAGAAAAGTTGGAATTTTGGGGTAACAAAGTGATTAAAGAAAACGGAAACATTGCAAGCATATATGAAACCCTAATGTTGGTGCCAAATGCGTTTTACATACAGTTTGTTTAACTATTTAAAAAATAAATATAAAATAAAGTTTATAATATTCATATGTTTTAGTGTATCAGTAGAAGAAGAATCGATTAATGAAGCAAAAGAAAAAATCAGAAACTTGCCTCGCAATGTACAAATTGAGCGTTTAACAGTGGTACCTTCTTTTCGTCATTTATATATTCCACTTTAAAATAGCACTATTATTTATAGAATTTATTAAAGTTTTTTTCTCAATGCACTTGGAAATAAAATATTTAAAAATGTCGTAAAGTAAATGTGTAAGAAAAAAATTACCTATGTTTATTCACTTTTTTTAGCTTCAAGCCGAGTTTGCTTGATGTCATACTTAACTAAAAAAATCTTTAGTTTATAACCCGATCTTTACCAAGATTGGGATATAGCTTGCTGCAAACCATGATTTTTTTTCATAAACAGCTACAAAATGTTTATTTTTGAGATCTAAAGAAGAAATATATTTTCAGATTGCTTTGTTGATTCCAACTTGGCTTTAAAAACCTTCTTTGATTTAGTTTTATTTTTTTATCTTCTCAAGAATAAGAAAAATACTGAGTTTTAATCGGATTTTGATTATTCTTTTCCTTTTTAGTTTTTTCGATTAAAAATAGTTTGTTGTCGAGATTTTTTATTGCTTGTGATCAATTACTACAAAAAGAATCAAGCTCATTTGAATTTTAAAAACGATATTAATTCATCTAAAAAACATTTACAATATATAATCCAGCTACCGTTACATTGGATGCTGATAAACATTTTACAAAAAACATTGACAAAGTAGAAATTTTGTTTTTATAATTTTAATGAAACCAACAAACAACAACATGTAACAAACGAACAATGCTAAAAATAAAAAAACATTTTATTATTATAACTACCTTTCTCACTTTTTTTAACAAGAGGCAGACATTCAGAGCTTTCAGTTTGTCGAAAGAAACATTTCTCTGAGATGAATTTTACACAAAATAAAAAAGTTACGCTTTTTAATTAGTATTTAAAAAAATACTTTTTTATTTTGCGTAAAACCCATCTCAGAAGTTTCTTTCGACATATTAAATCTCTGAGTTTCCACCCCTTGTTCAAAAAATTAAGAAAGGAAGTTTTAAAAAACAAACCATCATCCTAAAAAAATATATACAAAACGTGTCTCCAAAAAAGTACAACTTTGAAAGTTAAGTAACTCTTTTTTTAAGTAATTGTCTTTTTCGTGTTAAATAAACATTTTTCATATCTTTTGATAGAATCATGCAAATTTTCAAAAAATATCATATTGAAAAGTTACGAAACTTCCAAAGTTGTATTGTTTTTTAGGATATTCTTTAAATACAAAGAAAAAACTCGTAAAAACCTGTGCATGCCGAAATTCATATTACAAAGCCTCTTTAAAATGACACCAAATGCAAGTAAATACAAGCAGTATGCCAAAAAATGCTGTCTCGTTTTATTTAAGCTCTTTTTGCATTAAAACTCTTCGATTAATAAACTAGATTTAAAAAAAAAATTCAATTTTAAGAAACTTACCTCAACAGCCCTTACCTTTCCTTTTAATTAGGGACTACTTCAGCATATAAACTATCATGAATTCCATTTTGGAAAACTTGAATAATTAAAACAAATTCATGCGCTCGTAAGTTATTTCCTGCATAAAAAAATGCAACAAAAAATCGGATCGAAAATGTTGGATCCTGCAAAAGATTTGATAATTGGCGTTCAAAGGCAGCACGTCTTCTATTAACCTAAAACATTTAATTATTATTTCTTAAATCAAAAAGACTTCAAATAATAAAGTAAAGGGGCACTGTAAGTAAAAAGTTTTTCGTTATTTTCAAAAAAACATACCGCACGGGATTGTGAAAACAAGTTATCAATATGTATTCCACTACCACCAATACAGTTTGGAATAATATGTCCAACATCATCGCCGGTGACCAAACCGTAATCTTTTCCCATGATTTTTCTTGTTCGAGCAACGACATGTGTTCCACGAATTGGGCGAAGAATAGAACCCCATGCCGTTGTGATTCGGAGTTGATCGTCTCTAATAACATGAGGATAGTAGCCCCTAAAATTTTACATTAGATATCATTTTTGCTATTAAAAACTTACGTTGCGTCTACATTAACTTCTTCATAGTCCGGCAGTTCAAAGTATTGGTCGTCGGTCATATCTGAAAAAAGCGATTAAGACAAAAAATAAACTTGATAAGATAGGTAAATTTATAAAAAAGATTTTCTAAAATTAGTTTTATTAATTTCACAAACTTTAGGTTTCAATTTGGCTCGACTTCGGGATCTAAGATTTGTTTTTGAATTTCCGCACTCTTGTTTTCATCGCTTTTTCGGTTTTTTAATCGAAAAAAATTTTAATAAATTATCTTTTATTATATTATTCCAACATTTATTTCGATTAAAAAGTAAGAAATTTCTGCTAAAAAATATTTTGTAGCTTCAAGTTCCAAAACTTTTTATTTCCGTAGCTTACATTTTTAGACATATGTTTTGCAAGCTTAATAGTGATAATAATATATCAGGCCGTATAGCAAATATTATTGAACGCTGCTCCACAATTACATGATCATCACTTTTTTATTAGTAAGTGCTCGAGTAAGAGCTTTTTTAATAAACATGCAACTTGTATATTTTTCAAAATATATTTTTATTTGAAAATCAGGATTATCACGACTTTTAATATTAACACTTTCTAAGAGTGTATTTGATTAATCGGAGTTTTTATTATTAAAAAGGGTAAAATTTTATTAATTAGAAGCTCTACCCTGAACTCGCACATGGTCAAACAGTGTGAAAATTGATTGCGTTTTTAATTTTTCATAATTCAACATATTTCATCCTCAAAGATGAAAACTCAGCTTTTTTTACTATTTGATTTATTTTATTTTGTGTTATAACCTACAACTTCAAAGAGCTTTAAGTGACAGATGATTTTAAAAACTGGAATTAAAATTTTTTTAATTACGTTTTTTCCCCATTACCTGGATAAATAAAGAATATAAAATATGAAAATTTTAAAATTTTCTTGGAAAAACTTTTACTTTCATTTTAACTTTTTTTATAGTTTTCCGGCAATATCATTACTTTTTATAACCTTATGAAGTTCTGATGAATTTACAAAATCGTCTTGCCACAACAATAAAACAATTTTATTATACTGCCGTCCTTTTTTATTTATTAAACAAATATAATGTTTTAGAATAAAAACTTTTGATGGCCTTCGTTTACTTTCTCTAAAAACATTCAGCACGCATTGAAGCGATCTTTCTGTTTTAACCTGAATTATTTTTTTTGTCTTTAAACGTTATAAATACAATTAGCTATGATAATGCTATAAATATAAAGTAATTATTTTGGGTTTTTTCATTTATATAAAACCTAGGTTGCAACCCTTTAATAGTTAGAATTGGCATTAAATTTTAAATATTTGTTATGAACACAAAATCTTTAGGAGGCATATTTTACACAAAAATCTGTCGGATTTGCATATTGCACATAGCTTATTTTGAAACTTAAAAAAGTTGTTTAAGTAAATTGAAAAAAGCAAAAGCATTGAACTAATATGTTTAACAAAACAGGTTTAAACCATGCCAGAAATTTTCAATATTTTTTTAAACAAATGAATACTCATCTTTTTTGGCTGAAACATCATTTAATTTTTCATATTTTTTTATTACCTCTCTTTTCATTGCAGAACAAATTTTTACCTTGATAGTCATATGTTTTTAAGAACTCGAATCTTATGTATCTGCATGTCTCGTTCATCGGAAGTTAATTTCTGAGAAATATAATAGCAAAAAACCGAAACACGATTTCTTGCATTTTTATTTTTGATTCATTTAAACTATTTTTTAAAATTTTATTCTTATTTACAAAAAAATTCTTAATTTTTTTAGTTTTCGAATCTCGGAGTTAACTTCTATGAGAAAAAATGAAGTTGCAGATAATTATTTCGCAACTCGATTGGCATTTTGGAATAAATTCAAAGAAAAATATAATTTTGATTTAATTCGTGGAGAATTTAAACTTTCCAAGAAAGTTAAAGATGAACTTTAAAATTAGTTTTTTTTTTGAAGAAAAAAATTTTTGCTATAAATTTTGCGTATTTGGAAAAACAATAAAAGAAAGTACAAAGAAAGTTGTTGGATCTCAGCCAACTTGGATCGAAATGCATTAGAACAATAAAGACACACATTGAACAATGTTTTTTTTTCTACAAACAAGCAACCTTGAATATTTTTTATCCTTCACATAACTAATTATATTCCGTTTATTGTACTTTTTTTTAATAACCTTTTGCTTGCCAAAAAATATGAAGGACAACGAAAAAATGGCAATCGATTAGATCTTAATCGCAAAAAAGACAAGTATCTTAGTTATTTTCTGTTTTTTAATGAATGTAAATTGCCAGGAATGCAATGTCGTTGTTTGGCATTTTTCTGTTTGTTTTTAACTTTGGTTTTAAGAAAATACCAAAACAAAATTTTATTTTAACGAGTTAGAATAACGCGTACATTTTTATAATTTATTTTAACAACTAATTTTTTTTCCAGCGGTTAAATCATGAAATATTTCACACTTTTGTGTGTTTTATTAACCATTTTTGGCTTCACTTTTGGACAAGGAAATTTTTTGCAAGATTTTGGTAAATTTGTTTATTTGACTTTTAATAAAAAAAATCCTCAAAACCTATTTTAGTAGTCAGTAAAAAGACTGATGATAAAAAGTGTGATGGTAACTTGACTTTTTGGGAAGGCTTCATTGATAAAGCAAAAAAAGATCATCCATCAGCAAGTTTTCGGGATTTGGTTAAGTATATTTCGATTGATTTAATGGTAACTTTTATTATTAAAAATTACAGTTAAAATAATTTATTTTTGTTTTATTCTAGAATGAAGAATCCGATCCAATGTTTACTTTTGCTCAAGTTTTTAATGAAAGCAAGATATCTTATAATGATTCCCATTATACATATTATTATGAATTCAATGGAACTTGGGTCGAATATTTATGGTTTTTTGGTCAAGGCATTAAGTATTGCGAAATGGATAATAGTAATTTTGCATTGGGAATGGCACCGAGAAAACACGGAACATCATTGATGAATAATAATTATTTTTTGTCCACCAAGCTCCAAATCTTAAAAAAGATTATTTCTGAAACATTTCCAAATCAACAAAAAAAAGATAAAAATTTTATTTTAATTAATCAAATTCTTGAGAACCGAAAATTTTCTCGTAAGCTTTTCTATTTTAAAAAGAAATTTTTTTGTTTTTATTTCCATTATTTAAAGGGCTAGAGATCCATCTGAATGAAATTTAGGCTTGCTACATGTTTTACTTCCTAGTTCGAAAGCCTTTTTTCTAACTTATTTAGAAAGTTTTTAAAAAGGCAAAACAAATTTAAAAAAGTTCAGAAAGTTTTCAAACAAACACAAAAAATTTTTTAACACATTTTCGAAAACTTTGGAAATGGATTAAAAGGAGGTGTTTGCGCTAAGAAGTAAAAGATCTCGCAAGCTCAAAGGTTAGTCAAATGGATCTCGTTCTTCGATACACATTTTTTATTTTAAGAACTCAGTAGCTATGGAAAAGATGATTACGATTGTACAAAATTGCCAAAGATCCAAGCAATTATCGATAAGCTTGATGCAATGCATCTAACAGTTGATGAATGGGTTCGAGAATTTATTGATGAACTCAAAGTATGTATGACTTCAAACTTATGTAGCTTTTATAAATACTTCATTTTTTAGAATTCACTTAATTCGCAAAATTCAAGCATCACAAAAATTCAAAACAATTATGTTTCATCCATTATCGACGGAGATGGTAAACTTAATGATGGGCTATATTGTGATAGCCATCCCGAAGATCCACGTTGCCATTATTGCGAAATAAACACGTTACCAACTACTATCATTATCCAATATTATGAACATTAATTTGTTATTTTACAGCTTAATATTTTAAGTTTTTACTGCAAAGTCCATTATATTTTTAGGATTTAAAAAAAGGATTTACCTTAATTTAAAAGTAAATTATTTGGTTTTTTTTTACTAAAAGTAGTTTATCATTTTTTTGTTTTTTTTTGTTTTGCTGGGTAAAAGGTAGTAAATACATAAATATGTATAAAGAAATTATTTAAATGCCTTTTTATTTATTTTTATCATTTTTTGTATGCACAGTTATTCTTGTTTGAAAATTTATTGGTAAAACTTTATTTAAAGAAAATTCAGACAATATTTAATTTAAAAGTACATTAAACAAGTCGTGAAATAGATAATAAGATAAGAAGCTATGTAAATGTCACGAATCTTATGAACATTCAAGCAGGCTTATGCATGTTCTTGATGTCATCATGTTAATTTTCAATCAAATCACTTGAGACTGAATCATCATCACCATCGCCATTTGATGTCCCGTGATCAATGTTTTCATCTTTAATTTTTGGGAGTGCATTCAACTTGTATTCAACAAAGCCGCCTACTTCGATATTTTCTTTCTTGACAGAAGCAGTTGAAACCTGTATTTCAAAGGCTTCTTTTTTTGATTCAGCACTATTATCGGGATATTCCTTTTTAAGGTCGATATTATCAACTTTGACAGAAGATCCACTAACTTTTAACTCTACATAGCCGCTTTCATTTTCCTTTTTAATATTGATTCTTCTTATAGTACCGACTGCTACAAGTGGATTTAAAACTTTATTGGCTCCATCAATCGGCGGTACAGGTTCAAGAACTTTGAGTTCAGCTCCAGCAATTGGGGGTTCGCGCTCAACAATTTGCGGATCAGCTCCAGCATCATTTTGAGCTTCTGGGGGCTAAAAATATTAAGTTTCAAAAAATAAATAACACCAATACTCACAAAAACAAAATTTAAGAATATTGCAACTTGTCTATTATCTTCAAATGGTTCAACAAAAGGTTCCAGAGCAACATCGTTTAAATCCATTGCACAAATCCGTTCACAAAGTCCGTTATTGTCAACTGTATGATTACGATTAAAATTCCATTGAGGCGAATCATCAGCATTTAATAAATCGAGCCCGTAAAAATTAACAAAACTGGATCTTTTGTTCATAAAAACTTTCACACAGGAAAATAAACGATTACAGTTAGCATTGTATGGTTGCTGAAAATAAGATTTGATTTTTATTTTTTGAGGTCAGGGCTTTGCGATATATCGAATATCGATATCGAATATCGAAATATCGGGGCTTTTTTTGGATATCGAATATCGAATATCGATATCGGAAAAATAAATTTTAATATCGAATATCGAGTATCGATATCGGTTTTTGTCCGATATATCGACAAAATCGATATTTTCATTTGATTATTTTCCGAAAAAACTTAAGCATTTTTTGTTCATTTTTTAGCTCTGAATATTTATTTTCACTTAGTTTTTTACAGCAAACTAAAGCAAAGAAGCAACTATTTGAGTTTAAAGTGAAGAATTGCCTCCAAAGCAAATGGGTAAAAGTTGGTTTCGAATATTGGTTCAAAATGAATAAAATTTTCGCAATAAAAAAGAATGCAAATGTTTTACTAAAAGATTCTTTTTCTTTTTTTAAGAACTTTGCCATAAAGAATTTCCAAAAGAGCGATTACAATCAAAATTACTAGGAATAAAAAAAATTGATTGATAATAAGATTACCATCAATTTTGCTAGCTTCTAAGCCATTTATTTCTTTGAATTTTTGGTTTTGTCTTTTTGCGTAAAAAGACTTAAAAAATTTCAAGAGAATTAAAACTTTTTATTAAAAAAAATTCTATTATAACCCCTTACTTAACCGTTAAAAACAAAACCAAAAAAAAAATTTTAAACCCTGACTTGATAATAATAAAAAAGTATCGAATATCGATATCGAATATCGAAATATCGGGCATTTTTTAGATATCGAAATATCGAATATCGATATCGAAGAAAAAAAATTAGATATCGAATATCGAATATCGATATCGGGAAAAAATTTTATAATATCGAATATCGAATATCGATATCGGGACTTACAAATATCGATATCGCAAAGCCCTGGTTGTCATGGTCAATTAACTTGTTAAACAAAGTGAACCTACTTCACGCATTAGAACCTTGAAATTGTAGTATGTTTTTCTAAGTTCATCAAATGTTAACTTCTTGCTGATATTGCAAAATCGGACGCCATACATAACATTTAATAACTCTTTTTGCTCGTTTGTAAGCTCATTGTAATCAATGTTTGCATCACGACCAGTAATACAATCAAATGTTTTAACAGCAGGAGAAAGAAGTGTTTTACTAAGGTGCGGATCAATATCAATACCACATTGTGAAAAAACCTAAAAATTGTTTTTTTATTTTTATGCATATTTGATTGAGGCTTACTTCATTGAAAAATTTAATTGACAAACCAGCGCTTCTTTCAAGTTCAAATATGAGACGAAAAGCAATGCTACAGATCTTCATTAAAGCGTGGCTGTTACAACAATCATTAGTTCTTTCAGAAAGAAGGACGGTTGCGACAAAATTAAATAAAAATACCACTGCTTTTATTGATTTCAAGCGTGGTCCAACTGTGGAATCCTCATAAATTATTTTTTTGAACGATTTCATTAGATCCTTAACTGACAATGGGTTATAGTTTTGATCGTTTAAATCGCAAAGGATGAATTTTAAAGCATCTCGAGTATAATCTACCGAACCATAAAATATTTCCCTTAAAGCCCTAAAAGGGATGAATGGAAAAGTATATATATACTTTTATATTGATAAAGGTACTAACATTGTGTGAGGATCTTTGAGAAAAAAATTTTTGGTTGGCCATATTTTTTTACGTTCAGAGCCACCTATTAATAACATCGATTCAATAATTGCTGTTTCCAATGTTCCTTCCTTGAAAAGTTTTTCAAAATGTCCATACCCAATTGTTGAAGCAGAAGAAAATGGACGATGTAAATTGGATTTGTTTTGAGTAAAATTTTTTCGTTGTTCAGCCGAATCATCGCGACGACTATCACCACCATGACGCAAATTAGTCATTTTAGTAATAAAATCAGGTAAAATCAGTAAAAGGCTAAAAAGAGTTTCGTTCAAGGCTGAGCGACATCAACATTTTAAAAATCGACATCGACGTGCGAAAAATACATAGATATCGTCATTTTTTATGTTGTTATTTGGTAAAATAAGTCGACATCGACATCGACATGTCAATTTTTCCAAAAAAATGCGTCGACATGTCGACTTTTCGAGGTGAAAAAAATGAAATCATTCAAGAATTAAACAAACGAAGTCAACGACGATAATTTTAGCCATCATCATAATTAGTGTTAAATTACCGACCGAAAAGTCGGTAATTACCGACTTACCGACCGACTTTTTACCGACCGATTTACCGACCGACGACATTTTTATACCGACAATTTACCGACTTTACCGACCGATAAAATTTTATACCGACATTTTTTCAATTTACCGACTTTCGTGTCGGTCGGTCGGTAATTTAACACTAATCATAATCATATAATAAAAATAAAAATATATAAGACGTTTTTAGGAACAAAAATAAATTACAAAAATAGAGAGGAGAAAAAAGTGAAAGCAAGGGCATAAGGGAACATTTCTATAAAGCCAGATTATCGTCATAACAAATATTCGAAGAGTTTTAGGGTTTTGGAAATACACCCCAAAATTGATAAAAAGATCTATATATATGTCATTTTCCATAATATCGTTCATGATTTTGTTCGCTTTTATAAGTTTTTTCACCCATTTTTACCCTAAGAACAACAAATCCTTAACAATCCTTAAAAATTAAAAAAATAATAGAAAAAGCCAAAAATAGTTAACTATGTCCAAAGTTAAAAAATCAACAGCTAAAGGCGTTTTCGTACCGTAATGTATATACACACATATCAATGACACTAAAAAAGCTTGATTCAAAAAATATATTTTCTTCCCCCATTTTTTTTAACGTTCCCGAACTATTTTTTGAAGAGGTGCCAATCCTTAAAAAATAAAATTCTTTTTTTATCTCTATCATAATTCCCTCTTTTTTTCTTGAATCA